>OZ059838.1:28610070-30097706 GCA_964057195.1 Orthosia cruda
AAGATATGACCAATCCTAACTGATGGCGCCCGTTCACGAACATGGACACATGGATCGGGCACCACTCAGCTCAACCATCATGAAGGGAACCGAATGATCCAACACATGTGCCACAATCAGAGAGACATTAGAGAGAGCATGACACACTCAACTGCCAGGGCACACTGAAGTCAACGAACGACACGTACTCGTAGGTACAGTAAATGGTAGATTTACAGTTGGTACATAGTACTCACATATATGCTGTGCAGTTATATAATCCAAAAAATAAATTGAGTTTATACAACACAGCATGCATTGGCACCAAGTGCAACCCCATGTCGTGTCCCGGCTATCTCTATCCATTCAAGGTTGCCTGGAAGAGATCGCAGAGCGCGATAAGGCCGCCTATTGTATGTTTGTTTTAAATTTAATGTTTCTTTTGTATTGTCTTATCTTGGTGTACAATAAGTATATATAAATAAAATAAATAACACAAATATATTCATACAGTCTTCAGCAGGTCCAACAATACTTCAGAACTTTTCTGCTGATCACTTGTTTTTGTGCCCTAGTGGCTGTGGAGCTGGCAAAGCGTTGGGCCAAGCATTTTTATCAGCGATGTAATCCCACAACCTATAAAATGCCTGCCTGCATAGTGTGCGTTTTATACAAGTTTTAAATTTCGTCTCATTCAATTCTAAAATGTGTGGCGGTATTTTATTGTAACATTTTATACAGTACCCCATAAAAGATGAAGCTACTTTAGCCAGCCTGAAACCTGGTTCAATTAATTGGTCCCTATTTCTCGTAACATAACTATGTCTATCGCTGTTTTTACTAAAAAGATGTAAATTCTTTCTAACGTACATGATGTTTTCGTGAATATATTGACAAGGTACCGTCATGATGTTAATGTCCTTAAACAGTTCCCTTAGAGAATCGCGCCGGCGAAGATTGTATATCGCTCTGGTGGCTCGTTTTTGCAGAACAAAAATTGACTGAATGTCTGCAGCCCTTCCCCATAGTAATATGCCGTAAGACATTATACTATGAAATTAGGTAACTAAAATAGACCAGCCTCGCGGTATCTACATCAGTAAATTGACGATTTTTTTTTTTATTATTTTCTCTGTAAAGTGTTTTGTGTGTACATAAATAAATAAATATTTTTTTCTAACAGCATAAGCTGTCAACCTTAACCGCCCCGCAAGTGATATTAAATGAGGACCCCATTGTAACCTTCAGTCTAGCCTGATACCCAGGAAAACCGTTTTGTCGACGAATTCTAGCTTCTCGTTGTTTAATATAATGTCACAATCATAACTTTTGACATTCGGCAAGGCAAATTTTACACACTTAGTTTTTTTAGCATTCAAAACTAAATTATTAGCAGTGAACCAATTTAGAACTTGCCGCAATGCATTATTTACGTCGGCAACGTTACTCGTACGTCTATTTATCTTAAAAATCAAAGATGTGTCATTAGCAAATAACACCATGTTTAGTTTGTTTTTCAATAGATGGGGTAAATCGTTAATATATACAAAAAATAAGAAGGACCTAAACTTGAGCCCTGGGGTACCCCCATTTTCACGATATATAATATAATTTTACTAAACTTAATGCTGATTGGCCTAGCCCGTAATGCTCAAGTTTCAAAAGCACTGTTTCATGATCAACGCAATCAAACGCCTTCGAAAGGTCGCAGAAGATACCTATGGCATCTTGTCCCTCCTTCCACGCATCAAAGATGTGTTTTATTAAGGTGACACCAGCGTCGGTTGTAAATCGTCCTTTGGTGAAACCATACTGTTTCTCGTGTAGGATGTTTTTCGTATTATAATAAATGAGCAATTGATTTAGCATTATCTTTTCAAATACCTTGCTGAAAACCGGCAACACGGATACTGGTCTATAATTATTTGTGTCGATACTGTCCCCGGATTTAAAAAGTGGTGGTTACGCTTCCTAATGTATAGTTCATATTTTATTACATCGCCATAGGGCGATTGAGAGGCATTGGTTTAATAGTTCAAAATGATTAAATAAGTGTCACATATCGTTGGTTTGGTGATATCCCTCGCTACGGTCATTACGCCGTCGCCACGACCACCGGCAGTCGTCGCCAGTCTCATGCCAACCAGGGCTGGGGTGCGCGCATCATCACGCACCCTCTCGCCCAAACCTCTTAATTGAACCTACATGTAAAGTGTTATCTGTATTACCTAGACCTACTGTGTTGTGTACCGCTGGCCAGCATAGTGTACCTAGTCTGTGAGCTGAACTTCCCTAACGTGGCATCTGCATCTGCATGGGAATCGCTGTTTAAAAGGTATGTGGCATAATTAGTAAATTGAACATTATCCATTGCCTTTCGTCTCATCTGCGTACTTTTCTGCTTCAAATTAGCACTGCTGAATCAGCAATTATAGCCTAAATAATTTATGTTCAAGCGCGTGTGATTTTACTAGTAATCTTCTAGAGGTTATACGCACCATTTTGGTCCTACGAACTGGATAAATTAAATTTGGGCCTATTTACAGCCTGAATTTAAGTCCTAAAAGTCTAAATTTAAGCAAAAAGTTTGGGAAATTTCCATATTAATTGCAGATCATCACACATTTCTCGCCTCAATTGCGTTGAGAATAAGGCTGGCTGCCTTGCGTGTATTACTTTCTACCGGCAAATTAATTGTTAACGTAAATCTTTAATTTCACGAATTGAAACTCCGAAAAATACATTTAATTGAATATCAACGTTGATTCATATCGCTAAATAAGTTTATTTAATAAATCAGTTTATTTTCGGCGTAATTACATATTTTTTTGTTCGTGTATGAAAATTGTGGGTAGTCTGTTAAAACATTCGTCAAGTTGGCCTACGTGACTGTGAAATATTCGAGTTCTTGTTATCGTACGGTTAATTTTTATTTACGCATTGGAAACTTTTATATATTTTTTCTAATCAAGAATTACTGAATGAATGACATTGATTGTTATTTTTCATCACACTTGCACGTAAAAAGTATCTAAACATACAGGTTAACTTGGCCGTAATACCCCATATAAAACCCTCGGGCTTTCTTTTTGTCATGAAACCCTAGGGCGGTAAGTAATATTTTTTTAATTTATGGCACAGCACACAGGTTATGCAAGTTCAAGCAAGGAGTTTACACGCAATTGAAAAATTGTCTTAAAATGTTATCTAAACAGGAAATTCTTTGCAATCTCGCTACATGTTATTTAAATACTCAACTAATGTTCTTAATAATCGATTTTAATAGTTATAGTATGAAAACGTCGAAATTATTTAATTCTTTTTACACTCCGTCATGGCTGTATACCTACGTAAGTATTTGCCCTTAAAGTTTCTGAACGAAACACTGTATAATCTGTGGTGTGGGCAAAAAATCGCCATCCGCTTAAAAAAAAGTTCATTACCGCCACTTTTTCTTTAACAGAATATAAGTCACTTGCCTAGGGTCTATCTTTGGTAGAGTACGACTGCACTTTTGGCCCTTGACTGTACCTTATCCAAATATCCAATCAAAATCCTTAATACCAACACATTCGTATAAGTGCACACTTGCCATTAGCAGACACGCGCACAGTATCAAGCGGTAGCTACCAGTAATGAAAACGTAAATCGACCTCTGTAATGCCTGTATATGGTGATATCTTTCTTTACCCTAGAGGCAAATGACTTGGTTATTAATTTTCGGAAACCAATTTTATTTTGTAAATTTTTCGGGATTTTCAGGCATTTAAGGTTAGTTTCTATACTGGTTTCATTTAGTTGGAGTGTTGCGGGTAAATGAGCGCTAAATTACAATGAATTTTATACAATTAATAAGTAGTAATAAATAAGATACAATTAATTTGGAGTTTTAAGGTCTATCTGGTGTATTCCCCTATGACAGTTACCTATGCACGTTATTAGTTTTGGATAGGTAGGAACTTTAATATTACTCGTCTTAAATAGACATATAATCATATTATATATTAATTTAATTTACATTGAGAATACTGTTGTTCGTGTGGACTACCTGAGCTTGGTGGTGTGGTGAAATTTCGATAGCGGTTGGCATCCCGATATATTTTTTGAATTTTTACGCTATAAGGCTTTTGTTGATAAATTATCATTTGTCTAGAGCCTCCGTTCAGCCTCAGGTTTAAAAATCAACAAAATCGATTTGGTAATATTACACAACAGCCAAGGTCGACACTTCATACTCGCTCTCACACATTTTAACATTCATATACACGACAGTTCACGACATAACAAATTACACAATTCGCATTAACCGTCACTTTTGTAATTTATATATAGTGTTTATCTAATTTTTATTTTGTTCATTTTCATATTCATCTTTCGTATTATCAATTGTGGTTATCTACAACTGAACTACATTTTTCGTGGGAGCCTGGTGACCTGGAAACAGTTTTTTTTCAAAAAACTACTTCAGGCACCAGCATGCAGGAGGCAATGGTGTATTATAGTTAAGGGTTTATTGTAATCTTAATTTTAAGGACACCATTGTAAAGAGAAAATAAGTGAAATATTTATTAAAATATTGATTGATTAAAGGTTGTTAGCCTGACAACAAACAGGGCCAAACTCAATCAATAACTAAGCCAACCATCTCCAATTTCCGTCCCCAACAAACCCAATGTTGACACCAGACCTTATCAACAAATACACCTTTCTATTATCTAACTTCGAAACGAGAACAAACTTCTCAGATTGATCACAATATAGTAGACTAAGAGCCCACTGCTAAAATCTTCAGGTATGTTTGATTTCGATAATATAAATTTTCATGGAAAATAAGTTGCTGCAATGTTGCCTGACAATGTATAGCCGCAATTACCATAATCAAATAAATTGTAAAATTATTTTTGATAGTTAACCCCAGACAAATAAGTTTTTCAAGTCAATCCAACGACATGTGAAAGAAAGTGATGTAGAAAATAGGAAAAAAAGACAGATTACTTTTTTACACCTCACAAACCATTGTGGCTGTATTTATTTTTAATAAATAAGTTTAATCAAAGACGGTACACTCACCCTAACATACGTCACGCAAGACAGCAGTAATGTTAAGGGTGTGACTGTACATGAAAATATATGTCAATATAAAGGACCTACTAAGACCTAATAACCCTAAGACCTATAAGCTCTACAGCCCTAACCTACCATATATCTAGTATGTGATAAATAAATATAATAGATAAGTTCTGGATGTTAGCACCATGCGACCTAAAGGTACAGATGGATAGAGGGCAAGAATTCCAGGTTCGGGACGGGTACACTCACTGACAGTCCCGCAGACTCACGAGACTGATCAGAGATGGCTAAAGGTGTCTTGGCCACGGTGAGGGGTAATGAGCCAAGAATATAAATTCAAATCAGTTTTTTTTTTCTGTGTCCTATGCGTGTAAGATGCAAACAAACAGTATTTTAACTGGGCCGCGCGTCAGCCTGTTCGAGTGCTAAGTCAATTTCCAAAGGTAACATTAAACAAAGACAATATGTCACAGATTTTTGCAGTGCGATCTCGTACTACAGGTAGGTAGCTACCAAAATGGAGCTCAAAGTTTTTGTTTCGGAACAAGTTCACCAAGTTTGGTAATCGGAATACAGTGGTGTTTTTGGAACATAAATTACCCGCTTAACATGAAGGAAATACATAATTGGGTTACACAGGGAGATTCTTATTTCAAAGGCAATATTTCAGGGCGTGAATATTAACAAATTACGTCGTATTAAAATAATAAAAAGATGTGTGGCACTCGGGGACTGCCGCGGTAAAGTCATTTTCTTTCACCTATTTTCCTAGTTCTTAAAATCTACTTTCTTTTCCCAAATAGTAAATGCAGATCACGGTCCACCCACAATAACAAACCCTTAACGCCACCCTCTAACAACCCCCTTATTATCATATTTTTTACCTTTTCCCAAATAATAAATTTAAATAGTGATCCCTATTTATACCACAATAAGGTCGCTTTTTCAAAGTGACCCTTATTCCCACATACAAGACGTGTGACATTCGGGGACTGCCGCGGTAAAGCTATTGCATAGCATTTATTCTAGATCGGGTCCTGGAAAATGCATCTGAATGTCGAATTGTATAGAGTTGCAAAACCACAATATTTTAATTTTATCATACTCCTAAAAATTTATTAATAATAAAATTAATCATTTTCTATGTATATCCAGCCGTTGGCGTCCGAATCTGAAATAAGTAAAATAAAAGCCAGCTGACCAAAAATTTGCTTTTATTTAGTTTTGAAAATGTATGCCGTAAGTAATTTCTCTTTCGAAATAACACTCAAATTTGACATTTGCATATTAAAATATATTAAAATGTAAAAAAATCTTCTATTTGGTTGTGATGACAACTAGTCACACTAGCTATGTCGTCCCTATCCTTAAGAGGTCACTTTCACTAATACGTCACTTTGTACAGGTAGTCAGCTTCCCAATTTGTCTCAATCCGTATTTCGTCTCTTTCCGAACTCGTCCGTCGCTTTGTTCAATGTACTGTAAGGTACAAAATGAGAAAAAGTTAATTAAAAAAATCAAAAAACCCGACTGCTTAAAAAGCGAACTAAAAAGAAGTTAACAAGAAGAAAATCATGCTGTGCAGTCGGAGGATACATATTCGCGAGCTGGCTGACTTCTTGATGATTTTCTTCTTGTTTACTTCTTTTTAGTTCGCTTTTTAAGCAGTCGGATTTTTTGATTTTTTTAATTAACTTTTTTTATTTACAACTTTTTAGTTTTTTTTTTTAATTAGTTTCATTTAAACATATAAGTGTTATATATTTTTGAAAACACCTCTTAAAATCCTTTATTTTGATACCTCACACAATGGGTTCGGAAGAAAAAAAAAAATTCCCCCCTACAAAATGGCGCCCAAAATCCGCCATTTTTTCTTTTCCAATTTTATATAGCCTATGACACTCGCAGGGTTAAGACGAATCGATTGACGTAAGAATCATCAAAATCGGCCAACGCGTTTGGTCTCTAGAACGCCACATAGGAACAAACATACATACATACTTACATACATACATACATAGACTGATAAACACATTACCCTCCTTCGGTATTCGGTAAAACTGTTGGCCTTATTATTAATAAAAAAAAGCTAGATTTTGTCATTAAATTTCATATTTTGTTTTTCGGCGATGATTTTATTCTCTCTTTTTTATTTCTTCTATTTTTTTTTTTATCTAAACGAATTCACAGCTTTTTTTCCGACTTCAACATGCCATTTAGTCTTGTCTTTTCCTAAATATTAAAATAAGATTACCTACTTACTAAAAAGTAATATTAGTATTTTTAATAAAATTTTGCTGTGATGAAAATGTTTAGATATTTTGTGCTTGTACATAAGCGTCGGACGAATTGGGAAAAAACATACTACGGCTTGAGACAAATTGGGAAGCTGACTACATGTACAAAGTGACGTATCAGTGAAAGTGACCTATAAGGATAAGGACGACATAGCTAGTGTGACTAGTTGTCATCACAACCTTCTATTTATATATACGAGTATATATTATTGTATAACTTATAAAGAACAAATAAAATAATGTAGGTTTTACAACTCTATGTACTCGTATGTCGTTCTTTTATCAAACATATTTTACAACGCCATCTAGCGGTGAGAAGAGTCCGTGTTCCCGTCGAGCCTGTCTCGACACCCAAGTCAAAGTATCACCGCTGTGCCGGTCGGAGTGGGGGTTGTTAGGTTATTTTCGTTACGGAATTTCTGGATTCGGTCTCCACGCTCAAGGCCCGCGATAGAATGAGAAAACTATGCAATAGCTTAAAAATTAAATGTAATAATAATTGATTCTACCGTCCATTCGGAAATGTAGCTAGTTATGGAGAAGAGCGGACAAGAAACTCCACACTTACTCTTTAAAAAAAGAAAAGTGTTTTACAAGTATTTGTTTACAATAATATTGTTGGAAAAATACATATATGTGAGAACGATGTAAAAAAAGGCACTTAAAAGCGTCTAGAGTAAAACAAACAATTAAAAATACAATAAATAGGTAATTACAGGCGGAGGCAGCTAAGATATGACCAATCCTAACTGATGGCGCCCGTTCACGAACATGACACATGGATCGGCACCACTCAGCTCAACCATCATGAAGGGAACCGAATGATCCAACACATGTGCCACAATCAGAGAGACATTAGAGAGAGCATGACACACTCAACTGCCAGGGCACACTGAAGTCAACGAACGACACGTACTCGTAGGTACAGTAAATGGTAGATTTACAGTTGGTACATAGTACTCACATATATGCTGTGCAGTTATATAATCCAAAAAATAAATTGAGTTTATACAACACAAGCATGCATTGGCACCAAGTGCAACCCCATGTCGTGTCCCGGCTATCTCTATCCATTCAAGGTTGCCTGGAAGAGATCGCAGAGCGCGATAAGGCCGCCTATTGTATGTTTGTTTTAAATTTAATGTTTCTTTTGTATTGTCTTATCTTGGTGTACAATAAAGTATATATAAATAAATAAATAACACAAATATATTCATACAGTCTTCAGCAGGTCCAACAATACTTCAGAACTTTTCTGCTGATCACTTGTTTTTGTGCCCTAGTGGCTGTGGAGCTGGCAAAGCGTTGGGCCAAGCATTTTTATCAGCGATGTAATCCCACAACCTATAAAATGCCTGCCTGCATAGTGTGCGTTTTATACAAGTTTTAAATTTCGTCTCATTCAATTCTAAAATGTGTGGCGGTATTTTATTGTAACATTTTATACAGTACCCCATAAAAGATGAAGCTAATTTAGCCAGCCTGAAACCTGGGTTCAATTAATTGGTCCCTATTTCTCGTAACATAACTATGTCTATCGCTGTTTTTACTAAAAAGATGTAAATTCTTTCTAACGTACATGATGTTTTCGTGAATATATTGACAAGGTACCGTCATGATGTTAATGTCCTTAAACAGTTCCCTTAGAGAATCGCGCCGGCGAAGATTGTATATCGCTCTGGTGGCTCGTTTTTGCAGAACAAAAATTGACTGAATGTCTGCAGCCCTTCCCCATAGTAATATGCCGTAAGACATTATACTATGAAATTAGGTAACTAAAATAGACCAGCCTCGCGGTATCTACATCAGTAAATTGACGATTTTTTTTTTATTATTTTCTCTGTAAAGTGTTTTGGTGTGTACATAAATAAATAAATATTTTTTTCTAACAGCATAAGCTGTCAACCTTAACCGCCCCGCAAGTGATATTAAATGAGGACCCCATTGTAACCTTCAGTCTAGCCTGATACCCAGGAAAACCGTTTTGTCGACGAATTCTAGCTTCTCGTTGTTTAATATAATGTCACAATCATAACTTTTGACATTCGGCAAGGCAAATTTTACACACTTAGTTTTTTTAGCATTCAAAACTAAATTATTAGCAGTGAACCAATTTAGAACTTGCCGCAATGCATTATTTACGTCGGCAACGTTACTCGTACGTCTATTTATCTTAAAAATCAAAGATGTGTCATTAGCAAATAACACCATGTTTAGTTTGTTTTTCAATAGATGGGGTAAATCGTTAATATATACAAAAAATAAGAAGGACCTAAACTTGAGCCCTGGGGTACCCCCATTTTCACGATATATAATATAATTTTACTAAACTTAATGCTGATTGGCCTAGCCCGTAATGCTCAAGTTTCAAAAGCACTGTTTCATGATCAACGCAATCAAACGCCTTCGAAAGGTCGCAGAAGATACCTATGGCATCTTGTCCCTCCTTCCACGCATCAAAGATGTGTTTTATTAAGGTGACACCAGCGTCGGTTGTAAATCGTCCTTTGGTGAAACCATACTGTTTCTCGTGTAGGATGTTTTTCGTATTATAATAAATGAGCAATTGATTTAGCATTATCTTTTCAAATACCTTGCTGAAAACCGGCAACACGGGATACTGGTCTATAATTATTTGTGTCGATACTGTCCCCGGATTTAAAAAGTGGTGGTTACGCTTCCTAATGTATAGTTCATATTTTATTACATCGCCATAGGGCGATTGAGAGGCATTGGTTTAATAGTTCAAAATGATTAAATAAGTGTCACATATCGTTGGTTTGGTGATATCCCGCGCTACGGTCATTACGCCGTCGCCACGACCACCGGCAGTCGTCGCCAGTCTCATGCCAACCAGGGCTGGGGTGCGCGCATCATCACGCACCCTCTCGCCCAAACCTCTTAATTGAACCTACATGTAAAGTGTTATCTGTATTACCTAGACCTACTGTGTTGTGTACCGCTGGCCAGCATAGTGTACCTAGTCTGTGAGCTGAACTTCCCTAACGTGGCATCTGCATCTGCATGGGAATCGCTGTTTAAAAGGTATGTGGCATAATTAGTAAATTGAACATTATCCATTGCCTTTCGTCTCATCTGCGTACTTTTCTGCTTCAAATTAGCACTGCTGAATCAGCAATTATAGCCTAAATAATTTATGTTCAAGCGCGTGTGATTTTACTAGTAATCTTCTAGAGGTTATACGCACCATTTTGGTCCTACGAACTGGATAAATTAAATTTGGGCCTATTTACAGCCTGAATTTAAGTCCTAAAAGTCTAAAATTTAAGCAAAAAGTTTGGGAAATTTCCATATTAATTGCAGATCATCACACATTTCTCGCCTCAATTGCGTTGAGAATAAGGCTGGCTGCCTTGCGTGTATTACTTTCTACCGGCAAATTAATTGTTAACGTAAATCTTTAATTTCACGAATTGAAACTCCGAAAAATACATTTAATTGAATATCAACGTTGATTCATATCGCTAAATAAGTTTATTTAATAAATCAGTTTATTTTCGGCGTAATTACATATTTTTTTGTTCGTGTATGAAAATTGTGGGTAGTCTGTTAAAACATTCGTCAAGTTGGCCTACGTGACTGTGAAATATTCGAGTTCTTGTTATCGTACGGTTAATTTTTATTTACGCATTGGAAACTTTTATATATTTTTTCTAATCAAGAATTACTGAATGAATGACATTGATTGTTATTTTTCATCACACTTGCACGTAAAAAGTATCTAAACATACAGGTTAACTTGGCCGTAATACCCCATATAAAACCCTCGGGCTTTCTTTTTGTCATGAAACCCTAGGGCGGTAAGTAATATTTTTTTAATTTATGGCACAGCACACAGGTTATGCAAGTTCAAGCAAGGAGTTTACACGCAATTGAAAAATTGTCTTAAAATGTTATCTAAACAGGAAATTCTTTGCAATCTCGCTACATGTTATTTAAATACTCAACTAATGTTCTTAATAATCGATTTTAATAGTTATAGTATGAAAACGTCGAAATTATTTAATTCTTTTTACACTCCGTCATGGCTGTATACCTACGTAAGTATTTGCCCTTAAAGTTTCTGAACGAAACACTGTATAATCTGTGGTGTGGGCAAAAAATCGCCATCCGCTTAAAAAAAAGTTCATTACCGCCACTTTTTCTTTAACAGAATATAAGTCACTTGCCTAGGGTCTATCTTTGGTAGAGTACGACTGCACTTTTGGCCCTTGACTGTACCTTATCCAAATATCCAATCAAAATCCTTAATACCGACACATTCGTATAAGTGCACACTTGCCATTAGCAGACACGCGCACAGTATCAAGCGGTAGCTACCAGTAATGAAAACGTAAATCGACCTCTGTAATGCCTGTATATGGTGATATCTTTCTTTACCCTAGAGGCAAATGACTTGGTTATTAATTTTCGGAAACCAATTTTATTTTGTAAATTTTTCGGGATTTTCAGGCATTTAAGGTTAGTTTCTATACTGGTTTCATTTAGTTGGAGTGTTGCGGGTAAATGAGCGCTAAATTACAATGAATTTTATACAATTAATAAGTAGTAATAAATAAGATACAATTAATTTGGAGTTTTAAGGTCTATCTGGTGTATTCCCCTATGACAGTTACCTATGCACGTTATTAGTTTTGGATAGGTAGGAACTTTAATATTACTCGTCTTAAATAGACATATAATCATATTATATATTAATTTAATTTACATTGAGAATACTGTTGTTCGTGTGGACTACCTGAGCTTGGTGGTGTGGTGAAATTTCGATAGCGGTTGGCATCCCGATATATTTTTTGAATTTTTACGCTATAAGGCTTTTGTTGATAAATTATCATTTGTCTAGAGCCTCCGTTCAGCCTCAGGTTTAAAAATCAACAAAATCGATTTGGTAATATTACACAACAGCCAAGGTCGACACTTCATACTCGCTCTCACACATTTTAACATTCATATACACGACAGTTCACGACATAACAAATTACACAATTCGCATTAACCGTCACTTTTGTAATTTATATATAGTGTTTATCTAATTTTTATTTTGTTCATTTTCATATTCATCTTTCGTATTATCAATTGTGGTTATCTACAACTGAACTACATTTTTCGTGGGAGCCTGGTGACCTGGAAACAGTTTTTTTTCAAAAAACTACTTCAGGCACCAGCATGCAGGAGGCAATGGTGTATTATAGTTAAGGGTTTATTGTAATCTTAATTTTAAGGACACCATTGTAAAGAGAAAATAAGTGAAATATTTATTAAAATATTGATTGATTAAAGGTTGTTAGCCTGACAACAAACAGGGCCAAACTCAATCAATAACTAAGCCAACCATCTCCAATTTCCGTCCCCAACAAACCCAATGTTGACACCAGACCTTATCAACAAATACACCTTTCTATTATCTAACTTCGAAACGAGAACAAACTTCTCAGATTGATCACAATATAGTAGACTAAGAGCCCACTGCTAAAATCTTCAGGTATGTTTGATTTCGATAATATAAATTTTCATGGAAAATAAGTTGCTGCAATGTTGCCTGACAATGTATAGCCGCAATTACCATAATCAAATAAATTGTAAAATTATTTTTGATAGTTAACCCCAGACAAATAAGTTTTTCAAGTCAATCCAACGACATGTGAAAGAAAGTGATGTAGAAAATAGGAAAAAAAGACAGATTACTTTTTTACACCTCACAAACCATTGTGGCTGTATTTATTTTTAATAAATAAGTTTAATCAAAGACGGTACACTCACCCTAACATACGTCACGCAAGACAGCAGTAATGTTAAGGGTGTGACTGTACATGAAAATATATGTCAATATAAAGGACCTACTAAGACCTAATAACCCTAAGACCTATAAGCTCTACAGCCCTAACCTACCATATATCTAGTATGTGATAAATAAATATAATAGATAAGTTCTGGATGTTAGCACCATGCGACCTAAAGGTACAGATGGATAGAGGGCAAGAATTCCAGGTTCGGGACGGGTACACTCACTGACAGTCCCGCAGACTCACGAGACTGATCAGAGATGGCTAAAGGTGTCTTGGCCACGGTGAGGGGTAATGAGCCAAGAATATAAATTCAAATCAGTTTTTTTTTTCTGTGTCCTATGCGTGTAAGATGCAAACAAACAGTATTTTAACTGGGCCGCGCGTCAGCCTGTTCGAGTGCTAAGTCAATTTCCAAAGGTAACATTAAACAAAGACAATATGTCACAGATTTTTGCAGTGCGATCTCGTACTACAGGTAGGTAGCTACCAAAATGGAGCTCAAAGTTTTTGTTTCGGAACAAGTTCACCAAGTTTGGTAATCGGAATACAGTGGTGTTTTTGGAACATAAATTACCCGCTTAACATGAAGGAAATACATAATTGGGTTACACAGGGAGATTCTTATTTCAAAGGCAATATTTCAGGGCGTGAATATTAACAAATTACGTCGTATTAAAATAATAAAAAGATGTGTGGCACTCGGGGACTGCCGCGGTAAAGTCATTTTCTTTCACCTATTTTCCTAGTTCTTAAAATCTACTTTCTTTTCCCAAATAGTAAATGCAGATCACGGTCCACCCACAATAACAAACCCTTAACGCCACCCTCTAACAACCCCCTTATTATCATATTTTTTACCTTTTCCCAAATAATAAATTTAAATAGTGATCCCTATTTATACCACAATAAGGTCGCTTTTTCAAAGTGACCCTTATTCCCACATACAAGACGTGTGACATTCGGGGACTGCCGCGGTAAAGCTATTGCATAGCATTTATTCTAGATCGGGTCCTGGAAAATGCATCTGAATGTCGAATTGTATAGAGTTGCAAAACCACAATATTTTAATTTTATCATACTCCTAAAAATTTATTAATAATAAAATTAATCATTTTCTATGTATATCCAGCCGTTGGCGTCCGAATCTGAAATAAGTAAAATAAAAGCCAGCTGACCAAAAATTTGCTTTTATTTAGTTTTGAAAATGTATGCCGTAAGTAATTTCTCTTTCGAAATAACACTCAAATTTGACATTTGCATATTAAAATATATTAAAATGTAAAAAAATCTTCTATTTGGTTGTGATGACAACTAGTCACACTAGCTATGTCGTCCCTATCCTTAAGAGGTCACTTTCACTAATACGTCACTTTGTACAGGTAGTCAGCTTCCCAATTTGTCTCAATCCGTATTTCGTCTCTTTCCGAACTCGTCCGTCGCTTTGTTCAATGTACTGTAAGGTACAAAATGAGAAAAAGTTAATTAAAAAAATCAAAAAACCCGACTGCTTAAAAAGCGAACTAAAAAGAAGTTAACAAGAAGAAAATCATGCTGTGCAGTCGGAGGATACATATTCGCGAGCTGGCTGACTTCTTGATGATTTTCTTCTTGTTTACTTCTTTTTAGTTCGCTTTTTAAGCAGTCGGATTTTTTGATTTTTTTAATTAACTTTTTTTATTTACAACTTTTTAGTTTTTTTTTTTAATTAGTTTCATTTAAACATATAAGTGTTATATATTTTTGAAAACACCTCTTAAAATCCTTTATTTTGATACCTCACACAATGGGTTCGGAAGAAAAAAAAAAATTCCCCCCTACAAAATGGCGCCCAAAATCCGCCATTTTTTCTTTTCCAATTTTATATAGCCTATGACACTCGCAGGGTTAAGACGAATCGATTGACGTAAGAATCATCAAAATCGGCCAACGCGTTTGGTCTCTAGAACGCCACATAGGAACAAACATACATACATACTTACATACATACATACATAGACTGATAAACACATTACCCTCCTTCGGTATTCGGTAAAACTGTTGGCCTTATTATTAATAAAAAAAAGCTAGATTTTGTCATTAAATTTCATATTTTGTTTTTCGGCGATGATTTTATTCTCTCTTTTTTATTTCTTCTATTTTTTTTTTTATCTAAACGAATTCACAGCTTTTTTTCCGACTTCAACATGCCATTTAGTCTTGTCTTTTCCTAAATATTAAAATAAGATTACCTACTTACTAAAAAGTAATATTAGTATTTTTAATAAAATTTTGCTGTGATGAAAATGTTTAGATATTTTGTGCTTGTACATAAGCGTCGGACGAATTGGGAAAAAACATACTACGGCTTGAGACAAATTGGGAAGCTGACTACATGTACAAAGTGACGTATCAGTGAAAGTGACCTATAAGGATAAGGACGACATAGCTAGTGTGACTAGTTGTCATCACAACCTTCTATTTATATATACGAGTATATATTATTGTATAACTTATAAAGAACAAATAAAATAATGTAGGTTTTACAACTCTATGTACTCGTATGTCGTTCTTTTATCAAACATATTTTACAACGCCATCTAGCGGTGAGAAGAGTCCGTGTTCCCGTCGAGCCTGTCTCGACACCCAAGTCAAAGTATCACCGCTGTGCCGGTCGGAGTGGGGGTTGTTAGGTTATTTTCGTTACGGAATTTCTGGATTCGGTCTCCACGCTCAAGGCCCGCGATAGAATGAGAAAACTATGCAATAGCTTAAAAATTAAATGTAATAATAATTGATTCTACCGTCCATTCGGAAATGTAGCTAGTTATGGAGAAGAGCGGACAAGAAACTCCACACTTACTCTTTAAAAAAAGAAAAGTGTTTTACAAGTATTTGTTTACAATAATATTGTTGGAAAAATACATATATGTGAGAACGATGTAAAAAAAGGCACTTAAAAAGCGTCTAGAGTAAAACAAACAATTAAAAATACAATAAATAGGTAATTACAGGCGGAGGCAGCTAAGATATGACCAATCCTAACTGATGGCGCCCGTTCACGAACATGACACATGGATCGGCACCACTCAGCTCAACCATCATGAAGGGAACCGAATGATCCAACACATGTGCCACAATCAGAGAGACATTAGAGAGAGCATGACACACTCAACTGCCAGGGCACACTGAAGTCAACGAACGACACGTACTCGTAGGTACAGTAAATGGTAGATTTACAGTTGGTACATAGTACTCACATATATGCTGTGCAGTTATATAATCCAAAAAATAAATTGAGTTTATACAACACAAGCATGCATTGGCACCAAGTGCAACCCCATGTCGTGTCCCGGCTATCTCTATCCATTCAAGGTTGCCTGGAAGAGATCGCAGAGCGCGATAAGGCCGCCTATTGTATGTTTGTTTTAAATTTAATGTTTCTTTTGTATTGTCTTATCTTGGTGTACAATAAAGTATATATAAATAAATAAATAACACAAATATATTCATACAGTCTTCAGCAGGTCCAACAATACTTCAGAACTTTTCTGCTGATCACTTGTTTTTGTGCCCTAGTGGCTGTGGAGCTGGCAAAGCGTTGGGCCAAGCATTTTTATCAGCGATGTAATCCCACAACCTATAAAATGCCTGCCTGCATAGTGTGCGTTTTATACAAGTTTTAAATTTCGTCCCATTCAATTCTAAAATGTGTGGCGGTATTTTATTGTAACATTTTATACAGTACCCCATAAAAGATGAAGCTACTTTAGCCAGCCTGAAACCTGGTTCAATTAATTGGTCCCTATTTCTCGTAACATAACTATGTCTATCGCTGTTTTTACTAAAAAGATGTAAATTCTTTCTAACGTACATGATGTTTTCGTGAATATATTGACAAGGTACCGTCATGATGTTAATGTCCTTAAACAGTTCCCTTAGAGAATCGCGCCGGCGAAGATTGTATATCGCTCTGGTGGCTCGTTTTTGCAGAACAAAAATTGACTGAATGTCTGCAGCCCTTCCCCATAGTAATATGCCGTAAGACATTATACTATGAAATTAGGTAACTAAAATAGACCAGCCTCGCGGTATCTACATCAGTAAATTGACGATTTTTTTTTTATTATTTTCTCTGTAAAGTGTTTTGTGTGTACATAAATAAATAAATATTTTTTTCTAACAGCATAAGCTGTCAACCTTAACCGCCCCGCAAGTGATATTAAATGAGGACCCCATTGTAACCTTCAGTCTAGCCTGATACCCAGGAAAACCGTTTTGTCGACGAATTCTAGCTTCTCGTTGTTTAATATAATGTCACAATCATAACTTTTGACATTCGGCAAGGCAAATTTTACACACTTAGTTTTTTTAGCATTCAAAACTAAATTATTAGCAGTGAACCAATTTAGAACTTGCCGCAATGCATTATTTACGTCGGCAACGTTACTCGTACGTCTATTTATCTTAAAAATCAAAGATGTGTCATTAGCAAATAACACCATGTTTAGTTTGTTTTTCAATAGATGGGGTAAATCGTTAATATATACAAAAAATAAGAAGGACCTAAACTTGAGCCCTGGGGTACCCCCATTTTCACGATATATAATATAATTTTACTAAACTTAATGCTGATTGGCCTAGCCCGTAATGCTCAAGTTTCAAAAGCACTGTTTCATGATCAACGCAATCAAACGCCTTCGAAAGGTCGCAGAAGATACCTATGGCATCTTGTCCCTCCTTCCACGCATCAAAGATGTGTTTTATTAAGGTGACACCAGCGTCGGTTGTAAATCGTCCTTTGGTGAAACCATACTGTTTCTCGTGTAGGATGTTTTTCGTATTATAATAAATGAGCAATTGATTTAGCATTATCTTTTCAAATACCTTGCTGAAAACCGGCAACACGGATACTGGTCTATAATTATTTGTGTCGATACTGTCCCCGGATTTAAAAAGTGGTGGTTACGCTTCCTAATGTATAGTTCATATTTTATTACATCGCCATAGGGCGATTGAGAGGCATTGGTTTAATAGTTCAAAATGATTAAATAAGTGTCACATATCGTTGGTTTGGTGATATCCCGCGCTACGGTCATTACGCCGTCGCCACGACCACCGGCAGTCGTCGCCAGTCTCATGCCAACCAGGGCTGGGGTGCGCGCATCATCACGCACCCTCTCGCCCAAACCTCTTAATTGAACCTACATGTAAAGTGTTATCTGTATTACCTAGACCTACTGTGTTGTGTACCGCTGGCCAGCATAGTGTACCTAGTCTGTGAGCTGAACTTCCCTAACGTGGCATCTGCATCTGCATGGGAATCGCTGTTTAAAAGGTATGTGGCATAATTAGTAAATTGAACATTATCCATTGCCTTTCGTCTCATCTGCGTACTTTTCTGCTTCAAATTAGCACTGCTGAATCAGCAATTATAGCCTAAATAATTTATGTTCAAGCGCGTGTGATTTTACTAGTAATCTTCTAGAGGTTATACGCACCATTTTGGTCCTACGAACTGGATAAATTAAATTTGGGCCTATTTACAGCCTGAATTTAAGTCCTAAAAGTCTAAATTTAAGCAAAAAGTTTGGGAAATTTCCATATTAATTGCAGATCATCACACATTTCTCGCCTCAATTGCGTTGAGAATAAGGCTGGCTGCCTTGCGTGTATTACTTTCTACCGGCAAATTAATTGTTAACGTAAATCTTTAATTTCACGAATTGAAACTCCGAAAAATACATTTAATTGAATATCAACGTTGATTCATATCGCTAAATAAGTTTATTTAATAAATCAGTTTATTTTCGGCGTAATTACATATTTTTTTGTTCGTGTATGAAAATTGTGGGTAGTCTGTTAAAACATTCGTCAAGTTGGCCTACGTGACTGTGAAATATTCGAGTTCTTGTTATCGTACGGTTAATTTTTATTTACGCATTGGAAACTTTTATATATTTTTTCTAATCAAGAATTACTGAATGAATGACATTGATTGTTATTTTTCATCACACTTGCACGTAAAAAGTATCTAAACATACAGGTTAACTTGGCCGTAATACCCCATATAAAACCCTCGGGCTTTCTTTTTGTCATGAAACCCTAGGGCGGTAAGTAATATTTTTTTAATTTATGGCACAGCACACAGGTTATGCAAGTTCAAGCAAGGAGTTTACACGCAATTGAAAAATTGTCTTAAAATGTTATCTAAACAGGAAATTCTTTGCAATCTCGCTACATGTTATTTAAATACTCAACTAATGTTCTTAATAATCGATTTTAATAGTTATAGTATGAAAACGTCGAAATTATTTAATTCTTTTTACACTCCGTCATGGCTGTATACCTACGTAAGTATTTGCCCTTAAAGTTTCTGAACGAAACACTGTATAATCTGTGGTGTGGGCAAAAAATCGCCATCCGCTTAAAAAAAAGTTCATTACCGCCACTTTTTCTTTAACAGAATATAAGTCACTTGCCTAGGGTCTATCTTTGGTAGAGTACGACTGCACTTTTGGCCCTTGACTGTACCTTATCCAAATATCCAATCAAAATCCTTAATACCGACACATTCGTATAAGTGCACACTTGCCATTAGCAGACACGCGCACAGTATCAAGCGGTAGCTACCAGTAATGAAAACGTAAATCGACCTCTGTAATGCCTGTATATGGTGATATCTTTCTTTACCCTAGAGGCAAATGACTTGGTTATTAATTTTCGGAAACCAATTTTATTTTGTAAATTTTTCGGGATTTTCAGGCATTTAAGGTTAGTTTCTATACTGGTTTCATTTAGTTGGAGTGTTGCGGGTAAATGAGCGCTAAATTACAATGAATTTTATACAATTAATAAGTAGTAATAAATAAGATACAATTAATTTGGAGTTTTAAGGTCTATCTGGTGTATTCCCCTATGACAGTTACCTATGCACGTTATTAGTTTTGGATAGGTAGGAACTTTAATATTACTCGTCTTAAATAGACATATAATCATATTATATATTAATTTAATTTACATTGAGAATACTGTTGTTCGTGTGGACTACCTGAGCTTGGTGGTGTGGTGAAATTTCGATAGCGGTTGGCATCCCGATATATTTTTTGAATTTTTACGCTATAAGGCTTTTGTTGATAAATTATCATTTGTCTAGAGCCTCCGTTCAGCCTCAGGTTTAAAAATCAACAAAATCGATTTGGTAATATTACACAACAGCCAAGGTCGACACTTCATACTCGCTCTCACACATTTTAACATTCATATACACGACAGTTCACGACATAACAAATTACACAATTCGCATTAACCGTCACTTTTGTAATTTATATATAGTGTTTATCTAATTTTTATTTTGTTCATTTTCATATTCATCTTTCGTATTATCAATTGTGGTTATCTACAACTGAACTACATTTTTCGTGGGAGCCTGGTGACCTGGAAACAGTTTTTTTTCAAAAAACTACTTCAGGCACCAGCATGCAGGAGGCAATGGTGTATTATAGTTAAGGGTTTATTGTAATCTTAATTTTAAGGACACCATTGTAAAGAGAAAATAAGTGAAATATTTATTAAAATATTGATTGATTAAAGGTTGTTAGCCTGACAACAAACAGGGCCAAACTCAATCAATAACTAAGCCAACCATCTCCAATTTCCGTCCCCAACAAACCCAATGTTGACACCAGACCTTATCAACAAATACACCTTTCTATTATCTAACTTCGAAACGAGAACAAACTTCTCAGATTGATCACAATATAGTAGACTAAGAGCCCACTGCTAAAATCTTCAGGTATGTTTGATTTCGATAATATAAATTTTCATGGAAAATAAGTTGCTGCAATGTTGCCTGACAATGTATAGCCGCAATTACCATAATCAAATAAATTGTAAAATTATTTTTGATAGTTAACCCCAGACAAATAAGTTTTTCAAGTCAATCCAACGACATGTGAAAGAAAGTGATGTAGAAAATAGGAAAAAAAGACAGATTACTTTTTTACACCTCACAAACCATTGTGGCTGTATTTATTTTTAATAAATAAGTTTAATCAAAGACGGTACACTCACCCTAACATACGTCACGCAAGACAGCAGTAATGTTAAGGGTGTGACTGTACATGAAAATATATGTCAATATAAAGGACCTACTAAGACCTAATAACCCTAAGACCTATAAGCTCTACAGCCCTAACCTACCATATATCTAGTATGTGATAAATAAATATAATAGATAAGTTCTGGATGTTAGCACCATGCGACCTAAAGGTACAGATGGATAGAGGGCAAGAATTCCAGGTTCGGGACGGGTACACTCACTGACAGTCCCGCAGACTCACGAGACTGATCAGAGATGGCTAAAGGTGTCTTGGCCACGGTGAGGGGTAATGAGCCAAGAATATAAATTCAAATCAGTTTTTTTTTTCTGTGTCCTATGCGTGTAAGATGCAAACAAACAGTATTTTAACTGGGCCGCGCGTCAGCCTGTTCGAGTGCTAAGTCAATTTCCAAAGGTAACATTAAACAAAGACAATATGTCACAGATTTTTGCAGTGCGATCTCGTACTACAGGTAGGTAGCTACCAAAATGGAGCTCAAAGTTTTTGTTTCGGAACAAGTTCACCAAGTTTGGTAATCGGAATACAGTGGTGTTTTTGGAACATAAATTACCCGCTTAACATGAAGGAAATACATAATTGGGTTACACAGGGAGATTCTTATTTCAAAGGCAATATTTCAGGGCGTGAATATTAACAAATTACGTCGTATTAAAATAATAAAAAGATGTGTGGCACTCGGGGACTGCCGCGGTAAAGTCATTTTCTTTCACCTATTTTCCTAGTTCTTAAAATCTACTTTCTTTTCCCAAATAGTAAATGCAGATCACGGTCCACCCACAATAACAAACCCTTAACGCCACCCTCTAACAACCCCCTTATTATCATATTTTTTACCTTTTCCCAAATAATAAATTTAAATAGTGATCCCTATTTATACCACAATAAGGTCGCTTTTTCAAAGTGACCCTTATTCCCACATACAAGACGTGTGACACTCGGGGACTGCCGCGGTAAAGCTATTGCATAGCATTTATTCTAGATCGGGTCCTGGAAAATGCATCTGAATGTCGAATTGTATAGAGTTGCAAAACCACAATATTTTAATTTTATCATACTCCTAAAAATTTATTAATAATAAAATTAATCATTTTCTATGTATATCCAGCCGTTGGCGTCCGAATCTGAAATAAGTAAAATAAAAGCCAGCTGACCAAAAATTTGCTTTTATTTAGTTTTGAAAATGTATGCCGTAAGTAATTTCTCTTTCGAAATAACACTCAAATTTGACATTTGCATATTAAAATATATTAAAATGTAAAAAAATCTTCTATTTGGTTGTGATGACAACTAGTCACACTAGCTATGTCGTCCCTATCCTTAAGAGGTCACTTTCACTAATACGTCACTTTGTACAGGTAGTCAGCTTCCCAATTTGTCTCAATCCGTATTTCGTCTCTTTCCGAACTCGTCCGTCGCTTTGTTCAATGTACTGTAAGGTACAAAATGAGAAAAAGTTAATTAAAAAAATCAAAAAACCCGACTGCTTAAAAAGCGAACTAAAAAGAAGTTAACAAGAAGAAAATCATGCTGTGCAGTCGGAGGATACATATTCGCGAGCTGGCTGACTTCTTGATGATTTTCTTCTTGTTTACTTCTTTTTAGTTCGCTTTTTAAGCAGTCGGATTTTTTGATTTTTTTAATTAACTTTTTTTATTTACAACTTTTTAGTTTTTTTTTTTAATTAGTTTCATTTAAACATATAAGTGTTATATATTTTTGAAAACACCTCTTAAAATCCTTTATTTTGATACCTCACACAATGGGTTCGGAAGAAAAAAAAAAATTCCCCCCTACAAAATGGCGCCCAAAATCCGCCATTTTTTCTTTTCCAATTTTATATAGCCTATGACACTCGCAGGGTTAAGACGAATCGATTGACGTAAGAATCATCAAAATCGGCCAACGCGTTTGGTCTCTAGAACGCCACATAGGAACAAACATACATACATACTTACATACATACATACATAGACTGATAAACACATTACCCTCCTTCGGTATTCGGTAAAACTGTTGGCCTTATTATTAATAAAAAAAAGCTAGATTTTGTCATTAAATTTCATATTTTGTTTTTCGGCGATGATTTTATTCTCTCTTTTTTATTTCTTCTATTTTTTTTTTTATCTAAACGAATTCACAGCTTTTTTTCCGACTTCAACATGCCATTTAGTCTTGTCTTTTCCTAAATATTAAAATAAGATTACCTACTTACTAAAAAGTAATATTAGTATTTTTAATAAAATTTTGCTGTGATGAAAATGTTTAGATATTTTGTGCTTGTACATAAGCGTCGGACGAATTGGGAAAAAACATACTACGGCTTGAGACAAATTGGGAAGCTGACTACATGTACAAAGTGACGTATCAGTGAAAGTGACCTATAAGGATAAGGACGACATAGCTAGTGTGACTAGTTGTCATCACAACCTTCTATTTATATATACGAGTATATATTATTGTATAACTTATAAAGAACAAATAAAATAATGTAGGTTTTACAACTCTATGTACTCGTATGTCGTTCTTTTATCAAACATATTTTACAACGCCATCTAGCGGTGAGAAGAGTCCGTGTTCCCGTCGAGCCTGTCTCGACACCCAAGTCAAAGTATCACCGCTGTGCCGGTCGGAGTGGGGGTTGTTAGGTTATTTTCGTTACGGAATTTCTGGATTCGGTCTCCACGCTCAAGGCCCGCGATAGAATGAGAAAACTATGCAATAGCTTAAAAATTAAATGTAATAATAATTGATTCTACCGTCCATTCGGAAATGTAGCTAGTTATGGAGAAGAGCGGACAAGAAACTCCACACTTACTCTTTAAAAAAAGAAAAGTGTTTTACAAGTATTTGTTTACAATAATATTGTTGGAAAAATACATATATGTGAGAACGATGTAAAAAAAAGGCACTTAAAAAGCGTCTAGAGTAAAACAAACAATTAAAAATACAATAAATAGGTAATTACAGGCGGAGGCAGCTAAGATATGACCAATCCTAACTGATGGCGCCCGTTCACGAACATGACACATGGATCGGCACCACTCAGCTCAACCATCATGAAGGGAACCGAATGATCCAACACATGTGCCACAATCAGAGAGACATTAGAGAGAGCATGACACACTCAACTGCCAGGGCACACTGAAGTCAACGAACGACACGTACTCGTAGGTACAGTAAATGGTAGATTTACAGTTGGTACATAGTACTCACATATATGCTGTGCAGTTATATAATCCAAAAAATAAATTGAGTTTATACAACACAAGCATGCATTGGCACCAAGTGCAACCCCATGTCGTGTCCCGGCTATCTCTATCCATTCAAGGTTGCCTGGAAGAGATCGCAGAGCGCGATAAGGCCGCCTATTGTATGTTTGTTTTAAATTTAATGTTTCTTTTGTATTGTCTTATCTTGGTGTACAATAAAGTATATATAAATAAATAAATAACACAAATATATTCATACAGTCTTCAGCAGGTCCAACAATACTTCAGAACTTTTCTGCTGATCACTTGTTTTTGTGCCCTAGTGGCTGTGGAGCTGGCAAAGCGTTGGGCCAAGCATTTTTATCAGCGATGTAATCCCACAACCTATAAAATGCCTGCCTGCATAGTGTGCGTTTTATACAAGTTTTAAATTTCGTCTCATTCAATTCTAAAATGTGTGGCGGTATTTTATTGTAACATTTTATACAGTACCCCATAAAAGATGAAGCTACTTTAGCCAGCCTGAAACCTGGTTCAATTAATTGGTCCCTATTTCTCGTAACATAACTATGTCTATCGCTGTTTTTACTAAAAAGATGTAAATTCTTTCTAACGTACATGATGTTTTCGTGAATATATTGACAAGGTACCGTCATGATGTTAATGTCCTTAAACAGTTCCCTTAGAGAATCGCGCCGGCGAAGATTGTATATCGCTCTGGTGGCTCGTTTTTGCAGAACAAAAATTGACTGAATGTCTGCAGCCCTTCCCCATAGTAATATGCCGTAAGACATTATACTATGAAATTAGGTAACTAAAATAGACCAGCCTCGCGGTATCTACATCAGTAAATTGACGATTTTTTTTTTATTATTTTCTCTGTAAAGTGTTTTGTGTGTACATAAATAAATAAATATTTTTTTCTAACAGCATAAGCTGTCAACCTTAACCGCCCCGCAAGTGATATTAAATGAGGACCCCATTGTAACCTTCAGTCTAGCCTGATACCCAGGAAAACCGTTTTGTCGACGAATTCTAGCTTCTCGTTGTTTAATATAATGTCACAATCATAACTTTTGACATTCGGCAAGGCAAATTTTACACACTTAGTTTTTTTAGCATTCAAAACTAAATTATTAGCAGTGAACCAATTTAGAACTTGCCGCAATGCATTATTTACGTCGGCAACGTTACTCGTACGTCTATTTATCTTAAAAATCAAAGATGTGTCATTAGCAAATAACACCATGTTTAGTTTGTTTTTCAATAGATGGGGTAAATCGTTAATATATACAAAAAATAAGAAGGACCTAAACTTGAGCCCTGGGGTACCCCCATTTTCACGATATATAATATAATTTTACTAAACTTAATGCTGATTGGCCTAGCCCGTAATGCTCAAGTTTCAAAAGCACTGTTTCATGATCAACGCAATCAAACGCCTTCGAAAGGTCGCAGAAGATACCTATGGCATCTTGTCCCTCCTTCCACGCATCAAAGATGTGTTTTATTAAGGTGACACCAGCGTCGGTTGTAAATCGTCCTTTGGTGAAACCATACTGTTTCTCGTGTAGGATGTTTTTCGTATTATAATAAATGAGCAATTGATTTAGCATTATCTTTTCAAATACCTTGCTGAAAACCGGCAACACGGATACTGGTCTATAATTATTTGTGTCGATACTGTCCCCGGATTTAAAAAGTGGTGGTTACGCTTCCTAATGTATAGTTCATATTTTATTACATCGCCATAGGGCGATTGAGAGGCATTGGTTTAATAGTTCAAAATGATTAAATAAGTGTCACATATCGTTGGTTTGGTGATATCCCGCGCTACGGTCATTACGCCGTCGCCACGACCACCGGCAGTCGTCGCCAGTCTCATGCCAACCAGGGCTGGGGTGCGCGCATCATCACGCACCCTCTCGCCCAAACCTCTTAATTGAACCTACATGTAAAGTGTTATCTGTATTACCTAGACCTACTGTGTTGTGTACCGCTGGCCAGCATAGTGTACCTAGTCTGTGAGCTGAACTTCCCTAACGTGGCATCTGCATCTGCATGGGAATCGCTGTTTAAAAGGTATGTGGCATAATTAGTAAATTGAACATTATCCATTGCCTTTCGTCTCATCTGCGTACTTTTCTGCTTCAAATTAGCACTGCTGAATCAGCAATTATAGCCTAAATAATTTATGTTCAAGCGCGTGTGATTTTACTAGTAATCTTCTAGAGGTTATACGCACCATTTTGGTCCTACGAACTGGATAAATTAAATTTGGGCCTATTTACAGCCTGAATTTAAGTCCTAAAAGTCTAAATTTAAGCAAAAAGTTTGGGAAATTTCCATATTAATTGCAGATCATCACACATTTCTCGCCTCAATTGCGTTGAGAATAAGGCTGGCTGCCTTGCGTGTATTACTTTCTACCGGCAAATTAATTGTTAACGTAAATCTTTAATTTCACGAATTGAAACTCCGAAAAATACATTTAATTGAATATCAACGTTGATTCATATCGCTAAATAAGTTTATTTAATAAATCAGTTTATTTTCGGCGTAATTACATATTTTTTTGTTCGTGTATGAAAATTGTGGGTAGTCTGTTAAAACATTCGTCAAGTTGGCCTACGTGACTGTGGAATATTCGAGTTCTTGTTATCGTACGGTTAATTTTTATTTACGCATTGGAAACTTTTATATATTTTTTCTAATCAAGAATTACTGAATGAATGACATTGATTGTTATTTTTCATCACACTTGCACGTAAAAAGTATCTAAACATACAGGTTAACTTGGCCGTAATACCCCATATAAAACCCTCGGGCTTTCTTTTTGTCATGAAACCCTAGGGCGGTAAGTAATATTTTTTTAATTTATGGCACAGCACACAGGTTATGCAAGTTCAAGCAAGGAGTTTACACGCAATTGAAAAATTGTCTTAAAATGTTATGTAAACAGGAAATTCTTTGCAATCTCGCTACATGTTATTTAAATACTCAACTAATGTTCTTAATAATCGATTTTAATAGTTATAGTATGAAAACGTCGAAATTATTTAATTCTTTTTACACTCCGTCATGGCTGTATACCTACGTAAGTATTTGCCCTTAAAGTTTCTGAACGAAACACTGTATAATCTGTGGTGTGGGCAAAAAATCGCCATCCGCTTAAAAAAAAGTTCATTACCGCCACTTTTTCTTTAACAGAATATAAGTCACTTGCCTAGGGTCTATCTTTGGTAGAGTACGACTGCACTTTTGGCCCTTGACTGTACCTTATCCAAATATCCAATCAAAATCCTTAATACCGACACATTCGTATAAGTGCACACTTGCCATTAGCAGACACGCGCACAGTATCAAGCGGTAGCTACCAGTAATGAAAACGTAAATCGACCTCTGTAATGCCTGTATATGGTGATATCTTTCTTTACCCTAGAGGCAAATGACTTGGTTATTAATTTTCGGAAACCAATTTTATTTTGTAAATTTTTCGGGATTTTCAGGCATTTAAGGTTAGTTTCTATACTGGTTTCATTTAGTTGGAGTGTTGCGGGTAAATGAGCGCTAAATTACAATGAATTTTATACAATTAATAAGTAGTAATAAATAAGATACAATTAATTTGGAGTTTTAAGGTCTATCTGGTGTATTCCCCTATGACAGTTACCTATGCACGTTATTAGTTTTGGATAGGTAGGAACTTTAATATTACTCGTCTTAAATAGACATATAATCATATTATATATTAATTTAATTTACATTGAGAATACTGTTGTTCGTGTGGACTACCTGAGCTTGGTGGTGTGGTGAAATTTCGATAGCGCTTGGCATCCCGATATATTTTTTGAATTTTTACGCTATAAGGCTTTTGTTGATAAATTATCATTTGTCTAGAGCCTCCGTTCAGCCTCAGGTTTAAAAATCAACAAAATCGATTTGGTAATATTACACAACAGCCAAGGTCGACACTTCATACTCGCTCTCACACATTTTAACATTCATATACACGACAGTTCACGACATAACAAATTACACAATTCGCATTAACCGTCACTTTTGTAATTTATATATAGTGTTTATCTAATTTTTATTTTGTTCATTTTCATATTCATCTTTCGTATTATCAATTGTGGTTATCTACAACTGAACTACATTTTTCGTGGGAGCCTGGTGACCTGGAAACAGTTTTTTTTCAAAAAACTACTTCAGGCACCAGCATGCAGGAGGCAATGGTGTATTATAGTTAAGGGTTTATTGTAATCTTAATTTTAAGGACACCATTGTAAAGAGAAAATAAGTGAAATATTTATTAAAATATTGATTGATTAAAGGTTGTTAGCCTGACAACAAACAGGGCCAAACTCAATCAATAACTAAGCCAACCATCTCCAATTTCCGTCCCCAACAAACCCAATGTTGACACCAGACCTTATCAACAAATACACCTTTCTATTATCTAACTTCGAAACGAGAACAAACTTCTCAGATTGATCACAATATAGTAGACTAAGAGCCCACTGCTAAAATCTTCAGGTATGTTTGATTTCGATAATATAAATTTTCATGGAAAATAAGTTGCTGCAATGTTGCCTGACAATGTATAGCCGCAATTACCATAATCAAATAAATTGTAAAATTATTTTTGATAGTTAACCCCAGACAAATAAGTTTTTCAAGTCAATCCAACGACATGTGAAAGAAAGTGATGTAGAAAATAGGAAAAAAAGACAGATTACTTTTTTACACCTCACAAACCATTGTGGCTGTATTTATTTTTAATAAATAAGTTTAATCAAAGACGGTACACTCACCCTAACATACGTCACGCAAGACAGCAGTAATGTTAAGGGTGTGACTGTACATGAAAATATATGTCAATATAAAGGACCTACTAAGACCTAATAACCCTAAGACCTATAAGCTCTACAGCCCTAACCTACCATATATCTAGTATGTGATAAATAAATATAATAGATAAGTTCTGGATGTTAGCACCATGCGACCTAAAGGTACAGATGGATAGAGGGCAAGAATTCCAGGTTCGGGACGGGTACACTCACTGACAGTCCCGCAGACTCACGAGACTGATCAGAGATGGCTAAAGGTGTCTTGGCCACGGTGAGGGGTAATGAGCCAAGAATATAAATTCAAATCAGTTTTTTTTTTCTGTGTCCTATGCGTGTAAGATGCAAACAAACAGTATTTTAACTGGGCCGCGCGTCAGCCTGTTCGAGTGCTAAGTCAATTTCCAAAGGTAACATTAAACAAAGACAATATGTCACAGATTTTTGCAGTGCGATCTCGTACTACAGGTAGGTAGCTACCAAAATGGAGCTCAAAGTTTTTGTTTCGGAACAAGTTCACCAAGTTTGGTAATCGGAATACAGTGGTGTTTTTGGAACATAAATTACCCGCTTAACATGAAGGAAATACATAATTGGGTTACACAGGGAGATTCTTATTTCAAAGGCAATATTTCAGGGCGTGAATATTAACAAATTACGTCGTATTAAAATAATAAAAAGATGTGTGGCACTCGGGGACTGCCGCGGTAAAGTCATTTTCTTTCACCTATTTTCCTAGTTCTTAAAATCTACTTTCTTTTCCCAAATAGTAAATGCAGATCACGGTCCACCCACAATAACAAACCCTTAACGCCACCCTCTAACAACCCCCTTATTATCATATTTTTTACCTTTTCCCAAATAATAAATTTAAATAGTGATCCCTATTTATACCACAATAAGGTCGCTTTTTCAAAGTGACCCTTATTCCCACATACAAGACGTGTGACACTCGGGGACTGCCGCGGTAAAGCTATTGCATAGCATTTATTCTAGATCGGGTCCTGGAAAATGCATCTGAATGTCGAATTGTATAGAGTTGCAAAACCACAATATTTTAATTTTATCATACTCCTAAAAATTTATTAATAATAAAATTAATCATTTTCTATGTATATCCAGCCGTTGGCGTCCGAATCTGAAATAAGTAAAATAAAAGCCAGCTGACCAAAAATTTGCTTTTATTTAGTTTTGAAAATGTATGCCGTAAGTAATTTCTCTTTCGAAATAACACTCAAATTTGACATTTGCATATTAAAATATATTAAAATGTAAAAAAATCTTCTATTTGGTTGTGATGACAACTAGTCACACTAGCTATGTCGTCCCTATCCTTAAGAGGTCACTTTCACTAATACGTCACTTTGTACAGGTAGTCAGCTTCCCAATTTGTCTCATTCCGTATTTCGTCTCTTTCCGAACTCGTCCGTCGCTTTGTTCAATGTACTGTAAGGTACAAAATGAGTAAAAGTTAATTAAAAAAATCAAAAAACCCGACTGCTTAAAAAGCGAACTAAAAAGAAGTTAACAAGAAGAAAATCATGCTGTGCAGTCGGAGGATACATATTCGCGAGCTGGCTGACTTCTTGATGATTTTCTTCTTGTTTACTTCTTTTTAGTTCGCTTTTTAAGCAGTCGGATTTTTTGATTTTTTTAATTAACTTTTTTTATTTACAACTTTTTAGTTTTTTTTTTTAATTAGTTTCATTTAAACATATAAGTGTTATATATTTTTGAAAACACCTCTTAAAATCCTTTATTTTGATACCTCACACAATGGGTTCGGAAGAAAAAAAAAATTCCCCCCTACAAAATGGCGCCCAAAATCCGCCATTTTTTCTTTTCCAATTTTATATAGCCTATGACACTCGCAGGGTTAAGACGAATCGATTGACGTAAGAATCATCAAAATCGGCCAACGCGTTTGGTCTCTAGAACGCCACATAGGAACAAACATACATACATACTTACATACATACATACATAGACTGATAAACACATTACCCTCCTTCGGTATTCGGTAAAACTGTTGGCCTTATTATTAATAAAAAAAAGCTAGATTTTGTCATTAAATTTCATATTTTGTTTTTCGGCGATGATTTTATTCTCTCTTTTTTATTTCTTCTATTTTTTTTTTTATCTAAACGAATTCACAGCTTTTTTTCCGACTTCAACATGCCATTTAGTCTTGTCTTTTCCTAAATATTAAAATAAGATTACCTACTTACTAAAAAGTAATATTAGTATTTTTAATAAAATTTTGCTGTGATGAAAATGTTTAGATATTTTGTGCTTGTACATAAGCGTCGGACGAATTGGGAAAAAACATACTACGGCTTGAGACAAATTGGGAAGCTGACTACATGTACAAAGTGACGTATCAGTGAAAGTGACCTATAAGGATAAGGACGACATAGCTAGTGTGACTAGTTGTCATCACAACCTTCTATTTATATATACGAGTATATATTATTGTATAACTTATAAAGAACAAATAAAATAATGTAGGTTTTACAACTCTATGTACTCGTATGTCGTTCTTTTATCAAACATATTTTACAACGCCATCTAGCGGTGAGAAGAGTCCGTGTTCCCGTCGAGCCTGTCTCGACACCCAAGTCAAAGTATCACCGCTGTGCCGGTCGGAGTGGGGGTTGTTAGGTTATTTTCGTTACGGAATTTCTGGATTCGGTCTCCACGCTCAAGGCCCGCGATAGAATGAGAAAACTATGCAATAGCTTAAAAATTAAATGTAATAATAATTGATTCTACCGTCCATTCGGAAATGTAGCTAGTTATGGAGAAGAGCGGACAAGAAACTCCACACTTACTCTTTAAAAAAAGAAAAGTGTTTTACAAGTATTTGTTTACAATAATATTGTTGGAAAAATACATATATGTGAGAACGATGTAAAAAAAGGCACTTAAAAAGCGTCTAGAGTAAAACAAACAATTAAAAATACAATAAATAGGTAATTACAGGCGGAGGCAGCTAAGATATGACCAATCCTAACTGATGGCGCCCGTTCACGAACATGACACATGGATCGGCACCACTCAGCTCAACCATCATGAAGGGAACCGAATGATCCAACACATGTGCCACAATCAGAGAGACATTAGAGAGAGCATGACACACTCAACTGCCAGGGCACACTGAAGTCAACGAACGACACGTACTCGTAGGTACAGTAAATGGTAGATTTACAGTTGGTACATAGTACTCACATATATGCTGTGCAGTTATATAATCCAAAAAATAAATTGAGTTTATACAACACAAGCATGCATTGGCACCAAGTGCAACCCCATGTCGTGTCCCGGCTATCTCTATCCATTCAAGGTTGCCTGGAAGAGATCGCAGAGCGCGATAAGGCCGCCTATTGTATGTTTGTTTTAAATTTAATGTTTCTTTTGTATTGTCTTATCTTGGTGTACAATAAAGTATATATAAATAAATAAATAACACAAATATATTCATACAGTCTTCAGCAGGTCCAACAATACTTCAGAACTTTTCTGCTGATCACTTGTTTTTGTGCCCTAGTGGCTGTGGAGCTGGCAAAGCGTTGGGCCAAGCATTTTTATCAGCGATGTAATCCCACAACCTATAAAATGCCTGCCTGCATAGTGTGCGTTTTATACAAGTTTTAAATTTCGTCTCATTCAATTCTAAAATGTGTGGCGGTATTTTATTGTAACATTTTATACAGTACCCCATAAAAGATGAAGCTACTTTAGCCAGCCTGAAACCTGGTTCAATTAATTGGTCCCTATTTCTCGTAACATAACTATGTCTATCGCTGTTTTTACTAAAAAGATGTAAATTCTTTCTAACGTACATGATGTTTTCGTGAATATATTGACAAGGTACCGTCATGATGTTAATGTCCTTAAACAGTTCCCTTAGAGAATCGCGCCGGCGAAGATTGTATATCGCTCTGGTGGCTCGTTTTTGCAGAACAAAAATTGACTGAATGTCTGCAGCCCTTCCCCATAGTAATATGCCGTAAGACATTATACTATGAAATTAGGTAACTAAAATAGACCAGCCTCGCGGTATCTACATCAGTAAATTGACGATTTTTTTTTTATTATTTTCTCTGTAAAGTGTTTTGTGTGTACATAAATAAATAAATATTTTTTTCTAACAGCATAAGCTGTCAACCTTAACCGCCCCGCAAGTGATATTAAATGAGGACCCCATTGTAACCTTCAGTCTAGCCTGATACCCAGGAAAACCGTTTTGTCGACGAATTCTAGCTTCTCGTTGTTTAATATAATGTCACAATCATAACTTTTGACATTCGGCAAGGCAAATTTTACACACTTAGTTTTTTTAGCATTCAAAACTAAATTATTAGCAGTGAACCAATTTAGAACTTGCCGCAATGCATTATTTACGTCGGCAACGTTACTCGTACGTCTATTTATCTTAAAAATCAAAGATGTGTCATTAGCAAATAACACCATGTTTAGTTTGTTTTTCAATAGATGGGGTAAATCGTTAATATATACAAAAAATAAGAAGGACCTAAACTTGAGCCCTGGGGTACCCCCATTTTCACGATATATAATATAATTTTACTAAACTTAATGCTGATTGGCCTAGCCCGTAATGCTCAAGTTTCAAAAGCACTGTTTCATGATCAACGCAATCAAACGCCTTCGAAAGGTCGCAGAAGATACCTATGGCATCTTGTCCCTCCTTCCACGCATCAAAGATGTGTTTTATTAAGGTGACACCAGCGTCGGTTGTAAATCGTCCTTTGGTGAAACCATACTGTTTCTCGTGTAGGATGTTTTTCGTATTATAATAAATGAGCAATTGATTTAGCATTATCTTTTCAAATACCTTGCTGAAAACCGGCAACACGGATACTGGTCTATAATTATTTGTGTCGATACTGTCCCCGGATTTAAAAAGTGGTGGTTACGCTTCCTAATGTATAGTTCATATTTTATTACATCGCCATAGGGCGATTGAGAGGCATTGGTTTAATAGTTCAAAATGATTAAATAAGTGTCACATATCGTTGGTTTGGTGATATCCCGCGCTACGGTCATTACGCCGTCGCCACGACCACCGGCAGTCGTCGCCAGTCTCATGCCAACCAGGGCTGGGGTGCGCGCATCATCACGCACCCTCTCGCCCAAACCTCTTAATTGAACCTACATGTAAAGTGTTATCTGTATTACCTAGACCTACTGTGTTGTGTACCGCTGGCCAGCATAGTGTACCTAGTCTGTGAGCTGAACTTCCCTAACGTGGCATCTGCATCTGCATGGGAATCGCTGTTTAAAAGGTATGTGGCATAATTAGTAAATTGAACATTATCCATTGCCTTTCGTCTCATCTGCGTACTTTTCTGCTTCAAATTAGCACTGCTGAATCAGCAATTATAGCCTAAATAATTTATGTTCAAGCGCGTGTGATTTTACTAGTAATCTTCTAGAGGTTATACGCACCATTTTGGTCCTACGAACTGGATAAATTAAATTTGGGCCTATTTACAGCCTGAATTTAAGTCCTAAAAGTCTAAATTTAAGCAAAAAGTTTGGGAAATTTCCATATTAATTGCAGATCATCACACATTTCTCGCCTCAATTGCGTTGAGAATAAGGCTGGCTGCCTTGCGTGTATTACTTTCTACCGGCAAATTAATTGTTAACGTAAATCTTTAATTTCACGAATTGAAACTCCGAAAAATACATTTAATTGAATATCAACGTTGATTCATATCGCTAAATAAGTTTATTTAATAAATCAGTTTATTTTCGGCGTAATTACATATTTTTTTGTTCGTGTATGAAAATTGTGGGTAGTCTGTTAAAACATTCGTCAAGTTGGCCTACGTGACTGTGGAATATTCGAGTTCTTGTTATCGTACGGTTAATTTTTATTTACGCATTGGAAACTTTTATATATTTTTTCTAATCAAGAATTACTGAATGAATGACATTGATTGTTATTTTTCATCACACTTGCACGTAAAAAGTATCTAAACATACAGGTTAACTTGGCCGTAATACCCCATATAAAACCCTCGGGCTTTCTTTTTGTCATGAAACCCTAGGGCGGTAAGCAATATTTTTTTAATTTATGGCACAGCACACAGGTCATGCAAGTTCAAGCAAGGAGTTTACACGCAATTGAAAAATTGTCTTAAAATGTTATCTAAACAGGAAATTCTTTGCAATCTCGCTACATGTTATTTAAATACTCAACTAATGTTCTTAATAATCGATTTTAATAGTTATAGTATGAAAACGTCCAAATTATTTAATTCTTTTTACACTCCGTCATGGCTGTATACCTACGTAAGTATTTGCCCTTAAAGTTTCTGAACGAAACACTGTATAATCTGTGGTGTGGGCAAAAAATCGCCATCCGCTTAAAAAAAAGTTCACGTATTTCGTAACAACAGCTGTGCTGACTTGTGTAATTAAAACTATAATTCATAATTATTAATCGCAAATGTGATGAAAAACATTGTATGTATCACGGGCGGTACGGGAATTACGAACCTCGACTCAGAAAGCCCTCAGTCTTCGACTTCGGGCTTCTACTAGAGTCTCGATCGTAATTCCTTACTTCGCAATCGCATCGCTTACGGAAATAAGTACCATACTTGTTTCTAAGTTTCACACTTAACTTATTGTTGGTTAAGAATCTGTACATATTCTATGTATTGAGTAAGTTAATCTCATATAAATAGAAGTAGTACAGAAGGAACAAAAAAAATATCGCATCGCATCCGACATAAATGTTAATTATCGGGTTGTAGGTATCTCTAAGCTAATCATAAATATAGGTAGATGGGTACGTTCATAAGGTATTACGCGTGCTTACTATTTTGTTTGTATTAGACTTTGTTACTTGCACGCCGTTCAAACTTTGTACGCTTTTTTTTTTTTTTTTACCTTCCAATTTATTATTGTTAGGGCTGGCGTGTGCGGATCGTTCCGTACAATTGTTTACTTAAGTTGTAAAGTCTTTCGTTAAGTTATCAGTTTGATTGGACCACTAAGTTCACTTACGCGGGTTCCGTAAAAGATAAAAATTGGTTGTTTTTTTTGTTTCCATATTTTAACTTCTGTTCACCATGACGGACAAGGTTAAACTTAGATTGTTGGAAAGTAAACGCGACTCGTATTTCGCGCGGGTTCAAAGGATTTTGGATTGAACTGAATCTTTAACAACAGAAAGATTACGTAATTAAGTATTATTAATTTGATGAGTTGGTCGGCGAGATAAAAATGACTTTAGCTTCATTAACTGAATCAAGTGTTTCCAAGGAACCTAGCCCGATAGCGAGCCCTAATGCTCATCATATAAAGTTACCTAAAATTGAGCTGCCTGCCTTTGACGGTGATATTCAGAGCTTTTCGTTCTTTTATGAAACTTTTATTATACATACGAACGCAGATATATCAGATTCTGATCGCATTCATTATCTATTGAGTTGTCTAAAGGGAAAGGCTCGGAATGTGGCAGTAGGTATTGTACCTTCTGGCGATAATTACCGCGTTGTCTGGGATGCGCTTATCTAAAGTATTTAAAGTACCTGGATACTCGCGCGCTCACCACTAGTTATCTAAATCAACTGTTCTCATTGAAGTCGTTCGGACCGACACCCGCTAATATTGAACAAGGTTTCGATAAATTAACTTCTACGGTTGCTGGACTCAAACAATTAAAAATACATAATTTGGATGATTTTATATTTATTCATTGGGGTGTTAAGTTAATAGACTCAGATACAGCAAAAAAATTTGAAATGTCTCCTCGTAATCAACAAGACTTGGATTATGATTATTTCGTAAAGTTTGTTCGTAAACAAGTAAAAATCTTATATCGTATCTCTTCTGCGGCAACTAAGCCCGCCCCCGCAGGTAGACCCAGCACCTCATCTAAGGTCTCGCAGGTGTTTGTGGCTACTGAATCTAAATGTTCGCTTTGTCGATCCACGCATAAAAACTTGTATACGTGCAAAGCGTTTCAAAAGTTGAGCGCGGATAATAGATTTAAGTTTGTAAAAGACAATAACAGATGCGATAACTGCTTAAGTAGCCAACATACCGTCTCTAAGTGCCTATCTAAGTCAACCTGTAGGAAATGCAACGGCAAGCATCATTCCTTATTGCATTTTGAGCAATCGACGCAAGCCCCTGCGCTGGCGCCCGCTAGCGACCCAGCCTCCGTTTCTGCGGCCGACCCAGCTACTTATGATCGTGTGGCGTTGTGTACGCATTCTTCTGCTCTAGTCCAGGCCACACGTAGCACCGAAGCGCTGGCTACTGCCAAGGTGTTAGTGACGGGTAGGAAGGGTAAGGGCGTGATGGTTAGATGTCTTTTGGACCCTGGGTCGCAAAAGAATTATATGACATCGCGTTGCTGCCGAATGCTCGGTCTAACTATACATACGGACTCAATAATCACCGTTCGTGGTATTGGTGGCACATCGCAGCCCATTCGCGGCTCGGTGAATCTTACGTTCAGCTCACGGTTTTGCTCGCAGACTATGTATAGAATTGACGCTCTAGTCTTGGATCAGATAACCGGGCAGCTTCCTCTGGGTGCTATAGATACTGCCGAATTGAAGCATATTGATCCTAAACTACTCGCTGATGACAGCTGGGGTGTGCCAGGTAATATTGACATGTTACTTGGAGTCACGTTGTTCGCTAAGTTATTGCGACCCGGTCCCGTGACCAGCGCACCCGGTTGCCCCGATGCCTTAGAGATTATGCTCGGCTACATACTTCTAGGAGAAGCACCTATTATCGAACCTTCAACTGACACTCTATCTTTATTTGCGAGTTCTTTCGATAACATCGATCTTCGTAAGTTTTGGGAGGATTTTGATGGACATTCCCCATAGATCATCGGTTAATTTTATCTTTATTTGCTTAAAAGCTTTTATCACTGTTATTGGGTTTATATGTGACAAGTTAAATTCAGTCGGGCAGGCTGAAAAGTTAGCGTGTAATAAACCATAAGCGAGCGACGGCGAAGAATTTAAGGTTTCAGTAGTTTTGATTTGGATGCTGGTAAAGAAATTTACAAATTCTTGAGCAACTTCTTTGTTATCTCTAATAAGTCCATGTGTAGTCTCAAGCGTGTAATTAGTATTATTTCTTTTGTTCCTGTTTGTTTCATTGTTAATAATTTTCCAAACCGTCTTAATTTTTTTTTTTGCGAATTTAACCTTATTGCTAATGTATAAAGCCTTAGCTAGTTTACATGAAGTTTTAAAAATTCTTGAGTAAGTAGCAACATACTTATTAAAAGTTTCAGTGTTAATATAAGGCTTAAGGTCATACAGCTCGTAAAGTCATTCACTACTTTTCCTGATTCCTTTAGTTGCCCAGTCACTGAATAAAAACTTAGGGCATATAGTTTAAGTTTACTTCTTCAAAGTGTTATTGAATTATGTTTGAACAACTGAGAAAACTTTTTTTGTATAAAATATTACCATCGTTCACTGTGAGATCCTGATAACTTAACTTACCAATTAAAGTGCTGTTACATTTATTTAATTTACCGGATGTTATAGGTGTGGATTGAATCTGCACTTGTTGTATTGGTATGCTGGACTCAAATTTTACCAGTAGCCCACTATGATCTGAAGGCAGACAATTCATAATGGCTTTGTTTAAGTAGTCGCAGCAACAAAAAAAATATCAATACATGTAGCAGTAGTCACAGTTGTTCGGGTTGGTTCCTCAAACAAATGCGACAAATTAAATGATTTGAAGAGATTTAATAGTCTACTGCTATCTGAATTATTTTCTAAAATATATTTATATTAAAGTTACCACAGATTATGACTAGTTTATTACCAGTTGTAAGTTTTGCCAAAACATCTTCCATCACTGACTCAAATATACAGTAGTTTTTATAATTGGGTGGTCTGTAAACGCACACTATAATATGCTTATCCAGCTCAACACAGGACAGTTCAACACTATGTTCAACTGATAGATCTACAATATCTTTACGAGGTTTTGATTTAATACAATTTTAGATTAAAATAAGTGAACCTCCATGTAACATAACATTTCTGTTAAAACAGCTGCCCACAGTATAATTTTCATAATTAATAAGATTATATTATATTGAATAATCTTTCAGCCAATGCTCAGTAAAACAAATAATTTCAAACATTGTCTTTTCTAAAAACAGTTCTATTTCCAATTGCTTTGCAGAAAAACCTTGAATGTTTTAATAGAATAATTTTAAAGAATTCTGCAGACAATTTTTCCAAATATGGAAAAGCACACAATATAATTTTATTACAATTTAATTTTAGTAACTTTGTTACACACTCAGTGATGTCGTCTTTTTTTACATCCAAACTGTTACCTATAAAGACAGTTACATTGGTGTCTGATTTACATACATTGTTTGTAACAGATTCCATGATATGCTTGTAAGATGACCCAGGCATACAATAATTAAAAGTCGAATAACTCTGATTGCTATTTAATAATTTACCTAAACCTCTTCCTACACCATCTGCAAACATAACCGAATGAGACCCATGAATACTATTACTAGATGCAAAGGTAGCAGTCTCAGGCTGGTCTACTTGAGACACTTCCTGTGAAATATCAGGTATGTCTTGGTCTTGGACAAATATACCGTCCTGAGACACCTTCTCAAGCTGGGCCGGGCTCTCCTTTACCTCAGGCTGGACAGCCTTCAGGTTTGAGACTATCTGACAATTGCATTGACACATCACCAACTCATTTGCGGCCAGAATGTGTTTCTTAATTTGTAACTGGGATCTAACATATTTATTGAAAAGGGAGCCCAGTTTGTCTTCAAGTACCTTAATATCATTTTGTAAGCTCTGTGTGTCAATTTCATAAATTTTTATGCTATCCTCTAATTTAATCTGGTAATTATTTAATTTATTAAGCAGGTCAACTCGTTCTTTTCTGAGTGGAATATTTTTAAAGAAAAGTTTGTGTTGTTTCTTGTACTGGGTATACTTTTTAATTATTTTATTAAATTTCGCATACTTTTTCAATTTTTTTGACTAACTTTAAATCTTTTTGTCTCATTTAATAAGGAATCTTCAGTCAGGTCAATAGTAGTAATGGAATGAGGTTTACAATTTGATTTTATTTACTCACTATATAAATGGCACCTTTCCTGTACCTGAGTACATGACTTCTCTTTTTGCAAATTCAGAATTTGAAAATTAGCATGAGCCAATTCATTTTCTAGGTCTTTAACTTTACCTAAAGCCTCCTCATATAGATCACTGCAATTATGGAAACCGTCCGTGACTACCCGCAGTTGGTCGCGTTCATCAACAATATTTTGATATTGCTGACTCAACACCACTAGCTCCCGCTTAAGGCTTGTTATTTAACAAATAACATTCTGTACTTCTATCTCACATTCATCTCTCTCCTGCTACATTTCCTGACATTGATGTTGCGATTCTTTTAGTTCTTGGAGAGCTGTTCTTAGCTTGAATTCTAAGTCCTCAGTAGTAGCCTTACGGGTCATTACTACTGAAAATAGAAATTAAAGAAACGGTGAGAACCAAAAGAACAGAAGAAAAAAAAGTTGAAAAGTTGAAAATGGAGGACAGAAAAAAAAAGAAAAGAAATAAGTAGTAGTATATTATTATTAATAATAAAAAAATATGTAGCAAAACGAGGTGGGCTGCTGAATTGGCTTCAAAAGCTAACTATTATTGTGTTTTTTACTTTTGATTGCCTTACAGCTTTAATTTGTATTTAATGTGGGTATGGTGCCCAAAATATGAATGTACGATTTATTGCAGATTTATAGTTTAATTATGCAAAAAAAACATAAAAATTTGTTATTGAAAGATAAGAATCTATTAATAGAACTAAATACCTGGACTTGAATGTTGGTTTTGTTTCGTTTTCTACGCTGTCAACGAAACGATTTACATGCACAACAGAGTGCTAAATCAGCAAAATTTTTACGTTAAATCTAAAGGAGAGCGTGTGAACTTAAGTGAACAATACTCCCCATATAATTCCGTAGTTCGGTCGTCAGCTGTTTGATAGGTTACCGGTCGACAGTTGGGCAGAAATATTATTTAACTAGTTACTTCGCCAGGCAAACAATAATCCTGAGCATTTATGCCGTATTGTTGTATTTTTACTTAAAATTACACCCTAATTTCACATAAATACTAATTAAATTAAATTTTAATATACGGAGCACAAATTTGACATGTCACTTGGCCAGTGTTGCCAGCAAAATATCATCAAAATATCATTTGGTCAACAGTACCAGCTAGAAGTTCCACCTGTCGCTGAAGACTGTTGAGAGCTTGCGATATGAATGCCCGGAACATATTTAATTCCACTGCCAGGCCGGAACTTGTGACAGGTGATGGAGGGGCCTTCTTCAGCTTCAAAGACAGACATCCTTGAGTGGAACAACTCTTTTACATCACTTAAAGTGCTTGTGAGTGAATCCATTGTCTTGATGTGATAGTATTTTGTAAAAAAGAAGTTGTGTGGAGATAACGCTACACAAGCAGGTGATAACTATGAACTATTTAAATTTGACATAAAATATTGTAAATTATTATTATATTAAATTAAATTGAATTTTAATTACAAGCGTATTTTTTTAAGTGTTACTGGTAAAAAGTAAAGATTGTATGTAAATATATAGATTTAATACATAACATACATAGGCCAGCTTACAATAGCAACGACCTTACTGAGAGCCATAAAAAAATACACTGTTTATTTTAATACATAACGTATGTACAATATCTGGGAAACATCCCAGATATTGGAAGTATTAGGAATTTGATACACAAATGAGATGTTGTCTCTAGAACAACTGTCAAAAATAAAATCAAAGTATAGAAAATACAATCAATGCATATAACAATCAAAATTTCAGACCTTAAACATCTCTTATATATCAACTAAATCTATCAATACTTCAGACAAAGAACAGTAATATATCCAGCTAAAACCCTTGTAGACTACATTAATAAAACCTCTAACCACCATAAACATAAAATAATTATTTTAGGCACCAAGAAACCATACCACATAAGTGTCCAAACAGACTATCAGTCATTGGATTAAGTGTACTTTAAAGACTAGCAGTATTGATGTACACGTATATTTAGCTCACAGCACACGCCACACTGCTACTTCTAAAGCCAGGTGTGTTAATTTATCAGATACTAAAAACAGCAGGCTGGAGTTACAACTCAAGTACATTTGGTAAATTTTATAAAAGACCTCTAGTGTGAAGGATCAAAATGATTTATCAAGATAAATCTTTAGCTATGATTAAACAAGTACATTTGGTAAACTTTATAACAGACATTTAGTGTAAAGGATCAATATGATTTAGCAAGATAAATATTTAGCTGTGATTAAAGATATCTTATTTAACTAACATGTACTAACTAAAACACCAGCAACTTTAACTTAAAAGGAAGGAGTATAAGTATAAAATGTATTGATAAGGAAACTAACAATAGTAATAAGAAAGCAAAATTGTATTTTGTTAAAACATATATATTTATAATTTTATCTGAATGGTCCTCCTTCTCATAGAGATTAGGCCTGTGTCCCAGCAGTGGGAACATTAATAGGCTGATGATGATGATGATGATCTGAATGGTTAATTAAGAACTTTAGTTTTCCAATGACACCTATGATTGTTATTCTTTAAACAAACATTAATATTGATATTAAGTGGGCAACAAATATTCTGCTAAAAAGATAATTAAGAATATATATAAACATTTTGGTTAAGAACCTATGTTACTTAAAAGCAACTGTGATTGTAAGTCTGTAAAATTTTTTTATACTTAATTACAATAAATAGGCAAACAATATATTGTTAATAAAGAGAATACGAATTAAGAAAATGACTGAATATGAACCTTTGATACCTAATGACAACTCTGATTGTTAATCTATAAACATTATAACAATGAGAATAAGAAAGGTTATAATAAATTTGTCAAAACAGATAATAAAGAACATATCTTAATGAACTGATTAAGAACCTATGTGTGAAACCTATGGACAACCATGATGGTTAGTCTATACAAATATACTTAAGAATTTTAATGAAAGAAAGCTTTTTTAGATTACTTCACAAATTCATCATAGTTTATGTGATAATTCCAGAACTTAATTCTTAAAGTCTACATGTAAATAATAATCATTAATTACAGGAACTAATCTCGAGGACGAGGCACGAAGTATAATTTATGATTAAACGAACTTACCCTAAATGAAGTTCCATCATAATTATACGAAGTGCCTCGTCCGAAGAGATTAGTAACACCCTCCCAACCCTAAGGTATAGCCCAGAAGCGTTCTGGAAATATCTATAAAACATCAGTAACTCTAAACTAAATGACAATTTGGCAGTCGACACAGAGCTGCCAGGGAAAGAAAAAAATTGTCTCTAAAATATAGTGATTTGAGTGGCCGCCTGTAGCCGTTACTACATGTAAATAATTATCACTAATTACAGGAACTAGTCTCTTCGGACGAGGCACTTCGTATAATAATGATAGAACTTCACTACGGCCCGAACGGCCCGGCCTATGGCCGGGCCGTGCGTCGTGGCCGCGCTGCCAGGGTTGTGATTTGCAACGCGACCAAAATCACGCTTTAGTACCACAATACGTGCGGCAGCCGCGGCTAGTGCGCGCACACTGGTGATTTAACTACAATGTAATTGATCTCAGTGGCCGCAGCGACCTGACTGCTGCGGCCTAGCCGCTAGTGCGCTATTGCTCTAAGTTCGTTTAATCAAAAATTATTTTTCACCATGTAATGTTTTTGGAAGTCGGTTGTATTTTTTAACCCCCGACGGAAAAAGAGGTGTGTTATAAGTTTGACGTGTATCTGTGTGTCTGTCTGTGGCATCATAGCGCCTCAACGGATGAACCGATTTTGATTTAGTTTTTTTTTTGTGGCCTGGCAAAAAAGTAACGGGTAAAGTTTAAGCTGACTTAGTACGGCTGACTCAGGCTATATACAGGCTCCCTGTTCTCCTGGCGCCCTTGTGGATCTTTCGAGTATTTTGCTTGGAATGTGTTGGGTTTTTCTTGGCTTTAGGTGCTGGCGAGGTGATTGTGTCGACAGTGTTTTTAGCTATGTTTGAATAAAATCGGTTCAGTCGTTCAAAAGTTATGGGCGTTTTACTGTTTGAATCGGGATGTTTTCGCAAAATAAATGTGTCTTGGGGGGTATTTTAAATTTTGAAATTTTACTTGTGTAATAAACCTTTTATTTTCACTTTTTAGATGTGATAACATAGTGGACAAGTTCTATAGTAAAGTACCTATAACGCCCAGTTTTTTTTAGGTGTTATAAATGCTTGCGTTTGACCACAATCTCGCCTGATGTTGCCGAATAACATGAATCTTGAACATAATCGTGAATGAGAGCAGACGTATCGTGTTTAAATTGTAAACTGTACAAATCTGCGTACCACTTTAAGGCGTACTGGCGTGATGTTACATTATGTATATAAACAAAAAAAAAAAAAAAGTGTTTATTCACAGAAAAAAACCATTGTTACATTTAAATATTACCTCTGCCAAACTGCTTTGCAGTTTTTTGGCAGACGTAGCTCCTTTTTTTATATATAATATAATATTAACTTATATTTTTTACAATGAGACCTTGACAAAATGTATTAAGGAGGTACTTGTGTATTTTATTTTTAAAGGTTGCTTTTGTGATACAACTGTTTAAATCTAAAGGAAGGTCATTAAAAATAGTTGGGACAAAAAAAATTCTACACCGTCTTCCATAATAATTATTAAAAGTGGGCACTACAAATCGTCCCATATTATTATTCCTTTGAGATCTTGTGTGTACAATATTGGTTTTAAATTCATTGCTACAATACTGTTTTAAAGCTACTGACAATACTACCCTCTCATGAACCGGCAGCATTTTACATTCCAAAAATAAGTCTTGTCACTAATTTACAACGATTTTTTGTTTTTTTATCTACTAATAATTTCATGAATCTGATTTGCAATTTTTTTAGTTTTGTCTAAATATCTTTTAAAAGTGTTACCATAGCATGCCAGCCCATAAGAAAGTAATGAGTCCACCAGCGCATAGTAGACCATGTACAATGTTGCCCTATCCAGCACAAAACTAAGGTGGTTAAATTTTACAAGCACATATCTGAGTTTGTCGCACACGTGTATAATATGTGTTTTCCAAGAACAGCTGTTGTCTATGACTAATCCCAAGTACCTGTATTCCTCCACCACCTCAATATTTGCACATTCACACAGTTCCAGTCCACCACTGTGCAGACACTCATAGCTATGCCCCACTATGCGCGGCGAACGTTCAATTTTTTTAAGATAATAAAAAACGATCTTATATGCATACGTCTGGTTTTATTTATGTTGATGATAATACCATTGTCGTGAACCCATTTGATGATATTAGCTATATCAAAAGAATTTCCGAACGCTGACGCGTCTGTTTTCAGTGGTAAAGTCGCAACATACTTGCCATTTGGAGCTCGGGTAGTTGTGCTACAATAAAACTATTCACAGTGTTTATCATCCACACTCCCAATGAACGAAGCAGTAACATCTTCAATCTCCCAAAACTTACGAAGATCGAAGTTATCGAAAGAACTCGCAAAGAAAGACAGAGTGTCAGTTGAAAGTTCGATAATAGGTGCTTCTCCTAGAAGTATGTAGCCGAGCATAGTCTCCAATGCATCGGGGCAACCGGGTGCGCTGGTCACGGGACCGGGTCGCAATAACTTAGCAAACAACGTGACTCCAAGTAGCATGTCAATATTAACTGGCACACCCCAGCTGTCATCAGCGAGTAGTTTAGGATCAATATTCTTCAATTCGGCAGTATCTATAGCACCCAGAGGACGCTACCCGGTTATCTGATCCAAGACTAGAGCGTCAATTTTATACATAGGCTGCGAGCAAAACCGTGAGCTGAACGTAAGATTCACCGAGCCGCGAACGGGCTGCGATGTGCCACCAATACCAAGAACGTCATATAATTCTCTTGCGACCCAGGGTCCAAAAGACATCTAACCACCACGCCCTTACCCTTCCTACCCGCCACTAACACCTTGGCAGTAGCCAGCACTTCGGTACTACGTGTGGCCTGGACTTGAGCAGAAGAATGCGTACACAACGCCACACGATCAGAAGTTGCTGGGTCGGCCGCAAAAACGGAGGCTGGGTCACTAGCGGCTGCCAGCGAAGGGGCTTGCGTCGATTGCTCAAAATGCAATAAGGAATGATGCTTACCGTTGCATTGCCTACATGTTGACTTAGATAGGCACTTAGAGACGGTATGTTGGCTACTTAGGCAGTTATCGCATCTGTTATTGTTTTTTACAAACTTAAATCTATTATCCGCGCTCAACTTTTGAAACGCTTTGCACGTATACATGTTTTTATGCGTGGATCGACAAAGCGAACATTTAGATTCAGTAGCCACAAACACCTGCGAGACCTTAGATGAGGTGCTGGGTCTACTTGCGGGAAACTGACGGGGCCCGCTAGGGCCGATGCCTGTCTGGGTCGCGGATAAATTTGAAAGAGAGTTACCGCGGCCCTGGCACAAGCAACTGAAGGAACACGGGTGGGTTTTAGTCAGTTAAAGTCTGACACGCCCTTCCGCTTCACCCAGAGCGGGAGAAGTCATTTGATGATTTCCCACCCAAAAAAAAAAAAAAAACAAAAAGGGTCTACTTGCGGGGGCGGGCTTAGTTGCCGCAGAAGAGATACGATATAAGATTTTTACTTGTTCACGAACAAACTTTACAAAATAATCATAATCCAACTCTTGTTGATTACGAGGCGACATTTCAAAATGTTTTGCTATATCCGAGTCTATTAACTTAACACCCCAATGAATAAATATAAAATCATCCAAGTTATGTATTTTTAATTGTTTGAGTCCAGCAATCGTAGCAGTTAATTTATCGAAACCTTGTTCAAGATTAGCGGGTGTCGGTCCGAACGACTTCAATAAGAACAGTTGATTTAGATAATTAGTCGCGAGCGCGCGAGTATCCAGGTACTTTGCGATAAGCGCATCCCAGACAACGCGGTAATTATCGCCAGAAGGTACAATACCTACTGCCACATTCCTAGCCTTTCCCTTTAGACAACTCAACAGATAATGAATGCGATCAGAATCTGATAAATTTGCGTTCGTATGTATAATAGGTTTGAAAGTCTCATAAAAGAACGGAAAGCTCTGAATATCACCATCAAAGGCAGGCAGCTCAATATTAGGTACCTTTATATGATGAGCATTAGGACTCGCTGTCGGCCTAGGTTCCTTGGAAACATTTGATTCAGTTAATGAAGCTAACTTAATTTTTATCTCGCCGACCAACTCATCAAATTAATGTAAGGCACTATAGCTTACTTCGCACTTTGGATCCAATGTCAATTTTAACATATTTATCTCGTCCATTATCTCATTGAATTCGCTACGTTGGCCGTCAATTTGTTTAGCCTGAGCAATAAAAGAATTACGTAATCTTTCTGTTGTTAAAGATAAAGGTTAAAGGATTTTGGATTCAACAGAGAATCCAAAATCCTTTGAACCCACGCGAAATACGAGTCGCGTTTACTTTGCAACAATCTAAGTTTAACCTTGTCCGTCATGGTGAACAGAAGTTAAAATATGGAAACAAAAAAAAATCAACAAATCGTTATCTTTTACGGAACCCGCGTAAGTGAAATTAGTGGTCCAAACAAACTGATAACTCAACGAAAGATTTTACAACTTAAGTAAACAACAGTACGGAATGATCCGCACACGTGAACCCTAACAATAATAAATTGTAAGGTGAAAAATATATGAAGCGTACAAAGTTTGAACTGCGTGCAAGTAACAAAGTCTAATACAAACAAAATAGTAAGCACGCGTAATACCTTATGAACGTACCCATCTACCTATATTTATGATTAGCTTAGTGATACCTACAACTCGATAATTAACATTTATGTCGGATGCGATGCGATATTTTGTTTGTTCCTTTTGTACTACTTCGATTTATATGAGATTAACTTACTCAATACATAGAATACTAGAGGCGCCTCGCGGTTTCACCCGCGTAGTTTCCGTTCCCGTGGGAATACAGGGATAAAAAGTAGTCTATGTCACCCGGGGATAGAGTAGCTTCCCAACGGTGAAAGAATTTTTGAAATCGGTCCATTAGTTTTGGAGCCTATTCGGTACAAACAAACAAACAAAAAAATCTTTCCTCTTTATAATATTGGTATAGATGTACAGATTCTTAACCAACAATAAGTTAAGTGTGAAACTTAGAAACAAGTATGGTACTTATTTTCGTAAGCGATGCGATTGTGTTCGTAACGAAATACCTTCGTAAAACACAATAAAATGCCTAACAAGTAAATACGCAGATGACCATTCGAAGTAAGTTATCTAGTAATTACTACGTTTACAAAGTTAGGTGCGGAGGTGATATGTATAAACATACGGCTGTTTCCTATGAGGAGAACTAAACGCGTAAAGTTTATTCAAATCTGTCATATTACCTGAAGGTTCCTATCAAAAGATCAAGTTAACTTACAAAATAAAATAACAAGCGACGCAATGATAATCTGGTTAATTGCAATAATTAATCAAATGCGGTTGAGTCTAGAATTATAAAAAATACCTACTCGTGCAATACGAGTATAGTAGGCATTTACTTAACGAACCAACAGTAGTAGTGTATTGTAAAATAACATTCAATGTCATTCATTCAGCAAATCTCGATTAGAAAAAATATATAAAAGTTTCCAATGCGTAAATAAAAATTAACCGTACGATAACAAGAACTGGAATATTCCACAGTCACGTAGGCCAACTTGACGAATGTTTTAACAGACTACCCACAATTTTCATACACGAACAAAAAAATATGTAATTACGCCGAAAATAAACTGATTTATATTAAATAAACTTATTTAGCGATATGAATCAACGTTGATATTCAATTAAATGTATTTTTCGGAGTTTCAATTAGTGAAATTAAAGATTTACGTTAACAATTAATTTGCCGGTAGAAAGTACTACACGCAAGGCAGCCAGCCTTATTCCCAACGCAATAGAGGCGAGAATTGTGTGATGATCTGCAATTGATATGGAAAATTTCCAAACTTTTTGCTTAAATTTAGACTTTTAGGACTTAAATTCAGGCTGTAAATAGACCCAAATTTAATTTATCCAGTTCGAAGGACCAAAATGGTGCGTATAACCTCTAGAAGATTACTAGTAAAATCACACGCGCTTTTACCTAAATTATTAGAGTAATCTAGGCTATAATTGCTGATTCAGCAGTGCTAATTTGAAGGAGAAAAGTACGCAGATGAGACGAAAGGCAATGGATAAAGTTCAATTTACTAATTATGCCACATACCTTTGAAACAGAGATTCCCATGCAGATGCAGATGGATGTCACGTTCGGGAAGTTCAGCTCACAGACTAGGTACACTATGCTGGCCAGCGGTACACAACACAGTAGGTCTAGGTAATACAGATAACACTTTCCATGTAGGTTCAATTAAGAGGTTTGGGCGAGATGATGCGTGATGATGGAATTGCGCGCACCCCAGCCGTGGTTGGCAAGAGACGGTCGACGATCGCTTGCGGACGTAGCGGCGGCGTAAAGACCGTAGCGCCACCGCGCGGAATATCACCAAACCAACGATATGTGACACTTATTTAATAAATTGGAACTATTAAACCAATATAAGTTTTTAAGCTGACATGGTCACAATCATTAGTATTAATATTTGTTTCGGGATATTTACCATGTATATTTTGTTTTTGGTTGAGAGCTCGATATTTCGGCACCGTTACAAGCGCCATGATCACGAGAACTAAAGTCTTTGCGGGTGGGTGTTGTTTACGAGCGGACATATCTGTCTACCCTCTTCCTCACTCGTTTTTCAATTCAGTAGTGACGTCACTCACTAAACGTGCATATGATCTTTGTGATGAGGATCATATTACTGGCGAACTAGCGCACGTTAAACAAGTCCTACAGAGGAATGGGTACAGGATGAAGATCTTGCCACATGCTCGAAGATCATCAAATAAACAATTGAAGTACGAGGTCGAGAGACAGCCAGCATTTTTGCCATACGAGAAAGGAGTGACAGATAAAGTCGCAAACATTCTCAGTTAATACTGCATAAAAACTATTTTCACTCCTTTCAAGAAAGTATCTCAAATGCTGCGTTCGCCTAAAGATAACTTTCCCTTGGAAAAGCCTGGAGTTTATAAGATTATTTGTAGCTTGGCAATCATATATTGGACAGACGAAGCGAACTGTTGCTTGCCGAATCAAGGAACACATTAGGGTAGTTAAAAACAACGATACCCAAAAATCGGCCATAGCAGAACATCTTCTCGAATCAGGGCCAAACCACTGGATTGAGTTACATGACCCACAGGTTATCTCGACTGAACGCCATTACATACCTAGAATGGTTCGGGAAGCAATTGAAATAACCAAGTGCAAAAATTTCAATAGGGACGACGGGTTTCAATTGTCGAGAGCCTGGAATCCAGTGGTTCAACTATGTAAAGATCGAAAAACTACTGATCAATTGTCAAAAGTGGATACAGTGAGCATCGTTTGTCGTGAACAATATCATGTAACTAGTGAGACGAGTGCTGAACAGTGTCGAGTAACTAGTGAGACGAGTTCTGGTGGTAGTGACATCGTGCGTGAAAAACAAGTGAGGAAGAGGGTAGACAGATATGTCAGCTCGTAAACAACACCCACCCGCAAAGACTTTAGTTCTCGTGATCATGGCGCTTGTAACGGTGCCGAAATATCGAGCTCTCAACCAAAAACAAAATATACATGGTAAATATCCCGAAACAAATATTAATTCTATTAAACCAATGCCTCTCAATCGCCCTATGGTGATGTAATAAAATATGAACTATAAATTGGGAAGCGTAACCAGTATTTTTAGAGGCATTTGTTCTGATTAATGATGCAATAATTGTAAATGTAGATATTTAACGTGTATAAAAAAATATTTAAAAAAAATTAAAAGACAATATAATTTCTTTACAATAGCTAACAATGAGTGCTCATAAATAAATTATGTTTTAAATATTTGTAGGAAAAATAACCTAACATGACTCATCAGCCTATGCCATGACGTGTTTATGTAAAAAGTATGTCTTTGGTAGGTACCAATTTCTTGCGTTATGGACACCGACTTCCATAAATAAAGTTATTTTTCACTTTGTAGTTTTATTATTTGGTTGTCAGTAGTATTCTTTTGGTTTTTTTTTATTTTTCACCTTTTAGTTGTACCTACCTAATAGGCAAGTAGTTACCTAAGGTACCTATAATGCCAGAATAGATTACCCGAAAATCATGAAACTTAACATAACCGGTGAAATGAGAGTATACCAAGGTGTGCTGTACACATCTGCGTACCCCTTTAGAGTGTACTGGCGTGATGTTATGTTACGAAATGGTATGAACAATAAACAAACATGCGGTCGCAGCAATGCCGCGAGATTTGCCGTTATTTATTGAAGAGTTATGTTGTATATCTCCGAAGTCCTTCATCAGATCTTCACCAAATTAAAATGGGATCAATTCCAGAACATACTCTTTCAATCAAAAAAAATGTTTTCAGAATCGATCCACAATTGACGGGGATATCGGTGAACAAACATAAAAAAACATACATAAAGTCAAACATAGAACCTCCTCCTTTATGGTAAGTCGCTTAAAATACCTATACGGTGCCATTTTTTGTCCACAGACTAGTTTAAAAATAAATACCTATTATGACTAAACATTTTCATCAAATAACAGTACTCATAACCGGCGTGTGTGTATGACTAGATGCATGAATGTGAGTGAAGCAAAATAAGTATGTAAGGATCGTAGCAGGTGGCGTTCTGTAGTTTCTGCCTACCCCCATGGGAAAAAGGCGTGAGTTTATGTATGTATTATCATCAAACTATTCACAGTCATTGAGGCATTACAATTAGTCGTCAAATAAATAAAAATAGTACACCAAGAATATTTATCTATCAATTTATTCACACTACATTTTGTTAATGCTGACATCAATAGTCGAACCGGTGGCGATAATAAATTCCTCGAGTCGTTACACTCGTTAGTATTGAATCGACTGTGGCACAGTTAACTATTATGGATGCCTTATTAAAAATAATAATTATTTATGTTGCAATAATTAATGTGGCAGTAGATGCAAGTATTGTTATCAATCGCTGGAATGATAAGTGTGAACTGGATGCAGAATTAGTGGAAGAAATAGCATCATATCAAAATATGACGAAGCGAATCCTGGAAGAAGTTAGAACGCGTTATGGACTGACGATGTATCAAGAGTGAGTGAAAATTGTTTCTTACAGTACTAACAGTGTAATATAACACACAATACTGCAGTGCAACATATATATTTCGTTTATGAAATAGCACATAGGAGAAATAAAATAGAACATATCTAAACTATTAACAAGTATAGAAATAGTGCTTATTTCAAACTAGAGTCATAGGATTCTAGTTTTGTTTCAATATCAGAGTGAATAGATGACATAACACTCGAGTATATAAACACTAAAATAATTGCGAATCAACCAATTATTTAATTCAGACATTTTTTTTTTTTTTTTTTTTTTATCTATTATAGGCTCGCGCTTGACCACTATCTCACCTGATATTGCTTGATATTTTTTTGTGATAAATAGTACAGCTAGCTTTTGCCAGATTGGATACATAATTTTAATATTATTTTTACTTTCAGATACGAACGATTTATAGACAAATTTGGCGCTCGTCCATCAGGTACAGAAGTTTTGGAACAGTCGATAGATCATATGATAAATCTCACAAAACATAATGGCCGAAACGCCATTACTGAAGAATTAGAGGTAGTTAAATGATGGCACTTAATTTTTTTATTTAAAAACTTTCAGAGGGAGCGATATCGTTACTAAAAGTAGGTACAATACTATCTAACTATATAGATATTTTTCTTTGACATTTTTACGGTTATCACAAAAAACTGTCAGTTTGCTAGTGTGATAGACACATTGATTCAAATTATTTGGTTTCTGATTATACGATATGGTTAACGAACATAAATTTACTTACAAAACTCGTTATAATAGTCAATTCTTGAATAACAAATTGTCTGCCATCTTAAAATATCTGTAAATTTAAATATTAATGTTCTACGCTCACAGCCGTATTGTATAATAGGATAAATTTGAATTGGACACGTACCAGGCAATTGCTATAGGTGCCACTTAAACGAAGTATCTAAGTAATGATGTCCAAAAAAAAAAAGTAGAAGTGTCGTGGTGGCCTAGTGGCTAAGACCTCGCCTGTCGTGCTTTAGGTCGTAGGTTCGAATCCGGGCAAGTACCAATGTGACTTTTTCAAATTCATATGTACTTTCTAAGTTTATCTTGGACATCACAGGCAACGGTGAAGGAAAACATCGTGAGGAAACCTGGACTTATATATAGTTATAATGTAAGTCTGAAATAGCCAAGTCAGAGGCCTGTGGGGTTTCCCAGAGGCGGCTTAATTAACTCTGACACCAGAGGTGGCCACATCTCACAAGAAAAGAAGAAGAAAGATGATGTCCAATTTTCACCGCTTGGCCATAAACTTATCCTCCTGCTTTTACTTACCAAGCCCATTGAAAATATAGTACTTATATAACAATAAAACATTCTTATTACCATTTTCAGGTGCCACACTGGGTACGCGTACACGAATCTGCCAAAATAATACAACCTCATGCCAAAAACATTGCTATACTAGGACTTGGTTCTAGTGTAAGTACACCACCAGAAGGTATCACCGCTGAAGCTATTGTGATAAATAGCTTCGATGAACTTGACAAAACTGAAAGAAAATCCATTGAAGGAAAAATTGTAGTATTCGACGCACATTATACAAGTTATGGCAAAACCGTTGTTTATAGAACTCAAGGTGCTTCTAAGGCTGCTAAGAAAGGTGCGATAGCAACTCTAATAAGGAGCATAACTCCATTTTCAATATATACCCCACACACAGGATTCCAGTCTTATGAAGATGATGTCCCAAAAATACCATCAGCTGCGATTACTTTAGAAGATGCAGACTTACTGAAAAGATTGCAAGATAGTGGAGAAACAATCGTTCTACATATCAACATGTCTTCTAGGTTTGATACAAAGCAATCTCGAAACACGATTATAGACCTAGAAGGTAGATTACATCCTGAAAAACAAGTCATCGTATCTGGTCACATAGACAGTTGGGATGTAGGACAAGGAGCAATGGATGACGGTGGTGGCATGATGATAAGCTGGTTCGTTCCAGTTGTACTAAATATTTTAAACCTGAAACCTAAAAGAACCATCCGAGCAATTTTATGGACTGCTGAGGAGCCTGGCCTAGTTGGAGCACAAGCGTATCTAAAGAAACATATGATTGAACTGGATAATATTAATTTTATTATGGAATCTGATGACGGAACATTCAAACCTTTGGGGTTAGAGGTCGCTGGGTCTCCAAAAGCACGGTGTATCGTAAAAGAAGTGCTGAAACATTTTGCACCAATCAACAAAATTACATACAGTAATCACCCTGGTTCTGATATAGTTATGTTTGTGGGACAGGGAATACCTGGAGCATCACTCCTGAATGACAACGAGCGATACTTTTGGTATCACCATAGTGAAGGCGATACATTGAATGTTCAGAACATGAAAGATGTGGTAGACTGTGCCGCATTTTGGGCAGCATTTTCATTTGTTATTGCTGATTTATCTGTGGATATACCTCGCCAATAGTTTGATCAACATCAGAAATATACGACTATCGAGTATCTGAAAAGTTTATGAATAATGAGCCGCTGAGAAAACCGGTATAGGTTATTTACAAAGTTATAAAATTCCTGATAGCAAAAAACATGTTCAAATGAGTTTATCTTTATCTTTATTCTCACACCTAGCTTCGTAGGTGAAATAAATTGAAACAAAACCAATCCGTGAAATCTGACCTACGTTATATTTGTGTTATGTACCTAGTATATTTTCTGTCGTGCAATCAAAACGTAAGCTCCAGGCGTCTCTTTATAAATCTGTGACGGGCATTATGCTGCCGCAACAATCCTTTGAAATTCAATAAATTGTAACTATGTGAACAGAAATTCCATGTCGTTTCGCCTGTTTCGAAGTGTTTTTATTTGTGTTAGCTGGCAGCTAATATTTGCTTTGCCATTTTGGAGACGATACTGCCACCTTTTGCCAATGGTAACAAAATATCAGGTGACGACGTCTTTGTTGCTATTTTGGCCAAAAATAAATTAAGCTGATCTTTATTGCCGAATGAAATGTTTGAAACGTTTATTTTTGTCTAGAAATTGTATCATTATCATTTTTAAATGCGACCTATTTTTCAAAGAGCCATTATGATGATGTATTTTCTCTTAATCGTCCAACAAAACTGGCTTTGTATTACAATAAAGAACTGTTGCTATACTTGGCGTATTTCTTCCTAAATTCCTGTTTGCGTGTTTGAAAACATTTCTCGGCAAGCCTTTTTCGCGTATTTGTGTGACACCAATCCGCGTGTGTATGGGTGAAACTGAACGGTTTGTGGTTTGAAATGTGCTTATGTCGGCAAGGCTGGAGGTGACATTGAAATGCGCGATACAATGTTAGCTCCTTTAAAAGATTTGGGCGTATTTTCCTATTATTGAAATGAATTAAGGAAAAAAAACTCAGCCAAACCACGTGATATTTACTTTTTTAAACTATGTTTATTTTATTTAAATATGGTGATTTTATGTTTTTCTTTAGTTTATCATTAGCCATGGAGTGTAGTGTCCTTAGGTTTCGTCTCTTGGGCCGCTGACCTAACGCTACGAACCAAAACCAAAGTCATGGACATGACCCAAAAAACCGCTAAGATAAAGTGTGACTGGGCTGCATATGTCTGCTTAATAACATATGAGAAATGTCCCATTACACGCCTCAGATGACATCGTGGACGACCACGGTGAAGATGGCAGGGGTAGCTCTACTCATTAGAAAAGGAATGGCCTACACATTCAGAAATCAGAATTGCGTGGAAAGGGAGAGTTAGGAGGTCTCTATCCCCGGGTGTCAAAGGCTACTTTTTATTCCTGTATTCCGATGGAAACGGGAACTACGCGGGTGAAACCACGAGGAATCCGCTAGTAATATATAACATTATAATGTTATCTCAAAAGGATCGCTGAGAAGTGCCTCTCTTCAGCAATCGTATCAATGTTATATCTTCAAAGTCCGTTATATCTTTTGTTTCTTAAAGTAAATGCAAATGATACAGATATTGTGGTATTCATTCCACATCGTTTAGTCTACTTATGTTTCATAACACTATACAAACCATACCTTTTTAATGTTTTGATATTGTATCAACTCATTGTGACTAATTTTTATGTATTCTTTGATACTGTTTAACACCTGAAAAGCATATGTTTTGTTATCTTTGATTGTTTTAATATTTACAACTTAAATTATATTGATAATTTGTGAAATCTTGGAATAATTTATACTGTGAAATTTTCATCTGATATGACGTATGTCTGTCAATTTTATTTTGGAAAAACTCTCTAATCCATAATATCCAGCTTGTGATTGTTTAATAAAATCTGAAGTGCACCATTTAAAATAAATATTGTGAGTGATATACTGTGTGTCTTTTGCCTGCCGACCGTATACCTCCGTATCTGGCTATCAGCCGTCTTCACTCCTTGCTGCCTGACTTGCTGCCTTCCGTATGCCTATATAACTGCATACCAACCCGTGTGCCTGCTTGACTGTCGCGGTGCATGCTCATCTACTATCCTCGAGCATTCCACGTCTTGGTGAAGTTCCTGTCCATCCTGCTGCCAGCTAGCTGTCAACCTAGCAAGCAACCCACGTCGTGTGAAGCCGGCCCCTTAGATTTATTCTCTATATCCTTTTTCTGAGTTTATTTCTAATAACTCTTTTATTTTAATAACGTGGCTTACGTTTAGCTCCCTCTGAAAAATACAATATGAGCTACAATATGAGATTTTATAACAAAACACTCCCAAGTAGTGAGTCGTGAGGCATAAACTTGGCAAATCAAATAAAGGGTTACGGCCTATCAAAAGTAATGGACTCTTCAAATTTTGTCACCGCAGGCTTACTTTGTTTTTACTTTGGCATATTGACTTGCTTAATACATCAGCTTTCTTAGAGAAACAAAGGAAAATGCTATTAATATTTGCTCATACACTTGTCACTTTCTTTTTTCTACATTATTTTCAAAGATTGACCACTTCAACAGGTTTAGTTTTATTATAGTTTTATTGCACGACCTTATGAATAAAATTATTTATTTTTAAAACCAGCGTATGCCACTCAGTTTCGCCCCACGTTAATTTTGCTTAGCTCCAAAGAATCAGCGTCATCTTAAATAGGCTATACCTTCCTATAAAATTGGGCTAAAACATGCAATTTTTTTTATTTAAATCCTACTGGTACTTCCAGAGACAGAAGTACCAGTCGGAGAAATTCAATTTCATTATTCGACCATAAATAGACATGGTTATGATAAATGGTATTTGTTTAGAAAATTGTTTTAAAATAACACTATTGCGCGTTAATCTTTTTTGTTGATTTAACCTAGTTGAGGCAGGTGTTACACAGGTTAAAATATATGATACTTCGTAAATGGTCTTAAGTAGCAAGTTAAGTCGTTGAACCCCTTCACAAAGAAGAAAAAATTAAAAATGAAGAAAAATTATTAAAAGAATAATAAATCGTATACCTTGTGGTGGCAATGGGTAGGCCATGTTGCAAGGCCATCTGAAAACAGATGGGTCACAAGGACGACTGCCTGAACGGGACTTGCTGGCAAACGTAAACGAGGATGACCACATACTCTCTGGAAAGTCGAGGTCGTTCGTAATGCTGGATAACAAGGGATGGACGCTACAAATGACAGACAAAGCTGGTACTCTCTGAAGGAGGCCTCAGGGGTTCTCAATTAAAAACTACTCAAAACAAATTGACTTATTAATCAACACTGTAAAGCTTAGAAAATATGATGCTTTTTTATTTAGAAAAAGCAGAATATAGCAGTTGAGTACTGACCGCCTTAGACTTCGTAGAATCACTGTCGATCCGTAATATTAGTAAGCAAGATTGTAACTGTGAGTGGTGACTATTTGAATAAACGCAGTGTATCGAATAATTTGTGTGATTTCATTTTCACGATTGTACTCACCGACCTGCTCACACAAGATGTCTTAACCTAAGGGAATACCATCCTGATTTCCCGATGGGTTGCCTCCATCGGCCATCTTTGAAGCGACATATACATCTAAAAATATTTTTTTAAAACAAGCTTTTTCGTGTTCTTCTCAGCTAACCCTTTCATTTGATACACATATCACGGCAGTGCACAAAAAATAACTAGTCCACCATATTGGGTTTAGAATTACGTCACTTAGTAACCATGCATTGTCATCTAAACTTAAGGGGCTGAATACTCAAAATAGGCTTTCTTTTAAACATTTTTTAGCCAAATCTATTGAAGAAGTGGCAGCGGAAAAAAGATATGTTAATCTTGATCATATTTCCGAAAACTTTGTTGTGGCCGAAACACGTTTACGCACAAAAACCTCGATACAATTGAATGGCAAAGTAACCTCTTACCGTGATCTTCAAAATATTTTTCCGGTAATACTGACCAGCGTACATTTGTACAATTAACAACAATAACGTATCATAAATGGACGCAAAACTTCATTGTCTTATATATTGAAGTTTCATTCATTATTTTTAAGTAATTCATATTATTATGTTTTGCAAAAAAGTCTATACAAATTCCATCGTGCTTCTCTCTCCATCCAGTGCAATTCGACAGTGACCGCTTTGCGGCGTTGCTAGGTGGACGTATGTCGCTTTTTTCCGCAAAAAGCAAAAATAATATTCAATTTATTTCTCGTCAATTCAATCTGTCAACAAAATATCAGGTATAATGCAGCCAGATCATGTAGCCTGGTGGCTTTAATTGGAACTAACGAAATCACAAGTAATATTGTCAAAGTCTGTATTTTTTTTATTTTTTTTGGCACTAGCGCTGTCACTGGCATCTATATTTTTGTTGTATTATAAACGACTCACGTCGTTTAGTTTACTTACTAAGTCCATAACTAAAAAGTATTTGAACCTCTTTGAAAATACAACAAATGTCATCTCAATTTGAATTAAACAATATTTAAAATATAGGTAAGGTCGAATACTATTTTAACCTTCTTCGTTCATGTGAAAACAATAGAAGCAAAAAACACAGAACATGGAATGGTCGTACCAACCACGCTGGCAGTGTCTCGAAATGACAGAACTAATAAAATTCTTCGTATCCATTTGTTTCAATCTTTGTTTCTTTCTAACATACGGCACCTAGAACTGACCAAAAAATGTCAAATTCGTGAGAAATGATATTCTATTTCTCACGAATTTGACATTTTTCGTCGTTTCAACCAAAAATTGTCCACATGTGGACATAAAGCTCACCAAGAATCATCACATTGATCAGTCCTGTATTTCTCGCAATTAACTATCCCAATTGCAATAACGGGCTACAATAAAAATAAGAATAAGAATAAATTTATTTGATATGACTACATTCAAGCGGATTGAATTCCTAGATCTCACACTAGGATTCCCTGTGTCGTGAGATCCAGGCTCCTTCGTTCCGTTAACAATTTTATAAAAGGTACAATTTTAAATCTTAAAAATAGGTAAAGAAGAGTGTATGCATGGTGGTGTGATTTGTATCAGTTGAGAGTCGGTGTTATAAGAGAGTGAGTTAGTGAGTGCAAGTGTATATTTGTGAATTGTCAATGTGTGTACTGTGAGTTTTTACTAAGCCAAGAGACCTTCCGTCATATCGTAGTCCAATGTAAGAAGCCAGTTTGTTACCGTCACTCTGCATTTTTTTTGTGTTAGTTTTAGTATTTTGTGAAGATTATTGACTTTTGCGTATATGTGTGGACCCATAAAACTGTAAGACCTTCTGCCAATATTTTTGCGGCATTGGATTTTATTCCAATCTATCCTTCGACTTGAAATGACACAAGTGCTCAAGGCAGTTTTATGAAATCTGAGGATAACAGAAAGTATGTAAAGCTGTCTAACCCTAAGAACAGCCACCTCAGTATAAAGTTTATTCGTGGGATACCGGTACGGTCGTCTATAGACAACTTTTAGTAGAGCATGTTGAGCTCGTTCTACTTTAATTAGTGAGGTCTTACCCGCACCGCCCCACGCTACTATGCAGTAATTAAGAACGGATTGACACAGCGAAAAATAAATCATCTTCAGGACTGCATCATCCGCAACCCTGCCCAGCTGCTTAAACACACGCAGCATTGTTCTGATCCTGCCCTTTAGAGCGCTAAGGTGTGCAGACCATGTCAATAACTTATCCACTATCACTCCCAGATACTTAATAGAGTCTGTTTGTTCTATGTAAGGGCAAGAACATTGGTCGGTGCTAATACACGAATGCAGCCGTAAACAAGATACTCTGTTACGGGCAGTACGTTCGGAAATAGCAAAGTGGATTGCCTTGGTTTTTTCTATATTTAGCGTAAGAAGATTATATTTTAGCCAGTTAGCGACAGCCTTAACCCCGCTCTCAACCGCACATTGCACTTCATCCCATGTTTTCCCATGAAAAACTATCGCGGTGTCATCGGCATAAGTGAAAATTTTAGCATGTGGGATATTCAAGCTGCACAATCCATTTATATAAATTATAAATAGAGTGGGACCCAGCACGCTACCCTGGGGAACACCAAAATGTACGGTAGTTGGGTCACTACAATATTCTCCCAACACAACTCTTTGCGTTCTATTACAGAGATATGAAGCAAACCAGTCCAAAGCAACGCCACGGACTCCTAAAAGTGACATTTTCTTAAGCAGTATTTTCCTGGAGATTGTATCGAAGGCTTGCAAGGTCCAAGAAGACACCAGTGCATGCCTGTCCTTTACCTAGGTTCAGAGTAATGAAGTCGGCTAAGTTGGTTACTGCATCCTCCGTGGACCTGCCAACCCGAAAGCCATACTGACAATAACTTATGTTTTTCCAGGTATGCACGTAGTCTCTTGTTGATTACTTTCTCTAGAATTTTAGAGAGAGCTGTCAGCAGAGAGATTGGCCTATAATTTGCGGGCGTTTTTGGATCTCCGCTTTTGAATATAGGGCAAATATTTACAATCTTTATACAGTCGGGTACAACACCCGTAGTTAAACTTAGATTGCATAGGAAGGCAATCGGCTCCACTAAAACATGCGCACAGTGCTTAAGGAATGCGTTATTAATCCCATCATAACCCGTTGCTGACGTCGCTTTAAGATGAGTAATAATTGTGAATATTTCTTTTCCGTCAGTCGGAGCAAGGAATAGAGAGTCTGGGCTGGTGTACAGTGTACTATATTGCTCATTTTTACGCGCCAGTTCAGTTTCAGTCATATCAAGTTGTTCAAGTGTTTTTGATGCAAGGTTTTTGCCTACGGTAGAGAAATAGTTGTTAACTTCATTTAGTGTGGGGACTGGGTACTGGCACAATAATAGTTTATTCTATTAATATTGTGAAGCTAATTATTAATTGATCTTATCATTTTGCCAAATCGGCACTGACAATTCTTATTTATTAACAAAAAAGCCGCCGATCGCCCTGGAGAGTAAACTCAAAGACTTACACTTGGGGATTGCCAGAGATTTACGCAGCATTCTGGATGTAAAAAGAACAGACCGAATATGGAACACGCTGTGTTCCCAAACGGGCATAATAGACGTTGGTAAAAAGGCTGTTCGGCTCAAATGGGCCAATGTCATTACGGCTCACGTTAGTAGCATGCAAATTGAGCGCTGGGCAAGCCTCCACAATCTTGAAGATGGAACGCACCGTTGAGGCCGGTCCAGAAATAGGTGCCGAGTTGATTTGGACGCGTACCGTGAGGGCTGGTTCTAGACGGTGCGGGAAAAGAATGTCTGGAATGACTTAGGTGTACTCTTATGAATTTAATTGGGGATGGATGAAGAGGGAGGGGCGGCCAAAGAAAATATAGATGGACTGTGTGAGGAGTGATATTAAAGAAAAGGGAGTCAATTATAGCGTGGTCCGGGACAGAACGATATGGAAGAAGAAAACGTGTTGCGCCGACCCCAAGTAACATGGGACAAGGGCAGGTAGATGATGATGATGATGATTTCAGACTTTTACCGGTAAGACTTAGTAAATCTGTTTTACCGATAAATAATAAGTTTCATCATAGTTTTTTTTTTTAAACTGAAACAACAGTTCGGATTTTACAGTAACATATACGTTGTTGTGAGGCATACACTGTTTTTAGTATTTATGTTTTCCTTTTTAGAGTTTCCTAGCGAAAAGACAAAAAACGGAACCCTTATGGATTCGTCATGTGTGTCTGTCTGTTCGTCCGTATGTCACAGCCACTTTTTTCCGAAACTATAAGAACTATGATGTTGAAACTTGGTAAGTAGGTGCATTCTGTGAACCGCACAAGATTTTCAAACAAAAATAGAAAAAAACTGAAACTCAATTTTTTTTTTCATCCTACCTGTACGTGTCTATGGATAGGTCTTCAAAAATTATATTGAGGTTTCTAATATATTTTTTTCTAAACTGAATAGTTTGCGTGTGAGACACTTCCAAAGTGGTATAATGTGCCCCCCCCCCCCCCCCCTGAAACTTCTAAAAAAAGAGAATGATAAAACTAAAAAAAATATATGTTGTACATTACCATGTAAACTTCCATCGTTCCACCAAATTGGGTTGAACGAGATCAAGTAAGTAGTTTTTTTTAAATACGTCATAAATCGTAAACCACAATTTAACAAGTACGGAACCCTTCGTGCGCGAGTCCGACTCGCACTTAGCTGGTTTTTTTTATGGCATGCGTTGTGCCTGGCGCATATAAACATTTTCTTTCTTTCTATATTATCTTTAAACACCTACACTGTACCAATACTTATAGCAAATAAATGATTGATTGATTGATTGATATATAACAAACAATAGCAACAAATAGTTTCAGCCGTTCTCTAGTGAGACGCTTACAATCACATACAGCATTTTTAGGGTTCCGTCTATCTCCCTGTCTGTCTATCACGAGGCTGTATCTCTAAAATTCTAAATCTCTGTAAATTATTTTTTTTACATATGGTGTATTTCTGTTGCCGCTAGAACAACAAATACTAAAAACAGAACAAAATCAATATTTAAGTGGGGCTCCCATACAACATACGTGTTCTTTTCCGTTTTTTGCGATATTGGTACGGAATCTTTGTGCGCGAGTGCAACTCGCACTTGGCCGGTTTTTTTTATTTATATAGATAGATAAAGTTTACATGACCGTGTTTTTTGCGCCCTGTCTATTTGTTTTTTAACTCTAATATACAGAAAAGCGGCACCACGTGACCTCACCACAGAGGGCTGATGTATATCAAAACCCAGTAACTGCTTTGTAATTATTATATTCCAGGAGAGCGGAAAGTCATCTTGTATTAGTAACTAAATGATATATTAAGATTTCAAGAGAATACTAAACAAGGAATATGAACCTACTAATTGTACAAATGATATTAATAGCGTCATACATTCTATTGCATATTTTAAACATGCCTAAAAAAGACAATTCCAAGCCTAGTAAGTTTTGGATATTTGCTAATTTAAGGTGACTTTACAATTTGATGTGACTTTCCTATTATAAATAATGATAAAATTGATTACTGAAAGCACCAAATCTCAATTAAAATTTAAAGTTTCCAGTTTAATATTGCACAGTCCATTTCAGTATAGTAAAACTCATTAAAATAATATAAATAAAATTATCTAGCTATTAAACCAATATAAAAAAATGTAACGTACTGTGTTCTTATATGTGGCAGTCGCATAGAAGCAGACATAATTATAATATTTATTCAATTTGCACGGCAAAGACTCGTATGACACTAGCCAGAGCCTATTTTAGTGATCTTTATTTTCGTAGCAATAAGGTTGCATTTATAGGCAAAATAACAGTGAACGATATGATGTCAGATGCCAGCCGCCAGTTTGAAATAAGAACTTGCGCAGTAATGTTTTTGTAAAAACTATCGGAAGAGTCCGTTTATGATGCGGGCCTCTGTGGTCGGCCTTGTGAATTTAATTTTCAAATACTTTTCGCTCCAATTTAAAGTTTTACCCTAAGCTGTCAATGACAGTGGGCGTGGCTTAGAACCTCAGATGTCGATTGTCAACTGTTCGAATACAGCCCCTTAACGTGTATGCAAAATTTCATATTTACCGGTGGAGGATAGCTGCTTTAAAATTCAGTTGCAAGATTTGACCTGAACACACTTACATACATAAATTGCAAGTTAAATAAAAGTTTGTAAAAGGAAAACCTACTAAAAATTTGCCCGATCCGGGAAAAAAAACCCATGACCTCATGCTCATCAGGAGCGGTGAGCCGTAAGTGAAGATGTATTCATGGGCGTCAATCTGAATGATGGGTTGTTTGATTGTTTACAATATTTAATTCTTTAGCGTTAATTTGTTAGACCGTAAACGAAGCAACGATCGTAGCCGGCGGCGTTCAGTAGACTCTGCTCAAACTTTAGGAAAAGGATTGAATTTATTTTCGTATTTAAAGGCTTTAGAAACAACTTTTTGCTTTGAAATTAGCTGTAGGATAATTTTCAATTGGCAAACAGACCACTGTTAGACCCCCAACCCAAAATATATGTAAACCCGATCCATGGCCAACCTAACCTGAGGCAAACTTGTTCGCTTCTTACGTTTGTCCAATAAATCATCCTGATTGGTATTGGAAGTCGTCTCAAAACTAATTTATTTATAAAAGCAAATCTATCTCAGTCTTGACCTAGCCTGGATTATATCTGAGTTACCACGTCTGCTATACCCTAAGTAATTTAATTTAATAAACATGTATCATATTTTACACGATGAAACAATATATTTTAGTACATTAAATACTAAAATGACAGCTAGTTGAGCTATATTTATGGCTGGCGGCTAATGAAATAAGCTCACACTAGTCCTTATTAGGTTGTGAGAGGATTTATTAAAAGCCCGAGAGCAGGTTGCCTAATAATTATGAGGCCCGGTTTGGTTAATATGAACCTATTATGTCATAGCTCTGGCTTTTGACTTATTAGATTACGGGTTCAACCGTCTCACAGTGGCCAATTTCGAGGAATTTGCGGTACGAAAATCATAATTCTCAAGTTGAGGGTTGGTTAAAAAAAATCTTTAATCTGTTTAGTACTACTACACAATATATATTGACAAAAAAGTCATTAGGCCAATACTTTGTGTGTTATGTACGTCGAAGTTATCAGTTAAGCGAATAAGTTAACTATCTTTATTTTATTGTGACATCAGCGTGAAGTTAATTACATTGTGCTAAATAGTTGTAAGATAACTTTTCCTTACTCACCAGCCAGCTCAGGGGTAGATATTCTGGATGAGACAATTGCAGGGATGATTTCGCATGAGGGTCGACAGAAGTAAAAGTCTTTATATTTGGTCAACTATTTTATTAATACACAGGCATCACTACTGCATCACAATTTTAAAGGTATCCCACTAACTTGTAGATGGTATATAAACTACCCTTTAAACTTAGCATCAGATGTATGATGTCACAACCAGCATCATTCCTGTGCAGATAGTATTGAGTATTTCACCAGCCGAAGTATCATGGGTGTCCGGAGCCTGTTGTATAATGCTGTGTAGCTGTTCTTAATACATGTCGTTGACCAAGTTTATTCTATATATTATTGATTATATTTTAATTAATCCTAAGAAGCCCTGTCGATGGGAGAAAATGCGGTATTAGCATCATACAAGCACATGTCTCACAAGCATGAAAATATAGTTCAATTCCACGAATACTCACAGCGCTTGCTGGCACATAATAATTTTAAACTTAGGGCTGTTTCCCTGTCTCCTTCGAGTCATTTTAATTTATATTATTTCTGTTCCTCAATAGTATTTTATTTTAGGACCTTCTCGATATCCATTCGTAATGAAAAAGAAATGTCACTCTTGTCGGCCATAGACATTGAGAATTTTATTGACGCATAGAGATGTCATGTCTATATTTTCTTTAAGTAATTATGTATACCAGACATTAATAGGCTAGACATCTAGGATATTGTGTGCTAGTTGAATTATATTAATACACACAATATCTAACAGGTTTCGTAAAGAATTAATAATAATTCCGCCCCGATCTCAGCGCCATCTAGTACTAAAGTGCCTCAACCACCTAGTGACACACCTAGGTGAGAAAGTACACTTGATAGTTACTATTCCTGACACCAGATGTCGCCGCGAGTCGTTAAAGAAATATATTTGTTACATAGTTACCGATTTGTAGGATTTGAAAAAAATATGGTGCATATTAATGAAGGTATTTATTATCATATCGTGTAATGTTTTAGATATTTTTTTCAACGGTGTTTTGTAAAATAAATATTTATTATGACATTGCATTTTCAACTACAATTTTGTCTTTGGAAGCGTAGTCATTTCAAGAAACATGTTAGAACAGAAAAAAATAGTGTTAACAGCCGGAGTCAACATTTTTCTATTAGATTTGATTTGATTTTTAGCTGCATACTACAGCGCACTGAACATTTTATTTTTATTTTTAGGGAACGGCACTAATCTAACAAATCGTGATTTATTCAATCATATTAAAACTATTTAATTATGTTCTAGAAGTGATTGGCACTACTAACTTGAAAATTCAAATTAAAAATCGTTTACGACATACGATACATAGTTTTTGTACATCTACTTCAAGAAATTGGCTGACAACCGGTAGACATAAGACTAAGTTTGAAACTAAATATCAAAGTTGGCTTTCTATATATATAATCACGTCAGGAATGCAAAAACTATCATTTTCTGATATTTGCAATAAAACTAAACGAAGACGATTAAACGAGGAAACTAATTCGAGAATTGAAGAAGGATTATGTTTAGCAGCTGAAGTGAATCTTCATTCCGTAGGAAAACGGAAGGCTGCTCGATCTCTTCAAAATATCTTGTATACTCCTGCAACCAGTGTTTCAAAACAACATATGATATTAATATTATCCAATATTCACCAGAAGAAGCACTAGCCTTGTTTCCAGAGCTAAAATTAACTCGTTATTAGTATACTGAACTGCGAGTATCAGCTAAAAAAAAATCAAACACCTATATCCCCCTTATTATAAAATTTTCGAAGAAAAACAGAAGTGTTATTCGTATAACATTACTGCTACAGATATTTTCGCAGAAGTTCCTCTACAAAATCTGTTTAACCATACAACAACCCGCCTAGCACAAAATCAATGTGATGTTTTTACTACTCTGTTCAATAATATTAAATATTTGAAAATGTTATATACTGATGGAAGTGGATTTCAAAGCAATTATAAGCAATCTTTTAGTAGTGAGAACTCTGACGCGAACGATTCAAATATACTTATAACTTATTTAGTACCTCTTCGATTATACAGTACACATAATGATATAATTATTTGGCAAAATGCACGGCCTAATTCTACACGGCTCTTTCGGCCGATCAGATTGCAATTTATGAAAGAATCTCCAGCAATAATTACTTCTGAATTTAGTCACATTAAATATCAAATAGCTAACCGAACACTTACTAGAGTAGAATTGTGTAGCAGAACTTTCACTGTAGAGCATTGCTTATTTAAAACTATGATAGACGGGAAAGTTGCCAATGTCTTAACATCGAATAAATCAACACAAAAATGTTACATTTGCAAAACATCTTCAGCACAGTTTAATAAACTTGTTACCTCTAAACCTATACCACATGATCCAAATACATTAGATTTTGGTATTTCTTCATTGCATGCATATCAACGATTTTTTGAGTGCCTCATGCATATTGCTTAAAAATTGCCAGTTAAATCACGGCAAGTTCGAGGTGACACAAACAAAAAAAATATAGCTGAAAAGAAAAGTAATATTTAGAAGACATTTCGAAAGGAACTTGGTTTAATGTAGATATACCAAAGCAAGGATTTGGCGATACCAATGATGGCAACACAGCCAGGGCTTTTTTAACAATCCATCTGTGTCCCACAGTATTGCTGGAATAAGTCAAGATTTGATTGTTAGGTTTTGGGTAATATTGAAAACTTTAAATGCTGGTTACAAAATTAATAGTACTCTGTTTGATATCTATGCTAAAGAAACAGCAAAATTTAAGTTGAATTATACGACTGGTATTCTATGCCACCTACAGTGCACAAGGTCTTAATGAATGGCAAAGATATAATTGAGAATTTTTTTATTGCCTATTGGTCAGTTATGAGAAGATGGAGTGTCGTCATAAAAACGTTAGATATTATAGAGAACACAACAGCCGCAAAATTTCACGGAAGGATACAAACGAAGACCTATTTAAAATTTTGCTTGTATCATCGGACCCTCGTATATCGAATTTACGGCTAATAACATAAAAAAAGTAAAACACCACAGTAAGTTCTCAAACAAGAACATAACATTATTGATTAAATTTATTGAAAAAAACATTCTTATTTTGACATATTTATACAAATTAACAATATTTTAACTATAAACACTTATTACAATTAACTTAGACCTGATATTTTCATTAATATATTAACGTCCCCCTAAATTGAAAAAATTGGCCACTCGCGTCTTTTAGGAAAAGTCTTGAGGTTGTAGATATATAAATAATAATTAAATAAAAAAGCTTCATATTTCCCTAAGTTTTACAATGGTGATTAATAAGTCAATTATTTTTAGTAGTTTTTATTTGAGAACCCCCGACGCCTCTTTCTGAAAGAGGCCTCAGGGGTTCTAGTGTGTGCGTGCCGTGATATCGAGTATGGCTGACTCAGTGGATCAAGTTTACAAGGCCCTAAGGTTCCTGAATTCGACGGGAACTCGAACGTACTAACTAGATTTATAAAATTATGCGATCAGTTAGTACAACAGCTTATGAAAAATTGACCGGAATTTCAGTTAGTTACTAATTTGGCATTATTAAACGGAATTTTAAATAAGATAGTGAGACCCGCATCGCGTACGATTAATTCCAATGGTATCCCGGAGACCTGGGAGGGAATTAGGAGTGCTTTAGTTAATAATTTCACCGATCAACGCGATGAGACATCCTTGTACAATGACTTTGCGCTTTTAACTCAAGGTTCAGCAACCCCGCAAGAATTTTATGAACAGTGCAAAAATCTCTTTAGTACTATTATGACTTATATCAGCCTGCATGAAACGATAGCGAGTACCATTGAATCGAAACGTACCTTCTACAAGAAACTCACATTACAGTCGTACCTACGTGGTCTATGGGACCCGTTGGGTTCTTGCATTCGGTGCATGCGGCCTGATACGAAAGTAAAAGCTTTAGAGTTCGTGCATGAAGAGATGAATACGTTATACCTGCCGCAGCGTAACGACCATGCTCCTGACAGGAAGTTGCAGCCTCAGCACCAGGTCAGTCCTAAATTTTCTTATGACCTCATGCCACCGAATCACGCGACACTACCCACACCGCGCTCTTTTAATATACCACCCTTTAGGTCTTCCAATATGCCAGGACCCTCGCGACCGTCTATGCCTCAAGGGCAGCAACCTATTCCGATTTGGAGAAATCAACTCTTTCAATACCGCGGGTCCACACGTACGCAGCAGATGTTTAGTTCATTGCCACCTAATTATACACCCCAAGGTCAAGTTTTTAGAATGCCTAGTCCCAGACCAGCTACTAGTAACACCCCGCAACCCATGAGTGGTGTAAGTCACTATGTGGCTAAACCATTCGTCCCACGTACATCCCACGATTGGGCTAGGGCTGGAAATCCGCCGCCCACAAATTATTTTAGAACAAGGGAATTCAACTACAATGATTTTATTGACCAGTTGCAGTACGACTATTATAGCGATTATTTTGTTAACGGTGATTATTACCCCCAGGAATATTTCGAGTATACCGATTACGTGTACCCGAATGAATACGTGCATGAGCATCCATAGCCTAAAGATTCATATGTTATTGTAGAGGAAGTAAAGGATCCGATTCCGCCTGCTGAAAAGGAGTCCCCAAATCAGAAAGATCAAAATAGAGATTAATTTACATACGCAAAGGCAATTGCCGTATATACAAATTTCAGACCCTCCGCTTAAATTATGAATTGATACAGGTGCAAATATGTCTTTTGTTAGCCCCGCAGTAGTTCAAAAGTTCTTATCCCATATACCGTGTAATTATGATCCCTTCGAGATAACGAATATTCACGCTACCACTAGAAGTGATTAATGCATTACATTTTACCGTGTTTCCAGGAATTTAATGAACCGGGTGATATAACTCTTTTTGTTCATGCGTTTCATAATGTTTTTGATGGTTTGATTGGCTATGACTTGTTATAGAAACTAGAATCTAACATTGACCTGAAAAACAGACTGCTGGTTACTCGTAACTCCAGTAATCCTTTTTTGATGTACAACTCGCGCAATAGTAACCTATACGAAGATATAGTACCGGCTATCTAAACTAGTGAAAGTTCCAATAAATTCTGAGGATGGTGACGTTTTAATTCCCGAACAGTGTATTTCAAATTGTTTAATAAATGATTGCGTTACAACTGTAAAAAATAACAGAGGTATAATAGAGGTAACTAATCCTTCACGTCATGATGTAGTATTTTCTATGGATCGCCCTGTCGGTGCGGAAGTATTCAATGTGCAGTTATAACACCTTTTTTTTGGTAGAATGAATTCTTGTTAAAGGATTTTTTTTTACCTCGTTCATCGCCCGGTTTCACTATATTTTATTCAATTTGCGACGCTTCCTTGTTCTCAACGCCTCGCTGGACTGTGGAACTACACTTTGGGGTAGTAATTTAACTCTAAACACATTAATTCCACTAAAATTACTTTAGAAACATTTAACCTCTAATGATTTGTTTACTTCGATTTGTTTTGACAGACTGACGGCTGTCATTTTGGCGCAGCGTTCGCGTTCAGAAACACACAAATTGTTAGCGAGCCGCATTGCATATTTAAAATAATTTTTATTTGTCAGCGATCGGGTTTAATTCGGGTTTTGTTTTAGGATTGCAGGAGGTTATTGTCCTGATTTGGGTGTTTGTCAGTTAGGCGATTGCATTTAATTTATTTCGAAGTTTTGGCTTAGAGCGTTTTCCGAACGAATCGCGGCGTTATAGCGATTGGATAAATCGACCGAGTTGTTGAATTGATTAATAGTGTTTTTTATGGAATTTAATTGTAAATTGTACTTGAATGATTTGTTGGATGTGATTTGGACCTGGAATGGTTTATTTTGCGAAAGGGTAATGGTTTCGTGTGATTTCTTAAAGAATTAAAATTCTTGAAATGTTTAGTTGAAATTATATAGTTTAGATTTTTGTGCGATGTGTTTCCGAACGGACTGACGTTTGGCATTGCGATAGAGGCTGGCTATCATTTTTTCTTTTTTCTGCGGGGCAACGCGGCGACCAGAGGTTAGGTCGTCCGCTTGCCAACGTGCTGTTTGGGCCGAAGCCCTGATCATGACCTGGTGATTGTTGCTGATGAGAGTGGCCGGTTTTGCTGAGGAGCGCGTATAGTGCATCTCGGCGACCAATAGGGCTGATCGCGTGTTGTGATCGGTGTCGCCGGGCCACGTAAACCGAGCGGTCCGTTATACCGGCGACCCATGTGCTGTTGGTGTGTTGCTGTGTGAACAGTAAGCTGGGCTCATTATCCCTCACGAACAGCGTGGCGTGTGGTTGACATTGAGCCAACCCATCTTCCCAACGGGTTTCTCTTCCTCCGACAGGTACGTGTCCGACTTTCTAAAAGTTCTGCCAGGTGGTATTTTGTTTCTTAGGCAGAGCCTATATATATATTATTTAAAGCTGGCCTAGCCTTTGTGGGTGTCTGTGGACAGGCGCTGCCTTAGTCACGGTCCATATACTGGGAAGGGTCCGGGCCGTGTTACGTCAGGCCGTAGTACATGAACGGTGTAGACGTGGTGTATCCCGGGATATAATATTCTTAAGTCGTGCCAATCTCTATGAAGGGTGGCAGACGGTCCTTTAATTATGTTTGCCTATGTAAAACCCGGTGTATAAGATATTATTTACCATAGTTTAACATATTTGTATGTTCTGTTTAACCGCAAAACATGTCGATGCTTATAAACTAAAGTGCCACAAAACGGAGAGCTGACTCAAAATTTTAATTAAAATTTTTGTTTGTTTTTTTTGTACTCTTACTTTCAATGCCTTTGTGTCATATATCCATCGATGCGTATTTTAATTGCCTATCACCTGTTTATTTTATATTTGTGGAAACTACAACCCAAAGAGAACCAGCAGCACATAAGTCCCTTTAGCATATAAAATATTTCTCACAAGTACATTAATATTTTGAATAAAAGAAAAAAAAGATGTGTGTTTTTTTTTATCACAACCTTGTTGAATAAAGACAATCTTATAACAAAAAACGAACTTAGAAAACCCATCCCTTTGCACATTGCCATTTTTTCAATAAATCGAACACTTAACTTTTTATGACAAAAATTGTGATTTAAATACTTCTAAAACCTGAACAGGCAAACATTTAAACTAAATTATAGTTAACATAAATGCTTCTGAAGCAATTATAATAATATATGGATCAATCCATCGTTCTAGTAACTGGCAAGAGATCAACAATTTAGTCTGCGTCAAAGGTACTACTGCAACTATGTATTACGTTTAAAGATTAGAATAAAAAACCACTTTGGCTGAAGTACGTTACTACAACCTCATGATTTCCTTTTCATTGAGACAACACCCCGCCAATTCCAGTATTGTTGGCATCTGTGTCTACTGTGAATTCATGTTCATTGTCAGGATAGCCTAGGATGGGCGCATTGCACAGTTCAATGTGCTCTCAACTTCTGCAATGCGACGTCATAGCTTGCATTCCAGCAGAACTGTATCTTATCTTCATTTAGCTCATGTCATCATCATCATCACCATTTCAGCGGAAAAACGTCCACTGCTGGACACAGGCCTCCCCCTGGCGTCGCCACATTGACCGATCCCGTGCGTCTCGCATCCAGCGCCTTCCCGCAACCTTAACCAGGTCATCAGTCCACCTAGTGGGAGGCCTTCCAACGTATCGTCTTCCGTAGCTCATGTAGAGCTCGAGTAATGTAAGCAAAATTCTTCGCAAATCTTCGACAGTAGAAGCACAGAACCGAGAAATCGGGACTGGCCAATCCTCCGTGATGACAACGATCTTATCCGGGTTCATATTAATACCTTCTTAGGAAACCACAACCACACGTCCTAAAAAGTTGACTTGCCGCCTGAACAACGCGTCGTATCTTCAACAGCACTTGTTCCAGATTGCGGATCTTCAAAGTTGCGCCCCATGACGATAACACAGTCCAAGTAGACTAGGCAGGCGTCCCTAATTAGTCCAGTAAATACCCGCTCCATCAATCTCTCAAAGGTGGCTGGAGCATTACACAATCCAAATGGCATAGTGTTGAATTGCCACAATCCTTTGCCTGCAGATAATGTTGTCTTATCCTTATCTCGAGGCTCTATCTCGACCTGCCAGTAGCCAAAAACAGATCAGATCAGATCATCTTTTCAGATCTAAGGTAGAAAACCACTTCATTCCCGTTAGCGTCGTCAATCTTGGGCAATGAATAACTCTCTTTAATGGGTGATAGTTTACCCAGAACCACATGGTGCCAGCTTTTTTCTTCACAAACACTACCGGTTAACACCATGGACTGGACGAAGGCTTAAACACGCCGTCCTTCACACATCTTGGTCACTGGCGGACTGGTTCCTCATTTCCTGTATTATTTATGTATAACGGTCCTGAATTCAACGACAGTGGGCTACTCGCTTTATTATTATTTGACTTACTTAAGTCTTTTCTTATTATTTTACTTGACAAATTAAGCTAACATTTGGGAAGACTGCGTTAGTTCAAACTTTGCCGTTACAAACCTTGTTCCTTTTAATTGTAAAAGTTGTAAAAATTTGCGCTTATTAGTATAGTTACTAAAAATATAGATAACAGATACATAGTAAATGTGTTATTATATTTCACAACATAAAATATGAATTATAAATCATAAAGCAAAGCATTCCTTTATCAAACAGCAATCTCAAATTGTATCAAAGCCAGTTTAATCTTAAAAAAAAATTCGCAAGTACAAAAATGTTTTGAGCAAAACAGTCGTTTCACAGAAAAAACTCTTAAGCTTATAACATATTAGGCATTTTTTATTGCTAAACGGACACTTTCCAAAACGTGGCGTCTTTGTCTTAAAAATAATTGTGTACTTACTTTTTTTTTGTAAGCGATACGGACGCATTCCCAAATATGGCACTGTTGCCCAAAAGATTCACTCACAATATAAGTCACTTTTCGCGTTGTGGCAGTTTATCACAAAACTGACGTGCGCTTGCGCTGTCTAACAGGTCGCAACTGAAAAGATGGCCGCTTTGCTCAGAACTTAGCCATCGATGCGTGAAAATACCAAAAGGGCGTATGCATAAATTAGTGATTAAGAGACTGATTTCGACAGGTGTTTTCGTGAAATATGAAAATAAGGATGATTTTGCCCACATTTTAAAAAAAAAAGCCGTTTTCAAAAATTTGGATTTGTGGCACTTTAGTTTATAAGCAGCGATGTGTGTTTGGTTTAAGTTTATTTTCTAAGATCTCTTTGTTCTGTGACTTCAGGAGGTGTCTGGCGGGGGCCAGAGATTATAGGGTGGAGTCCAGAGACTGTCTGGCTGCCTGCTGTTTGCCTGGCTGGGGTTGACTGTCCGGCTAAACCGACTGTTCGGCTAAGGCTGAGGAGGTCCGCTCGAGGCAGGGCATCGCGGAGTGAGATTGGCTGGCTACGCTGCAGCGTTCCGAGGGACTAGTTCCGAGGGAGGCCTACTGTTTTTTTTTATTCGTCCACCCTCAACATTAAAATTAATAATAAGATAATCAAGTTTGACCAGCCAACTGCAACCAGCGACACTACTATAATCTACAATTTTTATTGTGTCGTGTTTCGGTGGTACCCCAAAATAAACTGTCATTCCAGTTTTTGGCGTATTATTGTTCCCGAACAGATCCTACGTTACACAGTGTATATGCCCACCGATTATCAGTCCGATCGCGTAACCGAAGTTTTGTCCCTTCTACGTACAGACCATTTGAACCCTGAAGAAAAAACCAACTTAGAAGCACTTTGCTCTCGGTACGCCGACGTATTTTATATTGATGTCGAATCATTGTCTTTCACTAATCAGATAAAACATTCCATCCGAACAACGGATGATCTTCCAATCTATACAAGAAGTTACCGATACCCATTCATACATAAGCAAGAAGTTCAGGATCAAATGTCTAAAATGCTAGAAGAAAACATCATACGTCCCTCACAGACCGCGTGAAATTCCCCCAACCGGTTAGTTCCCAAGAAAGCCGACGCTAGTGGAAAAACCAAATGGCGCTTTATAGATTTTAGGAAACTAAACGAAAAAACAATAGACGACCGCTATCCTATACCCATTATTTCGGACGTCCTAGACAAGTTAGGTTAAAACCACTCGCGAGGTCTCGGGAGGTTTTTACCAGGTTGAAATAAACCCGGATGATATCCACAAAACCGTGTTTATAGTCGAGCATGGACATTAAAAATTTCTCCGCATGCCGATGGGTTTAAAAAACTCTCCTTTAACCTTATAGCGGGTGATAGACAATGTCTTACGGGACCTTCAAAATGTTTTGTGTTTAGTGTATTTAGATGATATTGTCGTTTATTCAGTATCCCTTCAGGAACACATGATAATTCTCGTTTAACCCGCTGGAGACTAAAGCTAAGCGAATATAACTTCATTACTATGTATAAGCAAGGTAAACTGAATACTAACGCAGACGCTCTGTCCCGAGCATGCGAACTCTATAACAGTTAACACTTCCGAAAAATCCCCTTCAGTGGATGGTTCTACAACTGCAACAGCTCACACCAGTGCTGAGATGAAACCCTAAATAAATTCCACCGCCAAATATCCTTTGTAATCGTAGGGGATATTAAAAAACGCGCAACGGTGTCCAAACCTTTCGAAACCCACACTAAAACCACCATACAACTATCAGAGTCTAATCTTGAACAGAACTTAATTAATGCTGTTAAAGAATATGTGAATCCCAAAGTAAGAATTGGAATTCTCATCCATCCCCCTCTAGCTGTGTACAATATAATCCCGATCATCCAGGATGAAATCAAAACCTCCGCCTTGGATATGGTCTTAGCAAAAATTACCTGGACCAACAGGAAATCATTCAAAATTACCATGAAGGAAAAACCAACCACCGCGGTAATAACTGAATGTTTCCTTGCCTTATCATATCATTAATATTGGCGCAAAATGAAAGAAAGTATATTAAGGAATGTAGTAACTGTGGCCAAGCAAAGTACGATCGCAACCCCGTTAAACAAAAATTCTCCATAGTTCCTCACATAGTATATCTGGACCTTTTCACAGCACAAAATGTGAAATTTCTCACTTTAGTAGACGCTTTCTCGAAATATGCGCAAGCATATCATCTTAGTGATGCGTTACCGCGTTAAGTGTCGTTCAAGCTCTTTTAACGTTTTGCACCCACCTTGGCGTTCCCTATACGGTAGTCACGGACCAAGGACCTGAGTTGACTAATGCATTATTTTCAGAATTTGTCCGTCTCAAAGAGAAGCCCTAAAGATTCCAAATTGTTACAGGATGTTACTGCTGCTACTCCTGCAAATGACGCAAGGACAAGAAGTAATGATTGATCCTTTAGGAAACGGCCCTGGAATACTTCCGTTTAATCAAGGAACGACGCGTATCATTTCCCATTATCATTCCTTTCTCAACTATGTTAATCTCGACGGTATACAATCCCAGATATATACAGTTAGTACATAATTGACTGATGTTAGACATACACTAAATAATAAGACGTCTCTATTATTTGAACCGCACATGAGCTACCTTACATCTAAATTAACTAAAATATCTATACATCTAGAGTCATTTGAACATAATCGTCATAAAAGAGGACTCGTCGATGATCTCGGTTCAGTTTTATTAAGAGGATATCCGGTAATCTTGACCAAACTGATGCAATTAAATATAATAATGCTATAATAGTCCTGCAGGAAAATGAGTACAAGATGTAGTCTCAACTTAATCAGCATGTAAGTCTATCTAAAACTTGGATTTTATCTAATGTCAACTTATAAACTAACATAACAAAAACCAGGCGAAAATTGGTAATGTTTTAAATCGGATAATTAATAGTACTGCAGACTTCTATTCTACCCAATACTGGGCATATTGGGTAAAATCGAAGTCTGATGGCTCAACACTTAATTATTTTAAGCGATAGCATAGGCAATTTGTCCGAAGAACTCCATAAACTAGAGTACACTTTAGCCATAATACGTACGTTAAGCACATCCCATATGGCAGTTAGTATAGCTGAAATTAGGAATATGTTAAATGAATTAAGGATTTTATACTCAAACGATGAAATCCTCGAATTAGAGTTAAGGGACTATTATGACGTTATTAAGGTAGGATACTTTTATATAGATAATCAGATAGTTATAGTATTTAAGGTGCCGATTGCCTTCCCTCCTATCTATAGCCTTTACAAACTTTCCATTGTCCCTAACAAAAACAATAAAATCCTTTTACCTACCTTACCTTTTATTGCTATTTCCGGACAAGATTCTATGTACATGGAAGCTGAATGCCCGAAGGTAATTTCTCTGTACCTCTGCGAAGCAAAATCAAAGTACAAGACCCAAAATGATCCGGATTGTATCCAGTATCTGATCTCCAAACAAGAACTTCTCCCATATTGCAAGCTGTCCTCTGTCACATTGAAGAGAGAAGCTGTGGAACAACTCGACGAGAAACACTACACCATCAGTTTCCCGCATCCAACTAAAGTGAAGATATCCTGCAGACAAGAAACATATAAAATCCTTAAAGGAAGCTATCTGGCTATTATCCCGCACAATTGTCACATTAAAACGCCCGAATTCACATTTACGAACTCTAACAATCACATCAAGGGATTCGCTCTGGAAATTATGCAATTACCTACAGTCATTGAAGACTTAGAAACCTCAAGCGAGGCACCAACAAACTCTGCTGATCAAGAAAACCTGCACTCCATAATGAATCATGCTACAGACTCCAGTTAAACTTAACGAGATAACCGATACAGCTCTCTACCATACCACGATTCCAATCTACCTAATACTATTCGGTTCAAGTGCACTTACTAACGCACTGATGTACCGACGATATCGATTTATACGACTTTAGAAAAAACAAAAATCAGATGACTCCACGCCTTCAGGAAATTATGCTGAAATTCAAGTTTCAAATAGAATCAGCCCCAGCAAGATAAGAATTGAACACAGCAATATTTCATTATCGCTGTCACACAAGATTTCGAAATAGTTACTGATCTTCGGGGGGCGGTGTTACGTACTCGCACAGCACCCAAACCGCTGACAAGCGATTACCTCATTACCGCACATCGCAACAGCCGCGGACACGAGGCGCCGACGCAGCACAACGTTATGCAGCCCGACACCGGACATCCGGTTAGTCACTTTTGGGATGGCATCGGTCAACTGAGGTCTATTCTAAGCCACTTATATAATTGTAATTTTATTAATTAAATTTAAGTTAAATAAATTTTGTATTTTTTTAAATCCTCCAGCTACAGCCTTCGTAATTCACATGGGGTTTTATTTTTGTTATTGTTATTTTTTTTTGTTTTTTGCTTATTTCTTTCTTTTTTTAATAATACTAAATTGTGACAGCAGCCTCTTAGAATTTCAGTCTGTTACTTACCAAATTCATCATCTTTAACGAACTAAGAGAAACGAGTTATTATTGTTTAGTTTACTTCAGAAGGTTGCTTCATGTAAGCTACTTAAGAGATGATGGTTTGATGCGATTCGATTTATATCACACCGCTAATAAGCGATTTCTATTAGCCAAAATTGCAAATATGTTCACTTGGACGCAAGGCGATGTAAAACGGCTGATTTGCATTTGAAATTTTCGAATATAATACGTGCGCGATTTAAATTTATTTTGCGCCTCGCCTTCAGGAAGGTCCTTTACTCTGCCATTAACAAATTTTACCCGTCTAGTAATGTCGAATTTTCTCTGAAACTCCCTAAACAAATTCTTAGCATTCCCAGAAACCTAGTACATCAATAGTCTTCAGCAAATCCTAACATTTATTTATGTAGATCCAAAGGATTGGTTGGTCTAGCTGATTCAATTATTGGAAAAGGGTAGCATAGTCACGGATCAAAATATTCTTTTATTTACATTGAAGATATTTTTTCTAGAATGATATATTTTTTCGGTTTGTTTGTTGATATAATGATTATGATTTGTTTGGCAAATTGGGACTTTATATTATTTATTTGTGGTAAATGTGATATGTTTGAAATACTTATACAATTATAAGTTAGTTATTTCATTCAGGCATATTACAGTATAGATTTAAATTAATAGAATGTAGTTTTTTTTCATGTATATTAAAAACTATGGACAAACATTTTTTGCCTAAAACAGGTATGATTGCCATGGAGCATTCCATGCTTGGCATACGGCTTAAAGAGTGAGTGCCGAACACTGAGACCCGATAGATAACTTACGAAGGTTTTCGACGTTGGCAAACGAATTTTAGAACTCAAATGGAGCTGGGCAGGGCATCTGGCAAGGTATGGTGATAGGAGAAGCTAGGCGGTGACTAAATGGCGTGCAAAGACTGAAAGAAGAAGAAATAATTTGCCTAGGTTTTGTTATAGTTTCGGTATGTCCTATCTCAATGACAAAACTTTAATATTAAGTGTATTGACTGAGAGCAGTGGTGGCCCGGTGGTATCGGCCGCGACTTACAAGTTGTAGGTCGTGGGTTCGAGCCCAGGCAGGCGCTTTACTTTGTGTAAGTTATTCCTTCACCACAGCTCTCAAAACGGTGAAGGAAAACATCGTGAGGAAACCGGCATGTCCTAGAACCTAAAATTCGAAGACATGTGACATCCACCAACCCGCACTGGGCCCGCGTGGTGGATTACGGCCCATTCCCTCTCACAGAGAGGAGACCTGTGTCCCAGCAGTGGGAACATTAATAGGCTGATGATGTGATGATGATGTGTATTGACTCTATAATAATCTAACTTAATTCTAAATTGACTCTGAGGCTATTATACCGACATAGGTATAACAGTCTATATACTACATAGTATACCTACCTATTTGGAAATCGAAGTTCGACAGCACAGTCTCTGGATACACTCGGGAGTGTATCCAGAGCCAAGATAATTACATAAGCCCCACGTGGACACACCGACTGCCCGATCTGGGATGATTAGGTAGCTCTATCTATACAGTCATGTTGTTAGAATACCTGTAGTAAGCCTTGCTCCATTTGATCAAGTTCTGTGTGAGTGAAACCCCTAAAATTACGGGGAAGATAAATAAGAAGAAAACTTTTTGTGCCGACCCCAAGTAGCATGAGACAAGGTCAAGAAGATATACCTAACATCCCTAGAATCTACCAAAAAGCTTTAAAATGAAACAGTTGTATCAAAATAATAGCGAAATTGCTCTTTAAACACACGTTTGCAATAAATGCCATGTTACGAGAGATTTTTCCCAGTAAGCTTAGTGCAACGGGAACACTGTGCGACGACAACGTTATTGCTTTATATCAGCGACTTCTTTTGTCTATTCTCTCAAGCTTCTGAGCTTCACGGTTCATAGTTTTTGAGAAATTTAGCTTGTCCTGCATATTAGTGGTTGAAAATTTGTTATCAGTCTGCCGAACAGAGAGCCTACATTGTATTAATCTTGTGTTTATTATCTTGTTAAACGTATCGATAAGTAATCAGCGGCAGAAATCTTTTTAGCAAAGTTCGTCTGAGATACTTTGAAAATACTAATAACATGAAGCGCCTGTAAAACAATGCGTTCTAGTATGTAGGATTTCGATGAGGTCCTAAATCTCCACTTTCTTCTAGGTGTAAAGTATCTTAGGGCTGTTTGCAAAAATACGTCGACAATAAGTACCCACTTGATATTATACCCCTAAGTCCTACATAACAATATGTTACTTCAATGCGTGTCGTCGCATATTCCTAGGGAATTATCAGCTGACGTTATATCTTCATCACCCAGCAACTCTATACTGACTTACATCAGGTTGGCACGATCGGCTGCTGCGCCGCGTGACGCGGGTTCGATTCTTGCAAGGAACAAATATTTGTATTCCGGTCTGGTTCTGTATGTGAGTTTATATGTTTGTTAAATGCACCCACGATACAGAACTAACTCCAAGTGTGGCCCGTGTATTTAAAAAAAAACAAGGGAATCAGAGTAAGTACCACATGGGTCACTCCCACCAGGTGGCGCTGTTCGCTTGACATCTGAGTAAAAGAGCTCCATGTTTATAATTTAATCAAAAATATTAATAAACGTATTTATGTGTTTCTCATATTAAAAACCAGTTTATAAAGGTCTAATTTATTAGTGTGAACGTTATCAAAGTGACAATAAAAACAATAGTGTTCAAAATATTGGTGTTAGTTAAGATAGCAACCACAAACCATTACGGTGACAATATAAAGAGACAAATAATCAGTGAAATAAACAATAAAAAAAACCAAACCCAGACATTATTCCAACTCAAATTAAGAAAGTGTTTTTGTAGTTTTATCAAAATTGTACTCGCGTTACTTGAAAAATATCAACGGCTCCAAAATTCAAATTGCTTAAACCTTGACAAGCACTACTTCTTTTCAACTAAAAAAACAAATATTATACACAAAAACCGTCCTACATAAGAATGACTAATTGTCATATAAGTTTTCGCAGCAACATGTTTTTGTATTTTTTTTTGGTAAAGAAAATTATATATATTAGAAAATTATATAAACGCTTGTGCGTTTATATAAAATAAGGTACGCCAACCTTAGGGGCTAGAAACTTAAAATTTCGCACGTGTTCCTCATATGACGTAGGCATAGGGAAGGATTTTTTTTGACATAAGTGCCAAAAAACTTTCTTTGTGTGCAAAACGGCGCAAACTTGCTGAACCTCAGAATACTGAACGTCCAAAGTCACCTGATATCAATGTGTCGCTAACTTCAATGTGAATTTACGAAATTAAACTAATAAATCATTCCAAATGTTGATTTGCTTTAACAGATTTATTATAAGTACTATATGTACAGTTAAGGGTCAAAAATGCACTCACACTCTACCAAAACAGATGTACATGCATACATAGCCTCCCGCCGTATCCCATGCAGGTAGGCAGAAACTACAGAACGCAACCTGTTACAATCCTTTATACTCCCTTTGCTTTAAAAAATATTGACTCAATAAAATCAGAGCGTGTTTATATTTAAAGAAGGCTGCATAAAACTCTCACTTCTATGGTGATTTATGGAGGCTTAACTCTCCAAATAAATACGATCCCATACATCATCCGACTATAGGATTTATTGCTTATTTCTCGCACCGTCGTCGACAAAACGATATGTTTTATTTAAGATCGCGTTCTGATAGCAACAAACAATGTTTAATTAATTGGAAACAAGTTATTGGAATTTTGAAAAAAGGCCTAATGATTCTTATAGCTTTAGCTAAATTGATTTTGTCAAAATGTATTCTTTTCGCCCATTTTTATTATACCTCTAAATTATGCGCTACACATTCTTGACTTCTTAGGTATGTGATAGCAAAATAACATAAATATGTGTTTTGTATAGGTATCAGAACTTTTTGAAGTTTTGAACGCACAATGTATCCTATAATCTGCTATATAAAACATTTACAGCTACTACCAGTAATCCAGTAAAACAGGTACAGTTATGACCATTTTGTAAAAAATAAATAATATTATTATTCCTGTGGCATATATTAGATTTTCATGCAAAATATATTTCCGCTATGGCTTCCATTATGAACTTAAACAATCACACTATCAGCATTAACGTAGACTCGTTACCGAGCCAGCTAACAGCCACACTGGCGTTATGAGGCCGTCCAGTCAATAGGCCTTTTCAGACTGGGTATAGCCATTTCAAACTGCATAGAATCTGACGCAGTTGTGTTTTCAAAGCTCTGCTATAGCAGGTGTATCTGATTGAGTGACATTTTAATGCTGGTTCAAATATATTTTTTTTTTTTTGCAAATATGTATCATTGTAAGATAAGAAAAAAAATACAGTTATTTCCATATCAGCGAAAAGCAAGCTTCGTTGAACTGGCGTTTCACACTAAGTCATATATTCTATTTACTGTTCAATATGAATATGAGCTCTAAATTAATGCTGATTCAATAATACAACACAATAACAATCGAAATTTGGCCGTTATTTACTGTTGGTACCTAATTCTTCATAATACATGGAGTTATAACTGAAATGAACGCATTTAACTAAAACTAATTTTTAGCTGTTAAGATCACCAGAAATCATAACATGCCATTTCAACAGAAATACATCCACTACTGGATATTGGGCACCCCAAATGTCGCCACATCGATCGGTCCTATGTCCATCCAGCCGCTTCCCGCAGCCTTAAGCAGGTATAAACTGTATTTCTTTGACCTAAATAATTATTTAGCTTCTGCGTTAGTTCTTATGGATGGGCTACAATTTGAATCTTTAACCATGTGTTAATGCAATAAAACTTTCGATCGATGCACATACACGTACTGGTTATGTTATGAATTTCATAAACTGAATGGAATTTGCCACTATTGTATTCAAAGCTAAGCCGATCAGCCGGAGCAGTGTAACAGTATTTATTTCATAGAAAATTGTTAACAATAGCCATATATTAATGAAGTTTTACTGCCGCAAAAATGAACGCATTCAATATGAATTTATTTACCGCAGTAGTATAATTTTCAAACTGAAAATAGCTATGGTTACATTGATGGGCGTTTTATGATCTAAGCACTTCCACACTTGTACATCAGTTTTCTAAAAATGTTACCAAAATATTTTTATTTATGCTATTATTATTTATGCTATGCTACCTTTCAACCATGTGCCTTTTTATAATTGATAAGCTCGAGTTTGACAACTATCTCACATGATGGTAAGCTATGATGTCCCGACAATGGAGCACGCTTGCCTAGAAGTGTAACCAATGGATAACGGTTTCAGGTTCATTGCTTTGCTAATATACAGGGTGTAACTGAAAAGTGCAATCAAATTTTAGAAACTGCTTTTTCCAACTTTCTCCAAGGATGTCATAGTCAATTCCCAAAGTTTTCATCAGCTGACCAAAATTTGTATGGGTGATACAATTTTGAAGACCTAAGCCGAGAAATCACCCTTAGCAATAACAAGCAATAACATACCTCCGTGGACCTACTAGAAGGACATAATAATAGGACCACGAGAAAACACCCAATTAAACTACGAAACCGTATAACGCGTTCAGCCCACTTGCACCAATTCCCATAATCACTTAACAAGTCATTTATTTTCCTCATAATCATTTTTGAGGGCCAGTAAACGCTTCCCCAGATTGCCTAGTTTTATCCTACAAGTTCTATATAGCTACATAATTTCGGATTAAAATAAAAATCTAATCCAGCAAATACAGCAATAATCTACAAAAAACAGTTAGTAGAGAACGTAGATAAGTACTCATGATAATATTTCCAAGCGCACTCGAGACGTGACCAGACGCGTTCAGACTCGGATAACATCAGTGTATAACCGCATAGCGAAGTGGATTTAACACTTCTAATTGTATAAGTGGTGTTTAGCGGGAAATTACATTTTTATTTTAGTTCTACAGTACGTTTAATAGCTGCATGAGGTAATTTTTATAATACTAAACCACCTTCTATTGTTTTAAAACTATTAAAGCTCCCAACTTTTAAGGCTTATTAATAATAATAATTTATTCATTCATCAAGCCATACACAAATTGTTTACAAATAAAAAATACACTATAAGGCAAAACAAAACAAAATTATTATTAAAATAATAATATATTAATTATTAATAATTGGTCTATTGTTCAACAAAATTTTTTTTTTTACGTACCCCATACGTTCAAAAAAAAAACCCTATATAAATAACAGAAGAGTCGTTACCCATACCAATTTATTGGCATCCCCTTTAGTTTCAGCATCTTTTCCTTAAATTTGCCTATATGTTCTTGCCTATTTATTCTGCTGAATAAATAAAACAATATTATGAAAATTTACCACACAACCAATCTCATGTTAACAAATATTCTAAAGAAGTTAAATTATTATTTTGTTTGTAATAGAATCTCTGGCAGAACCGATCCGATTACAAAAACTGTTTCACTATAGCTTAGCTTCACAGTTTCTATCTAGAAAATAAGACACGCATTCTGCGAGACAGAATCCGGAAGCGAAGCTGCGAGAAAAAGTTAGTTTATTGAGATCAGGTGTATTATCTTTTGCACAAAAACTACGGAAAAATAAAATGAAAAAGTACATCCAAGTAAATCATCAAAGTGCACAGAACTCATTAGTTAGCAGCTATGATAAAAAGCTTCATTTCGTGCTTAAGGCCATGTGCTATGCCAGACGCAAATAACGACAGTGATGTGTGCAAGCTGCTATTTATCTTCAGAACGTTTACCAGAACTTGGCGCTAATTGCCGTGCAGCGTAATGTGTTAGGTGCTTTTAGATTGTAGGATTGTTTTATGTTAAAGAATTGAGCATATTAAGTTGTTTTTAGAAAATTTTGAGCAACGGTTAGAGAAAGCTGGAATAAAGATAGCTTTTGAAAATTTTATTTTATCAAAATAATATTGAACGATCAGTCATATCAATGCCTATGATTAAGGGACCAGCCTGATGACGCGCGGACGCCACACAATTAAATTACGTCTCTAGGCGATATTTCGCACGTATTTTCTAAGAAAATTTGAAGTGCAAATCGGTCGAATCGCATATCGTACATGAGAACGTAATGCAGTTTTGCTTAGTAAAAATCACTTATCTTTTCTGAAATGATGGCGATGAATTATAGCAATACTGTCCTGAGATTTGGCAATTAATAGAAGTGCCTTTCAGAAACTATGAATAAAGTGAAATGAATACGTGTGATGGCTAGGGAATGGTAGGTCTGTTATGTAATGGTAGGTATCATTTTTTTTATTTTTAACGTAAAAAAATGGTACCTACGAAAGACACCGAATTCAAAAAATTAAGTTATTTTCACTTTGTAGTTTTGTATTTGGAAGTCGGTAGTATTTTTTTGCAAAAAGTTTTTTTACTAAACAGGCTGTGCGTCAGACTCATGATTTTATATTAACGTGTAGATCATCTTTAAAACGGCAGCAAAACGTATTTACGTCCTTTAGACTTTCACTTATTATTAATTTTATAAAATATAAAAAAATAAAACTTTGTGCACGTAGAGACAGAAAATAATAGTGACTACAACCATCACATCTAATAATAGCGTTAATATCAACTGGATGAGAGACGCCAATGATCGAGGGATTGAAGGGACCAGCATTGACAGTTTACTACTGCTGTTAAAAACAATTCTGTCGAACAAAAGGAATTACATAAATTTCCAAATTAAATGAAAGTGTTCATACGTGTTTTGAATACTGAGAGCACAATAGCCAACCTATCAAATAACCTACAGCGGAACCAATCACTTTACCGATTTTTTTGTTAGAATTTTATGTAACCGAAAGCTATTGACCGACGTCTATTTGCTATATACATTATATACATTATATGACATATTTTTAGATCATAGAAGTATCATGTGTCATAGGTATTAGTTTCCGAACTATATTACGCCGATTTACAAAATAACTTTTTGCTATTGGCCGAAGCCTCTTTTGAACTTTTTTTCAATCGCCAAATTATTTATTTGTCATATTTTCACCACACCGAGACAACATGGAATATTATTTGGGCACAATTATATAGCCGGATACTTGATTGCATTTTCAATATTAAACAAGTCAAATTTCAAAATTTAAAAACCCCGACACGTTTTATTTCATGCTACATAATTTATCTAGTATATAGAAGTTAGATAGTTTTGAAGAGCCGAACCGATTTTATTTAAACGTAGCTAAACACACTCTCGCTAAAATCAACTTTCAAACAAAAAAAAACTAAATCAAAATCGGCAAATCCGTTTAGGCGCGATGCCACAGACAGACACACAGATACATACGTCAAACTTTTAACACCCCTCTTTTTCCGACGGGGGTTGATTAAAATAGTGTAATAAAAAGTTAATATGTTGTGCTACATAATTTTGTGACAGAAACGAATCGCTGCAAATCCGACTTCATGCAGTCTTGTCTGCCCTACCCCTAGAGTGTAATTGCATGTTCTCGGCGTTCGTTTTTTCACTGCATTAGAGTTTGAACTGTACGCTTGTTGTGATAAATAGTGAAAACAAAGCATTATGGATATGGAAGTACAAAGTACTTAGATCATTTTAACATGGTAATGAAATACTTTTTGTTTCAATAAGGTGTTTAAAAAAAAAACAGAAAGATGGACTGAAAATTCTATAGATTCAAGCATTTCCTCCCATCCAGCACCAAAATCACTTTGGTCCAGTCACTTGTGCTTCCCATTATCGACTATGCTGATGTTTGTTATCCTGATCTATCCCAAGAACTTCTAAATAAATTGGATCGACTTGTCAACAATTGTATTCGCTTTGTTTTTGGCCTTCGTAAATACGATCACATTTCTTCCTACCGTTCTCAGCTTAAATGGCTGCCTATCCGCCTCAGGAGGTCCATTAGATCTCTCTGCTTGCTCTTCACTACTATGAACGATCCATGTGCTCCCGATTATCTAAAAACTTATTTCAAAGTGTTGGGCAGTTCTCACAGTCGTAACCTTCGAGCTTTCAAAAATCTACTTCTCCAAATTCCTTCACACCGCACTGGTTTTATGTCCAATTCATTCGCTGTCTCAACAATAAAGCTCTGGAACGCGCTACCCTTTGGCATTAAAAAGGCTGAAAGCAAATTCACTTTTAAAAGAAAGGTTCGTGATTACTATTTGAATCAAACTAAATAGCTCTCATCTAGAGACATAATAATTATTAACAGGTTTCTCGTTTTTTTTATTATTGTTATTTATTAGTCTATTTTATTTGTATATGTGTATTATATTAATATATATATATGTAAGTATATACTTTTTCGTATACAAGTTGTCTTTTTTAATATTATTTTGTACCCGCTTACAACGTTGTCCTTATTAACCCAATGGTTGACTGGTAGAGAATGCCTTGTGGCATTAAGTCCGCCTATGTACCACTATTGTACATGAAGTTTAAATAAATAAATAAATAAATAAAATTTTGAATTAAATTTATAAAATATTTTATTTAATCGTGTTTTAGTTTATTTGTCAAGGCTTGCCAAATGTTTATTTTACTATTAATATGTTTTCTGGTATATATTTGAGTAAATACGAGAAAATATTTGCCACACCTACGCACGCCATTTATTTTTTCAATTATTTAAAGATGATAGTGTAAAATGTGGGTATATTATTTTGTTTTTAATTTCAGATAATGTAGAATCGACTATTAGTTAGAAAAGAAAGAGCAAATACAAAAAGACTAAAGGACAACACCAGTTGCGAAAATATACATGAAGACGATGAAGAGGAATAGGACAATAATTTTTTTTTTTTGCACTTAAGTTAACGTTAACGTCGTATTAATGAAACGTGTTTTTTTGCTGTGAGTGTACTTTTTACTGTCATTAAAGATTATATTAAATCATATTACCATGTTTTATTATTAAATAAACCATTAAATAATTTTGACCGGATTTCACCTGGAAATACTCCTATGTGCGCCGCGGCTAAGGCTGACTGGCCTAGCCAGCCAGCAAGCCAAAGCTGCGGCGGCGAGCGTTTAACGCTCGCCGCCGCAGTGACCGACTGACGTCACCGTCTGTGACGATAACCTCGCGTGGGGCCGCCCAAACCCCGCTGGAGCCGTGACAGAAACAATACTTGCTACATGTTGCATGCTTCTTACTGGGACCACTTAAAAGTACGACGTTTTTTTTTTTTTATTATTACCTACGCATAGATGGTGCCTGATAAAAAACTAACAGCAAAAATTAGAGATGAAATAGTGTGCACAAACTTTCTAGGCATTTGGTGAAATGAAAATATGGTAATAAAAACAGTGATATAATGAATGTTCGGAAACATAATATTTTGAACAAATGTTATTTCGGCTAAGTGTAACTTCGGTAAAAAGATTTCCGACCAAATGTAACGTCGGAGTAACGAATTGATAATAGGTCAACTGATACAGTGGCAGACATAAATTCGATGAAGTAAAAAAAACGAAACGATAATAGTTGAAATGAAATTCGGTCAAATATTTTTCGAATTTATGATAGGTAACCCTGGGAAACAAATATATAAGAGATTTACAAGCTAGCTAGTACTATAAACTTAAAGTCACTAAATAACGAGTTTTTATTTGTACAGAAAAGTGTTGAACACGGATGTAACGCTCTGTTGGCATCCACGGTTAACAAACAACTGTGAATTCGTAAAGCAAATCATCCTTTTTTGTAGCAATCGACGACACAGAGCGAGCATTGATGCGAAAACTAGCCGAAAAATTCTAACACCTTTTCCAATGTGACGCTGACGGCCTGTTTACATCGGTTCGTTGAACGTATAACCTATACGTGACTATAATTCTGCTGATTTCTCAGTGTGAAATGGTTTCAAATCAAACAGCTCGTGTTTGAGGGCATTCATAATTCAATACTTAAACATTGTTTTAGTTATAAACTTTAAACTGTCAATTATTTCTGTTAATATAAAGTGTTTCTCGTGGTTTAACGTTTGTTTAATAAATGTTTGCTTTGGCTTAGTATTCCTTTTTATTTTCCAGAAGATTTTGCTAAATCGCAGCATTGTCAGCGTGATATTATCGCGGTGTTTGCGTTGACGACATTCTCTTACTGTGATTTTTATAAATTGCTCACAAAATATGAGGTACCTATAGAAAAACACCATCACTAACACATTTTGAAATAATGCGGAAATACAGAACAAATAACTAATAAATAGTATAAGAATGTAACTGTACTATTGCACCACAAAGTCCTTTCTTATAGAGAGAAGGCACAAACAATAATCACTATACTCGGAATTTTAATTCGATTCCAGATTTGACAATTTCAGTGTTGCAACGTTATGACAAGTACTAAATAGTGACGTTGCAAAATTATTCGATATGGAAATGGAATATTTCCGGATCGATTCTTCTCGTTTATAATTTTACTCTCGTAAACTAAGTATATCAGGAAATTAAATATTTCTGAACCGATAATTTAGTTTTGACGATTAATTAACGATCTGAGACTTTTCTTTTATAATTGTGTGTGAAATAAATAAAAAAATGTGATCATGAAGGAACATGACAAATAAAACAGATAGATGTATTATGGTAATAATTTATTTTATATATTGTCGCCGTCATCGCTATCGCTATCGCTGTCACTTTCTGTAACATTTATTATATATGTGTCTGTGATATTGTCAATTAACATATCTAGCCTACTCATATTTTCCTCTTCTTTGACAACATGGGATACGCATTTAGACCATTCGGCACACTGATGGCACACACACTGATTGTTTATCGATTTTTGTGTTCATCACTACACTTTTATATGTGGTATCATTATGTCACAAAATGACAGTAGCTGTGTGTGGGCTATGTCAAATCTGGAATCGAATTAAAATTCTGACTATAGGCTTCGCCCATTTACTGCGGCGGACGCCTTTCGGAGTTTTTGATTTAATATTCAGGTGTGAAATACCATACCAAATACCGGGTTTTTTTTTAACCATTTATTCACACACACACATATACAGACAAGAAGGAGGAACAGAAAAATCGACTTAGTGTCCTACGTCCCCTGGATGGGGCAAAGGGCGTCCACAGTAGTCCTCCATCGCGATCGGTCTTGAGCTTTACGCTTCACCTCGCTCCACGTCATACCGATGCTCATCGCTTCCGCCAACACGGTGCGACGCCAGGTTTGACGGGGACGGCCACGCTTTCTTTTGCCTTGGGGATTCCAATCCAGCGCCTGCTTCGGTATATGATCAGAATCCCTTCGCAGCGTGTGGCCAATCCAACTCCACTTGCGACGCTTGATCTGGCGGTCGATCGGGCTCTCGTGGCATTGCTCCAACAGCTCTACGTTGGTGATGGTCTCGGGCCAGTAAATGCCGAGTATGCGACGAAGCCAGCGGTTGACGATGACTTGGATCTGACGTGAGATGTCTTTTGTGACCTTCCACGTTTCGCACCCGAAGAGCAGCACGGATTTGACATTTGACCCGAAGATTTTGAGTTTAATCCTTCGGGTCAGTTTCCGCGATTGCCAAACAGGTCTCAGCTGCGCGAAGGTAGCTCTTGCTTTGGCGATCCTTAAAGCGATGTCCTCTTCACTAAGTTGCGAAGCAAAATCACGTCAAGAACAACTAAAAAGAGGAGCGGTGAAAGGAGACAGCCTTGGCGGACACCTGCGTGTACTGCTATATCATCCGAGATGAGGCCGTCGTGAGTTACTTCACAGGAATAATTCTTATAAATAATTTTTGGTGGCACTCCGCTGTCCAGTAGGCGGGACCAGATGCTGGACCACTTCAGCGTATCAAATGCCTTTTCGAAATCAACAAAGGTGAGATAGATCTCCCTCTGCCATTCTGATGCCTGTTCTAAAATGATACGGAGAGTGTTGATCTGATCCGTGCACGAGCGGTTTGTGCGGAAACCAGCCTGCTCTTTGCGTAGGAGAGGATCCACGGCCTTCGATAACCTATCCAGTATAATCTTGCAGAAAACCTTCGAGGGAATTGAGAGCAACGTAATACCTCTCCAGTTATCGCATTGACTAAGATCTCCCTTCTTGGGTACAGTTATCAAAAGACCCTTGTTCCATTCGTCCGGAAGCTCTTCGGTGGCCCATATCCTCTCAATGAGAGGCGTCAGAACGTTGACGGTGGAGGATAAGTCAGCTTGTAGCATTTCCGCAGTTATCAGGTCGAGTCCTGGTGCTTTGCCTGTCTTCAAAGAGAGGACTGCTCTTGCAACTTCCGACGCTGACGGTGGTTCCGTGTCGATGTTGAGAGGCCGGGATGGTGTAGAAATGACTTGCAGCGCGTCAGGTGTTGATGTTGCTGACAAACGGAAAACCTCCTCAAAGTGATTACGCCAGCGTAAGAGCTGCCCTTCCGACGTCACTATGAGCTGACCGTCTTTAGACTTGAGCGGCTTTTTTTTATACTTTCTGTTACCTGCTCACCAAAGCCGTTTCTTCTCACTTCGCTTAGACCGAGTATTTGCAGGTTTTAATTTAGCATTACTGCTTCTGCTTGGGCTAAACCATTGTCATCACTAAGCGGTCTTATATTCCAAAAAGCAATTCGTGTCGGTGTTTTAAAGCCAAAAGTCGTCGGTAGGGTATCGTTCCGGTTTCTTACTGTTTCAGTTTCGTTAATCTATTATTGTCGGGCAAGCGAGTGATTAGCCCACTGTGCCTTAATCCGCTAGCGGGGCTGCCGCTTTAGAGCCTACGGATTTGCTCGGTTTCTTGTAGGGTATCTTCCCTAGTGAGTCGATTCTGTTTTAGGGCGCAGAATATTCGCCCTTCGCCCTGCATCCGTTAGCTCAGCTGCAACTCGTGGTGGTGGACGCGCGGCGGCGCGGTTGCAGCAGGTACCAGGGAGAACGACGAGGATTTGAATGACTTGGACTGGCTAGGGCTCTGCTTGTTACGGTACTCCACCACGAGTACAGCAGAAGGTATTTTTTGGCATTTTATAGGTAATGCTAAACTTACCCTATTTTCTCTCCCCTAAAGATTTCATTAGAAATAAGCATCACCTATAAGTACATACGTGATGCTTATTTCTAATGAAATCTCTTCTAGCGTACCTTCGAAAGGAAAGATGCAAAAAATAGAGATGTAGATATCGTGAATAGAAGGGAAAAATAAACACAAAACAATTCAGAGCTAAATAATATACAATATTCTTTAGATACAAATAGAATATACTGTCATATAGATGTAAAATAAATATTATAAAAATTACTACCTACCTAATAAAAAGATAATAAATACAGAAATATATGCAAATATGATGGAATGGAAAGGTAGTGTCTTTTCACAAACGCACGGTGTTCACAGTGAAGGAGTAAGAGTAGAAGTCGGTAGTGTGGGCAGGGATATTAAGGAGATTTTTAAGATGCTTCCTGCAAAGTGCATCGGAAGGACGGGAGTAGGTGAAGCGTTCTCGGAGGTAGGAAGGCGTTTTAAGGTTATGAAGGATGTTAAATAAAAGACACAATATCCGAGAGTTCCTGCGAAGTTGAATAGGGAGCCACTTGAGTAACTTGCGAAATTCTGACACATGATCATATTTTCTAAGGTTGAAAACAAAACGAATACATAAATTTTGCGAACGCTCAAGTTTATCTAAAAGCTCCTCGGGGGCATCCAAATAACAGGCGTCGGCGTAGTCGATGATGGGTTGAATGAGAGTTTGAGCTAGGGATATTTTGGTTTTCAAGGGCAAAAAGCTCTGGAGGCATTTCAGCAAGTGGAACGAACAGTGCACTTTGCGACTGACCTCATCGACATGGCCTGTCCACGACAAATGATTACCCCCAGGTTTTTAGCTGTCTTGGTGTAACCAATCTGAACTCCATTCAACCAGAGTGGAGACAGCGAAGCAAGATCAATCCTGTTCCGCATTTGCCTACCGCCGATAACCATGGCCTGAGACTTCTTAGGGTTGATTTGCAGCCCAAAGGACCGCGACCACTCCAGGTCACTGTTTACGGCAGACACGGCAGCTTCCGCATCACAACTAAAAAAATTATGGTAAAGCAGCAGGTCGTCAGCGTAGAGATGGAAGTTACAGGAGATGATTCTAATAACATAGTTAATAAAAATAGAAAAGAGAAGAGTAGAGAAAACCAACCACCAATACGAACAAGAACACTCGTCAAAGCGTACCCGATGCGATAGGAGTCCACTCGTGCCACTAGAAGCCCCTAAATCAATCCCCCAGGGGATTCTACAGCACTCAAGAGTCGAACCAATCAATAGTGGAAGAGGAGAAATTGAAAGATTTAAGAATCCCAAGAAGGATATCGAAGTCAACAGAGTTGAAGGCACTGCTGAAATCAAGAAGCACAAGTAACGTGAGAGATTTGTGATCCATTGCTCTGTGGATCTCATCAGTCACTTTTAAAACAGCTGTGGCAGTACTGTGAACAGGTCGGAAACCAGATTGAAAAGGATTAAGAAGATCATTACTAGATAGAAACAGAGACAGTTGCTGATGAACAATGTGCTCAAGAATTTTGGAAAGATAAGGAAAGATGGAAATGGGTCGGAAATCGGACAGTAGGGTTAGGGATTTTGGGTAACGGAATAATATGGGCTAGTTTCCAAGCATCGGGAACAGTGCAAGAAAACTAGGAGTAGTTAAAACGGGCAGTGTTTCGTCCCTAATTGTGGTATTTACTTGCAACACCGTATCGGTGGGCTGTCAACGATTTTGACAGCTGACACTATACAGTCGTTAGAGAAAATTTGTAACGTGAACACGCGGAAGTCGGGTCTTGTCGAAACATATCGAATCGAGATGTGTTTCGCCCATTTGTAATGGTTAATCGCGTCCGCCGTTTGCAATCGGTGTGTGGGGCGCCCTCGAGGGTGGTTTAGAATATATTTTCACGCGCAGCGAGGCGCTTTTGTGGGAAACGCGTGTTTGTCTGACGGAAGCCGGAACCCGGTGCAGAACGCGTTGGTGGTCCCATCCAATCATTGTCCTTTATTATATATATATATATTCTCCTATCCCCAACCTCACGGCACGAGATTGATCGACCCCCAGGAGTCTACCACAGGAATCTAAAGTAAGTCATATTGACACATCTTGTGGTCGTCCCACTTTCACCTGTGAGATAGGCACCAGGAGATCTCCCAATGAGGAGCAAATCCCTAGTTTTCCACTGCCGCGAACCGCGGTTTCGTGGGGTGCAGGTTCAGAAAGGGTCCAGGAATCCCAACGCCGCTATGGGCTCCGGCGTGAGCTCCTGGCTTGGGACCAGAAGACCTGTATTTAACATTTGGTAGCAGAGCGTGGTTTGCATTCCACGAGCATAGTAAACGCTAGGACACTCGTTCACAGTGAACGCTGTATTGTTTGTCGGTTTGCTTTTTATTGTTGAGAATACTGGGTTGGAAAGTGGTAAATTTTGAGTCACTCAGAGTTTGCTGTGTCTTGTTAGGGGCGAACAGCACCCACAGTTACATTCCAATTTGTTAAAATAAGGTGTACAACTCACAACTTAATATTGTCACTCCGGGATAGAAGGTTACAGTTTTGTATTGAAAATATAATTTGTTTATTTGTTGTATACAATATAGGTTTGGTGCAGACTAAATAGTCTTCCCTAATTGTATTTAATTGAATCATAGTTATTGTTGGACTTTGAACCTTCTATCTTGGGTTGGTAAGTTTGTTGACATTATAAACGTACTCAGTGCCCGCTACAGAAGTTATTGTTGTAAAGTGTGTTGTTGCCAATTGTATAAGAAAATTGGTTAGTTTGTTTGATATTGACAGTAATATTCTAATTGATTGAAGTTATAGTACATTACTGCAGCGGCCAGCAAAAGAGGCATTGATGGACGAACGTATAAATGTGGGCCGAGGCGAAGCCGAGGCACACATACGTAAGTCCATCAATGTCTAGTTGTGGCCAAGGCTTGTATAGTACTTTTCCTAAATAATGCGCGGAAATTAAAACCAAGTAGTACCTAGCACTAATTTTGTCAAAATCAATGACGAATAACAATAATTGTGCCCGCGTTAGTGTTATTTAGTTTTTTTTTTCAATAAACAGCGTTCTATTTGCAAACCAGTTCGAAATTTAAATAAAATCTTTGATAAGTTACCTCCTTGATTGCCATGTTTCGGTGAAAAAGATCGTTCCATTTTTAAACGACACGACAGATATGAGTTTACTATGTAATTTATTTGGCCACTAGACACGACAGATATGGATTTTCATACAACTTTTGCCGGCCGCTGCTCGCATGTATTTGGCCAGTACAGCAATTTCGATTTATCTCGAAGAAGATTGTCTAAATAATGCTCACATTTCCAAGCATGTTTGAGAAAAAGTCATTGTTTTTAAATATTAAAGTAAATTGAATATTGAAATCTTATTGTAAAATCAACCTACCCACTTTTGTATTGATAATTTTTGTTTTTTTTTAATACCCTCTTAAGTGTTGATAATTTATTTTCTTGAGGTACCCACTTTGCTTTTGATAATTTATAAATTGATATTTGGGGTTCCATAATATATTTGTACTGGAAAATAATTAAGTAAATGTAACAGGGTTCAGTACTATTTGTTGAATGAACTTTTTGTTTCTCTTACAGACTTTATGATTTGATATTTAATTTGGTAAGAGAATTACTGTCAAACTGTTGTTTTGGTTACACACTGTATATATTATTAAATTATGTTGTTGAACATTTTGTGTAGTAATAATATTTAATCACCGTTGCTTACATATTGACAGTATGACTGCCTATACATATGCTTTTAAGATTAGAGCTGAATTGAGATGGGTGACCTCGGTGGCCTCTTTGATAATTAGATCTGATAGATCAGAGGCTTTGTTGGCCCGTTTTAGTGAACTCCTAGCCTGTCAAGCCAGGGTGGATGAATGCTTTGCGGAGTGTTTGGCGCTATTATCCACCGAGGACACTGAGTTGGCCGCTGCGGTTGAGGCAGACTTCATGCAGTTTTAGGGTTTCTCGGATGACATTGTTGAGGCAACCGTTGGGTTGAGGGGTTTTGCACATGGGAAATATGGTGGGGACGATGCCAAACACCTCCCCCTTTTTGATAATTTGTTGAAGTCTTTGTATGAGGAGTGTCGTCTTTTGGATAACTTTGGTGTTGAAGGTCCCGCGCGGGGCCCAGAGCGGTCAACTCCGGACCAGCGTCGTGTTGGCGCACGCCCCTCCCATTGTGGGCCACGACGCCCTCCTCATCAGTACGTAGCGACTCAGGTTCGCGGTATGCGCTGCTCATATTGCAGCACGGATGGCCATGTGGTCACGTCCTGTCTGAAGTTCCTAGAACGGAACACAAAGGACCGACGTGGAATCGCCAACAGCTGCAAGTGGTGTTACACTTGTCTGGGACAGCATTTGCAGCGGGATTGGTAGCATTTGTAGATTTGGAGGTCGGATCCTTGCCCGCACTGTCAAGGTAGGCACCACCGCGCGTTGTGTCCGGACCAAAATGGTGTTGGTGGCCCTGATGATGCCGGACGCTCCCCCATAGGCGGGGGATCTCATCCCCTCCAACCCCAGGTGGATCCTCAACGGGGTATACCTCGCAAAGGCGGGGGCACCCATCCACCCCTTCCTCAATTGGAGGAAGCGTCCGCTTTTCAGGACGACTACCAACCCAAGGCGGATCCTCGACGGGGTATACCTCGCAAAGGCGGGGGCACCCCTCCACCCCGTCCTCAATTGGAGGAAGCATCCGCCTTTTAGGACGACTACCAACCCAAGAGGGGTTATCAACCATAGGTAGTCGCCTCCCTCTCCTCCACTACAGCCGCCCAGCCAGAGACTGTCCTTCTGCCAACTGTCCCTGTAATGATCTGTGGCCCGAAGAGTAAATCTTTGTAAGTTCGTGCTCTTTTGGATTCGGTTTGTCAAGGCTGTCTTGTATCCTTTTGTTTAGTGGAGAGATTGGGTCTCCCACGTGATTCCACCCTTCTACCATATGGGTGGTGTTGAAGCGGTTGGTGGACGGGGAGAAATTGAAATTTGTGTTTCGCCTGTTCATTGTGGGCCAAGAATCTTGGCCAAGGCCGTTGTTTTGAATGATATTTTGGGCAGACACCCGCAGGTAACTATTAGCTCTGCAGTGGTGAAATTGACGTCGGACCTAACTCCTGCCGACCCGAAGTGGTTGGTACCCGGACCCGTATATGGGTGCGGATGTTTTGGGTTTGATTTTGTCCGGGACCAAGTGGGTTCAGCAGACGAATAGGTTAGTAGTTGTACCGACGGTTTTTTGATTTTGGACTTACGGGTCCCGTGTTGAAGGGCTCCGCCCCGCGGATTGAGGACCATGGACTGATAATGGTATAGTCCTTTGTTGTCTTCGCTTCTCAGCTCATACTTTAGAGGTTTTTGTGGCGAAAAGAGTCTCACAGAGTCAGAATTCTGAGACTAAAGAAAAGACAGAAGAATTGAACTCCGCAGACTGCGCGTCACGTGGTTGCGAGGCTCCTGCCCTTGTTGACCATTCTCTTTGGTGGGGACCAGACTGGTTGACGCCTTGCAAGTCGTCCTGGCCTCAGAATAGGTTCTCCTCTCCAGAGGTTTTACACAAACCTGGCGCGTATTGGAATTGTTGAAACGCAACCTGCATATAATTTGGATTATCTTTTGGACAGATACAGTTCTTTGTCGAAATTGTTAGGAGTTACCGCTTGGGTCCGCTGTTTCATACGTAACGGACGGAACCCTAATAATAAACTGCAAGAAGTTAGCCGCAAGTTGTTTGCATCTGCTGCAACTTTGAGGAGACTACGTAATTTTCTTCCGACTGCCACCAAGATTGCGCTTGCACAATCTCTTCTTCTTCCCATCCTTGATTATGCTGATGCCAGCTATCTTGACCGTACTCAAGAACAACTTGATAAACTTGAGCGGCTTCAAAATTTTTGTATAAGGTTCATATTTGGTTTACGCAAATATGACCATGTTTCCGAATTCCGTGTAAAGCTCAAGTGGTTGCCAATTCGCCTTCGCCGGAATACACATATTCTTTCTCTTTTGTTTAATGTGCTCTTTACTCCTTCCACCCCTCTTTATCTCAAGGATCGTTTTCAGTTTATCTGCGATTCCCACACAAAATCCCTGAGGTCATCAGTTAACTTGCGACTTAAAATGCCAATGCATTCCACAACTTTCATGGATAAATCTTTTACAGTCCAGGCTGCTCGTCTGTGGAATGCATTGCCTGAGCCAATTAAACGTGCTCAGTCGTTGCCTGTGTTTAAAAGACTCGTCAAGGAACATTATTTATCGCTGTAATCGTACTCTTAGTTTTTTGACAGACTTTGTCTATGATTGTCATACGTCATTTATTTTCACGTCTTATATATTAAGTATGTATGTATTTATGTATTTATTATATGGCATATATATCTATTTGTGTTTTTATTAGGTATTATTGTATCATTATATTCATTGTTGGTATTGTTACACCCCTGACAACCCCATGTCATGTCCAGGCAATCACTGTCCATTCCAGGTTGCCTGGAAGAGATCGCGGAATGCGATAAGGCCGCCCGTTGTATATGTTTAGTTTTAAGTTTCTTTTGTTACTGTATTTTCTGGTGTACAATAAAGAATACATAAATAAATAAATAAACTGTTATCCCCAGTTTTGTCGCCTCATGAACGCCAAGATGGGACATTATTTATTTCACCCTCTTTTTACTTAATAATTATTAGTCAAGGTTTATTGAACACGGTAACGGCGATCCAATTTTCTGCGATTCTTTGTCAAAAATACTTACAATAGATTTTCAAACCAAAGTCATATAAGTCAAAATTTTCTTTCATTATAACTGACGCGGTTTTCCTTAAGATACGATGGATTAATGACAATATTAGTAAGCCATTAAGTACCACCCACACCACCGGACCATACTCGCTAATTACCAGATTATGCTAATCTCTAAGACAAGACTGGCTGGCTGATGTTGTTGGTTCGTGCTGTACAGGCCGAGCACTTTGACCAGACTATTGAAGCCCTGAAGAAATGCTCGGCTTTGAAAGGCTCAATCGCTCGTCTTAATCCGTTCCTAGACCAATCTGGTTTGCTTCGAGTCGGAGGACGACTGCGGAATTCGAACTTGCCATATGGTGCTCGCCATCCTTTGTCGCTCCTTATGGGAGGAGCGTTGGTGAAATTGTTGGTGTCCGATCGACACATTAATAACCCACACGCCGGTTGCAACGCCCTCGTAGCCATTTTGCAAAATCTTTAAATGTATGCAGTGCTATAAGTTGAAGGCTGCTCTCACTCAACCCATAATGGGTGATTTGCCATCCGACCGAGTGACGGAGAGCAGACCATTTGCTTCGGTCGGAACCGATTTCGCTGGTCCCTTCTTGGTGAACCCTTCTCAACTTCGGAACGCCAAGGCTGTCAAGGCCTACCTGTGTGTGTTCGTTTGCCTGGCCTCCAAGGCGGTTCATTTGGAACTTGTGACTGCCCTCAGCACAGATGCGTTTGTTGCAGCGCTAGGTAGATTTGTTTCCCGCCGAGGACTACCATCTTTGATCCGTTCTGATAACGGTACTAATTATAAGGGCGCTGATAGATATTTAAATGATGTTATTATCTAAATAAGGATAAACTTTGAGATTTGCCGTGGCGCAAATGAGAATTAATTGGAATTTTTGTAAATATTGCGATAGTAGCAAAACCGCTTCTCCGCCGTGTTGTTGGTGAAACTATTTTCACATTTGAGGAACTTGTTACGGTATTTTGTAAAGTTGAGGCCTTCCTCAATTCGCGACCTCTCTATCCGATCTCCTCAGATCCAAATGACCTGGAAGTCATGACCCCTGGTAATTTTTTGATTGATCAGCCCCTCAACGCCCTGCCAAAATACCCCTTCAGGGAAATGAAATCTTCGCAATTGACTGGTCTTTGGAATATTTGCATATTTTGCAGCGGCGCGTTGAGTGGTCTGACAAAACTGTCCCTCCCAAAGTTGGAGACCTTTTATTTGTTAAAGAACCTAATTTGTTGTATTTATATTGGCGTCGTGGACGCATTGTAGATTTATTCTATGGGTCTGATGGAGATCCCAGAGTTGCAAAGGTCATGGTCGGAGATTCGGTTTTGAAGCGAGCAGTGGCAATTTAGCACTTAGCACGCTTGCCCGTTTATTAGCGGACATAACTCCTTATGTCCAAGACGGGGGGATGTTTCGTCCCGAATTGTGGTATTTACTTGCAACACCGTATTGGAAGGCTGTCAACGATTTTGACAGCTGACACTACACAGTCGAAAGAGAAAATTTGTAACGTGAACACGCAGAAGTCGGGTCTTGTCGAAACATATCGAATCGAGATGTGTTTCGCCCATTTGTAATGGTTAATAGCGCCCGCCGTTTGCAATCGGTGTGTGGGGCGCCCTCGAGGGTGGTTTAGAATATATTTTCACGCGCAGCGAGGCGCTTTTGTGGGAAACGCATGTGTGTCTGATGGAAGCCGGAACCCGGCGCAGAATGCGTTGGTGGTCCCATCCAATCATTGTCCTTTATTATATATATATTCTCCTATCCCCAACCTCAAGGCCCGAGATTGATCGACCCCCAGGAGTCTACCGCAGGAATCTAAGGTAAGTCATATTGACACATCTTGTGATCGTCCCACTTTCACCTGTGAGATAGGTACCAGGAGATCTCCCAATAAGGAGCAAATCTCTAGCTTTCCATTGCCGTGAACCGCGGTTTCGTGGGGTACAGGTTCAGAAAGGGTCCAGGAGTCCCAACGCCGCTATGGGCCCCGGCGTGAGCTCCTGTCTTGGGACCAGAAGACCTGTATTTAACAGGCAGTATTGTGGAGAGGATAGGAGTAATCATTCTTGAGCATAAATCGTCATTGCCAACTGCAGAGGAGGAGATAGCACAAATAGATACACCAAGTCAGCTAGAAACCTGGGGATAATCATGGACTCCTATTCGTCGTGGACGGCCCATGTCGGTGAGGTCAGTCGCAAAGAGCACTATTCGTTCCACTCGCTGAAATGTCTCCAGAGCTTTTTGCCCTTGAAAACCAAAATTTCTCTAGCTCAAACTCTCATTCAACCCATCATCGACTACGCCGACGCCTGTTATTTAGATGCCACCGAGGAGCTTTTCTAGATAAACTTGAGCGTTTGCAAAATTTATGTATTCGTTTTGTTTTCAACCTTAAAAAGTATGATCATATTTCAGAATTTCGCAAGTTACTCAAGTGGCTCCCTATTCGACTTCGCAGGAACTCTCGGATATTGTGTCTATTATTTAACATCCTTCACAATCCTAAGACGCCTTCCTACCTCCAAGAACGCTTCTCCTACTCCCGTCCTTCCGATGCACTTTGCAGGAATCATCTTAAAAATGTCCTTAATATCCCTTCCCACACTACTGACTTCTATTCTTACTCCTTCACTGTGAACGCCGTGCGTTTGTGGAACTCTCTTCCGCCTGACATAAGGGACTGCCAAACTCTTACAGTTTTTAAAAGAGAAGTGAAAAGTCCTTTCCTGTCCATTCCATCATAGTTGCATATATTTTTGTATTTTTTTTTATATATATTAGTAAGTAGGTAGTTATTGTTATAATATTTATTTTATATGTATGTATGTATATGACAGTATATCCTATCGTATCCTATTGTATTATATTTAGCTCCGTTATGTTTTATGTGTTTATTTTTCCCTTCTACACACGTTATCTACATCTCTTTTTTTTTCATCTTTCCTTTCGCAGGTATGCTGGAAGAGATTTCATTAGAAATAAGCATCACCTATGTACTTATTTTTCTGTTCCGCCTTCTTGTCTGTATAAGTGTGTGTGCATAAACGGTTAAATAAATAAATAAAATAGATTTCTTGACATCGTTTTCACTCACAGGACTGAAGCTGAAAGATGAACGCCACGGCACTGGCAAGGCGGAGAGCTTACTTAAAGTAGATGATTTGACATGAGGATCTAAAGTAAAGAGTGGAAGTGAGAAATGTTTGTTTAAAGCAACCACGTCAGTGACATTACCAGCAACAACGGGGGACTTACCAATGCCGATAGATTTCAGAAACTTCCAGACTTCAGAAGAGTACCGGTTGTCAAGAGTTACTCAGGTTGTGCTCGAAGGCGTCCCTTCGAGCGCAACCTGAGTTCGTATCTTCGGCGCTTTAACCTTCTTTTGGCTCGATCTTTACTTTCCATCGCATCCTTAATGGCAGGAGTGAGCCAGGGAGCCAGAACCTACTTTACTTTGACTCGACGAATAGGAGCATGACGATCGTAAAGGCTTAGTAAATTTTGAAGTTGAGTTGAAAATATTAACCATATCGCTGATACTGGAGCTCTCGAAAACATCCGTCCAGTCAATGCCATCCTCATCTCGCAGCACTGCCTCCAGATCCATGCCCTTGTATTTTTCCGAAGGAAAATATATGATTAGTATTTTAAAAAGGGCCCGCTGGCTGGACGTTTGTATAAATAACGAATATCTTCTGAATTATAGCTCACAGAAAGTCAAAATTTTAGATTTGTAAGGTACATAATAGTATCAAGCTTTTAACACTACTGTATGGTATACAAGATGAATATTTTAAAAAGAGCCCGCTGGCTGGACCTTTAATTAAATAACGAATATCTTCGGAAATTTAATTATCTTCTTGCTCACAGAAAGTCGAAATTTTGTGTTCGTAAGGTACATAATAGTATCATGCTCCTAACTCAATTGAATGGCATAAAAGAGTAGTATTTTAAAAAGTGCCCGCTGGCTGGACGTTTGTTTAAATAATGAATATCTTCTGAAGTATGGCTCACAGAAAGTCGAAATTTTTGATTTGTAAGGTACATAATAGTGTCTAACTCCAAGCACTATTGGGCGTTTTGAAAGTATAATAATAATAAAAATAATCATAAGGGGCCCGCTAGCCAGACACTTCATAAAAACGTCATTCAATCAAATACTGTCGAGGTACAAAATATATCTTATTTATTTTCTTAAGGTACAAAATAATGTCTTTATGAAAAGCTATCACCTGTTGATAAATCTCGTTGGGGCCTGCCAGATAGACTATGTTTCGTCGCACTCACACCCGTACGAAGAACGTCTAAGTCAAACCAATACACAATGAATGCGCGGAGAACATCACCTACGCCTAATACCAGGGTGATGAGCGGAAGCGGCAATCCTAGCGGGTTTGTACCAAACTTACCCAGCTACTGCAATAATGATGACCATAGAAATGTTTACACATTTAAACGGAAGGAACGTACTGAGGAAACACAGTATAAAAAGGATTTCTTAAATTTTCGTACAAAGATGATGAGCTTCTTAGAGAAATTTGCAAAAACACAAAATGATAGTCTAAACTACATAAAAGACGAAATATATGAGATTAAAAATGAAATAAAAACCATGAAGTCAACGACTGAAAACTTTACTCAACGACTTGATCAAATAAATGTTGATATGGAAAACATTAAGGCTATTAGCACGACAACCCAAAATAAGATCAAACATATAGAAGAAGAAATAATCCAATTAAAAAACCATCAGACTGGGAAAATATATACTAGATAAAAACAGACCATTAAAAGTTTGCTTCAATAATTCAGACGTTCCAAAGTACCTACTCAGAAATAAAAAAAAACCTACTAAACAATACACAGATTTACGCCGACCAAACCCCAGCTCAGAAAGAGTATTTGCAATTATTAAAAGCGGAGCTTAACAAACGCATTGAAGACGGCGAAAGGGATCTCATTATTAAGTACATAAAAGGAATACCGACAATCACATTGAACAAAACCAACCAAAAAAACCAATATTATACAATAGTACCCTAATAGCAAACTACACTAATGACGAAAATGACTACTACTATTTAGAAAGATTTATCTCAGAGCAAATAAATCTGAATAAAGAAGATAAGACTAAAGTCCTAAACCTAACTCAAGAAGACTGGATAAACCGAAATATTATAGATTCAATCAACTTACGGAATCACTTATGGCAACAAACAAAATCTTACCCGAACGACGAAAACCTACGGAGGAATTTTAATGAAGAAAAGGACAGAGTAAAACCCTAATTAAGACAGGGAAGAAAACCTACTACCACAACTTATTTCATAACAACTATAAACAACCTAAAAAAATGTGGGAAACAATTAATAACTTAGCAGCGAATAAAATCGAAGACAGCAATGCTCCTCCCAAACTATTTTTGAACTCAGAATATATAACAAACGGTAATGAAATTTGTAATGTACTTAACTTATTCTTTGCATCAATAGGCGCGGACTTAGCTAACGAAATACCTAACATGTACCACTTAAACACAGGTAACATTCTCATGTACGACAGCAATTATATGCATGACATAACTCTGGACGAACTTTCTCCTTGTAACACTGAAGAAATATCAATAATTATTGACCATCTTGACTCCAACACTAGTACAGGCTTGGACGGTATCAGTACAAAAGCTATTAAATGCCTTAAAATATAATTTTGGAAAGATTAACGAACTGTATAAATGCGACTCACTTAAAGTTGCAAGGGTCAGTCCAATTTACAAATTTGGAAGTAGAACTGACCCCGGTAACTATCAACCGGTATCGGTATTACCCGTTATTTCGAAAATATTCGAACGAGAATTATACAGCCGCCTAAACGAGTATCTGACTAAGAAAAAGTTCCTCATTGATCAACAATACGGTTTCCGCCCTAAATCAAGCACTCTCACAGCCTCAGTTGATCTAATAAAGAAAATAAAAACTCATATTGACCAAAAAGTTGTAGGTATTTTCATTGATTTAAAAAAAGCGTACGATACGGTAAGCCATCAAAAGTTACTACAGAACATAGGAATTGCAGGCAGTGCCCTCAGTATGTTCACTTCATATTAACAAAATAGACAACAAGTCGTTAAGATAGATAACTTCAACAGCTCGATGGAAAACGTAACATACAGCTGTCCGCAGGGCTCAATTATTAGCTCATTACTATTCCTAATCTACATAAATAATATTGTTAAAATACGCCTGACAGGACACCTAACTTTATACCCGGACGACACCTGCCTTTTTTACTTCGGCAAATCTCTGCAAAACATTATAACCAATGCGCAAAAGGACCTTGACCTGCTCAGCGAATGGTTAAAATATAACTTATTGACCTTTGATTATATACTTGTCTAGATGCCACATTGACCCTACCTGAACGGCCCAAATAAAGTCTACTAAAATTGGTAGACTCGCTTCTTACTTACGTCAGTGTCATTTGAAACACCTAAGGGTAACGTGTTCACGAAAAATAATTAATTTTGCCGGTTTGTGCCAGCAGACTGTATAGCAATTATGTGGGAAAACCGTATAATAATATCAAGAGCACTTTTCACCGGTACGTTTTGTTATTTAACCACTTTTATTATAAGAACACACGACTTTTAATTCGTTACTTTGTAGGTTAGTCTAATTTAGCTAGTGTTGTCAGTTTATTACTAGGAAGATTTAACGAAACTATGGGAGACAAAATACAAATAGCATTACAAAATCTTTCGATCAGAAGAACATCATTATTTTAAAAATTACATTATATATTTGATCAGTAAATGACAACTTACCTTAACGTAGCCCAGGCAATAAAATCAAAGAGAAATATATTCCGAGAACAAACACAAAGCTATGGGTTTTAATCTATAAATTACTGTATATTTTTCATTGTATTTTTTGTTGTTACTAAAATAAATGATACACTAATCTACAAAATTATTGTTTAATTTAAACTGTTTTGTTTAACTTTCATCATATTAAATAATGCAGTAAAGGTAGGTTAATAGTTTGGAGCAGGCATCCCTAAACACGCATACATTGACAGTTTGACGACAATAAGTACACGAGCGGTACTCACACATATCATGCAATTGAAGACAGTTTTAGCGCGTCGTTTGTTTGCATTGCTCTATCTAGACAAGTATATAATCAAAGTTATTGACCATTAACACCTCAAAAACATAATTTATGATTTTCGCCGCGAAAAATAAGCCACTATTACGGAGTGCCCACCTCTGACGATCAACGGAGAAACATATAGACATCTATACTCCATTTGAAATAATATTAGACATGTTTCCAAATCTTTTTACAGTCCGTTCAACCGATTTTGAGTTCTATCCCGTAATCATAAGGATGACATAAAAAGCGTAAACCTGTTACCAAAACCAACGGTTTACTACAGCTACCATTTGTCGTATCACCAACGCAGTAGAAGTCATAATCGGGTGAACGGGCTGTAAAATGGATTAATTTAAACGTCTAATGTTATCGCAGATGGAGTTCAATCACGAAAAATATCTCGGACTGAGGGTAGATGACAAACTTACTTGGAAACTGCACATAGATCATGTCAAAACAAAGTTAATATCACTTTTGGGTGCGTTACGAAAAGTTACTAAATGTATCCCGCAAAAAGTACGCCTAATTATATATAACTCTCTAGTGAAATCAAACCTCGAAAACCTAATCGAAGTGTGGGGATCAGCCGCTAAATCTAATCTTAACCCACTACAAAGAACAAAATTATTAAAGAATTATTTCACTACCACATATCCAACAAAAAAATATACGAAAAAACTAACCTACTAAATCTCACACAACTTTATACATATTACACCTGCATTCTCATAAAACAATTTACCATGAATGCCGTACAATCAAACAATAAAAATGCATAAAAGAACAATAACATACAACACATGAAGTAAAAATAAATTCCAACTAGCAACTGCATGTGCACGAACTAATTATGGCAAAAAAACAGTATTAGTGGAGGGAGCACAACTGTTCAATGATTTACCGGAAGATATAAAGAGGTTTGATAATATTAACTTATTTACGAGTAAACAAAAAAAAACATATATGTACCCGTTAACGTCACCAACTGGAGGAAAATATTATATTATTATTTAGATTAAGTAACTTTGTATCTCATTATAAGTGAACTGTTGTTTATAAGATCTTATGGGAAATAAATATCTTTAAACATAAATATTATTTATTTATTTATATATGAATTAATCTACTCATCCTTACATACTCGTAGTATAAAACAAAGTCGCTTTCCGCTTTTTGTCTGTTCCTATGTATGCTTAGATCTTTAAAACTACGCAACGGATTTAGATACGGTTTTTTTAATAGATAGAGTGATTCAAGAGAAAGGTTTATATGTATAATACATGTGGGCGAAGCCGCTGGCAGAAGCAGTTTTATATAAATTAGAGAAATTTTTAGGAAGTTAAAATTTTACAAGTTAAAACTTGTCCGTTCTCTATAGTGTCGAATAATTGCATCAATTCTTTCAAGAAAAGTTAATACTAATTTTCAGGTTAAATAGATGTCTATAAAATTAAGGTCTGTAAATAAAAAATAGTAGTATTATAAAAGTAAAAAAAGATTTGCTAACTCTGATATTAATTTATACTGATCATTTAGCCATTCTTATCATTTGAAACTAAAATATATGAGGCTGTAGTTGTGGTATTCTGCTGAACAGAGCCACATCTTTTAGTCTACTTACTTTCTATACAAACCACACCTTCTTATGTTTTGATATTTGTATCAACTTTTGTAATTCATTTTTATGTTTTCTTTGTATTGTTATCATCTGAAAAGCATACATTTAGTTTTCTCTGATTGTTTTAATATCTATAACTTAAAATATATTGCTAATTTGTAATTCTTGGAATATTTTATACTGTGACATTTTCATCTGATATGACGTATGTCTGTCTATTTTATTTTCTTAAGCCATAGATATAACATAGGTACCATGGACTACCTAAACCTCTCCTTAAGCTTGTTGCACATTTTTGTAAGGGCAGCGCAGACTGCCCCGCCTCTGTAAGGCCATTTTTTATTCGTTCTGGATCTTGATTTTTGTAATTGATTTGAATTTAAAATTTAGAAATGATGGCAGAACGAGGGCAAAACGGGCGTCAGCTTTTTAGTTTTGAATCTGGACTGAACGCCGAAAATCGGTTGATACCTTAATACTACCAAGTGTACTATCATATCTGAAAACTATTTAAACTATAATATATACGGCCTGTGAATGTAATAAAATCTTTGAAGTTCAATTAATAAATATATTATGTGTGGTTCCCTAAAGAGAGAATTATTTCTTGGAACCTTACCCTCAACGGTCATCTCTTGGCATCAAAGGCCTCGCTCTTGGTGCCAACGTTCTAACCCGTTTGCCTGTCTATTCGTCCTGCTACCTACTCATCTACCTACCTGCCCGATTGCCTGCTCATTTGCCTACCTCGGGCATACGATGTCATCCTACCCGTCCTGCTGCCTGTCCTATTTCGTATCTGCATAGATACAAAATACCTTCTTCAACAGCGAAAATCCACTTGGCCGATTCCCGTTACTCGGCTTTCCTAGTCCTGAGGCACCTCTTGTTTCACTAAAAAGCATTCAGGAGAAATACCTCAATTCTTCATGTCCTTCTGTACACTCGTCATCTAAGATTCTCATCGTCGACGACATGGTTGGCGCAATGGTTGAGCGCTCGGCTGCTGTGCTGCGTGTCACGGGTTCGATTTCCGCACGGAACAAATATTTGTATGGCCTGCAGATAGTTGTAGTACAGTAGACCTCGCCTGTCGTGATTGAGGTCGTGAGTTCAAATCCGGGCAAGTACCAATGTGACTTTTTCATATTCATATGTACTTTCTAAGTTTTTCTTGGACATCACAGGCAACGGTGAAGAAAAACATTGTAAGGAAACCTGGACTTATATAGTTAATGTAAGTCTGAAATAGCCAAGTCAGAGGCCTGTGGGGTTCCCAGAGGCGGTTTAATTAACTCTGACTCCAGAGGTGGCTACACCTCACACGAAAAGAAGAAGATAGTTGTGCCGGATCTGGGTGTCTTGTGTATGTGAGTTTACAGGAAGAAATTCCTAGTAACGGGCAAAAAATATTGTGTCAGCGCTCTCCTTTTCTTTTATGTCGTCATGAAAATGCAGTTTTTACGGTGTGGTCATCGGGTCCCCGCTCTACATGACCGTACTATCTCAGTCTGGATTCGGTTAGCTTTTCGACAATGGGTACAATTTTAAAACAAACTTGTTACGAATTTTATTTTTGAGATTGACTCCAGGAATGCTGATATTACAAGTAAACACTATTCAATCTAGTCCTTATATATACCTACATTTTACACCGGTATTGAGTTAATAACTGTCAAATTACCTGCACAAAGGCAACAGACAAACTTTGATACGCTTCTAAAATTGCATTTGTTGAGAAAAAATACGGACTCGCGCCAACGTAACAAGATTTCTTTTAAACAGTATCCTAACTTCGATTATTGTATTATACTTTGTTAGGATATAATGAACATTGTTTCTTGCTATTTTTCTTGGCTTATCTTAAGTATGTCTCTGGGTATCTATTCAATAGCTGTGTAACTGCTGGCAAGTACCAAAGGGCGTCTAATTTATTCGAATCCACCCCGGATTCGCGCGAGACAAATTGTATACAAAAACCTTCCTCGTTTATTGTTCTTTCCTTTAGTGAAAACCGCATCAAAATCTTTTGCATGGTATAGGAGCAGTTAGCGGATATAAAAACAGACGCGGAGAGCGACTTTGTTTTATACTATATTAGCACTTCACCCGCAACTTAGTTGGCGTGATCCGTATTTTGTCCTACAGATGACTTTTAATTTCAACCCCTTAAAGGTTGAATTTCCAAAAATCCCTTCTTGGTGTTCCCCTACATCATAAAAAGAAGCCCTGTACAGTAAAACTATAAATTGTTTAAAAAAATCTTTAACACCCCATAAATCGTCTTTTAGGAGTAGTTTTGCATAAATAATAATGAAAACCTTTACAATTTACTTCATTCAAAATCGGTGGAACGGACTGTAAAAAAATCTGATGTTATATCAAATGGAGTATAGGTTAGTATTTATGGCAAGTTTCAAATATATAAGGCCAACAAATTTCCACCTTTTCACCTCCTTAGGGGTCGAATTTCCAAAAACCAATAAATACATGATTTTTTTTTATCAACCAAAAGCACGTATCTTTAATTTCACATGTCACACTTAAAAGCGTGGCAATTTCGCGCAAACTTTCAACCCTGTTTTAACCTCCTTAGGGGTGGAATTTTAAAAACCGTAAAATATATGAATTCTTTTTATCAATCAAGAGTATAAATCTAAAGGTTCAGGTGTCCAATTACAAACTGTAGAAATTTTATACAAACTTTCAACCCCCTTTTTAACTAACTTTAGGGGTGGACTTTCCAATAACCAATGAATACATGAATTCTTTTTACCGACTTCGCAAAAAAGGAGGAGGTTTTCAATTTGACTGAATTTTTTTTATGTGTTTTACCTCAGAACTTGTTACTGGGTGAACCGATTTTGATGATTCTTTTATTATTTGAAAGCTGGTGCCTTGTCATGTGGTCCCATTTGATCAAGATCTGATGAAGAACTTCGGAGATATACATCAGAACTCTTCAATAAATGACGGAAAATTACTCGGGATAGCTGCAATCGGATGTCTGTTTATTGTTAACATTATTTCATAACATAACATCACACTAGCACGCTCTAAAGGGGTACGAAGGTGTGAACAGTTCACCCTGGTATACTCTAATTCTACCGTTTTTGTTTAAGCTTCTTGTTTCTGGGTTAATCTATTGTGGCTTCTAGAATTGGTCCGTTATGTACCCACAACTAAAAAGTGAAAAATAAAACAAAACTTTTTAACAAAAAATACAACCGACTTACAAATAAAAACACTACGAAGTGAAAAATAACTTCAATTTCGGAAGTCGGTGTTCCTGTTTTGTGGTCTTCGTTTTTTGACACCGACTTCGGTTGTATTTTTTGTTAAAAAGTTTTTTTATCAATCAAGAACGTAAATGTTAAATTTCACGTGTCCAATTGACAAACTGTAGAAATTTCATACAAACTTTCTACCCCCTTTTACCCTCTTAGGGGTAGAATTTTCATAAATCCATATAGAATATAGATTCTGAAGATATTGAAGGTTCTGGAGTGGCGACCGCAAGCCGGAAGACGTTGCGTTGGAAGGCCTCCCACCAGGCGGACCGATGACCTGGTGAAGGTTGCGGGGATCCAATGGTTGCGAGACGCACGGGACCGGTCAAAGTGGCGACGCTTGGGGAAGGCCTATATCCAGCAGTGGACGTCTTTCGGCTGATATGATGATAGAATATAGATAGAAATGTTACTAGACCATAGATGCCGTGTGTAGATCAAATCAGTTTTTGAGTCTGTCTGAATAAAGTCTTAGTTGGCCACACGGTCGCAAAGAGTTACCTCCAGGCGTGTGAGAGTACGTCAATTGCTTAGGCCTTTAATTATATAGGTTGCAATGGTTGTTATGGCAACTCAGTCGCCATAACAACAGAAAAGATCACTCGAAATAAATAACAAGCCATAGGTATCCGTCAATTTGCCTAGTCGAGTGGAGGAAATGACTTAGGGGACTTGTAGGGGTGAGGCTATCGTAACTATTCGATTATTTATATTTACAGCGTCACGAATAGTTTTAAATTGAGTTCAATAGAATAGTAATTCGTCAAAAAGTTCGGAATAAGATTTTGCCTATAGCTTGGGTTGCGAACCACATGGTAAGCTTTATGTATAATGCAGTATTTCTTCAGACACTTCGGTTTTAGACAGGACTATTACTAATTCAGAATTTATTAGGTTTGGGTGTAGATAGAGTTACAAAATTTTTCGGAAAATGTTTCTTAAAAATAATAATATGTATTTTAAGGAAAATACTCTACGAACTTTTAGACCAACCCTCGTTCTTTATTAATTTAATATCATCAAATTTGTATTTTAATTTTTATGGTACAGTAACAAAGGTCTAATGTAATTAAGGAACTTCCTGAATAAATTATGCATCCTGCCCCTCTTTTTCTGAGTCTACGACCATTTTACCAACTAGTAATTTACCAAATTAAGAGTTTTGCGTTCTTCACATTGAATTTTAATTAAACTTTATATTAGAGGTTTTTCTCTCTGTTTCTCTAAATATTTAGGATAGCACCCTTGCTTTTTTAGGTAAACTACACTTTCGTAAATAAACATAAACTAACTCATAAATGAAACACATAAACAGTACCTCTGATTTTTATTCGCCAGGAAAAATAATTGACTTGTTCTACTGAACTACACTATTTAATCCAGTGAGAAAGTCTAAATAGGGAAGCCTAAGTGAGAAAAGCTTTTAGGTTACCCTGAAAACGTAATGCCAACTAATATTCGTACTCTGCGTGATATATGACTTAATGACAGTCATTTAGCTGCTAAGTGGCTGTTTGTAAGTCACGATAAGTCTGATGTTTCAATTTATAATAAAAATATCAATAAAATCATAAACAAAAAAAATATTTTATTTATTATCACTTAGGCGGAATTATTAATATCTGTATCCGTGCCAAATGCTAGCTTTCTAGTACTAAGAGTCTCTGGGCTACGCTGTGGACGGACAGACGGACATAGCGAAACTATAAGGGTTCTTTGTTGATGTAATGTATGAGGGTTCAAGTGTTAAGTAAAAAAGTCAAGTGTTCCATTGCAGAGCTATATTCACACTGAAACATGTACAACTTAAATCTACCTACATACTTACAAATTAATCAATATTAATATACCTACATTACACTCCTCCTTACTAAATTAAAACTAGATACACTTATCAACTAAGAACTTACAACTAACATAATTACAATAACAATACTTATTCTAAACCTTATAATTACAAACCTTAACCCTACACTGTCTAACAGCACATTGTGGAGTCTGTGACACTTGAGGCAAGGCAACCTGACTCTCGGCTGACGTCTGTATCATTAAAGGTGCATCATTAATCGGTGAGCCGGTGACGCCACTCCGCGCGGCGACATGATGCGAGCCGGCGACCCCTCCAACTGAGGCCGCTCACCACTACCACTGCCGTCATCCTCCTTTTCAGTCGTCTGAGAATCTGTGTCCGATCGCTCCTTACTACTGGGACCACTACATACTAGGGATAACCTGTTCCCAGTTCTCCTACGTAATTGATCAATATGCCTATGGACTATATTTCCCCACTTTGACCCTGGACTCGGTAGTTGCTAGGACCCCGACTATCGATTACTCGACCGGGAATCCATCTTTCCCCTTTTAAGTATAGTCGGTACCATACCTCTTTCCCTTCACCTCCAATGCTCCTATTCGCCCCCTGGACAGATTCAACCTGTCGTTGTTGTGCTCGATGTACTTTGTTTTCCCTATCCGGTTTTATAGTATCCAGTCGAGTTCGTGTTCGCCTGCCTAATAAAATCATTGCGGGGCTTTCACCGGTTGTCGAATGTTCTACATTCCTATAATGTAATAAATATGTCCACAATGCCCTATCTATATTTTGTTTCTCTGTAATTGCCTTTTTAATGACTCGTTTTAGTAGTCTAACTGCATTTTCTGCTAACCCATTAGAAGCGGGGTGGTATGGGGTTGTAAAAATGTGTTCTATACCGTTATGTTTTGTAAATTCGTGTTATTCTTTCGATGCGAACTGTGTACCATTGTCACTAACTATTTGCATAGGCAACCCCCATCTACTAAATGACTCCGTTAATCTATCTATTAGACTAAATGCTTGAAACATTGAAAACCTCCAACCATTTCGATGTGGCATCCACTACAAATAGGTATGTTCTACCACCTATCGGTCCCATATAGTCGATATGTATGCGGCTCCACGGTCGGTTTGGCCAGGGCCACATGCGTGGCGCCTGCCGAGGCGGCGCGTCCGCCTGGGCTGCACAAATTTCGCACGCCCGACACATGGTTTCCACTGCTTCATCTACCCCGGGCCACCATACATAACTACGTGCCATAGCTTTTGATTTCACGATGCCCATGTGTGGTTCATGCAACATTAATAGCACTTTACTTCTACAAGCTTCCGGAACCACTAACCTGTGTCCCCACATAATACATCCTAATTCTTCATAAAGTTCATTTCTCCTATTAAAGTACGGTTTTAAGTTGCTCAAGTCACATTCCTTAGGCCAACCGTCTCTCAGGTAACTCAATATTTTTGACAGTCTCGCATCTCGTAAAGTTTGTTGTTTGATCTCATTATAATCTAATAACAACCCCGCGCGCGCTCGCATCACATGTCAATAATAGTGGTTTCTTAGTATCGTAAAGTGCCAATAAATCCGCGCCCGCTAGAATTATTTTAATTTCCACAAATGATTTCTCGCATTCAATCGACCAATGCCATTGTTTACCTTTCTTTATTAGTTCATAAAGAGGTACTAACCTACTACTTATATTCCTTTCAAATTTTCCATAGAAGTTTATTGTTCCTAAAAAGGACCTTAACTCCGTTATGTTTGTTGGGCGAGGAATATTAATTATGGCCTCCACCTTGGCCGGATTTGTTTTAATACCCTCATTATTAATAACGTAACCCAAATATTGCACTTCTTTTACTAAGAACACACATTTGCTACTTTTCAACTTTAAACCGGAACTATGTAATGTATTAAAAAACTGATCTAGTGCTTCTAAATGTTCTTTTTTGTTTTTGCCTCCTATTATCACATCGTCAAGGAATATTTCAACGTTAGGAATACCCTTCAACAAATTGCACATGATTCGCTGGGAAATTCCTGGACTTGAAGATACCCCGTATACTCACCGATTATATCTATAAAGACCCCTATGTGTATTTATCACAGTAAATTTCTTAGAATCACCGAGTTCTATTTGATTATAGGCTTGGCTTAAATCTATTTTCGAAAAATAATTTGCTCCGCTAAGTTTTACTACTAAATCCTCGATTCTAGGCAATGTATAGCGATCAATAAGTAAAACTGGATTCACAGTAGCCTTATAATCGGCACAGATTCTGAGCGAACCGTCAGGTTTATTTACCGGTACGATCGGCGAGGCCCAGTCGGAGCAGTTGACGGGCGCGAAAAGCCCGTCGCGCAGCATGTCGTCCAATAATTCCTTAAACCTGTTTAACAGTACATTAATCTCATTAGATATGTTGACTTCTTTAAAATTTATTTTGTTACAGTTGCTAAAAACTGGAATTTCTATTTTTAATTCTGTTAACCACTGTCGGCCCAGTAATGAAGTGGTACCTCCCCCAATTATGAATAATTCCAGTTCTTTACTACCGTCTCCGTAAACTACTACTATTAGTAGGTTATAATTACTAGGTTCTAATTTACGAGAACTGAACCAATTCTTATATATATATATATGCATGATACCGCGGTACCAGTATCGACCTCCATAGAAATAGTAACATTATCAATACATATGGGCAACTTTACTGCTCTGTAATCGTTCAAGCACAGGTGATGAACGTCCTCTTGTGTCGACCTATGCTCTTCTGGTGGATAATATTAAACTGCGGAATACAGTGGCGGATCTTGGTCAGCGTCTGAATTATTTGGAGCAGCAGACACGGGCTAACAACTTGGAGCTGCAGTGTTTGCCTGAAAATAAACAGGAAAACCTGTACACCATTGTCAAGCAGTTGGGCTCAGTGGTCGGTTGTGGGGTTCAAGATGGAGATATTTCACACTGTACAAGAATAGCTAAACTTAACAAGAGTAATATTCGCCCTCGTTCTATTGTGGTGCAGTATGCCTCACCGAGAATCCGCGATCAGTTGTTGGCCTCTGTTATCAATTATAACAAAAATAAAAGCCACGAAAAACTCAATACCGTAGATTTTGGTATAGCTGGAAATAAATCTCCTGTGTTTGTCGCCGAGCACTTGTCCCCTGCATACAAAGCTCTTCACGCTGCAACAAGGCTTAAGGCGAAGGAGAAGGGATATAAGTACGTGTGGGTGAGGAATGGAAGGATATTTGTCAGAAAGACGGACGGCGAAGAGCATGTCCTTATTGGAAGCTTGGACTTTTTAAATAAGGTAAAAAAAAATGTAATAAAAAAAATCAAACGATTTACCTATGTGCATTTGTAAATTTAATCATTTAAATTCAATAATTTGCAAATATATTATCAGAACAGTCGAGGGTTAAGAACTAAGACTCATACCGTATATCGTAATATTGCCTGTAATAATTATGACATAATAATTATGTCTGAGACTTGGTTGAATGGCTCTGTACTGAGCGGCGAGCAGTTCGACGATAGGTACGTGGTATATAGAAGAGATAGAGAAACTTCACATTTTCAGAGTGGTAAAGAAGGGGGTGGTGTTTTAATAGCCATTACTAAACAAATCAAGTCTAAACGTATTAAAAATTGGGAAAGTAGCTGTGAAGACCTATGGGTAAGTATTGACTTGCCGATATCATGTACTGTTCGCCGAATGGTTCTCTGCGCAGTATATCTGCCTCCTCCTATACGCCGTTCCTCTCTGGAGCACTATTTGGATCAATGTAATGCTGTTTTTGAGCAATGTTCAGATTCAAGTGTTTTTATTGTGGGTGACTTCAATTTAAGCAGCATTGATTGGACTTTAGTAGAAAAATCGGATAATAAACTAAGTGTTCCTAGTACTAGCGAATTATTGATTGATTTTACACATATTAACAGACTTAATCAGTTTAATTTGGTAGCAAACTACGCTGGTCGCATTTTGGATCTGGTTTTGTCAACCCATTCCTTGTGTAGCGTAAGCAAAAGTATTAGTCCTATAAGTAATGTCGATATACAGCATCCACCTCTTGACATAGTTGTTTCCTTGAGTAGGGATGCCAATCTGCCATACAACAGTGACAAGATTAGACTTAATTTTCGTACCGCGAATTATGAAACAGTTCGTAATTACTTAAAACAAGTAGATTGGGTTAAATTATTTGAGGGTAGCGATAGTGTGAATGAGATGTTGGATGTTTTTTATGAGACGCTTAACGACGCTATACAACAATTTATTCCCTCACGGGTCCCAAAGAAACGTAAATATCCTCAGTGGTTTAACCATAAACTTATTAGAATGTTAAATTATAAAAATAATATTAGAAAGCGATACAGTAAATATAAAAACCCAATGGATTTGATTGAGTTAAAATTAATTAGTAAGCGTTGCGATGGATTGGCCAGCTCTTGTTACAAGGCTTATATGGAAGGTCTTGAAAATGAGCTAAAAAACAACCCTAAGTTATTTTGGACGCACGTAAAAAATAAACGAGGAGGGTCTAGTACCTACCCTATGACCATGAAAAATGGATCAATGTCCACATCTGATGGCACAATAATATGTGAGATGTTCGCTACCAACTTCGCGTCTGTTTATAGCCCCGAGCAAGAATTGAGCAAGGAACTTGATACTAAAATATTATTAAATTCTTTCGAAAATAGTAGTTTGTGTTTAACAAGTCCAACAATTAGTAGTGAGACATTGCTTAAAAAACTTAAGAGTTTGGATATTAACAAAGGAGCTGGCCCTGATGGCATACCGCCGATTTTTATTACGTCTTGTGCGGAGGAGTTAGTGTGCCCTCTTATTCTTATTTACAGCAAATCCTTATCTTCTGGCGTTTTTCCTCTAAAATGGAAAATGGCTAAGGTGGTGCCTATACATAAATCAGATAGTAACGATGACATAACTAACTATAGGCCCATCTCAATCCTTTCAACTTTTGCTAAAGTGTTTGAGTCACTGCTCTGTCCGTATTTCCAAAACCATCTAAAATTATTCATTAGCGATCATCAGCACGGTTTTGTTGGATCACGATCCACAAGCTCTAATCTGGTCCCTTTCACGGAACTTTTGAATGAAGCTGTTGACTCTGGTCATCAAGCTGACGTCATTTATACCGACTTCAGCAAGGCCTTTGATAAAGTTTCCCACAAAATCTTATCTTGTAAGTTGCTTGCTTATGGTATCACTGGTGGCTTGCTTGAATGGGTGATTTCATACTTGAGAGGTAGATCTTTTTTTGTTGTGGTGAATGGTTATCAATCTAACGTATATAATATCTCATCTGGAGTCCCACAAGGCTCTCATCTGGGTCCAATATTGTTTAACTATTTTAATAACGACATCCCCAACTGTCTACGGCACTCTAAAATTTTTATGTATGCGGCGATTTAAAATTTCTTAGAATTGTTGAATCTAACAAAGACGCTTCACTCTTACAGATGGATCTTAATAGTATTATTCAATGGTGTAAAAATAATGAAATGTATTTGAATTCGAAGAAATGTTACCACGTTAAATATACAAGAAATAATAATACAATAAAGACAGTGTATTACATAAATGAGGACAGAGTTAATGAAGTGGATACTATACGTGACCTTGGAGTTCTATTTGATCAAAAGCTAACCTTTGCACCACACTTGGATCACATTTCTAAAAAAGCATCTAGGATGATGGGTTTTGTTATAAGACAATGTAAAGGTTTTCGTCAAATTAAAACTAAAATCTTACTTTATCAGAGTTTAGTACGTAGCATATTAGAGTATTGTAGTGTGGTGTGGCGGCCACACTACGCTACGAATAGTTTGCGTCTAGAACGAGTTCAAAGACGCTTCGTTTGGCATCTGGCTTTTTCTACGGGAATAACTAAAAGAGTGCGTTCTTACAAAAAGAGATTGAAATTCTTCAACATGCACTCTTTGGAAGAACGAAGATGTTTGAACGACGCAATGTTTGCTAGCAAAATCTTGAAAGGAATTATCGACTCACCGCCGCTGCTTGCACTCATTAACTTTCGTGCTCCATCGAGAATTCCGCGTAAACCTATTACTCCACTTAGTCCTCCAATAAGAAGAACAGTGTTGGGATCTAATTCTCCATGTGCTAGGTTTTGTAGGATTTTGAATAGTTGTGGTGATATGGTTGATTTTCACTTTGATTCTCTCAATAAGCAAAAATTTAAATTACTGAACTGTTTAACAGATTTGTTGTAAATGTTTTTGGACTGTGTGTACGTAACTTTTTGAGGCAATTATGCTTTTAATATATCGCTTATGTAACTATATGTAACTATTATTGTTATATTACTAAGTTTACTTGTAGAATATGTAGCTTACAGCTAACATAATTACTTATTATTATTTTTTGTTCATGTGGTGTTTACCTATTAGTAATACGCATGTTTTATTTTTGTTTGTAGATTAGTGTAAGCAATTGTTGGTAGACCTAATAAATAAAATAAAATAAAATATCTAACCGGTCGACATACACTGACCACTTGCCGGACTTCCTGTCGAATTCTTTTATTTTTCCTATCGACATCGTATTTCCTGTTCGTACACTCGCGACAATCGGAAATATGCACAATACCGTACGAATCACACGCGAAATAGTTCTTATTTGCAATCCTCGTCGCCACTGTAATGTATGAGGGCTATAATAAAAGTCAAGTGTTCCATTGCAGAGCTATATTCACACTGAAACATGTACAACTTAAATCTACCGACATACTTACAAACTAATCAATATTAATATACCTACATTAAAGTTGACTTCGGAACCCTAAAAATACAACCGACTTCTAAATCACAAAGTGGAAAATAACTTTAATTTCGGCGGTCGGAGTTCCTATTTTCATTTATAAAAATAATAATAGTAGCTATTAACACAAAACATAAGATCACGCCTGTATTCCCCGAAAGGTTGGGCAGAGGTGCACCAATAGTATCTACTACCACATTTCCACAGTTATGTTTAAATCCCATGTAATAAGGTGAGCCTGTTGCAATCATCATCATCCCTATTAATGTTTCCTCTGCTGGGACACAGTTCTCCTCTCTGTCAGGGAATGGGCCGTTATCCAACACGCTGGCCCAGTGCGAGTCTTTGAATTTTGATTCTAGGACATGGTTTTCTCTTGATTTTTTCCTTAACCGTTTTTGAGAGCAGTGGTGATAATATAAATTTACACAAAGTAAAGCACCTGCCTGTGTTCGAAACGACCACCTACAACTTATAGGTCACGGCCAATACCACTGGGTCAACATTACTCTCCACTGTTGCAATCAACCTGGCATAAATCCAGACTCCTGGCTGCACATATCAGTTGAAAAAACGCAATAATACTTTTGCCGGAACTAGGCATCGAATCCAGGATCTCATGTTCAGCAGTAGCACTTGTTTCAACGCACGTGTTATATAGTAGAAAATAAAGAATTATAAAAACAAATACCGTAAATGTTTTAAGGACAATCCTGAAAAGTTTTCAATAACATTGAGCTCAGTGTCCATAAACAGGCAATTTGGACACTTGGATCTTCTTTTATGAGGGATTTCGCTTATTTAATAAGTTATGTGTATCCAAACTCTTCTTTTATAAGGGATTTCGCTTATTTTATTTGTCTAGTCCAAAGTCAAGACTGTAATACTTTACGATGTGTATGTAGCGTCGTAGTTATGTAAGTTCCAGTATTTAAATAGTTAAGTACTATATTTATTATAGAACAGCTGGTGATTTTTATTTATTTTAGTACGCAAATCGAACCCATCCAGGAACATGAATTCATTCCCATTCATAACTTTAGGTCGAAATTAAGGAATAAAAAACGGACAAAAACAAAAATAAAATACAAATAGGGCAAAAATATGCATCAAATCTGAAAATGAAAAATGATAATTTTATTTAGTCCGCCAGTGAGATTATCAAATAATATTGGACTCCTATTTTTTGATTTATCAAATAAATAAAAATTTACAAAGATAAAGCGCATCAAAGTTCTGGAGTGGGGGCTTGTGACGTCACTTTGGCAGTGTAAAGTGTAGCACACCGTGCCGTCACACGATACTTCAACGCACTGTTTCGTCATATTTTTTTTGTTTACATGGCAAAAGAAAAAATACGTGTCCAATATTTTTGGGTTATCTAACTGACGGAATAAATTGATATTTCTTGTCAACTTTCTTATACAAATATTTTCTGCTAGCCGGTCAATAGCAAAGACTAGAGGCTCTAGAGAAATAGCATTCGATATCAGCGAAGGCGATAGTCGAAATGTAATAATAATAATATAATACGTTTATTTTCTCTTCACAAAGTTTCTTACATTCTATGCCTTGCAGTTTAAACCAGGTTATAACTTTGTGAGAGACTGGTGCCTGTGATAGGTTTCAAAAAGAACCTGTAATACAGATCACCAAACTACATCAATTAATGTCAAATGAAAGGGATTTTTCGGTATCACTTGTCAATCCCATATAATTTTGCCTTTCTGACAATGGCTTTCGCCACGCTTTTGGTGATAGAATACCACTTGTCTAGTGCCTAAAAACATTGTAATATATTCTACGTGCTGTTAAAGATCTATTTCTCACAATTAACTGCCCCATTTTAGAGAAACTGCAGCAAACCTCTTAACGTCTTTCTGGAACTTTCTTTGAAGACGGTAAAGCCGTTTCTCCTTCACATTGTGTAAGAAAAATGTTTTAGTATTAAGCATAGACTATGGAAGAAATGGAATGCTAATGTGGTGATATTAGAGTAAGGCACGTTTCAGTATTGTATAAGTTTCTTCTTTATAATAAAGATAAATAAGTAAAATTATGTTCATTGAAACCATGCACCTGTTAGACCTAGTACCATGCACCTGGTAGACCTTCTATTAACTATTGGTACACGACTAGAAGAGACTATAATTTAGAGAACATAGCTAAGTTCAAAGCCTGTACAAATAATATTTCTTTATCAGAGATCTAAGAGACTAATGATCCCAATATAGCCTATAATGCATTTATCGACACTTTTAAGTTATTTATGACCTGTGTTTCCTTCTCATCCGAGTCAAAATTAATATTATAAAAAAAGCCTAAGTGATTGTCGAAAGGTGTTAAATTATGCAGCAGAAAGAAAAGACACCTTCTGTGGCAACTGAGACTAAATCCTAGTCAGGGCAATAAAACCAAGTTTGAAAACTATTGTACATTGTATAAAAAAATTATAAACCTGACACAAAAGGCACAAAATAATTATAAAATAACGAAAGCCAGAAACGTGGCTAAAACTACCTGGCAAATTATAAACCACAAAAATACTATATTCCCAGCCAGCGTATTGATAAAATTAAATTGAATAATAAAATTATAACAAATCCAAAGAATATTTCTAATGCATTTAATAACTACTTTGTTGATAAAATACAGCCCAAATTAATAAACGGCAGCCATAGACACGAGAAGGGAGTCAAAGTTCTTGGCACCAAGCGTACCAGAGAATTTATATAAAATAATAATGTCACTGAAAAACACAAACAGCGTAGGTTACGATGGCCTCTGTACAAAGATTTTTAAATCCGTAGCTAGTGAGATATGTGTACATTTAAGTTACATACTTAATCTTAGTATAAATGCTGGCATATATCCAGAAGCTTTAAAAAAATCGATTATAAAACCAATATTTAAGGGCCTACATACGCTTTAGTGCCGTAAAACGGTAACTTTTTAAAGCATACTCTCCTCAGTAACAGCTAGGTTAAAAGGCTTGAAAAAAAATTATCTTTTCTTGATTCATGTACATAATTTTGAACACAAGGTTTATTCGTATAACTAATAGTTTTGCTTTAAAAAAATAATTAACAACACGATATTTTTTCGCAACTTTTGGAAACTCCTCCAAAACGACTTGGATATTTAAAAATATTTTTAAACAGAAAAATTGATGGCTGGAATTTCTTTATACCTAACATAGCATATGTAAATCAAATAATATTTTGCAAACAAAGCTGTTCAAAAGGAGGTTCAGTTTTGAATTTTTGGCATCGAGCGGGCTCACGGCCAGTACTGCGTTACAATGGGTCGTATATATCGCCTTAAGAGAGAAAATAGAGAGATAATGGAAAATTATAGGCCAATCTCACTGATTCCGATTATTTCAAATTTTTTTGAGAAGTTTATTTATAAGGAGCTATAAAATACTTAGAAAAGAACAATATTTTGTGTGAACAACAAAAAGAATTTAGACCCAGCAGAACAATAAATATGGCGATATTTGATTTCATACAGAATGTTATTAAAAATGTTGATAAACGAAACCCTGTCTGCGCCATTTTCTGTGACATGACGCAGGCGTTTGATTATGTCCACCATCCTACACTTCTGAAGAAACTCGAAGCTTATGGTATAAGGGGTAATGTTCTGGACCTATTTCGGTCTTATTTACATAATAGACGACAAATAACTGAAATTAATAGAATTAATATAGTTAATAAACAATACGAGATATTTAGATCAGACGAGCGAATAGTTAGTTACGGGGTACCGCAGGGGAGTGTGTTGGGTCCTCTGCTATTTATATTATATATAAATGACTTACCGGAATGCACTGAACAACCATTGACCCTATTTGCAGATGATAGTATTGTGACAATACCTTCGAAAAGTATATATACATACGAAAATGACATTAATATATCTTTACAATCAATTTTAAAATGGTTAGACGAAAATAACTTAAGAATAAATATAACCAAAACAAAGATAATGCATTTTAACCAACGCATGCCAGATAAGAGCAATCTGCATGTGCAATATAATAATGATATAGTTAACAATGTAATAACTAAATTTCTAGGGCTAGAAATTGATAAAAAACTAAGTTGGAAACAACACATAGAGTCACTTTGCAAAAAACTAAGCACTTCCGCCTACGCTTTACATATTTTGTCGTCTATTGTAAATCTAGACGCACTTCTGACTGCATACCATGGTTTAGTCGAATGCCACCTACGATACGGCGTTATTTTTTGGGGCAACTCCACTGAAAGAGAAACTGCATTCAAAGCATAGAAAAGATGCATACGGTCATTTTTAAAACTGCAAACTACTGATAGCTGCGTGCCATATTTTAAACAGAATAAAATACTAACTTTACAGAGCTTATATATTTTAGAAATGGCAGTGTTTGTAAAGCTGAACCCTGACCGTTTTGACCGCATAGATGATGTATTTCCACGAAATAGGCGTAATAATAGTAGGCTATGTCTCCCTAGTGCGAGAACGACTTTAATGCGCAAAAGTGTCTGCTACATGGCGCCAGTCGTTTATAATAAATTACCGAGGAGTTGGAAAGAATTAAACTTGACGTTATTTAAAAAAAAACATCGAATTTTTTTAGTAAACAAAGCGTATACGTGACGGAATTTTTAATGGAGAAAGACATTTCTTGATTGCTTTTGATAATGATTATAGATGTTAATAATGTGACATTTAATTTTTATTTAATTTAATTTTTTATTTAACGCCAATACGAAATAAGTTACTGCAGAAGAATTGTGTATAATGTAAATAACTATTGATATACTTCATAATTAAATTGTAATTATATTTAATTAATCTTTATGTTGACATTGTTTATCTTTATTATTATGTACTTAGCATCTCTACAGTATTTTGAAATTTTGCATGCCTTCTTGTTAAATATGGCTGTTCCTAATTGTATTGTTTATGTCACCATGCTTTTTTTTTGTACCCATATTTGCAAAATAAAAATCTTACCTTATCTTATCTTAGACCAACGACCTGGTCAGAGTAGTAGCAGGCAGAGGTTAGATGCGCGAGACCTAAAGTGGCGTGCAATGGACGAGACCTACACTCAGCAGGTATTGGGTGGATAAGGATCAAAGAAGAAATTTTGCGTTACCTGTATGCGTTTGATGTTTTGTTCCTGACATTTTTTGCATTTATCATGAGGATTTGCCCAGTTCTGTTCGATCCTAATTAGTATCCCTGACCCGTGAACTGATCAAGCTACGAAGTTGTTAATCAATATCCGATCTAGATGTACATTGCATAGCACCTGATAATCGAATTAGGAGCGGTACGTGTGAATGACTTCGACCCTATAACCAATTGACCGACCAATGGAAAGTGACAGATGGCTGCGCCGTAAAATGACATTTACTTGTGAGTTAGCGCTCCATTTACTACTTCATCCTATTGAAGTGAAAGCTTTCACGTGTTAGCTGTATGTCCATTACTGGCTAATAGCACTCCTTTTGTTTCAGTCTGCGTTGTATCTTGCAGTTTATCGGGCAGTATTATTGATGGTGCTTAATGCCCATGTAACACCCAGTCTTATCAAGATCGGAGACTCTAGACTCGAAGTTGTAGACGATTATACCTGGGACAAACGGTCCAGTTGGGTAGGTCTAATCGAGAACCGGTATCTGGTCAACCGTCGAATCCGACTCGGCTGGGCGGAGCGCGACTTTCGGGAGGTTGCGCGGTATTTTCTCGTTCAATTTACCACAGTGTCTCATGACAAAAGTCTATGACCAGAGTGTATTGCCAGTGATTACCTTTGGGACCGAGACGTGGTCGCTCACAATGAGCCTTATCCGAAAGCTTAAAGTCACCCAAAGGGCAATGGAGAGGGCTATGCTCGGAGTTTTCTTGTATGATCGCATCAGAAATGAGGATATCCGCAGGAGAACCAAAGTTACCGACATAGCCCGAAGAATTGTGAAATAGCTCGGATGGCTGATGGGGCCGAAAACTTCTGGAATGGCGACCACAAACCGGAAGGCTATGCATTGGAAGGCCTCCCACGAGGTGGTCCGATAAACTGGTTCAGGTTGCGGGAATGCGCTGGATGCGAGATGCACGACAACTGGGCTTGGGAGGCTTATGTCCAACAGTGAACGCCTTTCGGCTCAAATGATGATTACTGAAGGCTTCTTAAGTCTCAGTTATATGAAGAAATAAGATTCGTTCTAAGGTTTATTTGATCGAGCAGTTTACTAGTTCCGGCTTTTTGACAAATGCGTCTAGGAACGCGGTTATTTTCATTTTGGTGGTTACTGTATAAAAAAATATCTGAACTCTACATATGAACACAAAAGCACAGCAAAGGTTATTTCTGTAATTTAAACCACATACTAAACTATAAAAAAATATCCAATTAATATTTACCAAATCTAGTCTTCCAGACTGGCATCTTACTTTAATTCAACAACTTGAACCAATATTTTGTAAAAAATAAAAAAATTAAATTGCATTGTTTCAATTTTGCCAATTAAATGACCTTAAAGGCAAAAATGAGGCATTTTTATTTTTATTGTAATAATAAAAAAAAAATATCACCATACACTCGAATCACAAAATCACGGCGATTTGGCATGCTTAAAATCAGCTCATCAAAAAAACTTTTAGAAATGGCCGCCCACGTTCTTTCTGACAAGTCTAAAAGTTTTTGTGGGATATGCACGGCACCCATACTCGACAGAGCTCTTCTTTGGAGCATATCTCGTGAGTGCTCAATTAGGTTGAGGTCTGGTGATTGAGCAGGCCACGGAAGAACGTTGATGCGAGCATCGGCAATAGTGCGTGTTAAGACTCTAGCCGTGTGTGGACGTACATTGTCGTGCATTAGTCGAGTACATTAGTCGGTGAAACGAATCACCCAACCGGCGGCGTCGCAAAGGGATGATCACGTCAATCCTCACCGCATAACTCTAAGCATTAAGTTTGATTCCGATCCAAATGAGATCGTTTCTTCCACCTATCCAAATACCGGCCCAAACTATTACTGTTCCCCCTCCATATAAATGAACTTCCTGACAAAATTTCTAACATTCTTGACATACAGAGGTCCTCCAAACTCGACTACCTATTTCTTGTATCCTGCCTCATACCGAAACGAGATTCATCGGCAAAGCAAACACAACGCCAGTCTTCTTCCTCCCAATTTCTGTGTTCGCGAGCCCATGGTAAACGGGCCCTACGATTGCGGCGAACTCTCGGATATAGGTGGAACTTGGGAACGCAGACCCATTGCACGTAAACGGATAGTTTGATCGCTTATCAGCAAGCCTGAAGAGATTTGGATCCCCGAAGCCAACATCATGGCGGTCATGGTACGATTCCGTCGAGCAGTATTTTGGATGTACCAATCCTGTCTGCGAGTGGTGATGTGAGATCCTCCTCCATGTCACTCGGCCACGCTGCCTGTGATACGAAAGCGTGTCCAGAGGCGGCTTATGACGCTCTGTATAGTGCCAAGAGTGACAGCCCCAGTACGTTGCCTTAAACCAGCTTGAAACATTCCGACAGCTCTCATTATCTCTTCTCGTGTCAAATGATGTAGTCGCTCTATATCGATGCAATTTTATTTTAGTTCCGATGCAGAAATAGTAATGGTGTTGTAAAAACGCTATTACACACTTTTATAGGAATTCTGATTGACAGTTGATTTTCTATATGTGGTACGTGGGGCAATAGCACCGATCAAAATAGAGCATATATTGCACAAAAAAAATGCATCAGAGCAATATATGGGCTTCAATCCGACGATTCTTGTCAGCCGGTATTTAAGAAATTTGGTTTGTTACCGCTACCGTGTCTTTATACGAGTATATATGAAATATGTTTGTTTGTGTGAAAGCACAAGCAGTTATTTAAAAAACAGGACAGATCCTTGAAACCGGCGCGACCCTCACAAGCTCGTACTGGATGTCATTCCAAAGCTTAATAAATATAAAAAAGTTGTTTGTATAAGTGTGTAGAAATGTTTAATAAGATACCGAGCGACCTAAAAATTCTAAAAACCAGATTTATTCAAGTAAATTGTATGATTGGCTGTCCACTAATATACTATAAAAACTATACTGTAAAAGAGTTTTTTGACAAAAAAAAATACAATATTGTATGCACGAAAAATTTGCACGCTTATAATGTTAAGCAAAAATATGAATGCTATGTATTTAATTTTGTACCATCTTCTATACCATGTTTTTACATACATACACACATAATCTCAAGCCTTTTTCTAACGGGGGTAAGCAGAAACTACAGAACGCCACCTGCTACGATCCTTACAGACTTCTTTTAAAAATAACCATGTTTTTATTCAAATAAATTTATTCTATTCTATTTTAAATCAAAATTTTAAGAAAATTCTTTATTCCAATAGTGAAATTAAAAAGATTCAATAACGATCCTAAAAAGATAAAATAATAATCTTCAATTGCGGAGATATTCTAAAACGTACTTGATCCCTATTACATTTTTGATGAGTTTATATTTATTTTTTACTGGCATTTTAAAACTCCTGTATTAAATACTTTTAAATCCATTAATTATTGAAGATTATATTTTTTTATTTCGGGGAGTATGCGATGGAATTGCACGATCTAATTCCACCTAGCCCGTTTCATCATCGGACTACCAGACGTACGGCGATGCGCCATTGATACATGGTGGATATCTCACCCATACGCACTAAACTTTTTGGGAACACTTTTATTATGCGTACAGCTAAGGAGTGGCATTCCCTGCCGAAGTCTGTGTTTCCCGACAGCTACAATCTGGGGGTCTTTAAGTCAAGAGTGAATAGGATATTTCTAGGCAAGCGTGTTTCACCCTCGACCACATCATCGCTTACAATCAGGTAGGATAGTGGTCAAGCGCAAGCCTATAGAAATCGTAGAAATGTGTTAGTAACTAAAAAACCGATCTTATCCATTCCACTATCTACATTAACATCTACATTATAAGTATTGGCAAAGTCCAATGTTTTTTTTTTTGGTAAAGTTCAATATTAACTACAATTCAGAGGCGGAATATTTGGATTTTGGTTTCATAGAGTTTTACTGCAACTATGGCACTCTATTAAATTAACTGTTGAAGTTTGGCTAAAGCACATAAGTATTTTTATTAAGTATCCCGCACCTCTTCTTTAAAAAAAATATGAGAATAGAAATCATTTATTCGACACAGTACCACATAACAGCAACAAAAACAAAGTAAAGAGAAGAATACTATTAAACATGTTTGTTGATTTAACTGTTCATTGTGGACCCAAGCCCATCATAAACTACCAATTTTCTTTCACATTATACCTGCAAAGTATGGAATGGGCTTCCTCTAAAGATATTTTCATGGAGCTACGTCATGGGCACTAAGACTGCTTCATACAACAATTAAATAAGATCCTCTTCAAAACGGGTAACTTACCTAGCGTAGTAGCGTAGTATCAGACGAGATAGTGGTCAAACGCGAGCCTAACGATAAAAAATGAAAAAAACCGGTCAAGTGCAAGTCAAACTCGTGTGCCGAGGTTCTGTACCTAACCATTATACTTCCATAATAAAATCGATAAAAAGATATGGGCAAATTTAGATTTTCGCGAAACTTGTAAGTACTAAAATTTCTTAGATTAAACAAGTAAACAGATAGTGCGTGAACGAAGATACGAACGATATATCAAAGGCTTCTTTGAACCCAAAGTAGAGAAAACTGGTGTGAACTCAGGGTTATAATGTTATAATGGAACATAGTTTTGGTTTACCTCCAGTGTTCTCCATAGCCCAGTTGGAAATTGGACGATGGAAACATGTAATTTTCCCCATGGACCAATTGGTCAAACTTCAATTAGTCTACGGAGCACCGACGGTACGGAAATAGAGAGCGCAACCACCAATACAAATACAAATTGAAAAACCAATACAATCTCGCGTTAGTAGTAGAAAATACGCGTCGCATTGCTTACATTTCACAAGTCATTTCTTATTTTATGTGTAAAAATGCCGCTTTGTATCTATAAACATTGCAAAAGTTGTTCCCAAAAACAAAGCGTTAATTTTCGCTTAGCCGAAATCTTTGGAGCCTTGTTTTTTATTTGTTTTTCATAATCATATCATAATCCTTACAAATTTTAACTTAGTAGATAGGGTTTTACTCAATTTACAGTCAAAATATTTACACATTTTGGCATAATTAAAAAGTTTCTAGAACATAAACAGGAAAAAATCAGGTTTGTTTACATTTTCATTATAATGATTAGCGATTATCTCGTAAACGCGTGGACCGATTTAGATGATTCAAACAGATAAAATGGTTCTACGTCAAAGTCTTTCATTTGACTTCAACATCATCAAAATATCTCAACAAACTAAAAAACACATTTTCAAGTTCCTCGCGTTATTATTCAATAGGTATGATATCGCTTATCAATTCTTTAAAAAACTATCTCTATCAACTTTTAAAGTTACAATTAGAATTATATATGATGCTCGACAAATGCTCGATGTTCTGATGGTAAACGGCAATATTATAAGAAATTGGCGCAAAAAAAGGCTTGTTAATTTATAACGAGTACCTACTTAGGTGTGCAACTCTGTAAAAATATTGTAATAAATATTTTGAATTATGTATGTCTTTAAATTTTAATATACCTAATTATTTTTATATAGAAATTTTCAAACGTATTTTTCAGTTTTTATTAATAATCATTAAGTGTATTTTAAATAACTTTTATTCTATTATAATTTATATGATAACCCTTATTCTGTCCAAATACTACTTAAGTAAATAACAATTTCTAACATTAATATTTTTGAGAACAATCGAAAAAAATGTGGGAGTTTTTTTAACGTCTGGCATCCTTATACGCACACAGATGTAAGTGTCTCTACAGTGCCGCTCCTCGCTGTCACGCACACATAAATATATCGCAGCACCGCACTCTTGTTCCGTACGTGCTATCTGTTTACTTGTATAATTTAAGTAAAATTTACCTTAATTTTCCATATATTTTTTTTTCGTTTTTTTCCTTTATTTGTGCTACTTAAGGTGCCCCTAGTCAACGGCACGAACTAATTTGAGCGCGGGGTTAAAATGCATGCTGTCTCATCCGACAACACGTGCGAAAGAGATTGATGCTGTGATGAGCAGTAAGAAGCTAATTCTCGTACGAATTAGCACTTTTGCATATTTGTAGCGAAATGGATGATGATTTAGGACGAAAAAGAGCGCGCGAAATTTTATGAACAGACCTTTGGGAGTCTAGATATCATGAAAAATCTACTAAATGTATATTTTCAAAATAAAATTATTTGCATTGTTGAATTACTAATCTATTCCTGTATGGAGGCCGTTTTGCAATTTTCCTTCTTCTCATGGTATTTATTTCCGCCCAAACATGCGTTAAAATTAGTGTTGAAATATGGAACTTTCGACGCTCATAACTTTCAAATATTGTATTTTTTTAGTTTTCTGTTTCCATACAGGGCTAGATAATGATGAGACAAATTGATATCATTTTTTATTTTGAACATACATCGTCAAACAGTAGAGTAATCTCTAGACTACGTTTGTACGGAAGAATTTTTGACTATACACTAGTCAAAAATTCTTCCATACAAACGTAGTCTTTACGTCTTTAGTACCTTAAGACCTTACTTTTTGTCAAATTTCGTGATTCTAGGTCAACGGGAACTACCATATAGGTTTTCGACCCAAAACCTAGAGGGTACTTCCGGTTGACCTAGCATTGACCATTTTGGATAAAAGCAAGGTCTTACTGCACAAGTAACTGGTAACTTCCGAAAAATAAAAAAAGTTGAAATTTAAGGTAAATTTTGGTACTTACTAGTTTTTGCTAAAATCTAAATTAGCCCATATCTTTTTATCGTTTTCACTCAGAACCTTGATTTTTATATACCTAATAGGATCTATAGAGTATACGGTATAAATTTCAACTTGTTAGGTTCACCCGTTCCTGACAAAATCGGTTGTGACACACGGATAGACTAATAAGGGTTCCTTTTTAGGGTTCCGTACCCAAAGGGTAAAAACAGGACCCTATTACTAAGACTTCACGATCCAGTCATAGATGTCGTTTGACTTTTTAGAATCCTCACGGTAGCCATTACGAGAATCTACCTTTTTTACAGATATCCATAAGATAAGTTCTGGTTGCGGACTAAGCATGGGATCTCGGTTTTGATTAAAATGAAATCCCAAAAAGTTAACGGTTTCTTAGGGAAGTACCACGAGAGTGAGCCAGCAGGAAAAAAGGGGTCATAAAAATTGTAATCCTACATATTTATCAATTCGAGAATTTTCATCTACAACGTGCTTACTTTTCGCCAATGACTCCGAAACTCGGTAACAACGTAACAAAAGTTATGCTTGCTCCGCGCGCAAAGTTTCTAATACTATTAGTGTGACGAATGATAATATGATACGAGGCGCACGATACGATGTGTAACTCAAGATTCAGGGTAAGGTTGTTATAATTATGAAGATATATTCGGGTACTTAAAATAATTCTGTTAGGCCGGTTTTCTGAATGAAAACTGTCGCATTTATTATTACGAGATGAGAATTCGCATTTTAGTCTGCTAATCAGTTACTGAATTTTTTATTTTCTTAGAAATGACAGGTGCCGTAGGATACCTAGTTAGAACGAAGTTTCTTTTATTATATAATAAAATGCATAATAAAATAATAAAACCTTGGTTGGTTGATGGATTGATTGGAAGAACCACGTTTGTTCATTGTAGGAGAATATCATCCATCACACTATCAAGATATTTTCAAAACGCACTGGGCATCTGTAAAATACTCCACACAGAATTTCAAATATCGAACTAACATGAAATAATCAGTATGAAAAAAATGTCGGTTGGACACTTTTGTCCGTGTAGCTCCCATCCGACAAACGCGCGATTCCTATTAGACCCTAGGTGCGTATCTCACAAGATAACATTATAATTTCACCTAATTTGTCAGAAAACACACATCTTATGCTACCAGTGGTTATTCTAATGCAATATAGAAGCATAGTTGTTTTTAAGATTTTACGGTCAGCACTACCTCAAACGATGTTTACTTATGGGCTGAAGCATGTGGGTAGTTAGTATAAAGACTCGTTTAGATTTATGCTGACTTGGACACAAAAAGATGAAAGTGTTAGTGAAAACCTGATATTTTAGCTAGATTTTAGTTTGTGTAATGCGTAAGTGCTGTGTTACTGCTACCAACCACTCTTGGGAGTATACGGTTGCAAAATTTCAAATGCGCTAAACCTCTTAAGTTCCAAGGTTCCAATAAGTTCCTCTATAAAACTGATTTATTTTAGTAAGAAATTAAAAAAAAAAAATAGAGCTTACTTAATTCTCTTTCTAATACTTATTGAATTCGCTCGGATTGGTTACAAGTATATTAAGACAGAAATTTAGCTCTTTTGGCACTTTGAACGTTTTGCTCATTTGACGTTGTGTGCTATGGACATTTTGCTCTTTTGACGTTGTATGCTTTGGATATTTTAAGCTTTTAACGTTGTGCGCTTTGGACAATTTGTGGTACGGATATTTTGTCACTGTTTGTAATCATGCACCTAAACCTCTCAAACAAGATTTTCAGTGTCTAATGCGGTTGAAGAAGTCACCACTGCATGTGGACTATTTAACCCAATAAGCATAACCTTTGTGATTCGACAAGTCAGAAACAAAAAATTCGCTGTATCTTTTCGGTGTCTGAGGCGATCGTAGCAAAGTTTCTTGTCAACTCAGTGTTCAACGAGCTCTTTCTGGAGGCAAACGAGTCCGGCAGATAAGTTCAAGATTTTCGATATGTTACTATAATGCTCGACGTTTCGATGAATGGTTAGGGTTTGTGTATATTCTTTGCAAATTAAGTTTTTTTTTGGTGCAGTTTAAATCATGAACTCAAGAAAATTGCCGTCCGATGGAGTTATACTAGTCTAAAATCCGATATAAAATGACCTTCACCGAGATGTTTTATTTGATGAAACGTATTTTATATTTAATTTAATATGTCAATAAATATATCAAATTTATAACAAATTTCAGTCCAGGATATGATTAATTAATAATAATAAAAAAATAAACATTTCACCGGTTTGATTATTAGACAAATTCTATATCAATCGAAAGTATGAAGCCCATAGAATCTGCAAACGTTAGGTTGCCAATTATTTTCCGGGCACAACTCACGGGTAGCCAGGTATAAACAGGTAAATCGATACTAGCATTTTGCAACGGTCTGATTATTGAATTAAAATTAAATGAATAAAATTAAAAAAAATAGAAATAAATACCGATAAAACTATATTCATGAGATACCTATAATAACAAAAGTAATAAAAAAGACACAATAGACTTGCCAATAAAATATAATAATAACATCGGAACAAGAAGTAAAGGATATAAAATTTCTAGGAATAAATAATGATAATTATTGTAATTGGAAATCTCATGTCGATCTTGATTGTAAAAAAGATCACAAATTTGTATACGCACTTCGTAAAATAAAAAATATAACTAATATAGAAACAGCATTAATGGTATACCACAGTCATGTATGTTTAGTATTGAGGTATGGGATAATCATATTGGGAAACTACAGACGCCCAGAGAGTTTTTATAGCCTAGAAAAAATGCATAAGATCAATTTATGATCCCAAACGGAATGATTCCTGCCGACCAGTATTCACTGAAAAACGTTTACTTACACTCCCATCCCTAAACGTCTTTGAAATGTGTAAATTCGTTAGAAATAAATCACTTAGCACTTTTGAGCAGGATGATAAGGCCTAGGTTAAAAGGAAAACAGTACAAAAACTTCTGGTACCTCGAAGCAGATTAAAATTATGTGACAGAAACTGCTACACCATAGCGGTAAAAAATTATAATTAACTACCGAAAAAATCTAGAAAAATGAATAACTTAGAATTTAATAGAACTTCAAACAATTGGCTTTGTGACAGATGTTTTTATTCACTAGATGATTATTTAAATTTTAAACAGACATGATTTAGGTATGGACTAACGAACACTTTAGTTTATAATTATTGACATTATTTATAAAATTGATCAATAAATTGTTGAACTGTCTACAGTGACACATAATCTAATAATTTAATATAATTTATAATATAATGTGCCTTTTTAACATTGATGAAGAAAGACTGTTATTTTTTTTTTAAAATTTAGCCCTTGAAGGTCACTGAATTCATTATGATTGAAACCACCCCATAAAGAATCATCATATAGACCTATTTCTCTGTTGCCTATGTTATCAAAGCTATTCGAAAAACTGTTATTGAAACGGTTAAAACCAATAATAGCAGATAAAGACTTATTCCAAATCATCAATTTGGCTTCAGGGAAAAACAGTCAACAATAGACCAGGTACATAGAATAACCCACATCATTGAAAAAACGCTTGAAAATAAGGATGTCTGCGCCACCGTGTTTTTAGATGTCGCGCAAGCTTTTGACAAAGTATGGCATAAGGGTCTGATATTCAAGCTCAGATGCATGCTACCAGAATTTTCAGATATTCTGGAGCCGTATATAACTAATAGAATGTTTAGAATACGGCAGGAAGACGCATATTCCGAGCTGAAAGCTATAAAAGCTGGGGTACCTCAAGGAAGTCTACTAGGCCCAATTAAGTAATTTTTATACACATGTGACATCCCAGAACTGGAAAATAACACCATTGCGGCCTTTGCAGATGATACTGCAATTATGGCTACCGGATCAAGCCACAGAGAAGCAGTAGAAAAAGTTCAACTAGCTGGACACTAAAATGGAAGACCAAACTGAATGAGACCAAATCAATTCACATTGACTTCACAAATAAACACTTGGACTATCACCCAATCTACATAAATGGCATGCAAGTGCCTTATGCTAATACAGCCAAATACTTTGGCACTACTCTCGACGCCAAGTTGCGTTAGAAATCTTAAGGCAAAAAGAAAAAAAAAATAAAAAAAATGTTTTACATACGCCTACATGGGCACTCATAAAACGTCGACAAAAGGTGCACGGTTCGGGTTGGTCGTTTCCTATGGAGAAAAACCGGCAAGAAACTCCATGGTTACTCTTTTAAAAAATGGTTTGGTTATACAATATTTCCATGTTACAGCATTAGTACTATGGGGGGACAACGTAGGCCCGACAATAAGTCGTAAGAAACTAAAAAAAAAAAAAAGTTTATATAATATATAACAAAGTTAACAAATGTTAACTAACATCTAGAAGGCCTACAATGTTCACACATTCACAAAATAATCGGTAAAAGAATCTATAGAAAGTTAAAAAAATATATATAACAAGACTAAATTTAACATGTGGCACAAATGTTGTTATCAGTGCTGTAACTATTCTTTGCAAAGGGCTATAAAGATGATTGCAAAATATTGTAAAAAGTCGAATTAAAAGAAGAAAAACAAAAAAGAAAAAAAAATGAGATTGAGGATAGTTAGAGACATCCACATATTTGTGCCGTTTATGAGTTACCAGGGAAGCCGCATGCGCAGAAGGAGCTAAAGCCAATTTTTTTTATCTTCAACGTAGTTTTTGATTTTATAATATGCTTTCTTAATAAGGACACGTTTGATGTGTTTTTTGAACTTTCCATCGGTCAGTTCTATAACTGACTTTGGCAACTTTTTATAAAAGCGTATACTGTTTATAAGAAAAGACTTGCTAGTTTTAGTTAATCTGAATTTGGGTATTACAATTTCGTGCTTACTGCGTGTATTTAAATTATGGAAGTCGCTTCTAGTTTTGAAAAGCCCTCGATTTTTGCGGATATACAAAATACATTCCAAAATATAAAGTGAAGGTGAGTCAGTATATCGATCTCTTTAAATTTATCTCTGAGGGACTCGCGAGGACCCATTTTATAGATCGCGCGGATTGCCCTCATTTGAAAACTGAGTCAACGTCTGCTGCTGATCCCCACAGCAGAATGCCATAAGACATAATACTGTGGAAATAAGCATAGTATACTAACCTAGCTGTGGCTACATCGGTTAACTGCCTTTTTTTTTTACTGCATATGCAGCTGAACTTAAACTTCCCGAAAGAGTTCTAATGTGAGCGCCCCACTGCAATTTTGAATCGATAGTAATCCCTAAGAATACAGTTTCCGTTATAACTTCAAGATTTTTGCCGTCAAGATTTAAGTTTAGGTCACGTTGTGGTACATTTGGTAAAGAGAACTTAAGACATTTTGTTTATTTCGCATTCAGTAAGAGATTGTTAGCTGCGAACCATTTTGATAGAATAATTAGACTTTCGTTTACATGTAAGACATCCGTATCTTTCCTATCTATTTTAAAAATTAGCGAAGTATCATCAGCAAATAGAATTATATCCGATAATTTGGCCATCATAAAGGGGAGATCATTAATGTAAACAAGAAAGAGGAAAGGGCCGAGAATTGAACCTTGGGGCACGCCCATCTTGACTAGAGACCTGGAGGACGTCGCCCCATTAACATTTACTTTTTGCTGTCTGTTTGATAAATAGGAAAGCACGAGATCAGCAGCTTGTCCTCGAATTCCGTAGTGGTGTAATTTACAGATCAGTGTGTTATGGTCGACGCAGTCGACTTTTGACGTCTTTTGAGAGATCACAGAAAACGCCAACGGCATCCTGAGACTTCTCCCAAGATTCCAAGATGTGGCTGATGAGTTTTACTCCCGCGTCCGTTGTCGACCTACCTTTCATGAAACCAAACTGCTGACTATGCAGGATCCCATTAGAATTGAATTGAGACAACATCTGGTCCAGCATGATTTTTTCATAGATTTTCCTCAATGCTGGACGCACGGATATAGGTCAAGAATTAGAGGGATCACTCTTACAGCCTGATTTGAAAATTGGTACTACTTTACTGTGCTTCATTAAGTCAGGAAACGTGCCGCTGTTCAAACATTGATTGAATATGCCTGTAAGGACAGGAGCAATCGAATCAATAATATCTACAAGATCCCTAACGGATATCCCCCATAATTCTTCAGTATTTTTTATATTGAGACTTTTGAAAGCGATTTTAATTGTATCAAGACATGTTGGTTTAAATTTAAAGGTTGGTATGTCTTTAGTAAAGTTTTCTTTAAGAAGAGCTTCAGCTAATTTCGATGAGGAGGGAAGAAACTTCGTAATCTCTAACGGAATGTTGGTAAAGAAATTTTCTAATGTCTCAGCGACGTCTTGCTTATCAAAAATGGTTTGATTAGTTATTTTCAAAGAGAACTCATTCTGATCGCGATGTTGTGTCTTTCCAGTTTCTCTATTAATTACTTGCCACACAGTTTTTATTTTATTGTTAGAAATACCAATCTTGTTAATTATTATTTGAGATTTTGCTTGAGCGCAGACTCTTTTGAATATTTTGGAATAGTTTCTAACATAAGTGTGAAAAACAATACATTCACTAAATTTCGATTTGGAATTGTTGACCTTAACTATTTTTACAGGACACGTTTTATTGAATTATTGTTGGTTGCTAAAAATATTATTATTAAAAGAATTTAATTTATTTTTAGTAAAAGTAATTAATCGAATTGATTTAGCTTGGTTTAATTTTTTATCTGACTCAAAAGATACTAGTTGACCAGTATGGTCTGACCACTAATTAATAACGATTCTTTACTTTACAATTAGTGAATACATTATCTATGCACGAAACTGAAGTTGCTGTTATTCTTGTCGGTTCATTAAATAAATATTTTAAGTTAAATGATTTGAACAATGAAATGAGCTTGCATTTTTCAGGTAAATTGACTAACAGATCTATATTTAAGTCACCACAAAAAAAACTAATTTATTATCTCTGAAAAGTTTACATAATAATTCTTCCATTGTAATTAAAAACAATGACAAGTTTGATGCTGGTACTCTGTAAACACACAAGATAGTTTGCCCCTCGACTTCTGCACATGCTACCTCACATAAGCGATCAACAGAGTAAGCAGTGATATCCTTCCGTTCCTTATATTTGAGATGACTATTACAAAGTATCAAGGTACCACCACCCACTGTGGATCTGTTGTACGCGCTGGCAACTGAGAAATTATTTACATTTAACAACATCCTATCTGGTTTTAACCAAGTTTCACAAAAACATAAGATATCCATGTTTATCTACTAACAATTCCACGTCTAAAATTTTGCCGGAGAAGCGATTTATATTTTGATGATATAGTAAAATATTACTATTCGTCTTCTCTTTTGTCGGCTCTAATCGTTTAAAGAATCAGTAGTGCTATCAGAAAAACTGGATAAAACTGTTAAGTCACTAAACCTAGTCTCAATTAAATCATCAATAACAGAGTGTATATTAAAGCTAACAATGTAGCTAATAAATGTCGACTATTTTTGGGAAGAAAGATGTGGTTCCCAAACAAAACAAAATCACTAACAAAATTGTTGGTGTCAAAAACAACAAACGGTCACTATGACGACAAGATAATATATGCATCAAGTTATTTAAAATAGAAATGTATTAATTTTCATGAACAAGTAACTTGCCAGAATAGGGCAATGCACATAATATTAATTTGCCTAATCTTAAGTTAAGTAGGACACCCTACATGCTACCATTGTAGCATGTAGGTAATACCATTAACTATGTCCCTTTTTGTTATACTAAGGCTATTTCCAATAAAAAGTACTACAGTAGTTTGCTCATCTAATTGTGTAAAAAAGACAGGAACTCGACATACGTTATAAAAGTATGTATTGGTTACTCGAAAGGAAATCCTGTCTATCAATAAATAATAAAATAACCATAAAAGCATATACTGATGCCAATTTGGACGTATGGTATCCAACTTTGGGGCTCTACTAAACAAAGCAACATCAAAATAATCCAATCATTCCAAAATAAAGTGCTCAGGGATGCTGTAAATGCACCCTTGTACATGACGATGACGTGACGTGACAATGACGATCTTCGCCGTGACCTTAAAACGTAATTCGTCACCACAATTATCGAAAAATTTGCTGAAGCCCACGAGCACAGACGTCATCGACACGTGAATGTTGAGGCTATCCAGCTGCTAGAAAATACAGACTTAGTGCGTAGGCTACAAATAACTAAACCTTTTGAATTAGTGTAGTGTAAAGTGAATGAATAATAGTGACAACGCTGTGCTATACATAATTATAACACATGATCATAGTGTTTTCTAAATTATATCAGATTCTAAGAAAGTGTAAACGGACTTGTGTAAAAGTGCAAATGGACACTATTCTTAGTTTTAACATAATCTATTACGTAACATATTAAGTTAGAGTTAAATTGCTTATTAGTCTTTTAGGCTAGATCGTAATTAATTATTGCTGTAACATGGAAATATTGTAAAACCAAACCATTTTAAAAAGAGTAACCATGGAGTTTCTTGCCGGTTCTTCTCCATAGGAAACGACCAACCCGAACCGTGCACCTTTTGTCGACGTTTTATAAGTGCCCTTGTAGGCCTATGTGAAATAAAAAAATATATTTTGATTTTAAGAATTTTGTTCTTACTAATAAAGTATTAAAAAAAAAACATTTCAATGAGCTTCAACCATTAGCCAAATAGTAGAAAAAGAAAATTCCAGGGTTTATTTTCCAAATGCCCATGGCAAATACACTAATCACAAAATGTAACACTGTAACTTGATGAACAAAAGGTTGATTTTTACAAAAAAAATAATATCCAAAATTATTATTGATGTATTTTTTTCTATATATTTATAGTATTATGGTCAAAATATGCTAAAGAGGAAAATATGTACTGTTCTCATTAACGTATTTGTACTTTCACTTTTATAAATAATGTAGACTCCTCGGAGTTTAATAGTACTACTGCCTTACTAAAACTGCTGCATATTAAATATGATTTATGATAAAATATAAATTAATTATTTTATTTTATAGAATAATAGCTGGGTCATATATGCGTGTAATAAAAATGACGAAATTTTTTATATTGAAACATAAAAATATAGCATCCTAAAAATTTTGGTCGAATCGACGAATGGTTATGGTTTATCGGGGGCGGGAGAAGGTTGTGTGTCTAGGCTTAAAGGTCCAAATAACTAATAAAGTTATACCAGTAATTTTTTTATTAATTAAATTGGGAGAAACTGCCTTTTATATTCAGACTATCCCATATGAAACATGATTAAAATGCAAACATAGTAGGTATTTCTATCGAATTACCTACAACAATTTGATTCAGGTTTGAAATTTCCCCAGAGAGCTGTGTTCCACTAAACTCATCTTTTCAGTATGGTAATAAGAAATCCAGTGATTTCTACATTTCAAGACCTAAAAAGAACATGTGAAATATTATAAAGGCAGATATGAATCTTTTGGATTTCTATCGGGGGATTTTATCGCAAGGAATAAAGTAACGAATAAAAATCTATTTCTATATTAAAAAAACATCGATCCAATATTTCACTGATATACAATGCACACAAACCATTAAATTTAGAAACATGAAATTTTACAAAAGGTCAGCATTAAAGAGCATATAACATTAAATAATTTTCTAAAGGATGAAAAAAACACCTAAAACATATATATCCTAAAGGAGTATGCTTTTTTATTTACATATGTACATTAATATTTACAAACTAATATTAAAACTTAAATAAGAATAAAAATATGTACAATTACGGGGCGTCAAAAAATTCGTCCACATCGTTGTCAACAGGAAAAGTGGCCAGAAGGCTGGCAGCATTGGAAAAGAGTTAAATAGAGAAGAAAGTTTGTCACTGTCATGCCGCTTGTTTTTTGATAAATGTATAGTTATGTGTTAATGCTTATTTAATTGAAAAAAAATCATTCAACAACAACAGAAGCAAAAATATTAAATTGTCCATTTATATCAAAATATAACCTTTAAAATGCCAATGTATTCACACAAAAAGTCAGTTTTCAAATGTTTTTTTCCTCTAAGTGACTCTGTACTTCAATTAATTGCTTTTAATGTGTATTTGTTGGCGATCCAACGTGTGGTTACGCCTATAAATCTATGTACAAAAAAGTTTGAAGCCTTTTTCTTATTTTACGCATGTATATTCAGAAAAGTATAAATGGTAGACTTTGAAGGCATAATAGAGGGTAACTCAAGCACTTGCGATTTTTTATGATGAAACAATTCCAGTACAATTAAACTTTGCCAGTGGCTTCGCTCGTGTGAATTCACGAAAATTCCATCTATTCCAAAATGTCGTCTAAATTCGTTCATTAGTGTTAACGTTTAAGAGCCACAAACATCGTTCCATCTTCATAAACAACAAGGCTCAAGAAAATAGGTGGCTCGTTTAGATGTCAATGTGTACGCTTTTATAATAAGCTTCCAAGCCACGTACAATATCTAAGTCTTAATAAATTCAAATCTTTTATTAAACGTAAGTTGTGCCAGAAAGCGTTTTATACAACTAAAGATTACCTAGAAGACAAAAAGGCTTGGGATTGAGCTGCTCCAATTAATTAATTTTGTTTTTTTTATTGTATTTTGCACCGTGAATACTTTTTAAAGTATTATATTATTTTATATTAATTATTATGAATGTGAAGACTATGTGGATCATTCTTTTTTGTTTTAATTTAAATTTATCTTAGTTTTTAATCATGGTCTGGCAGTTTGAGTAGTTTATGCGGCCTACCCGAATGTCCTTTCTTTGGTATTGTTCGTCGAATCGTTGAGCTCCTTAAATTCTGAGTTGAGCTGCTCGGTTATTGACAAATGCGTGCACTGACTGGACAGGTCCACTCAATCTGGCTGGTTCTTTCCTCAAAAGACCATTTCAGACATCAGTCTACATGGTCTTCACATGATCTAACCAATATTTTGTCTGGACTTTAAAAGAGACTGTGACCTCTGAGTTTATTTCGGCCTTTCTTCTCAGAGTAGTCAGATAGGAAACGCCGACCTCATCTAGTTTTAAAAAATATGTTCGACATGTAAAAGTGTTTGTATAAACCAACTTACAGAAATAAAATCATTTATCATAAAAATAGCATTTATATAATATAAAAATTAATAGACGAATAACTAAAAAGCCAAACGGTCATTCCAATTTTGCCCTAATATCACCACATAATAATATTGTGTAATAGCGTCACTTCCGTAGCTCAAACCTCAGGAACCGTGCATGTTTTCGGGATATAAAATTAATTTTGACACTTAGCGATAGTGTAGCTTCCTAGAAAACATTTTCAAACTCAGATCAAACTAGGTGAAATCTAATATTTGGAGACTATATTTCCTATAAACACGGTTCGAAGAAGAACAGTATCAGAACATCCATTAACTTTTACGAGCATAAACAAACAATACTGGCAATTTCCACTTTATCCTACTTTAACTAGTTAATCCCGTTTTCACCATTTAACTTGCTTAGAAAATTCAAGATGTACATGCAGTTAGAATAAACTGCATGTACATCTTGCACACACTCCTCACTAAAGTGTATCTGCTTATACTTTAGTAAGGATATTACAACTGCTTTCATTCCACTGCAAGGAGTCCCACACTACCACACATTAAATGTCCTTTGTCTTGGATCTTAGGATTGGGTGCAGCGAGGCTTGAACAAACATTCGAGAAGGAAACCACACAAGTTTGTAATCCTATTCACCTGTTTATTTCCTGCGGAAAACATGCTCACGGGTTTTTCCGCAACAAAAACATCCTGTAGAGTATTTTCCATCTATGGAGCTAGTTGAGTTACGGGAGTAACATCTGGAATTAATTCATTTGAAGGTGAGTATTTGTCTACCTCTGCCGAGCCGGAAAACCTGTTAAAGTTTAGCATTAAAGAAGGCTTGGACACGTTTCTAACTCTAAACACTCAATTTAGGCCCTTATTCGCATAATATATGAACCCATGTTTGAAAAAACACGTGTTACTGACTGAAACGAACTGTAAAATTGTGTTGAAAAAAGAGTTCTGTTCAGTTTTATCGCTAGCGACTAGTTGAGGTCACTACGACTTCAAGATATCCACTTTGTGGTTGATACTTTTTCTTTAGAAAAAAGGAAAATGTGGTCAAATAGTTTTCAAAAAATATTGAGACACTAATTTGTGGTGACCAACAATCTCTTTTAACGCTTGGTTGATTGTACTTTAGGAACGCTGAGACATTCATCTTGTATTCGTGTTCGTATGTGCAGTGATCGGCACCGGCGAAGCCAGTTTGTCCATAACCACCGCCAGCTTACTGAATAAATAACTCCATTGTGATACGTCTCATGAGAAAAACAAATGAGAGAAACATCCAAATATATTGCAGCGTTTGATTTCTCTCCATACACGAACAACTAGAACTTTATACACAAACATTTAAAAATACGTACAGCGTTCCTAATCCCTCACACAGAAGTCCGTTTTCCAGCAGTATGATTATTTATTTATTTATTAAAACTTCATGCAACATACAGGTACATAGGCGGACTTAATGCCTGAGGCATTCTCTACCAGTCAACCAAGGGTGGTGGAGAGATAACATGGCAGGTGCATAAATGAATCCATTTATTTTAGGTGGCATGGCCCGGAGATACCTTAACCTAAGACATACATATTTTTATATCAAAACAATTACAATTAAATAATAATAATATTTTTTATAAAGTTATGTTTACTTCCCATGTAATAGGGGCTACGCCTATTGGCAACAAACGGCATAACAATTTACTCGACCTGGGAATTGAACCAGGACCACATGCGTAGGGATTGCAATCCCGCAGCTCATTCAATCCCGCGGGATGCGGGATCACTTGGATCCCGTATCTTTGAAATTATGTTACAAAATCAAATTGAAACTATAGATTTTTGTGTAAAAAACAACTTTCATTAAACATTTCTTACATTACGCAATATAAATTATTTCTTATTATTATCTTCTTTTTAATTAAGTATAAGTAATTAGTAATCTGTTTTCTTAAAATTATCTTAAAATGTTTGGCATAGTTAAACAGTTTTATATTTTTAATTCAGTCTTATTCATATAACGACTAATAATCAAATCACAACTTTCTCTAACTCTGATATCAATCTATGGTAATAACTTTAGAAAATACGCTCTTAAGAAACAAATGGCATTTATTGTATCATCTCCGAGCCTGCTTCTGAGTGAACTGCAAATATATCCTCATGCTAACTAAACGATCTCTCGGCTTGTTCGCTAGTAGGATGAACCGTCAGGAATCCTGACGTTCGCCTATGTTTTTTTTTTTACTATTGATAGGCTCGCGCTTGACCACCATATCACCTGATGGTAAGCGACGATGTTGTCGACGGTGTAACACGCTTGCCTAGAAGAAACCTATTCACTCTTGTCTTAAAAACCCCGAGGTTGTAGCTATCGGGAAACACAGACTCCGGCAGGGAATTCCACTCCTTAGCTGTACGCATAATGAAAGTGTCCCCAAAACGTTTTGTGCGTATAGGTGGGATGTCCACCATGTACCGATGACGCATCGCCGTGCGTCTGGTTGTCCGATGATGGAACGGGCTGACTCATGATATATTCATAGGCGAGCGTCAGTCTCCTCTGATACCATTGGACTCAAAGAACGTCATTTCTTTCTTCAACATTTTCTCAAAGTCCTTTTGATTGTTGTCTAGCTTTTTCTTAAATATTTATTTCTCTTCGTCATCGTTCTTCCGATGACGAAGACGTCACGCTCATTCTACTCGCGATTTAAGCGAAAGTTCTAGCGCCATTTTTTTTATTTGATTGATCCGTCATGCGCTTATTGCGACCACTAGGCCAAAGAGGCAGTATATTCGCAAACTGAACCCTTTTTATTACCGGGTGAGAACCATCAAAAGGTGCCTAGGATTTAGGGGAAAAACCAGGGAGTGTGGGATTTTACCTCACCCCGGTGATCATCGGTGAAGGAAAACATCGTGAGGTAACCGGCATGTCCTAGAACCCAAACTTCGATGTTAAGTGACATTCACCAACCCGCACTGGGCCGCATGTTGGATTACGGCCCATTCTCTCTCACAGAGTGGGGGCCTGTGTCCCAGCAGTGGGAACATTAAATTGCTGATCATGTTGATATCAAATTTTCCGCACTGCTGGGACACGGGCTGTCTTTCTGTGATATGGATTGGGCTGTAATCTACAACGCGGGCGGGAGGGTTTCTATTGATGTCAACTTAAACACTTTCTTTATCATCACACAAAACTGCGTCATTACGAGTCTTGACACAAGTACTGGTAGATGTGTACAACCCATAGACATATTAAATAGTATAGGAAATACCTACATAGAAAGTGCATACCTAAAACTTAAAATATCTCATAAAATGGCTGCCGATGCTAGGGTACAGACCCTAGCATCTAGTTAGGATTGTGTCAATCAAGGAACACACACACACTCACAAATCTCAATTATACAAAAATAAACTACCATTTTACAGCAGAACTACCACGAACACGACCACGAAACTCGTCGTTAATATGGCGGATATTTATGGCACTTACCTACAGCTGCCACTACGTCACAACTAAATTTTGTTGCCATTATGAGCAACAACTGAAATATTGTTGTCTCTTTTATTACCCGACTACGGCGAATCAAAAACGAGGGTTATGTTTTTGACCGGTATGTGTGTATGCATGTATGTAAGAATGTATTTTCATGTATTCCCTAAAAACTTCTAAATCTCTCATCTGTTCCCTAAAATAAGTAGTTATCATAATTTGACAAATGATTTCGTTGGAAGCATCTTGTTTGTCCGCTATTTATAAGCTATGTGATGTCACATTAAATTTGATTGACTTCCTCTAAGGGGTACGAAGTAAAAAACTAAAAAAAAATGTCGCTCTTTCCCTTCATGTGTAGTATCACTGAATAGGGATTTTGTTTGCGAGGTATATCCCGTCAAACTCATGAAAAATTTTTTTTTACTCGACTACGGCGTCGCAAAGTCCACTCTTGTAACTTATGCATTACCTAGATACATGTAAAACACAAACCTAATCAGAAAAAAATGTAGTGTGGCTCTGCAAAAGCCCCAAAATACTTTAAATAAAAAATAAGTTCAAAAACTAAAACCCGACTACTGAATTATCACGCTCTAAAAAGTATAAAACAAGAAAATATTCTCATCTGAAATTGTTATGTACAAACTAAATACTTCGTAGAGGATAACTAGGAGGTGGTCGTATGCCACTTTGCAGAATGTATTGTTTTGTTACGGTAGGTGGCGTAGTCGGGTTTTCTCAAATACGATTACTACATTAAAAAGGATGAAACAAAACGATGTTTCACATTCTGTATCGTATTTCACTCATAGGTATTTGTATAAGTTAATGTATGTATAGAATATCGCGGCAACTCCATGTTTTTTCTATCTCAATGGTACAACCAATATGCGGGTGTGACCGTCACCTTATCACTCTACACATAATATGACAACATATTCATTCACTCAATCAAATATTTCCTCTATAGGATATTATTAATTAATATAGTAGGTATCTAAATACATAATATTTTTATATATCTTACTTCTTACTAATATTATAAATGCGAAAGTACTATGTTTGTTTCACGCCAGAATGGCTGAACGGATCTGCATGAACGTACTTGCAATCAAAATTGCCTATCAGTATGATATAAATCAAATCACGTCGAGCCATCAAGAAGGACGCTTAAACCTGATTAATCTTGTTTTTGCATGCAATAATAAATAAGCAAGTCTTGTTTGCTTTGTTTTTCTTGTCGTTAACTTTTTTAAATATTAAAACAAACATGAGCGATCATCTAAAGACATGGTCACAAGCCAATGACAATGGTTATTTTCGACTTTGTTCGTCCAGCGAATGTTCCTTTCGGGAGTGATGACCATCGTTTGTCATTGTTTCGGGACATTTATTTCATTTTCGCAGCGTTTTATCTCGTAGAATAGATGGGACGGTATTATACTGATATTCTGTATAACAACACAGTAAAACAATTGTAGAAAGAAATGACAAATTATTCTTCCTAATTTCTATCTTTTCAACATTTTATGTAGTTGACATGGTTAATTGACATCTTCAAAATTGTATAACGAATTAAGCAACCTGTTTTTATTCACTGCCTAATTTCATGGACTTAAGTATGACGTAGGCAAAAGCAAATTTCTTTTGTTTATCCACTAAAAAACAAATGTTAGCTTGTGTTTACTTTAAGAAGAAAATTTCTTTGATGAAGTAGATAGTAGATTTTCGTGTCATTTATTTGTACATAAAAAATAATATTTTATAAGAAAACAATGTTGATGTTTGACTTTGAGTTGAAAATTTGTCAAGATATTTTGTATTCGTTTTAGCTAAGACAAGGTTTAGACCTTAGATCTTCATTAAACAACTCGAGACCTATTTTATTTAACCGACTTCAAAAAAAGGAGGAGGTTCTCAATTCGACTGTATTTTTTTATTTTTTTTATGTTTGTTACCTCAGAACTTGTTACTGGGTGAACCGATTTTGATGATTCTTTTTTTATTTGAAAGCTGGTGTTTGTCATGTGGTCCCATTTAATTTTCATTAAGATCTGGTAAAGAACTTCGGAGATACACATCAGAACTCTTCAATAAATGACGGCAAATCAGTCGGGATTGCTGCAATCGGATGTCTGTTTATTGTTTACATCATTTCATAACATAACATCACACTATCACGCTCTAAAGGGGTACGCAGGTTGAACAGTTCACCCTGGTATACTCTAATTCCACTGTTTTTATCTAAGTTGCATGTTTCTGGGTAAATCTATTCTGGCTTCACTTTGGAGAGTTAGTCCATTATGAACCACAACTAAAAAGTGAAAAATAAAAAAAAACCTTTTTAACAAAAATACAACCGACTTACAAATAAAAACACTACAAAGTGAAAAATAACTTCAATTTCGGAAGTCGGTGTCAGAAAACGAAGAAACCAAAACAAGAACACCGACTTCCGAAATTGAAGTTATTTTTCACTTTGTAGTGTTTTTATTTGTAAGTCGGTTGTATTTTTGTTAAAAAGGTTTTTTTTTCTAAACGTTGCCCCGCACTAGGAATTTATTCCTGTACCGTGGGTGCGTTTACAAACATAAACTCACATACACAACACTCAGAGCTGGATCAACTATCTGTAAGTCATACAAATATTTGTTCCGTGCGGGAATCGAACCCGTGACACGCAGCGCAGCACTCAATCGCTCAACCACTGCGCCTTCCATGCCCCAACATGAGTAATAGGTTGAACATTTTAAGACCGAGTTGCTTTTGACCCGAGTAAAATCTCGACAGACGGATGTGTGTCAGTCAAGTTCGAAAAGAAAAAGGCGACATTCCAACTGCCATAGTGTCACTTTTTCTTGATTTATATTTATGATCCAGATTTGAGGAATTCAGAAAGTACCAAATCCGACCGATAGATGGCGCCAAACTAAAGGAAGACTTAACTTTTTATATCGGCACTATATTTATGGTCATCCAATATACCTTTTTCGGCATAATAGGAGTGTGCCCCGAGCGTTCCGGCTCTCTTATAGCCCTCTTTAAACTGTCCACAGTTTGAAGAAAAAAGGACAGGGCTGAAAAAAGATTCCCTGACGGACAGGGAATCTTTTTACGAAAACATTGAAATAGGCCTTCAATATATTTCGTGGAATTGAGAATTTGTTTTATTTTCTAAAAAATAGTAGATTGTTGCACCGAGCGCAAAATGAGTTATTGATGCATGAGTCATAAGTTGGTACTCGAGCGCATGCGAGGTCACTAAATTAACAAGAGTGCATAAATTACTTACTTTAGCGAGGTGCGTAATCTACTTTTCTTTCAATTACCAATCTACCTCTCCATTTGTCTATATGCATCTCTATGTTGTTTAGGCTCACCTGCTGACTGTCTATTAGCACCCTGCTGTGCTACTAAACGTTGCCTTCAGCTTTCGGCAAGGCGCAATTATCGTGGCGGTGTGAGTGAAAATATTTTAAATCTATGTACCACTTCGCATCTTGTTAACCACGCGAGCGGTTGAAATATCTGTCTGACTGTAATAATTAGAATAAACCAGTAACTTCCAAAATGTCATAGTAATCATTGAAGAAACCAAAACCCCAAAATTCACCCTTTATGTCTTAATTGACATAAAATTGAAGACCGTGACAGGACACAAAAAAACTAAATTTTCAAAAATTGGTTCGTCGTCGTCGTGACGTGATCATCGAGACCACAAAAGGCCGAGTTCCCGTCGTGAAGCTGAACCCAACGACTATCCTGAAGCCTAAGCATCGTTGCAGCTGAAGCAGCGGCACAGGTGTACGGAAGAAAAGGCAGTTGCAGAAAAATCAGTTACAGAAAATTCATGTGAACCGGATCATCATAAGTTAAGTGCCCTTCCTTCCTTATTCTTACCTAACTTCCTATTTTTTAAATCATACCATCAGCTATCCTAAAACGTGCCTTCCACTTGTGCAATCATTTTAATTAGGTATTTATTTGGGTATTGCTGAAGGGTATCATTGAAGTTCAATTATTATTTGATCAAACTTAATTGTAAAGCAAATAATTTGCTGTAAAATCAGTATATTTCATTAAAGAGCATCCTTAATATTCCATTCCATTTAGTTGGCATGTAACTTATCCGAATAATTATATAAATTGCTATTTAAAATAATTTTCATTTTTTTTTTCATCTACCTACATCGTGTATTTCTCATACCATTCTAGGAAAAAATTACGTTATGTTCCCAATCAGTTTTTGATATCGTTCGCCGAACTATCCAGCTACCTCGGAACATCACGCGAGCACCGCAGTAGTACGAGCAGAGCTTGCACTTCGTGCTTCGCAGCTTGGATCCGGTTTCCTGGTCGGCGGGTGACGTCGGATTGAGGGGCGTGAGATTAATTAAATTACCTACAAAATTACATTTTTTAAGCTGAAACTTAGTTGAATTACTCTGCTTGATAGTTAATATTACATAACATATATTGCTTTGACTAAATTGTAGTTTAAAAAAATGTCGCAAGAACCCGATTTAAATAAATTACGCGAATTGACTGTCAGGCGTACCTCAATTAAAGGTCAAATTACCAAGTTTAAAAACTTTTTGGAAAAATTGTCGTCTTCGGATTTATTAACTAATGAGGAAATAGCTGAATTAAAGATTAAGCTTGGTAGATTTGAACAATTATCAGCTAGGTTTGATGAGTTGCAAACTCAGATCGAAGTCCTAAATAGTAGGAACTTGGTATTAGAGCTTAAGGAGCGAGACAAAATTGAAGATGATATGGTGAGTGGGCTTACCACTGCAAAGGGTTTATTAGACAGCTGTGTGCAATCATGTAATCAGGACTGTCATGAATCCCGATTTGAACCTCATGACTCTGGTATCGGGTTGCCACGTATACAAATTGCACGTATACAAATTTTAAGTGGCTCGAGTTCCGAGACTCTTTTTTGACCTTAGTTGATCGTAATAAGCAACTATCGCCAGTAAATAAATTTCATTATTTAATTTCGTACCTTGAAGGAGACGCAGCACGCATAATTTCCAATCTTGAAGTATCATCTGACAATTACAAGGAAGCTTGGCAATTGTTGTGTGATCGCTACGATAATAAAAGACTTCTGATTGATCATCACATGACTTCATTGTTTAACATACGTTCATGTAGCAGGAAAATTGTAAAGTCATTACGATTTTTAGTTGATCATGTTACAAAAAACTTAAGAGCATTATCCAGTCTAGGAATGCCCACAGATAATTGGGCTATGTGTGTCATATTTAGTTTAGCCTCAAAATAAGACACTACACAATACACTTCTAAAATGGGAGGAATTTAGAAACCAGCTTGGTAACAATATTCCAACCTTAGAAAACTTTAAACAAGTTTTGATAGATCGCGCTGATGTGCTTGAAGCTTTAGATAGGAATAAATCAGATAACAGCCACCAAATAGATTCACACGTTCAAAATAATCAAATTCGTTCGAATAACAACGCACAAAATAATTACTACAACAAAGAGGATAAATATCAGAAATGTTTTATTAAGGCAGCAACAGCTACTAATTAAGACACTACAAGTTCATTTGTATGTATAATCTGCAGTCAAAATCATAAAATATATGAATGCCCTAGTTTCAAAAACAAAACTATTCAAGAAAAATGGGGCAGATGTAAATAAATACAAACTTTGTTCTAACTGCCTTAAACAGGGTCATCCATCAAAGGCTTGTGGATTTGGACCATGTCCTGATTGTAAACAAAGGCATAATCGTCTCCTGCTTAACCTTAGCCAGACAGTTAATAATAATCATGCACATTCAGAGTCGGAATCTTTAAACGTTAACTCATCGGAATATCAATTCAATCATGTTCTCTTATCCACTGCTTTGATTGAAGTTCATAATCCTAATAACAGTAAATATGAAACAGTGCGTACATTGCTCGATTGTGGTAGCCAGGGCAGTTTTGTTACAAAATCGTTAAGAGATAAACTGTCACTTGGTTCTATTCCAATAACTTGTATAAATATTATAGGTATCGGAAACCACTTGTCTAATAGGGTAGATGAGAGTTGCATTATTAAATTGCAATCTATCTATAAACAGGGGCACACGGTTGGCGCAGTGATTGAGTGATTGACTGCTGCGCTGCATGTCGCGGGTTCGATTCCCGCACGGAACAAATATTTGTATGACTTACAGATAGTTGTTCCGGTTCTGGGTGTTGTGTATGTGAGTTTATATGTTTGTAAAAGCACCCACGATACAGGAAGAAATTCCTAGTGTGGGGCATCGTTTTAAAAAAAAAAAGTTTGATGTTACTTATAACATGCTTGTGATGAGTGAGTTGACTGTTTATTTACCGAAAAACCACGTCAATATTAAATTCAAAATACCTAAACACATAAAATTAGCCGATCCTAATTTTAATGAACCCTCTCAAGTTGATATCTTTATTCGGTGTGATCTTTTCTGGGATATCCTAGGAAATTAACAAATTTCTATAGACCCAAATAAACTAAAGTTACGAATTTCCAAATTTGGCTGGTTAATAAATTAATTAAATTAAAAAATAATAAAAGCCGGTCTGATAAATAAAAATAATTTGAATAGGATACATTGCAATAAAAGTATAATTACAAAAAAAAACAAGACTCAAGAGTCTTGCATTGATAAATTACTTACTAAATTCTGGGAGATTGAAGAACTCCCAAACAAACCCATTCTCAGTGAAAGGGAAAGGGCTTGTGAAAGCATTTTTTGCAAAATACGGCCCGTTTCAGTGACGGGCGATTAAATGTTAAATTACCTCTAAATAGTTCTCCAAGCAACTTGGGTGAATCCTATCATACTGCAAAAAAAAAATGTATAATTTAGAATCACGTTTTAGGAAAAATCCTACCTTAAAAATACAATATGATGAGTTTTTGAAAGAATATGAAAAGATAGGACACATGTCTGTAGCACCTGAAAGTAAACCATTTCCCTCATACTTCTTAAGCCACCATGCTGTATTTAAAGACAATAGCGAATCAACGAAGGTCCGTGTCGTTTTGGATGGATCCGTCCCCACCTCCTCGGGTATATCTGTCAACGACATTCTTATGGTGGGCCCAAATATACAGGATTCTCTTTTCTCCATACTCATAAGAGCACGTCAATATAAATATTGAATTACTGGGGACATTGAAAAAATATACAGACAAGTGAGAGTAGATGAATTCTGTAGAAACTTGCAACTAATTCTATGGAGAGAAGATGAGTCCTTGCCCATCAGAATGATGCAAATGAATACTCTTACTTATGGCACCACAAGTGCGAGCTATTTAAGCACTCGCTGTCTGTGGCAGGTGGAGGAGGAGTGAGGGGACGAAACTATAAAAAACATAATACAAAACTACTTTTATGTCGACGATTTAATCACTGGTTGTGATGATGAAAAACAATTAGCTTACATTCAAAATTCCATATCCTCCGCTCTAAGGTCAGCATGTTTCAATTTACGCAAATACAAAACTAATTCAAAAAATCTATTTAAAAATTCATCTCTAAATACTCAAGACAAGTTAACTATAAGTGAAGTGTCAAGCACGCTGGGTTTAGGGTGGGAGCCAAAAACGGATAATTTAAACTTTCCTGTACAATCATATCACAATCATGAAAACATAACTAAAAGACGCATATTATCAAATGCATTTAAGACATTTCTTTAGGGCTGTTAGGTCCATGTATAATTACAGCAAAAGTTATACATCAAAATTTATGGCAACAAAAAATAGACTGGGACCAAGCTGTCCCTCATGAAATAGAGGAAAGATGGTTAGAATGTGCGAATAACTTGAACTGTTTATTAAAATTACAATAACCTAGAAGAGTGTTATGCGATTCACCGAAATTAATTGAACTTTATTCTTTCAGTTACGCTTCACTGAAGCCATACGGAGCATGTGTGTACATGAGAAGCACGGCAAATAACCGTGACCTCACGGTGCGACTATTAGCCGCCAAATCCAAGGTAGCTCGTATAAATCCTATCACAATACCGCGAATGGAACATTGCGCAGCATTTTTGGCTGCTAAACTATGTAAAAATGTCCTTGAGTATATTCGTTATAAGCCGTTACGAATTGTTCATTGGTGCGATTCAAGCGTAGTGCTAGCATGGCTCAAAAGTGATTCGACCACACTCTAAACATTTGTCTCGAATAGGGTGGTTGAAATAACAGAGCTCACTGACGCCTTCTCATGGCGATATGTTCCCACGGACATTAATCCAGCCGATCTCATTTCTAGGGGTATAAATGCCAATCAAAAAATAAACAATTGCATGTGGTGGTCACGTCCAAAATATTTAATTAATTGTGAAAACGATTGGCCAATTTTAGATTACATTGATATCAATGATGCACGTGAAACTAAAAATACATCTAAATCTAAAACTACAACTAAGATTATAAACAAAACTAAATACTCACCCAAGACCGTATTACCCGCTCCACTCGTCTCAACTTTCACACCGACGAAGCAAGCAGAGCAATCAGCATCTGAAACAAAAAATAAAATACAAAATTCATTAGTTACACCTACAAAAAACTTATCTGATCAAAATTAAATAAATACTTACCTTAACACTGACACACTGCAACCTATAATAGATGTTGAAAGATATAGCAAACTTCACAAAATTATAAGAATAGTTGCATGGGTAAAAAGATTTTGTTTTAACATTCATAATGTTCATAACAAACAGGTTTTATCTCTCAGCGCTAATGAGTTGGATGACTCATTTTATTATCTATGCCGTGTTGTTCAGTTTAAATGCTTTTCTAGTGAATACAAAGCGTTATCTAAAAAAATACCTTTAAATGTTAAATCTAAATTACTATCTTTGTCACCATTTTTAGATGACAACAATTTAATTAGAGTTGGAGGACGAATAAGTTCTTCACTATATAGTTTTGATAAAAAACATCAAATACTACTAGATTCGTCCCATCATTTGACTAAACTTTTTAAAGAGAACATTTACGGCACATGCATGCTGGCCTACAGCTGTTGTTATCACTGATAAGGGAATCAGTATGGCCGCTAAATGGCAAAAGGTTAGCTCGGCGTACAGTTCACAATTGTGTGCGATGTTGTCGTGTCCGAGGCAAAACTCTTTGTCCTAAAATGGGTGATTTGCCATCTCAACATGTGAGTGCAGATTTACCATTTAATTTAGTGGGCATAGATTTCGCTGGAACTTTTTACATAATTAATCGTAAAGGTAAAGGTTTAAGGGTGAGCAAATGTTACCTTTGCATATTTGTGTGCTTGCGTTATAAGTGCGTTCATTTGGAAGCGGTCTGTGACCTTACTAAGGACGCATTTGTAATGACATTACGCAGATTTATTGCCCGTCGTGGCAAACCCAATGAAATATTTAGTGATAATGGGGGTACTTTTGTAGCTGCTGCTAAAGAGATATGAGCTTTTCTTAAATTACATAATAGGGACTTAGCTGAATTTGCAACTTAGGAAAATATAAAATTTGTATTCTCACCTACTCCCGCTCCTCATTTTGGCGGCATCTGGGAGGCCGGAGTCAAATCTGCAAAATTCCATATAAAAAGAGTTATGGGAAATAACCATCTTACCTTTGAACAAATATCTACACTTTTCGCACAAGTGGAGGCCGTTTTGAACAATCGCCTATTGTGTCCTTTGTCCTCATCTCCTGATGACTACCTTCCTTTGTCCCCAGGGCACTTCCTCATTGGAAGACCTCTGAAAGCACTACCTGAACCCAGCTTGGAAAACTTGAAAGAAAAGTCACCAGCAACGATACGCTCAACTGCAAAAAATTCATCAGCTTTTCTGGTCACGCTGGCAGCGTGAATATATACACGAACTACAACAACGACTGAAGTGGAAGACGAACACAAAAGCCCTACATATTGGAGACCTCGTGCTTATCCATGAAGATCATGTACCTCCATTGTGTTGGCGACTTGGACGGGTTATTAGATTATTCCCTGGTCCGGATGGAGTTTCTGATTTGAAAACCACTAGAGGCATTTTACGCCGGCCTATGCCTATCAAGCTGTGTCCGCTACCCACTACTGAAGATTTACTGTTGAAAGACAAGCCTTTCAACGGGTGGGAGGATATTTAGGCTCACCTGCTGACTGTCTATTAGCACCCTGCTGTGCCACTAAACGTTGCCTTCAGGTTTCGGCAAGGTGCAATTATCGTGGCGGTGTGAGTGAAAATATTTTAAATATATATACCACTTCGCATCTTGTCAACCGCGCGAGCGGTCGAAATATCTATCTGTCTGTAATAATTAGAATAAACCAGTAACTCCCAAAATGTCATAGTAATCATTGAAGAAACCAAAACCCCAAAATTCACCTTTTCCATTTCATCTATTTCCATTAGTTTATACTTTTCTTGCTAAATATGAAGAACCTACCTATCAAAGTTTTACAATGGTACAAAATGCGTGGCATTTTTTTTTCAACTCATTGGTTTTATTATTTTATTTATTTATTTACTTCAGATATGAAATCCATAGTTTTGTTAGTACGTACAAATTCTTATATACTATGTTAGTCACTTAAAATTAGATACACTTACAATACATACACATCATGTCAAAAGTAAAGTACACTAAAATCAAAACAAAAAGAATAATCAATAATAATAAAATAAAACAAAATGCAATGTAAAATCCAAAAAATAAAAATAAACAATTAAAATAAATTAAGAAAAATTTTAAATTAAATAAATTTCAGCAAAATTTATAAATTAAAAGTCTGTGTGCAGTAGAGGTGAAATTGCAAATTTACAAAAAAATATTTATTACTTCTCGACATGTAATCGAACACAATGCCACAATATTGGGCAGTCTGTTCGGCCCGCTACAACGCTAAGAATGCTGTTGCCACTGCCGCGGACACGACTTAGCAGCGAGGCGGCTCTTTTTCTAAGGATGGCATGAAAGCCATAGACATGTGCGTCTGAAAACATGCCCGATGCGCTACAGTGCCGCGGCAGCCCCATCAGCATCCTAAAAGCGTTATTATACTGAACGCGCAGGGCGCTGATTGTCCTCTGCGTATAGTTGACCCATAGACTGCACGTGTAAAAAGATTGGCAAAAAGCCCGAAACAATGTTACCTTTACTGCCTTGGTGCAGCGTGCAAATCTACGAGCCAACATATTGCATCGAACAGCCAACGCCCGGCGCTCCCTCTCAATATCCTCGTGGTCTGAGAGGTCATCCGAGACCCAGTGGCCCAGGTACTTGAATCTTGAAACTCTGGTTAACGGAACGCCATCTATGAAGACGGGTAGTACGTGCGTGACCTTATAGCCAGCAGATTGAAACACCAAGAGTTCACTTTTCTTCACATTATACCTGAGCCCATGAGCCCCGGCATAATCCACACATACAGTGAGCAGTTTTCGAATGGCGCTAATGGAGGGACCCAGCAACACCATATCGTCCGCGTAACTGATGTTATTAATGAATTTTCCATCTATCGAACATCCGACATTGGTGCTGCTGAGCCTTTCGATTAGTCCGTTCACGTACAGATTGAAGAGACGAGGCGAGGTTAAACCGCCTTGCCTAACTCCACACCTCAACCTGTACGCGTCGGAGGTCACGCCAGCCCATCTTATTGCATTAACCTGGTTGTTGTACCAATAATCAAAAATGTTAATTACCTCTTCAGGGAGGCTGGTTTCCGTCCTCATTTTGTGCCAAAGCAAATCATAGGACACCAAATCGAAAGCTTTAGAAAGATCTAAAAAACAGGCATATACAGGAGTCTTCCTGTCAGTGTAGTACCGGACAGTATGCTTGAGGCATAGAGCAGCAGTTTCTGTCGACAGCCCCCGCTTAAAACCGAACTGAGAGTCGTTAAGCTTTATGTGGCTGTTCAAAATACGATCAAGCAAACTGTCCAGCACTTTCGCTACGGTTGTAGCTAAAGAAATGGGCCTATAATTGCTGTTGTCTGACGCATCACCAGTTTTATTTTTAATTATTGGCACAACCACGGTCTTCATACACTCGTCCGGAAGGTACGAGTGTCTTAAGCAAAAAGTATAAAACATAGCAAGAACTCTAGGCAGATGAACTCCCGCATGCTGCAAATGCTCAATACTAATTCCGTCGTGCCCTGGGGATTTACCCCTGGTCATATTGTTAATAATGGCAGCAATATCTCTCGCCGTAAAAGATGGTATTAGTGCTGGCCCCAAGATATTCTGCCTGATTTCATTAGTATTGAGCATCCCCGGCCCGCTGGGAGGAGGATCTGTCCGAAAATATCTTCTAAACATGTTCGCAATGTCACGTGGCTCAGTTACCCCATTAACATTAAAAGGCACAGTGGGTTTACTATTAAGATTTCTCGTACCTTTCCAAAAGTTTTTGAAGTTTTTACTAGCGTGGTGTGATGCGAGAATATCCATCTTAATCTGCTCGGCGTTATTTTGACACCATTTTAGCTTTGATTAACAATTATTTATACAGCCGATTTTTATTTTTAGCCAGTATCTTTTTGATATACTGCATACATTTTATATTAAACTTAATGGGAAACATTTAACCTCTTTATATCTAAACCAGCTGACCCCCGCGGCTTCGCTCCCATTAACTGGCTACCTATCTACCTACCCTGCCTACCCTGCATACCCTACCTACCTTACCTACCCTGCTTACCCTGCCTTCCCTGCCTACCCTGCCTACCCTGCCTACCCTGCTTACTCTGCCTACCCTGCCTACCCTGCCTAGCCTACCCTGCCTACCCTGCCTACCTTGCCTACCCTGCCTAGCCTACCCTACATACCTACCTACCCTACCATACCTATCTACCCACCTACCCTACCGCAAACACCTACCCTATCTACCAACCTACCTGTCCTACACTACCATACCCTACATACCTACCTACCCTACCCTATATATTTACCTACCCTACCTCCATACCTTTTTGTTTTTTGTGGCCTTAAACCATCTTCGCATTGCCTTTCTAATGAAACCGGTTTGGGGCATATCAGTTGGATGGTTCCAAAGTGTATAATGACCATAGGTAAAAACATTTTTTGTGTTTTATATATATAGATTATAGGATTAATTTCAGAAAAATCGACAACGCCATCTAATGGCAATACCGGAACCAGCATACAACGCCATGTTCATTTTTGTGTGTGCTTTGTTTCTATCATGTATCAGAGATGGCGCTGGGTTCGCAAAATATATGGGAAAATGTTTTTTATTGTTAATTTTTTTGATATTTTATTACTTATTATCCTATTCTGGACGAATATAATTCCAAAAACACAAAAATCATAAAAATTGATCCAGCCGTTCTTGAGTTACAGGTGGTGTAACTAACAAGACGTTGTTTTATATATATAGATAGATACATTTTATTTTAATATCTACATATATGAAATGTAAGGACTGGTTTGCATCATGCTAGACTGTTAACCTTTAACCTGTAATTTAATTAGAATAATCACGTACATTTCAATAATCATGTGTCATTGTCATTGTAAAATATTTTAACTTTAAAATTCAACGAATTAAATATCTAATACAATTTTTTTGAATGTGATAACTATGAATTTTCATGTGATTGTGTTCACTGAGACCTGGCTGAATGAAAATGTGTTAGATTCTGAAATTATTGATGGCCGATATCAGATTTTTAGAAGAGATAGACAATCGGGAACTTTTTCTGGGAGCAAGGAGAGTGGTGGTGTACTGATCGCAGTGCGTAGATCTATAAATGCTTATAGAAATGCAGCATTTGAGTCATGTTGTGAGGATTTATGGGTGACAATAGATTTATCAACTAATCGTGCTTTTAAATCATCTAAAATAGTTCACTTGTGCGCCACTTATTTGGCTCCGCCGGTAAACATTGATCTTATCACTTACTTTACCAGTAAAGTTAGTAGTTTAATTGATGATGAACCCGTAATTATAATGGATGACTTCAACTTGAGCAACATAGAATGGACATAATCATCATATCATGCGATACCAAATATCAGCAACAATATATTCTTAATAACGACTTATACCAGTTTACTCAATCCAAAATAAATAGAATAGGATTCTAGACCTAGTCATACCTAATTTAATTTATCCGATCAAGGTAACTCGGTCCTGTGATTCCATATCAAGAGTCTATGATTGTCACCCACCCTTGCAGATCACCATTCATCTCAACCTTCCTATGACACTTCCGAATAAAATAACTAACATTTATAAATTCCATAAAGCTGACTATTGTGAAATAAGAAATCGTCTTGAGAAGACTGATTGGGACATTGTTTTAAAATCTGATACCGTTGATATGTCAGTTGCTGCTTTATACTCTGTGTTGCGGAAAATTATTGCTGAATTGGTCCCACGGGGGAATGCTGGTAAAAAACCATTTTCCGTCTGGTACAATAACGGTTTAATAAAAATGCGAAAAAAAAAGGGTAAAATGTCGGCAGAGGATGAAAAAGTATAAAACTAAACGCGATGAATTTGAGTATATATTACATTTATACGAAAACGTTGGCACCAAAAACGCACTGTGTTTTCTTTTCCGACACCGTCGCCATACACATCATTAATCCTTCGAGCCGTTTCTGCAGCACTGGTGCCACGATGGAACTCGTACTCGTAAATAACGCGATATTTCAAGTTATCTATTTTGTAAACTGACTGGCGCAAAGAAAAACCAAAAGAGGAAAAAACAAATTAATTGCGGTTTGCCAAACACAAACGCATGAGTAATTAGCTGTATAAATTTAAAATTGGAATTCCAAACCAAAGAGGAGATATTTGAGATCAAAGTGGCCAGTACGACAAAACGCCAATTTCATAGGTAAGGACCTAATATTATGAATAGTTTATAAATATAAATAACGTTTCCTTATACATGACATTTTTAAACCTTTCGACAACCACAGCGTATTTCTTTTTCCATTTCATATTTTTAATTTTTGTAAGAGAAAACATAGTTTATAGAACAGTTGTAATGTCCCATGGAACACCTGAAATGCATCTTCCAAATTATCCATATTATACATATCACAGATTCAAAGCGCAGAAATGCAGTCACAAAACTTTTTTATGTTTTCTTCATGATAGTCCCTTATGTAATCAACTTAGCATAGATTTAGGTTTATTAGTCGTCGGTGTCAGGGTCTGCCCAGTGTCATGATCAGATAGAGCCAGGTGATAAACTTCACCTTTAGCTTGTTTGATATTGCTTGCAACTATATCTAAACATGACTGTTTTCGTGTTGGTGTTGTTATATGCAATCCAATATTGAAATTTTTCAACAACCCTAATAATTCTTGGCAACTTTTATTCAGTTTTTTGGTGTCTAAATTCCAATCTCCACAAATAATTACCTTCTTCGATTTCTTTGTGACTTTAATTAGTAATTTTTCCAAATTTTCTACAAAGACTTTTGGATTGCTATTCGGTGTCCTATAAATACAAATAATGATGATTTCATTAGTTGTTAATTCTATTCCGGTACATTCAAAATTAAAATTACATGCAATGTTATTTATTAACTTATATAATTTAACCTAAGTTATCTCAGTCTTTATGAGAATGCATGTCCCACCTCGTTTAGTATCTCCACAGTATGAAACAAGGAGTTTGTAACCAGGAATCTTAAAAAGTGATTTGATGTGATGTAATTCTGATCTGCTTTTAATGAATGACTCACTTAAACAAGTGATGTCAATTTCCTTAGAATTCAGAGAGAACTCATTAAGTGCCACCGTTATTTCGTCTATCTTATTAAAAATACCCTCAATGTTTTGATAAAACGGTATCAGACTGGACTTATTGTGACGAAAAAATGGTGCTTTTAAGGGAAGGTTCTTTTATGTTTGACTGACTATTAATTTTCATTTTACTGAATAAAAAAATCATTATCAAAAATAAAGATGGGATAGTTCCTTTCTTAAATGGTATTTATGGATTGTCAATAGGTTGTATTAGGTTTTTTGGTTTAAAATAGTAAGGAATGCTACCCTTTTTATTTTTCTCTGGCATTTGGGATATGGACGGCTTATTTTCAATACACACACTTAGCTGTAATAGGTATTTTGTTTTATTAGAGAAATTCAAGAATTGTTCATTATACGTCATTGAATCTATTTCCAAATTAATTTTATTCAGAAAAACATTTCTGTCGTTAGTTGTATTAATTTACAGTTAATTATTTTTTTACAATCTGATACAACTGTCTATTAAGCATGTATTCGTTAAGATATAGATTGTATCGTACATTTGTTATGAAAACCTTTTGTTTTCGCAATATGTATAATATATTACTTAAATTCGAAATATATTTGATATTTGTATACGAATGTGTACAAATATCAAATATATTTTATTGTCGTATAAACCAAAACACAATATTACAATGTCTTTGCTTGTGATATTTTTTGACATATTTTCACACGTTTTTAGAATTTCTCAGCTTGTGGCAGATGGTTTTACCATTCCGAAGATGCCATAATCGTCATTCCATTTACCTTGCCTACTTTCAAGCATTCTTTCAACAAGATTTTGAGCTTGCGCGTCACCAATGATGTAAATCATTTTTCTTTTTTTAATTATCACTGTTGTTGTTTACTTCAGTTATGGTTTTAGGTTTCACTGTTTTTTGTTCACAGTTGATTCCTACTGTAGTCGGTAAGGTCTAGGTCGATGGGCTAGGTAAATTCTTAGTTAGATACTCGATTTTTTGCAGTTATTTGTTGATATGTCTGTTCTGATACTATCCGACATTTGGCTGACTAACCGTTGTGGAATACTGGTAGTATGTGTTTTAGGTGTTTCAGCATGCGTGAAGGAGTGATTAATTTGGCCCCGGTATAAGCGTATATTAACGTTCGTCAGTTTCTTTAGCAGCGGTGTGGAAACCTTGTTTTGTGGTGTGAATGGTGTGAACACTGGTTTAACTGTCCAGGATTCACTAGACACTTTTTTCAGAAGATGAATTTTCTTGTTATTGTCCTTTAATTTCTGCTTAAGACTGTTCATTCGGGGATCAGATTTGCTATTTTTTCGTGCGCAACAGTAAGTGCCAAACGAAGATCTTTACGATATCTACTTTCACTACAGTGAAAATTCAAGGCTCATGAAACCTGGACATCCGTCCAGGTTTCATGAGCCTTGAATTTTGAAATACTATTGAAAAGTATATAAGAAAAATTAAGGCCATACTTTTCACGCCACAGGCCTTATTACCGAGTAAGTCAAACCCTAAATATTATCATAATTAACAATACAAATTAAATCAACACCACCCAATCAAAATATTAAATGTATTCTTTTTTTGTTTCAAGCCACGGTGACGTATGGAAAAAGTTCCGCTCGACAGTTAACCCAGTGATGTTACAACCTAAGACGATCAAACAATATGCTACAGTACTTGATGGAGTTGCACGAGACATGATCAAAAGGTAACATAATTATTATGTTACTTAATATTAAATGTGAGAGTTTGGATGGTACTCAATCACGCCAGAATGCCAAAATGGCTGAACGGATCTGGATGAAATTAGGCACCGACATAGAATAGAACATATGTTACTTTTCATCCCGGTGTAATGTTCCCTTGGGATCAGAAAACACTTTTCACGCCGGTGAAGCCGCAGGCAGAAGCTAGTTAACAACGATGAAAGAGCAAGGACATTTTTTTATAGACACACTTATAATTTGCAAAATTATTTTTGGGATGAAAGCTAACCGTGACGAAAAGAACATGATTATGATAAAGAAATAATTTATGGGCCCTTGAATCTATTGGAACAGTCGCTCTTGGTTGCCGCCTGAACTGCTTTGATCCAAAATTGCCCGCAGATTCCCCAAAGTGGCAGTTGATCCAGTGTGTCCACGAACTATTCGTTATAGCCAATGAATTGGATTTCAAGCCAAGCTTTTGGAGATGGTTTTCGACGCCAACGTTCAAGAAAGCTTTGAAGTTATATGAGCATCATGAAGAGTAGGTTCAATGTGGATTTTATTCATCGTTTTTTTTCTCCATTTCAATACAATAATGTGTGTATCGTAACATTTTTTTGTATGTTTTCAGTTTAACAAAATATTTCCTCAAAAAAGGAAAGGAAGAGCTCAAGAACAAATCTGATAATGAGAAAAGCGTTTTAGGAAATTTGCTAGAAATCGACGAAGAAGTGGCTCACATTATGGCTAGTAATATGTTGTTTGCTGGTGTAGACACGGTTAGCATATTTTGGATATAACTTGATAAAAAAAAATAAAGCAATTTACATGCTATTAAAACCTATCTTGAATATAGAAATATTTTGGGCTATATGATACCTAAAGACGTAAGTATGATAATATTATGAGACCTCTTCCCGGACTAACGGCATAAGCGCTAGCATTTCCAATCTTGTGAGTTTATGAATAGCTACATGTTTCTTTATTATTATACTTATTTCATTTACATATCCACGAAATCGAAATTATAAAAATTCTTTACATTGAGTTTTGCTCGTCTTTTCAGATGCAAGTTGTATTCGCCCACCGAGGCATGTCGCTTTTGGAATACCCATCCCAAGCCTCGAGAGTACATCCCGGAGCGGTGGATAGCTGTATAGGTAAATTGCGACTTCAACCAGAATTTTGATATAAGATATTTTTTAGGGTTCCGTACCCAAAGGGTAAAAACGGGACCTTATAATTAAGACTCCACGGTCCGTCTGTCTGACTGTCTGTCTGTCACCAGACTGTATCTCATGAACCGTGACAAAAATATATATTTGGGGCTCCCATACAACAAACGTGATATTTTTGCCATTTTTTGCGATAATAGTACGGAACCTTTCGTGCGCGAGTCTGACTTGCACTAAGCCGGTTTTTTTTGAAGAGGGATATTTGACATGCATTGAAAAGTGGTGCAAATATTGCTTATAGTGAATAAACCCACATCAATGCTGACCTGAGCATAAATATAAACCACGCGGAGAAACGTTCGCATCACAAGGCCGATATTTATTTTTTCGGTTGGGCTGCACGCCCTTATTCACGAGTATACTAATAGTCATTTGTTTTGTCTCCAGGTCGTTGCATAGCTGAATTGGAAATGGATACATTTGTGGCGAGTCTAATAGAAAACTTCCAAGTGGAATGGTTCGGACCTCCGCCAACAATACAACAAGGCTCCCTCTATTATATCAAGGGACCTTACAATTTTGTACTCAAGAATCTAAAATAATATAGTAAATTGTTTTAACTTCACTTATACATTCGATTGTGTATATCACATAAATCATAAATCATAAATCATTTATTTCTTTGCAAATATGGGTGATTGGTACATAGATGTTTTTTAAAGGTAATTAGCTCCTCCATATTCTACCGTCTTGTGGGCATGCAAAAAATTATTTCATTCACAAAAAATAGTAATATAAAATTGTAATGATAATATAAATTTAAATGTCAATTTATCAAAATACAAAAAAAAATATCTTTTTTTAAAATTAGTCAAGTGAAAGTAGTAGAATTTTTATAATAATGTCAAAGAGAATAATAAATAAGTCAATTTGGAAAAAATATAAATGTCGAAATAGTATCATACATGTCCATCACAATAATACGTTTTTATGTCATTGTAATAATTTATCATTAAGAAAGTCATCAATTGTGTAATAACATTTCTCTATTAATATTTGGCTTAGTGCCCTTTTAAATTTTATTACAGTCATATTTTTTATTGCATCAGGTACTTTATTATAGATTCGTGGGGCAAGACCAAAGAAACTCTTCTGCATAAGTGCCGTTTTGCATTTTACTTGGGATAGTTTATTAACATATTGAGCCCGTGTCGGATTTTTTCTGCCTGCTGACAGTTTTACAAATAATTCTGGATGAATTTTTACAAACAATGCTGTTTCTAAAATGTATAAACACGGGAAAGTTAAAATGTTTAGAGACTTAAAATAGGGAAGACAGCTATCTGTTGTTTTAAGCGCACACATTGACCTTATACATCGCTTTTGCATTCTAAATACTAGTTCCCTATCGGTAGACTGCCCCCAAAATATGATACCATACCGCAAGACAGAGGCAACTAGTCCATGGTATGCTGATAAAAGAGCCTGCATGTTGACTTTTTTTGAAAGTTGCCGGAGAGCATACGCGGTTTTGCTGAGTTTTTTGCACACAACTTCAATATGAGGTTTCCAAGTGAGTTTACTGTCAATAACTATACCCAAAAACCGTGCCTGGCTTGCTTCCTCAATATTACAACCTTGGTAAGCAATACTAATATTTGGGTTTTCACTGCGTTGATGAAATTGCATTATTTTTGTTTTATTGAGGTTTATAATTAAATTGTTATTATTTAGCCAATTTATTATGTCATGTAAACAAGTATTTATGTCCTGCTCGTAATTAATATGATTCTCACACTTAATCACAGCTGTACTGTCATCCGCAAAGAGAATCATTTTATTTGATGTTGCAATTGGGAGGTCATTGATGTAAATTAGAAAAAATGGTGGCCCCAGTACGCTACCCTGCGGAACACCATATTTTACGTGTCTTGGCTTTGATACATAAATGGTTTCCATTTTAGTCTTCGGACAGATTCTAGAGACTTCTGTGTATCACAAATTACTAGTTTATAATAAACCATCTTACACCTCATTACCTTTTTAAAATATGATTTATTAACGGAAGTTCCCAAGGAACTATTCTGGGAAACATATCATTCCTATTTGACTATTGGTGAAAACAACAATGTTATTTTCACTATCTATGAAATAAAATAGAATAAAAGTAAAAAAATATATATTAATTTAAATTACAAAAAACAACTATACGGAACGACGTTACTATACGTATTTCAAAGATTCTGGCTTGGAAGTGGTGATTTTATCATGATTAGTATTTTTAAGAGATAAAGTTTAAATAATTTAAAATAAATGTCTAATAGGTCTATCTATATCTGTGGTTGCAACAGTAAGTTATTTAGTTTTAATAAATAATAAATTTAGTTAAAAGTTGTAACGTTACGCTTAGCTCAGATGATCTAAACGTAAGCTACATTAATAATTAAGGTAAAATAAAAACAAGAGGTGGCTTCGTATGACGTGCCGCTGTATGAGGTCAGGATGTCTAGGCAGGCAGCAGGACGGACAGGATCTCTTCAGTTCTCCCAGGGTGGCGTGGCACAGTGCGATGGCACGGCTGGTGGTGCGCTACCGCGAGATGTGTGCGGTTTACGACAACGTCACATCCCAAGTCATCAAAGGGCAAAACTACAGTGCGAGGAGTGGTTTTGTGGTCCTGGACAAGGAAGAGACGGAGCGCTTAGGCAAATTCAAATTCAGCGTGCCAAGTGACGACCCGATAGTGGTTACCGTCAAATGTACCAAAATCATGCCGGGTGATTAGATCCTCGAAATGGCAGGTATCCCGCCATCGCAGGATAGTTGGGCTGTGCCCAATATCAGGTGGATAAACGGAGTTCCGGGTTGCGGTAAGACAACCTGGTTGGTAAAGCACTTCGACGAGGACAGGGACGTGATAGACACCACGACAACAGAAGCTGCCAAAGATCTTAGGGAAAACTTGCGCACCGCAACGAGCAAAGACCAAGGTGTGCACTATGACCTCAATCCTAGCTAACGGTTTCAAGAGCCAAGACAAATGCTACCGTCTAACGGTAGACGAGGCTCTTATAAACCACTTTGGGGCTATAGTCATGGCAGTAAAGTTGTTTGGAGCAAGCGAGCTTGTCCTCGTTGGAGACGTTAACCAGCTTCCATTTTTGGACAGAGAGAACCTTTTTAACCGACTTTCAAAAAAGGAGGAGGTTCTATGTTCGACTTCTTGTATGTTTTTTTTTTTGTGTATGTTCACCGATATCTCCGTCAATTGTGGACCGATTTTGAAAATTCTTTTTTTGCTTGATAGAGTATGTTTCGACATTGGTCCCATTGTAATTTAGTGAAGATCTGATGAAGAACTTCGGAGATATACAACAGAACTCTTCAATAAATAACGGCAAATCTCTCGGGATTGCTGCAATCGCATATCTGTTTATTGTTTACACCATTTCATAACATAACATCACGGCAGTACACTACAAGAGGTACGCAGATGTGTACAGTTCACCTTGGTACACTCTCATTTCGCCGGCTATGTTCATGGTATTCGGGTAATCTATTCTGGCATGATCAGTACCTACTTTACTAAAGGCAAGTTGCTTAATAGGTACTACTAAAAAGTGTAAAATAAAAAACTTTTTTACAAAAAAAATCTACCGATTTCCAACTAAAACCACTACAAATTGAAAAATTACTTTCTTTTTCGAAGTCAGTGTCCATAACGAAAAAAATTGGTACCTACCAAAGACAACGACTTCGAAAAAGAAAGTTATTTTTCACTTTGTAGTGGTTTTAGTTGGAAGTCGGTAGATTTTTTTTGTAAAAAAGATTTTTTGATCTAAGGTATACGCGCTCAGACCTGGTGGCTGGCATCACCCGGGAGTTTCTCTGCACACACCGCAATCCAATGGACGTGGCGTTTGCATTGAGCAAGATATACCCTGGTATATACTCCTCCAAGTCGTCGTTGTCGCGGGTCTACTCCTTCAAGGTGATAGGTTACACAGAGGCGCAAATACCGAGCACTGCCCAAAACACCGTGTTCCTGTTCATACTCATCATATCCTGTTCATAATACTGTTCATATGCAGGGAGAGAAAGCTTCTCTTGCGAGCTAGGGATTTGGGTCCGGCGAAGGGTCACAACTACTAACCATACACGAGGCTCAGGGGTTGACCTACGACAGCGTCATCATCATCAACACCAAGTCTGGAATGCTTAAGGTCCACAACAGCGGCTATTACACCAACAACGCCGATGACGCCGCAAGCCGCTTTGCTAAGAGGGCGATGGATGCGCCGACTAAAATGGTCGTCGATTACAATCTTAAGACGGCCATGCAGCATCGTGACGTAATCGTCATAGAAGCCTTGCTCACGCTAGCGAAGTCCCTGGTCAGCAGATATCACCAAAACACCACCCAACAAGTCCCATCCAAAAACTCCAACCCAAACACATACCCAAACCATCATACTGTATAAACCCCGTTAAGCAAAAATATATATGTGAAGCTGCATGGTGGAGCGAGTCAGTCATCACCTTAACGTCCTTACGACGGAGTCGGCCGGGACTGGTCTGCCCGCACTGCCAAGCGTCTTCCCCAAAAAATGTTTCAATAGAAGTAAGTAAATAAAATAGTAAATAACATAAGATAAGTAGTGTATCAATAGAAAGAAGTAAACAAATAATAATAGAAAGAAGTAAACATATCGTCTGATAAAATACGGAATATGACTTTCATTGAAAGATTGTACTTCAATGTAAGTCATATTCCGTTGTAGTAAAGTCGGTTTTTGATAATTTGGTGATAAGTGCGTTTTGAATTTTGGTGTTTTGTTGCCGCTGGTAGTTATCATGACACTTTTTTTTAAATTGATTATTCTACCGCGCACTTAGTCGCCCGCGCCCTTTTTTATCGTGTTTATTCCTTTTTTATTTTCATAAAAAATACAATTATTGGACTCCTACATCGCACATTATTTTTAGTCTTACTTAACTAACTTAAGACTACGTGAGTTCATCCCTCACTAACTACTATATACATAATATGATATATTTTTTTAAACACTGGCATTATTATTTTTATATATCTATTCTCTAGTTATCTTTATGTTATTTCATGAGAATCGGTCAAGCCGTTTCGGAGGAGTACGGGAACGAACATTGTGACACGAGAATTTTATATAAACACATCAACACGGTCTAGGGATATTTTTAAAAAAGCGAATTACTATCAATGTGTTAATTATTTATATGACATGTATGTATTTAAAAGATACGTTATTTAATATTCTACCATTTTTTAATAATGGTTAAGGTACTTCGATTAAAATTTCAGGATTTTACGGGAAAAAATGAAGCATAGACGGAAACCGTATATGAATTAACTTTTAATTTATGAGTAAAAACTGAAAAAAATAGAAAATCATTTAATTTGTGTTTATAAACTTGAAGTTAGTAGTCTGAAAAAGCGCCCATGATGTTCATAACACATCGGCAACGATTCGGCATGCTCAGAACAAGGTTGTCAATGTCTTGCTGCGGAATATAGTCCCATGTCCTTCTGAGGTGCGCAAAAAGTTGATCTTCTGTAGCCAGATTTTCAGGAACTTCCTTCAGAGCTCTTCTTTGCAGCATATCCCACGCATGCTCAATGGGATTTAGATCTGGCGATTGAACAGGCCAGTCTAAGGCCCTAACATTGTGTGTATGTAACCAAGCTGCTACCGTTCTCGCCGTGTGTGCCCGGGCATTGTCGTGCATGAGCAGGAAATCTTGCCCCATTTGTGTTCTATGGGGCAAGATTACGGGCCCCAGCACCTGTTGGACGTATCGTTCTGCCATCATATTGCCCCGCACCCAAACGAGATCCGTCCGTCCTCCAAGACGAATTCCTGCCCAAACCATAATTGTTCCTCTTTGGTATGGGTGAACTTCCTGAGGGTTCTGAAGACGGCTCCATCGTCCAGGAACTCGCCAAACACGCGTCCTTCGTGAATCTGGATGGAAGCCGAACCTGGATTCATCCGTGAACTGCACATTGGACCATTGCTCACGGCCCCAGTCCACGTGGTTCCGAACCCATTCTAATCGTCGTCCACGATTGCCTCTCCGTAAAGGTGGGACCCGGAGTGGTCTACGAGAGCGTAGATTGCTTTCATGCAGTCGCCTTCTTACAGTTTGGTCACTCACAAGCACTTGGTGTTCCACTCGCAGCCTTTGGACCGATTGAGTCGCCGTTGCATTTGGTTGAGCTCGAGCAGTAATTTGCAAAAATCGGTCTTGTCTGGGGGTAGTGATGCGACTTAGCCCCCGGTGCCTCTCCGCTACTTAACCTGTGGCACGATAGCGTGTCCACAATCTTGAAATTACATTTTGGTGGGTCCCTACGGCCTCAGCAACATTACGCTGAACAGACCCAGCTTCCAGCATTCCCTCAGCTCGTAACATCTCCGTCCTCGTCAAATGTTGGCATTGCATGGCTACAATACCTCAATTTTAACTTTATCTTTCGTTTAAAAATGAAAAAAAAACTGTAACTAAACGTAATTCGTATTGTTTTCTAAATTTCGCACAAATAAAAATTTGAATTTTCAAAAATTTGAATTTGGAATTAGTCAGAGATAAATTACAAACAAATCGGTGTATAAAAGATTCCAATACGGCCAGTACTTTTCGAGTTATTTAATTGAGTATGAAATATCCCTAGACCGTGTAGATGTGTGTATAAGATTGATTCTTTTTTTTATGAAATTACTAAGCTCACAAATAATATAAACAATTTTACAATGCTGTAAAAAATATGGGCAAAATTATGTGGTACAGCAGAATTTTTCGCAACTGAAACGGCGGTTAGTTCCGTGGTGAATTTCCTCATATGCATTGGTACTTTTATCACTTGAAATATTGCCAGTTAAATTTTCGCCCTGTAGGTATAGTATTATGTGCTTAGGTAAACCACAACGTTTTAAATATGTAGGCCGTAATTTAAATCTTTCAAATTCTAGTCGCAATCAGCAGGCCAATTCCCTTAATTATAAACCGATTACAAGTTTTGCAATTTTAATGATAATGCTATTGGAATGTAATGAGTTTATAATTAGGAGAATTCGGCGGCTATCAAAGTCAAAAATGTAGGGCAATTAGAAATATTTATAACACATTGAGGGAACCACGGACGTGATTGTTTCAATCTAGCAAAAATAATTCTCGTTTATTTATTTGTTTGGGAATAACCGCGTCTGACAAACACAAAATGTTTTCTATAAGTGCTAAAATTTTAATATTGTTAGGTATTGGTAACCGAAAATTACACTTTCATTTGATTATGGAGATATATCATATCTATGATAATCAAACTATTTTCTTACGACTGGTACCCGAACCATTACCCCGATTTCTAAATTAAAATTTGAAGAATACATATCTTCAAAATTTGGCACTAAAGTTAGCTTAGACGCATTCCCAACTATGGCAATGACTTTTTCATTGAATAATAAAAACAAAAGTTAGACGTATCATCAGTTGAAAATTTAGTAACTTGTCTTTTCAAATTAAGTCACTACAATGAAATTAAAAAAATTTAAAGATACCGGTAGTATCGCAAAAGCTGCTAAGTCACTGGTTAAACATAATTTATAATATCTAAGAAACACATCGCCTGCACAGAATCTCTACAAGATAACGATTTAAATGTTTTCGTAGAATATTTTCTTCATTACGTATTATAACCTATTAGATAAATTGACAAAAAATAACCAAATCCTTCCAAGTCAGATATAAGATAATTATACCTCTGTCGTTATTAATAACAGAAGACTGCGTTACATTAAAAAGCAACAATCTTTTTTCAGGTTTTACGAAGTGAAAACTGGTTGCCCGTCCGTCCAGGATTCCAGTCCCTGGAATACTACAGAAAAGATTATAGGAAAAGCAAAGGAATTAACTTTCATGCAATGGGCCTTGTGTCCGAGTAAGTGTGGTTAATGATAATAATAAAAATTGAAAAAAACCCTTAAAAACGTTTGGTCGATGGGGCTGCAAAGTCCTGGACCAGTAGACGCAGTGATCAAAGACCTCCGTCCAGGTGGACCGATGAACTGGTTAAGGCTGCGGGAATCCGCTGGATGCGAGACGCAACGATATGGCGACACTTGGGGGAGGCCTATGCTGGACATAAGCTTACCCCAAGTATCGCCATATCGTGTGGACGTCTTTCGTCTAAAATGATGATGACGATTATGTACCCTTACCTGCGTTAATAAGAATCCCTTCACTCATGCAAACTCCTCAGAAAACTTTTATAATATTTTTCCAGCCACGGTGAGGTGTGGAATGAGTTTCGCTCTACCGTCAACCCAGTGATGCTGCAACCCAAAACGATCAAACTATACGCAACGGTACTGGATGAGGTAGCACAGGACATGATTGCAAGGTAACAAAAGTACATTCTTTTATAAATATTTCAATACCTGTTTTCTATCACATTGTTTTAATATTGTTGATAAACCTGATAGTAAGCAATAAAATGTGGACGACAATGGAGCACGCTTACGTCTTGAAGGTGCAAATTAGAGTTTATCTAATGCTGTCCGTTTCTATGGATTCTATATTATTCATTTTCATTATCCTACTAGGATCAATCTGCCATGAGAAGAAAGAAATGCATATGCAGAAGATTTGAAGACGAACGAAATGCATGCATCATGCTTTCGTCTTCAGAACTTCTTCTTTTTTTTTGGTTCTTAGCGAAGCGAATAAGAAGTGTTTTGGTAACCACTACATAAATAACGAAGCAACGCAATCGACGGTTACTTTATTTTCCAAAGGATACCTAAAAAAACAAAATGATCATGTTTCCAGAATGAGAGCCTGCCGTGACGAAAATAACATGATCACAAAAGACTTCAGCAAGGAAATGAACCTGTGGGCTTTGGAATCTATCGGCACAGTCTCACTTGGGTGCCGCCTGAACTGCTTTGATCCCAACTTGCCTGCAGACTCTCCAGAGTGGCAGCTGATCCAATGTGTCCACGAACTCTTTACTACAGCCAACGAAATAGGCTTCAAACCAAAACTTTGGAGATTGTATTCGACGCCATCGTTTAAGAAAGCCATGAAGTTATATGAGCATCACGAAAAGTAAGTTTCAAAAGAGGTAATAAGTAATATAGTGTATTTTGTAGTTCAAGTTTTACTTCCATTGAGGAGCTCGTGGCTAAATATTAACAGCCGCAAGGGTCGCTCGTCAAGGTTAAGCAACGCTTGACGAGTTCGGTCCGTGGATGGGTGACCATTTCAACATACCGAGTTTCCTCCGTGCCTCGGAAAACACGTTAAGCCGTTGGTCTCGGCTGTCATTTGAAGATCTTTGACAGTTGTTACGAGTAGTCAGAAGCTGGAGATCTAACACCAGTCTAGCCGAGGGGTACCGTGTTACCCAGTTACTGGATTGTAGAGGTCAGATAGGCAGTCGCACCGTATAAAACTCTGGTACTCAGCTCAATCCGGTTACACTGAAAGCCGACCCCAACATAGTTGGGAAAAGGCTAGGCCGATTGATTGTTTTACTTCCATTGTCTACTTCTTTGAGGAACCTCAAATGATAAGAAAATTAGCTAAGAGTTTTATAAGACCAATGTTGTACACACATTGTAACCATTTTATATGGCCTGAACTGATTTAAACCTCAATACTGACCACCTTAGAGTTAACACGTTGTAGAATCAGTGTCGATCTGTAATATTAGTAAGCAAGATTGTAATCGTGAAAATTTGATTAAACCCAGTGTATCGCATAATTTGTGTGATTTCATTTCCACGACTGTACCCACCGACCTGCCCACACACGATGTCTTAACTTAAGGTAATACATCTAAACTTCCCGATGGTTTGCATCTATCGGCCAGCTTTGATGCGATACATTCATCTTTCTTGAATATTGTTTTTGAGCGATAGTCATGCATGATAGAATACAATCTTTTCAGGCTGCAAACACAGTGACTGCAATTCTCTACCTTCTTGCAAAACACCCAGAGAAACAAGCTAAATTAAGAGAAGAAGTCATGTCTTATTCAGAGCGAAGACCTTACCTGAGAGCGTGCATCAAAGAGTCGCTGAGAATGATGCCTGTAGCATCAGCGAATGCGAGAAAGACATCGAAGGAGTACAATATACTGGGTTATGAAGTACCGAAAGATGTAAGTGAAATATTAATTCTCCCAAAGGTGTCATATTGAGTCACTTGATTTATTTTAAATTTCGCTCTGCCTGCGGCTTCGCCCGCGTGAGTGTCGTGATTACACCATGATCTTTATAGTCATTAAATCTCATCATTTGTGTGACATGACAGAATTAAAAAAAATGCTTCTGTCATGAATTTGTTAAATGACATATATTTCAGGTCGATGTCCTCTTTACTCACCGAGAAATGTCGCTGATGGAAAAGAACTACCCCAGAGCCAATGAATATATCCCAGAGAGATGGGTTGCCAAGAAAGATGACCCACTTTACTATGGGAATGCTCATCCGTTTGTATATGGACCCTTTGGCTTTGGGGCCCGCAGCTGTATTGGTAAGCATTTCATCATTCTAAATACTCCTTGCCTGACTATGAAAATGTAAATAGAAGGTTAAGATTTGTGTGATTTTAAGGGTCAATGGGTTGCATTTTATTTTGCATAGAGATAACTTGGGTTAAGTAATTAGAAGATTTTATTGATTTTTTTTAGTACGATTCTAATTCATAGCTTCTACAAAAAAAATATTAAGCACATTAACGTGTCAAAACTCTCATGGTGCTACTGCGAGAGAGTGACGGAGCTGTACAGGACGAAGAGCACTATCTCTTTTTCGCAGAGGAATCATGATGCCGTTAACACGTTATAGTAAGAAATAAAAAAAAGCTGGCCAAGTGCGAGTCGGACTCACGCACGAAGGGTTCCGATAGAAATACATTATCTGTGAAAATTCCAACTGTCTAGCTATCATGGTTCATGAGATACAGCCTGGTGACAGACAGACAGACAGACGGATATTGGAGTCTTAGTAATAGGGTCCCGTTTTCACCCTTTGGGTACGGAGCCCTAAAACATTGAATTATCAATTTTGATTTTATTCTCAGGTCATCGCATAGCAGAATTGGAAATTGATACATTTGTGGCGAGACTAATAGAGAACTTCCAAGTGCAATGGTTCGGACCACCACCGAAAACTGTACAGCAAGCACTGAACTACATAAAGGGCCCTTACAATTTTATATTCAAGGATATCAAATAAGTTTACCAGGAAGATATTGCTGACATTAATGTCTACGTTACTTTATAAAAAAACAATTAAAACATAATGTTTATAAATATTTTTATAAAACATGTTGATATTAAACTTTTAATATTGTTGATTAAGCATACCTCCTGTTGTATTTTTTTGATTTATTAACATAATTTACAATCGAAGACTCGTCTGTTTTAAATTGGTAACATTTTGACTCTGAGCAGGCCCATTCTAGTAGGCACGGATGAAGACTAATTTTATTAACCGTCATTTAATATGAGCAAAGCATTTAATATCGTGTACTTTTATTTTAACTACAACTAATTGTATGTGTTTTCTGAAAATAAATTTGGTCATAATAAAAAACCGAGCGAAGATAAATTAACAAATCAAAATAAATCAAATAATGGTCTGACAATAAATTTATTATTAGGTACAGATATTTAACTTTTTTTACAAATTACTATCAGTACTTGGCCTTATTCCATAAATCTCGTTCTACACATGTCTTCCAGCAACCTTAACAGAATACACCTAAAAGCTAACCAGGTTTCTTATAGACATAAAATCTTCAGGCTGTAATATCGCACGCCCAAAACAACACTGCACTAAGTCAAAATAGCAATCTTTTCAGAATCGACGAAAAACCGTTATCTCAATTTATGTCAAAGTTATTGCGAATGTCTTGATGTATTCATGTGAAGAATCCAATCCGTATCAGCATTATATAGAGCAGTTGATTCAAAACGCGTTAATAAAGAAAATAAAATGTTGTGAAATGACTGAACGAAATAAAAAAATAATGATTTCGAATTATGTGCTTTTAACTGATTTATTCTGAAATAATGCACTATTATTCTACTGTTTTTTATTGTGATTTAATATACAATAACGACCCATTTGTTTTGTTTTTAGTAATAAAACCATTAAAATTAAATAAACGACAAAATTTTACAAAAATCAGTAGTTACTTATTTATTTTAAACATAAACTAGTACTCTTTTTGCACCCATAGCGTTAATTAAAACATGTAAATCACAAAAAACAAAAACTGCTGATAATCAAAAATGGGAAAATTTATTGAATACACAACACTTATAAAACAAAACTGTTAGGAATAAAAAAATTGCGTAGTTATAACACCATTACATAAAACTGTTTAAAATTGTATAATTATCATTTCATCCTATAGACGTCCACTGGCTGGACATAGGCCTCCCCCAAGTGTCACCACATTAAACGAGAGGCATCCAGAGGCCTTAGTGCGAGTTTTTACTCACGCTCACTCGTGACACGTAAACATCATTTTGTATTGAAACTGGATAAGCACCGTCTGGTGGCGGTAAGGAGAAACCACTTTTTTTGTATACATTTTGACATAAGAGATCGTTTACGTATCACGAGTGAGCGTGAGTTAAAACTCGCACTAAGGCCTCAGACGACTCCCATAACCCTCACCAGGTCTTTCGTCAACCTAGTGGGAGGTCTTCCAACGAAACTCTACTCCAATACTTTTCGGCCCCATCGACCATCCGCTCTGCGAGCAATGTGCCCTGGCCACTGCCACTTAAGTTTGTCAAATCTTCAGTCTACTGAAGACACGCGCAAGAAGACTGCGTTCCTTGCGCATGTCTTCAGTTCTGACTCGGTCACGCAAGGAAACTCCGAGCACAGCAGTCTCCATGCCCTTTGGGTGATTTTAAGCGTTCTGATGAGGTCCATTGTGAGCGACAACGTTTCGGTCCCGTATGCAATCACATACACCAATCATAGACTTTGGTCTTGAGACACTGCGATAAGTTTGACGAGAAGACACCGCACAACTTCCCGAACGCTGCCCAGCCGAGTCAGATTCGACGTTTGAATCTCTCGAAGTTAGACCTATCTAATTGAAGCCTTTGTCCTTGGTAGACATAATCGCCCACAACTTCGAGTGTAGTTTCCGATTTCGATAGGAGGGAGTGTAACATGGACATTCAACATGACCTTGGTTTTGTTCATGTTCATTTTAAGACTCACTCTTCCGGAAGCTCTACTGAGGTCATCGAGAATTGTTCTTAGGTCCTACATGGTCTCAGCCATGACCAATATACCTATCGTCAGCAAATCGAAGTTGAGTGATGTAGTCGCGATTAACATTGATGTCTAGCCCTCTCCAGTCCAGATCCTTGAAGTCCAATGCAGAAGTCAACAGTTTCGGAGAAATGATTCGCCCTGGAAATCTGCCTGTCTCACACCGCGGTTTTATCTGATACTTCATCGGCTGATGTTGCCACTGTTGACGTCTCAGTGGTTGATGCTGCAACGGTTGTGTTTTTGACATCATTTTCCACGCTTCGTTCAATAGAAGTTCTGGTGTCTTTTGTGGTTGCTTCCATTGCTTTTTTAAGCAACAAGAGACCACGACCCCTCATCATCTGCCAAATAACTAATACAAATTTCATTAATTCAACAATAGTGCATTATCTAAAAAAAAATATTAATCTTCTTGGAAATAACGAAAAAAATAAATCGTTGATACATTTCTCTTAATTTATGATGTAAATTACAATTATTTGTGTAACACAATATGTTTTTATGACTTTTAACAAAATTAGGACACAATTTATATCTACCATCAATAGTGCATCATTTCACTGATTTTCAACTTTTACGAGCAATACTAAACCATTTTGGAATAATATAAAACAAAATACATACCTTTGTCAACAACAGAGTACTATTTCGAAATAGTATCAAACACGAAGTATAAACACAGTCACCAACACTGAATTAAAACTAAATAATACGGAGTAATTTTCGTTCTACATTCAACAACACCGCATTATAAATAATTCTGTTGCGTAAAAGAATCTGCTTGCTGTTCCTAAGGGGAACAAGTTGCAACTGGAAATAATTTTGTGTTGACGGTATGTCACCAAAAGAGAGTTAGCGCGCCATCTTGTGTAAAAATTTGTAGATGTAAATACGCCTGTCTTCGTGGTATATGCGGAAAATTTTTGGCTATTCGCTGATAGGTAAAAGTCGATTTTGAGATTTTTCGACATAATGCAGTGTTGTTCTGGGTATGCGATATTTGAACACAACCAAGACCCTACTTTTCTGACTAACCAATCAAACAACATAACTGTTTGAAGAGTAACACAGACAAAGCTTTTGAGATGAGTAATGGAATACAAACATAGCCACCAGGGACGCGAGTACAAAACCAAAAGGTTTTTGTTTCTATAATCATATTTTGCCACAAGCAAGCTTCTGTTTACTGAATAACTAGAGCAAATAATGTTTAACTGGGTTGTATTTATTTAGATGAAGTTTTTATAATGTTAATGACAATGTCGGTTATGACGTAGTTATTCACCCTAGGCTGCTTCATCAATTACCTCGTTGGTCTTACAACACACTCTGCTCATAGATTTAAGTTGGACGAGAAGATACCGAGCAAATACCCGAACGCTGCCCAGCTAAGTCGGATTCGACGGTTCACCTCTTTCTCGAAGTTGGTCTTACCTAACTGGACCGTTTGTCCCAGGTAGACATAATCGTCCACAACTTCGAGTGTAGAATCTCCGACTTTGAGAGGTGTGGGTGCAACATGGACATTCACCATGACCTTGGTTTTGTCAATGTTCATTTTAAGACCAACTCTTTCGGAAGCTATACTGAGGTCATGGAGCATTTTACTGAGGCTCTCCATGGTCTCAGCCATGACCATTATATCGTCGGCAAACCGAAGGGGAGTGATGTACTTGCTATTGACGTTGATGCCTTGCCCTCTCCAGTCCAGAAGAAGTCTTGAAGATAGTCTCCAGTGCAGCAGTGAGCAGTTTCGGAGATATGACGTCTCCCTTTCTCACACCTCGCTGCAGAAGGATAGTTTTCAAGGTCTGATCCTGAAGTCGAACAGACATGGTAGCGTTTTTGTACTAATACTTCCGGCACCTCGATGAACCGGTATCCGATTTGGCAACGTTGGAGAGACTGCAGTGCAGCCCAAGTCTCGATTGAATCGTAGGCTTTCTCGTAGTTCACAAACGCCAATCAAAGAGGCAGATTATACTCTTCGGTCTTCTGTATAACCTGCCACAGCGTATGTATGTGGTCTACGTTGCTAAAGCCTTTTTGGAAACCAGCTTGTTGGTTGCTTGGGAGGTTGGAAATCGTCAAACCTGCGCGAGATATGATTCGTGATGACTCTTGAAAACAACTTGTAGATATGGTTATAAGTGAGATGGCCTTATAATTCTTCAATCGGGCATTGTCGCCCTTCTTGAAGAAGAGTACCACCGCACTCCTGCACCATGCCTGTGGCGTTTCCCCTTCAAGTATGATGGAATCGAACAGCTTCTGAAGTGCCCTAAATACCGGTTTTTGGCCGTAATTCGATCCTGTCATCGGCGGTGATCAGTTTTGTCAGCTGAACTTCGCATCCGCATCTGAGACTTAAATTCTAAATTTTTAGGTAGATTTGAGATTTGTCTTAGGATTGATTGTGTTTTATGTACACCCAACCTGCCTATGTACTTACCTATAAAATAAGATATAATTATGGCCTAGTTTCATTGAAACAGATGTCAAAATAACGCTAAAGAAAACAGGCATCCGTTTCTTATTTATTCCAATACGAATGGAGAGGGAAAATAAAAGAAATTGGTACTTATACGGCATAAGGCGCTAAACACGGGATTAGGGGGAGTCTAATACCCTTTTAAAGCATTTGTTTGAAAGCTTTTAACGAGGTCTAAATGGATTCCCAATGTTTGGTAACACTGAAATGGAGTAGATACATTAATATAGGCTGACTACCTTATGCCCGCAACTTCGTCTCCATAGCATTAGTACTTCGAATACTTTATTTACTTGTTTGGTTCACCATACAAACCTTAAAACACTTATGAATTACTTCCAAATTAAAAACTTATCCTAGATCCTTCCCAAGGTCTCAAACTATCTCCATACATATTTAAATCGGTTTAGCGGTTTGAACGTGAAAAGGTAACAGACGGACAGTTTTTGTTTTAGTTTCTAGATGTCATTCTATAAGCTAAGTGAGTGTAGAAATGTTAAAATATAAGGGACTAGCTTTTGCCCGCGGCTTCGCACGCGTATACTACATGCTTCTTCTTCTAAACATATAAAAGAAGAAAGTGACTGACTGACTGACTGACTCACTCAGTCACTGACCATCAACGCACAGCCCAAACGGCTGAAGCTTCAATCATGAAACTTGGCACGTAGGTTCCTTTGGTAGTGTAGGTGAGCATTAAGAAAGGATTTTTGGAAATTCCACCCTTAAAGGCGTGAAATAGGGCATGAAAGTTTGTATGAGAATCCGTCAGTTTTAAAGCCAGGATCTTCAAATTTTGAGTTTAGGCTGAAAATTAAAAAATAATTTACACCTGTCTCAGCGATTTTGAAAATCCTCCCCCATGAGGGTGAAAAGGGGAATGAAGCCATGGGAATAATGAAATCGTCAAGAGACTTGAAATTTTGCACATAGATACTTTATACTGTGCAGGCATCCATTAATAAAGGATTTTTGTGAATTCTACCTCTAAGGGGGTGAAATAGGGGTTGAAAGTTTGTATGAAAATCCGTCAGTTTTAAAGTCAGAATCTTCATATTTTGGGTTTAGGCTGAAGATTAAAAAATAATTTATACGTGTCTCAGCGATTTTGAAGATTCCACCCCCATGAGGATGAAAAGGGGGATGAAGTCATGGGAATAATAAAATCGTCTAGAGACTTGAAATTTTGCACATAGTTACTTTATACTGTCCAGGCATCCACTACGAAAGGATTTTTGTGAATTCCATCCCTAATAGGGATGAAAGTTTGTATGAAAGTTGGTCAGTTTTAAGTTAGGATCTTCGAATTTTGGGTTTGGTTACACTTACAACTTAAGGTTTTTTGGGCATTCCGTCCTTGGGGAGCGGATCATGGGGGATGAAATGTTGTGTACAAAAGTCCTTCTTTTACAAAGGAAAAATTATTAAAAATACTTTCAAGTCTTTAAAGTCTGTTGGTAACTATAAAATGGCTCAACGCATAAATATAGGAATTAAATAGGGACGGGATAGGGATAGACCTATTATCTAAACTAACTTATCAATGTTAAACATTTACGTGTAACAATTTTATTAAAACATTTGCAGTTTATTTCGTTTTAATTTGATTTAAGCTGTTGCATTAGGGGTCAGCAGTGTAGCAAAATAAAAATAGGTATTCTGTAAAGAATGTAGTACCTAATAATTACTTATGTAGGTAGGTAATTAATTTCTAACTACATAATAAATGAATCAGTGATAGGAAATAAGTGTACCTAGATATAATCCGCGGCACCTAACGTGAGCTCTGGCTACCATACTATCAGTTAGATGCATTGCATTGCGGATGCATTCCTCTTAGATGCGATGATAATTGTGATCGCTTCAGTTAATCGGCAATGATTACGCCACAAGGACGTATTATAACGCGGTGAACCTACATACATATTGACATGATTTGGAACATGCAAAAAATCGTTAGTAATAAATAATACTGTAGGTCATTTATTTATGTATATGTACATACCATTATTATATTTGATACATTACATTGATATTCAAACTACCGACTACATTTTTTTTTTATAATCATGTATTAATGATGTTGCAGCCTGAAGACATATAATCGATTCAGAAAAAAGCCAAATTTTGCCCGTCTTGCTGGAAGTATGGTTTAAGAGTAACTGGTAAGATTAAGGTTCCTCTTTAAAAATGTTGTGATAGTTAAGTATAAATTTATTATAGTTAGGTACATACCTATAATTTTATAAAGCAGTTACCTAAATGATCAAGTTATATAAGTACAAGATGCTAAATTGACCACATTCAACAAGAAACTCTGCTTGGACGTCATAAGAACCTATTTGTTTTTCTTTCGGAGTTATTATTATCGTAAGTACGGCAATTCTTAACGGTTTATTTGTTTTTTCAGATAAATGTAGGCTATTTAGTCAGTCATACGACGAGCTCCTGGCAGAACTAGAGAGGTGTCATATGTGCAAACACATCCCAGCTCCCAAATGGAGCTATTGTGAAGTGTGTGGGAAGGAAACGCTAAAGGCACAGCGGCTCAGACGAGCGAAGATGCTATCGAGCCATAATCCATATCTAAACATGTAGCTAAATAAAAGAAGAAAGTGACTGACTGACTCACTGACCATCAACGCACAGCCCAAACGGCTGAAGCTACAATAATGAAACTTGGCACGTAGGTTTCTTTGGTGGTGTAGGTGAGCACTAAGAAAGGTACCTACCTACCAATGCAATGCATAGCCTACAAGCACCCTGCCTACTGATTTCCAGTAGGTAATATACTACAGGTAGGCTAGATAGTAACTGAAATTATTGCAATACCTACTAATAAGGCGCACTCATCCTCTTTATTTATTTAACAGAATTAGGTACGTAGGGCAAAAGCTAGTCTCAAGTTACCTGCCTGTCTGTCTAGTAGATTTGAGTGATTATTATTATATTATTTCTTTAATTATTGTTATCATGTAGTGTAGTGGTAGGTACCTAATTCTGTTAAATAAATAAAGTGGATGAGTGCGCCTTATTAGTAGGTATTGCAATAATTTCAGTTACTATCTAGCTGCCTACCTGTAGTATATTACCTTTTTTTTTTGATTACGGGTGGAAACCTTCAAAAGGCGCCTGGACTTTTGGGGAAAAAGACCAGGGAGTGTGGGATTTTTACCTCACTAAAATCACCCCGGTGATCACCATCAGCACTTGGAAGGGGCCCCGTTACCTCTTAAAAGACCTCTCTGGAACCCCTTCTGTGCAACGCCTGTCAGGGCACTTCCCTGAGGATACTGAGGAGCGTCTCCCCTGAGCCTCGCTGTGCACGGCAGCACGTGATCACTGTGCCACCGTTTTTCTTTCGGAGTTATTATTATCGTAAGTACGGCAATTCTTAACGGTTTATTTGTTTTTTCAGATAAATGTAGGCTATTTAGTCAGTCATACGACGAGCTCCTGGCAGAACTAGAGAGGTGTCATATGTGCAAACACATCCCAGCTCCCAAATGGAGCTATTGTGAAGTGTGTGGGAAGGAAACGCTAAAGGCACAGCGGCTCAGACGAGCGAAGATGCTATCGAGCCATAATCCATATCTAAACATGTAGCTAAATAAAAGAAGAAAGTGACTGACTGACTCACTGACCATCAACGCACAGCCCAAACGGCTGAAGCTACAATAATGAAACTTGGCACGTAGGTTTCTTTGGTGGTGTAGGTGAGCACTAAGAAAGGTACCTACCTACCAATGCAATGCATAGCCTACAAGCACCCTGCCTACTGATTTCCAGTAGGTAATATACTACAGGTAGGCTAGATAGTAACTGAAATTATTGCAATACCTACTAATAAGGCGCACTCATCCTCTTTATTTATTTAACAGAATTAGGTACGTAGGGCAAAAGCTAGTCTCAAGTTACCTGCCTGTCTGTCTAGTAGATTTGAGTGATTATTATTATATTATTTCTTTAATTATTGTTATCATGTAGTGTAGTGGTAGGTACCTAATTCTGTTAAATAAATAAAGTGGATGAGTGCGCCTTATTAGTAGGTATTGCAATAATTTCAGTTACTATCTAGCTGCCTACCTGTAGTATATTACCTTTTTTTTTTGATTACGGGTGGAAACCTTCAAAAGGCGCCTGGACTTTTGGGGAAAAAGACCAGGGAGTGTGGGATTTTTACCTCACTAAAATCACCCCGGTGATCACCATCAGCACTTGGAAGGGGCCCCGTTACCTCTTAAAAGACCTCTCTGGAACCCCTTCTGTGCAACGCCTGTCAGGGCACTTCCCTGAGGATACTGAGGAGCGTCTCCCCTGAGCCTCGCTGTGCACGGCAGCACGTGATCACTGTGCCACCGTCTTTCCTAGAGTCACTTTGTGGGCGGACAGAATCCCCAATCTGACCACCCGTGACCCTGGAGTCCCCATCTGCAATTGATGCAGGCGGGGTTTCGGCGTTTTAGGCGACGTCGAGATGGTTGCTTCCATGACGCCTTCTTCTCCGGGCGGGATCGGACCTCTCACGATCCCGCTCGGCAGCCTCCTTCTGAACCATCACGGTCTCACAGAAGGAGGCCATTTCTCTCCAGTTTTCTGTCTCTGCCAGCGGTTGTGAGGGCCATGCAGGTCTCGCCCGATCCTGGCGACCAAGTCTTGCCGCTCAAAAACCCACGCAGGGCACTCTTCGAGCGTGTGCTGTGCAGAGTCAAGGTCACCGCAGTGATGGCAATTTGCCGTGTTCTCTCGCCCAATCCTGTTCAGGTACTCACCGAAGCAACCGTTCCCGGTCAGTACCTGAGTGAGCCTGAAGGAGATGCGCCCCCCTCTTTCCAGCCAGGCTTCGAAGTGCGGCAGGACGGCTTCGAAAACGCGCTTGCGCGAGAATTGCGGCTGCTGTAGCCGCTCGCGCCACCGCTCGAGCGCGTGTCGCCGTTCCTGCCGCCTCAGCCTAATCATAGCGATTCCTGACACGCTATTGTCACTTTGACGTATGGCGCGAATCCGGTCATATACCCTCGCGTCCATATCCGCCAGAATGTCCAGCAGTAGAAAGCGTGCCAGGAGTGTTGCCGCCTCAAAAGATACTGTTCGATATCCTCGTGCGATTCGAATGGCCATTTTCCGTTGCAGGCTATTGGATACCTGACAGTCTGTTTGACCAAACTGGTGCCCCATAAAGGACCATCGATCGCATGACACCCGCGTAGAGGCGGCGAACTTCTTCCCGAGGTCCCCCGAGATTGGGCAGCAGTCTATGCAAAGCACCCACTGCCTTTCCAACCCGAGGGACAAGACGCTCGAAATGCTCTTCGAAGCCCCACCGACCGTCCAAGGTAAGGCCAAGATACTTTATGTATCGACCCACCTGGACTTGCGCATCTCCAACAGTCACTGACGAGCTGGGCGGCTCTCTGCTTCTCGGCAGTCTATGGAACCATAGCGCCTCAGTTTTATGAGGCGCTACCTCTAAACACAGCTCGCGGATCGACGCCACGACTTTTGCCACCCCGAGCTCGGCAAGCTGGATAGTCTTGTCAAATGTGTCCCGGCCGGCCAAAACCAGGGTATCGTCTGCGTAGCAAACTAACGCCGACGGGGAGGTCAACACGTAGAACCACATCGTATGCGAGATCCTACAAGGGAGGTCCTCCGATGTACGCTACCATCCCGACCCTCATAGCGAATGTGCCGGTCGCGTAGATAAGCCCCGACGATGCGCTGCAGGTAAGGGGGCACTTCGTGATGTACTAGTGCCGCCCTTATCGCAGCCCAGGGCAGGGAGTTAAATGCGTTGACTATATCTAGACTTACCGCTAACGCCACCCCACCCCGAGATACTACCTGTTCTGACAGCGAGCGGACGCGTAGGATCGCATCAACTGTGGAACGCTGCTGCCGGAAGCCACACTGGCAATCAGCAAGGTTGGGACCAACTCGCGACAGGTGCCCAACGATCCTTCGGCATTTATTCTTTCGAATAGCTTAGAAACCTCGTCGAGCAGGCAAATGGGACGGTATGCAGAGGGAGACTCCGAGTCCCTGCCTGTTTTCCTCAACAAGACCAATCCAGCCTCCTTCCAGTCAGAGGGGAACAGCCGTCTTAGGCGGTCCCCCAAAGAAGCCAGAGCCAATACCCACGCTCGGCCAGGGATACCATCCGGGCCTGGCGCGGTGTTACGAGCCTCCATTCGTTTTACGACGCGGTCCAGCTCGCTCTCAGTCACTCCTAATTCATCAGACCAGTCCGAAGGTAACAATTGCGACGAGGGGCTGTCTCTAACTACTGGAAAGAGCGTGTTAACGACTCTGGTGCGTATAACCTCTAGAAGATTACTAGTAAAATCACACGCGATTGAACCTAAATTATTAGAGTAATCTAGGCTTTAATTGCTGATTCAGCAGTGCTAAATTGAAGGAGAAAAGTACGCAGATGAGACGAAAGGCAATGGATAAAGTTCAATTTACTAATTATGCCACATACCTTTGAAACAGCGATTCCCATGCAGATGCAGATGGATGTCACGTTCGGGAATTTCAGCTCACAGACTAGGTACACTATGCTGGCCAGCGGTACACAACACAGTAGGTCTAGGTAATACAGATAACACCTTCCATGTAGGTTCAATTAAGAGGTTTGGGTGAGATGATGCGTAATGGACGTGCGCGCACCCAACCCCTGGTTGCAAGAGACTCGGCGACCACCGGCTGCCGGCCGTCCGTGGCGGCGGCGTAATGACCGTAGCGCCACCGCGTGGGATATCCCCAAACCAACTATATGTGACACTTATTTAATAAATTGGAATTATTAAACCAATGCCTCTCAATCGCCCTATGGTGATGTAATAAAATATGAACTATAAATTAGGAAGCGTAACCATTTTCCCCGGCTTGAAAGTTCCCACTTTCGAAACACAAAGGAGAAGTAAAATAAAATTGCAACTCTACCAAAGGTTATGAGAACTCTAAAGTTGCGACTCTCTATTATAAATAAGAATATTTAACTAACTATTCTACGCGGTAATTAAATCTAATACTGCACATTGGTGCACGGTAAAATTAATTATTAATGTAACGAAACTTATTGCGTTGGAAAAGGGCACAACTTTACTACCGGGCGACTGTGAAGGATCCCGCTTTTAGTCTTTACCGATGTGACTCTACAAACTCCGTTTTTATCTGGAAATATTTCTGTGATTACTCCTAACGGCCAATACAGCGGCATCACATTGTCCTGCATGGAGACGACAACCATACCGACCCGTATTGGATTGGCAGGGGTGTTCCATTTCTGTTTGTATTGTAGGGTGTGCAGGTACTCTTGGCGCCACAGCTTCCAAAAAGACTGGACCATTTGGTCAGTTAATTCATAACGCGAAATAAGATGTAACCGCGTTTCATTGACTTCGCGGGCGGGGAGAAATAATAGAGGTTTTGTATGCAAGAAGTAATCTGCCGAAAGATTCTCATGAATCTTAGCGATACGATTGGCTACGAAGGTGTGCCATCGATGCGGTGCGGAATGAATCCAACTCAAGGTTACAGTTGAATCCGAGAAAGCTACGACTGCCTAAATGGCGTGCCGAGCTGCGAAAAGATTATATACTCGCTTTATCACAGTTGATAAGAGGAATGCGGCGCATAACTCGAGACGAGCTAGCGAAACTACTTTCAGTGGCGCGACTTTAGATTTCGCACACGCCAGCGAAACGACGATACTACCGTCGGGTCTGACAACGTGGGCGTAAACCGAACCACCGTCAGCTTTCTCACTAGCGTCGGCAAAACCGACGAAGGAGAGCCTATAGCGTTCTACGACGCCGACATGTCGCAAAAATCTCAGTTCTGAGATAATTGGCAATTCAGCTTGAAATTGTTCCCACAGACGAACAATGCGAGGTGGTGGGACGTCATCCCATCCAAGTTTGACAAGCCAAAGCTCTTTGATAAGAAGCTTGGCGTATAAAATTATCGGTGCCACGGGGCCTAAAACGTCGAAAAGTGCAATGGAAGAATAGTACATTATGGTACAAGTGTGTAATGTTGGTGATTACCGCTGAGGCGCCATTGAGACCCGAGCCGTTAGGTGAGGGTCTTAAGAGAGCCGAGGACGGTAATCATCAATACACTCGTGTATCATACGACGTTTTTCAACACACTTGTGAAGAAAATAATACTAAAAACTCATTTCCAACAGTGAAAACGAGTTGTGAAAATTTTTTCGCAATGGCGGGCAAAATTAATCAGTTTTCCTATGCGCGCGCATCTAACAATGGCGATCGGCCACAGGCTAAAAATAATGAGTTATCTTTTTTTTTGGCTTTTCGCGGCTAGCGTTTTAGCCACGTACAAAATGGGGTATTTCAAGTTTTCTTTATTACAGACAAAAACAAAAGTTATATTTTAATTTATTAAACAAGTAAAAGTTGAAATTATCTATTTAAATACGAAGTTGCATGAAATGTATTGCATTTGTACTATTGAGCACGATCTTTTTTGTATCGAAACTTTTTTAAGAACAAAGCAACTCAAACAATAAATTTAAAAAAAAACTCTTTAACTCACTTGTGAATAATAGTAATGAAAAAGTCACAGTTTGATAACAGGTGTCATTATATGCCTAATTGCGGTGAAATTAGAGCCACTTTATGAGCAAGTGTGTTGAAAAAAATATTCCGATTCGTGCAAGGGCGAACATTAGGGTTAACCTGGAATACGAAACAATCCTCATCAGGGAACCAACGAAGTCCCGAGTACAGCGAGTAGTTTAGGATCAATATGCTTCAATTCGGCAGTATCTATAGCACCCAGAGGAAGCTGCCCGGTTATCTGATCCAAAACTAGAGCGTCAATTCTATACCTAGGCTACGAGCAAAACCGTGAGCTGAACGTAAGATTCTCCGAGCCGCGAACGGGCTGCGATGTACCACCAATACCACGAACGGTAGTTATTGAGTCCGTATGCATAGTTAGACCGAGCATACGGCAGCAACGCGATGTCATATAAATCTTTTGCGACCCAGGGTCCAAAAGACATCTAACCACCACGCCCTTACCCTTACTACCCGCCACTAACACCTTGGCAGTAGCCAGCACTTCGGTGCTACGTGTGGCCTGGACTTGAGCAGAAGAATGCGTACACAACGCCACACGATCAGAAGTAGCTGGGTCGGCCGCAGAAACGCAGGCTGGGTCGCTAGCGGGCACCAGCGCAGGGGCTTGCGTCGATTGCTCAAAATGCAATAAGGAATTATGCTTACCGTTGCATTTCCTACATGTTGACTTAGATAAGCACTTAGAGACGGTATGTTGTCTACTTAGGCAGTTAACGCATCTGTGATTGTCTTTTACAAACTTAAATCTATTATCCGCGCTCAACTTTTGATACGCTTTGCACGTATACAAGTTTTTATGCGGGGATTGACAAAGTGAACATTTAGATTCAGTAGCCAGAAACACCTGCGATACCTTAGATGAGGTGCTGGGTCTACCTGCGGGGGCGGGCTTAGTTGCCGCAGAAGAGATAAGATATAAGATTTTTACTTGTTCACGAACAAACTTTACGAAATAATCATAATCCAACTCTTGTTGATTACGAAGCGACACTTCAAAATGTTTTGCTGTATCTGAGTCTATTAACTTAAGACCCCAATGAATAAATATAAAATCATCCAAGTTATGTATTTTCAATTGTTTGAGTCCCGCAACCGTAGAAGTTAATTTATCGAAACCTTGTTCAATATTAGCGAGTGTCGGGCCGAACGACTTCAGTGAGAACAGTTGATTTAGATAATTAGTGGCGAGCACGCGAGTATCCAGGTACTTTGCGATAAGCGCATCCCAGACAACGCGGTAATTATCGCCAGAAGGTACAATACCTACTGCCACATTCCTAGCCTTTCCCTTTAGAAAACTCAACAGATAATGAATGCGATCAGAATCTGATAAATCTGCGTTCGTATGTATAACACATTTGAAAGTCTCATAAAAGAACGGAAAGCTCTGAATATCACCGTCAAAGGCAGGCAGCTCAATTTTAAGTACCTGTATATGATGAGCATTAGGGCTCGCTGTCGGGCTAGGTTCCTTGGAAACATTTGATTCAGTTAATGAAGCTAAAGTAATTTTTATCTCGCCGAACAACTCATCAAATGAATGTAAGGCACTATAGCTTACTTAGCACTTTGTGAAAAGTGAAGATGGACCGGTCATACGATTCGCGATAACCAAAGGAAACGGAGAAAAGCACCAAGATGTAAGCACAAAGTGTAAGCGATGGCGCGCTGTGGTATTGGCGAGTAGTTCATGTGAGACCCCAGTGGCAATAGTTAGTGGAAGCCTAAGCCAAGAGGCTCACTGAGATTAGGAACTTATTATAAACTATAAAGATGTATATTGTATAGACTACAGTTTTATATCTCTGATTTCAGAATAAAAATCTTTGTTATTCCGTTTATTTATTATTATATCTATTTTTAACCGACTTCAAAAAAAGGAGGAGGTTCTCAATTCGACTGTATTTTTTTTTTATGTGTGTTACCTCAGAACTTGTTACTGGGTGAACTGATTTTGATGATTCTTTTTTTATTTGAAAGCTGGTGTTTGTCATGTGGTCCCATTTAATTTTCATCAAGATCTGATAAAGAACTTCGGAGATACACATCAGAACTCTTCAATAAATGACGGCAAATCACTCGGGATAGCTGCAATCGCATTTATGTTTATTGTTTAAACCATTTCATAACATAACATCACACTAGTACGCTCTAAAGGGGTACGCAGGTGTAAACAGTTCACTTTGGTATACCCTTATTCGACCGAATTTGTTTAAGTTTAATGTTATTGGGTAAATCTATTCTGTTTTCACTATGGGCATTATTGGTACCTAGCCTATATAAATTGTGTAGCACAACTAAAAAGTGAAAAATAAAAAAAACTTTTTACAAAAAATACAACCGACTTCCAAATAAAAAAAACAAAAAAAGTGAAAAATAACTTCAATTTCGGAAGTCGGTGTCAAAAAACGAAGAAAATAAAACAAGAACACCGACTTCCGAAATTGAAGCTATTTTTCACTTTTTTTGTTTTTTTATTTGGAAGTCGGTTGTATTTTTTGTAAAAAGTTTTTTATTATTCAATCATTTTATTATTAGTCATTGTGTAATTGTATTCCAAATAATATATTATTAAAAACGTTCATCCATTGAGGTGTGATTAACCAATATTTAAACATACAGACTTTCATACCTATATAGAATATTAGTAGGATCCTTACGATAAGAAACGGTTACAACAATGAAAATGTGTACAGAGTTTAGCTTTTGTATGCTACAATTTTGGTATCAGTACCTACAATAAAGATGATAAAAATAGCATGATAAGTCTCATTTATTTATTATTTTACAATATAAGTAGGCAGATAATATATTGTTCGTTAACATATATTAAAACACAGTCCTCCTTCATTGGCACATATCCAATGGCACCGACTCTGGCTAATATTGTTTTCCTTCGGAGGCTCTTCGATGGCTAGCAAAGCCTTTGGTCTTGAATTGAAAAGCCAGGTCACTCATTAAAAATTGTATTACAAAAGTCCATATTTGTTGGTAAATCACAATTGCAGTCAGATTCCAATGCAGATGCACGAATTCTGTGTGTGTGTCGGTTTTCTTCCCTCTTGAGAGATCTTGTGAAATTCTGAGTAAAATATTCTGTAGTTCTATGAGGTATCACAAGAACCAGCAACTGCTCGCTATGAACACATTCAATTTTAGTAATTATAAGCTTAAATTCTTGATTTTGGCAATAACAAATTATATAAGATATTATTTTCTTTCGATAAGACACCTTTGACAAGATAAATACGGTTGCTATGACAATCTTGAAGTAATTGACTAGTGCCTACGATCCATTTCATAGTTTCATAATAAGGTTGTATACATTTCAAATAGGTATCTATTAAATTGCTTAATTATGAAAAATCAAGTAATTAAAGATTATAACATATGTAATATTTTGTTTTTTTTTTAAATCTTGAATGAAGTAATATAATACTTACGTACTTTTTATAGCTGTAAAATTCATATTAGTAAATTGTATGCAATCTTGTTATGTCTAGGATTTCTTTTGTAAAATGGAACGTACGGGTGAAAGAGAAATTGAATGGATCTTTGACAGGTCCATACTTATGTAGGTACTTACTTAACTGAGCTAGGTAGATTCTCAATTATGAAACGTAAAAAACTCAAACGCTTCCTAAATTATTTGACACTGATTTGACAATACTCAACTGATTCTTGCTGCTTTACTCAAATCAGAAACCAGCCAATTGGCATTCTTTGCAATCTGCTGGTTTACGTGATATCCACGCCCCGCACGAGGCCTATCGTCATAAAATGTATCGCCTTTCATAATCTCTGATTAGAGATGGACCGACCAGTTGGGATGGTGCACTTTTCAGCCTGACTTATAGTCGGCGACTAGTCCGCTATTAATCAGCTCTTAGTTAACTACAATAAAACTCTTTAAAATAAAATCTATAGTTTAGGCTTAATCGGTGACACTGTTAGTTTAGATGAAACTACTACTTACGGCGTTGGACAAGGAAGCGTGCTTGGCCCCACTCTTTTCTTAATTTATATAAACAGCCTCTGTAATATGAACTTAGAAGGAGGTCACATCTACTCATACGCAGATGATACTGCCATAGTATTTAGCGACACAACTTGGAACAAGGTTAAGAAATCTGCCGAGTCCGGCCTGTCTAGGATAGCATCATGGCTCGACCAAAATCTTTTGACCCTAAACATATCTAAAACCACCTTCATTTGCTTCTCTAAATATAACCTTTCACAACCTTGAACTGACTTCAAAATAAAAATTCACAATTGCCAGACCCCCTCAAACTCTAGCTTTGCTTGCCCTTGCATAGAAATTGAAAAAGTCCAATATACCAAATATTTAGGTATAATGATCGACCAACGTTTATCTTGGCATTTGCATACTGAATTGATAATGAAAAGAATTCGGAAACTTATCTGGACATTTAAAACATTGCTTTACGTGACTACTAAAAACCTTCTGTTACAAATTTACACGTCACTGGCACAGTCGGTACTAACGTAACTAGTTAATGAGGAGACAGCTGCACGAACTAGGACCGAAGCTACAGCGCACTTAAACCGGACGGCGGCTAAAATGCGCAAATATTTTAATGCAAAGCGTAAACCTCCAACAAAATACAAGGTAAACGATTTAGTATTATGGAAAGGAGCTGCTGACCGAAATGTTAACGTTGGACGAAAACTGAAGGAGAAATACAGCGGACCTTATAAGGTAACCAAGGTAGTAGGTAATGATAGGTACATGTTATGTTACTTTAGTTGAATAGATTTAAGAAATAAGGTAAACGCTTCAACTTGATGTTTACAAATCTGATTTTGAATCCATTCCCAGTTTTTTAACCCCTAACTTAGCCTTGAGATTACTTTATGATGCAGATCATCGTTTGAGCTGAGTACATCCAAAATAAAAGCCGTATAAATGCAGGCACCATACTCTAGTAAGCACTTATGGCAAAGAAACATCATTAGCACCATAACTTAAGATGATTCGGCAAGATTGATATCCTGAACATGTGGATCAAGTTCATATTCATAACGTGCAGCTTCGCGTCATAAATTGGGCAGAGGTAGAGATGGCCCGACTATGGACTTGGCCGACTGGTCTGCGGCGCACAAATAGCCAACTATACATGTGGCGAGCTCGGATCTCCCAGCTGTTCGGCAAGTAGTTCATCCGTCTCTATTATATTATATTATTGACGAAAATACAAATTATTTTTAGTTAGATTCGCACTGTTTTTGCATAAACTATAGATTTTAGTTTTAAAGAGTTTTATTGTAGTTAACTAAGAGCTGATTAATAGCGGACTAGTCGCCGACTATAAGTCAGGCTGAAAAGTGCACCATCCCAACTGGTCGGTCCATCTCTAATCAGAGATTATGAAAGGCGATACATTTTATGACGATAGGCCTCGTGCGGGGCGTGGATATCACGTAAACCAGCAGATTGCAAAGAATGCCAATTGGCTGGTTTCTGATTTGAGTAAAGCAGCAAGAATCAGTTGAGTATTGTCAAATCAGTGTCAAATAATTTAGGAAGCGTTTGAGTTTTTTACGTTTCACAATTGAGAATCTACCTAGCTCAGTTAAGTAAGTACCTACATAAGTATGGACCTGTCAAAGATCCATTCACTTTCTCTTTCACCCTTACGTTCCATTTTACAAAAGAAATCCTAGACATAACAAGATTGCATACAATTTACTAATATGAATTTTACAGCTATAAAAAGTACGTAAGTATTATATTACTTCATTCAAGATTAAAAAAAAAAACAAGTTATTACATATGTTATAATCTTTAATTACTTGATTTTTCATAATTAAGCAATTTAATAGATACCTATTTGAAATGTATACAACCTTATTATGAAACTATGAAATGGATCGTAGGCACTAGTCAATTACTTCAAGATTGTCATAGCAACCGTATTTATCTTGTCAAAGGTGTCTTATCGAAAGAAAATAATATCTTATATAATTTGTTATTGCCAAAATCAAGAATTTAAGCTTATAATTACTAAAATTGAATGTGTTCATAGCGAGCAGTTGCTGGTTCTTGTGATACCTCATAGAACTACAGAATATTTTACTCAGAATTTCACAAGATCTCTCAAGAGGGAAGAAAACCGACACACACACAGAATTCGTGCATCTGCATTGGAATCTGACTGCAATTGTGATTTACCAACAAATATGGACTTTTGTAATACAATTTTTAATGAGTGACCTGGCTTTTCAATTCAAGACCAAAGGCTTTGCTAGCCATCGAAGAGCCTCCGAAGGAAAACAATATTAGCCAGAGTCGGTGCCATTGGATATGTGCCAATGAAGGAGGACTGTGTTTTAATATATGTTAACGAACAATATATTATCTGCCTACTTATATTGTAAAATAATAAATAAATGAGACTTATCATGCTATTTTTATCATCTTTATTGTAGGTACTGATACCAAAATTGTAGCATACAAAAGCTAAACTCTGTACACATTTTCATTGTTGTAACCGTTTCTTATCGTAAGGATCCTACTAATATTCTATATAGGTATGAAAGTCTGTATGTTTAAATATTGGTTAATCACACCTCAATGGATGAACGTTTTTAATAATATATTATTTGGAATACAATTACACAATGACTAATAATAAAATGATTGAATAATAAAAAACTTTTTACAAAAAATACAACCGACTTCCAAATAAAAAAACAAAAAAAGTGAAAAATAACTTCAATTTTGGAAGTCGGTGTTCTTGTTTTATTTTCTTCGTTTTTTGACACCGACTTCCGAAATTGAAGTTATTTTTCACTTTTTTTGTTTTTTTATTTTGAAGTCGGTTGTATTTTTTGTAAAAAGTTTTTTTTATTTTTCACTTTTTAGTTGTGCTACACAATTTATATAGGCTAGGTACCAATAATGCCCATAGTGAAACCAGAATAGATTTACCCAATAACATTAAACTTTAACGAATTCGGTCGAATAAGGGTATACCAAAGTGAACTGTTTACACCTGCGTACCCCTTTAGAGCGTACTAGTGTGATGTTATGTTATGAAATGGTTTAAACAATAAACATAAATGCGATTGCAGCTATCCCGAGTGATTTGCCGTCATTTATTGAAGAGTTCTGATGTGTATCTCCGAAGTTCTTTATCAGATCTTGATGAAAATTAAATGGAACCACATGACAAACACCAGCTTTCAAATAAAAAAAGAATCATCAAAATCGGTTCACCCAGTAACAAGTTCTGAGGTAACACAAATAAAAAAAAAATACAGTCGAATTGAGAACCTCCTCCTTTTTTTGAAGTCGGTTAAAAATAGATATAATAATAAATAAACGGAATAACAAAGATTTTTATTCTGAAATCAGAGATATAAAACTGTAGTCTATACAATATACATCTTTATAGTTTATAATAAGTTCCTAATCTCAGTGAGCCTCTTGGCTTAGGCCTCCACTAACATTTGCCACTGGGGTCTCACATGAACTACTCGCCAATACCACAGCGCGCCATCGCTTACACTTTGTGCTTACATCTTGGTGCTTTTCTCCGTTTCCTTTGGTTATCGCGAATCGTATGACCGGTCCATCTTCACTTTTCACAAAGTGCGAAGTAAGCTATAGTGCCTTACATTCATTTGATGAGTTGTTCGGCGAGATAAAAATTACTTTAGCTTAATTAACTGAATCAAATGTTTCCAAGGAACCTAGCCCGACAGCGAGCCCTAATGCTCATCATATAAAGGTACTTAAAATTGAGCTGCCTGCCTTTGACGGTGATATTCAGAGCTTTCCGTTCTTTTATGAGACTTTCAAATGTGTTATACATACTAACGCAGATTTATCAGATTCTGATCGCATTCATTATCTGTTGAGTTGTCTAAAGGGAAAGGCTAGGAATGTGGCAGTAGGTATTGTACCTTCTGGCGATAATTACCGCGTTGTCTGGGATGCGCTTATCGCAAAGTACCTGGATACTCGCGTGCTCGCCACTAATTATCTAAATCAACTGTTCTCACTGAAGTCGTTCGGACCGACACCCGCTAATATTGAACAAGGTTTCGATAAATTAACTTCTACGGTTGCGGGACTCAAACAATTGAAAATACATAACTTGGATGATTTTATATTTATTCATTGGGGTCTTAAGTTAATAGACTCAGATACAGCAAAACATTTTGAAGTGTCGCTTCGTAATCAACAAGAGTTGGATTATGATTATTTCGTAAAGTTTGTTCGTGAACAAGTAAAAATCTTATATCTTATCTCTTCTGCGGCAACTAAGCCCGCCCCCGCAGGTAGACCCAGCACCTCATCTAAGGTATCGCAGGTGTTTCTGGCTACTGAATCTAAATGTTCACTTTGTCAATCCCCGCATAAAAACTTGTATACGTGCAAAGCGTATCAAAAGTTGAGCGCGGATAATAGATTTAAGTTTGTAAAAGACAATCACAGATGCGTTAACTGCCTAAGTAGACAACATACCGTCTCTAAGTGCTTATCTAAGTCAACATGTAGGAAATGCAACGGTAAGCATAATTCCTTATTGCATTTTGAGCAATCGACGCAAGCCCCTGCGCTGGTGCCCGCTAGCGACCCAGCCTGCGTTTCTGCGGCCGACCCAGCTACTTCTGATCGTGTGGCGTTGTGTACGCATTCTTCTGCTCAAGTCCAGGCCACACGTAGCACCGAAGTGCTGGCTACTGCCAAGGTGTTAGTGGCGGGTAGTAAGGGTAAGGGCGTGGTGGTTAGATGTCTTTTGGACCCTGGGTCGCAAAAGATTTATATGACATCGCGTTGCTGCCGTATGCTCGGTCTAACTATGCATACGGACTCAATAACTACCGTTCGTGGTATTGGTGGTACATCGCAGCCCGTTCGCGGCTCGGAGAATCTTACGTTCAGCTCACGGTTTTGCTCGTAGCCTAGGTATAGAATTGACGCTCTAGTTTTGGATCAGATAACCGCGCAGCTTCCTCTGGGTGCTATAGATACTGCCGAATTGAAGCATATTGATCCTAAACTACTCGCTGTACTCGGGACTTCGTTGGTTCCCTGATGAGGATTGTTTCGTATTCCAGGTTAACCCTAATGTTCGCCCTTGCACGAATCGGAATATTTTTTCTTCCATTGCACGTCTTTTCGACGTTTTAGGCCCCGTGGCACCGATAATTTTATACGCCAAGCTTCTTATCAAAGAGCTTTGGCTTGTCAAACTTGGATGGGATGACGTCCTACCACCTCGCATTGTTCGTCTGTGGGAACAATTTTAAGCTGGATTGCCAATTATCTCAGAACTGAGATTTTTGCGACATGTCGGCGTCGTAGAACGCTGTAGGCTCTCCTTCGTCGATTTTGCCGACGCTAGTGAGAAAGCTGACGGTGGTTCGGTTTACGCCCACGTTGTCAGACCCGACGGTAGTATCGTCGTTTCGCTGGCGTGTGCGAAATCTAAAGTCGCGCCACTGAAAGTAGTTTCGCTAGCTCGTCTCGAGTTATGCGCCGCTTTCCTCTTATCAACTGTGATAAAGCGAGTATATAATCTTTTCGCAGCTCGGCACGCCATTTAGGCAGTCGTAGCTTTCTCGGATTCAACTGTAACCTTGAGTTGGATTCATTCCGCACCGCATCGATGGCACACCTTCGTAGCCAATCGTATCGCTAAGATTCATGAGAATCTTTCGGCAGATTACTTCTTGCATACAAAACCTCTATTATTTCTCCCCGCCCGCGAAGTCAATGAAACGCGGTTACATCTTATTTCGCGTTATGAATTAACTGACCAAATGGTCCAGTCTTTTTGGAAGCTGTGGCGCCAAGAGTACCTGCACACCCTACAATACAAACAGAAATGGAACACCCCTGCCAATCCAATACGGGTCGGTATGGTTGTCGTCTCCATGCAGGACAATGTGATGCCGCTGTATTGGCCGTTAGGAGTAATCACAGAAATATTTCCAGATAAAAACGGAGTTTGTAGAGTCACATCGGTAAAGACTAAAAGCGGGATCCTTCACAGTCGCCCGGTAGTAAAGTTGTGCCCTTTTCCAACGCAATAAGTTTCGTTACATTAATAATTAATTTTACCGTGCACCAATGTGCAGTATTAGATTTAATTACCGCGTAGAATAGTTAGTTAAATATTCTTATTTATAATAGAGAGTCGCAACTTTAGAGTTCTCATAACCTTTGGTAGAGTTGCAATTTTATTTTACTTCTCCTTTGTGTTTCGAAAGTGGGAACTTTCAAGCCGGGGAAAATGGTTACGCTTCCTAATTTATAGTTCATATTTTATTACATCACCATAGGGCGATTGAGAGGCATTGGTTTAATAATTCCAATTTATTAAATAAGTGTCACATATAGTTGGTTTGGGGATATCCCACGCGGTGGCGCTACGGTCATTACGCCGCCGCCACGGACGGCCGGCAGCCGGTGGTCGCCGAGTCTCTTGCAACCAGGGGTTGGGTGCGCGCACGTCCATTACGCATCATCTCACCCAAACCTCTTAATTGAACCTACATGGAAGGTGTTATCTGTATTACCTAGACCTACTGTGTTGTGTACCGCTGGCCAGCATAGTGTACCTAGTCTGTGAGCTGAAATTCCCGAACGTGACATCCATCTGCATCTGCATGGGAATCGCTGTTTCAAAGGTATGTGGCATAATTAGTAAATTGAACTTTATCCATTGCCTTTCGTCTCATCTGCGTACTTTTCTCCTTCAATTTAGCACTGCTGAATCAGCAATTAAAGCCTAGATTACTCTAATAATTTAGGTTCAATCGCGTGTGATTTTACTAGTAATCTTCTAGAGGTTATACGCACCAGAGTCGTTAACACGCTCTTTCCAGTAGTTAGAGACAGCCCCTCGTCGCAATTGTTACCTTCGGACTGGTCTGATGAATTAGGAGTGACTGAGAGCGAGCTGGACCGCGTCGTAAAACGAATGGAGGCTCGTAACACCGCGCCAGGCCCGGATGGTATCCCTGGCCGAGCGTGGGTATTGGCTCTGGCTTCTTTGGGGGACCGCCTAAGACGGCTGTTCCCCTCTGACTGGAAGGAGGCTGGATTGGTCTTGTTGAGGAAAACAGGCAGGGACTCGGAGTCTCCCTCTGCATACCGTCCCATTTGCCTGCTCGACGAGGTTTCTAAGCTATTCGAAAGAATAAATGCCGAAGGATCGTTGGGCACCTGTCGCGAGTTGGTCCCAACCTTGCTGATTGCCAGTGTGGCTTCCGGCAGCAGCGTTCCACAGTTGATGCGATCCTACGCGTCCGCTCGCTGTCAGAACAGGTAGTATCTCGGGGTGGGGTGGCGTTAGCGGTAAGTCTAGATATAGTCAACGCATTTAACTCCCTGCCCTGGGCTGCGATAAGGGCGGCACTAGTACATCACGAAGTGCCCCCTTACCTGCAGCGCATCGTCGGGGCTTATCTACGCGACCGGCACATTCGCTATGAGGGTAGGGATGGTAGCGTACATCGGAGGACCTCCCTTGTAGGATCTCGCATACGATGTGGTTCTACGTGTTGACCTCCCCGTCGGCGTTAGTTTGCTACGCAGACGATACCCTGGTTTTGGCCGGCCGGGACACATTTGACAAGACTATCCAGCTTGCCGAGCTCGGGGTGGCAAAAGTCGTGGCGTCGATCCGCGAGCTGTGTTTAGAGGTAGCGCCTCATAAAACTGAGGCGCTATGGTTCCATAGACTGCCGAGAAGCAGAGAGCCGCCCAGCTCGTCAGTGACTGTTGGAGATGCGCAAGTCCAGGTGGGTCGATACATAAAGTATCTTGGCCTTACCTTGGACGGTCGGTGGGGCTTCGAAGAGCATTTCGAGCGTCTTGTCACTCGGGTTGGAAAGGCAGTGGGTGCTTTGCATAGACTGCTGCCCAATCTCGGGGGACCTCGGGAAGAAGTTCGCCGCCTCTACGCGGGTGTTATGCGATCGATGGTCCTTTATGGGGCACCAGTTTGGTCAATTAGACTGTCAGGTATCCGACGCTGCGGGACTAAAATCAATAGCCTGCAACGGAAAATGGCCATTCGAATCGCACGAGGATATCGAACAGTATCTTTTGAGGCGTCAACACTCCTGGCACGCTTTCTACCGCTGGACATTCTGGCGGATATGGACGCGAGGGTATATGACCGGATTCGCGCCATACGTCAAAGTGACAACAGCGTGCCAGGAATCGCTATGATTAGGCTGAGGCGGCAGGAACGGCGACACGCGCTCGAGCGGTGGCGCGAGCGGCTACAGCAGCCGCAATTCTCGCGCAAGCGCGTTTTCGAAGCCGTCCTGCCGCACTTCGAAGCCTGGCTGGAAAGAGGGGAGCGCATCTCCTTCAGGCTCACTCAGGTACTGACCGGGAACGGTTGCTTCGGTGAGTACCTGAACAGGATTGGGCGAGAGAACACGGCAAATTGCCAACACTGCGGTGACCTTGACTCTGCACAGCACACGCTCGAAGAGTGCCCTGCGTGGGTTTTTGAGCGGCAAGACTTGGTCGCCAGGATCGGGCGAGACCTGCATGGCCCTTACAACCGCTGGCAGAGACAGAAATCTGGAGAGAAATGGCCTCCTTCTGTGAGACCGTGATGGTTCAGAATGAGGCTGCCGAGCGGGAACGTGAGAGGTCCGATCCCGCCCGGAGAAGAAGGCGTCATGGAAGCAACCATCTCGACGTCGCCTAAAACGCCGAAACCCCGCCTGCATCAATTGCAGATGGGTCACGGGTGGTCAGATTGGGGATTCTGTCCGCCCACAAAGTGACTCTAGGAAAGACGGTGGCACAGTGATCACGTGCTGCCGTGCACAGCGAGGCTCAGGGGAGAGGCGTTGCACAGAAGGGGTTCCAGAGAGGTCTTTTAAGAGGTAACGGGGCCCCTTCCAAGTGCTGATGGTGATCACCGGGGTGATTTTAGTGAGGTAAAAATCCCACACTCCCTGGTCTTTTTCCCCAAAAGTCCAGGCGCCTTTTGAAGGTTTCCACCCGTAATAAAAAAAAAAAGGTAATATACTACAGGTAGGCAGCTAGATAGTAACTGAAATTATTGCAATACCTACTAATAAGGCGCACTCATCCACTTTATTTATTTAACAGAATTAGGTACCTACCACTACACTACATGATAACAATAATTAAAGAAATAATATAATAATAATCACTCAAATCTACTAGACAGACAGGCAGGTAACTTGAGACTAGCTTTTGCCCTACGTACCTAATTCTGTTAAATAAATAAAGAGGATGAGTGCGCCTTATTAGTAGGTATTGCAATAATTTCAGTTACTATCTAGCCTACCTGTAGTATATTACCTACTGGAAATCAGTAGGCAGGGTGCTTGTAGGCTATGCATTGCATTGGTAGGTAGGTACCTTTCTTAGTGCTCACCTACACCACCAAAGAAACCTACGTGCCAAGTTTCATTATTGTAGCTTCAGCCGTTTGGGCTGTGCGTTGATGGTCAGTGAGTCAGTCGGTCACTTTCTTCTTTTATTTAGCTACATGTTTAGATATGGATTATGGCTCGATAGCATCTTCGCTCGTCTGAGCCGCTGTGCCTTTAGCGTTTCCTTCCCACACACTTCACAATAGCTCCATTTGGGAGCTGGGATGTGTTTGCACATATGACACCTCTCTAGTTCTGCCAGGAGCTCGTCGTATGACTGACTACATAGCCTACATTTATCTGAAAAAACAAATAAACCGTTAAGAATTGCCGTACTTACGATAATAATAACTCCAAAAGAAAAACAAATAGGTTCTTATGACGTCCAAGCAGAGTTTCTTGTTGAATGTGGTCAATTTAGCATCTTGTACTTATATAACTTGATCATTTAGGTAACTGCTTTATAAAATTATAGGTATGTACCTAACTATAATAAATTTATACTTAACTATCACAACATTTTTAAAGAGGAACCTTAATCTTACCAGTTACTCTTAAACCATACTTCCAGCAAGACGGGCAAAATTTGGCTTTTTTCTGAATCGATTATGTGTCTTCAGGCTGCAACATCATTAATACATGATTATAAAAAAAAAATGTAGTCGCTGGTTTGAATATCAATGTAATGTATCAAATATAATAATGGTATGTACATATACATAAATAAATGACCTACAGTATTATTTATTACTAACGATTTTTTGCATGTTCCAAATCATGTCAATATGTATGTAGGTTCACCGCGTTATAATACGTCCTTGTGGCGTAATCATTGCCGATTAACTGAAGCGATCACAATTATCATCGCATCTAAGAGGAATGCATCCGCAATGCAATGCATCTAACTGATAGTATGGTAGCCAGAGCTCACGTTAGGTGCCGCGGATTATATCTAGGTACACTTATTTCCTATCACTGATTCATTTATTATGTAGTTAGAAATTAATCACCTACCTACATAAGTAATTATTAGGTACTACATTCTTTACAGAATACCTATTTTTATTTTGCTACACTGCTGACCCCTAATGCAACAGCTTAAATCAAATTAAAACGAAATAAACTGCAAATCTATACTAATATTATAAAGAGGTAAAGTTTGTGAGTTTGTGAGTTTGTGAGTTTGTGAGTTTGTGACGTTGTAAGGGGTAATCTCTGGATCTCCTGAACCGATTTTGAAAATTCTTGCACCGGTCGAAAGCTACATTATTCCTGAGTGTCAGTGGCTATAAAATATTTTCAAAAAAAATAGAGATCCTTATGAAAATTGCAATAATGTAACCCAAGGTAGCAAAATGTTGTCTGGAAAATACATTATTTGGCGTGCGCTGAGAAAACTATTGATGATAGATACAAATTAGTAGGTAGGGTAGGTAGGATAGGTAGGTTAGGCAGGGTAGGCCGGGTAGGCAGCGTAGGCAGGATAGGCAGGGTAGGCAGGAAAGGCAGGGTAGGCAGGATAGGCAGGGTAGGCAGGAAAGTCAGGGTAGGCAGGGTAGGCAGGATAGGTAGGGTAGGCAGGGTAGGCTGGGTAGGCAGGGTAAGCAGAGTAGGCAGGGTAGGCAGGGTAGGCTGTGTAGGCAGGGTAAGCAGAGTAGGCAGGGTAGGCAGGGTAGGCAAGATAGGCAGGGTAGGCAGGGTAGGCAGGAAAGGCAGGGTAGGCAGGGTAGGCAGGGTAGGCAGGATAGGCAGGGTAGGCAGGAAAGGCAGGGTAGGCAGGATAGGTAGGGTAGGCAGGGTAGGCATGGTAAGCAGAGTAGGCAGGGTAGGCAGGGTAGGCATTGTAAGCAGAGTAGGCAGGATAGGCAGGGTAGGCAGGATAGGCACGGTGCGCAGGATAGGCAGGGTAGGCAGGAAAGGCAGGGTAAGCAGAGTAGGCAGGGTAGGCAGGGTAGGCAGGAAAGGCAGGGTAGGCAGGTTAGGCAGGGTAGGCAGGGTAGGCAGGATAGGCAGGGTAGGCAGGAAAGGCAGGGTAGGCAGGAAAGGCAGGGTAGGCAGGAAAGGCAGGGTAGGCAGGGTAGGCCGGGTAGGCAGGGTAAGCAGAGTAGGCAGGGTAGGCATGGTAGGCAGGATAGGCAGGAAGGGCAGGAAAGGCAGGAAAGGCAGGGTAGGCAGGAATGGCAGGAAAGGCAGGGTAGGCAGGAAAGGCAGGGTAGGCAGGGTAGGCTGGGTAGGCAGAATAGGCAGGGTAGGCAGGGAAGGCAGGATAGGTAGGGTAGGCAGGGTAGGCTGGGTGGGCAGGGTAAGCAGAGTAGGCAGGGTAGGCAGGGTAGGCAGGAAAGGCAGGGTAGGCAGGGTAGGCAGGAAAGGCAGGGTAGGCAGGATAGGTAGGGTAGGCAGGGTAGGCTGGGTAGGCAGGGTAGGCATGGTAAGCAGAGTAGGCAGGGTAGGCAGGGTAGGCAGGAAAGGCAGGGTAGGCAGGTTAGGCAGGGTAGGCAGGGTAGGCAGGATAGGCAGGGTAGGCAGGAAAGGCAGGGTAGGCAGGAAAGGCAGGGTAGGCAGGGTAGGCCGGGTAGGCAGGGTAAGCAGAGTAGGCAGGGTAGGCATGGTAGGCAGGATAGGCAGGAAGGGCAGGAAAGGCAGGAAAGGCAGGGTAGGCAGGAATGGCAGGAAAGGCAGGGTAGGCAGGAAAGGCAGGGTAGGCAGGGTAGGCTGGGTAGGCAGGGAAGGCAGGATAGGTAGGGTAGGCAGGGTAGGCTGGGTGGGCAGGGTAAGCAGAGTAGGCAGGGTAGGCAGGGTAGGCAAGTTACGCAGGGTAGGCAGGAAAGGCAGGGTAGGCAGGGTAGGCAGGAAAGGCAGGGTAGGCAGGATAGGTAGGGTAGGCAGGGTAGGCTGGGTAGGCAGGGTAGGCATGGTAAGCAGAGTAGGCAGGGTAGGCAGGGTAGGCAGGGTAGGCAGGGTAGGCAGGATAGGCAGGATAGGCAGGATAGGCAGGGTAGGCAGGGTAGGCAGGGTAGGCAGGGTAGCCAGGGTAGGGGCAGGGTAGGCAGGGTAGGTAGGGTAGGCAGGGTAGGCTGGGTAGGCTGGGTAGGTAGTCAGTTGACGGGAGCGAAGCCCCGAGGGTCAGCTAGTGTTTTAATAAAATTGTTACACGTAAATGTTTAACATTGATAAGTTAGTTTAGATAATAGGTCTATCCCTATCCCGTCCCTATTTAATTCCTATATTTATGCGTTGAGCCATTTTATAGTTACCAACAGACTTTAAAGACTTGAAAGTATTTTTAATAATTTTTCCTTTGTAAAAGAAGGACTTTTGTACACAACATTTCATCCCCCATGATCCGCTCCCCAAGGACGGAATGCCCAAAAAACCTTAAGTTGTAAGTGTAACCAAACCCAAAATTCGAAGATCCTAACTTAAAACTGACCGACTTTCATACAAACTTTCATCCCTATTAGGGATGGAATTCACAAAAATCCTTTCGTAGTGGATGCCTGGACAGTATAAAGTAACTATGTGCAAAATTTCAAGTCTCTAGACGATTTTATTATTCCCATGACTTCATCCCCCTTTTCATCCTCATGGGGGTGGTATCTTCAAAATCGCTGAGACACGTATAAATTATTTTTTAATCTTCAGCCTAAACCCAAAATATGAAGATTCTGACTTTAAAACTGACGGATTTTCATACAAACTTTCAACCCCTATTTCACCCCCTTAGAGGTAGAATTCACAAAAATCCTTTATTAATGGATGCCTGCACAGTATAAAGTATCTATGTGCAAAATTTCAAGTCTCTTGACGATTTCATTATTCCCATGGCTTCATTCCCCTTTTCACCCTCATGGGGGAGGATTTTCAAAATCGCTGAGACAGGTGTAAATTATTTTTTAATTTTCAGCCTAAACTCAAAATTTGAAGATCCTGGCTTTAAAACTGACGGATTCTCATACAAACTTTCATGCCCTATTTCACGCCTTTAAGGGTGGAATTTCCAAAAATCCTTTCTTAATGCTCACCTACACTACCAAAGGAACCTACGTGCCAAGTTTCATGATTGAAGCTTCAGCCGTTTGGGCTGTGCGTTGATGGTCAGTGACTGAGTGAGTCAGTCAGTCAGTCAGTCACTTTTTTCTTTTATATGTTTAGAAGAAGAAGCATGTAGTATACGCGTGCGAAGCCGCGGGCAAAAGCTAGTCCCTTAAATTTTAACATTTCTACACTCACTTAGCTTATAGAATGACATCTAGAAACTAAAACAAAAACTGTCCGTCTGTTACCTTTTCACGCTCAAACCGCTAAACCGATTTAAATATGTATGGAGATAGTTTGAGACCTTGGGAAGGATCTAGGATAAGTTTTTAATTTGGAAGTAATTCATAAGTGTTTTAAGGTTTGTATGGTGAACCAAACAAGTAAATAAAGTATTCGAAGTACTAATGCTATGGAGACGAAGTTGCGGGCATAAGGTAGTCAGCCTATATTAATGTATCTACTCCATTTCAGTGTTACCAAACATTGGGAATCCATTTAGACCTCGTTAAAAGCTTTCAAACAAATGCCTTAAAAGGGTATTAGACTCCCCCTAACCCCGTGTTTAGCGCCTTATGCCGTATAAGTACCATTTCTTTTATTTTCCCACTCCATTCGTATTGGAATAAATAAGAAACGGATGCCTGTTTTATTTTAGCGTTACTTTGACATCTGTTTCAATGAAACTAGGCCATAATTATATCTTATTTTATAGGTAAGTACATAGGCAGGTTGGGTGTACATAAATCACAATCAATCCTAAGACAAATCTCAAATCTACCTAAAAATTTAGAATTTAAGTCTCAGATGCGGATGCGAAGTTCAGCTGACAAAACTGAACACCGCCGATGACAGGATCGAATTACGGCCAAAAACCGGTATTTAGGGCACTTCAGAAGCTGTTCGATTCCATCATACTTGAAGGGGAAACGCCACAGGCATGGTGCAGGAGTGCGGTGGTACTCTTCTTCAAGAAGGGCGACAATGCCCGATTGAAGAATTATAAGGCCATCTCACTTATAACCATATCTACAAGTTGTTTTCAAGAGTCATCACGAATCATATCTCGCGCAGGTTTGACGATTTCCAACCTCCCAAGCAACCAACAAGCTGGTTTCCAAAAAGGCTTTAGCAACGTAGACCACATACATACGCTGTGGCAGGTTATACAGAAGACCGAAGAGTATAATCTGCCTCTTTGATTGGCGTTTGTGAACTACGAGAAAGCCTACGATTCAATCGAGACTTGGGCTGCACTGCAGTCTCTCCAACGTTGCCAAATCGGATACCGGTTCATCGAGGTGCCGGAAGTATTAGTACAAAAACGCTACCATGTCTGTTCGACTTCAGGATCAGACCTTGAAAACTATCCTTCTGCAGCGAGGTGTGAGAAAGGGAGACGTCATATCTCCGAAACTGCTCACTGCTGCACTGGAGACTATCTTCAAGGTTCTGGACTGGAGAGGGCAAGACATCAACGTCAATAGCAAGTACATCACTCCCCTTCGGTTTGCCGACGATATAATGGTCATGGCTGAGACCATGGAGAGCCTCAGTAAAATGCTCCATGACCTCAGTATAGCTTCCGAAAGAGTTGGTCTTAAAATGAACATTGACAAAACCAAGGTCATGGTGAATGTCCATGTTGCACCCACACCTCTCAAAGTCGGAGATTCTACACTCGAAGTTGTGGACGATTATGTCTACCTGGGACAAACGGTCCAGTTAGGTAAGACCAACTTCGAGAAAGAGGTGAACCGTCGAATCCGACTTAGCTGGGCAGCGTTCGGGTATTTGCTCGGTATCTTCTCGTCCAACTTAAATCTATGAGCAGAGTGTGTTGTAAGACCAACGAGGTAATTGATGAAGCAGCCTAGGGTGAATAACTACGTCATAACCGACATTGTCATTAACATTATAAAAACTTCATCTAAATAAATACAACCCAGTTAAACATTATTTGCTCTAGTTATTCAGTAAACAGAAGCTTGCTTGTGGCAAAATATGATTATAGAAACAAAAACCTTTTGGTTTTGTACTCGCGTCTCTGGTGGCTATACTCTATTCCATTACTCATCTCAAAAGCTTTGTCTGTGTTACTCTTCAAACAGTTATGTTGTTTGATTGGTTAGTCAGAAAAGTAGGGTCTTGTTTGTGTTCAAATATCGAATACCCAGAACAACACTGCATTATGTCGAAAAATCTCAAAATCGACTTTTACCTATCAACGAATAGCCAAAAATTTGCCGCATATACCACGAAGACAGGCGTATTTATATCTACAAATTTTTACACAAGATGGCGCGCTAACTCTCTTTTGGTGACATACCGTCAACACAAAATTATTTCCAGTTGCAACTTGTTACTCTTAGGAACAGCACGCAGATTCTTTTACGCAACAGAATTATTTATAATGCGGTGTTGTTGTTGAATGCAGAACGAAAATTACTCCGAATTATTTAGTTTTAATTCAGTGTTGGTGACTGTGTTTATAGTTCGTGTTTGATACTATTTCGAAATAGTACTCTGTTGTTGACAAAGGTATGTATTTTGTTTTATATTATTCCAAAATGGTTTAGTATTGCTCGTAAAAGTTGAAAATCAGTGAAATGATGCACTATTGATGGTAGATATAAATTGTGTCCTAATTTTGTTAAAAGTCATAAAAACATATTGTGTTACACAAATAATTGTAATTTACATCATAAATTAAGAGAAATGTATCAACGATTTATTTTTTTCGTTATTTCCAAGAAGATTAATATTTTTTTTTAGATAATGCACTATTGTTGAATTAATGAAATTTGTATTAGTTATTTGGCAGATGATGAGTGGTCGTGGTCTCTTGTTGCTTAAAAAAGCAATGGAAGCAACCACAAAAGACACCAGAACTTCTATTGAACGAAGCGTGGAAAATGATGTCAAAAACACAACCGTTGCAGCATCAACCACTGAGACGTCAACAGTGGCAACATCAGCCGATGAAGTATCAGATAAAACCGCGGTGTGAGACAGGCAGATTTCCAGGGCGAATCATTTCTCCGAAACTGTTGACTTCTGCATTGGACTTCAAGGATCTGGACTGGAGAGGGCTAGACATCAATGTTAATCGCGACTACATCACTCAACTTCGATTTGCTGACGATAGGTATATTGGTCATGGCTGAGACCATGTAGGACCTAAGAACAATTCTCGATGACCTCAGTAGAGCTTCCGGAAGAGTGAGTCTTAAAATGAACATGAACAAAACCAAGGTCATGTTGAATGTCCATGTTACACTCCCTCCTATCGAAATCGGAAACTACACTCGAAGTTGTGGGCGATTATGTCTACCAAGGACAAAGGCTTCAATTAGATAGGTCTAACTTCGAGAGATTCAAACGTCGAATCTGACTCGGCTGGGCAGCGTTCGGGAAGTTCTGCGGTATTTTCTCGTCCAACTTATCGCAGTGTCTCAAGACCAAAGTCTATGATCGGTGTATGTGATTGCATACGAGACCGAAACGTGGTCGCTCACAATGGACCTCATCAGAACGCTTAAAATCACCCAAAGGGCATGGAGACTGCTGTGCTCGGAGTTTCCTTGCGTGACCGAGTCAGAACTGAAGACATGCGCAAGGAACGATATAGCCCGAAGAATTGCCCCCATATACCACTTGCGCATGTCTTCAGTAGACTGACGAATTGACAAACTTAAGTGGCAGTGGCCAGGGCACATTGCTCGCAGAGCGGATGGTCGATGGGGCCGAAAAGTATTGGAGTGGAGTTTCGTTGGAAGACCTCGCACTAGGTTGACGAAAGACCTGGTGAGGGTTATGGGAGTCGTCTGGATGCCTCTCGTTTAATGTGGTGACACTTGGGGGAGACCTATGTCCAGCCAGTGGACGTCTATAGGATGAAATGATAATTATACAATTTTAAACAGTTTTATGTAATGGTGTTATAACTACGCAATTTTTTTATTCCTAACAGTTTTGTTTTATAAGTGTTGTGTATTCAATAAATTTTCCCATTTTTTTTCTTACTTTTGATTATCAGCAGTTTTTGCTTTTTGTGATTTACATGTTTTAATTAACACTATGGGTGCAAAAAGAGTACTAGTTTATGTTTAAAATAAATAAGTAACTACTGATTTTTGTAAAATTTTGTCGTTTATTTAATTTTAATGGTTTTATTACTGAAAACAAAACAAATAGGTCGTTATTGTATATTAAATCACAATAAAAAAACAGTAGAATAAAAGTGCATTATTTCAGAATAAATCAGTAAAAAGCACATAATTCGAAATCATTATTTTTTTATTTCGTTCAGTCATTTCACAACATTTTATTTTCTTTATTAACGCGTTTTGAATCAACTGCTCTATATAATGCTGATACGGATTGGATTCTTCACATGAAATCATCAAGACATTCGCAATAACTTTGACATAAATTGAGATAACGGTTTTTCGTCGATTCTGAAAAGTTTGCTATTTTGACTTAGTGCAGTGTTGTTTTGGGCGTGCGATATTACAGCCTGAAGATTTTATGTCTATAAGAAACCTGGTTAGCTTTTAGGTGTATTCTGTTAAGGTTGCTGGAAGACATGTGTAGAACGAGATTTATGGAATAAGGCCAAGTACTGATAGTAATTTGTAAAAAAAGTTAAATATCTGTACCTAATAATAAATTTATTGTCAGACCATTATTTGATTTATTTTGATTTGTTAATTTATCTTCGCTCGGTTTTTTATTATGACCAAATTTATTTTCAGAAAACACATACAATTAGTTGTAGTTAAAATAAAAGTACACGATATTAAATGCTTTGCTCATATTAAATGACGGTTAATAAAATTAGTCTTCATCCGTGCCTACTAGAATGGGCCTGCTCAGAGTCAAAATGTTACCAATTTAAAACAGACGAGTCTTCGATTGTAAATTATGTTAATAAATCAAAAAAATACAACAGGAGGTATGCTTAATCAACAATATTAAAAGTTTAATATCAACATGTTTTATAAAAATATTTATAAACATTATGTTTTAATTGTTTTTTTATAAAGTAACGTAGACATTAATGTCAGCAATATCTTCCTGGTAAACTTATTTGATATCCTTGAATATAAAATTGTAAGGGCCCTTTATGTAGTTCAGTGCTTGCTGTACAGTTTTCGGTGGTGGTCCGAACCATTGCACTTGGAAGTTCTCTATTAGTCTCGCCACAAATGTATCAATTTCCAATTCTGCTATGCGACGACCTGAGAATAAAATAAAAATTGATAATTCAATGTTTTTAGGGCTCCGTACCCAAAGGGTGAAAACGGGACCCTATTACTAAGACTCCAATATCCGTCTGTCTGTCTGTCTGTCACCAGGCTGTATCTCATGAACCATGATAGCTAGACAGTTGGAATTTTTACAGATAATGTATTTCTATCGGAACCCTTCGTGCGTGAGTCCGACTCGCACTTGGCCAGCTTTTTTTTATTTCTTACTATAACGTGTTAACGGCATCATGATTCCTCTGCGAAAAAGAGATAGTGCTCTTCGTCCTGTACAGCTCCGTCACTCTCTCGCAGTAGCACCATGAGAGTTTTGACACGTTAATGTGCTTAATAATTTTTTTGTAGAAGCTATGAATTAGAATCGTACTGAAAAAAATCAATAAAATCTTCTAATTACTTAACCCAAGTTATCTCTATGCAAAATAAAATGCAACCCATTGACCCTTAAAATCACACAAATCTTAACCTTCTATTTACATTTTCATAGTCAGGCAAGGAGTATTTAGAATGATGAAATGCTTACCAATACAGCTGCGGGCCCCAAAGCCAAAGGGTCCATATACAAACGGATGAGCATTCCCATAGTAAAGTGGGTCATCTTTCTTGGCAACCCATCTCTCTGGGATATATTCATTGGCTCTGGGGTAGTTCTTTTCCATCAGTGACATTTCTCGGTGAGTAAAGAGGACATCGACCTGAAATATATGTCATTTAACAAATTCATGACTGAAGCATTTTTTTTAATTCTGTCATGTCACACAAATGATGAGATTTAATGACTATAAAGATCATGGTGTAATCACGACACTCACGCGGGCGAAGCCGCAGGCAGAGCGAAATTTAAAAAAAATCAAGTGACTCAATATGACACCTTTGGGAGAGTTTCACTTACATCTTTCGGTACCTTATAACCCAGTATATTGTACTCCTTCGACGTCTTTCTCGCATTCGCTGATGCTACAGGCATCGTTCTCAGCGACTCTTTGATGCACGCTCTCAGGTAAGGTCTTCGCTCTGAATAAGACATGACTTCTTCTCTTAATTTAGCTTGTTTCTCTGGGTGTTTTGCAAGAAGGTAGAGAATTGCAGTCACTGTGTTTGCAGCCTGAAAAGATTGTATTCTATCATGCATGACTATCGCTCAAAAACAATATTCAAGAAAGATGATATATATGTATCGCATCAAAGCTGGCCGATAGATGCAAACCATCGAGAAGTCTAGATGTATTCCCTTAAGTTAAGACATCGTGTGTGGGCAGGTCGGTGGGTACAGTCGTGGAAATGAAATCACACAAATTATGCGATACACTGGGTTTAATCAAATTTTCACGGTTACAATCTTGCTTACTAATATTACGGATCGACACTGATTCTACAACGTGTTAGCTCTAAGGTGGTCAGTATTCAACTGCCATATTCTGCTGTCTCCGCCATGCAAGCGGTTAGAAAAAACGCACCAATGCGTAGTTGTTCTTACTTTGCCGCCAGATGGCGTGCTTGCGATTTGTTTTGACGTCCGTACAATTGAACCGTACGTACAATAAACCCGACATATGCATGGGTTTAGTTTTCAAGTGGATGGCCAAATCCGAAACTATGAACATAGTGGAAAACACTCAAAGGGGTCACAGGCCGATTTTGATAAAAACTGCAACTCCATCATTAGGTTTTTAAAAAATCAATAATCCTAGCCAGGAATCGAACCCGTTGATATTGAAAAAAAAACATGAAGTATTATTACACCACTCGATAGTGTCGCTAATAAGAATAAAATTCTGGGAAATAATGCCATACGGCCAACTTGAGGAAAGACTTAACTTTTTTTTTTTTCTTTGTCCCGAACTTGTTTACTCATAGAACGTCGTACGTAGGTATTATCTTGTACGCCTTATTGACTAAATTTGGCAAATTGAGTACATTGATTTCAAGATACTTACCGTGTCAACACCAGCAAATAACATATCACTAGCCATGATGTGAGCCGCTTCTTCGTTGATTTCTAACAATTTCTCTAGAACACCCTTCTCTGTATCAGATTTGTTTTTTAGGTTATCCATTCCCTTTTTGAGGAAATATTTTGTTAAACTGAAAATATTAAAATGTGGGTTCTATTCATTTGGCTGGATTAAGAAAGGTTTGGCAGTCTTAAAGCGCACATAGTTCTTAAAGGTTTAAATCAGTTCAGGCCATATAAAATGGTTACAATGTGTGTACAACATTGGTCTTATAAAACTCTTAGCTAATTTTCTTATCATTTGAGGTTCCTCAAAGAAGTAGACAATGGAAGTAAAACAATCAATCGGCCTAGCCTTTTCCCAACTATGTTGGGGTCGGCTTTCAGTGTAACCGGATTGAGCTGAGTACCAGAGTTTTATACGGTGCGACTGCCTATCTGACCTCTACAATCCAGTAACTGGGTAACACGGTACCCCTCGGCTAGACTGGTGTTAGATCTCCAGCTTCTGACTACTCGTAACAACTGTCAAAGATCTTCAAATGACAGCCGAGACCAACGGCTTAACGTGTTTTCCGAGGCACGGAGGAAACTCGGTATGTTGAAATGGTCACCCATCCACGGACCGAACTCGTCAAGCGTTGCTTAACCTTGACGAGCGACCCTTGCGGCTGTTAATATTTAGCCACGAGCTCCTCAATGGAAGTAAAACTTGAACTACAAAATACACTATATTACTTATTACATCTTTTGAAACTTACTTTTCGTGATGCTCATATAACTTCATGGCTTTCTTAAACGATGGCGTCGAATACAATCTCCAAAGATTTGGTTTGAAGTCTATTTCGTTGGCTGTAGTAAAGAGTTCGTGGACACATTGGATCAGCTGCCACTCTGGAGAGTCTGCAGGCAAGTTGGGATCAAAGCAGTTCAGGCGGCACCCAAGTGAGACTGTGCCGATAGATTCCAAAGCCCACAGGTTCATTTCCTTGCTGAAGTCTTTTGTGATCATGTTATTTTCGTCACGGCAGGCTCTCATTCTGGAAACATGATCATTTTGTTTTTTTAGGTATCCTTTGGAAAATAAAGTAACCGTCGATTGCGTTGCTTCGTTATTTATGTAGTGGTTACCAAAACACTTCTTATTCGCTTCGCTAAGAACCAAACAAAAAGAAGAAGTTCTGAAGACGACCGCATGATGCATGCATTTCGTTCGTCTTCAGATCTTCTGCATATGCATTTCTTTCTTCTCATGGCAGATTGATCCTAGTCGGAAAATGAAAATGAATAATATAGAACCCATAGAAACGGACAGCATTAGATAAACTCTAATTTGCACCTTCAAGACGTAAGCGTGCTCCATTGTCGTCCACATTTTATTGCTTACCATCAGGTTTATCAACAATATTAAAATAATGTGATAGAAAACAGGTATTTAAATGTTTATAAAAGAATGTACTTTTGTTACCTTGCAATCATGTCCTGTGCTACCTCATCCAGTACCGTTGCGTATAGTTTGATCGTTTTGGGTTGCAGCATCACTGGGTTGACGGTAGAGCGAAACTCTTTCCACACCTCGCCGTGGCTGGAAAAATATTACAAAAGTTTTCTGAGGAGTTTGCATGAGTGAAGGGATTCTTATTAACGCAGGTCAGGGTACATAATCGTCATCATCATTTTAGACGAAAGACGTCCACATGATATGGCGACACTTGGGGTAGGCCTATGTCTAGCATAGGCCTCCCCCAAGTGTAGCCATATCGTTTAATCCTGTGCGTCTCGCATCCAGCGTATTCCCGCAGCCTTAACCAGTTCATCGGTCCACCTGGACGGAGGTCTTTGATCACTGCGTCTACCGGTACGCGGTCGCTACTCCAGGACTTTGCGGCCCCATCGACCAAACGTTTTTAAGGGTTTTTTTCAATTTTTATTATTATCATTAACCGCACTTACTCGGACACAAGGCCCGTTGCATGAAAGTTAATTCCTTTGCTTTTCCTATAATCTTTTCTGTAGTATTCCAGGGACTGGAATCCTGGACGGACGGGCAACCAGTTTTCACTTCGTAAAACCTGAAAAAAGATTGTTGCTTTTTAATGTAACGCAGTCTTCTGGTATTAATAACGACAGAGGTATAATTATCTTTTATCTGACTTGGAAGGATTTGGTTATTTTTTGTCATTTTATCTAATAGGTATAATACGTAATGAAGAAAATATTCTACGAAAACATTTAAATCGTTATCTGTTATAAGGTAGAGATTCTGTGCAGGCGATGTGTGTTTCTTAGATATTATAAATTATGTTTAACCAGTGACTTAGCAGCTTTTGCGATACTACCGGTATCTTTTATTTTTTTTAATTTCATTGTAGTGATTAAATTTTAAAAGACAAGTTACTAAATTTTCAACTGATGATACGTCTACCTTTTGTTTTTATTATTCAATTAAAAAATCATTGCCATAGTTGGGAACGCGTCTAAGCTAACTTTAGTGCCAAATTTTGAAGATATGCTTTCTTCAAATTTTAATTCAGAAATCGGGGTAATGGTTCGGGTACCAGTCGTAAGAAAATAGTCTGATTATCATAGATATGATATATCTCCATAATCAAATGAAAGTGTAATTTTCGGTTACTAATACCTAACAATATTTAAATTTTAGCACTTATAGAAAATAATTTGTGTTTGTCAGACGCGGTTATTCCCAAACAAATAAATAAACGAGAATTATTTTTGCTAGATTGAAACTATCACGTCCGTGGTTCCTTCAATGTGTTATAAATATTTCTAACTAGCTTTTGCCCTCGACTTCGTTCGCGTGGAATAGTGACTTCCACTCTTGACCAATAGATGGCGCTGTATGTCCGGAATAAATTTTATTTTATATTTTATTTTTTGTAATAAAAACTATCCTATGTCCATTCTCAAGTTCCAAACTATGTCTGTACCAAATTTCACACAAATCGGTTCAGTAGTTTAGGCGTGAAGCAAAGACAGACAGACAGACAGGCAGACAGACAGACAGAAAGACAGACAGACAGAGTTACTTTCGCATTTATAATATTAGTTTGGATTGCCCTACATTTTTGACTTTGATAGCCGCTCAGATGAGGCGGCGAATTCTTCTAATTATAAACTCATTACATTCCAATAGCATTATCATTAAAATTGCAAAACTTGTAATCGGTTTATAATTAAGGTAATTGACCTGCTGATTGCGACTAGAATTTGAATGATTTAAATTACGGCCTACATATTTAAAACGTTGTGGTTTACTTTCTGTTTATGGGTAAGTCGATTTTGTCTGTGAGTCGTTAATCCTAGGCGTGTTAATGCGTAGGACGATAAAACGTCTTTGTTACCGAATACACAATATGAACGAACCAAGTTTATAAAAAGGTTCAAATACCAAAAACAAAACCATACTTACAAGTGCTGAACTTTCAGGGTCGCTTAAGAATAACATAGGAGGCTTGCCAAACATACTTTCGAACCTAATAATTGGTCCATATGCTTCTATTAGTTTCATTATCGTTTGAGGGTCCTCTATATTGGCAAACATGCCTGTCAAAACAATACAAAAGTATAATTTTATAAATGCCTTAAATGGTTCAATAGCCAGTATGCCAGCGAAGTAACTTGAGAAAACGGCATGTCCTAAGACCAACAATTTAAAAACATATGGTATCCACCACCCCACACTGGGCCCGCGTGGTGAATTAAGGTCCATTGCCTCTCACAGACAAGAGACCTGTGCCCCAGCAGTGGGAACTATAAAAAGGTTGATAGGTATAGTACTAGGATGGTGCTATGATAGCCTTTGACAAGAGTGGCCATCAAAATCATCATCATTAACGGCTTACAATAGATCTAGAGTGCCCGTGAGGGCACAACTCACCTCCAAGTATGAAATGATGCAGTTGCCCAATGATGGGCAAAGACGAAGGTCCGGGTATCTCTTTCCATGGCTTTACGTTTTCTGTCTTGACAGCAATGCTTGCCACTGCTACGGTTCTGGAAAGGTCCAAAATCTAAATATATTATACGTTATACTGATAAATAAGAAAGAAAAGAGGTCAGTGATAGCGTGACGTTTGACAGGGCGGAAAGGAAGAACAAAACGTATTGCGCCGACCCCAATACATGGAATAAGGCTAGGAAGGTGATAGATAAGTACCGATATGTATGAGTTGTATAAGAAATAGATCATGCCGTGGATAAATTTTGGATGATGGAATCATAGATGCACAACATATATCTTTTTTATTCAATTTATGGAATATCTATTAAATGTGTCAAATACTGGAGGAAAAATAGGCGAGAGCTAACCTCAAATTATGACTTTTTACTAAGGAAATTCAGTAGAAGTTCTCTGCCCGCATTTCCTTAATGTTGTGTAAAATAATTGGTGCGGCAAGAATTTCTAAAATCATAGGCTTTCAAGTTTAAAATACAATAAAATAGAAAAGGGAAATGATATCAATTATTGGTGCTTGGTGTTAGTAGGTATGAATGTGTGTCTGTGATTGTGTAAGGTATATGTGGGTGAATGTTTGGGGGCAGTGTGTGTGGGGAGGGGTGAATAGTATGTATTAAATTGGCTATTTTGGGACAGCAAGTAGTTTTTCTGTTTCTTCTTAGTTTAACTCCCGCAGCCAATTGCTTAGTTTCTATTTGCATTTGGTTTTGGTGGGGTTATTAATTGGGAGTATCCTATTTATTTTATTATAAAAAAGCAACCAAGGTATCAAAAGAAGCGATGAGAGGAAGTAGTCGAGAGCCGGATGTGATGGCGGACTATGGGATCGAAGCGTCTTCTTCTGTGGGAGAGTGAGTGGTTGAAGATAGTGAGGACATGCTGTTTTACAACCGTTTGCAATATGAATTGCTGGCGAGCCGTTAAAACATTTGCTTCCCTATATAACAAAACCGTTAGATATTGGAAAGGTAGGAATAAGGATACTTACTTTCAGAATGGCTCTCTGCGCTCGTTTAAGCTCTAACATAGTATTTTTTGTAGCACCACCCCAGGACGTTATGCAGTAGGTTAGTAGGGAATGGGCGAGAGCTAAGTAAACCGATCTCGTCTGCCACATGTCTTAGGCTCTTGAAGACATATATAAGTTTAAGGAACTTTGCTTGGCCTGTTTTCTGAATGCAGGTGGTGCATGTACGATTATTTGTATTTTGTTTGGAACATGTGTCGGCTACTATAGAATACAACGAGTTCATGTGTGTGTTGATGATTGTTTTGGTGTTTTTGATACTCGTGTTTGTATTTTATTTGGATTTTGTGTATGTTTGTTTTTGATGTATACGGTTTTTTCCGCGTTTAGAGTGAGGACATTATTACGCAACCATTCCGTCACAACTTTGAAACCCAACTGTGCTTGCATGTGAATGAGAATATACCTAAGCACATAATACTATACCTACAGGGCGAAAATTTAACTGGCAATATTTCAAGTGATAAAAGTACCAATGCATATAAGGAAATTCACCACGGAACTAACCGCCGTTTCAGTTGCGAAAAATTCTGCTGTACCCCATCATTTTGCCCATATTTTTTACAGCATTGTAAAATTGTTTATATTATTTGTGAGCTTAGTAATTTCATAAAAAAAAGAATCAATATACTTATAAAAATATCGTTTTATGTGTCGTATTATATAGACAATTAATTAGCAAGATCTATGTAAACACTTAGGTTCCTATATGCAATCAAATAAGACGGCGGTTATGTTTCGATTTTTCCTGTACTTGATATATTATAGTGGTTATCTAAGATGATAATGCAACAGAATCTAACAATTTTTATGTGTATCTAACCAAAAGCAAAAAAAAATGGATATCGTAATTCCAATAATATCTCAAAACGAATATCCAGACACCGCGACAGCTTAGGTATCAATTTCTTACAATAATAATACCAGCCAGTAACTCGCCCACTGCAGGGCAAACCCCTCTACAAAGAAGACACGAGTTTTGATCACAAATTTCTTAGTCATAACCAATTTCTTAAACTGTAATTAAATACCCTCGTGTTGGTCTGCGAGACCGACGAAACAAACTTTCTTGATTTTTCTCTTATGATGACATTTTGTACTTTCTTTTAGCTGCCGGATTTGTTGCTACGATCATTTTAGGGTGGAAAGTGCCATCATGCGTGTAGCTAGTATAGTCGACGCGGGTATATGTGTCACAGCAAGATTTTCATTGATTTTGTACTAAAGTTTTTAAATTTGTTTTGGTCCTCAATTTTGCTGTCCTTTTATTGATCTACATGCACTACATGTTATATTCCATATTCAAAAGTTTGATTGAAGGAAAAAATATGTTTGCAGGCATTTTCTAAACTCTTATTAGAGACTGTTACAAAATAGTCTTGCTCAGTATCTTAACTGTCGATAAAGTGGATATCTTATTTAAGATATTCTCCAGTTTGAGAAAACATCATTTCACAATATGTATTCTTAATAAAATATTGTAAAATTGTGTTCCAAACATTCGGTATGTAACACCGTGCACTGGTATAAGTGTAACAGAATTTGGCGCGGGTATAGGAAGTTTAAAACATACTTATATACTAGAAAATAAACACTTACCTGATACATTCCTTATTAACAGTCATTAAATCGAACAGCGGCTTGAACTTTTTCGTATGCATCTTGATGTTGTTGATCATACAATAACAATCATACACTGATGTTGTTATCAATTCAAGTTTAACAGCTACAAAACAAAAGATAGCATTAGAATCAATGTTGTATTACATCTGGATATAGTGTATTTTCCTTTGTTAGTCCTATATTTTAAACAAACAATACAAAATTCAAAGTGTGATTATCTTTGTAAGAACATCACAATGTAAGGACACACGATTAATAATTTACAAATAGGTTTTTTTAACTAAAGACCATTTTTCACAAGATAACAAAAACTGTTTAGTATGATAGTACTAGTATTCCATATAGAATTGATTTATAGAATAGTATTTATAAAATAGCATTTAAATAACTTATTCAAAAGATTTCGTTAACAAACTATACGTACGTCGCGGTCGGTCAACAGACTGTTATGAAATTATAGTGGTCTCCTATCTGCTTTTATTGAAGTTTATGACCATCTGTGTTTAACCTGATTTTGACCGATTTTGCCCTTCGCTTAATTAAATAACAATTTCCCAATCATATCGTCTGATAAAATACGGAATATGACTTTCATTGAAAGATTGTACTATAATGAAAGTCATATTCCGTTGTAGTAAAGTCGGTTTTTGATAATTTGGTGAAAAGTGCGTTTTGAATTTTGGTGTTTTGTTGCCGCTGGTAGTTATCATGACACTTTTTTTTAAATTGATTATTCTACCGCGCACTTAGTCGCCCGCGCCCTTTTTTATCGTGTTTATTTGTTTATTCCTTTTTTATTTTCATAAAAAATACAATTATTGGACTCCTACATCGCACATTATTTTTAGTCTTACTTAACTAACTTAAGACTACGTGAGTTCATCCCTCACTAACTACTATATACATAATATGATATATTTTTTTAAACACTGGCATTATTATTTTATATATCTATTCTCTAGTTATCGTTATGTTATTATCTATTTTGTTTACTTCTTTCTATTGATACACTAATTATCTTATGTTATTTACTATTTTATTTACTTACTTCTATTGATACATTTTTTGGGGAAGATGCTTGGCAGTGCGGGCAGACCAGTCCCGGCTGACTCCGTCGTAAGGACGTTAAGGTGAGTATGACTGACTCGCTCCACCATGCAGCTTCACATATATATTTTTGCTTAACAGGGTTTATACAGTATGATGGTTTGGGTATGTCTTTGGGTTGGAGTTTTTGGATGGGACTTGTTGGGTGGTGTTTTGGTGATATCTGCTGACCAGGGACTTCGCTAGCGTGAGCAAGGCTTCTATGACGATTACGTCACGATGCTGCATGGCCGTCTTAAGATTGTAATCGACGACCTTTTTAGTCGGCGCATCCATCGCCCTCTTAGCAAAGCGGCTTGCGGCGTCATCGGAGTTGTCGGTGTAATAGCCGCTGTTGTGGACCTTAAGCATTCCAGACTTGGTGTTGATGATGATGACGCTGTCGTAGGTCAACCCCTGAGCCTCGTGTATGGTTAGTAGGTGTGACCCTTCGCCGGACCCAAATCCCTAGCTCGCAAGAGAAGCTTTCTCTCCCTGCGTATGAACCGTATTATGAACAGGATATGATGAATATGAACAGGAACACGGTGTTTTGGGCAGTGCTCGGTATTTGCGCCCCTGTGTAACCTATCACCTTGAAGGAGTAGACCCGTGACAACGACGACTTGGAGGAGTATATACCAGGGTATATCTTGCTCAATGCAAACGCCACGTCCATTGGATTGCGGTGTGTGCAGAGAAACTCCCGGGTGATGCCAGCCACCAGGTCTGAGCGCGTATACCTTAGATCAAAAAAAACCTTTTTTACAAAAAAAATCTACCGACTTCCAACTAAAACCACTACAAATTGAAAAATTACTTTCTTTTTCGAAGTCAGTGTCCATAACGAAAAAAATTGGTACCTACCAAAGACACCGACTTCGAAAAAGAAAGTTATTTTTCACTTTGTAGTGGTTTTAGTTGGAAATCGGTAGATCTTTTTTTGTAAAAAAGTTTTTTATTTTACACTTTTTAGTTGTACCTATTAAGCAACTTGCCTTTAGTAAAGTAGGTACTGATCATGCCAGAATAGATTACCCGAATACCATGAACATAGCCGGCGAAATGAGAGTGTACCAAGGTGAACTGTACACATCTGCGTACCTCTTATAGTGTACTGCCGTGATGTTATGTTATGAAATTGTGTAAACAATTAACAGATATGCGATTGCAGCAATCCCTAGAGATTTGCCGTTATTTATTGAAGGGTTATGTTGTATATCTCCGAAGTTCTTCATCAGATCTTCACCAAATTACAATGGGACCAATGTCAGTACATACTCTATCAAACAAAAAAAGAATTTTCAAAATCGGTCCACAATTGACGGAGATATCGGTGAACATACACAAAAAAAAAAAACATACAAGAAGTCGAACATAGAACCTCCTCCTTTTTTGAAAGTCGGTTAAAAAGGTTCTCTCTGTCCAAAAATGGAAGCTGGTTAACGTCTCCAACGAGGACAAGCTCGCTTGCTCCAAACAACTTTACTGCCATGACTATAGCCCCAAAGTGGTTTATAAGAGCCTCGTCTACCGTTAGACGGTAGCATTTGTCTTGGCTCTTGAAACCGTTAGCTAGGATTGAGGTCATAGTGCACACCTTGGTCTTTGCTCGTTGCGGTGCGCAAGTTTTCCCTAAGATCTTTGGCAGCTTCTGTTGTCGTGGTGTCTATCACGTCCCTGTCCTCGTCGAAGTGCTTTACCAACCAGGTTGTCTTACCGCAACCCGGAACTCCGTTTATCCACCTGATATTGGGCACAGCCCAACTATCCTGCGATGCCGGAATACCTGCCATTTCGAGGATCTAATCACCCGGCATGATTTTGGTACATTTGACGGTAACCACTATCGGGTCGTCACTTGGCACGCTGAATTTTAATTTGCCTAAGCGCTCCGTCTCTTCCTTGTCCAGGACCACAAAACCACTCCTCGCACTGTAGTTTTACCCTTTGATGACTTGGGATGTGACGTTGTCGTAAACCGCACACATCTCGCGGTAGCGCACCACCAGCCGTGCCATCGCACTGTGCCACGCCACCCTGGGAGAACTGAAGAGATCCTGTCCGTCCTGCTGCCTGCCTAGACATCCTGACCTCATACAGCGGCACGTCATACGAATCCACCTCTTATTTTTATTTTACCTTAATTATTAATGTAGCTTACGTTTAGATCATCTGAGCTAAGCGTAACGTTACAACTTTTTACTAAATTTATTATTTATTAAAACTAAATAACTTACTGTTGCAACCACAGATATAGATAGACCTATTATAATTAAATAACTATTAGACATTTATTTTAAATTATTTAAACTTTATCTCTTAAACATACTAATCATGATAAAATCACCACTTCCAAGCCAGAATCTTTGAAATACGTATAGTAACGTCGTTCTGTATAGTTGTTTTTTGTAATTTAAATTAATATATATTTTTTTTTACTTTTATTCTATTTTATTTCATAGATAGTGATAATAACATTGTTGTTTTCACCAATAGTCAAATAGGAATGATATGTTACCCAGAATAGTTCCTTGGGAACTTCCGTTAATAAATCATATTTTAAAAAGGTAATGAGGTGTAAGATGGTTTATTATAAACTAGTAATTTGTGATATACACAATCGAATGTATAAGTGAAGTTAAAACTATTTACTATACTATTTTAGATCCTTGAGTACAAAATTGTAAGGTCCCTTGATATAATAGAGGGAGGCTTGTTGTATTGTTGGCGGAGGTCCGAACCATTCCACTTGGAAGTTTTCTATTAGACTCGCCACAAATGTATCCATTTCCAATTCAGCTATGCAACGACCTGGAGACAAAACAAATGACTATTAGTATACTCATGAATAAGGGCGTGCAGCCCAACCGAAAAAATAAATATCGGCCTTGTGATGCGAACGTTTCTCCGCGTGGTTTATATTTATGCTCAGGTCAGCATTGATGTGGGTTTATTCACTATAAGCAATATTTGCACCTCTTTTCAATGCATGTCAAATATCCCTCTTAAAAAAAAACCGGCTAAGTGCAAGTCAGTCTCGCGCACGAAAGGTTCCGTACTATTATCGCAAAAAATGGCAAAAATATCACGTTTGTTGTATGGGAGCCCCAATTATTTTTTTTTTCACGGTTCATGAGATACAGTCTGGTGACAGACAGACAGTCAGACATACGGACCGTGGCGTCTTAATTATAAGGTCCCGTATTTACCCTTTGGGTACGGAACCCTAAAAAATATCTTATATCAAAATTCTGGTTGAAGTCGTAATTTACCTATACAGTTATCCACCGCTCCGGGATGTACTCTCGAGGCTTGGGATAGTTGTCTTCCAAAAGCGACATGCCTCGGTGGGCGAATACAACTTGCATCTGAAAAGACGAGCAAAACTCAATGTAAAGAATTTGTACAATTTCGATTTCGTGGATATGTAAATGAAATAAGTATAATAATAAAGAAACATGTAGCTATTCATAAACTCACAAGATTGGAAATGCTAGCGCTTATGCCGTTAGTCCGGGAAGAGGTCTCATAATATTATCATACTTACGTCTTTAGGTATCTTATAACCCAAAATATTTCTATATTCAAGATAGATTTTAATAGCATGTAAATTGCTTTATTTTTTTTTATCAAGTTATATCCAAAATATGCTAACCGTGTCTACACCAGCAAACAACATATCACTAGCCATAATGTGAGCCACTTCTTCGTTGATTTCTGGCAAATTTCTTAAAACGCTTTTCTCTTTATCAGATTTGTTCTTGAGCTCTTCCTTTCCTTTTTTGAGGAAATATTTTGTTAAACTGAAAAAGTACAAAAAAAGGTTACGATACACACACTATTGCATTGAAATGGAGAAAAAAAACGATGAATAAAATCCACATTGAACTTACTCTTCATGATGCTCATATAACTTCAAAGCTTTCTTGAACGTTGGCGTCGAAAACCATCTCCAAAAGCTTGGCTTGAAATCCAATTCATTGGCTATAACGAATAGTTCGTGGACACACTGGATCAACTGCCACTTTGGGGAATCTGCGAGCAATTTCGGATCAAAGCAGTTCAGGCGGCAACCAAGAGCGACTGTTCCAATAGATTCTAGGGCCCATAAATTCATTTCTTTATCATAATCATGAACTTTTCGTCACGGTTGTTAGCTTTCATCCAAAAATAATTTTGCAAATTATAAGTGTGTCTATAAAAAAAATGTCCTTGCTCTTTCTTCGTTGTTAACTAGCTTCTGCCTGCGGCTTCACCGGCGTGAAAAGTGTTTTCTGATCCCAAGGGAACATTACACCGGGATGAAAAGTAGCATATGTTCTATTCTATGTCGGTGCCTAATTTCATACAGATCCGTTCAGCCATTTTGGCATTCTGGCGTGATTGAGTACCATCCAAACTCTCACATTTAATATTAAGTAACATAATAATTATGTTACCTTTTGATCATGTCTCGTGCAACTCCATCAAGTACTGTAGCATATTGTTTGATCGTCTTAGGTTGTAACATCACTGGGTTGACTGTCGAGCGGAACTTTTTCCATACGTCACCGTGGCTTGAAACAAAAAAAAAGAATACATTTAATATTTTGATTGGGTGGTGTTGATTTAATTCGAATTGTTGATTATGATAATATTTAGGGTTTGACTTACTCGGTAATAAGGCCTGTGGCGTGAAAAGTATGGCCTTTATTTTTCTTATATACTTTTCTATAGTATTTCAGGTTTCATGAGCCTTGAATTTTCACTGTAGTGAAGGCAACCAATTTTCACTTCGTAATATCTATGGAAAAAATATTTATTTATTTATTTAGCCAAACTAACTAAATACACACAAGCCAAACTAACTAATACACATAAAACACATCATTAACAAATATAATGGCACTGCATGCATGTAAATTATAGGTAAACCCAGCAATTTATTCAGATCTCACTACAATGTGTGATTATTACTCATCTGTGTGGCTCAAAAAACAATAACTAATAACAGAGATATCACGAAGTTCATCTGTCATGGAAATGGAAAATATTACTTGTAGAAATATAATCAGAAGAAATTAATCGGAATGCGACCTATATACAATAACCATGGATTGCACACTGCTCAGCTCAACGCTATCCGAAGTATCTGATACCGAGTTACTGGATCTGTCGAAAAAAAGTATGCCTACAAGCGCCGGCCTTAGCCTGGCTGACTTTCGGCATTTAAACCAACAGTTTAAAGATCTTCGTTTGGCACTTACTGTTGCGCACGAAAAAATAGCAAATCTGATCCCCGAATGAACAGTCTTAAGCAGAAATTAGAGGACAACAACAAGAAAATTCATCTTCTGAAAAAAGTGTCTAGTGAATCCTTGACAGTTAAACCAGTGTTCACACCATTCACACCACAAAACAAGGTTTCCACACCGCTGCTAAAGAAACTGACGAACGTTAATATACGCTTATACCGGGGCCAAATTAATCACTCCTTCACGCATGCTGAAACACCTAAAACACATACTACCAGTATTCCACAACGGTTAGTCAGCCAAATGTCGGATAGTATCAGAACAGACATATCAACAAATAACTGCAAAAAATCGAGTATCTAACTAAGAATTTACCTAGCCCATCGACCTAGACCTTACCGACTACAGTAGGAATCAACTGTGAACAAAAAACAGTGAAACCTAAAACCATAACTGAAGTAAACAACAACAGTGACAATAAAAAAAAGAAAAATGATTTACATCATTGGTGACGCGCAAGCTCAAAATCTTGTTGAAAGAATGCTTGAAAGTAGGCAAGGTAAATGGAATGACGATTGTGGCATCTTCGGAATGGTAAAACCATCTGCCACAAGTTGAGAAATTCTAAAAACGTGTGAAAATATGTCAAAAAATATCACAAACAAAGTCATTGTAATATTGTGTTTTGGTTTATACGACAATAAAATATATTATATATTTCGAATTTAAATAATATATTATACATATTGCGAAAACAAAAGGTTTTCATAACAAATGTACGATACAATCTATATCTTAACGAATACATGCTTAATAGACAGTTGCATCTGATTTAAAAAAAAAAAAAAACTGTAAATTAATACAACTAACGACAGAAATGTTTTTCTGAATAAAATTAATTTGGAAATAGATTCAATGACGTATAATGAACAATTCTTGACTTTCTCTAATAAAACAAAATACCTATTACAGCTAAGTGTTTGTATTGAAAATAAGCCGTCCATATCCCAAATGCCAGAGAAAAATAAAAAGGGTAGCATTCCTTACTATTTTAAACCAAAAAACCTAATACAACCTATTGACAATCCACAAATACCATTTAAGAAAGGAACTATCTCATCTTTATTCAGTAAAATGAAAATTAATAGTCAGTCAAACATAAAAGAACCTTCCCTTAAAAGCACCATTTTTTCCTCACAATAAGTCCAGTCTGATACTGTTTTATTAAAACATTGAGGGTATTTTTAATAAGATAGACGAAATAACGGTGGCACTTAATGAGTTCTCTCTGAATTCTAAGGAAATTGACATCACTTGTTTAAGTGAGTCATTCATTAAAAGCAAATCAGAATCACATCACATCAAATCACTTTTTAAGATTCCTGGTTACAAACTCGTCGTTTCATACTGTGGAGATACTAAACGAGGTGGGACATGCATTCTCATAAAGACTGAGAGGACTTGCGTTAAATTATATAAGTTAATAAATGACATTGCATGTAATTTTAATTTTGAATGTACCGGAATAGAATTAACAACTAATGAAATCATCATTATTTGTATTTATAGGACACCGAATAGCAATCCAAAAGTCTTTGTAGAAAATTTGGAAAAATTACTAATTAAAGTCACAAAGAAATCGAAGAAGGTAATTATTTGTGGAGATTGGAATTTAGACACCATAAAACTGAATAAAAGTTGCCAAGAATTATTAGGGTTGTTGAATAATTTCAATATTGGATTGCATATAACAACACCAACACGAAAACAGTCATGTTTAGATATATTTGCAAGCAATATCAAACAAGCTAAAGGTGAAGTTTATCACCTGGCTCTATCTGATCATGACACTGGGCAGACCCTGACACTGACGACTAATAAACCTAAATCTATGCTAAGTTGGTTTGAGTACATAAGGGACTATCATGAAGAAAACATAAAAAAGTTTTGTGACTGCATTTCTGCGCTTTGATTCTCTGATATGTATAATATGGATAATTTGGAAGATGCATTTCAGGTGTTCCATGGGACATTACAACTGTTCTATAAACTATGTTTTCTCTTAGAAAAATTAAAAAGATGAAATGGAAAAAGAAATACGCTGTGGTTGACGAAAGGTTTAAAAATGTCATGTATAAGGAAACGTTATTTACATTTAAAAACTATTCATAATATTAGGTCCTTACCTATGAAATTGGCGTTTTGTCGTACTGGCCACTTTGACCTCAAATATCTCCTCTTTGGTTTGGAATTCCAATTTTAAATTTATACAGCTAATTACTCATGCTTTTGTGTTTGGAAAACCGCAATTCATTTGTTTTTTCCTCTTTTGGTTTTTCTTTGCGCCAGTCAGTTTAAAAAATAGATAACTTGAAATATCGCGTTATTTACGAGTACGAGTTCCATCGTGGCACCAGTGCTGCAGAAACGGCTCGAAGGATTAATGATGTGTATGGCGACGGACCAAATAAAGACCAGAAAATCCCTATTTATAAAGATATTAAATACTTAGGGTGAAGACGGAATAACAGCCGAACTCCTGAAGGCGGGTGGAAAACCGGTCCTTAAGGCCCTTCAGAAGCTGTTTGATTCCGTCATACTCGAGGGCAAAATGCCACAGGCATGGTGCAGGGGTGTGGTGGTACTCTTCTTCAAGAAGGACGACAATGCCCTACTAAAGAACTATAGGCCCATCTCACTTCTTAGCCATGTCTACAAGCTGTTTTCAAGAGTCATCACGAATCGTCTCGCGCGCAGGTTTGACGATTTCCAGCCTCCTGAACAAGCCGGTTTCCGTAAAGGCTTTAACACCGTAGACAACATACATACGCTGCGACAGTTTATACAGAAGACCGAAGAGTACTGTGAGGACTCTGCTTACCTAGAAGGCAACCTACTTGCCTATATTAACACTGGCAATAAGTATTACTTGAAAGGTAATATGAATTTAGAATATAAAATAAATGAAGATGTTTTCGCTAGACTTTTCCCGTGTATATAAGGGCTCCTCTGAGCTTTGATGTGATAGACTGATAGAAGGTGCCTATGGGTAGGCACCTTGCTGCTGAAATATAACTATAACAGTGAATCCAGAGTTTTATTTAAGTAGCGCTTTCTGGCTACGTCCCCACAAATGTTGGAGGCGCCGGATACAGTACAGAATCCCAGAAGAGAAGAAAATATGAAAAATAAATACGCGTGTATACGGCGTACAGTATACGTAGTAAGTGAGTGAAAAACGATTGAAAGTGCAGAAGTTCGCGTGTGCATGGCGATATACAGTGCACGAAGCCCTATCGGCGTACATAAAGCGAGATAAGTTTTAACAGAGAGGGTTGTTACCTCTTATTCCCTCTCTTAAGCGGATGGAAATATAAGGAAGAGTCGGAATAAAGCTAAGTGGTTTTATTATTTAGTGTAATTGAGCATAAAAGGCTAGCCATGATGAATGATTATTACACGGGAACGAACGGGTATTGTCTAGAGGAATTTTTAACCGAATTCAAGTCGGTGGCCAGAATAAATGAATGGAGAGAGAGCGACTACAGTCTGATCTTGGGAGGATTCCTGCAGGGGGCTGCATATTATTTTTATCGTATGATTTTTAAATATGACATGGACTTTGAAGTGTTATGCGATCGCTTGAGGAGTGAATTCTCTATATTTCACCGCAGATGCCGTTATTGCGAACAGCGCATAATAATTGCTAAAATAAAAGCAGATAAAAAACAACCTGATGTATTGTGTGAGGATGTTAATGCACATTTATTTTCTAGTATCGTGATTAAGGACGAACAAACACAAAACAATATAAAGTGCAATGAAAAAAGCGTTGACCACGTTGACGTAGAAGGCGACGCAGTTGATGGCGATGGCGATCACACCGACGGAGGGAGCTGCATGTTCGAGGACGATGGTGACCAGCCCAGCGGAGATGACGGCCCCGTCGATGTCCAGTTGGAGGTGGAGTCTGTGTTCCAGGGCGAGTGCGCGAACGGCCCGGCTGACGAGGAGTTGGACTCCCTATCCAACAGCGAGTGCCTGGACGAGGGTATTGTGATGTGTCGGTCCAGTCCAATTGTCTCCACTAATTCCATTTGTCTTGCAGATAAAAATTATGAGATTTCGTCGGAACAACTAGTTGTGGTTCCATCGGGACACCAATTTGTCTCGGATATTAAAATGCATAATAATTCCATTGATTTCAAACATAAAATTGAAAATAATATTGAAATTTTTCAATCTGACATAAAACAAAACTTTATAAAAGTCATTTTGAAAAGAAAGAAGTTGACAGCCATTAAGAAAGGTTTTTTTCGAAATAAACCGAAAGAGATCCATAGGAAATTCAAAAGAGTCTTTAGTAAGATTTCTTATTGCGCCAACACAAATTCAAAGAAGGCGATCAATAAAAAAATTATGATTCGAATTAAATACAAGAGAATTTTTAATAAAACTTCTTGGGGAGCAAGGTTTGGTTCAAGTAAGACTATGATTGTTGCAAGGAAAAATTCACTTCATATTTTCCTTAGATGTAACATTGTACAAAGATATATGTATAGCGAAAAGCAATTCGAACTCGTAAAATGCAAATTATGGAAATTTTATAGAAAGAAGATTAGGTATAAAATGTTGTAAATATTGTATTATACAAACTGATTTATTTAATGTTGTGTCTTAAATTTTGTGCTTTATTAACCAATGTTTTCTTTTCATGTCGTGCAAATGAATACGGTCCAACTTAGAAGGAATTTGCGATGCGCGCTGGGCATCGAATGAAATTAAATGCGAATGATTGTTTGAATTATTTATCTGTATATGTTTTTATGAAATTAAATATTCCTCTGCCTTGTCTTTATTTACTAAATAGGATTAGCTTTTGAAATTACTGACGAAGTCCAAATACAAATCCATAAGGACTAAGTCAGAAACAGTCAAAAATTTATAGAAAAGTCTTCTATGCCCCTAAGGCGAATAAATGCTTTGAAAGCATAGATGTCATGGTAAGAAATGATTTGACACGTAGTCCCACAGATAATACAAAAAAGGACAGTGTCAAAACCTTGTCAAAAGTAAAGCATAGTTTTCATTATAAGAATTGGTTTGACATAATTATAGTGCCAACCACATAATAAGGCACAGTGTTCACACCATAATTAAATTTGATTATATCCTATGCGCCGTATTCGCCACAGATTAGTTAGGCCGGACCACAAATAGAAGTATAAAACTATGTAGGTTGTATAAAGGCCCATACCGAATAGTTAGAACATTATCTGATGTAAATTATGTAATTATAAAAAATAATATTAGGCGATTTAGGGACATAGTGTAAATAGATTAAAACTTTTTAATGTTAGAGTAGAATAAGAATAGGTTAAGGTTAGTAAGGTTTCCGAAGAAGCCTATTGTCAAATAGAAAAAAATATGAATAGCCGCGTACCCACCTAGCGCACAGGCTCGCGCGGCATCCTCGCGAGCCAAACGCTCGGCTGGTGTGGACGTGCCTCGGCCTGCCTCGGGCGCGCGTTTGCTCGACCGAGCACGGCTCGGCCCCGAGCCATCTGTTGTCGGTAAACTTGACGCGCTCAAAGGTGCCTCAGTGTGCGCTGTGCATTAGGTGGGGACGGTTATGTTTTGGCTCGCGCGCGAAGCTACTACAAGTTTTGTCTCTTTGTAATTTTGATATCATGGGCAGTCAGGAGGAGTCCATTCGCTTAATACAACTGTACAGCACGTACAATGCGCTTTGGGACCCCAAAGATCCAAAATATTTAAATAAAAATCAGCGGGAAGACAGTAACCAGCTAGGAAAATCGTGATTGCTTCTCTATATTTTGTATCGCACTTTTTGATTTTATCAGACAACAATGAGCACAAATTTTCGAACTCTTGTACGGACATTCTTGTAAAATTATGTACAGTCTGATCATATACTAAATCTCCAAATAATCTATTTCCATATTGGTGGCGACGCTCATAAATTTTTCTAATCCAGAAGCGTCTAGGTTTTTTCTTGATACGTGACTGTTTTCGTTTCTTTAAACAATAACCAGCTAGGAAAATAGCAGCAGCTGAAAATACACGACTGTCCATTACGAATACTCGCGGACTTATGATGGCTCAGCCTGCCTCGCGAGGCGGCCTCGTGTAATTGAACAAATCTACTGAGGCTGCCGCGGGAGCCATCGCTCGCGATCCGGACACCGAGGCTGCCGCGCGAGCCTGTGCGCTAGGTGGGTACGCGGCTATGGACAACTATCAAATTTGACATATTGAAGTTAATAAGGATGGGAAAGTAGGAAAAAATGTATCGATAGTTTTCTTATCGATATTCTCAAATAGTATCGATATATATAATTAAATTAGTTATTTCCGTTGCATGTGCTGATGATGTGCTGATGAGTTGTGAGCCGCAGGGGGAAGAAGAGGCTGGCAACGTTGGCCACGCATCGAAGAAATGTTTTTTGGTTATGCGATTAAGGCATAGGCACAAGCCAGGGTAATAGTATAACCCAGGGGGTTTCTTAAAGTAATAGTCATAACTGAAACCGACTTTGCTAACGGGGCATAGCCTTTGCAAAGGATGTCGAGTTGATATCATTGGTCCAGTTTATGTCTGATGTTTAAAATAATAAATGCATTTATAATAATAAACCCTGGTGCAAGCTCTATGAATAGGATTAGAAATTCGATGCGATCCAGCCTTTCCTTCTCTAGCCTGATAAACGCACGAGATCGAAAAATTGTATCATATTTGAATTTTTGAGATTAAACCCCATCCGGGTCGATGTGAGTTGACGCGTCATTCTTGTTAGTGTTGGGAGGACGCCTTGTTCCTTTTTCAGAGGTTTTGGTCAAGGAGGTTCAGGCATGACGGCGTAGATTTGTTAGTGTGTGTGCACGTTAGCTGAAGTTAAAAGCACATATCGGAGCGTCCGATAACTCGTTTGTCATGATTAAGCCTTCCCCTTTTAAGGGTCGTACCTCAATTGTAAATGTGATTCCTCTGTTAGGTAAATATTCGAGTTAGGATAAGGTAGGATTCATGTAACCTTTCAAGACATAGAATAGAAGCACTTCATATGATTCTGCGCGTCTATTCGTAGGGGCGTAGCTCATGTGAGGACTCTGCTTAACTAGAAGGCAACCTACTTGCCTATATTAACACTGGCAATAAGTATTACTTGAAAGGTAATATGAATTTAGAATATAAAATAAATGAAGATGTTTTCGCTAGACTTTTCCCGTGTATATAAGGGCTCCTCTGAGCTTTGATGTGATAGTCTGATAGAAGGTGCCTATGGGTAGGCACCTTGCTGCTGAAATATAACTATAACAGTGAATCCAGAGTTTTATTTAAGTAGCGCTTTCTGGCTACGTCCCCACAGTACAACCTGCCTCTCTGCTTAGAGTTTGTGGACTACGAGAAAGCCTTTGATTCGATCGAGACTTGGGCTGTGTTGCAGTCTCTCCAACGGTGCCAAATTGACTACCGGTACATCGAGGTGTTGAAGTGTTTGTACAAAAACGCCACCATGTCAGTTCGACTTCAGGATCAGACCTCGGAACCTGTCGTTCTGCAGCGAGATTTAAGGCAGGGAGATGTCATATCTTCGAAATTGTTCACCGCTGCACTGGAGGATGTCTTCAAGGTTCTGGACTGGAGAGGGCTAGGCATCAACGTCAATGGCGAGTACATCACTCACCTTCGGTTTGCCGACGATATAGTGGTCATGGCTGAGAATATGGAGGACCTCAATACAATGCTCGATGACCTCAGTAGAGCTTCCGAAAGAGTGGGTCTTAGGATGAACATGGACAAAACCAAGGTGATGTTGAATGCCCATGTCACACCCACTCCTATCAGGGTCGGAGACTCTACACTCGAAGTTGTGAATGACTATGTCTATCTGGGACAAACGATCCAGTTGGGTAGGGCCAACTTCGAGAAAGAGGTCAACCGTCGAATCCGACTCGGCTGGGCAGCGTTCGGGAAGTTGCGCGGTATCTTCACGTCCAACTTACCACAGTGTCTCAAGACGAAAGTCTATGACTAGTGTGTGTTGCCAGTTATGACCTATGGCTCTGAGACGTGGTTGCTCACAATGGGCCTCATCAGAAAGCTTACAGTCACCCAAAGGGCAATGGAGAGGGCTATGCTCGGAGTTTCCTTACGTGATCGAATCAGAAATGTAGAGATCCGCAAGAGAACCAGGGTTACCGACATAGCCCGAAGAATTGCCAAACTTAAGTGGCAGTGGGCAGGGCACATTGCTCGCAGAACGGATGGCCGATGGGGCAGAAAAGTTCTGGAGTGGCGACCCCGAACCGGAAGACGTTGCGTTGGAAGGCCTCCCACCAGGTGGACCGATGACCTGGTGAAGGTTGCAGGGATCTGCTGGATGCGGGACGCACGGGACCGGTCAATGTGGCGACGCTTGGGGGAGGCCTATGTCCAGCAGTGGACGTCTTGCGGCTGATATGATGATGATGATGATGGCGACGGTGTCGGAAAAGAAATCACAGTGCGTTTTTGGTGCCAACGTTTTCGTATAAATGTAATATATACTCAAATTCATCGCGTTTAGTTTTATACTTTTTCATCCTCTGCCGACATTTTACCTTTTCTTTTAGCATTTTTATTAAACCGTTATTGTACCAGACGGAAAATGATTTTTTACCAGCATTCCGTCGTGGGACCAATTCAGCAATAATTTTCCGCAACACAGAGTATAAAGCAGCAACTGACATATCAACGGTATCCGATTTTAAAACAATGTCCCAATCAGTCTTCTCAACACGATTTCTTATTTCACAATAGTCAGCTTTATGGAATTTATAAATGTTAATTATTTTATTCGGAAGTGTCTTAGGAAGGCTGAGATGAATGGTGATCTGCAAAGGTGGGTGACAATCATAGACTCTTGATATGGAATCACAGGACCGAGTTACCTTGATCGGATAAATTAAATTAGGTATGACTAGGTCTAGAATCCTATTCTGTTTATTTTGGATTGAGTTATACTGATATAAGTAGTTAGATGATAAGAATTCTATAAAAGTTTTACATATATTATTGGTGCTGATATTTGGTATCGCATGATATGATGATTTTGTCTATTCTATGTTGCTGAAGTTGAAGTCATCCATTATAATTATGGGTTCATCATCAATTTAACTACTAACTTTACTGGTAAAGTAAGTGATAAGATCAAAGTTTACCGGCGGAGCCAAATAAGTGGCGCACAAGTGAACTATTTTAGATGATTTTTATAATTTTGGAGGCAGTTTTATTTTTGGAACCGGGCATAGAAATGCCTAAGCGTTTTATTAAGTTTATAATATTGTGATTTGAACAAGAAGCTAAGTATTTCCGTTAATGCATACCTATTTATGTTCTCACTTTTCTCGCTTATGGTTAAACTAGTCAACGGCACGAACTACGAGTATTTGGCGGCGGAGCTAAAATATTTTCTGTCTCATCCGACATCACGCACGAAAGAGATAGACGCTGTGATGAGCAGTAAGAAGCTAGTTTGCATACGTATACACACTCATAACGCTGTGTGACGCATACATGCGCAATTTCATTGAAGAGCGCCGATAGCGGTGTATGTTTCACTTCATGTTATGACAAAATAAACTCATAGATACAAATAGATGTGTGTAACGTAATTAGAAGGCACTCAATTTAGTTGTTATTATGCACCCAAACTTACCCGCGACTTGTTGGCTAAACTTGACAATAAGATCTCTTGCGAAAATGTGCATTTACGTAGGTATTGTTATTATCAACAAGTAATTTTATTGATTTGACTTTTAAATTATTTTTGGTGGCGGCGACGACAGCGCAGCGTTAGCCGCTTGCGCGCTTATTGAACCTTATGCCCTTAGTTATAAATATGAAGTGTTTGAGCGCCAAGTCGGTAGATTTTATGTTGGCAGGGCGGTCGCCAGGATTTCGCTGACTGTAGGTATCGTACCAGCGCGTGCGGAAAGCTAGGCTCTATACTCACGGGTGTAGGTCATGTTTTTGTATTTTATTGCAGGTTGTGCAAATATTACAATGCATGTTAAATAGGTATTTACTTACCTTAGCTAGTTAGCTATAACCTATAGATGACTCCCCGTAAGTAGGAGGTATTCATACCAGCCAGAGTCAGGATAACTGCTTTTTCGACAGCGCCAGTTTGATGTAAGACTTGTTTTCTAGGTAAGTAAGTATTTAGGTTCATCTTATAAAAAGTAATGTTATTTTGTATATTGGTTATTGATTGTTTATTTACAATAGCGGTTTGAAATATTCTGTTTGTTATCACAATACAATAGATAAAACTTACACATTTTTGGCTTCATTCATTACCTACTTAGTAACTTGGTCGCGGGAAAGTAATCGGTATTGTGATACACTATGCGTTTCATTAAAATAAGAAGATTTTGAGCAGAATTTAATTTAAAGTTGTTTGGATAACAAACAACTTTTTTACTGACTTTACCTAACTGGTTCGATTCGGCAGCTATGACGTCACAATATGGCGCGAGGGCCAACCTATTCTTTAGTTGAAACGCATAGTAGTAGGCATCTAGGTAGGTATTAGGTACTACGTCATGTCACAAAGTAAACAGTAGCTTCGCTTCGGGTAGTCGAGCCAAGCTTGTGAGTGTCGGCACGCATAGCGGGTATACAAATAAAAAAATAATCATCAAAATCGATTCACATTAAAAAAGTAGGTATTTAGGTAGGTACAACAAATTATAAAAAATACAGTCAAATTGAGAAACTCCTCCTTTTTGAAGTCGGTTAAAAAATAGCTTCCTTTTGTTTTGTCCGCCGCGGAAGCCGAGCCGATATAACAGATAGGTACTTACATAATAATGAATTGCCGCTATAATTAGGCACGACTATCAAAAATCAAAACTACATAATCTAATTGGAATCTATATACATAATTCTATGTAAGTGAACAAATATATACAACAGAACTCTTCAATAAACAACGGCAAATCTCTGGATTGCTGCAATCGCATATCTGTTTATTGTTTACGCCATTTCATAACATAACGTCAAGCCGTTAGGCTCTAAAGGGGTACGCAGATATGTACAGTTCACCCTGGTAGGTACACTCTCATTGCGGTTATGTTATTCAGGTAATTTATTCAGGCATAAATTTAGGCATTATTGGCTCAGATTTTCTCTAATCTGAGATTATAGGTAAGTACCATATTGAACTTGCTCTTTATGTACACAACTAAAAAGTGAAAAATATAAAACGAAGAAACAAAAACATCGACTTCCGAAATTGGAGTTATTTTTCACTATGTAGTGTTTATATTTGGAAGTCGGTAGTATTTTATTGTAAAAAATACTTTCTAAATAAAGATGAAGATAGGTATACTATCCTAAAACTCCACTTGAAATAACATTAGACATGTTTCCAAATATTTTTACAGTCCGTTCAACCGATTTTGAGTTCTATCCCGTAAACATAAGGATGACATAAAACGCATAAACCTGTTACCAAAACCAACTGTTTACTACAGCTACCATTTGTTGCATCACCAACGCAATAGAAGTCAAAATCGGTTGGACGGGCTGTAAAATGGGCTAATTTAAACGTCTAATGTTTTCGCAAATGGAGTTATATATGCTATAATGTAGGTAATTTATAATTCTAAAATTTTATAAATGAGCGTGAAACATTAGAATTATATATCAGTGTTTAGGTATAAAAGTCATGTCAAGCGACATCATGTATTGTACAAACTAAATTCAATAAAAGATTCAACTTAGAATCCAAAGTCCAACGCCAGGGTCAGTAAAATTTGGGACCAATTCAAAATAATCAAAACAAAACATAAAGGAATATTGGAATCCAAAGTTCAAGCCAGGTGTCAATGTTATAAAATATTATACGAATACGTTATCGTCGATAAATATCAGTTACACAGCACGCGCGTAATTACGGTGACGTATTATACAGACAGCAGCCGATTGAGGCCCTGCGGGGCAGCGGGGCGCGGGCGCCGGGCAGCAGCTATACTAATGAGCGTGTGTGTGTATGCGCCGAACGCGCCACCCCTCGCCTCACTGACCGGGGAGGAAATTTGTAGGGAAATGGAAGATGATTCAGAACGAAAACGAGCGCGCGAAATTTTATAAACAGACCTTTGGGTGTCTAGATTTCATGAAAAAACTACTGAATGTATCTGATCAAAATAATTTAATTATTTGGATTGTTGAATTACTAATACCAATACCAGCTATTACTAATACCAGCTGGATGCACTTGATGCGATCGAAAGACGGGCTAAGAGGCTCATCGACAATGAAGTATTGGCCGAATCTAGGCTCCAGAACCTCGAACATCGGCGCCGAGTTGCCAGTCTGTCGGTTTTTTATCGGTTACATTTCGGGGAGTGTGCGTTGGAATTGCATGAACTAATTCCTCCTAGCCCGATCCATCATCGGACTACAAGACGTACGGCGTTGCGTCATCGGTACATGGTGGACATCCCACCCATACGCACCAAACGTTTTGGGAATTCCTTTATTATGCGTACAGCAAAGGAGTGGAATTCCCTGCCGGAGTCTGTATTTCCTGATACCTACAACCTGGGAGTCTTTAAGTCAAGAGTGAATAGGTTTCTTCTAGGCAAGCGTGCTTCATCGTCGGCCACATCATCGCTTACCATCAGGTGAGATAGTGGTCAAACGCAAGCCTATCAATAATAAAAAAAAAAAAAAAAAAAAAAAAAAATATCTATCCCTGTATGGAGGCCGTTTTTTAATTTGCCTTCTTCTTATGGTATTTATTTGCGCCCAAAGATACGTTAAAATTAGTGTTGAAATATGGAACTTTCGACGCTCATAACTTTCAAATATTAGATTTTTTTATTTTATCGGTTCAATACAGGGCTAGATAATGATGAGACAAATTGATATCTTTTTTTTATTTTGAAAGTACATCGTCAAACAGTGGAGTAATCTCTAGACTACATTTGTATGAAAGAATTTTTAACTTGTTTAACCTTAAATGTAATATTCGCTGTTGGGCAATTTGTGTTTTATTTCTTCGTCGTAGCTTACTGGAGTTTCATTTGAATCGTTGGTGATTAGATTCTATTGTTTTATAAGGTGCAAATAACTTTATTTTATTTACTTATACGTATGTACCTACATGCTTAAAGAACGTAATTAAATACACATTTGAAACTGCCATCGTTGTTTAATTGTTATATTTGCTCTAATAGGTGTAACACACATGAACAAATATGTCCTCGGTTATAGCCCGGTGTCTGATAGAATCTTGACAATGAAACTGAACACCAAACCGTTTGTGCTGAATATTGTACAAATATACGCACCGATGGCACAAGCTCAAGATGAGCTAATTAAAGTCTTTAATGGGAGACTGGAGGAAACTTTGAACTGAATTCCTAGTCGAGAAATTAAAATGATCCTTGGTGACTGGAATGCCAAAGTCGGTAGTACAATTGCTGATGATCGTATCAGAAGCACAGTTGGAAAATTTGGACTTGGCACTAGGAATGAACGAGGTGAAAACTGATCGAGTTCTGTATAGACAGACATTTCAGTATTAAGAACACGTACTTCCAACATCATCCAAGACATTTGTACACATGGAGATCTCCAGGCGATAGACACAGAAATCAAATCGACCACATCATTCTAGATACCCGCTGGAGATCGTTCGATCATTCGAGGGTGCTCATATAGCGCAGAAAGGACTTGAAAACTAAAATAAATTTGATCAAGCTACAAACTGCAGACCTTTTTAAGAAAGTTAGAGTCCTTTCCAAACAGTTCAAAACTAAATCTTGGGTCATAGAAGATGCCGATGGCATTGTACTACACGAGCTCGACCGCAATGCCAAAAGATGGCGTGCCTACTGTGAGCAGTTGTATACAGATCCACAATCAACGCCAGGGGCTATAATGAACTGGAGGGATCTAGAACTGGAACCCATGATTCTTCACTCCGAAATATCCACTGCTCTACAGTCTCTCAAGATAAAGAACGCACCAGGAAGCGGCCAAATAACAGCAGAGGTGCTTAAAGCTATGGGTGACATGGGTGTAGTGACATCATTTAAAATTTGCTCAAACGTCTGGCAAATCGTCCCTCATCTCACATGCCAGCAAAGTCTTGCTCCATATTCTTAACAGTCGCATCCACTACTACCTTTTTTTTTTGTTTTTTGGGGTTGGAAATCATCCAGTGACTTCTCCCGCTCTGGGTGAAGCAGGAGGGCGTGTCAGACTTTTACTGACTAAAACCCACCCGTGTTCCTTCAGTTGCTTGAGCCAGGGCCGTGGTAACTCTTTTTCAAATTTATCCGCGACCCAGACAAGCATTGGCTCTAGCGGACCCGGTCAATTTTGCTGACATCTCTTTGAGGCGCGCATGGAACACTACGCGCCGTCGACTCGGGCCTGGTCCTTATCGGACGGCGAGCTACCCGCCGTCCGCAAGCCCGTGCCTATGGTGGCCGGAAATCGTCTTGCGACGCCCGACACCCGGGACGTCTCTTGCGGTGGCTGGGGGCGTGAGGGCGTCTCCGTTGCGTCTCCCTCACGCGTTCCGCCTCCTCCTTCGCGAGCATTACTGCTTCGCAGAAGGAGGTGAAAGCTTCCCATGCCCTCTCGCTCCGTACCATGGCCTGAACCAGGGCCGGACGCGAGAGGTCACCACCGCCGATCGCCTCCACGAAGACACAGCGGTGCTCCGCCCAAGCGGAGCAGACCTCCACCGTGTCCTCCGGGCGATCCACACAATGGTGACACCCGGGCGTTTCCTCCCGCCTTATCCTGAACAGGAACCTTCCGAAACATCCATGTCCGGTGAGGACCTGCGGAAGGTGAGGACGCCATGGCGCCTCTCAAGCCACTCCTCCAAGAGGGGCCTTATCGCCTCAATTGTGGCGTGCCCAGCGCTACACATCTCATCGCCCTATTTTGCACCCTGTATGGCTCAAGCAAGTCGTAAGAGTAGATAAAACAATCTCAAAACCCTTTAAATTTTACCAAGGAGTGCGCCAGAGATGCATTTTGTCGCCCATTCTATTCAACGCCTATGAAGAGCACATTATGAGACGTACCTGCGAGAATTGGGAGGGAGGCGTCACAGTTAGTGGTGTGAAAATTACCAACCTGCGCAGCAAATGAGTCGGAAATGGCTGCACTTCTGGACCGAATGGAGCGGATTATCGAGGAGATGGGACTTTCCATAAACAGGTCCTTCTGGACCTGGTGGACCAAGGTCATGGTGGTGGATAGATCTGGGAAGTTGGAGCTCACTGGTGCGTTGGGCCTTAAAACAGTAGTCAACTTTACCTACCTGGCGTTCAGCATTAGTAACGATGGTTCTTGCGAGAATAATAAAATAAATAAAAAATAAATAAAAATAGAAATAGTTTATTTGCACCTTCAAGTAAAAACACAAAATGGTATGGTTTACAATAAAAATAAGCCAGAGGTAAGTACAGTTGTAAGTTAAAGTTGCAGCCAATACCCAAACTAAGATAATTTAATATCTTGTAATTATAGGTATCAGCGCCCACCCTCGTTAACACATTGAAGCCCTTGATCCATAACATATATTATACATATTTAATTACAGGAATAGTTTCATAATCTAGATTAGTTTCATTACAAATCAAAATAATTAGGGACCATTAGGTGCAAAACTAGAATTTAAAATCAACAAACAGAAAATAAAAACCTAAAAGGTGTCTGCTGGTGAGTGTAAGGGTGTATGAGTGTACGTGTGTGTGTGTTGGGTGTGTGGGAGTGATGTTTGCGTGTGGGTGTCATGTTTATGTATGTGTATATGTGTGCCAGAGAAAACTTTAGGATATAGATTTTATTCAAGTAGAATAACGTAGGTGCTGTACTAATGTATAAATGTTTTATCGTCCACTTAATTCTGCCATCTAAGACATAAATAAAATAAAATAATGACTTAACTAACATCATTTGTATTACACAAAGAATTATGCAAGTATGCTGAATAGCTTTTCAGTTTCATCATAGTTTAAGGATAGAAGCCAAATGATCACATTCTGTTTGCACTCTCTTTTAGTCATGTGGAAAATGTGCAAATTTTTATTAGCAATGTTAAATAGTCTTGGGCCTAAGAACATGTTGAATTTTTGAGCAAACGATGTTCTGCAAGGAACAGATTTTAATAGATCGAAACGTCTTCTCCCTGTAATTTCTTTTTCAGTTAGGGTACTTAGATGGACACAGGAATGCTGTCTCATAATTAACGCTAGTATAAATAGTTTACGTACAGTAAGCACCTCACATTCCCTGTACAGCTCAGTGGTAGAAAAATACCTAGGCTTAAAATAAGTAACCTTTAATAAGGCTCTTTGTGCTCTTTCAGCGATTAAATTATGCGTTTTAGCGGTATACTACCCTGTGGCACTCCATGGGTAACAGGTAAGCTGTCACTAGTATAATTACCAATTTTCACCTTTTGTGTTCTTCCAAATAAATAGTTAGACAGTAATTTAAGTTGATTTCCACGAATACCGAGTTGATATAGCTTGTTAACTAGGGTAGGAATAGAAACAGTGTCAAAAGCCTTCGCCAGATCGAGAAATATAGTAAGGCATTTCTTTTTGTTGTCTATAGTTTTGACAATATGTTCAGTAAAGTCATTTAATGCGTCTTCCGTGGACTTGCCTGTACGGAAACCAAATTGGTTTTTCGAAAGTAGGTTGTATTTTTCTAAATAATTTGTAAGTCTTTTATTAATTAATCTTTCAAAGATTTTAGATAGAGAAGTTAGAATAGAAATAGGGCGGTAGTTAGTGACACGGTTTCTATCTCCACCCTTGAAAATTGGTCTAACTATAGACCGTTTAAGTGAGTCAGGAAAAATGCCCATCTTGAGGCACATATTAAAGATATGCGTGAGCGGGGCTATTATATTATTTTTTAACAGTTTGAGTATATCAGATGAGATTCCATCGTCACCTGCAGCACAGCTACCTTTCAGACCAGTGATTAATCTCTCAAATTCATCTTTATCAGTGTCAAGAAGAACAAAAGAATTTCCAGTTAAGGACGTGTGTTTTTGCGACAACACCTGTGTAAAGTGATGTAATCCTGTTGGAGAGATGATTTTACTTGCTAAATTGCCGCCAATAGTGGCAAAAAACTTATTTGTGACATTAACAGATAGGTGTGGTGTTGATTTCATAGAAAGAAGATCTAACGAGGTATCTTTTTTAATGCTTCTATTAATAATATTATTTATAGCTTTCCATATGCTTTTATTATTATTACCTGCTTCTCTTAGTAACCCTTTTTCGTATTCTCGCTTCAATTTACTAATGATCTTATTATAGAAGTTCCTGTAACGTTTGTACGTGATTTCGAGCACAATGTTATCCGAATTTTGTTTAAGTTTTTTGTGCATCCGATCCCTGTTACGACTACACCTCAGGAGTCCAAGTGTCATCCAAGGTTTTAATATTCTAAACTTATTTGTTACGTTTAAAAATTTTGTGTTTATTTGCATAACATGAGTAATTTTAGATATAAATATATCCATAGCAGAATTTGGGTTAGTCGCATTAAAAATAGATGTAAAATCTAGATGATCACAAGCCAGCTTAAGTGCCTCAAAATCAAGTTTAACTATTTGTCTTTTTAAATGTTTGTTAACGTTTTTAATTTGCGCACAGCAAAGTATGGGTGCATGATCAGTAATAAGGGATTCAATTATAAACGTAGTTATTGGTATTTTTGTCTTCAATATTACATGGTCTAGACAGCTCTTTGCACGAGTCGCTGTGTTAAATGCTGGAATAAGTCCACTAAGGGATAGAAAATCAAGATAGTCCGACATGAAGCGATCAGAGCTATTGGTAGCAATATTTATGTTAATGTCACCCACCATAATAATGTTTTTGAAGGAAGACAAACTATCTATTATTTTTTGTAGGGACAATATGAAGTTATTTATGGTTTTAAAACAAAATGGCCGGTATATCGCTAAGATAGCGACATTATTATTAATTTTAATTAGTAAGCAGTTTGCCTCTTGTATTACGGGTTCTTCTAGAGAGGCTTTAATACTACTTTTTATATACACCACCACACCATCATTCTGATTATAGTGGGAAGATGTAGACATACTTAGATATCCATCTAATACAGGGAGATTTTGAACGCATGACATCCAGCACTCGGAAAGAACTATAACGTCACTATCAAATTGAAATCTTTGCAGAAGAATATTAAGTTTATCAAAGTTAGCATTGAGGCTACGAATATTTTGCGACAAGATTTTTAAGTAGCAGTTAGGGTTATCCAGAAAGGACGCGCAACTTTCAGGTTCACAGCTAATTGTTTCTGATATTGAATAGTTATCAATATCACCTAATAAATCTATATCGAATTTTAAGATTAAATTTCACAAAGGTGTACAACATTGATACGTGATGTTTTTTTGTAAATATTATCAAACAGATAAGTTGTATGATACATTTTAGTAAAGCCATTAGAATAGTCATGTTACCGTTAACATGAACTATTTTGAAAAGTTTTCTATTATTCAGATTTTTATGCATAATTGTGATATGTGAGATAGTTAAATCCTTAGTTTTCAGTAGGTGGATGGTATAAGTAAACAGTGTATTATGTATGTTTGTTGTGTTGTGTTTTTGTAAGTAAATTTGTGTATGATTTGGTATAAGTTTGCCGTTTTACATGGCAAATAAACAATATAGAATTTTTGATACCAAAATAGCAGCATTTTTAACGATAAAAACCAAAAGGTATAGCAATAGAAAAAAATACAATTAAATTAGAAGCAGATTTATCATGAATGCAAAAGTTTGTGAGGCAACAGTATGACCTCGTTATAAGTCATGTCTTCGTATCAATCAGTTTTACAAGTTGTTCTTCGGTTTTAATATGGATAGTAGGTTCTAGCTCGCCTTTTTTACCAAGATCTTGCCATTAGAGGTCCAACAGTATTTCAGTTGATTGTTTTTAATATGCTTTCTTGAGATAAAGTGTAGTTTCCTTGCATTCGGAGTAAGGTATTCAGAGATATACACGGGGGATGAAATCCCCGCTCCCAGGTCGGCACCGTTCAACTGGACCTGGTCCTTAGACTGGTTATAGGCTTTAACCGCCTTTAGCACAGTATTTTTTGAGATATTATTGACAAATTCAATTAGTATAGAAGGGTGGCTGTCCTTCTTACTTGGCAATCGAAAAACGTCTCTTATACCAGAAACAGATACACTGGCATTAACAGTTTTAAACAATTTACCCATGCATCTGTCTAGGTCGCTCCTCGACTCGCCTTGCTTCCTCGGCAAGTTCCTTAATTCCAGAAAATTTATATTTGAGATCCTTTGCATTTCCTCAATTTTTTCTTCCAATGACCAAAGAAGTGCCCGGTGTTACTTACACTCCCTTTCCAAGCGATCGCTCTTAAGCTTCATATCATCATATTGCTGTGTAGTAAATGATATGGACTTATCTATATCCTGGTTAGACTTCTCAATTATCATAAGCGAATCTTCAATTTTTGTGAGTCTTGCATCAGTGTCCATTTTAAAAGACGAGAATTGAGTTTTAATTTCGTTCATCGTGTCAGTTTGCAGTTTAATAAACATTTGCTTAATATCATCCTTAAAGCTCAAAAACTCATCTCTGAAAGAAATATCTCCTGACGAACTTCTAAAACGCTTCAATGCCCGGAGAAGGAAGTGCGCAGGAGAATTGGCATGGCTCGTGACCGGCAAAGTGGATGGTAAAAGGCCTCGTGGACGCAGCTCAATACGTTGGTCTGACCAGATCCGCACCGCTCTTGACTCTACAGTTTACAACGCCCTCCACACCGCCAAAGACAGAAACGGATGGAGAAATATCGTTAGAGAGAAGGTGATGCAGGAGGATGGTCACGACCCTCAATAATGAGGAATACTACGCAAGGAGGAAGACAAACTTTCGCAAGTCCCAATAAATCCGTTTTCAGTGTAAACGGATACCTATAGGTAGTTAACCATATTATATCTTACCATAGTGCGAACAAGCACAAAACCAATTCTTTCACAAACAATGGAACCTAAACAACAGCTATACGTCGGCTTGCAACACCGCCTACGACATAATTGAATAGGAACCGAAAATATTTGTCGAACATTCAACACTATTCTACAGACGCTACCTATTCCAATTATTACAGTAATTGGTATTTGCTCCTATGAATGGGAGTTCTGAATGTAGCTAGGAGATAAGAGGTCAAATTAACACTGAATAGACGGTTTTCGTGACAACTGGGACGTTTCTATTATCTTGGAATGATGTCTATAAATCCAAAATATAGTAGGCATTATATAAGTTTTTATAGAATAAAGTTAATCTTGTAAGTTTCGTATTATACAGGGTGTAACGGAAACGTAAGATCATATTTTAAAAACTGCTTCTGCCCATGTAATTTAACCACTTTTTTCAAGGAAGTCACAGGCAACTAAAAAAATGGATTTTCCATAGTCAGTTGTCGTCAGCTGACTAAAAATGAGTCAGCGAATAAATCAGGGTTTTTTTTTAATTATAGACAGATAATAATTATATACGCATATGCTACTTGGAAATTGCAGAAGACCATATTATGTAACAAAGCGGAGATGAAAAAAAATATTAGCCGTATTTTGGTCTTCATTTGCTTCTTTTCTGGGCTTTCATGTACTCTCCACGACAGAAGCTTAGATAGTTTGCAGTTGTAGATTATAGGTTAATATAAATATAATTTGTTAGTAAGAATAATAATGGTTTCCCCATCATGAATTCAAAGCGTGCTATAAATGCCCTGGTTCCCAGGGGCAATTTTCCAATACAAGAAACAATAAATCAGGTCGACCGTACCTACGTGAGTTTCGAAGGTTTTCGTCAGAAAAATCGGCAACGTAATTCATTCATAGCCGAATGGGGCCGCGGCCATTTCTCTCTGCCAATCACACCTTCATTAGTATTTATAGAAACTAGCTAGTGTCACGCATTTCCTTCTTTCTGTATTCCGATGTTGTGTTGTGTGATACGTTGGTTTGGTCGAAGTGATGAAGGAGGGTTGCTTACTTTAAGTGAAACGTATTTATTTTCTTCTATGTACTTTGCAATTATAGTGTACATTAAAGGGTTCAGAAATTGGTACTATTGAGACCAACCAAAATAAAAAGATAAAATGAAATATACTGATACCAGTTTTTTCCAGCGGCTTCGCCCCCATGAACATATTCCCGGGATAAAAATATATATGCTATTCCTGACTATAAGCCATCTCTGTGCCAAATTTTATCCAAATCCGTCCAGCTGTTTTAGCGCCAAGAAGTAACAAACATACAAACACACAAACTTTCGCCTTTATAATATTAGTGTGATTGTAGTAACATTTAAGTAGGTTAAGAATCGATACCAGACAGGAAATTTCTCATAACGGCTTTACAGGTTCTCCATTCAGGCTCCTTCCAAATTGATGTCCTAAGAGATATTTTATCTATCCCTAGGGTTCATCCAAGCCAACTCTGGCTCCTAATAACTAATTGGCCAGCACCATGTTTGCCTCCAAACTTTGCTAATGATCTAAGTGGGCAGTAAGCCTAAAATGATTTAATTTAGATTCCAAAACATGTGCTGTGGTAAAGGAAGGGACGTAGGTACATCTTTGCAAAGTATTAAATTAGTAATTCTGAAATCTGAGCCTCATAATTATATCTATACTTGACCGATTTAATAAGAAATGCGAAGGATTTTAAATTAAGGTGCTGAGGACGAACAGTTGACAATCGACATCTGAGGTTCTAAGCCACGCCCACTGTCATGGATAGTTTAGGGGCAAACTTAAATTAGAGCGAAAAGTATTTCAAAATACACAAGGCCGACCACAGAGGCCCGCATCATAAACGGACTCTTCCGATGGTTTTTACAAAAATATAACCGCGCAAGTTCTTATTTCAAACTGGCGGCTAGCATCTCATATCAGATCATTCACTGTTATTTTGCCTATGAATGCAACCTTATTGCTACGAAAATAAAGATCACTAAAATAGGTAATCTTGCTAGTGTCATACGAGTCTTTGCCGTGCAGAGCGAATATATATTATAATTATGTCTGCTTCTATGTCACATATAAGAGACATTTTTATAATGGTTTACAGCCAGATAATTTTATTTATATTATTTTAATGAAATCTACTATACTGAAATAGACTGTGTGATAGAAGCTTTAAATTTGAATTGAGATTTCGTGCTTTCATTATTCAATTTAATCATTATTTACAATAGGAAAGTCCCATAAAATTGTAAAATACCTTAAAATTACAAATATCCAGAACTTATACTAAGTTCGGCAATGTCTTTTTAGGCATATATAAAATATCTAATAGAATTTAGGACACTATTAATATCATTTGTATAATTCATAGGTTCATATTCCTTGTTTAGTATGCTCTTAAAATATTAAGGTGTCATTTAGTTAAAGCAACAAAAGCACGGTTTTAACCATACTTCCTTTCTTCCTTTTTCCTTATTATTTATTCTACAAAAAACAAAAATATACAAATACAGTAGGACAGCTTATGTAGAAAGGCGAAGGCTTTCTTGATTGGACCTCAAGATTGACTAAATTACACGGCCTTATTTTAGAATAAGAACCCAATATTAAAATAAATGAATTCAATTTCCACGAAACAGTAACGCCAACCATCAATTAATGAGTAACCTCAATTGTGCTGTTTGCCGAAAAGTACTTTAACGTAGTGCTAAAATTGTAGACATTTCTAAAACAGTAGATTAGATTATATTAAGACGGGCTGGTGTCCGCAACTGCACGTCTAAGCGCGTATTTTGCGTACGGGAAAAGTAAATTTACAAGTAAATTTCAAAATTTAAAAGAACCCCAACACATTTTTATTTCATGCTTCATAATTGATTTAGTACATAGTAGATACGCTTCGATCTGCAATCTATTGAACACGTTATTATGACACGATATCTTGCGAAAACACCCCGATTCAAACAGTAAAATGCCCATTACTTTTGAACGGCTGAATCGATTTTATTCAAACGGTTGTGATGACAATACGTCACACTAGCTATGTCGTCCCTATCCTTAAAAGGTCACTTTCACTAATACGTCACTTCGTACAGGTAGTCAGCTGCCCAATTTGTCTCAAGCCGCATAACGTCTCTTTCCCAACTCATCCGACGCTTTGTTCAATGTAATGCAAGGTACAAAATGAGAAAAAGGAGAGGTTGGTTGCCTGATAGCCTTATTATTAATAAAAAAGCTGTATTTTTTCATTAAATTGCATATTTTGTTTTTCGGCGATGTCATTTTATTCATTCTTGTTTATTTCTTCCTATTTTTTTTATCAAAACGAATTAGTTAATTGTCTTTTTTTTCGACTTCAACTTCATGCCATTTAGTCTCTTCCTAAATATTAAGATTACCTACTTACTAAAAAGTAGTATTAGTATTTATAATAAAATTTTGCCGTGATGAAAATGTTTTGATATTTTGTGCTTAAGTGTACATAAGCGTCGGACGAGTTGGTAAAGAGACGTAATACGGCTTGAGACAAAATGGGAAGCTGACTAACTAGACTAGCTGACCTGTTAAGGATAGGGACGACATAGCTTGTGTGACTTGTTGTTATCACAACAATTCAAACATAGCTAAGAACACTCTCCACAAAATTACCTTTCAAAAAAAACTAAATCAATATCAGTTCATCCGCTTAGGAGCTATGATGCCACAGACACACTTATACACAGCAACACACGTCAAACTTATAATACCCCTCTTTTTCCGTCGGGGGTTAAAAATCTAGCATCAAACTAATTTTCTCGACACTAAACCAAACCTGTCCTAGTAAATTGCTTAGTTAATTGGCAAAGCGTAAAACCCTTTGATTAAACAACGGATCCATTCCATATATCGAATTAATTCTGCGGTTATTTAGAATGGATATGTTGGTTTGTGTTTTATATACCGCAAAATTGCTTTAAACCTCTTGACCCGTTGTAAAATATGCAGCAGGGATGCTTGGTGCAAAATGTTCGGCCATTTATCACTGCGGGGTAGCGAAGCGTCGCGAACTGTTTCAAAAACCTCTGGAGAGGCTAGTATTTCAACTAGCATTCTGTTTTGTATGTCTGACTATTCTACGTTGGAAAACAAAATTGTTGGCAAATAATTGGCGGTTTTGTCACAGGCTTCTAGACTTTAGGAAGTTTTCTAACTACGTAAAGAAGCTCATTTTATTGTATACCCAGTTGTTACAGGACCGCGAAACTGTATGCATGTGACATGGTTCCAATTGTAACTTAACTGTACCAATAGCCTACCAAAAGTAGTTTTCAGAGTGATCAGAAATGTACAAGTGGGTCTAGTGCATCAAACTTCTCCATTACAATACTTGAACGTGACTTCGAAGTTTCGCGTCAGTAAGTACTTAAGTTAGTACTCAAGCATAACTAGGTAGGTACGATGCACTTAAACATAACCAGCGAAATTATTTTTTAGTTAATTTGCTGAACGTCCTAATTGCTCAGGAACCTGGCGTCGACATATGTATGCTCACTTACAAAACTATGTTAAATGTTTGTATAAAGTTTTTTAGTTTATAAGTGTTAATATGTGTAGTGTTGGCTTGCTGACGCTTTAATGCAAACTGTAAGTATAGCAAGTAATTGTTATAAAATAGAATATCAAATGTGAGTGTAGTGTAGATACTTCTGTGCATACACATGGGGAGCATATTATTATGCGTGATTATATTGTACTGAGCCATATCTTAAGTACGAAAGGAAAATATTGCCGCAAAATGGTACCACAAGAAGAAAATACCAACCAGTTATTACCTATCTTCCATAGGAATCTAATCAAGAATTCCATTATATCAGTAGTTTAATACGCAATGTTAGGGATTGATACGGACCAATATTGTCTAATGGTTCCTTTCGGAATTCTGAAACTAGCATATCTGTATAATAAGTTATTAAAATTTATCTTGCCTTGATTGCTTCATTGCTTCATAAAATCATAAGTAGGAAATAAAAGACTTCATTCCTCATGGCTAATTGAAACGATTCTGCAGGTCCTCAGGGAACAGAAGCAGTGGTAAGCAAACTATTTCCATGTTAATGGCTACAAATTAGATCGACGCGCATGCGCACTATCGTACCCCGAAACTATACTTTATTGAGAACCGTGAAAAACTTCAGCTCCAACTTTCAACGTCAGTGTTGACTCCAGGCTTCAGAAGCCCAACTTGAAAGCTCCAAGCATTAAACGAGATTCTTCTATCTCGATAGTCTCAAGTCTTTGTTTTAAAAACATTACACCAAAAACAAAAAATGTGAAAAAAGGGCAGGCTAATGAATGTAACATACATATTGTGTCTTCAATTTTTTGGTTCTAAAACATACAGGTGTCCTCGCGATGTTTTCCTTTACTATTTTTAGATCAGTGGAACATTAATTTAAACAAAGTAAAGTGCCTGCCTGAGTTCGAACCTACGACACGAATACCATTGGGCCGTTACCATTGGGCCACCTCTCATTGCTACTCAAAAATTCGGCACACGTGGTGCATTTCGAAAAAAACAATAAAAAAGATCTAAAATTTTAAGTAAGTACAGTTAGTACATTCCTTATTATTCCAAAAGTTATTTTTTTGTTTTATCATCATCATCATCATATCAGCCGAAAGACGTCCACTGCTGGACATAGGCCTCCCCCAAGCGTCGCCACTTTGACCGGTCCCGTGCGTCTCGCAACCAACGTATCCCTGCTACCTTCACCAGGTCGTCGGTCCACCTGGTGGGAGGCCTTCCAACGCAACGTCTTCCGGTTCGCGGTCGCCACTCCAGAACCTTTCTGCCCCATCGGCCATCCGTTCTGCGAGCAATGTGCCCTGCCCACTGCCACTTAAGTTTGGCAATTCTCCGGGATATGTCGGTAACCCTGGTTCTCTTGCGGATCTCTACATTTCTGATTCGATCACGTAAAGAAACTCCGAGCATAGCCCTCTCCATTGCCCTTTGGGTGACTGTAAGCTTTCTGATGAGGCCCATTGTAAGCGACCACGTCTCAGAGCCATAAGTCATCACTGGCAACACACACTGGTCATAGACTTTCGTCTTGAGACACTGTGGTAAGTTAGACGAGAAGATACCGCGCAACTTCCCGAACGCTGCCCAGCCGAGTCGGATTCGACGGTTGACCTCTTTCTCGAAGTTGGCCCTACCCAACTGGATCGTTTGTCCCAGGTAGACATAGTCGCCCACAACTTCGAGTGTATAGTCTCCGACCTTAATAGGAGTGGGTGTAACATGGGCTTTCATCATCACTTTGGTTTTGTCCATGTTCATCCTAAGACCCACTCTTTCGGAAGCTCTACTGAGGTCATCGAGCATTATATTAAGGTCCTCCATGGTCTCAGCCATAACCACTATATCGTCGGCAAACCGAAGGTGAGTGATGTACTCGCCATTGACGTTGATGCCTAGTCCTCTCCAGTCCAGAACCTTGAAGACGTCCTCCAGTGCAGCGGTGAACAACTTCGGAGATATGACGTCTCCCTGTCTCACACCTCGCTGCAAATGTACGGGTTCCGAGGTCTGATCCTGAAGTCGAACTGACATGGTGGCGTTTTTGTATAAACACTTCAACACCTCGATGTACCGGTAGTCGATTTGGCACCGTTGGAGAGACTGCAGTACAGCCCAAGTCTCGATCGAATCGAAGGCTTTCTCGTAGTCCACAAACGCTAAACAGAGAGGCAGGTTGTACTCTTCGGTTTTCTGTATAACCTGCCGCAGCGTATGTATGTGGTCTACGGTGCTGAAGCCTTTACGGAATCCGGCTTGTTCGGGAGGCTGGAAATCGTCAAACCTGCGCGCGAGACGATTCGTGATGACTCTTGAAAACAGCTTGTAGACATGGCTTAGAAGTGAGATGGGCCTATAGTTCTTCAGTAAGGCATTGTCACCCTTCTTGAAGAAGAGTACCACCACACCCCTGCACCATGCCTGTGGCGTCCTCCCCTCGAGTATGACGGAATCAAACAGCTTCTGAAGGGCCTTAAGGACCGGTTTTCCACCCGCCTTCAGGAGTTCGGCCGTGATTCCGTCATCACCCGGCGCCTTGTTGTTCTTAAGCTGTTTCAGAGCCATCCTAATCTCATACAGGCTGACGTCCGGAATGTCTTCGGTATAGTGTCGGGTCAACCTAGCTCTAGGGTCATTGGCTAGATTTGCGACGGGTTTACTGGTTGACGTGTACAACTGCCCATAGAATCTCTCGATTTCCCTCAGAAGCTCCGGTTTGGCAGATACGATCCTGCCATCATTGGTCCTCAGTTTCGTGAGCTGGCTCTGCCCAATAGACAGATCTCTTGCAAAGACCTTGGAGCCCTTATTCCGCTCAATCGCATCTTTAATAATTTCGGTATTAAAGCGGCGGAGATCGCTTTTCAAGGACTTTGAGATCCGTCTATTTAGCTGCCGGTATTTCAACGCATCGTCTGAAGACTGCAGAATCATATCACGCCTCTCCTTCATGAGCTTGAGAGTAGGACCAGAGAGCTTTCTGTTCCTATCTGTACGGCGGGTCTTGAAAAACTTAGACCCGACCATATGGACAGCTTCCACGAACCCATCGCTGTATTCGTCCACGGAGCTCCCTAGGCACTCGAAACGATTCTGGAGTTCGAGTTGAAAGGTTTCGGGGTTTTGGACCTGGATTTGTGCTGGGCGGAGCGTGGACTTCATCAGTCGAGACCTTTCAAGCTTGACATTAATGTTCAATGTGCCTCTTACCAAGCGGTGATCGCTCCCGGTTTTCACCGAGTTGATCACAGAGACATCATTGAACATTTGCTTCTTGGTTGACATGATGAAGTCGATCTCGTTTTTAGTTGCACCATCGGGGCTTTGCCAGGTCCACTTCCTGTGCTCACGCTTTCTGAAGAAGGAGTTCATCATGTAGAGGCCCTCCTTCTCCATAAAACTGGCCAGTAGGTGTCCCCGGTGGTTCCGACGTCCAACTCCAAATTGCCCCACTTGCAGCTCATCCTCGTCTCGTTTGCCCAGTTTCGCGTTGAAGTCCCCCATGACAACGGTGAAGTAAGTTTTAGAACCATGTATGGCTCTAGAGATATCCTCATACATGGTCTCTACCTCGTCGTCGGGGTGTGCCGAGGTCGGGGCGTAGACCTGTATGACCTTCAGCGAATATCTTGCGGATATTCTGAGTATAAGGTACGCCACCCTGGTCGACACACTCTCGATCTTCACCACGTTATTCACAAGGGACTTGTGGACGATAAAGCCGACACCACCCTGGGACTGCCGGTCACCCTCTCGGAAATAGAGCAGGTTACCGGATTTGAGGATTATCGAATCCTCCCCCTCTCTTCGGACTTCAGATAACCCTATAATGCTCCATCGTAACCTGCTCAATTCTTCCTCGAGTTCGGCTATCTTCTCGTCGGTCCGGAGTGTTCGTGTGTTATACGTTGCCAGGTCCAGTCGTCGGTGTTTATTGGGGTAGCCGGGTCCACTCCGGAGATTCTTTGCACCCCTTGCCACGCCATCACCTCGACCGCTACCGTAGCCGAGGGTAGACGGGCTGCCGGGCACTCGGGGTCGTTTTTTTGTTGTGCTATTCATATTGGTTTGGGGGGGTTTGCCATAATCGCCACGCTTGGCAGACGGGTTGGCGATCGCAGTTGGTTGGTAAAGTGCACAGAGAACGCTGCTGCCCATTCTCTGGTGTGTCCCTTAGTCTCCTCTTACGACACCCACGGGAAGATATGGGATGGTGAAATTCTTTACGTCCGTCACCATACGGTACACCGTTTGTTTTATTAACATGATATATTGATACCCATTAAATCTGCAGAGTTTCACTTGCTACTTGAGAGAGACTAAACCTATGTATTAAAATAAAAAACGAATTAATTATTCTTCAATATGCTAGTTTCAGAATTCCGAAAGGAACCATTAGACAATATTGGTCCGTATCAATCCCTAACATTGCGTATTAAACTACTGATATAATGGAATTCTTGATTAGATTCCTATGGAAGATAGGTAATAACTGGTTGGTATTTTCTTCTTGTGGTACCATTTTGCGGCAATATTTTCCTTTCGTACTTAAGATATGGCTCAGTACAATATAATCACGCATAATAATATGCTCCCCATGTGTATGCAGAGAAGTATCTACACTACACTCACATTTGATTTTCTATTTTATAACAATTACTTGCTATACTTACAGTTTGCATTAATGCGTCAGCAAGCCAACACTACACATATTAACACTTATAAACTAAAAAACTTTATACAAACATTTAACATAGTTTTGTAAGTGAGCATACATATGTCGACGCCAGGTTCCTGAGCAATTAGGACGTTCAGCAAATTAACAAAAAAATAATTTCGCTGGTTATGTTTAAGTGCATCGTACCTACCTAGTTATGCTTGAGTACTAACCTAAGTACTTACTGACGCGAAACTTCGAAGTCACGTTCAAGTATTGTAATGGAGAAGTTTGATGCACTAGACCCACTTGTACATTTCTGATCACTCTGAAAACTACTTTTGGTAGGCTATTGGTACAGTTAAGTTACAAATGGAACCATGTCACATGCATACAGTTTCGCGGTCCTGTAACAACTGGGTATACAATAAAATGAGCTTCTTTACGTAGTTAGAAAACTTCCTAAAGTCTAGAAGCCTGTGACAAAACCGCCAATTATTTGCCAACAATTTTGTTTTCCAACGTAGAATAGTCAGACATACAAAACAGAATGCTAGTTGAAATACTAGCCTCTCCAGAGGTTTTTGAAACAGTTCGCGACGCTTCGCTACCCCGCAGTGATAAATGGCCGAACATTTTGCACCAAGCATCCCTGCTGCATATTTTACAACGGGTCAAGAGGTTTAAAGCAATTTTGCGGTATATAAAACACAAACCAACATATCCATTCTAAATAACCGCAGAATAAATTCGATATATGGAATGGATCCGTTGTTTAATCAAAGGGTTTTACGCTTTGCCAATTAACTAAGCAATTTACTAGGACAGGTTTGGTTTAGTGTCGAGAAAATTAGTTTGATGCTAGATTTTTAACCCCCGACGGAAAAAGAGGGGTATTATAAGTTTGACGTGTGTTGCTGTGTATAAGTGTGTCTGTGGCATCATAGCTCCTAAGCGGATGAACTGATATTGATTTAGTTTTTGTTTGAAAGGTAATTTTGTGGAGAGTGTTCTTAGCTATGTTTGAATTGTTGTGATGACAACAAGTCACACAAGCTATGTCGTCCCTATCCTTAACAGGTCAGCTAGTCTAGTTAGTCAGCTTCCCATTTTGTCTCAAGCCGTATTACGTCTCTTTACCAACTCGTCCGACGCTTATGTACACTTAAGCACAAAATATCAAAACATTTTCATCACAGCAAAATTTTATTACAAATACTAATACTACTTTTTAGTAAGTAGGTAATCTTAATATTTAGGAAGAGACTAAATGGCATGAAGTTGAAGTCGAAAAAAAAGACAATTAACTAATTCGTTTTGATAAAAAAAATAGGAAGAAATAAACACGAATGAATAAAATGACATCGCCGAAAAACAAAATATGCAATTTAATGAAAAAATACAGCTTTTTTATTAATAATAAGGCTAACAGGCAACCAACCTGTTCTTTTTCTCATTTTGTACCTTGCATTACATTGAACAAAGCGTCGGACGAGTTGGGAAAGAGACGTTATGCGGCTTGAGACAAATTGGGAAGCTGACTACCTGTACGAAGTGACGTATTAGTGAAAGTGACCTTTTAAGGATAGGGACGACATAGCTAGTGTGACGTATTGTCATCACAACCGTTTGAATAAAATCGATTCAGCCGTTCAAAAGTAATGGGCATTTTACTGTTTGAATCGGGGTGTTTTCGCAAGATATCGTGTCATAATAACGTGTTCAATAGATTGCCGATCGAAGCGTATCTACTATGTACTAAATCAATTATGAAGCATGAAATAAAAATGTGTCGGGGTTCTTTTAAATTTTGAAATTTACTTGTAAATTTACTTTTCCCGTACGCAAAATACGCGCTTAGACGTGCAGTTGCGGACACCAGCCCGTCTTAATATAATCTAATCTACTGTTTTAGAAATGTCTACAATTTTAGCACTACGTTAAAGTACTTTTCGGCAAACAGCACAATTGAGGTTACTCATTAATTGATGGTTGGCGTTACTGTTTCGTGGAAATTGAATTCATTTATTTTAATATTGGGTTCTTACTCTAAAATAAGGCCGTGTAATTTAGTCAATCTTGAGGTCCAATCAAGAAAGCCTTCGCCTTTCTACATAAGCTGTCCTACTGTATTTGTATATTTTTGTTTTGTGTACAATAAAGAATAAGGAAAAAGGAAGAAAGGAAGTATGGTTAAAACCGTGCTTTTATGAACACACTGGCAGACACAGGAATATATACACAAACGAACAAACAAGTGATCCCAACGTATCTATTGAATCAAGAAAACCCCGCTTTTCACAAAATTTGGAACTCGACCGAATTCTAAGAATTCATGTCTTTTATTCCTTAATATAATTATAGCGCCAAGATAGATGTTAATGTGCTGCAAGGCGACGTTTTACAAACGAAGTCGATTTTCTGAAATAAGTTCCCCGATTCGGGACAATCGTGTTTCATGAAATCGTGATAAACCTCCGGCTTAGAAAGCAGGCCATACTTTTGGCCCGGTCCATTGGGCCGCCGGTCCACAATGCGATTGTCGAGTGGCTACTTTGATTGCATTGTGGTAGCTATCGAGCCCTGATTTTTTATTGAAATTGTTGTGGAGAAACGTGGGATTTGGTCTGAATCCAGGCTGCTTTATTTTCTTGGATTGTTTGCTCACCGTGATAGATTAGAATAGAATAGAATACTCTTTATTATGTACACCATATAAGTTACAGAAAGTATAGATGCAATGAAGTATGTTTATTGGATTGGTGATTCTACTTATGTACGACTCAATGAGTTCAGTCTATTTAACATATTTGGTTCATTATCAAACTTGTGAATTGCGTTGCAAAAAGTAGCTTAATGTAGCTAGCCATTTTAATAAAAAGGGTAATTTATCGTTTTATAACTGTTTTATGTGTTATGGTATGTGCCGAATATTTATATAAAAAATCAAATGTTTATCTATCACTCTCCAAGGAAAGGGCTGTGCAGATTAATTGTATGAACTTTAAAACTTTTGCGTTTCATAATTGAAAAACAATATACCACGGGATTTTAACGCGTTGGATTGGATCCTAGGTATTCATATCAGAGAAATTTCACTAAGTTAACTTGATCACTGTTTCGTTTGTTTGGTTGATTACATGTTTGTAAAAGGTAATCTCTGTAAGTATTGTGATGATATTACATAATGCCCTTTTTTTATTGATAGGCTCGCACTTGACGATTATCTCATCTGATGATAAGCGATGACGTGGTTGACTATGAAGCACGCTTGCCTAGAAGTAACCTATTCACGCTTGAGTTAAAGACTCCCTGGTTGTAGATATTAGAAAATACATACAATGATAGAAAGCTACACTTTCACTGAGTTTCATTAGGTGATTTTGATCTTATATGATGCAAAGTTTCTGCGAGATTGGCTGCAAAGTTGCTGGAAAAGGCTAATCTTAAATATATGGTCCAGAACTTTTAATCAGTTTCCATTTTCAAACTCCGACCCGTAACTATGATGGTACTTCAGATCGTTAACAAGAACGTCCTAAACGTATCCAACCACTTGGAAATTATTAGGATACAGTAGAATTAAATAAAGTTTTACTAAACATTGTATTTGAAGGTCCTAAACTTAATTTGACGTTAAAATCACTACGAATCGAGCAGATGGTCATTTGTCACTGTTACTGACGCTAACTAAGGTTTAACAAGCCTTGTCTTGTAACTAAGGTTGCTCACTTACAGCTTTTCGATTTTCTGAGAAGTTCTGTAGTTTAAGTTCTAAGCTTAATTAGCAGCCTATGGTTGACCAATCACGAATACTTGACGGAGTACAGTTAAATGAGTAGGTATTGATCGTTTTCATGAATACAATGGTCACCTTGATTTTCAAGCACAAATAATTTTTAACTAATTAAAGAGCTTAAGAGCATTCAAACGAGAAGTTTTTATAAACTAGTGTTTTGATTTTATTAAATTTCTTACTAATAGGTCCCTCAATAAAACAATAAAAGTAAAAACGTATTTTCGATTGGTAGAACATTAATAAGGTTTCTCTTTTAACAGTTGAAAAGGCGATACAAGGATTCGAATCGAACCCAAGAACAAATTTAAACAATTAGACACAATGCCGTCAATACTTATAAAGAAGCAATGTTGGAATTTTGGTAATTGAACAAAAGGATATCCGGCCCCGATAATGAGAATTGTACGCAATTTGCAAAACAAAGGAAGGGAAATCCTAAAATTGTTCCTTTACAGCCGACAATCATCGCATTACGTAGGTACTTTTATATATTTAGACCCAAAATTTTAATTAGAGCGAAATAATTCAACTAGAATTTATGGCCCATTATATTCGAGAGACAGTGTTTTATAGCAACAAATTCGGCTCGTTCCTGGAAATGCTTCATGAAATATGTTTTTTCTGGCGGTATTCACACATGGCTCGTCAAAAGATAAGCTCGTCTGTACAAATTTTGTCCGAAATAATAACAATCCTTCACGTTTACATTGCTCCGAATTCTGCTGGGAGTGTTGTCTGGCTGTCGGCTTTAGATTTACGAGAAGTAATCAACAAACAAGAAGTTAAATAAAGCTATTTTTCATTGCAGCGGTTTTGTAGTCGTTAGGAAGTATAAGTGCGCGTCATTAAACTTGTTTAGTTTTTCATATCTGCTTTTTGTTCTCTACAATCCCTCTGAGATAAATTCATTTTGTTATAGTACATTACTGCAGCGACCAGAAAAAGAGGCATTGATGGACGAACGTGTAAATGTGGGCCGAGGCGAAGCCTAGGCACACATTCGTAAGTGCATCAATGCCTAGTTGTGGCCAAGCCTTGTATAGTACTTTTCTCAAATAATGCGCGGCAATTAAAACTAAGTAGTACCTAGAACTCATTTTGTCAAATACAATTACTTTTTAAAATGAATGACGAACAAGGAACAACAATAATTATTCCCGCGTTAGGCTTAGCACGCACTGCGATTTTCATTCGCGCGATTTCTTTACGGCCATTCTACGGTCTATGGAATTGTATGAAGCTGCACGCATTACGGTAAAATAATCACGCGGGAATAATACTGCAAAAATCCGTAAGTCCATCAATGCCTAGTTGTGGCCAAGGCTTGTATTGGCTTTATTCGCGTTATTTTATTCGCCCATTCTGCGGCCTATGGAATTGTATGAAGCCGCGCGCGGCCATAATACTACAAAAATTCGCGCAAATAAAAATCGCAGTGCGTGCTAAGCCTAAGTCTTAAGTGTTCATTTGTTTTTTTTTCAGTAAACAGCTTTCTATTTGCAAGCCAGTTCGAAATTTAAATAAAACCTTTGATAACCTACCTCCTTGGTTGCCATGATTCGGAGTAAAATATCGTTCCATTTTTAAATTACACGACAGATATGAGTTTACTATGGAATTTATTTGGCCGCTACACACGACAGATATGGATTTTCATACAAATTTTGCCGGCCGCTGCTCGCATGTATTTGGCCAGTACAGCAATTGCAATTTATCTCGAAGAAGGTTGTTAAAATAATGCTCATATTTCCAAGCATGTTTGAGAAAAATAGTTTTATATTTGTAAGCCAGTTCGAAATTTAAATAAAACCTTTGATAAGTTACCTCCTTGGTTGCCATGTTTTGGAGTAAAAGATCATTCCATTTTTAAATTACACGACTGATATGAGTTTACTATGTAATTTATTTGGCCGCTACACACGACAGATATGGATTTTCATACAACTTTTGCCGGCCGCTGCTCGCATGTATTTGGCCTGTACTGCAATTTCGATTTATCTCGAAGAAGGTTGTTAAAATAATGCTCAAGTTTCCTAGCATGTTTGAGAAAAATACATTTGGATTATTTTCAGTAAAGGCTGCTTGGAGCTAAGGTCTTGTACAACGTTCAAATTACATCATTATTTCAGCCAAAAGAATACTGTATAATTGGACATACACACTTACCTGTTGTTTTAGTTTTGTTTGGGAATGAAGTTGGGTTTCGTGTTAAAGAGTTGTTAACTTAATAATGCCATATCGACGTAATAAAATTTTGTGACACCAAAGGGAGTTGTTGTTACCGTGGACAATCTTGTTCCAAAAAAATAAAAGCCAATCTACGTTGACAACAGAGTACTGTTGTCAACGTAGATTGGCTTTGAACTGCTGATGGCTAAACGGTGCCTTTATTGGTATCATATTGCTAGTGGTTGGTTACCAGAAATATAATCATAATACCCAATACAAACGGGCAAATCTGTAGCCATTGGACTCATAGAGATATTACAGTACATTTACAAGTTCTTCCATCAATGCCTCTTTTGCTGGCCCCTGCAGTGTGTGATGTACTATATTTAGTAATCTACGTACTTGAAAGAAATAGTCATACAGTTATCATTAATCACTACAAAACCGATCACAAAGGACGTATTTTTTGCTTAGAACCAAAACAGTGCAGAAATGTTATATGAAATCTCATTCTTGCACAGTTTTTCATTAATGCACTGTTTTTTATTTTTTATTTAGATGCAAATTTACCACAAAGGTTTTAATGTCTGCCATTAAGTTTAATATAAAATGTATGCATTAGATCAAAAAGATACTGGCTGAAAATAAAAATAAACTGAATAAAATCGATTTGAAAAAAAAAAAAAAATGGCGCGCATTTTGTACCATTGTAAAACTACTTCATGTTTAGCAAGAAGAGTTAAAAAAAAAAACCGGCCAAGTGCGAGTCGGACACCCGCACGAATGTTTCCGTACAATTATCGCAAAAAACGCCAAAAAAATTACGTTTGTTGTATTGGAGTCCCCCTTAAATATTTATTTTATACTGCTTTTAGTATATGCTGTTATAGCGGCAACAGAAATACAATATCATCTGTGAAAATTTCAACTGTCTAGCTATCACGGTTCATGACATACAGCCTGGTGACAGACAGACAGACAGATGGACCGCGGACTCTTAGTAATAGGGTCCCGTTTTTACCCTTTGGGTACGGAACCCTAAAATGGAAATAAAAAAAGCGATAGCGATATGAATTCAACTCCAGAAAGTATAAATACAGCTGCAAATTAAATTGCTATTTTGAGTAGGTATATCTTATCACGGTAGATACCTTGGTAGTTGAAAGAAAAGTAGATTACGCACTTCGCTAAAGTGAGTAATTAATGCACTCGTTATATATTAGTAAGAAAAAAAAAACTATAATTGCAGCATTTAACTATATCTGCAACTAATATTATGTTATGACTGAATATTACACTATATTTTGTTAAACATAGATTTTCTAAAGTGTTTCTGAACCATTATTTCTCTATTGACGTGACTTTGACGAGTGTACCAATTAACAACCATGAAATTAATATTTAAGTAGATCCATCCGTGTAATACTCAGTTTTATGTAATTTTATATCCAAGCAGCCACCAAAAAACAATATAAAATAAAACTTTATCAAATTATGAGAACTTTCCGATACTTCCAATTATTTTTCTGAACAGCGCTAGGCAGGTAATATTCAAGATTGAAAGATATCTGAAACTTTAAGGAAGCAGTTAACACCTGTAGGGGCGCGACCTAAGTGGTACCTGGTGGGTTTCGCTACGCTACTAAGTTAAACACTCAAATCACTTTTAAAGGTTTATTGTTGAGAGCTTACAAGGTTACTTTTACGCTAAGCTATCGCTAAAATGAGGAAATGATGAAAATGACAGCACCCGCTTGCTGTCCGTAATGCACTGAGCTCGCGGCGCCTTTGGTGCGACCGCATAGTATCGCTAGGTCAGCAAAACGTGGTCGATTGCAATGATTGCTTCGAACATGCTCCCGAGGGGAAGAGATGAGTTGATGAGATAAGCTTATACAAAAATAAAGAGTTACGTGAGTGTGAGCTTAAACGCTAGGAAGTTAAGACATTATTAGATGAGAGATGATTGACAAGGTGAAGGAACAATCATCACATGATCTTATAGCTAGACATATATGCTCAAACGGTTGAGTCACTAATCGAGAATACAGATTGCCTTTTAGCTAGGGGAGACGTCGATGTGTCTCGCCTCTTCGTATGCAAACTAGAGCACCGTTTAGAAAAATAAGCTACGCGCGCACTATCACTGACACATGGACCTTGCTCGGGCAGGGGTTGGTTTCGCGCACTTGCACTAGAGCTTTGATCTGGCTCTGATTGAGTTATGCACACACTCACACTCGCTGGTACGCTCGCGTTCCGCTCTTGGGTGATCGGACCACCGGCCCGCTGACACCTCCTCCTCAGGAACCAAAGGACGGCTGCGACAGCTGCTACTAAAAGGCCATATGACAACGCATACTGATGTATGTCATGTGTCGATAAAACCTCTGTCTGTTGGGCTGATTCCTTTATCGCTTTTATTTGTTCACCGAGATGCTTTAAAGATTCGTTTATCGGTGTGGAATCTTCGTTGACCTCGTAGTCTTGGAAATTTTGGATAGGTGGCGTTAGATTACTGATTAAACGATTTATAGGAGATAATTTAGACTCGAGTAGATTTGGTTTAAGATTAAGCGTATTCTCTAATTGCTGATGAGAATAAAGTGTTACATCATGACCCTTCACAATGCATTGCTTAGTTAGTTGAATAAGTCCAGCCTTGCTGACTTCGCTCGCTTGTAGGTCGTCGTCACATATTACTCTCAAAGAGTATGAGTCACAACAGAAATACAAATAGGTAGAAAGGTCATGCAATGGAACCCATTTGTTTTCACACCTAGATTTCATGATTCGGCAAGTAGATAGCTCCTCTTTCTCGCATAATTGTTCATCTGGACCTAAACGCTGGACAGGTCCTCGCAGACGACAAAGGTAAGTTTCCGCTTGATATTCGCAACCTTGAATATCGTTGACGCTGGCTGTTAAGTATGAGTCTCTTCTCAAGTTGATCGCGACGTATTCGGATGCTGGCTTGATGATGATCATACTTTCGTTAATTTGAACCGGCACTGGTATCAAATTGTAGCTGGAACGTATCTCTGCTAATTAACGGTAATGTAATTTCAAATATGAGATATTCCTTAGTCATCCTCGCTTTAACTTTTAACAATTTGTAGATCTCATACAAGTTGAATTGAATGTTATCTACGGGTAATGCAAGCTCTTTAGAAATTTGACTAGATACTATCTGTAACTCCCCACGGAGCTGTTGTGGAGTCAAGAGATGCAGGTTGATCTGACCATGATAGATCTCAGTCATAGTATCAAGAAAAGTATCCTGAATCCGCCCTAAATTCTGAATCATATTTATGGTCGCTAACGCTGCTAAAGAGAAATCTTGCTGAATAGACATTACGTCGATCTCTTGCTGCAATGTATTGGTGATGCTGTCTAAATAATTCAAATGCTTATTAATTATCTTATGCTGCTTTTCAATAGTCTCTTCTGTTCTCTTTAAGATATTATACTCCGCTTCTATGACCGATGTCTGATTCCTGTACAGCTGACTAAGGTGGAATGCATTCTTATGTATTAGGTCAATGTCACGCTTGTATTTTTCTGCGAATTCTTGATCCAGTACTCCGAATAATGAATTAGCTATGGAGCCGACAGCGTTGATAAGCCCGCGTCGAGTTCGCGGACGCGCTCCAAAGTGCTGATTGAGCAACAGCTGATTATAATATTGTAGTTCATCGTACTCGTGTTGTATTTGTAGGACGATAATTTTACAATGACTCTGCTCTTGCATTTTCCCGCATGTTTGCTCGAGATATTGAGAAAATTGTTTGACCGCTTTGTCTCCTTGCCAGTAAGGAGTTAAATTATAGTAAGTTATGATTTTCCATTGATCACGAATAAGATGCATTTGTCCCAAAGGGTCAAAATACAACGTTTGATTGCTATCAAATGAAGTTACTTTGTAACTTGCTTCAGTGGATCCTATATGGCTCATAAAAAATAGCAATGATAATACTATGCTATAGATTTTAGGACAACCGCTAAATTGTTTGCTCGCTTTCCCTTCCGCTTTGGCCTCATTTCCTTGCTGATGCTGCTTTTTTGCTTCGATTTTTTCTGGCTTTTGTTTACTTTCTTCCTTTTCTGCTATAGGTAGGATAGAAAGCTTGATAATCGGCCGCTTTATAAAACCATTTTTTGTTTTTAAAGTCACCACTCGGACAGCTCCATCTTTTCCTGGATGTACCTCAACAACCCGACCAACGGGCCATTTTCCAGGGGTTAGGTTGTCGTCATGAATGGTTACCATATCACCTATCTCTATATTCTTTTGTGCTTTTAACCACTTGGTTCGTATCGATAACTGGCTAAGATACTCCGCTTTCCACCGCTTCCAAATATCTTGGAACGTTTTATTGACTAAATACCATCTTGTCCTCGCATCTTGTGCCGTTTCTATTACAGTGAGACCGGCACGAGTGGTTAGAAAATGCGCTGGCGTGAGGAAATCGATGTCGTCTATATCCTCAGATATTGGGCACAATGGCCTTGAGTTAAGGCTTGCTTCGATTTGAGACAAGATAGTGCTGTATTCTTCGAATGTTAACGCTTGGTCCCCTATTACTCTTTTCATATGTTGCTTTAGACTCCGAATTGATCGCTCCCAGATTCCTCCAGCACTCGGCCATGAAGGGCAGTTCCAATGCCATTCTATCTTCATCTCCGCTATCTCTCGGTGAAAGGTGTCGTTAAAGATTCGCTCGAACTGCTGCTGTTCCTCCTGAAGGATCTTGTTGGCACCTACAAAGTTAGTACCGTTGTCCGAATATATATGTTTTGGAGTCCCTCGTCGAGCCGCCATACGACGCAACGCGGCTATGAATGACGTACTGCTTAGGTCGGAGACCAGTTCTATATGGACCGCTTTTGTAACCATGCAAATAAACAAGGCGATATATCCTTTAGTCGTTTTTATGCCTCTCCCTTTGTTTGCTTTTACTCGAATAGACCCCGTATAATCTACTCCTGTATGATAGAATGGAGGCGCTGGGTTAGATCGACAATCAGGCAGGTCTCCCATTATTTGATGTAGCTTTCTGGGTTCTTGTTTTTTACAGGTCACGCATTTACGAAGCTGCTTTTTGGTTGCTCTGTTTCCTTGGATTATCCAATACTGCTGTCTCAATAAAGACAAGGTAAGTCGAGCTCCGCCATGAAAGGAGTGCTCATGTGCTTGCTGGATAAGAAGCTCCGTTAATCTGCCGCTATAAGGGATTATTATTGGATGTTTCATATCAGAGTTAATGTTGGCATTTTTAAGACGTCCTCCGACTCTTAATATGCCGCTTTTATCTATAAATGGTTGCAGATTTAATAATTTGCTATCGGAATTAAGTTTATTTTTCATCGAGCTCTCGATATCCGAGCCAAATTCACTGCGCTGTATGCATTTAATTATAATTAATTTTGCTTGTCTTAGCTCTTGTAATGTGAGATATGACGGTCTTTGTTTACTTGTCCGGGCAAGTGCACGTAATAGCCATGCTACTATGCGATTTAATTTTGCGAATGAGCTGTGACGATCTAATAAATCTTCAATTACGCTTTTGCCAGGATTGCTATTTTGGACGGTCGTAACTTGCTTCCGGACCTCTTCTGCCGTCGTATACTCTGCTTGCTCTTGCTTTGGCTTAAAGTGAGGTGTCGATAACCAAGCTGGGCCTCGCCACCATAAAGTATGCTCCATTAGTTGTGTAATGGATAGTCCTCTGCTCGCTGAATCGGCTGGATTTTCTTTAGTCGATACGTAATGCCAAACATCTGGCGATGCTACGCTAACAATTTTCTTCACTCTATTCGCTACAAAAGGCTTCCAACGTTCTGGATAGCCCTGTATCCAGCTAAGGGTGACCTTAGAGTCGCTCCAGGCATAGATTTCGTAATCTATGGTGTAACGGAACGTTACAACAATGAACTAATGCTTCGTTCTTGGTTTGTTTGTGACTTGGAAAGCGGCGGGTACCTGAGGCGCGGGGGCGAGTGTTCGCATAGATCGAATGATAAAAAAAGATTGCGCGCGGTCGCCCGCGCAGCAGTCGTCCGCCAGTCGCTCCTAGGCTGATTTGCGAGCACACGTATTGCTTTGCGTCCTGTCGAGCGCCCTAGCAGACACGAGCGTTAATTTTTTTAAACTTATATTTATTTCGCGAGTTAACGACGGTTTAATAAGTGCCGTTAAAGTTGTGCGTGGAAATCCCGAATTAGGGATCTACGGCTTCTTCGCTTCTGCAGCTTCATCATTTCTTCGGCATCGAGCACTTCGACAAGTACTGCGTGCACGTCACGTGTGCCGCAGTTCCGAAGGCCCACCTGTCGCTACGCCACTGGTGTGCTGAGCGAGTCGTGGCTGACACCTCGCCGTATAAGCTGCCAGAGACATCGACGTACAGCACCTCTGCATATCATCTGCCAGCTTCCATCTCCGGCTTCCTGCTACTACAGGAGAGTACCTATCCCTGCAGGAGTGACAACAGACGTCCGTAACCCACTACCTACAAATATTTGTGTGCCTCCGGCTAATCTAGTTTGGTTTTGCAAATTAAAACTTAATTTTTAAAAGTACACGCCCGTTTTTTATTCAGTTGCCAATTCTTAGGTGGGAATAGATCGGGTGGAGGCTACAATGGCTGTCATGCTAGTTGCTACTTTTGTAAATAGTCTGGATAAAAGTTCCGCTGCACATAGCTCCAATCTAGGAAGCGATACTGTCTTCCTGTTAGGTACTAATCTTGTTTTAGCTGCAACTAGTACCACCGATGCTTCAGTTTTTGATGCTATTCTGGCATATATGACACACGCATACGCTTTAAGTGATGCATCACAAAATCCGTGGAGTTGGATAGTGTCATCTCGTTTGCTTTGCAACCATCGTGGGATTTCAAATTTGCTAATACATCCCATATCTTCAGTTAATTTTACCCACTCATTGTTGATCTCGGCTGAAACTTCATCGCTCCATTGAATTTCATCTAGCCAGACTTTTTGAAACAACAATTTGAATTTTGTAGTCAGCGGCGCTAGCCAACCTAAAGGATCAAATAACCTGGATATTTCCGACAGAAGCAATCTTTTTGTAAGCTTTGTAGTATTCGCTGATGAAGTATATTGGAATGTGAATTCATCTGTTTCGGCGTCCCATCTCAAGCCCAAAGTTTTAGCTGTGTTTTCAGTTTTGAAAATGAATGATGGTGCTTGTAAATTGTGCTGCGATGAATTTATCTCTTCCAATAGCTTTTTTTCGTTTGCTGACCACTTTCTTAGCAAAAATCCGCCGCTGCTAAGACACGAATTGAGTTCTGATATGCTGCTTCTCCCTTCGTCGATAGTATGAGCCCCGGATACCAAATCATCCATATAGAAATCTTCTAGTATTATTCTTGCTGCTGTAGGAAAGTTATTCTTCTCATCCGCTGCTAATTTTCGAAGGGTCATCATCGCCAAAAAAGGAGCTGATTTCGTGCCATATGTAACCGTCGTTAACTGGTATGCTCTAATTGGCTGTTTATTTTGTGCTCTCCAAAAGATTTGTTGGAGCCTTTGATCTGCTTCGCTAACTAGTATCTGCCGATACATTTTTTCGATATCGCTAGTGAATACGTATCGATATTGTCTCCACTTAAGTAACAGAGCCTGTAGATCTTGCTGCAGGTTAGGTCCACGATGCATGACATCATTGAGACTTAGTCCCGAAGAGGTCTTTGCGGATGCATTAAATACGACACGTAGCTTCGTAGTGGAGGATTCCGCTCGCTGAACCCCGTGGTGAGGTAAAAAACACTCTATTCTGTCGCTGCTAAGAGTCGCTAATTTCATATGCCCCAACTCTTCATATTCGCTTAAGAATTGCTTATATTGCTGAGCTAAAGATTCTTGCCTGCTAAGCTTTTTCTCTAGATTATTTAATTGCGCTAGTGCCATTTCCTTTGACGATCCTAGCTTTTCGCTCGCTTGCTGCTTCATCGGCAACCTAACTTCATAACGACCGCTTTCCAGACGTTTTGTCGTTGATAGGTAATACTCGACGCATTGCTGATCTTCCGCTGACATTTCATTTTGCTCGTTTATATCTTCAATTTGCCAAAATTGATGAATATCCACTGTATTATTTACGATGACGTTACAATGGAACTGTGGCTTTATTGTTCTACACAGTAACCATCCTAACTGTGTTTGCTGTGCTAAGGGCGAAGACGAATCACCACCTCTTATCAAACCATCTAGCATGATGAGAGCATAGGCGTCTGCCCCGAGTAACAAGTCCACTGGACGACTTGTATGATACTCTGGATCTGCTAAATTTATATGTTCCAAATGCGACCACGAAGGCTTTTCAAATGATCGATTTGGTAAATTTTTGATTAGACTTTTCATAATCAAAACATCCATATGGAACTTAAAGCTAGTATACATAGACTGGCATATAATGCTTAGCTTGCCCGTACAGTTAGATTCCTTTTCTGCTATTCCGGAAACTGCTCCATTAAATTGCTGTCGTTTTAAACCTAACTGCTGAGCTGCCTTCTCTGTAATCAACGATACCTGTGAGCCCTGATCAATGAGAGCCCTTAGGACAAGCTGTGTGCTATCTGCTGCTATCACCCTCACTAACGCTGTTGCTAAAAGAATCTCGGTGAGGTTTTGTTGTGATGCGTGAGCACCATTGCCGCTGCTTTGCTTTGAACGCTCTTCTTGCTCAAGATTTTCATCATTCGTATTTTTTTGCTTACCATCAGCAAAACAATCATGCAATATGGTGTGATGCCTGCCAGAACACGTGAGGCATCGTTTCTTGGAGTGGCATTTGTTTCCATTGTGATTAAAAATGCAATTAATACAACATTTCAGTTGTTTGAGGGTTTTAAGTTTCATTTCCTGCGGCATTTTATGAAACTTTTCGCAATTGTATAATTTATGCTCAGCAAAACAATGAGGGCATTTGATTTCCTGCACGTGCATTGCTTTTGAGGTCTTCGAATTATTATTATTAGATTGATGATTGGTGTTAAATTTTCGATTGTTTAGAAATGGCTTTGAAGAACCCGCTTTCTGCTGAGATTGCTGCGATTTTTGCATGGTGTCTTGTCGTCGACGAGATGTTTCTAGACTAGTGAATTTATTTTCTAAAAAGTCTAAGTAGTCTTGTAGGACTGGTAGCTCTCTAGGGTTCTGTAACGAGTCTATATACTCGGAATAAGATTCACTATCCAGCTTTTGCGACATAATATGCGCAATTAGAGGGCCCCACGTGCTAATATCCAGACCTAGGTTTTTGATGGCGTGAAGGCTCTCTAACGTGGTGTCATGCATTTTTTTAAAGACTGAAAACGATTGCTGCTGTATGTTGGGAATATTTAAGAACATATTGGCGTGCGCTGTAAAGATAATCCTCTTGTTATCAAATCGATGATTTAGAAGCTCCCAACAAACGTCATAGTTATCGGCGCTGATTGGAAGGTGCTGAATCAAACGCTCGGCTTCGCCTTTTAACTTGCCTTTCAAGTATTGCATTTTCTGAGCGTTTGACAATGCGTTGTTCTTGTGTATTGCTTCGCTAAAAAGATCCTTAAAAGGCATCCATTGCTGGTAATGGCCTGTAAATACAGGAATATCCATTTGAGGAGTGGATTTCTCGCGATAAGATGATGACCACATCTTGGAGTTAATAGCTTTTCTCAAGCTGTTAAAAGTTCGCTCATGCTTGGTGAAGCTATACTCATAATCTCCTGCTACATCTTCCCCGGATTCCCCAATGATTTCCCAATGAAGGTTATCAATGGTAGTCCACCGACTGTGCAGGTTTCGAAGGGCGTCTTCGAACTCCCACTTGTCAACAATAGTTTCAACATCAATATTGTCGACTGCTCTAAGAAACGCTTTAAAATTGACCGACTGCTTATGAAGCATATCGTCAAGCTTGCTGTTGGACCCTCTTGATTCGAAGGTCGGAGTTGCTGCTGCTGTTGCTGGTGCGCCCGGCTGGCTTGCTAAAGTGCCGGGTGCCTCTCGGTGCGCTGGTTGAGGAAGATACGGTGATTTCTGATCTTGTTGCATCAACTCTTCTCTATATTGACTAATAAGCTCTTTAGCTGTTAAATAAAGCTGATTCGTACTCTCAAATTCAGACTTAGTAAAATATTTATGATTCGTCTGTTCAAAAGTAAGAATCTTTTCATGATTCACTTGAAAGTCCTTCCAGTACTTCTCAAGCAACTCGAGTTTACGCTTACAATAATCTAACGTCTTACGCTCTACGCTATCCTTTTTAAAATTGACGAGGAGTTTTCTAATGCCCTCCGCAATCTCGGATTGAAGAAAATAAAGACTCTCCATCTCACTGCTTGTGTAAGAAAATTGAACGATCTTACTTGGAAGAATCCTTTGCCGCTGCTAAACTAACGAGGGTTGCTCCCCACGTCAGTGATCCGCTGGTCTCGCTAGTGTGAGCTGTGAACTCACTGCTGCTGAAACGGTACTCCCCGAGCACCGCTGGTGCTGATACCGCTGAGAGAATATGTTGTGCACTGCCGCTAAAGTCACTCCTAAAGTCTCGCTGCTAAGGTTACCACCACAGTCACTGCTAAGCTAAGAAACACTGCAATACAAGGTGTCACTAGTTCAGTTCAAGTTCACTTCACGATCCGTCAGTCCCGAAAAACTAAAGTCCAACCGCGAAATCCTTGCTATAGGCTCGAAGGACCAAAATGTAGGGGCGCGACCTAAGTGGTACCTGGTGGGTTTCGCTACGCTACTAAGTTAAACACTCAAATCACTTTTAAAGGTTTATTGTTGAGAGCTAACAAGGTTACTTTTACGCTAAGCTATCGCTAAAATGAGGAAATGATGAAAATGACAGCACCCGCTTGCTGTCCGTAATGCACTGAGCTCGCGGCGCCTTTGGTGCGACCGCATAGTATCGCTAGGTCAGCAAAACGTGGTCGATTGCAATGATTGCTTCGAACAACACCTCATATTTCTAAGGAGTTGAAGGGATGTTACCCCCCTGTCAGGAGCATGCCGCTGTACAAATCTAAGGCTGTGGGCCCGTGGCTTGTAGTTCCACTTGATTGAATGGACCGTAATAAAAGCTGAGATGGACAAATATAATGTGAGAGGAATTTCAGTGCGTAGATTCTTTTGACTGTAAGTGTTGGCTGTTTTTTTTTAAATGCTACTTTTTGGAGCCAATCTAATTAATTAATGTTTAAAAGTATTTTTCCTTTGTTGAGCTTACAAGATACGACTTAATTTATATCTCCGTAAGTGCTATTATTCGTCAATACCGCGCGATGTTTTCAATTTCGACATTTAATTTCACCAACACCCACGTGCGACAACATTGTTAGTGACGAAAAAATAATTCAAAATAAAAGAGCACATTTACAATTGGGTCAACTCGATACAAATGTAAATTTGTACCTACATTATAACAGTAATGTATCCATTTCAAATGTAGAATGTTAATGACGTCACTTATGCTAATGTCTGGATTCGCAAATTCATCCAATTTCGTGACACTAATTTGAATGTGAATGCGAACACTAAAATTTAATGTTTATTGTCACTCGTTGGAGGACTCTTAGAGTTTCTTACTTAGCTCGGCTCTTATCTCCATTAGATTGTGTTTACTTAATCTCGCTCGAAACAAGCTGCGTTTTAAAATGTTCAGTCTATATTTAAGCTCTTTTAACGAACTCTTGAGACCTTAGTGTTTAAGATTATTCAGTGTAAAGTTTTTTGCATGTTTACTTTTTCTTGAAGAATGTTTATTGAGAAATAATTTAAATGAGAATAAACACTAGATATAATCAGTGATATCTACTCTTTATTCGCGTTTAAATTAGTTGATTGATGATGATGATTTTTGAATGAAAATTTCGTTTAAATTAGTTGATTGAATCATACATACTACAAATAATGAATTTCGTTTCTGTATCAGACAGAATCTCAAAGCAAACAGTTTAACAGGATGACAAAATGATAGACACACGTCAGTGACATAAAGACAGTGACGGCCAGACGTACGTAAACCAAATTATCAAAAATCCGTTTTACCAACGGTCGGTAATTTTATTAAATTCAAATCCCACGCAATGACATTGTATATGCGAAGATAAAAAACCGGCCAAGTGCGTGTCGGGCCACGTGCTATAATATGGTCCCGAAGAGCAATAATAATGCGGACTAAGAAGAGGGTTTTTGTTGTTACATGAACATTGAAACGGTTGCAGCGACTAAACACGGGCTCTCATAGGACGATGGTAACTGAAGAAAGAGTCATAAATTCTAGCTTCACAAGTGAAGTTAAAAAAAAAAAAACTATTTGAGTACCACCGCCGGTAGATGCAAGCGTTTGTAATAAAGATTTATAACCAGCATCACTTAATAATGCAGTATTGCCGTTACGGAGATAGTCTTCGTTAAAATCTCCAAATATTTACAAACCGAATTAAATATTTTAGTATATGAGTATTTTCAAACAACCTACTCAAAAAGTAAAATCAAATTATTCAATGATAGGAAAAAATAACCAACCAACAGACTGGTACTACCAAATTATAGCTTTCTAGTACTTATAGTCTCTGAGCTAAGCTGTGGACGGATAGATGGATATAGCAAAACTATAAAGGTCAATGCACACATATCATGGCCGTGCCCGGGACGTGACAGGGCCGGGGCCCAATCATTAAAGCTTTGTCACTGGCCCGTGCACGGCCCATGCACGGACGTATGTGAATGAGTTCATCGCAACGATATTTAATTGAGCCCCTGACGGAGCACGGACCCTCCAAATCCCGGGCGCGGCCCAGATATGTGTGGATAGACCTTAAGGGTTCCTTGTTGACTTCGGAACCCTAAAAAGGTGTCAAAAATAAGGCCCAAACAGGCCGGCATGAATATGAAACAGTTTCATCTCAATTATTAGCTTTGCTGCATCAATCCACGTCAGCGCGCGATTAAATTGCAAAAAAAGTACGGTATCTTTAATCTTCTTGGCACTTAGCGATTTATTATAGTTATAACTCGAGTAAGCTTTTGCATAAATTGGTTTAAGGGGAAAATCAGTGTTACTCGCATTTTATTTGACAGGAACTTGACGAAGCAGGCAGCATATTATCCACCGTCAGGCTTCTCCGCGCTCCTGGTTCACAAAGTTTGTTTTAACAGTTGTAAAATATTCCAGATATTGCTACTGCAGAATAAATATAATTAAGTCAATTAACATTTGCATCGAGAATTCGGGATGCTAATATTGAATGTGGCAATCACAACCTATATTGTAGGACTGCGTACACTGCGAAATCTTTACTCATATATTACATAGCGTCTGCGTATAAGACCTCCACAGCTCAGAAGGACATTAATTATTATTTTCTGATATCTTTAACCAGAAAATGCTTAATCTTAATACACCCGAAACGCATTTCAAAGATCTAAAAATTACCGTTGGGACCAATGAAACAACGCATTTTCCAAGGCACGGAAGAGTCTCGGTATATAAAAATGGGCACCCATGTACGAGTCGACTTCGGCAAGCACGACTTAACCTCGAAGCGATACCCATGTGGTGTTTATTCTTGAGCCACTATTTCCTTCTTTTCATTCCACTCCCTTTCATTAAATACATCGAAAACTCGTTACCGTGTTCCACAGTTAAAGTCACAAGTTGTCACCTTAATCTGATTAGTTGGAAGAAGCCGGGACCGCATTATGCAAATTCATTAAATTAATTAAAGAAAGTTTAAAAGTAATTAAACTTGGTTCGCTCCTCAGGTGTTGTTAAGAGACGTAAAATAAATATTCCTTTTGTTTTATTACTTTAGATTAGGTATTAGAATCACAAATTCGCTTCAAGGACATTTGTGTTAGTGTTCAGTAAAATAAAGGTTTCAAATGATTTATTTAACAAAGATTAGACTGTCGAAACGGCTTATTCAAATATTATAGAAATTAAGCCGCATACAAAAGCGTATATTTAAGTTTTTTTGACTAACGATCTGTGTACATTTAAGTTAAGGCGCTACCCCGAGCAAAACGCCGCGCTAGCTGTTTTTCGTGCACTTTTTAGGAGCTATCTACTCGTTATTGAAATATCAACTAATAAAAATACATTAAAATAATGTCTACATTTTATTGATTCCAAAATTGTAGTTTTCTTTTTTTAATGGAGTATATGTTTCACTAATCTCCTGCCAACAAAAACATAAAAATGAGAAATAATGATTGATAGTATGCATATCCTCATAAAGTAATCATTAATAATTTTTTGTACTAACACTAATGGATAGACAATTTGATAATGAACATTTTGTTAGATTTATTTTTTTCAAAAGACCAATATTCAATTTTATAAAGATTTTATTCTAAAATCTGGGCGTATTCACTACTGTAATTCATGCGCCGACAGTGCCGCTAGGCCAATAGGAATGCTCATATCTCATGCTGATTTTTTGGTCAGGGTACGGCCTTAAATCCCTACTTGTCAGCAGAGTTGTTGGTACTGATAATTGCTCCACGTAAAGTAAATTCGCTGGCTTTTTTTCAGTGTGTGAAAGTAGGTAAAAAAAAAAAGGAACAGGGGCCTTATTCTTACTATTGCACTGGAATGCCTTAGAGCAATTACACCAATGGAGCACAAACTTACCATACCGTACTTACATTATCTTTGTCTAAATCTATCATACTTTATTCTTTATTGTACAAAAAGACATTACATTTTAACAAATTGATAACATATTTCATGTACAAAGGCGAGCTTAACTCCAAATGGAATTTTCTTCCATCAAACCTTTGATTGATAGAGATCATAATAGAGGGCAGTAATCCAGTGTACAACATATATATTATTTATTTATTTAATATATACTTTATTATACACCACAAAAACATACAGGACAAACGTTCAAATATAAAAGTGTATAATGGGCGGTCTATGGTATAAACCTATATAGCAAAATGAAACTAGTTACTTAATAATACATAAAATACCTACCTACGTTTATAAAGACAAATACATAGATATAATTCATTGCGCTGAAAAGAAATTCTCCTTAATTTTCCTCTTGAAGACATCGAGAGAAGGGCTATCGCGTATGGAATATGGAAGAGAGTTCCAGAGGTGCACTGCAGTAACTGATAAGGAGCCATCGTAGCGGCTATAAATGTGACGCGGAGTAAGAAGGAGAAGCGAAGTGGCCGTGCGACAAGGCTTACCCCTTGGAATGAGGTACTCAAACCGTTCGCGAAGGTATTGTGGAGATTGTGCAGGATAGTATAGAGAAGGGTATCTCGCCGACGCCGAATTGGCAGCCACTTCAATCTGGTCCGAAATTTCGACACATGGTCGTACTTTCGGAGGCCAAAACTAAAGCGGATGCACAAGTTCTGCAGTCGTTAGAGTTTGTTTAGGAGTACCTCCGTTGCATCTAGAAAACAGACATCTGCATAGTCTATAAGCGGTAGAAGATGAGATTGAGCAAGAGTGACCTTAGTGTGGAACGGTAAGCATTTTAGAGACGTTTAAGAGACTGAAAAGAGTAGAAGACCCTCCTACTCACATCAGCGATATGAACCTCCCAAGAGAGATTAGTGTCTATATGGACGCCTAAGTTTTTCGCACTTTTAGAATAATATATGGGCATTGAATTATACAATACTGGCGGGAGAGACTGGGGATCCAACAGATTGAGCATGTATTTGCCACCATTCAGGAGGAGTCCAAAGGATTTATTCCACTTGTTGATATTTTCCAGGTCATCATTAATGGCAGCCACAGCCTCAGCGAGTTCATTCACTTTAAAATGGCGATACAACTGCAAGTCGTCTGCATAAATAGAAAGTTAGAAGTTAGATCCAGTTAGTAATAGCATTTATAAAAATTGAGAATAGAAGAGGAGGAATGTCCTTCCCCTTGACATAAAAAAACCTGAGAGTAAATTTTCATTTTCCGGAACTATTACTTGTTCTCTCTTACATAGCTCGGTCTTCGTCATAGTTATTATATTAAAATTTCTGTTTCGTTTAGAATATTATATTTATCATAATATTTATTAGTCTATTGTGAAGATTAGAATTTATTTATGTATTTTATTAGTTACATAGTTTATTAATATCCGACTTTAACAATTGTTCATTTTTTATTTTTATTTTGTACTCCTACCACCTGTTGTGTCCTTTTTAACCCAAAGGTTGACTGGTAGAGAATGTCTTGCTGCATTAAGTCCGCCTATGTATAACCATTTTAGTGACGTTTAAATAAATAAATAAATTGGGCTCCAATATATTTAAGCAAAATAATTCAAAACATTTTAACTTTTGGATATCACTGTGCTGAACAATTTACATCGAGTTTTCACTATATTACGCAGCACAAATACCGCAACGTTACCAATTATATTCTGAAGTTAGAAATTAATTTATTTGAGGGTTATTATTTATATGTGGATTAAATATGTATACTTTTACCTAAAACATATTGTTGAGACCTTTGTAAATTCTTTGGCAAACATTTGATTAACAACAAAGTAATTCAAGTCAAGGTGATTTCTAGGCAAGTGTGCTTCACCGTCGATCACATCAACGTTTACCATCAGGATAGACCATCTGAGATAGTGGTAAAAAACAAACAAATTATAAACAAAAACCGGTCAAGTGCGAGTCGGACTCACGCACGAAGGGTTCCGTACCTTTATAGCAAAAAACTACAAAAATCATATTTTTTATATGGGAGCCCCACTTAAATATTTAGTTTATTCTGTTTTTAGTATTTGTTGTTATAGCGGCAATAGATATACATCATCTATGAAAATTTCAACTGTCTAGCTATCACGGTTCATAAAATAGAGCCTGGTGACAGACAGACGGACCGTAGAGTCTTAGTTATAAGGTCCCGTTTTAATCCTTGCGTTACGGAACCCTAAAAAAAGAACTGGTTTTCTTTCAATAGAGTTACAACAAAATTCCTTACTGATAATCATACTATTGTTTCCAATTCTAGGATGTGCTCATTTTTTTTCCAATCCTATATTCTCGTCTCTACTTATTACACTTTTAATTGGTTAGAAATTTTAAAACCTACAAAAAAAGAGTAAGTAATTTTACCTAGATGAGTTACTGGCTAGCTTTTTCACTGCACTAAACTCCAAAAATACCTACATTTTCTACCCTTAAAAGAAACTCAACGCTAACCAAACTTAACAGTAACGCACATCACTCCAAATTCTCGTAACTCGCAGTTTCTAGAATCCTACGAGTGCCTACTATGCGTACCACGTATCACAGTTATTTATTACTTGAAGGAATACGTCACCAAACGTATTACCATATTGTTGCCGAGATAATACTTCTCTAATAAATACGTACATACATCTGTTTAACTTAGGATAGGGTCGGACTGACAGCGCCGATATAAGCGATGGTCACATTTAATGAAACAGTGCTAATCCCACTGGAATTGTTGGCCACACTCTAAACATTTTGGCTTGCGGCGTCAAACTCAACAAGAATTCAGTGAATAGGATGCATTAAGACTCTACCTAAACTAATTATATGGAAATGTGAAATTGTATCAATTTTTTTTGGACGGAGATAATTATAAACTTTAGAAGTGCTTATCCGATTCTAAAAATTCTTTTATTTTTGTTTCATCATATCAGCCGCAAGACGTCCACTGCTGGACATAGGCCTCCCCCAAGCGTCGCCACATTGACCGGTCCCGTGCGTCCCGCATCCAGCGGATCCCTGCAACCTTCACCAGGTCATCGGTCCACCTGGTGGGAGGCCTTCCAACGCAACGTCTTCCGGTTCGCGGTCGCCACTCCAGAACCTTTCTGCCCCATCGGCCATCCGTTCTGCGAGCAATGTGCCCTGCCCACTGCCACTTAAGTTTGGCAATTCTTCGGGCTATGTCGGTAACCCTGGTTCTCTTGCGGATCTCTACATTTCTGATTCGATCACGTAAGGAAACTCCGAGCATAGCCCTCTCCATTGCCCTTTGGGTGACTGTAAGCTTTCTGATGAGGCCCATTGTGAGCGACCACGTCTCAGAGCCATAGGTCATAACTGGCAACACACACTGGTCATAGACTTTCGTCTTGAGACACTGTGGTAAGTTGGACGTGAAGATACAGCGCAACTTCCCGAACGCTGCCCAGCCGAGTCGGATTCGACGGTTGACCTCTTTGTCGAAGTTGGCCCTACCCAACTGGATCGTTTGTCCCAGGTAGACATAGTCATCCACAACTTCGAGTAAAGAGTCTCCGACCCTAATAGGAGTGGGTGTGACATGGGCATTCAACATCAACTTGGTTTTGTCCATGTTCATCCTAAGACCCACTCTTTCGGAGGCTCTACTGAGGTCATCGAGCATTGTATTGAGGTCCTCCATAGTCTCAGCCATGACCACTATATCGTCGGCAAACCGAAGGTGAGTGATGTACTCGCCGTTGACGTTGATGCCTAGCCCTCTCCAGTCCAGAACCTTGAAGACATCCTCCAGTGCAGCGGTGAACAGTTTCGGAGATATGACATCTCCCTGCCTCACACCTCGCTGCAGAAAGACAGGTTCCGAGGACTGATCCTGAAGTCGAACTGACATGGTGGCGTTTTTATACAAACACTTCAACACCTCGATGTACCGGTAGTCAATTTGGCACCGTTGGAGAGACTGCAGCACAGCCCAAGTCTCGATCGAATCAAAGGCTTTCTCGTAGTCCACAAACGCTAAGCAGAGAGGCAGGTTGTACTCTTCGGTCTTCTGTATAACCTGCCGCAGCGTATGTATGTGGTCTACGGTGTTAAAGCCTTTACGGAAACCGGCTTGTTCAGGAGGCTGGAAATCGTCAAACCTGCGCGCGAGACGATTCGTGATGACTCTTGAAAACAGCTTGTAGACATGGCTAAGAAGTGAGATGGGCCTATAGTTCTTTAGTAGGGCATTGTCGCCCTTCTTGAAGAAGAGTACCACCACACCCCTGTACCATGCCTGTGGCATTTTGCCCTCGAGTATGACGGAATCAAACAGCTTCTGAAGGGCCTTAAGGACCGGTTTTCCACCCGCCTTCAGGAGTTCGGCTGTAATTCCGTCTTCACCCGGCGCCTTGTTGTTTTTAAGCTGTTTAAGAGCCATCCTAATCTCATACAGGCTGACGTCCGGAATGTCTTCGGTATAGTGCCGGGTCAATCTAGCTCTAGGGTCTTTTGCTAAATTCGCGACGGGTTTACTTGTTGACGTGTACAACTGCCCATAGAATCTCTCGATCTCTCTCAATAGCTCCGGTTTGGCGGATACGATTCTGCCATCGTCGGTCTTCAGTTTCGTGAGCTGGCTCTGCCCAATAGTCAGATCTCTTGCAAAGACCTTGGAACCCTTATTCCGCTCAATCGCGTCTTTAATACGCTCGGTATTAAAGCGGCGGAGATCGCTTTTCAAGGACTTTGAGATCCGTCTATTGAGCTGCCGGTACTTCAATGCATCGTCTGAAGACTGCAGGATCATCTCACGCCTCTCCTTCATGAGTTTGAGAGTAGGATCAGAGAGCTTTTTGTTTATATCTGTACGGCGGGTCTTGAAAAACTTAGACCCAACCGTATGGACAGCTTCCACGAACCCATCGCTGTATTCGTCCACGGAGCTCCCTAGGCACTCGAAACGATTCTGAAGTTCGAGCTGAAAGCTCTCGGGGTTTTGGATCTGGATCTGTGCTGGACGGAGCGTAGACTTCATCAGTCGAGACCTTTCAAGCTTGATATTAATGTTCAATGTGCCTCTCACCATGCGGTGATCGCTTCCGGTTTTCACCGAATTGATCACAGAGACATCATTGAACATTTGCTTCTTGGTTGACATGATGAAGTCGATCTCGTTTTTAGTTGCACCATCGGGGCTTTGCCAGGTCCACTTCCTGTGCTCACGCTTTCTGAAGAAGGAGTTCATCATATAGAGGCCCTCCTTCTCCATAAAGCTGGCTAGTTGGTGACCCCGGTGGTTCCGATGTCCAACTCCAAATTGGCCCACTTGCAGCTCATCCACGTCTCGTTTGCCCAGTTTCGCGTTGAAGTCCCCCATGACAACGGTGAAGTGAGTTTTGAAACCATGCATGGCTCTAGAAATATCCTCATTACATGGTCTCTACCTCGTCGTCGGGGTGAGCCGAGGTCGGGGCGTAGACCTGTATAACCTTCAGCGAATATCTCGAGGATATTCTGAGTATAAGGTACGCCACCCTGGTCGACACACTCTCGATCTTCACCACGTTGTTCACAAGGGACTTGTGGACGATAAACCCGACACCACCCTGGGACTGCCGGTCACCCTCTCGGAAATAGAGCAGGTTACCGGATTTGAGGATTATCGAGTCCTCCCCCTCTCTTCGGACTTCAGATAACCCTATAATACTCCACCGCAACCTGCTCAATTCTTCCTCGAGTTCGGCTATCTTCTCGTCGGTCCGGAGTGTTCGCGTGTTATACGTTGCCAGGTCCAGTCGTCGGTGTTTATTAGGGTAGCCGGGTCCACTCCGGGGATTCTTCGCACCCCTTGCCACGCCATCGCCTCGACCGCTACCGTAGTCGAGGGTAGACGGGCTGCCGGGCACTCGGGGCCGTTTTTTCTTTGTGCTTTTCATTTTGGTTTGGGGGGGGTTTGCCTTAATCGCCACGCTTGGCAGGCGGGTTGGCGATCGCAGTTTGTTGTTAAAGTGCACAGAGAACGCTGCTGCCCATTCTCTGGTGTATCCCTTAGTCGCCTTTTACGACACCCATGGGAAGATATGGGATGGTGAGATTCTTTACGTCCGACACCATACGGAACTTATATATTTTTGTTTATATCAATAAAAACCGAATAAAATTGTAATCCTGGTAAAATGCACGGTCCCTCAGTCTACGGGATCGAAGCCGTATGTAAAAGCTAGTAAGGACTATATTGTCAGTAAATCATGTCCTAACATTCCGATAGTAGGACTTTCCTTAGTTGGAAAAACCAAATAATACGATTTTTTCTAAAAACTGCATAAGGCGGATATTTTTTTCGCGAATCACAGATAAACTGAAACTGTTTTGAGTTTCTCTGCGATTACCAAAAAATAATCTTAGCTTAACTTACGACTTCAAATGCCAATGCATTACACGAGTTTTCTGGATAAATCCATTACTGTCCAGGCTACTCGTCTGTGGAATACCTTGCCAGACCCAATCAAATGCACCCAATAGTTGCCTGTGTTAAAAATACTCGTGGGGGAGCATTACCTGTCGCTGTGATTATGAATGATTGTCATCATTTAATTTATTGCCTTTATATTTTAGTATGTATGTATTTAATAGCTTAAGTATGTATCTGTATATCTTTTTACGTAACTGTAGGCTGGTATTGTCACACCAATAACAGCCCCACTTCGTGTCCAGCAATTACTGTCCATACCAACTGTCCAATCATTGGTTCGCGACCTTGGAGTTCTGTTGGATGACAAGCTACACCTGGATGCTCACATAGGTAAAATTGTCAGTAATGCATTCCGTATGTATGGTTTTGTCATGAGATCAGCCAAAGAATGTGTCCGCCCATATACATATTTGTATCTTTACAAATCGTTAATCAGGTCTCAGTTAGAGTATGCTGTTGCGGTATGGAGTCCCTTCTACAGTAAATATTCAGACAAAATTGAAAAAGTTCAAAGGAAGTTTCTGAAAGCCATGCAGTATCGCTGTTATCGTGCCTACGCATCTTATAGTTACATTTAAACAAATACAAGCTACAAAATTTGAAAACCAGACGTATCTTTTTGGAGACGATGTTTCTATTTCACCTCTGCAATAACTCTTTGACTCGTTTTTCTTATTTCGTTTAACATTTTTTTTTCCTATTGCTTCTTTTTTTTTAATAATAATAACAAAAATGTATTCATTTATAATATTTTTTTAATAATAATTTAATTTATTTTGCTGACGCCTTGTTTATATTATTAATTCTGTTGACATTTTAATTCGTAATATTTGATCCGTATTTTTTTTTTTACAATTTAATCTTTAATTTATTTTTCTTTGACAATATAATCCGTAATAATTATTTTTTACATTTAATCCGTAATATAATTTATTTTTTGTAATAATTTAACCGTTTTAATTCCATTTTTAATATTTCAATTTGTTTTATATAACTTCTTATCTTTTTATTATACATACATGCCTGTTAAGGAGCTCGTGGCTAAATAATAACAGCCGCACGGGTCGATCTTCAAGGTTAAGCAACGGTTGACGAGGTCGGGCCGTGGATGGGTGACCATTTCAACATACCGAGTTTCCTCCGTGCCTCGGAAAGCACGTTAAGCCGTTGGTCCCGGCTGTCATTTGAAGATCTTTGACAGTCGTTACGAGTAGTCAGAAGCTTGAGATCTGACACCAGTCTAACCAAGGGGTACCGCTGTTACCCAGTTACTGGGTTGTGGAGGTCAGATAGGCAGTCGCTCCATGTAAAACACTGGTACTCAGCTGAATCCGGTTAGACTGGAAGCCGACCCCAATATAGTTGGGAAAAGGCTAGGCAGATGATGATACATGCCTGTTAAGTTTAATTAATCATATTTGTAAAATTTTATTTTGTAAAATTTAATTGTAAGCTCAAGTCGTATTCATTTTGTAAAATGATTTTGTATTATGTGGAAAATGTCGCTGGGTGCACATTTGTTTTTCTTCTTGCTTAAATGTTATGTACTGCTGTAGTCGTTTGTTTTCCCAAATAAATAAATACCAGGTTGCCTGAATTAGAATCATGAAGGAACTCTATATTAAAGTATTGATATTTACGAAGATAGCATGCTTGGAATGTCAATATGGTGTCACGATTTACTTACCTACAAGATTTATAAATATCTAAAGCTGTTAAATAACCCCTCTAACAAATTATCAAAGATGCAAATAATATTAAATTATGAACAAACGGACACCGCAACTTCTTTTGGCGCGCGGTTTTATATATATTGCAAAATCCCTTCCTTTCACCTGCCACACGAAGCGCGAGCGCATTCATTACGCGGCCACCGCCGCCAGTGACACTCAATCGGCTATCGAGGAACCACCGTACTAACCTTTCTAAACGGTACCTACCTCTGCTCCCTCGTAATTTTATAATTTTAATAAGTAACTAGTTACCACCTAGTAACCTCACCTAAATATAAATATACTCAGTAAAAGTAATTAGTAAGTGCTTAGTGTTTTTCCCGTACTGGGTAAGTTGTACAATTTGATACATTGTTTTATTTTATTTATCTGGTTAAATATGTGTATAGCCGCCGCTGCTTTCTGTGCTTAAGTTTGAAGGGAAGACTACTTGTTTAAAATGAGCTATTGTCGTTGTAAGCTTCCTTTATCCGGGCCGTTTATAACGGTTACTTTTTAAATGATGTCTTAAAGATACCTACATCTGTAAAAATAATATCTGATGATGTACACTATCGCTGACACCAATTCCTTGGCCTTATTCTACTTTCTTTTTATCAGAGCTTACTATCATTAGTAATTAGTCCTTAATACCTAGTATTTTCTTCTTACTGCCTACCGAACCTAAACTAGCCTTCTAGTAGATGCCAATCTCTTTCTGTAAGGTGATGGCTTGTGATTGAGGCATGGCGAGTTAAGGAGCTAATGCCATTTTTGGACGGGATTCCAGGAACTTCTATGCAGTTAAAGATTGGCGTAGCTGGCTGACTGGACGGCACCCTTGGACCGGCATCTAGCACCATTGGACCACCTGCCAGCCTGTCTCCGACAGAAGACATCACCGACGTCACCGACTGGCACCAAGCAGGAGAGTGCGGTATTGACGGCCTCCTACGTGGTCCGACCTTTGACCGGCCTTACCTCCTACCCTCTCGTTATTTTGTTTATATTTTTTAAAATATATTGTTGTTACTTTTAAACATTATCGTTTCTTTTTTTATCCCGCCTTCTAAATAAAAAAAGGAACGTGACAGTGGCGCAGTGAAGTACTGTCTATAGATTTAGTGGGACCTTTGCCAAACAGTAGGAAACAACATTCTTATATATTTGTAGTAACATGTTGTTTCTCTAAATATTGCCTTTTATTTCCCCTTCGTCGATCTACTGCAGACTTGGTTTCTAAAAATTTGGAAGATAACGTTTTCCTTGTACATGGCATTCCGCAAACAGTCATACTTGACAACGGATGCCAATTCATAAGTCGCGAATTGGACAGACTTTTTTCTAAATACAAGGTCCCATGCGTTCATTTTACGCCGAAGTACACGCCACAAATTAACACAGTGGAAAGGTATAATAAGACTGTTGTTACAGCAATTTCTGCCTTTGTCGAAGAGGATCACAGAACATGGGACCTCAATTTACCAAAGATCCAGTTCGCGATGAATAACTCAGTCAACGAAACTACTGGTTTTACACCCGCATTTTTAGTACATGGCAGGGAACTCGTAACTTGTGGCTCTCATTATTTGGAGAATACTGTACCTAAGGATTTAATTTTTTCACCCCGTGATAAATACGCTGCTAATTTGGGACACCTCCAAAAAATCTTTGATGATGTGCAGACTGCTTTATGGCGTAGTCATTTAAAAAATACGCAGCGTTATAATTTGCGGCGTAAGGATGCCGAGTTTAAAGTGGGAGACATCGTTTGGAAAAAGTGTTACTTTCAAAGTGATAAGGATGCGTATTTCAGTAAAAAGCTCGCTCCGAAGTTTCAAAAATGCCGAATAAAGGACAAGCGCTCACCTTTAGTGTATATATTAGAGGATATGTCTGGTCGCGACTTAGGAGCATGGCATATCAAAGATTTGAAATCGTAATTATGATAAGTAGTTAAGGATTTTATTTAGGTAAAATCCTTGTCTCGGAAGGGGGGTACTGTCACGATTTACTTACCTACAAGATTTATAAATATCTAAAGCTGTTAAATAACCCCTCTAACAAATTATCAAAGATGCAAATAATATTAAATTATGAACAAACGGACACCGCAACTTCTTTTGGCGCGCGGTTTTATATATATTGCAAAATCCCTTCCTTTCACCTGCCACACGAAGCGCGAGCGCATTCATTACGCGGCCACCGCCGCCAGTGACACTCAATCGGCTATCGAGGAACCACCGTACTAACCTTTCTAAACGGTACCTACCTCTGCTCCCTCGTAATTTTATAATTTTAATAAGTAACTAGTTACCACCTAGTAACCTCACCTAAATATAAATATACTCAGTAAAAGTAATTAGTAAGTGCTTAGTGTTTTTCCCGTACTGGGTAAGTTGTACAATTTGATACATTGTTTTATTTTATTTATCTGGTTAAATATGTGTATAGCCGCCGCTGCTTTCTGTGCTTAAGTTTGAAGGGAAGACTACTTGTTTAAAATGAGCTATTGTCGTTGTAAGCTTCCTTTATCCGGGCCGTTTATAACGGTTACTTTTTAAATGATGTCTTAAAGATACCTACATCTGTAAAAATAATATCTGATGATGTACACTATCGCTGACACCAATTCCTTGGCCTTATTCTACTTTCTTTTTATCAGAGCTTACTATCATTAGTAATTAGTCCTTAATACCTAGTATTTTCTTCTTACTGCCTACCGAACCTAAACTAGCCTTCTAGTAGATGCCAATCTCTTTCTGTAAGGTGATGGCTTGTGATTGAGGCATGGCGAGTTAAGGAGCTAATGCCATTTTTGGACGGGATTCCAGGAACTTCTATGCAGTTAAAGATTGGCGTAGCTGGCTGACTGGACGGCACCCTTGGACCGGCATCTAGCACCATTGGACCACCTGCCAGCCTGTCTCCGACAGAAGACATCACCGACGTCACCGACTGGCACCAAGCAGGAGAGTGCGGTATTGACGGCCTCCTACGTGGTCCGACCTTTGACCGGCCTTACCTCCTACCCTCTCGTTATTTTGTTTATATTTTTTAAAATATATTGTTGTTACTTTTAAACATTATCGTTTCTTTTTTTATCCCGCCTTCTAAATAAAAAAAGGAACGTGACAATGGTTGTTGGTTATTTACTGTGTACCTGCAAGAGATCGCGGAATGAGATAAGGCCGCCCATTGTATGTGTTTTTAGTTTTAAGTTTCCTTTATAAATTTAACGTATGGTTTACAATAATGTATATAATAAATAAATACGTTCCACTACGAAAATATACACCGTACGGTATTTTTTATGACAGTTTAGTTTCTAGTAGGAGTACGAGATAACGACGCAACTCGCGTCGCGGCAAAAGTTTTTAACGAGCCTTCTCTGATAACAAGTGGAAATAAACGCCAACTCGCGAAAATGTTACCTAGTTAGCATCTTTCTGATGTTGCAGCTTCATAGGTATGTTGGTAGATACACAGACATACATCTAACTTGGTGAAGCGAATGTATGTTATTCAGAATTTAGGAATCTAAAAACCGGCCAGGTGCGAGTTGGACTCGCGCACTAAGTGAATCGTACCATTATCGCAAAAAATGGCAATAAAATCACGTTTGTTGTATGGGAATTTAAAACCTTAAATGTTTATTTTATTCTGTTTTTAGTATTTGTTGTTATAGCGGCAACAGAAATACACCATTTCAAAGTCGTCTTCATTTACGTGCTCATTAAATTAAATATGTAGTTATCTTTAATTTAACGTATGGTTTACATTAATTTCTCTTTTAGTATTCATATTATCTTTGGAAGTAATTCTTTCCATTTTTTTCGTATTTTCATACTCCAAGGGTAGTTTCTGTTTCAATGATTCGCGGTACACTGATTACACTAGCACTCTGAAGCTGCTGATGAGTCGTGCGAGCAGGCAGAGCCACGCTGCGCACACGTCCAAGGCACCGCCACACGTGCACGGCTCCTGCTGCGCACAGGGCGAACTCCACTAAGTATCATTATCACCGTGTAGTGATGCACGTCGTGATACGAGAACCCGTCGTCCAAATCTTCATCAATGCTTGGTTCATCTGTCATCTGATTCAACTTATCATGGACTTCCTTTACCAGACCTTGAATCTCGATGTGGGTATGGTCAGACTGTTCGTCGATTGCACCGATAGGTACCGATAAATTGATTATGTTGTTGATAGGTGGAATATCAAACCTCAGAAAGTCTGCCGTAGTTTTCAGAATGTTGAACAGTTTCTTATGGAAGTAAACTATGTAAGTATCACCTTTAATGACGCATCCATTGCCGAGCATAATAACGCCAGCATTGGTTAATTGTGCGGCCGTAACTTGATACTCGCTTATGATTCGTATGGAGCACGATCCGCAACAAAAATATAAATATGTGTTTATTTTATTAATTCTGTCCAACGGTTTGTGCAGATTTTAGATGCGATGCTGCAACGATTTGAATGTTGATCTCTGATGCAGAGGTTTTCATCCGATCTCATTTGATGAATCGGACCCTTCAAGGGGCAGATGTATGTTTCTGTGTCAAAAAACATACAGCTTTCGAAAATGTTTTCCGTCATTGGAATGTAAGCGTCCTTTTGTATGTTCATTGCGAGAATATCTGCAATTGGAATTATGCTGATCATATTACATCCAATCTGCTGCGGAACTGTTATGATTCTGTAGATGTCGTAACTGTCTCTACTCACTAATGGGCTATTAATTTCGAAGATAATAAACTGCTGCATGACTTTGGCTTTAGTCTTCAATAAATGATACAGTTTAGATAAATCCGATTGAATATTATCTATTGTAAGAGTCAATTCTTTTGCTAACTGTCCTATTATGACATTAAGTTCATCCATCAGCTGTTTAGGTATTATTAGGTGGAAATTAAACCCTGTGTGGTGTAGGTTCATAATTGTACCCACGATAGTTTCTTGGATGGTTTTCAAGTTGATCAGGACACTGTTGGCAATGATAGATGATACACTAAAGCTGTTAGACAGTAGTGATTCTTGAACTCATGCCTGAATTGTGTTAAATCCCTTCTCTCAATTGATGAGGTGCTGATTAAACATCTTGTGATGTCTATCCGTCGCATTTTCTACTCTTTTGATGATGTTGTTCTCTGATTCAACAATGAATTTGTTGTTTTTCCATAAAGAAGCCAAACGCTTTTGATTACGTCTGATTTGTTGGATTTCCTTGGCATAATTTTGTGCAATCTCAGCGTCTAAGACAACAAACAAACTGCGTGCTATGCTTCCTATAGGATTGATAAGACCGCGCTTATGTCGCACGTTCCCCGCGAAATGCTGACCAAGCAACATGCTATTGTAATGGTCAAGTTAATTGCTACCGTGACGTATTTGCTTAAGGATTGCGTCACACTGTGATATCTTTGATGTATTAGAACATATGTTGCCCAGATGATCGACGTATTTTTTAAGCAGATCTAATCCTTGCCAATAGGGCTCCATATCATAATATACAATCAACTTCCACTCGTCGCGTTCGAGACGCATATTGGAGATCTTGTCGAAATAAATACTCTGATTGCTATTTAAAGGTGCCGTTTTGTAATCACAACTAGAAGGTGTTATGATTAACAACAAAAACATGAGCGCGATGTAAATAAAATTGACGATTTTTCCCCTGCGATGACATCTTGATCTATTTCTAGATGTCTCATTCTCATTTGATAGCGAAGGTTGATCGGTATTCTCTGTTGAGATTTTATTTTGCTCTGCATTGTTTTCAGGTACCCCATTTTTGGTTTTTACTGATACCACACGAACATAGCCGTCCTTGCCGGGGTGCAGTTCTATGATTCTGCCGAGGGCCCACTTCCCAGGTGGTAAGTTTGCGTCTTGGATGATAACAATGTCGTCGATCTTTAAGTTCGACCGCTGCTGCCGCCACATGCTACGTACTGATAACTGACACAGGTACTCAGTTTTCCACCGTTTCCAGATATTATCAAAAATCTTCTGGGTAAGCTGCCATCGTGTTCTTGCGTCTCTTTCCGTCTCAATGATGGTAAGTGTGGGACCAATCGATAAAAAATGCGATGGAGTTAGGTAATCCATGTCCTCCGAGTCTTCGCTGATGGTGCAAAGAGATCTCGTATTAAGGCAGGCTTCCAACTGTGCTAGTACTGTGGAATACTCCTCATACGTCAGCTTCTGCTCACCCACAACTCTCTTGCAGTTATTTTCTTTGGCACCAACTCCCATTACAACTCCCTTGCATGCTCGTCGAGGAAGTCCCAGTCGCTGAGCCGCGTCCTCCGTGATCAGTGATACTTGGGATCCCTGATCTATTAAGGCTCGCATAGGATAGTATACCCAATTAACCCCCATAACCTTGATTTGAGCTGTTTCCAACAGGGTATCTGATATTGCTGGATTCGACACGTGTGTGACGTTTTTGCATTCCTTTTTTGTCGAATCTAGCAAGTCTTTTCTTATAAACAGTATACGCTTTTATAACAAGTTGCCAAAGTCAGTTATAGAACTGACCGATGGAAGGTTCAAAAACTACATCAAACGTATCCTTATTAAAAAAGCATATTATAAAATCAAGGACTACGTTGAAGATAAAAACATTTGGCCTCAGCTCCTTCTGCGCATGCAGCTTCCCTGGTAACTTGTAAACGGCACAAATATGTGGATGTCTCTAACTATTCTCAATCTCATTTTTCTTTCCTTCTTTTAATTAGACTTTTACAATGGTTTTCAAACATCTTTATAGCCCTTTGCTAAGAATAGTTACAGCACTGATAACAAAATTTGTGCCACATGTTAAATTTAGTCATGTAATACTATTTTTATTTACCTTTGTATAGATTCTTTTACCGATTGTTTTGTGAATGTGTGAACATTGTAGGCCTTCTAGATGCTAGTTAACATTTGTTAACTTTTTTATGAAATATATAATCCTTTTATTTTATTTTTTTAGTTTCTTACGACTTATTGTCATAAGTCGGGCCTACGTTGTCCCCCCATGTCTAAGTACTAATGCTGTAACATGGAAATATTGTAAAACCAACCCATTTTTAAAAGAGTAACCATGGAGTTTCTTGCTGGTTCTTCTCCATAGGAAACGACCAACCCGAACCGTGCACCTTTTGTCGACGTTTTATAAGTGCCCATGTAGGCCTATGTGAAATAAAAAAAAATGATTTTGATTTTTTGATTTTAATCGCTAGCGTAAGACTTCGAGCTACTGGAACCCGAGAAGGTATCATGTAGCAAGGTGTTATGATCGCCTTGACATTCACGACATCTTTGTTTTGGAAATACATGCTTTACCTTTATCATAAAGACAGTTTCTGCATAAATTCAATTTATTCACTGTCTTGCGTTTAGAATCCGATGTTGATTCTAAGAAAGTTTTGCAATTGAATAAACGATGATTTTCGCGGCACACCCGACATTTCCATTGGTTTTTAGTCGCAGAATTGTTAGAAAATGATCTATTGGATTTATTGAAATGCTTCTTGCTGTTGGGCTCTTGCTGAGACTTGTAATCTGATTTCTGACCATCTTGCTTGCGCCGTGAAGCTTTCAATGATGTAAACTTGTTCTCTAGGAATCCCATGAATTCACTCAATATTGGAAAATCTCGTGGGTTTTTCAGAGAGTCCGTGTAGTCAGAGTGGGTCTGCTGATCTAGTTTCAATGCATGAACTATAAATGGGTCCCACGATTTTACGTCAACTCCAAGTTTTTTAACCGCATTCAGACACTCGTTAGTGGTATAATACATTTTCTTGATTTGTGAAGCTGACTGCTGTTGCATTGTTGGTAATAACAAAAGAATATTGAGATGAGAACTGAATATTAATTTAGTGTTATTGTATCTGTGGTTCAATATGTCCCAAAACACCTTATAGTTCTCGGTGCTAATATGCAAGTGCTGAATAAGTCTCTCCGGTTCCCCCCTAAGCTTAGCTTTCAAAAACTGCATTTTCTGTGCGCAGGAGATGGAACGGTTGTTGTGTATTTATTCCGAGAATAAGTCTTTAAATGCTACCCATTGATGATAGTTTCCGATAAATGCTGGAATGTCCATCGTTGGGGTACTTTTCTCATGGTGAGAGACAGACAACATCTTACTGTTGATAGATTTCTTGATGTGAAGATAAAGTTGTTCGTATTTGACGAACGACTTTTCGTATTCTTCATTTTCTTCGAACAACTCGCTATCAATCTCCCAATGTAAGACCATCTTGATTGAATAGTCTGTAAAATATCTTCGAATTCCCATTTCTTAGATATTTTATCTAAATCTATGATAGCAATGGTACGCGAGAATGGCTTAAAATTGCTTTTCTGTTTACGCAGCATCTCTTCCAGCTTACTGCTGTTACCTTGCGAAGTGTAAAAAACCGAAGACTTGGTCCTAACATTGCTGGTTGATTGGTGTTGCTTGTCTCCTGCATCTTGATCTGTATATCCTCTCCGGTGTCCTTGAATCTCCGCTGCAGCTGCTTGCAATGTTGGGTGCAGAGTAGTCGGTGCTTCGACAATCTTGGGATCGGTTATGGTGACCTTGTACTGCAGAATATACGCACGTGCTTCGCTGTACAACTTCCTAGTTTTCTTGTAATAATTTTCTGGAAAATAGCTGTAGCCACGCTCTTCAGATTCTTCTAACTGAATATGATTACACTGGAACTCTGCCCAATATTTTTCGAGAAGCTCTAAACGTTTGCTGACGTAAATAGAGGTTTTTCTTTCAGCTCCATCCTTTTTAAAATTGCGCAAAAGCTGCTCTATGCCCTGCGTAATCTGATCCTGATATTCGAGTAGGCCCTCCAACTCGGGCGAATATTCTGCGCCCTAAAACAGAATCGACTCACTAGGGAAGATACCCGACAAGAAACCGAGCAAATCCGTAGGCTCTAAAGCGGCAGCCCCGCTAGCGGATTAAGTCACAGTGGGCTAATCACTCGCTTGCCCGACAATAATAGATTAACGAAACTGAAACAACAAGAAACCGGACCGATACCCTACCGACGACTTTTGGCTTTAAAACACGGACACGAATTGCTTTTTGGAATATAAGAACGCTTAGCGATGACAGTAGATTAGCCCAAGCAGAAGCAGTAATGCTAAATTACAACCTGCAAATACTCGGTCTAAGCGAAGTGAGAAGAAAAGGCTTTGGTGAGCTGAGAACGTCCAGGGGCTTGACTTTGCTGTATTCAGGTAAAAAAAGTGAGGAAGATATGCGCGAGTACGGCGTAGGGCTCCTCCTTTCTAATGCAGCTAAGAATAGCCTCCTGGACTGGAAGCCGATCTCGGACCGAATAATGTACGCCCCTTTTTACTCGAGAGCCCGGAAGATCTCCATCGTACAATTCTACGCCCCAACTAATGCATCGCCAGAGGATACCAAAGACGATTTCTACAACGCCCTCAACGCCACCTTTAGGAGCATCAAGAAACAAGATTTCGTCCTAGTCATGGGGGACCTGAATGCAAAGGTTGGGAGCGTTAACACAAACCGCGAGCGGCACATGGGTACGCAGGGCCTTGGAGTTTGTAATGGGAACGGAGACCGATTTGTCGAGTTTTGCCAGAACCACGACCTGACCATTGGAGGAACATTATTTATACATGGGGACCACCACAAATACACGTGGAACTCACCCGATGGAGTCACTAAGAACCAGATTGACCACCTTGCCATTAGCGCCAAATGGCGTTCCTCATTGCTCGATGTCCGAAACCGCAGGGGCACCGATATTGATAGCGACCACCATTTGGTTTGGGTTGCTGAAATCCGGCTTAAGGTTGCAGTGGCCCGTGCGGCTGGAGGACCCGGCAAGATCGGAAGAAGGTTCGACGTGAGCAAACTGCGTGATCCAGGCATCCGTGAAACGTTCCAAATCGAGCTGCGTAATCATTTTTCGGGACTTCATACCGGTTCGGAATCATTGGACGAGGAGTGGAATCGCATCAAAGTGGCATATTCGGAAATCAGCTCCGTCGTTCTAGGACATAAACCGACTCATTCTCGCGAAGACTGGATGTCACAGCACACTTGAAGCCTGATCGAAGACAGAAGAAACCTTCATCTTAGATTGCTTGAGACCCGTAATGACGCCATGCTTGCCGACCTTAATATGCAATACCGTCAGAAACGCAGAGAAATATATCGCAGCACCCGCAAATATAGGAGGCAGTGGGTTGATGGTATTGCTGATCGTGCTCAACAAGCTGCAAACACCGGTAACCTGAAGGAATTGTACCAAGCTACCAAAACCTTATCAGGTAACAGCAAGTATAAAAAGAAGCCGCTCAAGTCTAAAGACGGTCAGCTCATAGTGACGTCGGAAAGGCAGCTCTTGCGCTGATGTAATCACTTTGAGGAGGTCTTCCGTTTGTCAGCAACATCAACACCTGACGCGCTGCAAGTAATTTCTACACCATCCCGGCCTCTCAACATCGACACGGAACCACCGTCAGCGTCGGAAGTTGCAAGAGCAGTCCTCTCTTTGAAGACAGGCAAAGCACCAGGACTCGACCTGATAACTGCGGAAATGCTACAAGCTGACTTATCTTCCGCAGTCAACGTTCTGACGCCTCTCATTGAGAGGATATGGGCCACCGAAGAGCTTCCGGACGAATGGTACAAGGGTCTTTTGATAACTGTACCCAAGAAGGGAGATCTTAGTTAATGCGATAACTGGAGTGGTATTACGTTGCTCTCAATTCCCTCGAAGGTTTTCTGCAAGATTATCGTGGATAGGTTATCGAAGGCCGTGGATCCTCTCCTACGCAAAGAGCAGGCTGGTTTCCGCGCAAACCGCTCGTGCACGGATCAGATCAACACTCTCCGTATCATTTTAGAACAGGCATCAGAATGGCAGAGGGAGATCTATCTCACCTTTGTTGATTTCGAAAAGGCATTTGATACGCTGAAGTGGTCCAGCATCTGGTCCCGCCTACTGGACATCGGAGTGGCACCAAAAATTGTCCGTCTGTTGGAGAGTATTTACAAGAATTATTCCTGTAAAGTAACTCACGACGGCCTCATCTCGGATGATATAGCAGTACACGCAGGTGTCCGCCAAGGCTGTCTCCTTTCACCTCTCCTCTTTTTAGTTGTTCTTGACGGGATTTTGCTTCGCATTTTCGGCAACTAGCGCCGCGGGATAGAGTGGGGATTATCCAACGTCCTAGAGGACTTGGATTACGCCGATGACCTATGCCTGCTGAGTCATACCCACGCTGACATGCAAGCTAAATTGAAAGATTTAAGTAAGGAGGCAGCAGAAACGGGTCTAAAAATTAACACCCGGAAGACCCAAGAGATGAGATCTGGTGTGAAGAATACTTCACCGTTGCTGATTAGCTGAGGCAGTGGAACGCGTCCACAAGTTTACTTACCTCGGGAGCGTCATGTCAGAAACTGAAGGTAGTGAAGAGGACATCGCTTCAAGGATCGCCAAAGCAAGAGCTACCTTCGCGCAGCTGAGACCTGTTTGGCAATCGCGGAAACTGACCCGAAGGATTAAACTCAAAATCTTCGGGTCAAATTGTAAGGTAACTTCCTTTCCTTACTCACCAGCCAGCTCAGGGGTAGATGTTCGGGATGAGACAATTGCAGGGATGATTTCGTATGAGGGTCGACAGAAGTAAAAGTCTTTATATTTGGTCAACTATTTTAATAATACACAGGCATAGTGATGCCTACCTACACCTTAGATACCTTTAAAATTGTGATGCTACTGCATCACAATTTTAAAGGTATCTCACTTACTTGTGGATGGTATATAAACTACCCTTTAAACTTAGCATCAGATGTATGATATCACAACCAGCATCGTTCCTTTTGTGCTGATTGCATCTAGTATCTCACCAGTAGAAGTATCATGGGTGTTCGGAGCCTGTTGTTGAATGCGGTGTTGCTGTTCTTATATGATTTCGTTGACCATGTTTTATTCTATTTTTAGTTTATATTAAAATTAATCCTAAGAAACCCTGTCGATGGGCAAAATGCAAGATAAGCGTCGTACAAGCACATGTCTCACAAACATGAAAATATAGTTCAATTCCACGAATACTCACAGCGCTTGCTGGCACATAATTATTTTAAATTTAGGGCTGTTTCCCTGTCTCCTCCGGGTCATTTTAATAACTTTATTTTCTTTTCCTAAATAGTATTTTATTTTAGGACCTTCTTGATATCCATTTGCAGTGGAAAAGAAATGTCACTCTTGTCGGCCATAGACATTGAGCATTTTATTGACCCATAGAGATGTCATGTCAATATTTTCTTTAAGTAATTAAGTATACCAGAAATTAATAGCCTAGGTATGTAGGAGATTGTGTGCTTGTTGAATTATATTAATACACACAATATCTAACAGATTTTGTAAAGAATTTATAATTATTGAGCCCCGACCTTAACGCCACCTAGTACCAAAGTCGTGAATCTCTTACTAGCTTTCTCTCATAATTGTAATTGCTTCTAGTGCAACTCTGCCAGATGTCGCTATATTTGTTACAAAATGTCAAATCCGTGCTGCTCTACGGGTGCGAAACTTGGAAGGTCACAAAAGACATCTCACCCAGATCATCTCGCCAGATCCAAGTCATCGTCAACCGCTGTCTTCGTCGCATACTCGGCATTTACTGGCCCGAGACCATCACCAACGTAGAGCTGTTGGAGCAATGCCACGAGAGCCCGATCGACAGCCAGATCAAGCGTCGCAAGTGGAGTTGGATTGGCCACACGCTGCGAAGGGATTCTGATCATATACCGAAGCAAGCGCTGGATTGGAATCCCCAAGGCAAAAGAAAGTGTGGCCGTCCCCGTCAAACCTGGCGTCGCACCGTGTTGGCGGAAGCGACGAGCATTGGTATGACGTGGAGCGAGGTGAAGCGTGAAGCTCAAGACCGATCGCGATGGAGGACTACTGTGGACGCCCTTTGCCCCATCCAGGGGACGTAGGACACTAAGTCAAGTAAGTCCTCCATCTCGGAGATGCTGATGTAGCTTCCGTGATAAAAGCTTGATAAAAGAAATCTATGATATTTCTATGAATCCTACTCGATTGTTTATTCATTGCTTCGTCGACTAAGCTTGGAAAATGATATATAGGTACCTTATGTTAGTAAAATGATTTTATGCTTGGCTTGCTCGAGAATAGACACCCTTTTCATAAAATGCTTGATGATAGCTGATAGTAGTCTATTCGAAATGCTGATGATGCTGTATGCTGATGTGGTCGTATGTATGCTGATGCAAGAACCAGGTGACACGTGCTGCTAACCTTGCGGGCGGGTCCACTCGTAGACCAGCCGTTTCGCTGTTGCGATGATAATGATAGGTCACTCACCGGTATCTGCTGCTTGTTACCTGGTGGTGGTTAATGATAGTGGTAGGTATATTTATTTATTTATTAAAACTTTATGCACAAGTACAAAGGCGGACTTAATGCCGTAGGCATTTTCTACCAGTCGACCTTAGGGTGGTGCAGAGATAAAATAAGGCAGGTGCAACTAAATTAAGGGATAAATTAAGAAAAAAAACATATATACAAATACATACTTAGATACATACATACAAAAACAATGCTATAGAGAAACCGAAACCAACAAATCAATTCTGTGATGATTCTGCAAACTTCTTGCGAATGTGCTCACGTGCCTTAAATTATATCCACGCTCTGATTCGGCGGAATGTTCACACGCATTTTGTAAAACACGCGGTAGGTCCCGCCAATACGGTGGCTCGAAGGACCATAAAGTTGTACGGGATAACTATAAATGATACGATGTGATAGTTTATAATGATAGATTTATTGATATAATGCTATAGCTAATTGATATAGTTTATAATAGCATGATTTTAGGATATCGAACTGCTACGATATTATGATAGTGAGTACATACACTGCTTATTTAACGTAAAAAGGTATGAATTGTACGGATGGACCGTACACGCAAGGTCGATTTGCCGTATCACTCGCGGGTCGCGAACACAATTCCGTATAATGATCGGCTGGTTACTTCTCAATTTCAAAGTACCAGGTCAAGACCGACATTTTTTCCGTCTCGCACCGGCAATCACATATTTACGAGTCCAGTGTCAGCTGTCAACTCAATCCAAAGCTGTCAAATCGCTGACAGCGAACTGACACGTTGTTGCAACAAAATAACAAAAAGGAACGAAACATTTCGTTCCAAACAGAAAAACTCTACAAAAATATTTGGCCGAGACATTTTTCGTGGTGCGTCTGTTCCAGTGACTGATCGGATTGAGCTCCTAGGCATGGAGTTGACATCCAGTCTTAACTTCGGCGCCTCCATTGAGCACAAAGCCCAAATTGCGGCCAAAAAACTGGGCATCCTAAATAGGGTGCAGCGATACTTTACGCCTGGACAGCTTCTAACCCTGTACAAAGCGCAAGTCCGATCCTGCATGGAGTATTGCAGCCACCTTTGGGATGGCTCAGCAAAGTATCAGCTTGCCGCGCTTGACTCGGTGGAACGCAGAGCTAAGAGGCTCATCGGCGACATTGAACTGGTGGATACCAAGCTTCACAGCTTGGCTCATCGCCGCAAGGTTGCCTGCTTGTCGGTCTTCTACAGACTGTATTTCGGTGAGTGTGCTCAAGAACTCCACGACCTCATCCCACCAGCCCCCTTCTACCATCGGACATCTAGACGCACTTTAAGTTACCATCCTTACCTTGTTGCCATTCCACCAATTCGCACCAAGCGCTTCCAAACATCCTTCATAATGCGCACAGCGAATGAATGGAACTCACTACCTGCGTCTGTGTTTCCGAACGCATTCAACCCGAATCTCTTCAAAGTTAGAGTAAACAGGCTCCTTCTGGGTAAGCTCACTCCATCGTCGACTCTGTCTCTGTCACCTATGACTTAGACTAGTGTCAAGAGCAAACCCATCTCAAATAAATAAAAAAAAAAAAAAAAAAAAAGACAATGGAAACATTTTCTTTCTTGTGTGTTAAAAAGTGGCACGCTTGGTTTTCATACAGAAGGAGGGACTTGCCTTACCTATCTAGTTAGATTTATGACTTTGGTAGAACTTGTCTTTTAAATTTAAATAGCTTCTGCCAGTGGCTTCGGCCGCGTGAAAAGGGATGAAAAGTAGCCTTTGTACTATTCCAGACTATAATCTATCTTTGTGCCAAATTTCATCCCGATACGTTCAGCCTTTATGGCGTAATTGTGTAACAAACGTACACCCATCCGTCCAAACTTACGCATTTATAATATTACTAGCTTCTGCCAGCGGCTTCGCCCGCATTCAAGTCGAAAATTATCCCGAGGGTACATATTCCCAAGACAATAAGTATCCAACGTTTCGCATTTATAATATTAGTAAGATATAAAAATATGTATGCGCCATTTTATCCCAGAATTTGATTCTTATTCGCGACACTATCTAATGGTGTATTAAACCACTTGACCGTTATTAATAGCTTTTCTATTGAGGGAGGCGCATCCGACTCCCCTTGAATTTTACCTCTCCTTCTACCTAAAGACCTTCTATCTCTTTCGCACATCCCCACCTTTCACCTGGCAGTGGAGCGCTGTCGAGCCAGTCACGTCGCACGTTTTGGTAGTCATTGCCCGTTGTCATAACAAGTGCTCTTAGTAATATTACTAAGATAAATTAAATTCAAAATGGTTACACCAGTTACCACGAGTTATCACTCTTTCTACCGTTTATATTATTGCAAATCGTGAATGAATTGTATGTGTTTAAAATTAGTACCTACCCATGTATTGGAGCTTATATAATTAACGAATATTATGATTAGCGTAGCTAATTTTGGAATGGTGAACCTGGGACATGGAACCTAATGTGAAATTGTAAAGTTTACCTTTTCAATATTTCATCATTTTTCTTTTGTAAAATGGTGTACAAAAAATTATGGTAATGTGTTCATATTTGACAGTGCATTGACTTAATTTGAATGTGTCTAACTTGGTACATTCAATCTTTTAAATACACCGATAAAAAGATAATTTATTAGAATACCTTCACTAAGGTGTCATAATTTTGATAGCTCGTTTAATAAAAGTCTCGTAATTTTTTATCTGATAAAAGATTTTCGCCCTACCCTCGCAGGATGGTAATTGTAATAATAGCAAACAACTATTATACATGGATCTCCTCGAGGGAGATGCCTATCATAACGTACCCTCACGCAGTACTTTTTGCTATCAAAGACAACCCTCGCAGGGTGATCAAGAGTTGTAATAATTGCAAAACGCTGTTATGCATGGTTTTCCTCGCAGGCGATGTCTATCATAACGTACCCTCACGTGGTACTTTTTGCTATCAAAGACAACCCTCGCAGGGTGATCAATAGTTGTAATATTAAGGATAAAGTAACCCAATTAATGTGAGTGGTGCTTATTTAATAATATTCAAGAAACTTCAATGACAGACTGTATTTATGGAATAATTAAAATGGTTGAGAAGACCAACTGTGTGTGACTTTTACTCCCATCAATACCTCATGCGAAACCGTCCCTATCTAGTCTCATGCAATTACCGACTGGCTTGGTAGGTGTGTAAGGGAAAAATTCTACCTTACAAAGTAAGCAAAGTTGACGTTAGACTTTTAGTTGAAAATATTGTTATTTTGTAGATATTTCACATTAATTTTAGCTCAGACAAAGTTAGACCTAAGATCTTAATTAAATATGATTTGAGTCCTACGACATGAGGAGTTTGAACATTTTAAGACTGAGAGGTGTTGAGTCATAACTCGAGTAAAATCTCGACAAACGGCAGTGTGTCAGCCAAGTTCGCAAAGCAAACCTGGCTGACACACTGCCGTGACAAGAAATTGTGTTTATATAACGTACGTTTAACCCACCGTGTACTAGAGTGATCCGGCAGCGATATCTGTAATTGATATCTGTGGCTGTGCAGTATGTACGCGTGATACGATAACAACGTAAACGGCTAATTGTTTTATTGTGCGATAAACAACATCAACATGCAGACGACAAAATTCAAGCCACTGTTCAATTTAGTGGCGATTAATAAGGAATTTATCCGGTAAGTGTGTTTTGCTCTATTCATCACCGTATTTATTTTAAGATTTGAATGTTATGTTAGCATCATCTTATCCGGACCTCCGGTTCATTTATTCGATGTAAAGTACAAAGTACGACTCAACAGATGTGTGCGGGACGGACGTGATCGATCAAGGCCCCAGGCTGACTGAAGGTTGTAAGGCTTCAGCTTGAACGCGTTGACGCCCCTTGCACCTATTGTTCAGTTGTCTTCGAGCAAATACCGACCCTGCAGTGGTTGGAAGGCTGCCAAGGATGTTGAGGGGAAGGCGTGATGTCCAGTTCAGAAAAAGAGTCAGGTTTTCATGTCCAAAAGCGACGTCTCTTCATGGTCTCCGTTACGCAAAGTGACGTGGATTTAATATTTGGAAATAATGGCTACAATTAGGACGGTGTCTCAGCGCACTATCCTACTACCACACTTGACCGTAACGAGGACCTCGAAACAATGACCGCGCATAAACTTTAATTATAAAATTAATACCTTATGGCTAGTCGCTGAAAACCAACAGAAACCCCCCTTCTACTGAACCGATTTTGATGAGACTTGTGTCTCTGGATAGGTCTCGAGAAGACCTTCCCTCCGGATCTTGGTTCAGGTTCATATCTGCTACCTTCACGGAGCCCTTGCGTGGAGAACGCCTAATTAGGGGAAGTTCTGTCAGTTTGTAGCTTTATATGCTACTTTACAATACAATGGTGCACTTTAGTGCCAGGGTACCAGCGAGGGACTTGTAGCCCTACTCCTGGACCATCGATCTGTGACAGTTCCACAGCTTCATCTGTCACCTTCACGGGCACAGCCACGTGAAAGTGCGAAAACATAGCTTCTGTGCCTGTTTTCGGCATATTTAGTGAGTTTGTACTCGAGCTGGTGGGCGGATCCGCATTCACCAACCGTCATCGGATAGCCCTCGCGATGGGCTACCCCATGGTGGAAGTCCGGTGGATACAGCTCCAACCCTCGATCCAGTATTCACTCTGATGTGGTCGACGATGCGAGAAAACCATGGAACCTCTTACTATATTAAGTCGGTTAGTTTCCTAACCACCAGAGCTAGGCTCCTTCCAAAAATGTGGTTGGGAAGCTGGAGAATTGGGCTATCGAATGGTAGTACCTTGATGGGTGTACCACCAGCCCTTCTGAGACTTATGTTGCCGGGAAGCGGCCGAAATAGAAAATATCGTGTTGTTCCATGGCTTTAACGCCTCTGTGTGTGTATGTGTAGCTATATATTAGCTATGTGTTGTGACTGAGTCCAGGCGTGTGCCCGAGGGTCCCCAAAGGTAATGCTTCAGATAGCATATCAATAATCCTTCAGGCACCAAGTGTGTCTGAAGGTAGTGGGCCCTCTGGCAGACGCGTAGAAACGTCCATGCTGGCACATACAGACACATTATTTCAAGTAAGTAATATCTATGTACTAGAATTACATAGATGCCATCTATATATAGGGCCTGGACACAGTTCCAGGTCACCTAGAAGCGCTAAAACGCTTATAACCAAAATTCTATTTACTTACTTGAGCAAAAATGCATGTATTTACCATCTCAGAGTGAAACTGTTTTAAACCTGGCTATGTACTGTTATTATGTACAGTTTTTCAGTCATAGCACCAAGGTATACTATCTAGAACACCTAGATGGTGTTTCCTAACAAAACAAATGTGTAAGGTAAATAATACGATTGGTAGGTGGGCAGAGCGCACCTATCGATACTTGCGACCCGGCCATTTTCGGGGGGTCCAAAATAAGTAAACAAATATTTTTTATTTGCTTAAAATACTACTTACACATTTTATCTATAGTATATTAATTCTAATTATACTAGATAACCGTATTTTAGGTACTATAGGCTATTATAAAGCCCTCAAAACGCTATTCTAAAATACCAAATTTGCCTGCTTACGCGCCAGACTATATATACGTTAACCGCCATCTGACTGCTCATTTCGAACTAAACGGCCATGGCGGCCGGTCGTGTTTACGGAATTTGACTTGTTTTGATTTTGCTTTCTTTCCGTAACTACCGCATTTAGTATGTATGTAACGATTCTAATTTACTCTTTAGACCCCATATTTACTTAATACATACTCATATACACTAAAACATAATGTTTAGTGCCTCAAAAAGTGGTCGAAATATTATGTTTGAAAAAACTATAAAAGAAAAATTCTCGTCTAAAACTGTTTAGTACGAGCTAGCGCGCTGGGGTAAGCAGACGTATGTTTGTTCATAACATTTTATATCTACAACAAACTATACTACTATTGTTTGTGATGCCCCGTCGCGAACATCTCTCCTGCCGTGCAGTGTCGTGTCGACCCGATGTGTTGACACGGCGCTGCATCACGCATAGTGAGCGACGCACGTCGGCAGCGCGCGTGCCACGACGCTCAGCGACACGTCGCTCAGCTCTCGCCGCGGGAACTCTGCTACGCTCATTTCGGTAGTGACGAATGAGCTTCTTCACCGGACGCTTTAGAGTGCCGCCAGTGGTGCGCACCTCAGCGATCCGGACTTCTCCATCAGGCCCAGGGTATATGGCCTGGATGCGGCCTCGCGGCCACGGGTTGCGTGGCGGCTGGCCGTCAGCGACGGGGGCGGGGTGGCCTCCTGCAGGCCAGGCCCGCAGCTATGGGCTCCCGCCGGTTTTGGAGCACCGGCAGGCAGCCTCGGCGACTGGTCTCCTCTCGGGAGGCCTCTCGGAGCTCTGTCTGTGTCTCGTTCGTGGTGAAAACGCCGTGTGATGGCGATATTCACGACCTCTATTGGTCTATCTGTTGGTCGGTGAAAGCGCCGTATGATGGCGTCATTCACGCCCTCTATATGGTCGGTGAAAGCGCCGTGTGATGGCGTCATTCACGCCCTCTATATTTCTCTGAAGATCCGGTTTCCTACCCGGCTTCTTCTCGATGGAGACTAGCTTTGTAAGAGCTGTCTCGTTACTGTCGGGCACTTCTATGGCTTCTTCCCGCCATAGCATAGGGGTCTCTTTGTGCCCGCTCTTTAGCCGCCTTATGTCGCGGTTCAGGATGTCTTCTGCCCTCTTCTGAGGGTCAGAAGCTGGCTTATTTGGCTTGATAGCCAACGATTCTGTGGCAAAGATTTCACGGAGCCGCCGGTTCGGTTCCGTGTCTCGCCCTTCAACGGACTGCATCCCGTTGATATGATCCAACCGCCTTATGTCGCGGTTGGAATGTCTTCTGCCCTCTTATGAGGGTCAGAAACCGGCTGTACATAGATTTCGCTGGCGAAGAATTCACGGAGCTGCTCGTTCAGTTCCGCATCTTGCCCCGCGTCAACGTTCCGAGTTCCGTTGACACGATCCAACCGCCTTATGTCGCGGTTCAGGATGCCTACTGCCCTCTTCTGAGGGTCAGAAATCGGCTATACAGCTATGGCAGAGATTGCACGGGACCGCCGGTGTGGTTCCGTGTCTCGCCCTACAACGGACTGCGTGCCGTTGACATAATGCACCTGCTGGCCGGTGTTCTGGTGTGTGCACCATGCAATGTCCAGCCCATCATGGTCCTTGACGCGATGGGTTGGTCTCTTGGTCCCCTACGGACCTCAGTGGCCAGCAGCAAATGCCAGTTGTCTTGTCCGACGAGTGTCTTCGGTACTCCCGCCGGATATATAAGCTCAGACGTCAAGTCTTGAAGGTGCCTGCATCGTGCCAGGTCCTTAAGATTGACTGCCTGTGGAGACAGGTTGAGCTTTGAAATGGTGCGCGCATTGAAGGGCACCCGATTATTCAACTGGCTTGTGCGAACGACTGTTATTCGTCTCGATAGTGGAGTATCGATCCTGTTGTTTCCTATGGCATCGATCTTCAGTGGCTCAATTGGGCCCACTGCTCCTACTCGCTGAGCGATTGCTTCGTCGATCAGCGAGACGGTAGACCCGTCGTCAAGGAGTGCGTATGTGTCTGCCTCTCCCGCCGGTCCTATGACCCGGACCGGTATCATCTTCAGGAAAGCTTGACTCGAATTAGTTCGCGAACTAGCCACCGTTTCCTGCGACTTCTCTGTCTGAGGCTTCCTGTTGTAAGGAAGTCGATTGTGCGTGGCGGTGCACCCCTTGAGGCCACACTGCTTCTTGCTGCAGCTGTGGTTCTTACGACGGTATCTAAGGCAGCGATAGCACAAGTTGTATTGCTTGGCTAGCTCCCATTTTTTGTCACTTGCTGCGTCTCTGCACTTTGAGCAGTCAGACGCGTAGTGACCCTCTTTGTCGTTGATAACCTGCGACGCCGTTCGGTTAGGCGTCCATGGTTCGAATTTTCTGTCGGCTAGCGACACTATAGCGGATGTCAACTCCGTTAGAAAAGGACGGAGTGACTCTTTCGCTTCTGTTTGCCCTGGTGGCTCCGTCTTGGACGGCTCTGTCCTAGACGGTTCTATGTTAGCCCTCGTCTGTGGTTGGTCTATATGGGTCTGGGAGTCCATTACAGCGTCGCCGCTCGCAGGTGGAGGCCTATCTTGCTTCCTATTGGCGACGTCGTCCTCCCTCAACGGTGTGGGCTCTGGCGCCTCTTCGAGCCAGGAACGCACGTACTCTTCATTTGAGTCTCTGTCATCCATATATTCCGCTTCAGAAGCTTCTTCTTCTGCTCTCTGAAGGGCTAACTGTGCGAGCTCCAACTTAATCTTCAGTAAGTTTTCGCGAGCTCTAGAGACTCTTCCCTGTAACCGGGTCGTCTTGCTTGTAGACGGCGGTCTCCAACGTTTATTACGGGCGTCACCCCGGGTAGCCATTATTCCTCCATGTACAAAGGTCTTGTCTTGGATCCTTTGTTTTTCATCAGAAGGCTTCAGTGTTCCTTCTGAAGATCCTTCTTCTCTCGATGCCTTCCTGCATGTGCTCGGTTCCTGTGGTTCCTCCTCTTGGTGTGTGGGCGTATTGTCACCTATCTGTGACACGGTTGGGCTCCTGTTCGGTACGGACTGTTCAGTCCCATCATTCGTTGTCGGCGAGCGTGGGGGCAATGGATGGTGTATGCCTGCACCCGGTCGCTCCATGGCGACTGTCCACGCCTCAGGTCTCTTGTCCTGCGATCTGGTTATCGGCATTCTGACTGGTCCAAAATGTCAGCTCGAAACGGTTAAGTCCAACTCTAGACTTCAGTTCAAAACGTCAACTCCTACGGGTTAAGTCCAACTCCAGACTTCAGTACGATTGGGTTAAGTCTATTTTCGAGCTTCCAAACGGCTATGTCCAAGTCCAGTCTTCGCTTCAAGACGTCGTCGACTCGAAACGGCTAAGTCCAAACTTCAAGTTTTTTCTGGAAAAACCTAAGTCGTAACTCCGGGTTAAGTCCAATTTAAATCGTTGACTCGAAGAGGGTTCGCTTCCTTTTTCAAATTGAAAAAATATTTTTAACTCCGGGTTAACTTTTAACTCCGGGTTACCTCTGGCCCTCTTGACTCCGGGTTATCCTTCAGACTATAAGTTTTTATTCAGTCTTCAAAACTATAAGTCCCAAATCAGCTTCAAAACTGCTATGTTGACACGACACAGGTTCACTATATTACTATCGACCCACAAGGGGTAAGCACTTGAGTAAGTTTTCACTGTACTTACTGTTTTATACGTGTCAACCTGTCCAGCAGCCTCCAAGGATGACCAGCCGGTCTGATACCACTCGCAGAAATCTCTGTCTAACACTTGACGTTAGTAGTCAGTCCAGACTCCAGCTATCGAAGGTCCAAGCTTCGATTGAGAACTTCTATCTCTTATATGACTATTTGTTTCCAAACAAATTCTAAGTCAATAATAAGTCTTCAGCTATAACGCTTCAGGAAATTTACAGGAACTATTTTTCGTTCTATTTTTTATAGAACAAGTCGCCCACACGACTATACAATATGCCTCTGTGTGTAAGCCTCCTCTAGGATAGCGCTTCAGCGATAATCCTTCAGCCGTAATCCTTCAGGAATTCTATGAACGTTTGTATGTTCGTTCTATCTCCTAAACAAGCTTTCGGCACGCTGTATATGAAATTTCCGATTTTGAAATTTCAGCGATAACTCTTCAGGGAATCTACTTGTTCCTTCAGGATACAGTTTCTATGTATTCTCAGATACTACTGTTTCTCAGTATGCAGGTTACACAACAGAGACAACTCAAAATTTCGTCTTTTTGCGACGGTAATCTAATCGGAACGAAATGCTTCTCTGGAAGCAGCTAGGCACCACAGGAAACGGCTCAGGAAGGGCAGTTGCGTCCCAGCAAAAATGGTTGTGTTCTAGAGCTAGTCCACGCGTGGGTCCCAAACCACACGTGCACTTTTCACTCCGGTAGTCGCTCTAGAAGCTTCTACTAACCAAGGTCAAACGTACGCGCGCCTTTTGACGACGCTAATCTCCCAGTTACTGGGTTTCGACACTGTTTTTGACTGTTAAAGAAATATGATCTTAACCTCGACACTTGTAAGGTTTACGAGGGGGACGTCAGGTTTCTTTATTCACTGGAACTTTTCTCACGAACGTAACGTTACGTACCCCGGTCGGTACTTTGTGTGGGTGTGTACTCTTACCAGATTTATATTGAGGGTAGATACGTTCTCAGCAATGGTCGTCAGGCTTCTTTGTTCTCAGGAATTTTCACTGGCTTGGGCCTCGGTTTTCTTTGTTCTCAGGCACAAGCTTCACAGGAACGATACGTTTGACTTTCGATAAAGAAATAGGAATGTAACCCCACTTAACAAGGTTACGGGACGTCAATCTTCTTTGTTCTCAGGAACGGGACAACGGTTTTCTTTGTTCTCAGGAACTAGGCTCTTCAATGTTGGCCTGTATTTTCACTGGAACCCAGGACGCCAGGCTTCTCTGTTCTCAGGAACGGGACAACGGTTTTCTTTGTTCTCAGGAACTAGGCTCTTCCTATTGGCCTGTATCTTCACTGGAACGCCTGCAGTGGTCATTTGCTCAAAAATCCGGCTCGACAGGACCAGCAAATGTGCGGGACGGACGTGATCGATCAAGGCCCCAGGCTGACTGAAGGTTGTAAGGCTTCAGCTTGAACGCGTTGACGCCCCTTGCACCTATTGTTCAGTTGTCTTCGAGCAAATACCGACCCTGCAGTGGTTGGAAGGCTGCCAAGGATGTTGAGGGGAAGGCGTGATGTCCAGTTCAGAAAAAGAGTCAGGTTTTCATGTCCAAAAGCGACGTCTCTTCATGGTCTCCGTTACGCAAAGTGACGTGGATTTAATATTTGGAAATAATGGCTACAATTAGGACGGTGTCTCAGCGCACTATCCTACTACCACACTTGACCGTAACGAGGACCTCGAAACAATGACCGCGCATAAACTTTAATTATAAAATTAATACCTTATGGCTAGTCGCTGAAAACCAACAGAAACCCCCCTTCTACTGAACCGATTTTGATGAGACTTGTGTCTCTGGATAGGTCTCGAGAAGACCTTCCCTCCGGACCTTGGTCCAGGTTCATATCTGCTACCTTCACGGAGCCCTTGCGTGGAGAACGCCTAATTAGGGGAAGTTCTGTCAGTTTGTAGCTTTATATGCTACTTTACAATACAATGGTGCACTTTAGTGCCAGGGTACCAGCGAGGGACTTGTAGCCCTACTCTTGGACCATCGATCTGTGACAGTTCCACAGCTTCATCTGTCACCTTCACGGGCACAGCCACGTGAAAGTGCGAAAACATAGCTTCTGTGCCTGTTTTCGGCATATTTAGTGAGTTTGTACTCGAGCTGGTGGGCGGATCCGCATTCACCAACCGTCATCGGATAGCCCTCGCGATGGGCTACCCCATGGTGGAAGTCCGGTGGATACAGCTCCAACCCTCGATCCAGTATTCACTCTGATGTGGTCGACGATGCGAGAAAACCATGGAACCTCTTACTATATTAAGTCGGTTAGTTCCCTAACCACCAGAGCTAGGCTCCTTCCAAAAATGTGGTTGGGAAGCTGGAGAATTGGGCTATCGAATGGTAGTACCCTGATGGGTGTACCACCAGCCCTTCTGAGACTTCTGTTGCCGGGAAGCGGCCGAAATAGAAAATATCGTGTTGTTCCATGGCTTTAACGCCTCTGTGTGTGTATGTGTAGCTATATATTAGCTATGTGTTGTGACTGAGTCCAGGCGTGTGCCCGAGGGTCCCCAAATGTAATGCTTCAGATAGCATATCAATAATCCTTCAGGCACCAAGTGTGTCTGAAGGTAGTGGGCCCTCTGGCAGACGCGTAGAAAAGTCCATGCTGGCACATACAGACACATTATTTCAAGTAAGTAATATCTATGTACTAGAATTACATAGATGCCATCTATATATAGGGCCTGGACACAGTTCCAGGTCACCTAGAAGCGCTAAAACGCTTATAACCAAAATTCTATTTACTTACTTGAGCAAAAATGCATGTATTTACCATCTCAGAGTGAAACTGTTTTAAACCTGGCTATGTACTGTTATTATGTACAGTTTTTCAGTCATAGCACCAAGGTATACTATCTAGAACACCTAGATGGTGTTTCCTAACAAAACAAATGTGTAAGGTAAATAATACGATTGGTAGGTGGGCAGAGCGCACCTATCGATACTTGCGACCCGGCCATTTTCGGGGGGTCCAAAATAAGTAAACAAATATTTTTTATTTGCTTAAAATACTACTTACACATTTTATCTATAGTATATTAATTCTAATTATACTAGATAACCGTATTTTAGGTACTATAGGCTATTATAAAGCCCTCAAAACGCTATTCTAAAATACCAAATTTGCCTGCTTACGCGCCAGACTATATATACGTTAACCGCCATCTGACTGCTCATTTCGAACTAAACGGCCATGGCGGCCGGTCATGTTTACGGAATTTGACTTGTTTTGATTTTGATTTCTTTCCGTAACTACCGCATTTAGTATGTATGTAACGATTCTAATTTACTCTTTAGACCCCATATAATACATACTCATATACACTAAAACATAATGTTTAGTGCCTCAAAAAGTGGTCAAAATTTTATGTTTGAAAAAACTATAAAAGAAAAATTCTCGTCTAAAACTGTTTAGTACGAGCTAGCGCGCTGGGGTAAGCAGACGTATGTTTGTTCATAACATTTTATATCTACAACAAACTATACTACTATTGTTTGTGATGCCCCGTCGCGAACAAGATGTTTCTATTCTGCCTAGATAACTTATCTATATTCTACTAGGATGATGGTGTGTATTTTATATATGTGGCTTTTCCTGTTAATTTAAGATCAATGTAATAATATTATTATTTATTTGAAAATCAAATATAATTATTTAGCGGAACGTAACAAACTATAAAAAAATGACTCGTTGTTTTTTTTTATGGCATTGCTTAAAACAAGTCAATTTTATTTGCCGCTCACATTCAATCTACTCTTATTAGCAGTTTTGTTTTTTACTTAAATAATGAAACAAACGATTAAAGGAAGTTATAATTATAGCAGCCTGTTTCTGTCTCAATGCGGGGCAAAGGCCTCTTCTCACACAAAGAAGGCACGAGCATTAATCACCAGACTTGCTCAATGCGGAAGGAAGTTATGATACGAACAATTATCCTATATCCACAATCAAATAACGTAGAATTGACTTTATTCGTATACATAGATCCGTTAAATACATAGATGATCCAATTTCAAAAAAAAAAAACTGGTAAATTGACAACCTCCTCTTCTTGTGGTGCCCCTGCACTTGCATCTTCTATTTTGCTCAATTGAAAAAATTATGCCTTCTGGAGTTATTCTAGTTCCATATCTGAGAGTTCCTTAAATGGGATATTTAAGAAAGGGTAACTGGAATAACTTGTCTTGACTCACCACCAGCCGTCGCCCCGAGAGGACGTCCCGCTGCCGCCCGCCGCTCTCGCCGCCCCCACCGCGCGCCCCGCCGCGCCCCTCTCTCCGACTCGTCGCGCCACTGCGTGACGTCACTGCGGTCGCCGCGTCTCCGCGCGCCGCCCACAGGTGTCGCTACTAGTAACTTCGGTTACTAGTAGGGACATCTTTTTTGGCCCCTTCCGGGTTAAAACCACGACTTAGTGGTCCTTGGTGGAAACCTAACGGTGTTAACTAAGCCAAGTGAAGTGGTGACCCGCCCACTTGCTAAGTCCCGTCTGGACACGGCAGTCAGAAGGAGTCGGGAGCAGGGTAGTTGGCCTTGGTAGATAGCCTAGTCAACCCCTGTCTCTGCCCCACAGCGATTCACCTGGCACGGTCGGGTGTCTCAACCCCGACGTGCTAGACTTTCGGTACACAGGAGGAGGGTGGCCCACCTTCGGTGGGTTCACCGGTACCCTAGGACCCCTGCCACCCAATAAGATTGGTGGCAGGATAACAAGCTTAGGGCTCACCAGATACTCACCTCCCAATCAAACCCGGCTGGGAGGGTAGGATTCACACATCCCCGGGCCCATCCACCCGGGGAATAAGGTTATCAGCCCCTTAGTAGTTTTTAGTCTTTTTCTCTTCTCCTTGTTCTGACTCTATCGACAACGATGCATCCCGTTGAGGTGTTGATAGAGCTCGTCAAGGACTTGATGTCGGACGATCCCAGTCCGCGTCATGAAAACCAGGCCCGATTTAAGATCATTCTTTCATCTCTTGCCAGATGTGCACCTTACAGTGCCCCTGCCCCCCCGCCCTATTCTGACGTAAGTCAGCTCCCTGTTAATGTGCAAAATGCCATTAAAACCATCAAGGAGAGGTTCGCTCAGGACTGTCATCTCCGAGGCAGACTCGCCTGTCCTTTTGGCACAGTGTTAGAAGCACTAGTACCAAACATATATCCGACCGTAGAGGATGTAGTGGAACCTGAACCTAGCATGGCCCCCGTGTCATGTGAGGCGAAGGATTCTCCAAGATCCCCATCCCCACCCGTCAGGCCCACTTCCGGGCCTAGATCACCCACCCTTTTCCAGGGCGAGGTTCAGGCAAATAGTGCCACTAAGCCAGATCCGATTCCCTCTGAGAGGGACCGTAGCCCATTAAAGCCCCAGACTTCGGCTGCTAAGCCTCGTCCTCCTCGTAGGATGTCCGCCCGTCTTCAGTACAAAAAGTACAAAGAGCGCGTAGCAGCTATGCACTCAGAATCTAGGTCCAAATCAAATACTTGGGTCGATGAGGAGCATCACTCTCCCATCGAGATGGACACAGCCCTAAGTACCGACGATGAATGGGCAGCAGTAGCTGTCCACATCGATCAGGTCATAGAAAATCCCCCAGTTGACCCCAGTAATAACCCCGATTTGTCAGAGGACTATGCCACCATGTCCTCTTCTTCTGACTCTAATGATGACAGAGAATTCATTCTCCACTCTGGAGGAAAGAGGAAAATGAGGAAAAGTCCCCCTCACGCTACCAAGGCCAAAAAGCCAGTAGCTAAGACCTCTCCCCAGCCAGTTCTGCCGCCGGCCTTGCCCGACAGGCAACCCTCCCCCGCCCCCGCCCCCGCTAGTCCTTCTCAGCGGTCAAACCGCTCGCCTAGCCCTATGGTAGTAGTAAATAATACTACCACTAGGAAGCCTCCTCCTCCTCCACCCATTTATCTTCAAGATAAAGGGAAATGGAGCGACATTTCGAGCGCCTGTGTAGCGCGTATAATTAATTTCACCAAGGCCACTGCATGCCAACAAGGCATCAGAATTCAGGTCCCCACTCCCAATGATTATCGAGCTTTGACTCGTTTTCTAAAAGACAGGAAAGTATCTTTCCATACGTACTCCCTTCCGGAAGAAAAGTACACTAGAGTTGTCATTAAGCGCGTTCCGAAGGAAATCCCGACGGAAGAAATCCGAAAGGATTTATTAGCGCAAAAAGTCAGAGGTCCACCGATTGCATAAAGCAAGAGGTGGAGATCTCTACGACATGGTCCTTGTCGTGTGTTTCCCCTTCCATGGTCACAATCCCATTTTCAATGTTAGTACTGTATGTAACTTGTCAGGCATTTCCATTGAAAAGCCATACCGTCCCCATCTCGTTGGTCAGTGTCACAACTGCCAACTCTACGGTCACTCTCAGACCAATTGTTTCGCTCCTCCCAGGTGCGTTAAGTGCTTGGGAGAGCACAATACCAAGGACTGTTCCCGTCCAAAAGACCGATCACAATGCACGGAGCCTCCCAGCTGCGTGCTTTGTGGACAAGTCGGGCACCCGGCTAATTACCGTGGTTGCCCTAGAGCCCCCAAACTTGCGCCTAAAATGGCCAAGCGTAATGACGCGCGCCAAACGCGTCAAGCCCCTACCACTCAACTCCCCCCCAGACTAGCCCCTCAGAGGCCTTCACCCTGGGGTAAGCTGAACCACCAAAGTGTGGCTCCTCAGTCTTGCTCCCAGCCAATTCCAGCGCTGATGGCTACTCCCATCGCAGCGCCAATTATTATCCCCGACTCAATGCCCCCCGCCGCCCCTATGGCCGCCCCTATGACCGCACAAAGCAAGAAGGTGGCTTCCACCACCCCTGCTGCTAAGTGCCAGCCCCCTGTCGCCCCCTCCGGGCAAAAGCCATATATATGCGTTGGTATAAATATAATTAGCGCGTACTCCATTTTTATGACCCCACAAGCCCGTGCTCTGGATGCTGAAATCCGGAATGCGGGCTCTCTCCTTCCCGCTGAATGCGCCAACCTCTTTTCGAGGTATGAGTCCATCACTGAGGAGCTCGATAGCCTTATCTACAAGGACGGTCAGTGGGTTCGTAAATAGTACGAACCCGCCGTTCATACAAAATTATCTTACATATTCGTTCCGTCCTCACCGCAGAGGCTCGTCGCGTAATCCTTTTCGATTCTATAAGCTAGCCCGCGTGCTGAGCCATAGTTAAATGCAAGTCAGATATTATTGGAGTTTCTTGTCCGTTCTTCTCCACGTAGGCTTTTCCGAACGGATGGTAGAATCACCTTATTAGATCCGGCCTTAGCCTGCCCCCAGCGACGCCCTGAGCCGAGGTCCGACCCCAACTGGGGTAGCCCTTAGCGCTGTCGCTTTAGGTTTAGTACTTTGAAGCCTGGCCGGAGGCTAAGAGATTAGTCTCCACAGGGAAGTCCGGTTAAGCATATGTCGGTCACTTTGACTGTTAACTTGTCTTCCATATCTGCTGCTGCATTATAAATGTTTTTACGTCTACGTGTTATGTTTGGAGTTAGTCGGTACGTTTATCTTTAATTTATCAGGCGCAAATTTGGATATGTTTATCTTTAGAATGGCATGCAATTTATCAAGATATTATTAATCTCATTCGATCCGACAAAAATATCTGATAGACTGACAAGTCATAGTCGCAGAATGTCAAAGTCACTCGGAAAGATATCTGATAAAATAAATTAAGATGACATCCTAAACATATCCGTGCCAGGTGTTAATAACATACTACCTATCTCAATAACTAAAAATAGTATGAGCTTCAAGGTCAGATTTCGTTTGTTTCACAATTAATAAGGATATAAGTGAACACCATCGAACGCATACTCATTGTGTATGCCCAATTACTTATTTATTACATTGACAACAAATAAATACACTAGTCGTTGATTCAATATAATGACCCTATAAATATAAAAACTTCAAAAATAAAAAAAATAAAAATACAAATATAAATATATCTATAAATATAAATACGTCTTTATGGTTTTTCGGGGGATGTTAAACAATCCACAAATCCTAGAATCATTGAGATTACTCGTTCCAAACAGTAGGCTAAGGTTGGGACCGAGGGAGAGTCTGTTCGAAACTCCGGTAGCACGTACAAACCTATTAAAATTTGCACCAGTGTGTCGGGCTGTTATGATTCTTAATAGCGTCTCTCAGCGTTTGGACATTTTTTCCTGCTCTTTGGCGGAATTCCAGAGGGTGACAATTACTATGTTGTCCTCTAGTTAACTTGTGCGGACGCCCGGAGCCGTTACCTGGGACTGGTCAATCATGGACGCGAGTAGGTGTGTGATCAGTTTTTACGGGGCGTCGCTGAGTGTCGCATTGTATGACTACTTTTGTTACCTTGGGTTCTACCTGTAAAAATAATTGTATGTGTAAATGAATAAATAAATAAATAAATAAATAAACATAATATGAGTTCTAATACCTATGATACAACCAAGTTTTTCATAAAATTTATGTTTTTTTAAGAACTGTAGCTGTGGCTAGCGCTGCGGTAAAACAAGATGCAGATGCCAACTTGAAGTCATGGAAAGAGATCCCTGGAACCTCGTCTTTGCCCATCATTGGGAAATTACATAATGTTATGCCTGGCGGTGAGTTCAATTTGGTACAAGAACAGAATAAATTAGGAAAACATTTTTCAAAGTTATTGATCTAGTCAGGAAATGAAGCAGCTATAGTTGTTTCATTTTAGTCTTCGATCGACAATACCAACTAGATGTTGGGTAGTTGCAAGAAATAAGCCTCGGTAAATAACAGCTCAATTGAGACGTGAGCTCTTATTTTGTTCAGTTTGTCATAGTAGGTATTGTAAATGTAGGGTGGTTAGTATATAATAAATATATTTATTCACGCGGACAGAATTTAGCATTCATTTTGTACGTGACCCATTATCTAGGTGGGTATTATAGCGGTCATTGAGACAACTACATTTATTGTAATATAACAGAATTTCTAGTGAACGCCATGGACAAAAATCTACAGGTAGATGTCGGTGTACACCGACTTTTCAAAGGCTTTCGACAAAATTAACCATGATATGCTTATTGAAAAATTGGGAAAGGCCGGTGTGCATGGCAACTTACTACGATGGATCCAATCCTATATAAAAAATAGAAGTCAGGCGGTCTGTGTTAAAGGTTACTCATGTCAATTCCTTCCTGTTCCCTCCGGAGTTCCCCAAGGTTCCCATATGGGACCCTTGCTCTTTTGCCTCTACATTAATGACATAGGAACCATTTTTGATCACAGTAATCACTTACTTTGAACGAAACGCTGATGATACGAAAATATTCCGAGTGGTTGAATCCGTTAGAGATTGCTCTAAATTACAAAGTGACTTAATAAACTTGCATAATTACTCTACAGCAAATCAACTCTATCTCAACATAGATAAATGTTTCATTATGTCATATACGCGGAAAACTTACCCATTAAATTTCAACTACGCCATAAACGGCTTAAACCTTAAAAGAGTTTCCACCATTAGAAACCTAGGTCTCGTTATGGACTCCAAATTAACATTTACCTATCATATAAACCACATAGTGAGCTCCGCATTTCGCAGACTAGGATTTATTTTGCGAATTAGTAAACCTTTTAAAAATGTTATCACTCTAAAAATTCTTTATTTTTCATTCGTCTGCTCTATTCTAGACTTTTGTAGCACTGTTTGGAGCCCATGTTTTAACATACATATAAATAGGATAGAGAGGGTACAAAAAAGGTTTTTAAAATCACTTAACTATAGCAATAATATTTACGACACTGCATATGAAGATGCATTGCGTAGGCACAAACTGACAAGTCTATGTCACAGACGTAATATGTTTGATATTATTCAATTGTTCAAAATTTTAAACTCGTTAACCGATTCGCCATCATTACTTGTTAAAATATCACTAAAAGCGCACGCTCGCCTACCCGTACGCCCCTCACGTTCAAAACCACTTTTTGTTCCTCCTCGACTAAATAAAACATACACTCGTAACTCATACATATACCGTTCCACTAAAAATTATAATAGAGAACTTACAGACATAGATCTTTTTAACATTTCTCTTAATAGCCTTAAACAAACACTTAAAAGTAGATATATCACCTAATTAAAACTTACCTTTTTTTATTACATTGTCTACCTTCACTTTACTTTGTAAACTGATAATGATGTTTCATTGAACTTATGTTCTGATACAAAAAATCGTATGTATTTCTTGCACGTATTTCTTTGTTAAGAGTTTATTGTACTTATTTTTACCATTATATCACATTGTCGGCACTATAGGTCTTTTGTAAGTAACCAATTTTCTGAAGAATTATATTAATTGTATATGACTGTTTGATGCCAAAATAAAATAAAATAAATAACATCATTCCTGCATACTCAGAAGGGTTACGCAGAGGTACACATATAGAACACCCACATTTCGCCAATGTCATTCCTAATTTAAAAACGGAAATAATTAAACAAAACCGACGTCGTCACATCTATCGTGATTCTTGATTACCATTATTTAAGTTATGTAGAACGATAACACAAAAAAAAAACAAAAATCTTAATTTGCAGAGGAAACTTGTAAAAGTCGTTAAGATCGGGCACTAACACATTACATATACAGTAACTACTGCCCTTCAAGGGTATCGTTGATTTATTTAAATACCTTATTAATTAAAGTTTTTACAAAGGTGACTTGCAGCCATTCGAAAGTGTTGAAGGCACCATGAAGTTATTTGATCTATATGGACCAATAGTTAGATTCGACAGTATGTTAGGCAAGCCTCCTATGATTTTACTTAGAGATCCTGAATGTTCAGAACATGTAAGTAGATTTCTTTACGTGGATTATACTTGATACATTAAATAATAACGCTTTATTTCGTAATCAGTATTTAAGTGTTGTATTTAACACCTGACTTTAAAATATGGCACATGAATTTTATTTTAATATCTACCTAATTATATGAAATGTAAAGACTAGTATGCATCATGCAAGATTGTTAAGCTTTCATCAATAATATTTCCACAGATTACGAATTACGAAGTGAAAATTGGATGCCTATCCGTCAAAGTTTCATGAGCCTTGAATACTATAGAAAAGTATATAAGAAAAATAAAGGCCATACTTTTCACGCCACAGGCCTTTTAACCGAGTAAGTCAAACCCTAAATATTATCATAATCAACAATTAATTCAACACCACCAAATCAAAATAAAAAAACGTGTTTTTTTTTGTATCCAGCCATGGTGACGTATGGAAAGAGTGCCGCTCGACAGTCAACCCAGTGATGTTGCAACCTAAGACTATCAAACAATATGCTACAGTACTTGATGAAGTTGCACAAGACATGATCAAAAGGTAACATATTAAGTTAATATTATAAATGTGAAAGTTTGGATGGATGTATGTTTGTTACTCAATCACGTCAGACCGCCAAAATGGCTAAACAGTTCTGGATGAAATTTGGTACAAACATAGAATACAGTCTTAAATAGTTCGATTCATCGCGGTAAAATGTTCCCTTGGAATAAGAAAACATTTTACACGCTGGCGAAGCCGCTGGCAGAAGCTAGTAAACAATAATGAAAGATCAAGGACATTTTTTCATGGACAAACTTAACATTTGCAAAATTAATTTCAGGATGAAAGCTAAACGTGACGAAAAGAACATGATTACTATTGATTTCGATAAAGAAATGAATTTATGGGCCTTAGAATCTATTGGAACAGTCGCTCTTGGTTGCCGCCTGAACTGTTTCGATCCGAAATTGCCCGCAGATTCTCCAGTGTGGCAGTTGATCGAGTGTGTCCATGACCTATTCGTTATATCCAATGAATTGGATTTCAAGCCAAGCTTTTGGAAGTGGTTTTCGACGCCAACGTTCAAGAAAGCTATGAAATTGTATGAGCATCATGAAGAGTAGGTTCAATGTCGATATTATACATCTTTTTTTTTCTCCATTTAAATACAATAATGTAAGTCTCGTAACATTTGTCTTGCTTCCAGTTTAACGAAATACTTCCTCAAAAAAGGAAAAGAACAGCTCAAGAACAAATCTGATAACGAGAAAAGCGTTTTAGGACAATTGTTAAAAATCAACGAAGAAGTGGCTCACAATATGGCTAGTGATATGTTTTTTGCTGGTGTAGACACGGTAAGCATACAACTTGATAGAAAATAAAAGCAATTTACATTCTATTACAATCTGTCTCAAATATATATTCGATTAAAGAACTTTTTCCGTATTCAGGTCGCTAACACAGTAACAGCAACCCTCTACCTTCTCGCTAAACACCCGAAAAAACAAGCCAAATTGAGGGAGGAAATAATGTCAAAATCTGAACGAAGACCATACTTAAGAGCTTGCGTCAAAGAATCATTGAGAGTAATGCCGGTAGTATCGGAAAATATGCGAAAAACAACAAAAGAATTTAATATTTTGGGCTATAAGATACCTAAAGACGTAAGTATGAAAATATTATTTTTATGAGCCCTGACTGACGTCGTAAGCTCAATGACGGAGGCCTTTTTCAAGTTGAGGATTAATGTAAGCAGTAAAATTTCCAATCTTGTGAGTTTATGAATAGCCACCTGTTTCTTTATTTTTATACTTATTTCTCCATTTATTCATTTTATATACATATTTTTACATTTTTAAATATTATTGTATAAAAAATAAAAAAAATAAAAAAAAAAAAATACAAAAATAGTAGCCCACTGGTATCGGGAACAGGGTCCAAGCTACCGGTGGTCAGGGCTCCTGAGAGAGGAACCTCCTAATGATATGCGCTGTGTCCAGGAGTACCGCTTTCTGGATCAAGCCCTTGATCCAGCTGCCCAACGAGAGCCTCCTCAGATGTTCGTCGAGGCTCTTGGCTATTAAAAGAGTAACCATGGAGTTTCTTGCCAGTTCTTCTTCATAGGAAACGACCAACCCGAAACGTGCACCTTTTTGTCGACGTTTTATAAGTGCCCATGTAGGCCTACGTGAAATAATAAAATTGATTTTGATTTTATTATGCCATTGGCCGTAACGACTATCGGCACAATGATCGCTGTATTCACGTCCCACATGTCGACAACCTCGCGAGCCAGATCAAGATACTTGCTTTTCTTATCTCTCTCAGCCTTCACGAGGTTCTCGTCATGGGGGACCGCTATATCAACAATCATTGCGCGACGCTCTAGTCGGTCTATCACCACTATGTCAGGCTTATTGGCAACAATAGTCCTGTCAGTGATGATAGACCGATCCTAATACAACGAGACATTGCCATTTTCGAGAACTGGGTCGGGCACATACTTATAGTAAGGCACTTCCGATTCCACAAGATTGTATTGAAGAGCAAGTTGCTGATGGATAATCCTGGCTATAAGGTTGTGTCTATGCAAATAGTCTCCGTTAGCTGGACTAGAACAACCGGAGATAATGGGGCTGATGGATTCCCCCGGTCGGTGACATGCCCGACAGATGTCAACCGTACCGTCTTTCACAATGTATTTCCGGTAGTTGTTTGTCATAACTTTGTCCATTATCGCAAAGACAAAACCTTCAGTTTCCCCGAAAAGGTCACCAAATCGCAGCCAGGCCACGGACGCTAAAAGATCTACATCGGGGCCATGTAGGACCCGGTAGAAGCGTCCGTGAAGCTCCTTGCTCTGCCATACCTCCCTGCGGTCATTAGGATCTAATACTATAAGGTTTGCGCCAGTTCTCGTTAGCCAAGGAGACCGGGGTAAGGCCCTTGTCCACTGCTACCACATCTCGATGCATACCCACGTCAGCGGCCTGGAAGTATTCCCTAAGACTGCATACCTCGCGGTTGTGTAGGGTCTTAGCATTTAAAAAGCTACGACCCCCGCACTTCTGAGGGATATACAGTCTCATAACCGATGAACGTGGGTGATGCTTACGATTTGCGGTAAGCAGCGTGCGGACCCTCCTATCCAGGGCGTCAAGTTCTGTCTGAGTCCATTTGAGTATGCCGAAAGAGAACATCAAGGCGACGGCGGTGACCCAGGCGTTGAAGGCGCGCACCTTGGTCCCGCCTGATAAAAGACTATTTAATACTTTTCTCAGGCGGCCAAAGAAGCAGAAGAAGAACATAGATACCTAGTGCTTCCGATATACCCAAATACGTGTAAGTTTCGGTTGAAGAAAGGGATCTAAGGTGTATGGAATCCGAGAGTTGTATTCCCACGGATTCCATAATCTCCCCTCGCTTTACATGCATGACTGTACATTTGTCCACACCAAATTCCATCCTGATGGCGTCACTGAAGGTTTCTGTTATCTTCAGTAGCTTCATCAGTTGCAAGTTGTTGGGGACAAAGAGCTTAACTTATTTCTATTATTATCATTTACATAATCACGAAATCGAAATTGCATCTCTTCTTATTCGTTGTCTTCATTACTGAAGGTCGTACCCGTCTGTAAAAGCTTTCATGGAGTCATTGACGAGCTGCTTCCAAGCCACTCTGTCTTCGGCTCTCCTCAGGGCAGTGGTCACCCTGAGTCCCGTAATCGCCCTGATCTGGTCTGACCACCGAGTAGGTGAGCGGCCGCGTGGCCTTTTCCCGTCCAGTTTTCCTACAACAACCAGTTTTTCCCGGTTTTGTACTTTTAGGATTTATTTTGATTTCATTTCAATATTCTATTGGTTTAAACCATCAAACAACATGTTTTGTTTTTGAAAATATTACTTTCCGACGAACACGTACTCAATCGGAATCCAATGTTGACAAAAGCCATGATGTAACTTCGCAAACTTTGGACTGTACTACAAATTCCCTGCCTGATATACATGTCTGAAGATGAAGATGAAGATGAAGAAAAATTAACATATTAAAGAAAGAGATAGAAAGTCTAAAAACTAAATTACAAAAAACACACGAATAAATAGATCAATTGTATCAAGAGAATATAAACTTGAAGAAATCTAATGCTCAATTAATGGAAATTAAAAGAAAAACATATAAAGTCAAATCAAAACTCCAAGGAAGAATACAACAACGAAACATATTACAACAAAACAGACACTAACTTCAGAAAATATTCAAATCATACAAAGCACACCTCAAATTGATGTTGATATTGGAAGTACATAAAATTGTAATAACAAAATGAGTCCTAATACATCATCCCCTCCTTTGAAACGTAACATTTGTGGCAAAAGCAGTGAATTGTCAAATAGAATATGAATGAAGGCACTCATCTACGTAATTATAATATGTGTCATTATCGTACACCTAAATGTGGAATTGAACATATCTTAAGAAATATTGAAAACAAGGTTCGTAATTTTACTTGCTCAGATTATTGTATTATTTCTATTGGTGAGGAGGATATCAAAAAATAGCTATTTATGCAACTTACGTTATGGACGGTCTTTTAATACGAGTGCCATTTTTCGGTACAAGCGTAGCGCGTACCGAAATAGGTGGACACGAGTTATTAAAAGACCAATAACGTACAGTTGCATACAAGATTTTATCTACGAAGGAAGGAATAAAACACAGATATAGGACCAATAAGTATTTCAGGAAGTGTGTTTAAGTATTTGATTTCTCTTATACATGTCTTCATTTTCGATTATTCCCGATGTCCACCAGTAGTAAATTATTTGTAGCCGCAACTGCTCTATTTGTTATATCTGGTGGAGTATTTTCAATATCACTTGATGTTGTAATAAAATTTGGAATTAAATTTCACTCAGAATTGTTATTCTCGCGTCCACTTTATTTTTTATTTTTTTATTTAGTCTTTATTAGGTATAAGGCAAAGATCTTGTAGCCGCAATAGCCAAATAGTATACGATACTTTTGTTCTAAACTTGTTCCATTTTTAAAAACATCATTTACATTGTCTCGATTTCGAAGTAATATTATAGGTACCTGGCTGTATGTTCAGAATGTCTTTGCTTGTGTTTTAGAATTTATGACGATTCGCATAATGCAACCCGATGTCGTTATGGGTATCATAATGAAACCGCTGTCAATTTTGTAATTCGAATATAACGAAACCGAAGTAGATAAACAAATAAATATATAGAACTAGTGACATTAATACGTGAGAAACTATTACAATTGAATCACACAAATTTTATTATATATCTACCTACTTTTAAATACATGGATAATTATAATATTATGTTTATTGATTGATACTTTTAATAATTAAATTTTTATGGACTTCTAGACATACGGCTATGCGTTTATCTTAGACTCGAATTTAAATCTTCCGTAAACACTTGATACTTACAGCCACTGGAATGGTAATCTTAATAATAAAGGCTTTAAAATCGTAATATCTGACTTGCAAGATCTCATCCTAGACATAAATAACGTAAACACCGTGCAATCAATGGTTGATTGTTCCCAGACGGAACAATTTGACACAAAGCACATCCCAGTTTTTAATTTAATTATTATCTTAATATTCTCCATCAGAACATTGCAGGACTCATGAATAAAGCGGATTCGCTTATTGTAAAAGTAGAAAAGCTTCATAGTAAAAGAATTTGTATAGACATAATCTGTATAACGGATAATTTTATTGAGATAGGCTACGAGAATATATTACATATACCTAATTTCTGCCCAGCGGCATCCTTCACGAGAAATAATAATCGCGGTGGTACTTGCATTTTTTTTTTGTAAGAGCAGGACTGCAGTATTGAGAATAGGGATGATGACAGGGTACGAAACAGCAAATTCTATTTAGTCCGCCCGTTAAATTATTTAAAAATATTGGACACGTATTTTTTGCTTATTCAAATAAATAAAAAATCAACAAGATAAAGCGCATTAAAGTTCAGGAGTGGGGGGCTTGTGACGTCACTTCTATGTAAAAAGTGTAATTAGGCATGACGCCATGCGATATTTTAACGAAATGTATCGTCATAATTTTTTGTTAAAGTGACAAAAGAAAAAAGACGTGTCCAATACTTTTTGGAAATTTATCTGACGGACTAAAAATATTTTTGTAGTCATCATCCCTATTATTGCATATTGCTAAACAGTCAGTGACAGGCATTTTTGAATGATAGGATGGACATCTTATAGTATTATCATTATATGTGTTTATAGAATATCTAAATATAATTACAACATATTTTACGAGAGACTAAACTATATTTTACGAAAATTTTGCTCATTCAGAAATAAAAATATTATCATACCTGGAGACTTTAATATAGATGTGTTAAAAAGGAATAAAATTAGATTTGAATTCGAAGACTTTCTTTTGCAATATAACCTACAGTTAGAAATTCAGAAACCGACTAGATTGAGTAGTAATTTCGGCATAGATAATTTTGCTCACACCTGCCGAAAAAAATGTAAAGCTGAAATAATGGACTTAGTACTTTCAGATCATACGTCTCAATTACTCCAGGTTTCTACAAAAAAAACTTGTACACTAAAATATTGGCAATCTAAAAAACAGGATATCTCAGTACTTGTCTAGTGCAGCACATGCAACTTGGAAAATTTCAAAAGTCATCTAAAGTGCTTATCTTTTTCGGAGGTATACAAAGCCAAAGATGCGAATGAATCCTATGAACATTTTATGGATGATTTTTCGTTATTGTACAAATTATGCTTTCCAAATAGAATTGTGACTGTGTTTACGAATAAAAAGAATACGTGGATATCTCGTGGAATCAAAATCTGTAGTCAAAAACATTTGTTATGGACATATAGATTCAATCCAAAGATAGATTTGCGTTTAAAAAATACAGTTCAACATATAGAAAAATAATAAACTTAAAAACCCAAAAATAACCACTAAATTAATACGTCAAAAATAAGTCAAGAGCTGCTTGGCAAGTCATTAAAAAATCAAAATTCAATTTGCCACAAGAACCTGTACTGTCAATAAACAAAAATCATTTAACTCTTACACATCCTATGAAATTTGCAAACGAATTTAATAACTATGTTGTAGAGGTAATTTAAAATAATATTAAAACTATATGAACATTAAACATTGAACATTCGAATTCGCAATCACTACTTATGCTACCTGTTTCAGATTCTGATATAATCAAAATAATTAGCAGCATAAAAAATACAAATACGGTAGGATTTGATGGCATATCAACTAAAGTTATAAAATACGTTAAGGAAATTATAGCGCCTCTACTATCACACATAAATAATCTTTGCATTTCCGATGGTTTATTCCTAAATAGCCTAAAAAAGTCATCTTTAAACCGCTTTATAAAAATAATGATCTTCTTCTTCTTTTTTTCGAGTCGATGGTAAACTCTTTATAGATTTTGGGCCCAGTAGGTGGCCACCACGATTGCGGCGTCAGTGGCGAGCATAAGGTCATCCAAAGTGCAGGTGTATGGGCACTTGGGACAGTCCAGCATGTGTGTCATATCTTGCAAAGGGGCACCGCACTCACACTGAGTATTAGACGGGTCTATAAAACCCATTTTGCCAAATTGTGTTTGCAGCGGCCTACTTTGGTGCGCAAACGATTGAGTGATTTCCATATAAGCCACTGCAGTTCACGTCCAGGTGGCAGGTGTTCCTGGGGTTTCGAGAAGTCGGGTGGTGGTAGGTAAGCTTCTCTCCACAACTTGCTTCTCACTTTGGGCGGCGGGTCTTGGATGGCCCGTGTGCATCGAAAAAAACTCTTCCGACTCTTAAGTCCACCCGGGGTTGTAGTGTGATCGTAGAGAGGATGTCGGGAATCGGATTCCTGGTATTTTTTCTCAAGCGCGCATGCGACATCCCTTCGTACTATTGGAGGTGCAATGCCAGCCAACGGATATATTTTGTTGAGCGGAGTCGGTTTGAGAAAACCCGATAAAATTCGTCTCGTTTAGGGCGATGTCAACTTGCTTGGCATGTGCGGATAGGCAGAGGGACATGCCAGTTGTCCGAAGAACATCGGGTGCCGCTCCCCAGTTGGTAGAGACAAGACGACGCAACAGGTTGTTCCGAGTACTGACCTTGCGCTTCGTGCTGTGGCAGTGCACGTTAAGAGGACCCTTGTCGAACCGTCTATCGCCAACGCGAGTACTTGAAAAAGAGGCAAAGCGAAAAGAGAGAGATAGCGCCTGAACGCTCGGTTGTCATTCGGTAACTTCCGCTGCTCACTCGCGGGCGATCGCCACCGGTCGCCGACCGGCCCATTCATTCATGATAATAAAATCGGATCACGCGCGCGCTTCCAGTTTTGTAAATTGCCTTACATGTAGGTACCTAAACCTACATTTAGTACTAATGTAGCTCTTGGCCCAGTGGATGCGTGTTTGTATTTTTTACCAACCTAGGTACCGTACCGTACGTGCGCTAGTTTTTACTGTATGGAAATTATTTAAAATATATTAGTTTTTTCGTAATTAATTTATGAAGGATTCCTACATAAGTAAAGGTATATATAATTTATTATTATATATAATTAATTCTGCTTATGGAATAGCACAAGCAGAGCACATTATTATTTATCTATCCAGTCAGTATTGAGGCAGCTAAAATTATTAGTATAATTACACTGTACGTAGCTACCTACGCGTACAGGCGGTTGATCAAATAAAGTAGTCTGAATACAGTTTGGCATATACATTTTTTTTATTTTATAGAAAATACATAAAACCCGGTTATCGAGAAGATTCCGATTTCCAAAAACAAACATTTTTTTTTTTTTTACTTTTTATATTCATTATGGATGTCCTCCACCTTGGGGCAAACGAAGGGTGTTTTTTTTTTGTTTCTATGAATTGTGCGTTTACAGACATTTCATATACACAAGACACCCAGATCCGGAACAACTGTAGGCCATACAAATATTTGTTCAGTGCGGGAATCGATCCCGTGACACGCAGCACAGCAGTCGATCGCTCAACCACTACGCCAACCGTGTCGTCAATTTGACACGTATATACTTATGTAATATTATTGGAACTGCATAATATTCGCATATGTTACTCTATGTGGGCTTCTAAACATGTGTGCCAAATTTCATTTATGTTTATTGAACTTGCTCATTTTAGTGATAGTGTACTAAAACTATAAAGAGAGAAATAAAACTTTTTCACAAAAAAGAAATTTACTTTAAAAGCAAAAACAATAAAAAGAGTAAAATAACTTTAAAAAAATAAATAACTTTAGTTTCGGAGGTCGGAAGTAGTTATACCTACAAATTTTAGCTGCCTCGATACGGATTGGATAGATAAATAATAATTTGGTCTGCTTGTGCTACTCCGTAAGCAGAATAAATCATTCGGTACCTATACTTTTTCATACTTTATGTAGGTATCTAACATAAATTACGACACACTTGGTTGTTGTGTAAGTTGGCGTAGTGGTTGAGCGATCAGCTGCTGCGCTGCGTGTCGCGGGTTCTATTCCTACACGGCAAAAATACTTGTATGGCCTATAGATAATTGTTCCGGATATGGGTGTCATTGACAAAATACCTATAAAAATACTTGTAATAACTAAATTTACTCATTCGTGCTGTTTGTTGCTAAGGTGTTCGGTTGTATGCTCCATATTTTGAAAACTGCTGGACCGATTTTAGTGAAACTTGCACTATTCCCTAAGTTGAGAGATACTCAATCCAACACAAAAAGAATGATCACGATCCGATAAGTAGTTTTGGAGAACACGCATTTCTACACAAACATACATACACTTATGACATTTTGCACACGTGTTTAGAAGCCCAGATAGAGTAACATATTAGGTGAATATTGTGCAGATCCAATAATATTACTTATGTACGGGTTGAAATGATTATCTGCTTTTTTTTTGAAGTTGGTAAAAAAAGAAATTCTGTATTTTTTTTAATTGGTCTACAACGATATTCGTTTTATTGCCATAATGAAACCAGTTTAGGTCACATCGGTTGAATGGTTTCAAAGTCTGTAACGGACATAGGTAGAAACAATTTTTGTGTTTTATATATTAGGACAACTGGCTACCAAAACTTTTTATTTTATTTTATATTGGCTAAAACCGTCGTTTTGAGTATGCACTACGCAGACGATAGCACAGTTGCATAGAGGTAGGTACCTACTTGTCCAACGCAAGGGCTATTAGGGCGAGATCCGGTCTCTTCGTGAGACTATGGTGAAGCGCTTGAACCAGTCCTTGACGACGGGGAGGTCAACACACAGGGCCACATAGTATGCGACATCCCACAAGCGATTTTGTAAAATCGACCCCTGCACAACGCCACAGTCAACCCACGATTGGTCAGGAACTTCATCCGTGCCTGGTGCGTGTGATCCCTACGTGAATTTTGGTTTGTGAGTGAGTGATTGGTGTATCAAGATGGTTAGTTTGTATTTTTACCTAAAAAGTTTATTTTTTCGTTGGTTTCTGTTTGTTTTTTTATGAATATTACTTATTAGTTAGTACCTACCTATCAGAAATAGAGATATATTATAACAAAACAGTAACATAAAATAAAAAAAGCAATAATGTAAAATAATTTACTTCGTCAAAATCGAGTGAAATTGCGTATTTTTCAAATGAAAATGGTTGTATTTTGTAGGTAGGTACTTACAAAACATAACCATTTGTCGGTAACTCGGTTTAGACTGATATAAATAATAATTCTAATTAGTCCGTCCGATAGATTATCGAAAAATTTTGGACATTGGTATTTTTTTATTTATTAAATCCATAGAAATATAAAATATCTATGATTAAATCATTAATTATTGATTAAGATAAAGCTCGTCAAAGTTCAGGAGTTGGGATCGTGATGTCACGCGGAATTTCAACGCGCGGAGTAAGAAACTGTTGTGAATCGAATGGTTGCGAATGCGATGCTTTTGATCAAATCAAATATACGCCGCACACTGCACTGTTGCCGTTCCGTCACGCGTCAAGTTCGCGCGCGCCGGTGATGTGCGATCTCGCAACGTTGCGTTGCAGCCAGATATCAGTACTGAGTAGCGATAAAAATATCTATAATTTTATACCGATACTCAAGGAAGTATTGCAAGCATCTGGCAGATGTTTCGAGGGTCCCTACTTACCCACATATGACATACCCTACTTACCTACCGACTTACCCTATCTGCCAGGTAGGTAGAGCAGTAGGTAAGTAGGTCCTGCCCATCCTATCTACTTATCTACCCTAACTACTAACCTAGCTTACAGCTACCCAACCTAGGTACCTAAACTACCTACCTGCCCTACCTTCAAAACCTACCATCAAAACAAATTCGGTCCGTATTCACTAACGCAATGCCAGGTTCGTTTCTTATAAAAGTACTAAATCTTTTTGAAAGCAAAATCAGTGTCCGGTATAAAAAAGCAAGATCGTTGTAGTATGTGAATAAATGAAATAGATACGATGCACACTCACGTACGCGCAGTACTCAACAAATTCATTACCTACTGCGGTAATACCCGAGCGAGCGGCGATCTTCATTCAACTCTAACCCCGCCCGACCCCGCACAACTCGTTTCCCCGCGCACCTCATACCCCTTGTTGACTAACAAGCAAGTGAGAACGCGATAACATTGAGCTAAAAATGGTGTTCGAAAATTTCATAAATCTTGTTCCGGGAAATACGTGTTTTTGAATAACCCTTATAAGTTTGTGAAATTAAAATTTATCATTTAGAATCTCCATTAAATTTGTAAGGTTTCTATCGAAATATTTTCTTTACTTTTACAATTTATGAATATATTATGAACGGCCAAAGTTCAGGTAAAATTTGTTAAAAAATCCATATTTTTGGAGGCTTATACTGAAATGGTTTCTCCAAATTTTTAAATTCTGCTTCGATAGAAACCTAGATATAGTGTACAAGATACCTATTAGTTCAAAAAAATCAAAGATATATGTGTTACAACGGCATAATCACGTACGAGCGTTTGTATGAAAATTATGTCGGATTGTCCGCTCTTAAAAGCTAACGATCTATTCAATGCAACACCAAGGTATCTAGGATTTTTGCAGTGATCTACTTTAGTGCCTCGTCATGTTATATTTAGTTCCCTGTTTGAAGATCTGTTACGAAGATGAAAAGCACAAGATTGAGTTTTGGACGGGTTCGGACGAAGGGCATTACTATCGTAGTACACTCCAAGTGACTCGAGTGCTAAAGTTAGATGATATTTAAACAACGCTAGATGATTGCGCCGCCAAGGCTAGGTCATCCGCATACAAGAAGCGTTCAGTGTGCTGCGTTGTAGGCTGGTCGTTGGTGTATATGTTAAAAAGCGTGGGTGCCAGCACACTGCCTTGGGGAAGACCATTTTTTTGTCGGCGCCATCTGCTCTTGTGCCTCCCAACATACCTATCCAGTTTCATAAAACAACTAATTTTGAAAAGCAACCTGTAAGAATAGTTGTTGGTGACTTTAACAGTCATAGCATGTCCTGGGGGTACCGAGAAACTAACGCCGACGGCAACTCCGTCGAAGAATGGGCTGATGCCTCTGAACTTACCCTGGTACACAACGCAAAACAACCTGCGTCCTTCAACAGTCGGCGATGGCGACGTGGATACAACCCAGACCTAATCTTTGTGAGTAACGACATTAAAAACCTGTGCTCAAAACTTGTTTGCAAGCCTATTCCGAACACACAACACAGACCTATAACGTGTAAAGTAAGAGCTGCAATTAAACCAACACAAGTTCCCTTTAGGCCTCGGTTCAACTTCTTAAAGGCAAACTGGGAGACATTTTCAGCGGAAGTTGACACAAAATTGATTAATGTAGAACCTACACCTTCCAACTACGACACATTTGTTAATAGTATCTGGACAGTATCACGTCAATGTATACCCAGAGGTTGCCGTACTTCATATATACCCGGTTTGGAACCTGAGTCAGTGAAACTTCTTAAAAAGTATGAATACCTGTACGACAACGATCCCTTCTCAGAGGATACAATATTAGCAGGGGAAATACTTCTGTCATTAGTTGGTAATAATCGCAAACAAAATGGATTACAACAGTTACCAATACCAACATGACCCATAACAGCAAGAAAGCCTGGTCAACAATTCGTGAACTCACTGGAGACCCACCGGAGCCCGTTAACCAAGGTTACGTCACAGCAAACCAAATAGCTCATCAGCTGCTTCTCAACGGTAAATCTCCAAACAGGCTTCCAAATCAGGGAAAACCATCAGCAATCCTAGCGATTCCACTGACATCATGTAAATGACATTGTTTCCACAGTACGACACAGCAAATGTTCCATGTTTGCAGATGATTTGAAACTATACAAAGAAATAAAAACGGACTTGGACGTATCACTTCTTCAGAAGGATCTGGATGCGATACATGAATGGTGTCGGTCAAACATGATGACGCTTAACGTAAGTAAGTGCTATCACATGACGTTTACGCGTAACAAGAATATTGTACCTTCGTCTTATAGATTAAATGGAGTTTCTCTGCAAAGTGTTGGCACCATCCGTGACTTAGGAGTCCAGCTCGATAGTAAACTTTCGTTCATTAACCACATCGACCTAATCGTATCAAAAGCGACAAAAATGGCAGGCTTTGTGAAGAGAAATTGCTCGGAGTTTCGATCCATATCGACCCTAAAACTTCTTTTCAGCACGCTTGTTAGAAGTATACTGGATTACGCATCTCCGGCATGGAATCCTACATATCGCGTCCATGTCAATAGAATATAACGTATACAGAAGGCCTTCACCAGATATCTGCGCTTCAGATGTTCTAGTTGCGATCGAGACACCGATTATCCTCAAAGACTCAACCATTTCAATATGATTTCTCTGGAACAACGTAGAAGTCTCTCCGATCAGATATTTCTATACATAATTATTCGTAATCGGTCCGATGTTCCAGAGCTATTATCTGAACTTAATATCACTGTACCTAGGCGCACTATAACAAGATCTGTACGCAGAACAGATATACTTGCTGTGTCCTCAGCAAGAACAAACCTTGGTCGCAGTGCGCCTTTGCACCGATTTATGACTAATTATAATAAAATCCACAATAGCAGCAACATTGACATCTTTGCTGACACTTTTAATCAATTCCGCAAAAAACTTATGATCCCCAACCATTCATCATAACATTTTGATCACGTTTATTGCAGTCGTTTACGTATACCTGTTAATCACAATAAAATAAAACTGTTTTTATCTATTATTTATTTATTGATTAAGTAAATCATGTTGTGTTTTCTTTACATTGTCATCCTAGGGTAAAATAGCTCATATTAATATCTAATTGGAACAAAGAATATGTTTAGTTTATTTTAAATCACTTTTGAAAAGTTCTCTTGTACGTATTTTTACTTATGTTTAAGCTGTGTACATCTTTAAGTGATAAATTCACGATACTATTAGATATATAAGTTCTTTTATGTAATATGTATTAGTGAATAAGTCGTTGGAGTACCTTATATATAAAATAAAATAAATAAAAATCAGCAAGCCTTTCACACTCATTGACATAATACTAGGTTTAAGAGAGCTAGGTCGCGGATAAATTTGAAAAAGAGTTACCGCGGCCCTGGCTCAATCAACTGAAGGAACACGGGTGGGTCTTAGTCAGTAAAAGTCTAACACGCCCTTCCACTTCACTGGGGGGGGGGGGGGGACGGGAGAAGTCATAGAATGATTTCACAATCAACAAAAAAAAGCTTTAAGAGAGCTGAAAAATGGTTGGGTTTAGACCGGGTAAGTCTTGTTCCGGACAAGTACTCAGACTGACTCAGTTTATAGAGGACGGTTACGAGGCCAATAAAGTCACAGGGGTCGTATTTGTGGACTTATCAGCGGCATACGACAAAATAATGATAAAAGTGATGTTCAAAATTATAGAACTATTGCAAAAATACCAGTATCCTCAAAAAATATTGAGAAGGTAATATAAATAACTCTATATATTCTTATTTAGAAAAATTCAAACCTTTTTGCAATGAACAAAAAGGCTTCAGAAAGAATACAAATATTAATATAGCTGTATTTGAATAGTGTAATGACATCTGTAGATAAAGGTAAGCCTGTGTGTGCTATACTAACTGATATGACAAAAACGTACGATTTCGTGGATCATAAGATTTTGCTGCAAAAATTTCATGGGTATAGCATAAGAGGAAACATTTTGAAACTCCTAGAATCATATTTGAGTGACCAAACCGAAGGTTGTATCCCTTCTGGGGAAGCTTTTTAGAGTGTCCTCCTGCAGTCTATAAAACTCCACGATTTCGGTTTCCGACGACTGAAAAGTTGGTGCATACAATACAACTAGGTTCATGCGACATGGTTTTGTGTTAATTCTTATGGTCATTATTCGGTCACTAACTGGATTGTATCCAAGAACAGACCTGTTGATCAGTGGAACACTGACGCCTACTCCATTTTTGCTTACGCTTTCTGGTCCTGAAAAGTAGATGGTATGTCCAGAGGCCGTGGTAAAGAGACCCAAGCCTCTTATGTGGGTTTCCGTAATCCCCTGAATCTCCAGATGGTAGCATTTTTGCTCCTTGCTTCTAATATCCATCTTTCCCTGGTTGAAGCAAGCCCCGGACATTCCATGTCCCTACCCTGTTCTTATTCCGCAGTTGCGGGCGGTTAGTTGGGATGGGTGCGTTGTTGTCACCAGTAGCATCCTATACGCACTGAGCCTGATGAGTCACTACAGTGGAACTAGTAGCATACTTCACACCATGCGACCTGGAATCGACATGGCGCCGGGTGGAAGCAGGGTCGCATGCCATCGCTCCCTCGTTATCAGTTATTTTCATACGAGTTTCGAAATTGCCACATTTTTTTTTAAATTGAGTTTTGTTCATCTTTTCAGATGCTAGTTTTATTTTCGCACCGAGACATGTCACTGTTGGAAGACAACTATCCCAAGCCTCGAGAATACATCCCGGAGCGGTGGATAGCCAGTAAAGATGACCCACTTTACTACGGCAACGCCAATCCATTTGCCCATCAACCCTTTGGCTTTGGAGTCCGTAGCTGTATAGGTAAATACAGACTTCAACCAGAATTTGGATTTAAGATAATTTTTTGAAGAGGGATATTTGACATGCATTGAAAAGTGGTGCAAATATTTCTTATAGTGCATAAACCCAGATCATTGCTGACCTGAGCATAAATATAAACTACGCGTAGAAACGTACTCGTCACAAGGCAGATATTTATTTCTTCATATTTTTTTTACTTATAGTTATTTGTTTTGTCCCCAGGTCGTCGCATAGCTGAATTGGAAATTGATACATTTGTGGCAAGACTAATAGAAAATTTCCATGTGGAATGGTTTGGACCTCCGCCAACAATACAACAAGCCTTCCTCAATTATATCAAGGGACCTTACAATTTTGTATTCAAGGATGTAAAATAATATACTATTTTTTTAAAACTTCACCAATAAATTCGATTGTGTATATCACAAATTACTAGTTTAAAATAAACCATCTTACACCTCATAACCTTTTTAAAATACGAAATTTTAACAGGAGTTCCCAAGGAACTGTTCTGGGGCCTCTATTATTTTAATATTTGACAGTAACATATCATTCCTATTTGACTTTTGATGAAAACAACAATATTATTTTCACAGATAAGCAATCAAAGTAAAAAACATATATTAATTTAAATTACTAAAAATAACTAATACGGAACGACGACGTTACTATACGTATTTCAAAGATTCTGGATTTCAAGTGGTGATTTTATCATAATTAGTATTTTTGAGAGATAAAGTAAGTTATGAAATAATTTAAAATAAATGTATTATAGTTGTTTTATTGTTGTGGTCTATCTATATCTGTGGTTGTAACAGTAAGTTATTTTGAGTTTTTTGTTTAATAAAAGTAAAATATTGAATCGAGTTTTGTTTCATTATTACCTGACGTAGAAAAAAAATCTCTAGGAAATTAATAGTTTACATAACCCAGTTTTTACTAACACTAAGAGACGTGTAAACAAATGTATTAATTTTATTGTTCAGTGGGATTTTTGACTCTAGGTGCTCAATAGAGCGTTGAAAATACAACATTAATATTTATTTTGTGCATTCCTTATGTAAGCGTAATTATTCATTTTTAAATTCGAATTAAAAATCAGAATGTAGGTTAATAATACCTTCGTAAGGAAGATAGAATATCTTAAGCAGTAAGCTGATCAAGATGAATCTAAGTGTTTTCAATACAGATATATCAGTACTATTACTTAAGTATCGAAAATTCTAAACGCACTTATCGGCAAACTATCAAAAACCGACTTAACTACAATGGAATATGACTAGTATTGAAAGATTAAATTATAGACGATATGATTCGGAAATTGTTATTTAATTAAGCGGAGGTCAAAGTCGGTCAAAAACAGATTAAACATAAACACATAACACAAACATAATCATAAACTTCAATAATAGCAGATAGGAAACCACTATAATTTCATAACAGTCTGTTGACCGACGTCCGTATAGTTTGTTGACGAAATTTTCTTCAAAGATTATTAGAAAACTTGAATATCAGTACTATATAGACTAATAGTACTATCATACGAAAAAGTTTTTCTTTATCTTGTGAACAAATAAGATTTAGTTAGAAAACTAATTTATAAATTGTTAATCATGTGTCATATATTGTGATATTCTTACAATGATACACCTTGAATTTTGTATTGTTTGTTGACAAAATAGGACTAACAAAGGAAAATACACTGTATCTGTACGGTGAACCCGCACATTTTGTAATATTAGGTCGGTTAAGCTACATCAGCGTTTGCATACGAGCGATCATTTTAGTCCACTTGCTAAGTAAAATAAATCAGTGATTTTACCACACTCAACACGGGCGGTTTAATTCATTATCCCCGGGTTTTCATCATCTCAAGTGTACAGAACAATCATCGTGCACTTGAACAAAAACAATCGTTCCAAAAAGACATCGGTGGAGCTGAATCTACATCAGTACTGCACACGGCGTTGGCAGACCACAGTTGGTGTCGCAATTCGTCAGTGTCCAAATAAAATTGTTCCTTTTATTAAATCATAATGGACGTTTTAAGCGCTCGTCAATCGGAAATATTAGAAGGTCTCAATAGGATTAAGGTTAACTTTGGTAAGAATCCGTTGTTGAGAAAAATTCAAGAATACATCCAACATTATTATAGTCGTTGGATAACCTCTAGGGAGAGTTTAAACAAAATCACTTGAAACTCTCTGATTTTCCGGATAGGGAACCTAAATACTTCGCATCTAACCTTTATCAACAGGGTAAGAGCCTCTACCAGTCTACTCGAAGCTTACTTACTGCCTTTGGTTCGGATGAAAAGGGTACGCAGTCAAACCCTGAAGCCACTGCACTGTTGGCTCAACAGAGAACCAATTTTAGGGCTCCTCACCGACCTGTTGAAAAACAGGTCGGTGAGGAGCATCAACGTAGACGAAATAACCGAAAAATGGGAACTTGAAGACGGGCTTAGGGCTATACAAGCCAAGTGGAATACTATCTGCAAATCGATCACATACTTCAAGGTGGAGATATTTCATACGAAAATGAATTAAGCATGTACGATTGTAGCTACAAAGATATGAAGCGTTCGGTAAATAAGAAAATATCGTCCGTGGTTCATATACAACAGGCAACACCGAATCTAGAAATTCCTACCTTTACAACATTTTGTGACCTGTTTACAGACGCTATTCATGACAACAACACAATAACCAAGGCTCAGAAGATGCAACACTTGAAAGGAAAGATCAAGGGAGAGGCCGAATGCCTTATTCTACATCTTCACATTTCGTCTGAAAATCACGACACAGCTTGTGAAATCCCTAATCAACGATATAATAATGCCCAAGTTCTCTTTACAAATCAAATAGATATATTTTTAAATCAGCCTTCTATCTCCAAACAAACAGTTTATGAGTTAAAGCGGTTATATGATACCACCATGGAGTGCATCCACGCTATACGCAACCTTGGTGTGAACACAAACACATGGGATCAGTTGTTAGTACATCTTCTCAGTAAGAAACTGGACCAAGAGACTTACTGTGGCTACAAAGAGGCGCGTACATCACCCAGGGAGCTCCCATCCTTGATGGAATTTATGACGTTCCCCGAAAACAAGTTTACAACCCTGGAACCCTTACACCGAAAAGAGAGAAAACAACGAAGCCTGCCTTTAAACGGGAGTCTGGTTAACTGCGTGACAAACCTGTAAATCATGGGAGCCACTGCAAGAAACAGTATCAAGTTGTCGCTACTCAAGGGCCAGATTGACCGATTTGTAATATAGGTCACCCTTTAGTTCGTTGCTGGAAATTTAGAAAAATTACCCCGGGTGATAAATTGACCTTGGTAACAAACTAACAAACTTTAAACTTAAAATACTAATAGAGACAGATGAAATTGTTGCCAAACAGCCTGGAAGATCCGAGCTCGCCACATGTATAGTTGGTTATTTGTGCGCCGACGACCATTTGGACAAGTCCATAGTCGGGCCATCTCTACCTCTGATAAATTCGCCTCGGTATTCATGACATGAAGCTGCATGTTATGAATATAAACTTGGTTCACATGTTCAGGGTTTCAATCTTGCTGGATCATCTTAAGATTACACTAGTCGATCATTCTTTTATACAAACGCAGTTTAAACTTATTCAAACGTAATTTGGCGATTACTCCACTGTTTGAAGATGTACGTTCAAAATAAAAAAATATATCAATTTGTCTCATCATTATCTAGTCCTGTATAGAAACAAAAAATAAAAAAATAAAACAGAAAATTAATCAGCGTCGAAAGTACCATATTGCAACACAAATTTTAACGCATCTTTGGGCAGAATAATATAAGGAGAAGGAAAATTACAAAACTGCCTCCATACAGGGATAGATTAGTACTTCAAAAATGCAAATAATTTATTTTTAATATATACATTTAGTAGTTTTTTCATGATATCTAGACTCCCAAAGGTCTGTTTATAAAATTTCGCGCCCTCGTTTTGTTCCTAAATCATCATCCATTTCGCTACAAACTTGCTAAAGTGCTAATTCGTACGCGAACTAGCTTGTTACTGCTTATCACGCATCTATCTCTTTCGCACGTGTTGTCAGATGAGATAGCATGCATTTTAACCACGCGCACATAATAGTTCGTGCCGTCGACTAGGGCAACCTTAAGTTATGGTGTAGATGGTGTATCAATGCTATAGTTGCTTACTAGAATATGGTGCCTGAATTTATATGGCTTTTATTTTGGATGTACCCGGCTCAAAAGATGATCTGCATCATAAATTAATCTCAAGGCCAAGTCAGGGGTTAAAAAACCGACTTCCAAAACAAAACACTGTCAATTAAGACATAAAGGATGAATTTCGGGGTTTTGGTTTCATCAATGATTACTATGAAGTTTTGGAAGTTACTGGTTTATTTATAGAAATTACAGACAGACAGATATTTCGACCACTCGCGCGGTTGACAAGATGCGAAGTAGTACAGATTATAAATATTTTCACACACACCGCCACGATGATTGCGCCTTGCCGAAAGCTGAAGTTAACGTTTAATAGCACTGCAGGGTGCTAATAGACAGTCAGCAGGTGAGACTAAACATCCTCCCACCCGTTGAAAGGCTTGTCTTTCAACAGTAAATCTTCAGTAGTGGGTAGCGGACACAGCTTGATAATAGGCCGGCGTAAAACGCCTCTAGTGGTTTTCAAATCAGCCACTCACGAAACTCCATCCGGGCCAGGGAATAATTTAATAACCCGTCCAAGGCGCCAACACAATGGAGGTACAGTAAGGGGTCAAAATTGCAGTCATACCACAATGTTTATAGTCACCTGTACGGTTCTGTGCACAAAAGTGTGTGCGTGATGTTTCAACGCAAACAATAAGACATCATACAGTCTACCTACGAGGTGAAGGGGCGTGGTCAAAGCCACATAAAGATAAAAATATATACTTACTCATTTCACTTAAACAGAACTACAAAAGTCTGTGTCGAGCTGGTTCGAAACGAAGTCTAAAATTCATCATAGTTATTGACATATTTCGTGGCAGAGTCGTGGGAGAGAGCCACTCCAAAGCGGTGTCCTAGTAGACGCGAGTTCAAATCTCGGCTGCGCGAATTTTCTTTTTGTATTTTTTGGTAACTTATAATGACTAATAAGTTACGCGAAAGGAATGCATCTAATATCATCATCTGCCTAGACTTTTTCCCAATTATTGTTAGGGTCGGCTTCCAGTCTTACCGGATTCAGCTGAGTATCAGTGTTTTACATGGAGCGACTGCCATCTGACCTCCACAACCCAGTAGCTGGGCAACACAATACCACTTGGCAAGACTGGTGTCAGATCTCAGGCTTCCGACTACCCGTAACGACTGTCAAAGATCTTCAAATGATAGCCCAACGGCTTAACGTGCTTTCCTAGGCACGGAGGAAACTCGGTATGTTGAAATGGTCACGATCATGGTATTGATCCATATATGGATAAAGAATTTGTTTTGTTTGTTTTACAATGACGAGACAATGCCTTTTATTTCTTTATTTTAATATATGGCGCTTACAAACTAAAATCGTGTTTGAAAGCTTTTAACTTGGACCATCGCCTTATCTCTGGAATGTGTTGAATTCGTTTCTTAACTAGTTGCTACGAACCATTTGTTTTTCTTTTACCCTCACTGGGATAATATTTCTAAAATGTTTGAGTATTGCTTTCATGTAAATGACAATTTGTCTTATTGTGAATAAAGATATTTTAACGAAACAGGGGATGTGCTGCCAATAGTTAATATTTAGCATTGTATTGATGAGGTTAAGCTTCAAGCCTCTTCTACTAGAGAAAACGTATAATTAAGCTATAGCCTCAATAATAATAGTTATCATATTTGAAAATTTTATGTAAAACTTCTCTACCTACAATTTAAATTAGTTGTAATATTTATTAAATCAATAAATTACTTTGTTTTCAACTTATTTCTTTTTTAATGGTTAGATACGACCAATATTAACAAAGGATGCATAAAAATCTATTGTATTCATTTTACACCTATTATAAGATGCATTCCTAAGTGGAGCTCGTGGCTAAATAATAACAGCCGCACGGGTCGGTCCGTGGATGGGTGACCATTTCAACATACCGAGTTTCCTCCGTGCCTAGGAAAGCACGTTAAGCCGTTGGGCTATCATTTGAAGATCTTTGAAAGTCGTTACGGGTAGTCGGAAGCCTGAGATCTGACACCAGTCTTGCCAAGTGGTATTGTGTTGCCCAGCTACTGGGTTGTGGAGGTCAGATGGCAGTCGCTCCATGTAAAACACTGATACTCAGCTGAATCCGGTAAGACTGGAAGCCGACCCTAACAATAATTGGGAAAAAGTCTAGGCAGATGATGATATTAGATGCATTCCTTTCGCGTAACTTATTAGTCATTATAAGTTACCAAAAAATATAAAAAGAAAATTCGCGCAGCCGAGATTTGAACTCGCGTCTACTAGGACACCGCTTTGGAGTGGCTCTCTCCCACGACTCTGCCACGAAATATGTCAATAACTATGATGAATTTTAGACTTCGTTTCGAACCAGCTCGACACAGACTTTTGTAGTTCTATTTAAGTGAAATGAGTAAGTATATATTTTTATCTTTATGTGGCTTTGACCACGCCCCTTCACCTCGTAGGTAGACTGTATGATGTCTTATTGTTTGCGTTGAAACATCACGCACACACTTTTGTGCACAGAACCGTACAGGTGACTATAAACATTGTGGTATGACTGCAATTTTGACCCCTTACTGTACCTCCATTGTGTTGGCGCCTTGGACGGGTTATTAAATTATTCCCTGGCCCGGATGGAGTTTCGTGAGTGGCTGATTTGAAAACCACTAGAGGCGTTTTACGCCGGCCTATTATCAAGCTGTGTCCGCTACCCACTACTGAAGATTTACTGTTGAAAGACAAGCCTTTCAACGGGTGGGAGGATGTTTAGTCTCACCTGCTGACTGTCTATTAGCACCCTGCAGTGCTATTAAACGTTGACTTCAGCTTTCGGCAAGGCGCAATCATCGTGGCGGTGTGTGTGAAAATATTTATAATCTGTACTACTTCGCATCTTGTCAACCGCGCGAGTGGTCGAAATATCTGTCTGTCTGTAATTTCTATAAATAAACCAGTAACTTCCAAAATTTCATAGTAATCATTGATGAAACCAAAACCCCGAAATTCATCCTTTATGTCTTAATTGACAGTGTTTTGTTTTGGAAGTCGGTTTTTTAACCCCTGACTTGGCCTTGAGATTAATTTATGATGCAGATCATCTTTTGAGCCGGGTACATCCAAAATAAAAGCCATATAAATTCAGAAGAGGCTTGAAGCTTAACCTCATCAATACAATGCTAAATATTAACTATTGGCAGCACATCCCCTGTTTCGTTAAAATATCTTTATTCACAATAAGACAAATTGTCATTTACATGAAAGCAATACTCAAACATTTTAGAAATATTATCCCAGTGAGGGTAAAAGAAAAACAAATGGTTCGTAGCAACTAGTTAAGAAACGAATTCAACACATTCCAGAGATAAGGCGATGGTCCAAGTTAAAAGCTTTCAAACACGATTTTAGTTTGTAAGCGCCATATATTAAAATAAAGAAATAAAAGGCTTTGTCTCGTCATTGTAAAACAAACAAAACAAATTCTTTATCCATATATGGATCAATAATTTGTTTAAAAAAATATTAAATGAAGTCGCTTGCTTTACATTTTTTTTTAAGTTGTTTATAGATCGGGGCTGATTGATTTATTTCTATGTATTTAATTGATTATTTTAACTTAAAATATTGAAACTAATTTAATCTTACTATAATAAACAAACTTATCAAAAAATATACGGTGATGTATTCCTTCGGCATGAAGTGCGCGGCGAACAGTGCGCAATGACGTATCAAAGTCACAAGCAAAACGTCTGGTTGGTATAAAACCATTGGTATCATATTCATTCACCATAAATTGTCGTTGAGACTGACTTATAAGTGGTGGTCTTCAACTTCTTGCACGACTCTTGAGACTTCCTTCTTCCTCGAATCTCGTTATCCAACGAGTCACAGTTCTCCTCTAAAAAAATAAAGAATTCTGTTGTAACAAGCGATTTATTTGCTTAATTGATACAAAAAAACATGCATCCTATTTAAAAGATCATCAAATTATTTTTATAATATTATAAACTTACACATAATCCGGTTTCATCACATTTTTTTTATATATTTAGGCCATTCTTATGCAAGGCTACAATATTTGCCCTGGTTTCTATACTTATGTTTGCTTGCATTATGATATTTAAATAAACACCGCTAAACTCGAACGCTCTGATCAAAGTTCACCAACCAACAACGTCGCGTCGTCGTACTAAGTATTTCATCAAGCAATTCATATTGTTTCAATTTACCCTCACCTTCGGTGATTTTACCGAAGAAAAGAAAAATTTCTACCCTCATTGAAATGCAATGGTCAAGATCCTATTAGCTAAATACTTAAGTATACGCAACTCTTCCTAACATCTGAAGACATCTAGATCATAATTATTATAATGCAACGACGAATATAATTAAAAGGATTATACAATTATTATGCTACGGTATTTGATATTTTTCTATCATATATGAGATTACATTAAAAAAGATACAAATCTGTATTAATATTTATGCTTTCAATTTAAATAAAGAAATAGCTATTCATATTCATAAGTGTATTAAATTATATTAATAAGTTAAAAATAATATTTAAAAATGTATAAAATGTGTATAGAAAAATAAATGAAGAAAAATAAAATTACATTATTTTAATGTTTACGGAACTTGAACCAGGCTTATCGTAATTTATCTAGCAGTGGTAACCGCTAGGCCAGATGGACACTTATGTTGGACGACGAAATTAAATACCTCATTCTAATCAGTTTGATTAGAATGAGGTAAATGATTATTTACTGCACTCTCTAGGATTTTTGATGAATAGCAATATACGGGAGTAAGTGCGATCGATTTTGGTGACAAAACGTGTGGTGATGTGTCTGAAGAACGTCATAAGTGGACTGATTAGCTATGCTATAGTTTCGTGAAGATAGGACTGCACTATTGACGTGATAGTACATGTTCTTCATGGATAAGGACGAGGTCTCCAATATGTAGGGATTTCGTGTTCGTCTTCCACTTCAGTCGTTGTTGTAGTTCGTGTATATATTCACGCTGCCAGCGTGACCAGAAATGTTGATGAATTTGTTGCAGTCGACCGTATCGTTGCAGGTGATTTTCTTTTAAGTTTTCCAAGCTGGGTTCAGGTAGTGCTTCCAGAGGTCTTCCAATGAGGAAGTGCCCTGGGGACAAAGGAAGGTAGTCATCAGGAGATGAGGACAAAGGAGACAAGGGGCGACTGTTCAAAACGGCCTGCACCGAAAAGTGTAGATATTTCTTCAAAGTTAAGATGGGTATTTCCCATAACTCTTTTTATATGGAATTTTGCAGATTTGACTCCGGCTTCCCAGATGCCGCCAAAATGAAGAGCGTGAGCAGGTGAGAATACAAATTTTATATTTTCCTGTGTTGCAAATTCAGCTAAGTCCCTATTATGTAATTTAAGAAAAGCCTCTATCTCTTTAGCAGCAGCTACAAAATTTGCCCCATTATCACTAAATATTTCATTGGGTTTGCCACGACGGGCAATAAATCTGCGTAATGTCATTAAAAATGCGTCCTTAGTAAGGTCACAGACCGCTTCCAAATGAACGCACTTATAACGCAAGCACACAAATATGCAAAGGTAATTTTATGCAAACAAAAACCTTTACGATTAATTATGTAAAAAGGTCCAGCGAAATCTATGCCCACTGAATTAAATGGGAAATCTACACTCACACGTTGTGATGGCAAATCACCCATTTTAGGACAAAGAGTTTTGCCTCGGACACGACAACATCGCACACAATTGTGAACTGTGCGCTGTGAGCTAACCTTCTGCCATTTAGCGGCCATACTGAGTCCCTTATTAAACCCAATCCAACAAATAATTAAATATCAATTAGTTCAGTTTTAAACCATCATATTGTAGCACTTTATATACTATAAATCATATTACATTATATCTATTTTTTATCTATTTTACATATTTTTCAATTTATAAGTTAAGCACACATTTGCACTTTATGACATTATTTTAAGTATCTATTTTATTTACCCACGTCCGTGTGTCACTAGCGGGGTGCCAACTGAAAATCTGCACATGGTGTCTGACGCCCAGCAAATGCTGAGTTGGTAGCCCTTTCGGTATGGGCACGCCCGGCGCAATTATTCTTAAACCTTGTTTGTACTTTTTTTTACTGTTCTTCTCTGTTACTTTGTGATTTTTGTTGTCGTGTTGTGTCTATGTCGAATAAATGTTTTCTATTCTATTCTATTCTTATTATATTCCTTATCAGTGCTTACAACAGCTGCGGGCCAGCATGCATGTGCCGTAAATGTTCTCTTTCAAATAAAAGTTTTGTCAAATGATGGGACGAATCTAGTAGTATTGAATGTTTTTTATCAAAACTATATGGTGAAGAACTTATTCGTCCTCCAACTCTAATTAAATTGTTGTCGTCTAAAAAAGGTGACAAAGATAGTAATTTTGGTTTAACATGTAAAGGTATTTTTTTTAGATAACGCCTTGTAGTCACTAAGAAAGCATTTAAACCGAACAACAAGGCATAGATAATAAAATGAGCCATCCAACTCATTAGCGCTGAGAGATAAAACCTGTTTGTTACGAATGTTCAAACAAAATCTTTTTACCCATGCAACTATTCTTATAAGTTTGTTAAGTCTGCTATACCTTTCAACATCTATTATAGGTTGCAGTGTGTCAGTGTTAAGGTAAGTATTTATTTCATTTTGATCAGATAAGGTTTTTTTAGGTGTAACTAATGAATTTTGTGTTTTATTTTTTGTTTCAGATGCTGATTGCTCTGCTTGCTTCGTCGGTGTGAAAGTTGAGAAGAGCGGAGCAGGTAAGACGGTCTTGGGTGAGTATTTAGGTTTGTTTATAATCTTAGATGTAGTTTAAGATTTAGATGTATTTTTAGTTTCAGGTACATCATTGATATCAATGTGATCTAAAATTGGCCAATCGTTTTCACAATTAATTAAATATTTTGGACCTGACCACCACAGGCTATTGTTTAATATTTGATTGGCATTTATACCCCTAGAAATGAGATCGGCTGGGTTCATGCCCGTGGGAACATATCGCCATGAGTAGGCGTCAGTGAGCTCAGTTATTTCAACCACCCTATTCGCGACAAATGTTTTGAGTTTGGTCTGATCACCCTTGAGCCATGCCAGCACTACGCTTGAATCGCACCAATGAACGATTCGTGACGGCTTGTAACGAATAGACTCAAGGACACTTTTACATAATTTAGCAGCCAACAATGCAGCGCAAAGTTCCAATCGCGGTATTGTCATAGGATTTATACGAGCTACCTTAGATTTGGCGGCTAATAGTCGCACCGTGGAGTCACGGTTATTTTCCGTGCTTCTCATGTACACACATGTTCCGTATGCCTTCTGTGAAGCGTCACTAAAAGAATGAAGTTCAATTAATTTCGGTGAATCGCATAACACTCTTCTAGGTATTTGTAACTTTAATAAACAGTTCAAGTTACTCGCAAATTCTAACCATCTTTCCTCTATTTCATGAGGGACAGCTTGGTTGGGACCAAGCTCTCTAGTCTATTTATTGTTGCCATAAATTTTGAAGTATATTTTTTTCTGTAATTATATATGGACCTAACAGCCCTAAAGGATCAAAAATCTTAAATGCATTTGATAATATGCGTCTTTTAGTTATGTTTTCATGATTGTGATATGATTGTACAGGAAAGTTTAAATTATCCGTTTTTGGCGCCCACCCTAAACCCAGCGTGCTTGACGCTTCACTTATAGTTAACTTGTTTTGAGTATTTAGAGATGAATTTTTAAATAGATTTTTTTAATTAGTTTTGTATTTGCGTTAATTGAAACAGGCTGACTTTAAAGCGGAGGATATGGAATTTTGAATGTAAGCTAATTGTTTTTCATCATCACAACCAGTGATTAAATCGTCGACATAAAAGTCGTTTTGTATTATGTTTTTTATAGTTTCGACCCCACACTCCACTCCCACCTGCTACATACAGCGAGTGCTTAAATAGCTTGCACTTGTGGTGCCATAAGTAAGAGTATTCATTTGCATCGTTCTGATGGGCAAGGACTCATCTTCTCTCCATAGAATAAATTGCAAGTTTCTACAGGATTCATCTACTCTCACTTGTCTGTACATGTTTTCAATGTCCATGGACGGATCCATCAAAAACGATACGGACTTTCGTTGATTCGCTATTGTCTTTAAATACAGCATGGTGGCTTAAAAGGTTTATTGTTAGATGCTGCAGACATGTGTCCTAGCTCTTCATATTCTTTCAAAAACTCAACGTATTGTATTTTTAAGATAGGATTTTTCCTAAAACGTGATTCTAAATTATACAATTTTTTTTTTTCATTATTGTAGGATTCACCCAAGTTGCTTGAAGATCTATTTTTGAGGTAATTTAACATTAAATCGTCCGTCACTCAAACGGGCCATATTTTGCAATAAAATGCTTTTCACAAGCCCTTTCCTTTTCGCTGAGACTGGGTTTGTTTGGGAGTTCTTCAATCTCCCAGAATTTAGTAAGTAATTTATCAATGCAAGACTCTTGAGTCTTGTTATTTTTTGTAATTATGCTATTATTGCAATGTATGCTATTCAAATTATTTTTATTTATCGGGCCGGCTATTAACCAGCCAAATTTGGAATTTCGTGACTTTAGTTTATCTGGGCCTATAGAAATTTGTTCTTTTCCTAGGATATCCCAGAAAAGATCACACCCAATCAAGATATCAACTTGTTAACTATCCAGTTAACTCATTCATGACAAGCATGTTATAAGTAACATCAAACTGCTTATAGATAGATTGCAATTTAACAATGCAGCTCTCGTCTACCCTATTAGACAAGTGGTTTCCGATACCTATAATATTTATACAAGTTAAAGCTTCAAGCACATCAGCGCGATCTATCAAAACTTGTTTGAAGTTTTCTAAGGTTAGAATATTGTTACCAAGCTGGTTTCTAAATTCCTCTCATTTTAGAAGTGTATTATTGTCTAATTTTGAGGCTAAACTAAATATGACACACATATCCCAATTATCTGTGGGCATTCCTAGACTAGATAATGCTCTTAAGTTTTTTGTAACATGGTCAACTAAAAATCGTAATGGCTTTACAGTTCCCCTGCTACATGAACGTATATTAAACAATGAATTCATGTGATGATCAATCAGAAGTCTTTTATTATCGTAGCAATCACACACCAATTGCCAAGCTTCCTTGTAATTGTCAGATGATACTTCAAGATTGCAAATTATGCGTGTTGCGTCTCCTTCAAGGTACGTCATTAAATAATGAAATTTATGATAGTTGCTTATTACGATCAACTAAGCTCAAAAAAGAGTCTCGGAACTCGAGCCACTTAAAATACGCACCGGCAAACCTTGGAATTTATATACGTGGCAACCTGATACCAGAGTCACGAGGTTCAAATCGGGATTCATGACAGTCATGACTACATGATTGCACACAGCTGTCTAATAAACCCTTTGCAGTGGCAAGTCCATTGACCATATCATCTTCAATTTTGTCCCGCTCCTCAAGCTCAAATGCCAAGTTCCCACTATTTAGGACCTAAATCTGAGTTTGCAACTCATCAAACCTAGCTGATAACTGTTCAAATCTACCAAGCTTAATCTTTAATTCAGCTATTTCCTCAGTAGTTAATAAATCCAAAGACGACAATTTATCCAAAAAGTTTTTAATCTTGGTAATTTGACCTTTAATTGAGCTACGCCTGAAAGTCAATTCGCGTAATTTCTTTAAATCGGGTTCTTGTGACATTTTTTTAAACTACAATTTAGTCAAAGAAATATATGTTATGTAATATTAACTATCAAGCAGAGTACCTCAACTAAGTTTCAGCTTAAAAAATATAATTTTGTAAGTAATTTAATGAATCTCACGCCCCTCAGTCAGTCACTCTTGTCAGCCATAGACATTGAGCATTTTATCGACCAATAGATATGATCGTAATTAATAGACTTGTCCTTTCATGTTTATAAATTGAATTGTGTGTTTTATTATAATATATATTTATTACACACAATTCATATTTACTTATTTTTAATCAAATTAGTATATTTCAACCGACAGTAGCGCCATCTGACAGAATTACATTAGAAGTAATGACAATTAAGAAAGAAAGCTAGTTAGAGATTCACGCCTTTGACACTAGATGTCGTTATTCTATATAACAGTATTATTAATTGTTACAGTACATCTTTCCCCGGTTAAAAAAAATTGATTTACAATTTTTTTTGAATTTACTATAATTATTTCCATGCACATTGTGAATCCAAACATGTTCCCTGACAGAAATTGGGGCAGATCTAATTCAAGATTAAGCCAAGAAAATCTTATTTATATGAGAACTACCTACATTAAGTTTTATAAAAAAAACTAATAGTTTTATAAAAATAAAGTTCAAAACTTATTTCTCAAATTTTAAGTTTCTGATTATGTACTAAATATTAGAACATTAGTGATAGTCCAATAACTAGCAGATAAGAACTTTGATTGCTCTCATCTAAAACTAATTCGACATACTCAGTGATTGTCCCAAAACAGATAGCAATGAATAGCATCCATACATCTAAACACAATCGCCAAGTAGTCAGTTTAAATGCTAGTTATGCCATTAACTAAGTTTATTTAAGTTAATGTTTGATTCATCAAGCATTTAAGAATGTTAAATGTTTAAGAGTCAGGTTATACTCAAAAGAGATTTAACCTTTTATTATTTTAAGTTTAGACCAATAACTGATCAAGTTAAGTTTTAGAACGAAATGAAACACTGCTTTTTTAAATCAGCAAGTGTCATTCTAAGTATCAAGTTGTTGTTCAAATGTATACAAGTAAATGTTGACAAGTACTCAATCAAGTTAAGATTCGCAACAGAAAGTAACATTGCCTTTTAAATCAACAAATATTACATTAAGTACCCATTCATTGTATAGATATAGGATAATACCTAATCAAGTTAAGATTCGCAACGAAAATTAAACCCGCCTTTTTAAATCAGCAATTTGTATAGATGTAGGTAAATGTCTACTTTAGTTAAGTTTTATAATTCAGAATACTACTAAGTTTTTGCATCTTTGTGTTTCCTTTCATCCATCCATATACATACCCAGTTATTAAATGATTGTTAACGCATTAATTTAGAAAAAAAATCCTTATAATCAGCATTCATTCATCCCTTTCTTAATTAAATATTTGCACCTCCATTATTTAATTCCGTGCAAATATTCAATTATAAATATTTACACATCCATTATTGAATTATGTGTAAATATTCAGTTAATTAACACAACAATGATTATAACTAGAGAATCTTCAAATTTTAAATTAAATTATGTAAATCAATTGAGGACCATTGTTAACATGGACACTTTTAGGCATTCCGTGTCACTATAGCATTGCTTGTTGCATTCCGTATAGGAAACAACATAACATATCTACTATAGTGATCAGAGTATAATACCAATTTGTGTTTCTTTTAGGTGACACAGGAAAAAAAGACCTAATAAGTTTAAGCATTGTTCACATGTACAAATTTAGGTAATTTTGTGTACAAGAAACACTAATATTTCAATCATAGTACTGCTTGTTGCATTCCGTATAGGAAGAAATTAACATAACAATTAGAATATACTATAAAATTGTGCTTCTTTTAGTTGACACAGTAAAAACATCCTAATAAGTCACTACAAATAGTTTATTTTATTTATTTTAAGATTGAGCACCAGTGGGATCATAATGAAAAAAAGGAAAGGTTTCCGAACACAAGTGTACCTCATCAGACAACGTATGTGCGCGATAATCCATCTCCTTGATGCTTCCACTATGATGCAACTACACAGGGAACGATACTGCTTGCGGACCACATCTCCAGTTGCTTTATGATCTGTTGAAACATAATAACATTTAAGTATATGTATAAATTCTTCTTTATGAAGATAGTCAAATAAAGTTGCTTTATGCGTGTTGAACAAAAACACTTTTTGTTCTAAATATTCAAAACTAACTATCAGTTAAACAAAACATTCACTGGTGGAAAGGTATATAGTTTAAATAAACATGTGACTATAACCTCACTCTTAAATTTATATATAATGTTAAAGTTTTGTTTTTTTTTTAGTATAAAGTAACGCTTTATGCATGTTGAACAAAACAATTGTTTGTTCCATTTATATATTTAAACCTAATTAACAGTTACAATACCTATGTTAAATTAGAGTGTTTTATATTCAATTTAACAAAACATTTATCAGTGAAATGGTTTATAGTTTTTAAATAAAACATGTGACTATAACCGCACTTATAAAATTTTATATAATGTTAATGTTTTGTTATTTTAAGTTTTAAATTAAGCAATCAAGAAGTTAACCTATAGTTTGGTTAAGTTCTTAAGTATTTAAGTTATAACTACTAGACACAAAATAAGTAATTAAGGACGCTGTTACATTTTCGACGAACTCAAATTTAGGTATCTAGTCGCACACAGCAACATTACGCGCACGCAGCCATTGAAACTACTGAGGGCTCGATTTTATACACCACTGAAATAATATTGATCCTTGATATTATTTTTTTATTTTATTGAAGTTGATTCAGGAAGGTTAGTAAGCACTTTGAAAATGCATTTGGTAACTTTTACAAACCCTCGTCGTAAAAAATAGGTTATTCATTTCAACCGACTTCAAAAAAAGGAGGTGCTCTATCTATTCGAACCGTATGTATCCGCGATTTTCTTGAAAACTACTTATCCGATACTGATCGGGTTTTCGTCGATAAATGTATGTCTTTTCAGGGAAGGTTCTATTGTATAATATATTAGAATCTGATAAAGATCTTCGGAGATACGACAGTGGAACTCTTCAATAACAAATAGCAAATGAGCTGCGATTAGTGTGATCGTATGTTTATGTTTTGTTTTACCATACCATAATATAAAATCACGCTTATATGGTTTTAGGGGGTAAACAGATGTATTTAGTATACCCACTATGGGGTACCAACAAAAACTAAAAACCCCACCCCATATTCGATATAAGCCACCCCAAAAACCATGACAATGACAACCATGACGAAAAGGTGTCAAATTTTCGTCGGCTCCATCTTGTATTTTGGTTTTGACCCCATATTCGTTATAAGCGACCCCGAAAACCATGACAATGACACCCATGACGAAAAGATGTAAAATTTTCGTCGACGCCATCTTGTGTTTTGGTTTTGACTCCATATTCGATATAAGCGACCCCGAAAACCATGACAATGACACCCATGACGAAAAGATGTAAAATTTTCGTCGACGCCATCTTGTATTTTGGTTTTGACCCCATATTAGATATAAGCGACCCCAAAAACCATGAAAATGACCCCCATGTCGAAAAGTGGCCTAATTTTTGTCGGCGCCATCTTGGGTTTTGGTTTTGGCTCCGTATTCGTCATACATAAAAACATACAAACCGGTTAAAATCATAAATCTTCTCCCACCCATCCACTTCTAACTTTCACCGCCGATAGCTTAACCTTACCCATCCAAATCCTAACCTTACTAAGAGCTGCTCTACCCATCCATTTCTCAACCTTGTCAACAACTGCTTAACACCATCTATCCAAATCCCGATCTTACCCAACATAATTTCTAAATCACATTTTAATCATAATAGGAAACTCAAACCTACTTTTATTTCGGCCCGATAAAATATCAACACCTTTCGATCAAGACAAACGACGACGACGGTACTCACACGCATGCACACTACAATCTTTTCTATTACTTTTATCGTATTTATTTTCTGCGAGAAAGCGATACGCCCGTCCTTCCACGAGCGCTTCTGAGCGCGGAATAATGAGCCTCGAGTGCCAAATGTATGAAGATGTCGGCAAGTGTTTTTATTTTAGCTAATAATTAAAAAATATAATGGTTTAGGTAAAAAATAATTAGCTGAACCTGTAAAGGACTATATATACAGCAATTTCTTATAATATTGAAGATTAAAAAATGCTGTAAATTTACCTCAACTGGGACCTATTCGGACCCTACTTTTTTAATATTTTTGCGATTATTGTGATGGGCAAAACGTATTTGTGCAAAAATTTTGTATGATGCCATACAATTTTTCTGATGCCAATCTGGAGCTGAATATATTATCTTTAAATTAAGACCATAATATCTTCACATCTGTGATTGCATATACATTAAAATTGAACCTGAAAAGCACTGTTATTTGTAGAAAAATGTAATAGCGTCCTTAAGTATTACAATCAAACTACATGCGACACATTGGTCGTACGAATTGTAAGTTTAACAAGTACTTCTATCAAACTACATGCGACACGTTGATTGTACAAATTGTAAATTTCTTAAGCACTTCTATTAAACTACATGCGACTCGTTGGTCGTACAAATTGTAAATTTGTTAAGTACTTCTATCAAGCCTCATGCCCCACGTTGGGCGCCAAATTGTAAGGTTAAATTTTCACCCTACTCACCAGCTAACTCAGGGGTAGGTGATCAGGATGAGACAATTGCAGGGATGATTTCGCATGAGGGTTGACAGAAGTAAAAGTCTTTCTATTTGGTCAACTAATTTAATTTTCACTTCAGCAGCACTACAGTTTCATAATGTATTGATATGATACATATAAAACTTACTTGTATATGGGCTATAATATACCCTTAAAACATAGTACCAGATGTATAATATCTCAATCAGCACCGTCCCTCTGTGCAGTTGGCATCCGGCTTCTCACCGGTCAAAATATCATGGGTATTCGGAGCCTGTTGTTGAACACTGTAGCTGTCGCTCTTATGTATAGATGACCATTATTATTATATTTTTATTGTTTAATTTAAAATAATCCTAATGAGCCCTGTCAATGGGAAAAATGCATGATGAGCATCATATAAGCACATGTTTCACAAGCATGAAAATATAGAATAAGGTTTCAGGAGCAAATTCCCTTAAAAAAAAACAAACAATCTTGAACACAATTAATTATTTTAATAACAAAAAAAATAAAGTACCCTACAAATCTAATTTATCGGACATAACACCATTTGTTTAAAGAAATAAGACACCAATCACACAGTAACAAAATAGCATGTACTTACAGAGCTTAATAACACCCTTATCAACTTGAATCAATTAGACAGACAATAACAAATCACGTCGACAACTACCGTACTCTATGAAGGCCAGCGAGCAAATGACCGATACAGCCGCACTCGCTGCCTTTTATACACATCATTATAAAAATAGAAAGTTATTCCCTAAATCGGCCTATCCCGACGTAGCGTCGTCCTCGGCGCGGTCCTTGTGATGCTCGTCTCCTACCGGGTCCAAGTCTGCAGATGTATGCTCGTCGCTGCTCCTGGTCACTTCAGCACTAGGTGGTATGGATGCTGATGACGGCCCTGCACCGGGATCACACACATCATCATCTGAAATATTACCACAATTAAAACTTGCCTTATGTTTATCAAGTGTAAGCATACAAAACATGCAACTAATAAAATAAACATTTGAGCTTCCATTGTTTTATAACTCAGTCTTCACATCGGCCCATGTCGCGTTATCGGGGGTGTTGAACTGCATCTGTGAACAAATCAGACAGAAGGCGTCCCCGCTGTCTGAAGTTGACGGAGGCATCGCTGAATCGCACGTCAACGCTTTCATCATAGACCAATACCTCTCACTATAGGTATGTCTATCAGAACGGAGGCATCACTGAATCGCACGTTCTATCACATATTTCTGATCAGTCAATAACACATAAGCTATACACATAAGCTATACCACATGATTTTGCGGACGGAGGCATCACTGAATCGCACGTCCTTCACACAAGATCATTGATCACGTTATACGTACCAATGCGGACGGAGGCATCACTGAATCGCACGTCCGGCCCAAACAGTCACAGTGAGTGCATGTTAGTAAGCTGATCTGCCACCATTTCACTGCTCATTCTCGCTCGCCTCTGTCGGTTGACATAAGCGTCTTGTTTAGCTTGGTTTTGGGTCAGCAGTTGGTGAGCTCTGGTTCTGTCCAGCTCCCGCCGGCTTTCACGGTTCTGAGACATCTCAAAAGCGACATCACGAACTAGTGTCCGAACGACAGGTATGGTGGCCTCCGTGCCAACCAAGAGCTTCAGAGCTGAAGTTTGCGTTGTCTTATGCTTGGTAATGTTCAGAACAAGTTGGAGTTTCCACAGTTGTTCCGACCATTTTGAGTGTTTATGATTCGATTCAATGCGAATCATATTTAAAACAGTCCTGACGTATCTTTCTACCTGTCCGTTAGCATTGTGCATTTCGGGTGTTATGAAATGAATAGCACAGCCAAATTCAGTTAAAAGTTTCGAAAATCCCGAGGATTCGAACATTCGTCCGCGGTCAGCCACTACAAGTTTGGGAGCACCAAAAAGTGAAATTACGTTTGTAAACGTGCGTTTAAACTCACTCACATCTTGTTTACAAATGGGATATAACAAGCAATACTTAGAAAAGGAGTCAACAACCAATAAAACAAATTTATATCCTTCAGATTCGGGTAGTGGGCCAAGTACGTCCGTATGTAATGTTTCGAAAGGGGTACTAGGCTTTTCCCAGGATGTAATTGGTTGGTGAGGGGCTCTAGGGACACGTTTACTTGATATGCACACAAGGCAATGTTTTACGTATTTTGCTACAAATTGACGAAGACCGGGGAACCAGAAGTACTTGATGATTAAGTCGAGAGTTTTCTCCGCGCAGACGTGCTCATGTTCGTCATGGAAAATTCTTAGTAAGCTTAACCTGTGTCCTTTGGGAATAAAACAAAGGAGTCTAGCTTCCTCGCCCACTGGCGTATATCGATAATAGAGGAGGTCGTTTTGTCGGACGTACCGTTGAGAGTCTAACTCTCCGTCCTGTAACTTCTGCAGAAGACTTTGCGTTTCATTGTCTGCAGACTGAGCGATTTGTGCCCAATTGCGGGGCTTAGATATTTGGTGCACTATGGCATCTGGGACTGGGTTTCGGCTAAGGTAGTCTGCATGTGTCATCATGGTACCTTTTCTATAATCGACACTAAAATGAAAATCTTGTAAATAGATCCACCACCTGGCGACGCGCGGAAGCAGGTCTTTCTTATTTTTGGTGGCTTTAAGGGCGTTGCAGTCTGTAATGACTTTGAAGTTTATGCCAACAAGATAATGGCGAAATTTTTGCAGTGCCCTCACAACAGCTAAAGTTTCCAGCTCGTATGAGTGATACCTGCTCTCGGCGCCCTGGGTGGCTTTACTATAGTAAGCGACTACATGCTTCGTACCATCGGCCTTTTTCTGCATTAATACTGCACCATAACCAACACTGCTGGCGTCAGTATGTACTTCGGTAAGCAGTGACTGGTCGAAGACGGACAGTATGGGTGATTTAGTCAAGCAGTCTATCATCTCTTGCCTAGCCCCTTCTTGCTCTGGACCCCAGCAAAAGGCGACGTCCTTTTTCATTAAGCGTGTTATGCAAGCGGTTTTAGTGGCATAATCCTTAATATATCGTCTGAAATAGCCTGCCAACCCTAGAAACTGGCGGATCTGTTTTACATTACGCGGTGTCGGCGCATCTACAAGTGCTCGGATTTTATTTGGGCTCGGCCTAACCTGACCCTGACTTATCACGCGCCCCAAATACTCAACTTCAGTGGACAGGAAGGAGCACTTTCGCAAGTTTATCGAAAAACCTGACCTAGTGAGTGTTTCCAGAACCTTTCTCAATAAGCAGATACCCTCATTAAAAGTGTTACTCATACAGAGAACGTCGTCGACGTATACCAACACGTTGCCAGCCTCAATATGCTCACGAAGGGTGTCGTTAATGATTCTCTGATAGACTATCGGAGAGTTCGTCAAACCGTAAGGCATTCGAAGATACTCATAATGTCCTTCCGGCGTGACGAACGCAGTTTTACGAATTGAATCGTCTTCAATAGTTATTTGATGGAACCCTGTAGCCATATCGAGGCTGCTGAAGTATTTAAAATTGCCCAGCCTGTCTATGTGGTCGTCAATCAGTGGTAATGGGTACCGGTCTCTAACAGTTAGTCGATTGAGAGCCCTATAGTCGACACACATCCTGTCGCTACCATCCTTCTTCTTCACTAATATTATGGGGCTGGCGTACTCAGAGGTGGAGTCGCGAATAATACCCTTATCCTTCAAATCGCGCACAATTTCTCGAACTTTAAGTTTTTCTGAGTGTGACAGTTTGTAAGGTCGGTAAGCAACAGGTGTATCGTCCGTAACTTTTATAGTCATTTTACCGGTTGAGACAGTAGTCGAAGCAGTGCCAGATATGAGGTATTTCGAAAATTGTTTTATTAAGTCTTTAAGACACTCGAGTTCGGCACCCTGAAGGGGTGTGTTAATCTGTAAGTCTTCATCGGACACTGCGTGAACGGTCCTCTCTTCGGTTCGATTTAGACACTGCCTATCCCTAGTACGCACGTAAGTGATACCATCACGGTTAAGGATATCGGTTCCTATCACAACGGGGGTAGTCATACAAGAGCCTGGCACTACGACAAAGTCGGCCTCAATAGAGATTTCATCGAACTCAATCGTTAACGTAACGTAGGAGTCAGTTTGGATAGCAGAGTCGCTGATTCCTTTCAAAACACGGTGCCGAGGTTTCCGTTCACAAGTAAAGTGTTTCAATGCATCAGACGAGACTAATGAGACATTTAAGGCTCCACTGTCAATAAGAACATCGACAGGGATACCCTGGATAATTGCAGTCTTAAGATCGCTGCCTTGCGAGGAACCAGCCGCGGGGGTAGTGCACAAATTAATGTTTCGCTTATTACGTGAGCCCGATCTTTCCTTAGCAAAACAAACATCTTCACTATGTCCCGGTTTTTTGCAGAAATTACAGGCTAATTTATTGGTATTATTCGGAGTGATATTAGACGCCTGATCAGATTTGGGCTTCTTGGGGCAAGTGTTAGATTTGTGTCCCAGTTTACCGCAGGCAAAACATTTTATATTTGATGAACGATTATTATTCGATGGCCTGGAAGAATGGTTCCGGTTTTCTAATTTAGTGCGCGAAGGTTTGGTGTAGATGGATAAAAATGAAACTAGATCGTGTAACTTTAGATTAGCGTTGGCGGTCGCAGCCCTAATCTGAGCATCTGTTATACCGCGTATGACTATTAAAGTTATCAGTTCGTCGCTCAATCCCTTAACTATTTTAAGGCGTAGCAATGTCCTTCTCGCATACTCAGCATATGTGCTGTACTTATCAGAAGTCGTATGCATCGTATCATAAAGAATATTTGCGTAATCGAGTTTCCGTGGGCACAAAGGCTTAAACTCGTTAACAAAATTAGTCCACGTTCGATCTCGGGTCACCCACTCATTTAGCCAGGTGCGTACGTCCCCTTTAAGGCATATCGATACACGCGATAGACACTCCGAGTCTCCCCAGTTACTAGAAATTCTGGCTCTTTCAACTTCCTCACACCACACATCTATGTCATTGATAGTAGGATCGAAGTTAGACACGAAATATTTTTGAGTTTTGTCCGAATTTATCGATCTAATTGCCTCAGCTAATATCCGTGCTGAATCAGTCACCGATTGTTCGTTACGGGGGTGGGTGTCGACACTCGGCACCTCAGTCGTAATGCTCTCGGCCGTGGGTATATTTAACGTGGCCGTTGAACTAGGTAACAAAGTTTCAGATATCGGGTTTCTGGTCTGAAGGGCCTGAGCGTTCTGTAATTCACTGATCGGGGGAGTGTGAGACCTTATGGGCGTGCTATTCTGAACTAGCTGGCTATGAAACTCGGTCGCATTACGTAAGGTGGAACGTTCTGTTTCTAACGTATTTAAGCGAGATAGAATCGATTGTAATGTTTGTTGCATTGTCACATTTTGGTCGCCTAGATTAAATCGCGGGCGCACCCTACTGTTCGATCGAGATCTGCTCGTGTGATAAATTCTACTCCTGGAGCGAGAACGGTTTCGCGAACGAGATCTATCCCGAAGTCTATCCCGAGACCTATCCCGAGACCCATCCCGAGATCTACGATACCTATCGTGTCGACGTGACCTGTCACGAGATTCATGCCGGCTGTCGGCCATATTAAATCACAAAACAAATACCAAGGTTTTGAAATAAAGCGTTTTTTTTTTGGTGTCTTATTTTTGTAACCGATACTACAAAATCAACAGCAGAATTTAGTGGGCGTTTTTTTGGAAAAGAATCCCACTTCTGAAATAAGGTTTCAGGAGCAAATTCCCTTAAAAAAAACAAACAATCTTGAACACAATTAATTATTTTAATAACAAAAAAATAAAGTACCCTACAAATCTAATTTATCGGACATAACACCATTTGTTTAAAGAAATAAGACACCAATCACACAGTAACAAAATAGCATGTACTTACAGAGCTTAATAACACCCTTATCAACTTGAATCAATTTGACAGACAATAACAAATCACGTCGACAACTACCGTACTCTATGAAGGCCAGCGAGCAAATGACCGATACAGCCGCACTCGCTGCCTTTTATACACATCATTATAAAAATAGAAAGTTATTCCCTAAATATAGTTTAATTCAACTAATACTCACAGCGCTTGCTGACATATTGTATCTTTATATTTAGGGCTGGTTCCCTGCCGCCTCCGAGTCATCCAGATTATGTTAGATGAACCTTTTTTCGTAATCGATATTTTCGTATACGTACGAATGAAGAATTAGCAATGGAAAGAAAATGTCACTCTTGTCAGCCATAGACATTGAGCATTTTATCGACCAATAGATATGATCATAATTAATAGACTTGTCCTTTTATGTTTATAAATTGAATTGTGTGTTTTATTATAATAACACAATTCATATTTACCTATTTTTAATCAAATTAGTATATTTCAACCGACAGTAGCGCCATCTGACAGAATTACATTAGAAGTAATGACAATTAAGAAAGAAAGCTAGTTAGAGATTCACGCCTTTGACACTAGATGTCGTTATTCTATATAACAGTATTTTTAATTGTTACAAGGTAAGAATGAGGAAGGAAGGTCACTTAACTTATGATGATCCGGATCACATGAATTTTCTGTAACTGATTTTTCTGCAACTGCCTTTTCTTCCGTACACCTGTGTCGCTGCTTTATCTGCAACGATGCTCAGGCTTCGGGATATTCGTTGGGTTCAGCTTGACGACGGGAACTCGGCCTTTTGTGGTCTCGATGATCACGCCACGTAGACGACGAACCAATTTTTGAAAATTTTGTTTTTTGCGTCCTGTCACGGTCGCCAATTTTATGTCAATTAAGACATAAAGGGTGAATTTTGGGCTTTTGGTTTCTTCAATGATTACTATGAAATTTTGGAAGTTACTAGTTTATTTATAGAAATTACAGACAGACAGATATTTCGACCGCTCGCGCGGTTGACAAGATGCGAAATAGTACAGATTATAAATATTTTCACACACACCGCCACGATGATTGCGCCTTGCCGAAAGCTGAAGGCAACATTTAATAGCACAGCAGGGTGCTAATAGACAGTCAGCAGGTGAGCCTAAACAAACACTACAAAACGAAAAATAACTTACTTTGCCGAAGTCGGTGTCTGTAGTACCCTTTGCTTTTCGTTTTTCGACACCGACTTCGGAAAAGAAAGTTATTTTTCGTTTTGTAGTGTTTTGTTTTGGAAGTCAGTTTGATTTTTTGATAAAAAGTTTTTTATTTTATCTTTTTAGTTTTGGTAGGTACCTCCAATTAACATGATAGCCAAAGTACATCTTGTGACAATTTCAATAAGCCCAAACACGACTAGTATACATTGTTTTATTTCTGAGTTCCATTGCCTACCTTCCGGCTTCATCATCAGAACAGTTCGATGGTACCATTTTCATCAGCACCATTTATTTATAAGTATTTGCTTCATCATAGTCGGTTAACTATTTGAGATATTTTATATCCGTGACATATTTATTTATTTATTATTTATTACATACTTATCATTAAGGAGTTCCAGTAGCCATCTGTGGTCTTCTTCATCAGTTTCAGTTCACCAAATGATACTTTCTGAGTGCAAATGATTGCATTGTTAATGAAAATACCAAATCGCTATATGCCTATAATATTTGAGGAATTCCCTCGTTTTCTCTAGGATCCCATCATCAGATCCTAACCTGCTGACAATGGGACCATCTGTGAAATATACCCTTTCAAACAAAAGAAGAATTTGCCAAATCGGTCCAGGCATCTTTGAGTAATCGGGGAACATACATAAAAAAAAAGATTCCGACGAATTTATGACCTCCTCCTTTTTTGAAGTCGGTTAAAAACTAGGAAAGGATTCAAAATCAGATTTGTAAACATCAAGTTGAAGCCATTACCTTATTTCTTAAATCTATTCAACGAAATGATTTTTTTTCTAGAATTTATTTAACAGTGTTCCCGAGCCAACTGCCAGGCAAATAACGAACTTGCATAATCTTTGCATTCTTGCCACAAGACTTAGTTGTTTGCAGACCGACGAGGTGGCCCTACTTTTTATTCTTATGGTCCAGTTGGGACGTCAGATCTGAATTGTAAATGGTGCTCGGTCCAGAATCTCACCTTACCCAAACAAATAAGCTTTGTGACCTGGACTTTGCATAAATCAGCGATATTGCATCTTTTATGTATAAACTTTTTTTAGTAAGCTCGTCAATTGTTGTTGTTTTTTGTTATTTTGATTATGAAACGCCTTCGCTTTCAAAGAGCAAAAGATTACAGTAGTAATAATACATTGAAAAAAAATTGGGACAAGTGAACTATTGTGTTACTAGTAACAAAATACCGCTATGTTCTCCAAGTTGAGTAACTCTAAATTTGAGCAAACTTTATTAATTGAAAAATAATACAAAACTAATAGGGAAATTGCAAAACTTTTTTGTTGCTAGTAAGACAAACTTTCGCAAGTCCCAATATATTTTTCAGTGTAAACGGATACCTAACCATATTATATATTATAATATCTTACCAAAGTGCGAACAAGCACAAAACCAATTCTTTCACAAACAATGGAACCTAAACAACAGCTAGCAATACGTCGGCTTGCAACACCGCCTACGACATAATTGAATAGGAACCGATAATATTTGTCGAACACCCAACACTATTCTACAGACGCTACCTACTCCAATTATTACAGTAATTGGTCTTCGGTCCTGTGAATAGGAGTTCTGAATGTAGCTAGGAGATAAGAGGTGAAATTAACACTGAATAGACGGTTTTCGTGACAACTGGGACGTTTCTAGTAACTTAGAATGATGTCTATAAATCCAAAATATAGTAGGCATTATATAAGTTTTTATAGAATAAAGTTAATCTTGTAAGTTTTGTATTATACAGGGTACAACGGTAACGTGTATGATGATTGAATGATCATATTTTAAAAACTGCTTCTGTCCATGTAATTTAACCACTTTTTTCAAGGAAGTCACAGGCTATAAAAAAATGGATTTTCCATACACATTTATCGTCAGCTGACTAAAACTTAGTCAGCGAATGAATCAGGGCTATTTTTTAACCGACTTCGCAAAAAAGGAGTTCTCAATTCGACTGGTTTTTTTATTTTTTTTTATTTGTGTTACCTCAGAACTTGTTACTGGGTGAACCGATTTTGATGATTCTTTTTTTATTTGAAAGCTGGTGCTTGTCATGTGGTCCCATTTAAATTTGGTCAAGATCTGATGAAGAACTTCGGAGATATATATCAGAACTCTTCAATAAATGACAGCAGATCACTCGGGATAGCGGCAATCAGATCTCTGTTTATTGTTTACATCATTTCATAACATAAAATCACACTAGCACGCTTAAAAGGGGTACGCAGGTGTGAACAGTTCACCCTTGTATACTCTAAATCCACCGTTTTTGTTTAAGTTTCATGTTTCTGGGTTAATCTATTCTAGCTTCACTTTGGAGAATTGGTCCGTTATGTACCCACAACTAAAAAGTGAAAAATAAAAAACATTTTTACAAAAAATATAACCGACTTCCAAATAAAAACACTACCTGTTTTTATTTGGAAGTCGGTTGTATTTTATGTTAAAATGTTTTTTTTTAATTATAGACAGATTTTAATTATATACGCATATGCTACTTGGAAATTGCAGAATAGTAGTTTATGAAAATGTTGCATAATGAGGGGTATTAAAACATGAGTGTTTGTTTAAAAACCGAGCCGTAGGCGAGGTTTTTAATAGCTTTCACACGAATGTTTTAATACCTAGTTATGTGCAGTTTCATACACTACTTTATCTACACTCATAAATTAGGATTGAACCTACTAAATACCTCTTTTTGCATTTACCATGCCATAAAATCATGATAGCATTTGTCATATACTTTTCTCGACTTTGCTGGTAATAAATTAAGAATAATTTCCTTCGCCGCATCTAAAATATCGGGCGGAGTCAAATTTTCTTCACATTCACTGATTTCAGACATTTTTAAACAATAATTTAAATAACTCATGAAACTCAGTACAGCAAAACTTGCAAAACGTATGAATTGCGCCAAAACCCAGCACATCACCGCATTAACCGCGCATGCGCTAAGGCTTAGCACGCACTGCGATCTTTATTCGTGCTATTTTTTCCGCCCATTCTGCGACCTATGGAATTGTATGAAGTTGTTCGCATCGCGGTAAAGTAATCGTGCGGCAATAATACCGCAAGAAAGCCGTATTTTGCCACAGAATCCACCGCATCACGGCGCGAATTTTATTCGCCCGAATATTATGAGCTCTAGGAACTGGTAGAAGGAAACAAAATTCGCGCGAATAAAATTCGCAGTGCGTGCTAATTCTAAAGCGGGCATTGTCATAGACAATTTAAAATTGGAATCAAATCTTTTTATAATAGGTACTATAAAATGGCATTACAAAAAAATTGTTGATGGAAACTCCTTAGTGATTAACTTCTTGGATTTGTCCTGTATCATAATAGAAAAAATTATATTTATATTTACCTATAATCTACAACTGCAAACTATCTGTGCTTCTGTCGTGAAGAGTACAAGAAGCCCAGAAAAGAAGCAAATGAAGTCCAGAATACGGCGGTTTTTTTTTATCTCCGCTTTGTTACATAATATGGTTTTATCTACTCTCATATCATAATATTCGAATTATAAAATTCAAAACGAGTTTATATTGGCATACTTTATAAACACAATACCGAAATTTAAAAATAGAATCTTATTATAACACTATTTCTCTAACAAAATAATGCTATAAAACAATTTTTGTAAGTAAGAATAATATGGGTATTCCCATCATGAATTCAAAACGTGCTATAAATGCCCCGGTTCCCAGAGGTATTTTCCAATACAAGAAACAATACATCAGGTCGACCGTACCCACGTGAGTTTCGAAGGTTTTCGTCAGAAAAATCGGCAACGTAATTCATTCTTTGCCGAATGAGGTCGCGGCCATTTCTCTCTTCCAATCACACCTTCACTAGAATTTATAGAAACTAGCTAGGGTCACGCATTTTCTTCTTTCTGTGTGTGAAAAAGTGAAACTTATTTATTTTCTTCTATGTACTTTGCAATTATAGTGTGCATTAAAGTGTGCAGAAATTGGTACTATAGAGACCAACCAAAATAAAAAGATAGAATGAAATATACTGATACTAGCTTTTTCCAGCTGCTTTGCCCCCATGAACATATTCCCGGAATAAAAATATATGTGATATACTATGTGCTATTCCTGACTATAAGCTATCACTGTGCCAAATTTTATCCAAATCCGTCCAGCTGTTTGAGCGCCAAGAAGTAACAAACATACAAACACACACACAAACTTTCGCCTTTATAATATTAGTGTGATTGTAGTATCATTTAAGTAGGTTAAGAATCGATACCAGACAGGAAATTTCTCATAATGGCTTTACAGGTTCACCATTCAGGCTCCTTCCAAATTGATGTCCTATAGAGATATTCTATCTATCCCTAGGGTTCTTCCAAGCCAACTCTGGCTCCTAATGACTAATTGGCAAGCACCATGTTCGCCTCCAAACTTTGCTAATGACTTAAGTGGGCAGTATGCCTAAAATGATTTAATTTAGATTCCAAAACATGTGCTGTGGTAAAGGAAGGGACGTAGGTACATCTCTGCAAAGTATTAAATTAGAGTCGGCCGCTCTCCCTATCTCCTGCGGCCGTAAAATGGTAGGTGGCGGGGCCATTGACCTTGAGCCGTCACAAGGGGACAACGGACACGGGGTCGTCTGGCACCTATGTGTTGGTTTGGTCCCTGGGGTGGTCACGGCCCACAGTCTGTTTTGGTGCGTCGGTGATCGAGGGCACTTCCCAGAGGATGATTCGGTGACGGACAGCCGCGGCGGGTTCGTGGTGAGTGCTAACGCGTGCCCGAGTTCCCGCCATAAGCCGTATAAGAGGACACCGTGGAGTTTTAGTGGGTTAGAGTCCCACATTACTGCGCTTTCTTCCCGGGGTAGCGCAGTATGCAAGATCATTTAACCACGCTAAAAAAAAACAGATATAAAACTGCATAAGTAACTTTAAAATCCTAGAATCTAAATAGTCATCCATAGGATTACAAAGTTACTTTTACAGTTAATACAAATTTTCGTCACCTACACTGCTTATCTACGAAGATAGGTAGATAGTGAATTAATATAGTTAGGTACAGTTAGTCATTGATGATGCCTCCTTTAATATACCTTATACCTATACTATATTCATGAGTCAGCGCAGTATGTCCTATGCGTTAAGACTAAATTTAGTTATTTTAGGTAAGTATTTCAATTTCATAAATAAACTGTTTTTAAAATTATTCATCACCTGTGCTACCTAAATTTACAATATGGATGGACTAGGTACCTATAGTGTAGGTAACAACCTAATGGAACATGGACCGTAAAAGACGCACCGGAAATAGTACCCAAAAAGAAATAAAGGAGAACTAAGTACAAACAAAATTTAGATACCACAAAAAATTAAAAAAAACACAAGTGCAGCGCAGTTCTTCTACCGCAAAAAGTAGTGAGATCGAATGTAAAATATAATCGGATAACTTATTCAGTAGCTAGGTACCTTATTAATTAGGCTACAAACAAACGAATTAATTATAAAATATCATCTAACTCCTTTTTTCTTAAATTTAACTATTCTGTTTTTGCTAATTTTGCCAACAAGATTGTAGAATGTCAAATATTAATCGCATTCTTAGTCTATCGTTGTTCAATATTTTCTTGCATCGTTCGGACGCCATGATAAATTAATATTTTACACGCCTAAGTGAAAACAGTTTTCTAGTAGAAGCAGCGGGGAATTCGTACATGACCACCCTCATTGACAATGCGTGGTTGACTGAAGTGCTTACGCAACGCTCTTACCTTATATGCAGCGGTTCGCGCGCATAAAATGCGCTCTTTGAATATAGCTTATCCACCAGTTTTTCAACCAAAATGTGTTTTTTTTAAGTAGGCTTAACTTAATAACACAAACAACTTTGCTTAAATAAAAGTAGCTTAATTGCTAACTATACTTCAAAATCGTTTCAGGTAAAATGTTTAACGTGCAAGTTTGAAAGATTGTCATCATCATCATCATCATCATCATTTCAGCCGAAAGACGTCCACTGCTGGACATAGAGCTCCCCCAAGCGTCGCCACATTGACCGATCCCGTGCATCTCGCATCCAGCGCCTGCCCGCAACCTTAACCAGGTCATCAGTCCACCTAGTGGGAGGCCTTCCAACGTATCGGCCCCATCGGCCATCCGTTCTGCGAGCAATGTGCCCTGCCACTGCACTTAAGTTTGGCAATTCTTCGGGCTATGTTGGTAACTTTAGTTCTCCTGCGGGTATCATCATTTCTGACGTGATCACGCAAGGAAATTCCGAGCATAGCCCTCTCCATTGCCCTTTGGGTGACTTTGAGCTTTCTGATAAGGCCCATTGTGAGCGACCACGTCTCGGTCTCATAGGTGATCACTGGCAACACACACTGGTCATAGACTTTTGTCATGAGACACTGCGGTAAATTGGACGAGAAGATACCACGCAACTTCCCGAACGCCGCCCAGCCGAGTCGGATTCGACGGTTGACCTCTTTCTTGAAATTGGGTCTACCCAACTGGACCGTTTGTCCCAGGTAGACATAATCGTCTACAACTTCGAGAGTAGAATCTCCGACCTTGATAGGAGTGGGTGTTACATGGGCATTCACCATGATCTTGGTTTTGTCCATGTTCATTTTAAGATCCACTCTTTCGGAAGCTCTACTGAGGTCATCGAGCATTTTACTGAGGCTCCCCATGGTCTCAGCCATGACCACTATGTCGTCGGTAAACCGAAGGTGAGTAATGTACTCGCCGTTAATGTTGATGCCCAGCCCCCTCCAGTCCAGAATCTTGAAGACATCCTCCAGCGCAGCAGTGAACAGTTTCGGAGAAATGACGTCTCCCTGTCTCACGCCGCGCTGGAGAAGGATTGGTTTCGAGGTCTGATCCTGAAGACGGACTGACATGGTGGCGTTTTTGTACAAACACTTCAACACCTCAATGTACCGGTAGTCGATCTGGCACCGTTGGAGAGACTGCAGTACAGCCCAAGTCTCTATCGAATCGAAGGCTTTCTCGTAGTCCACAAACGCTAAACAGAGAGGCAGGTTATACTCTTCGGTCTTCTGTATAACCTGCCGCAGCGTATGTATGTGGTCTACGGTGCAAAAGCCTTTTCGGAATCCGGTTTATTCGGGTGGCTGGATATCGTCTAACCTGCGCGCGCGACGATTCGTGATGATTCTTGAAAACAACTTGTAGACATGGCTAAGAAGTGAGATGGGCCTATAATTCTTCAACCGGGCATTGTCGCCCTTCTTGAAGAAGAGTACCACCACACCCCTGCACCATGCCTGTGGCGTTTTGCCCTCGAGTATGAGGGAATCAAACAGCTTCTGAAGGGCCCTGAGGACAGGTTTTCCACCCGCCTTCAGGAGTTCGGCCGTAATTCCGTCATCACCCGGCGCCTTGTTGTTTTTGAGCTGTTTCAGAGCCATCCTTATCTCGTACAGGCTGACGTCCGGGATATCTTCGAGTATAGAGTCGGGTCAATCTAGCTCTTGGGTCATTTGCTAGACTCGCAACGGGCTTGCTGATCGATGTGTACAACTGCCCATAGAATGTCTCGATCTCCCTGAGAAGCTCCGGTTTGGCGGATACGATCCTGCCATCGTCGGTCTTCAGTTTCGTGAGTTGGCTCTGCCCAATAGCCAGATCCCTTAAAAACACCTTGGAGCCTTTATTTCGCTCGATCGCGTCTTTAATACGCTCGGTATTGAAGCGGCGGAGGTCTCTTTTCAAGGATTTAGAGATCTGTCTATTGAGCTGCCGGTATTCGCACGCCTCATCTGAAGACTGCAGGATCACATCACGCCTCTCCTTCATTAGCTTGAGGGTATTATCAGAGAGCTTTTTGTTTCTATCTGTACGACGGGTCTTGCAAAACTTAGACACGACCGTATGGACAGCTTCCACGAACCCGTTGCTATATTCATCCACGGAGCTCCCTAGGCACTCGAAACGATTCTGGAGTTCGAGCTGAAAGCTCTCGGGGTTTTGGACCTGGATCTGTGCTGGCCGGAGCGTGGACTTCATCAGTCGAGACCTTTCAAGCTTAATATTAATGTTCAATGTGCCTCTTACCATGCGGTGATCGCTCCCGGTTTTTACCGAATTGATCACAGAGACATCATTGAGCATTTGCTTCTTGGTTGACATGATGAAGTCGATCTCATTTTTTGTTGCACCATCGGGGCTCTGCCAGGTCCACTTCCTGTGTTCACGCTTTTTGAAGAAGGAGTTCATCATATAGAGGCCCTCCTTCTCCATAAAACTGGCCATTAGGTGACCACAGTGGTTCCGTTGTCCAACTCCAAATTACCCCACTTGCAGCTCATCCTCGTCTCGCCCAGTTTCGCGTTGAAGTCCCCCATGACAACGGTGAAGTAAGTTTTGAAACCATGCATGGCTCTGGAGATATCCTCATACATGGTCTCTACCTCATAGTCGGGTGTGCCGAGGTTGGGGCGTAGACCTGTATGACCTTCAGCGAATATCTTGAGGATATTCTCAGTATAAGGTACGCCACCCTGGTCGACACACTCTCGATCTTCACCACGTTGTTCACAAGGGACTTGTGGACGATAAACCCGACACCACCCTGGGACTGCCGGTCACCCTCTCGGAAATAGAGCAGGTTACCGGATTTGAGGATTATCGAGTCCTCCCCCTCTCTTCGGACTTCAGATAACCCTATAATACTCCATCGCAACCTGCTCAATTCCTCCTCGAGTTCGGTGACCTTCTCGTCGGTCCGAAGTGTGCGCGTGTTGTACGTTGCCAGGTCCAGTCGTCGGTGATTGTTGGGGTAGCCGGATCTTAGCACCCCTTGCCATGCCGTAGCCTCGACCGCTACCGTAGTCGAGGGTAGGCAAGCTGCCGGGTACCAGGGGCCATTTTTTATTTGTGCTATTCATTGGGGGGGTTTTGCCATAATCGCCACGCTTGGCAGGCGGGTTGGCGATCGCAGTATGGTTGTTATAGAAGCACAGAGAACGCTGCTGCCCATTCTCTGGTTTGTCCCTTAGTCGCCTCTTACGACACCCACGAGAAGACATGAGATGGTGAAATTCTTAACGTCCGGCACCATACGGAACCTGATATGTGATTTCAGATTGTAATTAGCAGAAACGTAAAGTATTTTAACGGACAATAAACAAATACACAAATAAATTGTTTTATTTCCAAAATTTGTTAAAGTGGCCAAATAGTAAATAAATTTATTGATAAAAAAAAAACAAAAAATGATTAGGTAAAATGTTTTAACATCAAATATTTATTTAGGCAAAAAAAGCAAAGTGAATTATGGCCAACTGTCTAACGTTAAGTACGGTTTATGAAACAAATTACGAAAGTAGTTGGATTTAAAACAAAATTTAATACGAAAATGACTGGAATCACCGTTGTATTAACGACCACAAAAGTGCTCGGATTTAACTGGAACCTAGATCATTCGAAAGAGAAAAATCACCGATTCCATCGATATAAACAACTGACTTTTGACCAAAATGGTCGTTCATACAATTTGCCTTTCCAGCCTCGATATGTTCCATAGGGATAATTTTTGACATTCACGCGTGCGAAGCCGCTGGCAGAAGCTACTTAATAATAAAAAACCTTTCTATTTAGTAACTAAGTAAAGTTCCAGCTATTCAGAATTTAATAATTCAAAAACTTCTTCAAACACTTGCACGAACATTCTCCTTATGTGCGTCATCGCCCTTATTGTGACGTCATGAAACGCAACCTGATGACACTCCGTCATCTTTGTTACTGCTGTGCACCCATTGCTTGAAGGCCAAGGTTCAAGTTTAATATTGCTAATGGAAAACCCTACCCTGTTGGACTTAATGTGAGTTCTCACTCGGTTGTCGATCGAAATTCTCACGTTTAGATTCTGTTTGTAATTAATACTGTCTCGTTAGTCTAATGGTTGCAAGCGCTACTGTTGAATATATCAGAATCTGTTCTCATATCTGGGACGGATCTGCCAAATACCAGCCTTATGTACTAGAGTCAATTGAAAAAAGGAGCCAAGAGGCTCATTTGAAATGACGCACTGGTCGAATTAAAGCTCCAGAGCCTTGAACATCGTCGCCAAGTTGCCAGCTTGTCGGTTTTTAACCGGTTGCATTCCGGGGAGTGTGCGATGGAATTGCATGATCTAATTCCGTCTAGCCCGTTTCATCATCAGACGTAAGGCAATGCGCTATCGGTACATGATGGACACCTCACCCATACGCACTAAACGTTTTAGAAATACTTTCATTATGCTTCCATGCCGGAATATGTTTCCCAATAGCTACAACCTAGGGGTATTTAAGTCAAGGGTGAATAGGTTACATCTAGGCAAGCGTGCTTCACCGTTGACCACATCATCGCTTACCTTCAGGTGAAATAGTGGCCAAGCGTGAGCCTATCTATAAAAAAATAATAAAAGAAATATCCTGGGTACGAAACCGGGGTCGGACAAAATATTCCATCTGTGCCCTGTTATTTTAGGTCAGATACAAGTCTTACCTACATGTCTTAAATTGTACTTTGATCGAATTCCACTATTGAATCATGACACCTTTCGAATCGTTGTTGTGTACCTTGAAGATTTACGCCCGTGAATAATTTAATCAGTACGAGGGCTTTAACTCGCAAATCCTCTTAAATTACTTTCCAGACGCGATAAAGTCTAAATAACGTTTATTTATGCACCAGCCATCCGAATTCAGCTGCTAAAGGCTTTTAGAAAAAACAAAGCGGCGTTGACTGAACGGATTTAGCGGCTGATTGAGATGGTCTTAAAATATCTGCAGAATAAAAGAAATGGGTACAAATAATTGGTCTCATCTAAGTATACTCGTAAAATATGATGATATACTCGTTGTTGTAGCGGTTTGAGAAACCTATTCATCCTTGTGTCTATTATGAAAAGTGGACTGTATTTGAAGGGTTCTGGCAATAGTGCGTTGAAAATAAGCGGGAAAATATTCACGGATCAATTCGGGCGATCTAGTATGGAAATGAGGGAAGTAGTACGCCTTACCTTGTAGTGGTCGATGCCAGCCCACGTGTGGCAGCGAGCTGGTGTTCTTCTACTCCAAAATGGCTCCTTCAGGATCCACACACTTCACACAATTGTTTTATATCCGCGAGGCGGGTTAATAGACACGGTTCACAAGGTTCTCTGCAATCTAACTAATTAGATGCATCAGTCTCCAGCCAGGTGGCTTGGAAAGCTGGCGGTTGAGATACGAGGCCCGTTCACGTTGAAGTTTCGGTTCGTTCTGGCGACCTGTCATTAAGGCGTACATAAAGGGAAAAGGAATGAGGAAGGAACGAGATAATTAAGATATCGATCGCCCGCGAAATCTCAAATGCGTTTGTCTATGTGTTTTCGGTCATTGATTTATGACATTTACAAGAGATGGTGCTACCATTTTCCCGGCCTTAAAGGGTCACCTTAAATGAAAATTAAACTTAGCCCTATGAGGTGTACTACCGTATACCTATTCAGCAATACGGACTAAGATGCGGATTTTTATATTTCAATTATTAAGATTTAAGATAAATACTGCGAGTTGCATAATACATTAAGTTGCATACCTATAGTTAAATCTTAATAGAAAATTATGTTGCGTCGCTAACTAACTAAAACTAAGAGACCTAACTATCAAGCCAGGCCTTATTGAGTCGGTAATGGACACAGACGCACAACAGGGCGCACATAGCTACCCTTTGCGGTTTTCACAGTAACAACACGGGTTGTACCGTCCTTGGAGGTATGCAATTTATCAATAATGCCTAACGGCCATGAAAGGGGCGGAGAGTTATCAGTAATGATAACTACAATAGTACCCTCTTGTATAGAAGGTGCAGGACTATTCCATTTGGATCTAGCCTGAAGTTGATGTAAGTATTCTGAACGCCAGCGCTGCCAGAACGACTGCACCAGTTTGTCAAGTAGAGTATGTCGCTGAAGCAAGCTGAGCGAGTCTGCTTCAGGAGCGGGAAGGGACAACAATGGCGCGGTGTGCAAGAAATGCGCAGGGGTCAGTGCTGATGGTTCAGTAGGGTCACTACTCAAAGCAGTAAGTGGCCGCGAATTAACTAGAGCCTCAACTTGACTAAGGACAGTTATAAGTTCCTCGTAGGAGAGGATTTGTTGACCTATAACTTTAAAAAGGTGAGTTTTAACTACCTTAACCATACTTTCCCAACATCCTCCAAAATGTGGGGAAGCAGGCGGAATAAACTTCCAATCTATATGATTGAAGGAAAGTTCTTCCTCAAGATGAGGACGAAAATCTTTAAGAAATTTGTGAAGGTCGCGTAAATAAGAACTTGCACCTACGAAACAAGTACCGTTATCGGTATATAAGCATTTAATAGGACCGCGTCGCGAAAGAAAGCGTTTTAAGGCTGCAAGGAAAGTCACTGTACTTAAATCTGTAGCCACTTCAATGTGCGTGGCACGCGTCGTCAAACACGTAAAAATGCAGAGCCAAGCCTTACGGCCCTTAACACCTCGACCACGAAATGGTGTATACTGCAGCGGGCCTGCATAGTCACAGCCGGTGTGAGTGAACGCCTTGTCGACTTGGTTAACACACTGGCTAGGTAGATCTGCCATAAGTGGAAGAATAGGACGCGGGCGGAACTTAAAGCAAGTGTTACAGTTGTGGATTCTGTGACGAATTATTCGACGTGCAGCTAAAATCCAATAATTATGCCTGAGTAAGGACATAAGCAACTCCGGACCGGCATGAAGATGTTTCTTGTGACAAAAGTCAACAAGGAAGATCAACAATATGGTCATGACGTGGTAGAATACAGGGATGTTTATATTCGTAGGGTTCGTCCGAATTTGTGAGACGACCACCAACTCGTATGATGCCGTGCTCATCGAGAAACGGCTTAAGCTTATGGATGGCGGGAGTACATGGTATATTATTTTTTAAATTTAAAATATCGTTACGGAAATGAACATCCTGTACAGCTCGCAGCAGTTTAATTTCTGCATATTTCAGATCACAGCTTGATACAGTACGTGCACTAGGCAGTTGTCTTAAAAACTTATAGACGTAAACAATAGCGCGTAGCAACTTAGACCACGACGAAACACGTAGTGCTAGCGCGTAAATTGGTGATTCCGTAACCTCAGAAACCACGGCATGAGCGACTGATTTCTGTTCGGGTACGCCCTCATGCAGTGCATTGTGTTCGAAAGTATGTATGGGCCACTCAGCTGGGTCATGAGAAACCCACGATGGTCCACGATACCACAATGGATGCTGCAAGAGCTTAGCTGGCGTGACACCACGAGACAGACAATCAGCGGGGTTCTCAGTACCTGCGACATGGTTGAAACAATTAGCGGGTATAAGCTCTATCAGCTTAGTAACCCGATTGGCAACAAAAGTTTGCCAGCGGTGCGGTGAGGAATTTATCCAGGCGAGCACTACTTTAGAGTCAGTAAACGCGTATACCTTATGGATGCGGTAGTGGGGCGATATTGTGTCTTGTACCTTGCGAAGCAACTTAGACAACAGTAGGGCCGCGCACAACTCTAGTCTAGCCACCGAAATGGTTTTCACAGGTGAGACTTTAGACTTCGCACTAACTAACTGCACGGAGTAGTTATAACCATTGTATATTTGCATGTATACGACTCCACCGTAAGCACGCTCGCTGGCGTCAGCGAAACCTACTAAATTCATGGTGCATCCGTCGACCAACCCCAGATGACGCGGGATAATAATTTCATTAAGCGTAGAAAGCTCAGTACAAAACTGCTTCCAAGCGGTGACTATATGTTCAGGTGGTATGTCGTCCCAGTCACACTTTGCTAGCCAAAGTTCCTTAATTAAGAGCTTAGCGTACAGAATAGTGGGGGCGACAAAACCCATTAAGTCCCATAGCCGAGCCACTGTGGAAAGCATGGTTCGCTTAGTACATTTATCATCTGGTGTGGTGACGTCAAAGCGGAAACTATCACAAGACTTGTCCCAGCGTAAACCCAGGACCTTATGCGGTATAGACTTCTCATACTCGATATCGGGCGAAGCCTTATGAGTATCAGGTATGTGTGCGAGAACCTCTTTCGAGTTACTTGTCCATTTGACAAGGTCGAACTGGCCTCGCTTGAAGAGCTGAATAAGCTCATCACAAAGCGAAATTGCTTGCGGTATGGACATGACACTACAGGCAATGTCATCCATATATAGGGCGGAAGAAGCAGCAGCAGACGCTGCAGGGAAATTATCGCCTTCATCAGCGACTAACTGGCGGACTACACGTAACGCGTGATATGGACTAGACTTAAATCCGAAGCAAACACGATTAAATTGGTAGACCATTATAGGTTCATGTTTACTGAATCTGTAAAAGATGCGTTGAAATCTACGGTCCGATTCACGAACGCCGACATTGAGAAACATTTGGCGGCAATCAGCAGACAGGGCTATTTGAAAGAGTCGAAAACGAATTATAATATTAAATAAATCACCCTGTAGATTGGGGCCTGCATGTAGAATGTCATTGATCGACTGTCCCGATGTAGTTTGACTACTAGCGTCTAAAACCACGCGAAGTTTAGTGGAAGTCTTATCTTCGCGAAAGACACCGTGATGCGGAATGTAATATGACAGATTAGAAACGTTGTCATCTTTTAAAACCGGACTCAAATATCCCTTATTTATGTAGTCCGACATGACGTCATTGTAAGCGCTGCGTAACCCTAAGGACGCATCAAGTTTGCGCTCCAAACAATGAAAACGCCTAAGTGCGGCAGCGTATGAGTCGCCTAGCGAATAAGGGTCGTCGCAAAATGGCAGCGACACAATATATCTACCACTGTCATCGCGAACAGTGGTAGCGCGAAAATGTTCTTCGCACTCGAGATCCTTACGGCTCTGCGAGGGCGAGGCTGAAATTTCTTCAAGCTCCCAGAATCGCTTGAGAAGCGAATCTAAACTGGGATCTTGAAGAACAGAACAACATGAAGTTGTACTCGTACAGTGTGAAGTATGTGCCGTAGGTACGGAACCCATAACCACATACCCCAACACAGTTTCAATAGCGGGAGGTATATTATATTGCTCGCTATGCACTATGTTAGGCAAAAGCAAGCGCGGGAATATAGCAGCACCAATCAAAACATCGATACCGCTCGGCTCCGCAAACTTCGAATCTGCGAGCGGTAATGTTTTGAGATGTGTAAGTTTAGAGACATCGACGAGAGCGGTCGGCAATGTCTCCGTTATACGTTCAACAATAAGCGAAGAAACGTTAAAATTAATATCATTACTAAAACGAGAATATAATTTAATATCTACGGAACCTTTAACTGGTTTTTCCGACCCACCGATTCCTTTAACTATTAAATTAGAAGTATGAAAGTTCTTCCAAAGTCCTAGACGCTTAAAACATTCAGAAGTAATAAAATTACTTTGAGATGCGCTATCTAGTAAACAACGTATTATGTGCGGCTTATCATTTACATCGTAAATTACGACTTGAGCAGTAGCGAGCAGAACGGTTGTATACGCCGTACATTGCGGGCTATCTCTCGCCGACGGCGACGCCGCAACGCACCGAGCGTCAATCGAACGCGATCGAGCGGCGCCAGCGACAGAGGTCGTACACAACGATACCTCAGACTGTGAGGTAATAGAAGGTACTGTCGGCATAAGCGTTGGGACCGGATTCGGCTGTGACGTCACTACAGTTGATAATTGCGGGTTTTTATTAAAATGTAACAATGTATGATGACGTTGATTACATGTGCGACACTTTAATTTAGAAGAACAGTTAACCGTTTTATGTTTAATACTCAAACAATTGACACAAGCATTGTTGTCTTTCACACATTTGAAACGAGCTGTCGGAGTCAATATGCTTCGCACAGATACTTGTTTGAATTATTTAACTCAGAGCAAGCTACATAGGATTGTGGATTAGGAGCGGTCATTTTATTATTAAAACTACGCGATTTATTAGACTTATGTGAATTGTCCGAACTATTAGGCTTATTATTGTTAGCTAAGGGTGGTTGGGTATTACGGAATATCCGACACTGATCATTGATGAAGGTGACAAAAATATCTAGAGTGGGAATCTTACGATTACGTTCTGTCATCTCGAAAGCGCGAATAGTTTCAGTGTCAAACTTTTTTATTGCGAGGTGCAATAAAATGAAATCCAGAAGGTCAACTAATTTTAGATTCTTTAGGGAATTAATTGCGGTGACGAACTTGTCCACAAATAGCTGGTAATTCGAAACAGACGCGGGACCGGATAATTTAAGATTTAAAGCTTGATCCAAATAGGTAGACGCGAGGACACGAATATCCTGGTACCTATCGAGGAGTGCCTGGAACATGACTTGGTAATTCTCAGCACACGGTGTGACTCCCGCGAACACAGACTGTGCCTTCGGCGACAGCTTACCTATTAAATAGTACAACCTGTCTGCATCCGTCAGCGACTTATTGTCATGAACTGTAGATTTAAAACTTGCATAAAATAATGGCCAGTTTCGTATATCACCGTCGAACGACATGAGTTCGATTGGCGGCAACCTTGGTCTACATGTTGCGGAATCACTCATACTGTGCCTCCCGGACGGCTTATCTTCCAATTGAGACATCACACGTTTCACGGAACAATACATATCCTCGAATGAGGCGTAGGCTTGATAGCTAGGCTTCGCATCGGGATATATAGCCAGTAACCTAGCATTATAATCATCCAATAATTTATGAAAGTCCGTTCGAATATCATCTATTGTTACACAAGAACTGAGAAAGCCTTCTCTCACCGATTCGGAAGTATTAGCGACTTTAGAGCGATCATAAATTGACTGAATACGCTCGAAAAGTATATTACGCTTAGCTTCTAAAATCACTAACTGTTGATCTTCTGAAGAAGCGATTGCTTTCGCATCACGCGGCATTGTTATGTTATGTAGTTACAAATAACCACACAAACAAAACAATGTACGGTAATTATTTAAACGAACAACTATATGTAGAAAAGTAATACTACTGATTGTGACTGTACTGTGACAACGGGTTTCGCAATATTTGCGTAGTAACGAAATAAGTTTTTTCGTAGTACCCACTAACCAAAGTAATTAGATAGTACAAAATGTTAATAGCATTACTATCCCAACCAGTTTTATTGCTAAGTTTGAATATTGTTTAAGATAAATGAATAGGTATAAATATGCAACCTATAGCCCGCAATCGTCGAAACGTATTCGGTAAAGTTATGATATTTATACTGCGTAGGTACCTACAAGTAGTACACCTATTTTATTTTTCTCTTATAGAATGAATGTCTACCCCGCGGTATTCGGAAAGTAAATTATTCCTAACAATTTATAATTGGAGGTAGGTGATTCCTATAAGGGCGGTTAAACTAAAAGACGCTTGAAATATGGAAATTTACAATACGACAAGTTAGTTTTAAATAAGAATTATTTTTAATAATAGCAGATACGTAATTATGAACCTGCTATAGCGGCGTTGATGGAACCACGTATTGGGTTTACAACTTGATTATGTGGGTAGGCGGCTAGGTGCCACGACCCTAGTAGGAATTTATGATTGATTCCTACGTAAGAAATAAAGGAAAATGGATATATTATAGTAATATATCCGGTTCGAAGGACCAAACATGTTGTAGCGGTTTGAGAAACCTATTCATCCTTGTGTCTATTATGAAAAGTGGACTGTATTTGAAGGGTTCTGGCAATAGTGCGTTGAAAATAAGCGGGAAAATATTCACGGATCAATTCGGGCGATCTAGTATGGAAATGAGGGAAGTAGTACGCCTTACCTTGTAGTGGTCGATGCCAGCCCACGTGTGGCAGCGAGCTGGTGTTCTTCTACTCCAAAATGGCTCCTTCAGGATCCACACACTTCACACAATTGTTTTATATCCGCGAGGCGGGTTAATAGACACGGTTCACAAGGTTCTCTGCAATCTAACTAATTAGATGCATCAGTCTCCAGCCAGGTGGCTTGGAAAGCTGGCGGTTGAGATACGAGGCCCGTTCACGTTGAAGTTTCGGTTCGTTCTGGCGACCTGTCATTAAGGCGTACATAAAGGGAAAAGGAATGAGGAAGGAACGAGATAATTAAGATATCGATCGCCCGCGAAATCTCAAATGCGTTTGTCTATGTGTTTTCGGTCATTGATTTATGACATTTACAAGAGATGGCGCTACCACTCGTAGCAATAAGCGGCATCGCTTTATTATTTTAAAATCAATGTACTTTTATTTTTAAGGGAAATTTAACAGCGTGTCCCATTTAAGTATCTATTCAGCTAAGTGGGAGAGATTAATCGACATATTATTTGCGGGTACCTTTTTGTGAAATATGGGTAAAATATTTTCACTGAAAATTTCCCGGTACTAAATTGTATCTTACCTTCGTGTAATATGTGATTACATGGTATGTGGTATTTTGGCAGTGATTCATGATGTTAAAAAAGGGATATTGTCTAAGAGAAACGTTAGGTTATTCTATTATGGCTGTTGATGTGTCTACCTATTGTGTAGAATTAACGTGTAATTGGAGTTGCTTAATGCCGAGCAATAGAATGCCATAGGGAGACTATTCTGTACAGCTTGATATTACATTCTCACAATACTGATGTGTCTATTGTGTGGCAATGACGTGTAATTGGAAAAGCGTAAGCCCAGCTGTCTAATCTGCAATAAAATAGCCAGAGTATGATGATTTCTATAACTTAAGCCACTTCAGACTACTGTTGGATATTAACGCTCTCTCCAGGGTTGATGTTTTATAAACACGCTGATGAATCGTAAAATTCTTAAGTTGTTTTATTTTTATTTTGTTATAAATTATTAGTGGTCCATTTTAATAAAAAAAAAAAATTTTTTTTTTTCAATTTAATGTTCACATTACAGCTTTGGCTACTGTCAAACTTATTTCATATATGATATTGCAATAAAAAATTGAAAGTACGATAAAAATAATAAGTATCGAAGAACGCGTGGACGATACTAACATGCAATATGCCTTACAAGTGAGGTAGAATCTAACTGAACTCAAAGGTCACACTAATAGTAAGGGTCAAAGATGTAGATCGCGTGTGTTATACAAACAAGGTCACGGCATTCATGTGTTATCGTTATCGCTACCCCATCAACAAATCACTCTCAATTCTCTACAAATACGGCCTTAACTAAGAGGTACCAGGTAATTACGCCCTTTCTTATTTTATTTTTGGATCAAATCAAGAAAGTTTTCGAAATTGTTTCACGGTTAACGGAGGGTAACATCAAATATCTATTATATTTCTTTAGCTCCATTCTTCAGATATAGTATTATCATGTAGTTTCCCTAACGTACTAGGTAGTGCCGCACTTTTAGATTTAAATCGATTATCCTTACTCGATTTCCGAATTCAAACCCTCATCTATCGTCTACGCCTCACTAGCGCTTCCGCGATTTGTTCATTCCTTTTTTGTGCGCGGTAGTGAACGCACTACTACAAGTACAAACAAAAAAAAAGAAGATACCCTTACATTTCAAATATGCCGAAACGCAAGGCTGAAGATAAAATAAAACGTTACAATGAAAAAATCAAACATTTAGAATAAAAACAATATGTGAATAAACGTCGACGAAATATTATAATTTCCGATTCAGATTCTGATATCGAAGACCAGGGTAAGTAAATATATATTTTTTACAAGTGTTGACGGATAACGAAATAAATGTGTGCAATACAGCGTCTATAAGTTTGCCTGGAGGGTAACTGCGCGTTATACACGATGGCTAGACATAACGCAAACAATCTAAGTCTGGAGTTTGACCGAGAGTCATATACGAAGGCAAAATACATGTACCTAGATACATTGTGAGCATTTAACGAATTTAAAGTTAGAATTACATATTATGTTATAAATTTAATCTTAAAATTTCGCAATCACACTAAAAGTCCATATGGGTGATATTATTTTAGTTTTCAAAATAACAACTATATTTTCACCTTATACTTTCAGATATCCAAATACCCGCAAATTATAATGTTGAGGACGTTGAAATTATGCACCATGATTATCCTAATATACAGGTGAATCATTAACGATACCGGTTGACATACCTGACATACCGTTATCTAGTACACCTAAAAAATGATTGCGACTCATCTGAAACTACAAATCATCCTCTAGACCAAATTTATACGGTTCCAGAAACCTCAAATGAAGTAACTATAGAACTTGAACCAGAAATACGTCTTGCATTGGGGGATCCCATTGAAGACAGTCCTAAATATGGAGCTAATATTGACCTGGCACAGCGCTGGTTGCAAATACTAAGGAAAGGCTTGACAAAAGATGTTAAAGAAACCTTGTTGAAGGAACTCCATATTCCAGATAACTACAGATTACTAAAATTATCCAGTTTAAACCCCGAGATAGCCGCTGCTGTTGCAGAAGCAGTTCGAATTAGAGACAAAAATAATTATATTATATAGAAGTAAAACAAAACCAATTAGGATTGGGAATCACTGCTATTTCAAGAGCTTTGGAAATAATAACGGAAGTAAAATTGATACTATAAAACATATTTCTGAAGGTTGTAGAATATTGACAGACCTTCATTATACAGAAACTCAAATTCGGACTAAATGTATTACTCCGTGTTTAGATAAATCTATACTGAACATAGTTCAAGAAGGGGAAAGAGATGAATTCTTATTTGGCAGTCGATTATCAGAAAAAATTAAGGCTGCCAAAGCCATAGAAAAGAATTGAATTGGGGTCGCTTCGTTGTCACGTGATTGGATTTCATCATATCTTCGTGGTCGCCAACAGGCTGTGCGAGCTGATCAGGATTGCTCTGACTGGTGCGACTTGGTAACTGGTGTTCCACAAGGCGGTATACTCTCTCCTCTTTTATTCTCTTTATTTATAAACTCCATTACTGTTATCCTCAAATGTTCTTACCATCTGTACGCTGATGACTTGCAACTTTACGCTCAGTCAGACATTGCCAACCTTGACAATTGCATTTCTCTACTCAATGCTGATCTTCGAGCTATCAGTGAGTGGTCTGGCAAATTTGGGGTTTCTGTTAACGTCGGGAAATGTCAGGCCATCCTCATTGGTAGTTCGTACTATTTGAGAAGTGTGAACACTGCCCAACTTATGCTTTCACCTCATGTAAAAGATTTAGGTCTGTACATTGACGACAGTTTTAGTTGGAATAAACACGTGGCTCAGGTGAGCCAGAAAGTCGCTTTCTCGCTGCGGTCTCTCTATAGATTTAAGCATTTCCTCGCATCCAGCACCAAAATCACTCTGGTTCAGTCACTTGTGCTTCCCATTATCGACTATGCTGATTTTTGTTATCCTGATCTATCCCAAGAACTTCTAAATAAATTGGATCGACTCCTCAACAATTGTATTCGCTTTGTTTTTGTCCTTCGTAAATATGATCACATTTCTTGCTACCGTTCTCAGCTTAAATGGCTGCCTATCCGCCTCAGGAGGTCCCTCAGATCTCTCTGCTTGCTCTTCACTATTATGAACGATCCTTGTGCTCCCGATTATCTAAAAACTTATTTCAATGTATTGGGCAGTTCTCACAGTCGTAACCTTCGAGCTTTTAAAAATCTACTCCTCCAAATTCCTTCACACCGCACTGGTTTTATGTCTAATTCATATGCTGTCTCAACAATAAAGCTCTGGAACGCGCTACCCTTTAGCATTAAAAAGGCTGAAAGCAAATTCACTTTTAAAAGAAAAGTTCGTGACCACTATTTCAGTCAGACTAAATAGCTTTCATCTAGAGTCAGAAGTCTAGTTGGTATAATTATTATTAGGTTACTCGTTTTTTTTTATTGGTATTTATTAGTCTATTTTATTTGTATATGTGTATTATTAATATATATGTAAGTATATTTATTTTCGTATACAATTTGTTTGAATATTATTTTGTACCCGTTCACAACGTTGTCCTTTTTAACCGAAAGTTTGACTGGTAGAGAATGCCTTGTGGCATTAAGTCCGCCTATGTACCACTATTGTACATGAAGTTTAAATAAATAAATAAAAGCAAGGGTTGCAAATCAAAAAAAATATACCGCAATAATTTTTACAAAATCAGTCGCAATCAAAAGGCACACGGGAAACTGGACACCCTCTCCTCGATATCTCTCGTCGTCGAGCAGGGGGGGGGCGCGGTCCATACATGACGAGTAGAGTACATCCGAACAAGCAATTTCGCCCTCAAGCACCGCAGCCGCCACCGCTGGAAGCGCAGTCGCAGTCGAGGACAGCCACATTTTCCAAACAACGTGCCCAAACACGTCAATAGTTCAGGTACATGCAGGTAGATTAACTTTTTAATATGATTGTTGGCTACACATAACAAAAAATTAAACTGTGTTAGATTATATTTTAAATGGCTATCGTATACCATTAATAAATAATATTACACGGCCACATATACCAAATAAATCTTTATCATATAAAGAGAAACAAAAAAAGCAAATTGCTATTAATAACGTCCTTGACTTAGGAGCTATTTCTGTATGCGAAAACCACACTGAACAATTTCTCTCACCATTTTTTTTAAATTCCAAAACAGGGGAAGACCGTTTTATTTTAAATTTAAAATATTTTAATAATTATGTAAATAACGAACATTTTAAAATGGAGGATTACAGAAGTGTATGTACTTCATTATCAAAAAACATTACATGGCTAGTATTGATCTGAAAGAGTCGTACTTATTAGTTCCTATACACCCCGAACATAAAAAGTATTTAAGGTTTCAAATTGAAGACGATTCACAAAATTAAATTACGTATGAATTTAATGCAATCCCCTATGGCTTATCATCAGCACCAAGAACATTTACAAAAATAAGAAAAGAAAATAAGAAATAAGAAGTGATTCGTTACTTAAGAAAACGTGGATTTAGTTCAGTAACATATTTAGACGATACCTTGTGTATCGAGAATTCTTATGAAAAATGTCTGTTGAACGTAAAAGAAACTGACAGAATCCTCGAATGTTTAGGTTTTATCATAAATTACGAAAAAAGCTCGTTAGAGCCAAAAAACATGCAAATTTTTAGGTTATATGTTCGACACACAAAATATGACTATGTCTTTACCAGAAAACAAACAAACCCATATATTAGATTTGGTGAATGATTCAAAACATTACAAAAATGTACCATTCGAGAATTCTCTTAATTTATAGGTGTTTTAACAGCCGCATGTCCTGCAATAAAATACAGCTGGTTGTACACAAAGAAATTCGAAAGGGCAAAGTATCTCGCTCTGAAAAAATGTAACAACAATTACGATGCTATTATGAAACTGTCAAATAACATTTTGCCGGATTTAAATTGGTGGGAAAGAAAGATAAACCAGGGGCACTGCCACTCTTAAGACCAGATATGACCTGAATTACTTCTTCCTCGTCCGTAGGAGATAGAGCCATCGAATGAAGGAAACCTTTCGATTTCCGTGCTTTCGTCGCCAGAGTGCCCTCCTCCTGCCTGAGCTTACTTAAAATTGTATGTAATAGAAGTGTAGTATCTATTTACTTCATTGAGAGAGTCTGCCGGGTTCGATTGAGTCTGAAGAAGCTCTGTTGGTTTGTTTGGGCCTTTCTTAATGTTGCACATGTCCTTAATAACGTTCCATGTCCTTCTTAGGTTGTTCTCGTTTTTGTTTAATTGAGTTTCGTAGTAAGAGCGCTTCAAAGTGTTTGTCAAGTCGTTGCAGGTATTTCTATATCTATTGTACTGAATTCGGAGATCATCGTCATAAGGGGATTTCTTAAGTTTAGAATGCATTTTGTCCCATTTCCGTATACACCTCACTATGCTAGCCGTGATCCATGGCTTAAGGGCGCGGCGAACAAACCTCGCAAATGCAATTCGAGGCGAGTGAAAAATTCATTCGGAGTATTGCTATCTCGGTTTGCACGCACACGCGGTGCGCCGTGCGTAGCCGTGTGTGTGTGTGTGTATGAGCAGATAGATATCGCTACCTAATCATCCTATCGACTCGAAAGCCGGCCGACGCGAACGGCGCCCGCGTTATTTTGTCTTATTTATGTAGGTATTCCTTTTACTAAACCTCAAACAAGTGTTGTTATAATAAATAATGAATGCAAGTATTACTTAAGCCTATTTACGCATAACTAGGAATATATAAATAACAGCGCTCTCAGCTAAGAATATTAAAAAAAAACAAGGATTTTGAATAAACATTTATTTTGTTATGTTCTTACTTTATAGTTTATAGTTTATTATTCATATGTTTAAAAAATATAAATTTAAACTTGATAAAGTCGTGTAGTAGTACCATAATTATATTATCGACTGAACGAAAAAAAAATACCATAATGGTAATCAGAAAACATATTGTCAAAGATCCACACTAAACACGCTTATTTTCTTAATTTTTTTTCAGTGTTTCTTTCTGAAAATTGATGGCAAAAGGCGTTTTTTTACTTGATCGTCGTGGCTTATTATAAATTAAAAAATATTTTGCAGTTTATTATGAAGTCGATTAGCCAGCCAGTTATCAAAGTTTATTGGAACCTCCCCAGGGTAAGGGTCACTGAAGTCCAGATAAAAATCCCAGAATAATTAAATAAACTAGAACGAATGTGGCTTTTTAGTTTTAGTTTTTTGAAAGGAATTTTACAAAAAAGTCCAATCGCACCCTACCCTGGGTGGGCCGAACTGGCCGAACTAACGTCACAGTAAGTACAGTAACGTCTTAGCGGTGTCCTTGAGATAATTACCTACGCCCGCTTTGTCTCATGACATGAATAAACAAACGAAAAAAACAAAGCTTCGTAAGTTGATGAAAAGGTGGTAGGTAGGTAAATACTAATTTAAACAAAACTAGCTGCCCCTGCGGCTTTGCTCCCGTCATCTGGCTACCTAACCTATAATAATCTACCTACCTAGCAACCCTACCCTATCTAGCTACCTACTCTACCCTACATACATGAATGTACGCAACGCACGCAACGGAAGCTTTCAAAAATGAATATTTTGCTCGTTTTTGCAAAAAAAAAACATTTATGCTCGGCTCCTACTGGTCCTAGCGTGATGTTATATAGCTTAAAGCCTTCCTCAATAAATTAACACAAAAAGAATTTTTCAATTCCAATCAGTAGTTCCTGAGATTAGCGCGTTCAAACAAACAAACAAACTCTTCAGCTTTATAATATTAGTATAGATATACTAAGGTACGTATTAATTTAACTTATTGTATTATGTCATTGGGAAATAGGTACTTCCTGTGAGAAACATCCCTACGTTAGGAGACCATGTCGGTAACCGAACCATATAGTAAATAATAACAAAGTCCGTAAACAACGCAAAGTTCGTAAGAAAGTAGATTACTCAATACCAAAGTTCAAATCACAAGGCAAATCTAAATCCAAGTTCATAGCATAAGTCAATAGTGTCAGAAATATTAAAATAAGTACAATTTAGAAAATAAATAAACACGCACGCAAAGCATAGTAAAGTAATATTCTAATACTGATAACAAACAATCGACAGAACAGTAGTACAACAAGCAGTGAAACACACCCGAATCACACCCGAAGTGCCCCGAACAAACCCCTTACGAACGATACACAAACACAACCGTGAGCAGTGCGACCACGCACACATTGACATTTGCTTGACGCGACACCAATACTAGCTATTGAAAATGTGTGATTATTTTAATGTGTTCCGTAATACCAAAAATTATGAATGAAAACTTAATGTTTTAAAAAAAAAAAACTATTATTTGTAATTTGATAATATGAGCTATGTTCCTGCTACGACATTATTATAGATATTGTTTTCTATAATACAGAAAAATCAAAAAGAAAACATGTCATTTATGCTGTAAAAATATACAAAATGGAATTCACTAAAACTTCATTTTAGGTAAGAATTTAGAAAAAAAGAAGACGTAGGAACCTAGATAAATACTGTCTCAATCGGAATATCATCATAATATGGTGGAGATATGCTAAAAATACAATTAATTTTGGTATTACGTTTGTATGGACAATTCATGCTTCGCCGCGCTCTTAAGTGGTTTCTTTTTTTTTTGGTAATATAAAAACTGTCCCAAACGATGTTGTCCAAATCAGCCCCTAATTGTTCGTATTTGACAGTTATTTTATAGTGCTCAGTCGTGTTTTTTGCTAAGTTATAGTCTTTTAAGTACAGCAATATAGGACTATGATCGGTAAGAGGGTCGAATAAGTAGGTTTTGACGTGTTTTTGTGTTTTGACCATGAAATGATCAAGACAGTTGCCTAGTCTGGTATGCTTGTCAACCCCCTGTCTTAGGCCATGGGCGGCCAGCATAGTGATATATTGGGCAGCGTGGCCAGTGGTCTTTTCTGGAAGGATGTTGATGTTAATATCACCAACAAGAATTATGTTTTCAGAGTGAATGGTAGTAAGCAGTTCGTTAAGAGAATAGATGTAGTTGGACGGATTGGAGTAACATGTTGGTCTATAAGAGCTATAATGAGCGTAATTTTGTCTATGCTTATGACAAGACAGTTACCGTCCGTCACTTCAGGCTCTTGAGCTTGTACGTTTATAAAGCAATCCCTGACGTATACTATGACACCATCGTTCTGGTTGATACCGCGTGTGGTTTGAAACGCAGTGTAGTTATCGTTGTGATTAATAGTCGAGTCACTATCAACCCAGCATTCAGTGAGCACTATGCAGTCAATATTAATGTCAATATTAGAGAGAAATAACATTAGGGCATCAAATTTTTCTTAACACTAAGAATATTCTACGCTAGGATTGTCAATGAAGATGTGGATGTTGTAGAATTAAGAAACAATTTACAGGTGGAGGCGTCATCTATAACAGTATACTCGATATCACCACTAGACTCAATTTCGTTACCTATTTCGACACTATCAAAATTGAATTTTATAAATAGGAATTCGTAGAACAAACTCTCTTGCAAAGCTAGCCACGGGCGTTTGATGAGCCTTGTCTTCAGAAACACGTCTGGACAGTTGGGTATGTTAGTAGGAGGAAATCTTATGGCTGCTAGACTGACCTGTCAAGCTATAACTTGAGGAAGTCTTATTTGAATTGGAGCAGGGTTATGTTATAAGGTGAGTTGTGAGGTGAATTTTGTAGTAAGGGTGTCTGCAATGGCGAGTTTTGAGAAATATCCTAACAAAGTGGTTGAAAACCATGTAAAGAACGAGCTGGTAACATACACTGACAGAAACAAAAGATAATACACAACTAAGTGATATTAACAGGAACTTATTGATCGGGATCGTACAAAATCTAGTCATAACCGAAGATAGTCATGACTGTTTCAACAAAAATGCAAAACTTTCCTCATTGTTGATTCGAATGGCGGTGTCACCGTCTTTTTTACGAATATAGACACATCCATGAGAAGTCCAGCAGTACTTGTACTCGTTCAATTTACTAAAATCTCGAGCCATAGCAAACAGGCGCTTTCCTTTGGTAGTAAGATTCTCCGAGATATAGACTGTTTGAGAGGGGACGTCAACTTTAATATCTGTTATCGTTGGTGATTTCTTGTATTCCTTCTTCAGCATTCCCATGAAATCCTCCTTTTTAAGTACAGAGGCTAACTCAACAATAATCGTATTGTTAGACGGACCTTTAGAATGAACACGGAAAATGTTTCTAATGTCCGACCGAGGAATAGGTGATTTCAGGCAATTCCCTAAGTTTTCGACCACTTTTACAAGATCGCTTTTAGTTTCAACTGGTTTTTTGGGTATATTGCGCACTTCCAAGCTTCCAGAACGAGCATATTTTTCAAGTGATTCTAGCTTGATTTCCAGCTGATTAATATAAATGTGATTTTCCTTACGTTCCGTTTTCAATGATAGCAACTTGTCCTTTTTGTCGTATTTTTGAGACATAAATTGAACACTCTTGTTTAGTTCCTCATCGTTAGCTGAGAATTTAAGCGGCTGACCTCCGTTCTCTTAAGAAGAGGTCTCTGACATCTAACCCTTGTTAGTGAAAATGAAACAGATCAGAAAATGATACGGCTTGGCTACAGCTACGTTTACATACATATTAAGATTAATGACGGCACCTACCGAATTCAAAAGGGACCCTGAGGTGCATCAAAGATTGTTCATGGATCGATCAGCCCGTTATCATGGGTCTAACAATGCTCGGGACGAGCATGTCTAAGATGGAGGCAATGTTACAAGATAGGGCAACGCCATCTAGTGACGAGAGGAAGAACCATGTAGTTACTAGTAGCGCCATCTAGTGTCGAATAGCAGGAATAATTTTCTCGTGACGAATGGAATTTTCCAGAATGTTTGAGCCGAACATTCTGGCAGTTTCTAGTCGCTTCGGGAACAGTGAGTTCGAATGTCGATTGTTCTGGAAGTTTCTCGAATTATCCAGAACAGTTTGGAACGTTCTAGAAACATCTTCCGTGCTATATAAAGAGCGGTCGGGTTCGTCGTGGGTCAGTTTCGATTGAGAAGCTATACATAGCGATCGAAAAAAAAAGGTGCAAAGTAATAGAATTGTTTAATAGGTGTTTTGTAATAAAGTGTGATTAACTAAAGTCTGCTGTTTAAATAATTTATTCCTGAACCCCAGCTCGTAACAGTAGTAATTAGTAAAGTAAGTTAATAGACTGCAAAACATGTAACCTTAAAACCTCACCTGAACTTCTTCACAAAACTTCAACCTATTTCGAGTTTTTCTTGTTTTAAATATCCAATCTATTAGCTAAAACTAAAATTTATTTATAAATTATTCTTGTCTTAATAAAATAAAACTGAATTACGCTTCATGACATTTATGATTATTACGTACAGTTGTTAATTTTGGACACAAATTGGTTTTCGTAGTAATGACTGGAACGCCTTTAATCCACAAATTTTGTATAATAGACCCCGAAGGGAAGTGATTTCAGCGGTGATTAATTTTAATGCCATAGTAAATTGTTGCCGCGGCAAGCATTTTTCAATCTAGTATTACCTTTTTGGTTTTATTCCGCTTGAATTGTAAGCAGAATTTTGGCACTTCATTAATTATGATTAGTAGGTACATAGAATATGCAACATAGTTGGGCAAAGGCGACAGGCACGTATAACATGCGTATAACTTATGTCTAACTTTGGGAATTTAACAAATTAATAAAAATCATTGTTACGACAAGAAGTAACAATCTCATACTTCCCTCCGCGCGCTCGCATTGGTTAGCGGTGATCTGTTCGCTCCCTGTTTTTAATTGCAATTGTCGTGATCCTAAATTTATTTCCGGCTTGTGATTTACTGTCAATTGTGTATCATTGTGATAAGTGCTGGTATCGTAAGTTTTTAAACGTGTTTACGTCCGTTATTTAGTTGTAATTAGTTAATTTCGTCAGTTATCGGTGAGTACATTTACTTTTCTTGACGTGTGGGTATATCGAAATAATTGTATCGTCCGTTAATCTTTCACTTTTTACGTTCTAATACGCTTATTAGTTTAATTTCCATAAGAAATTATGTTATCTAACAATGATGATCCACCTGATCGTGGTGGAGAAATATTATTCCGCCGAATAAATAAACCAAGGTCGCCGACGACCTCCGCTAATGCTAAGCGTTTATTTAGTGAAATGTCTCCTTCTTACATTTCACCCGAAGATAGATCTAAGCGAATGCAAACTTCAGAGTCAATTGTAAGGTCTTCAATGATATTAAATGTCACTAATGTATGCAATGACGACTATTGTGATTTGGTTACTCAGGAGTCTGCGTACCTGTCTAAAATTAACGATCTTGTCAATGACCAAGGGTCCCGCATTAATGTTGCAAATAAATCCGCAATTATGGACATGACTCAGCGCATAACGGCTATTGTCACATTGCTAGCCATAAAATCATCCGCCAACGAGACCAAGTTGGCCTATACGGAACGCGAATTAGATAAAATAAAACATAATACCGGTGTCGATATTGCCTGTGATTGATCGTGGTGGAGAAATATTATTCCGACGAATAAATAAACCAAGGTCGCCGACGACCTCCGCTAAAGCTTAGCGTTTATTTAGTGAAATGTCTCCTTCTTACATTTCACCCGAAGATAGATCTAAGCGAATGCAAACATCAGAGTCAATTGTAAGGTCTTCGCCGATATTAAATGTCACTAATTGGGACAATCCCACCGCACTATTCCCAAACCACTGCAACTCCTGAAAGCCAGAATCAACAGTGGCGACCACCAGAAAAGCGCCGAGGCAATGAAGCTCGACGAAGTCCCAGAGAATGAATTTAACTGTCTTGGATCCCGCAACGAAATTAATCAGAAATGAAAATGGAGGAGTAAGAAAAATACAAATTTCCACTTCCTTCCATATCAAGCAGGAGACAGAACAAACAAGACCAATAGGCACAAAGGGTAAATGTCACTAATGTATGCAATGACGACTATTGTGATTTGATTACCAAGGCGTCTGCGTACCTGTCTAAAATTAACGATCTTGTCAATGACCAAGGGTCCTGCATTAATGTTGCAAATAAATCCGCAATTATGGACATGACTCAGCGCATAACGGCTATTGTCTCATTGCTAGCCATAAAATCATCCGCCAACGAGACTAAGTTGGCCAATACGGAACGCGAATTAGATAAAATAAAACATAATACCGGTGTCGATATTGCCAAGTCTGATGTCAATAATGCCTCATATGCTCACAAATTAATACTTCGTTTACCTAAAGTAGTTCCACAAGTGATTGCCCGTGCCAAACTTCCGGGTCTTGTGGCCTACCCCACTGATGAGCGTTCAACTGATTTCGCAACTTCTTCCGCGACTAAACAAGCGCTCATGAAAGCAATAGATCCTAGTGACGGCTTTCAAATTGTAGGTGTCAAGAAGGCTGCCAAGTCTGGCGTCGTGTTACGTGTCGCTAACGATTTACGAATCAAAAAGTTGCAATCGGTCGATGCCATTAGGTCCACTGACTTGCTACTTGAAAAACCAAAAGGCCGTAAGCCTCGTGTTTTAGTTAAAGACGTCCCATCCTCAATGGAGGACAGTGCCTTTTTGCATGCGTTGTACTGTCAAAACATTAAAGAACAGTTGTCATTAAAAAAAGACGAATTTATTAAATCACCAAAAATCATACGTAGGCGTTCGTTAGACAACGGTCGGAAATGGATAGGCATTGAACTTGAGTCCGCGGTCCGGAAACATTTAATCTCGACCAAGGATAAATTGTTTATTGATTGGGCGACTTGCCGTTTCATTGATGATGTCATGTAGTACGTTGTGCACATTGTCAACAGTTCGGTCATGTTAAGAAACACTGCACCATTAAATCACCTACCTCCGCTAATTGCTCTGAGACACATGAAACCAAAGACTGTCCGCATAAAGACAATTTAAATTATATTCCGTCTTGCGTGGCGTGTAAACGCTCTAAGAAACCGTCTGGCCATCGATGTGGATCAGATGGGTGTGCCACTTATAAACTTAAACTCGAACAACTTATCCTCAACACCAACTACTAAAATAATGGATAGATTAACCATAGGACAATTAAATCTCCACAACGATAGGGTAGCAACTTCTGAACTGTACAAACTACGAGTAATTATCGATTAGAACTTAGATATCGTGCTTGTTCAAGAACAATATCAAAACGCGCGTTTACGTCACAAAGTAGTACAGTTGGATGGCAAAGCACGAGCTGGAATTTACGTGGCGCATTCTTCTAACTTCACAGTAACGTCTTTGCGTAATCTTATGACACCCCATTGTGCCGTTGCGGAGGTCTCATCGTCTTCTTTTAAAGTTTACGTTGTGAGCAGCTACTTTCAATATTCAGACCCTGTTGCTCCTCATATACATAACCTCTGTCACGTCTTGCAGTCGCTCGCGGGCTGCAAAGTTATCGTTGGCGCTGATGTTAATGCGTCATCATCACTCTGGTATGGCAAAGTTCGGTCTACGGATTATGAACGACGCTGCGCTGTTGAAGATTTCATTGCTGAAATGAATCTGACTATTCATAATACCCCTGACGCACCACCAACTTTTTGCAGCCAAATGGGCGAATCTTGTATTGACGTCACACTTTCTAGTGCATATGTACGCTTGGATAGGTGGCGTGTCCTACCGGATGCGTCTTGTATTTATCGTTTACGAATTTGTTCCAGTTTTTACTCAGGGTAAGTCACATGTCATTGGTTACTTTAGGTATAAAAGTAAGGGTGCGTATTGGGAATTCTTTAGCTCGCTTATTGCTTCTCACGCCAAAGACTTCACTCGTGATGGGCTTTCAGCTGAAGAAAGTGCTGAAATTATGTCAGACACATTCCCTTACTGTGCTGACATTGCCATTGGTCGTGGATCTTTGACCAATATACGTAGATGTGATTGGTGGTGTGACTACCTAACTGAACAGCGTAAAAATTATCGCCGAGCGCGTAAACATCTTAACAAGCTTAAAAAACGTAGGTTACTGGTGACCCTCTTTCCATTGCGTTAAATACGTTTAGAGTTGCCAGGTCCCGCTACAGAGCATCGGTGGAAAAATCAATGGGTAATTTATTGCGTAAAGTACTAGAAAAATTAGATAAAGAAGGTCCGTGGTCTCCTTTATATCATGATTTTAAAGCCAATCGATCAGTCGACCTCGCGTTTGAACAGAATATTAAAGTAAAAAATAAACACACTACCGGTATTGAGGAAACAACTAAAGTTTTGCTGAATACTCTTATACCTGATGACTTACTAGCTAATGACAACGAATACCATCAACAGATCAGAGCGTGGGCAGCTGTACCACCTGAATCACCAGCGTCAGACCTTCCATCCACTGACGAATTTATTAACGTTGTCAAGAGGTTACCACTCAAAAAGTCATCAGGTGAAGATAAAATATATAATCGGCTGATTATAGAAGCGTGTAAAACAGCCGGTGATGTGACTTTAACCGTTTACTACCGTTGTATTGCGGAGGGCGTATTTCCTCGTATTTAGCGACGCGGATTTATACAAATAATTCCATAAAGTGGCGACAAACCCCCGGATGACCCGAAGTCGTACCGGCCCATAACATTACTTCCATCTTTGGGAAAACTCCTGGAGCGCCTTATCGTTCCACGGTTGCTACCGGACGGACCAAAATTCCATAATAATCAATTCGGTTTCACTATTGGAAAATCTACCCTATACGCGGCCCTTACTGTTCGGAAAATAGTTAATACATCTGAACATAAGTATGTAATTGGGATTTTTCTAGATATTACTGGGGCTTTTGATAACGCATGGTGGCCAATGCTATTACTTAAAATGAAAACTCGAGGCTGCTATAGAAATATATACAATTTAGTTTACTCTTACTTTTTAAATGGTTCCGCGAAACTCAAACTCGGCCATCATTCCATGTCGAAGTCTCTCACCATGGGATGTCCTCAGGGTTCGGTTATTGGTCCACCTTTATGGAATTTAGGCTTTGATGATTTCCTCGCGATTTCGCTTCCAAGCGGCTGTTCATTAACCGGTTACGCGGACTACAGTCTTCGACTCGAGCTGGACTCGAGAACTTGGCTGACACTTGCCTACGATAAATATTTCAGTGGGGCGATCGTAACCGCCTGACCTTTGCTCCGCATAAAACTTATCAGCTTATTTTGAAAGGTAATCTTAAATCGTGTCTTACTATTAAATTTTATAACGTTCCGGTAAAAAGGAAGCAGTCCGTGTGTTATCTTGGTCTAGTGTTAGAAAGGAATTTTGCATTTATAGATCATATTAAAATCGTCGGTGAAAAAGCAAAAAAGAACTTCTATGCTTTAACGAGAATATCTAAATCTACGTGGGGTCTGTCTTTTTTGACTTTAAAGACTATTTATGGGGCTACTTACTTGGGTTGTATCTGCTATGCGGCGCCTGTTTGGGCTGATAGGGCCACAATAGGGGCGGTACGACGTAAATTACTTCAGAGTCAGCGTTTGGCTTTGATATTCTTATGCAAAGCATACAGGACGGTTAGTACTGAGGCCTTACCGGTACATGCTGGCGTACTTCCAGTCGACCTTGAAGTGCAGCGACGTGCTGCAATGTACTATTCCGCAAAAGAGACCCCATGGTCACTCCGCGTTAAAAAGTACGCGTCCATACGCGTACTTTTTAATGCGGAGTGACCGTGCCAAAATCTCTACATTATTTAAACCACATATTGACGTCTGGGAGGAACTTTTATCCGAATGGCAATGTAGGTGGGATAATTCCATCAAGGGCCGACACCTCCACCAATTCTTTCCATCCGTTCGCGTGCGGCTGGCCAGGACGTGGCTGGAGGTGGATCACAGTGTTGCCCAATTTCTCACAGGGCATGGTAAATTTAAAAGTAAATTATTTTCCTTTAAGCTTGTTGCCTCGCCATTATGTCAATGTTCTACATCTGACTGCGAATATGTACAATCTGCACATCATATCTTATGAGAGTGTATTCTTTGGCAGAATGAACGCAATACTATGTTGAATAATGTATAGGCTGTATCAAAAGCTGTTTACTATACGGACCTTGGGAAAACTAGAACAAATTTCCGTGCGATCAAGCGCTTTTGCCATACCTATTATTTGAATCAAATATAACTGCTCACAATGTTAGGACCCATTAATATTAATGCTTATTTTTATCCGTGGTGCTAGGCAACTGGGCTTATCCCAGTTGTAAACGACGCTTTGTGCCTATTGGTCTTGTTTGTTCTGTCTCCTGCTTGAAATGGAGGGAAGTGGAAATTTGTATTTTTCTTACTCCTCCATTTCCTTTTCTGATTAATTTCGTTGCGGGATCCAAGACAGTTAAATTCATTCTCCGGGACTTCGTCGAGCTTCATTGCCTCAGCGCTTTTCTGGTGGTCGCCATTGTTGATTCTGGCTTTCAGGAGTTGCAGTGGTTTGGGAATAGTGCGGTGGAATTGTCCCAAAGAAAACTAAAAAAGTAACAATACTTTGTTGTTTGTTTTCCTTACCCCACTACAGTACACTATTGCTATGATAAGGAGTCTAAAATAAAGATCAATCTGTCTAGCATTTGCCCAATTATGTCAGGATGGGCTTCCAGTCAAGACCAACCGGTTGCAGCTGATACGAATACGAGTATTTTACACTGAGTGACTGTAAAATATTACAGTACCCAGAAGGAAATTGAGTAAAACATACTATTCCACTTGGGAGACTGGCGTCAGATTTTCGGGTCGTTACGATTGCGAACATTTACATGAAAACCAAGACCAACAGTTTAACGTGCTTGCCAAGGCACTGAGACGGAGACGTTTTGATACATTGTGTATATATATGATATACAGCCATCCACGGACCAACCTTTACAATTGTTGCTTGTAGATCAACCCGTACCGTGTGGTTGTTATTATTTGGCCTCGAGCTCCTAATATACAGATCGATAATCGTATTTAAACTTGCACCTAGTTCTTATATCAAACATAATATTCCCACGGAAACAATTTCTTTGTCATTTTACCTAATATTACCGCTATTATGCCATCAACATCGATAGTTTCCAGTAACGTTCAATCGGCCGCCAGTTAGAATGTCGAAAAGGCTTAGAATGTCAAGACTAAAGTAGTTTACGTTATTGCCCAAGGCCAATGTAACTACTCTGTCATAATTTTGTAGGATACTACGTTTATCAAGTTCAAGTATAAAGTTCCTCAGCCAAGGATGTATTGACGATATAATTTGTGAACTTTTTATTATTATGAAGTGTTTTTATTTTCATAATTATTGTCATTAAATCACTTTTCTTACATAATAAAATTATAAAAAAATACCCACCGATATCTACTGGACCGTGGCGGCCATTTTGACAGGTCCGCGAAATGCTTGTTTGTTATTACAAAACCGTTATCTCGAAAGTTTTGTTTAGGAACCCTACATGAAACTTATGTTATTGGAATCGTGATGAAATAAGCTATCAAATTTTATGTCACAAAAAAGGTAAATGTTGGCGTCTGTGACAAACGACTGAATCAGTTGGTAAATGTCACCTATTGGACCAGTCGGTGCCACGCTTGACAAGATATCGGGAACCAAACTAAAGTACTCCAGAGCGGAACCTCCGAACAATACAAGACATCTCCCGAATTATCGCTTTCTGAATCAAGACCTTGATCCAGCTTATAAAGAGGGCCTCCTTAAGTGCTGGCATTATGAGCCCGTAGATCCTCAATGCAAGGCAATGGCCTGCCCTCTTTTCCTCCAATTTTTGTTTATCTTGAGTATTCTGAGCCCAATTCTCACTCGTAAACTCTAACTCGTCTCCCATCGGCATATCCTAATAAATAAATGTTATAGATATTTACTATCCATGGTTATAAATACTTGTAATTTTTTTATCCCGTATCTACAAAAATCAGTAAAACTTTGGCGTAGACCTTTGTTTTCTAGTACCGATCTCCTCAACCTTGTGTCAACCATGGGGTTGGCACATGGGGTCATGATCTACGTCTTACTCGCGGTGACAACAATCACCTGTGGTCTTCCCATTTTAAGAGAACCTATAGTATGCTGGTATAAGGTAGTAGCGGTGGAGTGACTAGCTGCCCAAGGTGTACTGGATGGTAGACTGGATAAATATATAGGCTGTAGTCCAAAATCTGGCAAGCGGTTTAATCTTAAGACTCAGAATTGAATAATGCGACATGCCTTTCCATCTTCTAAATATCAATTTCTAAGAATATTGGTACAGACGCAATTTGCATTGCAACCACAAAACAAGCGGTGTCCAATAAAGTAATTTCTCTACCTATTTGCAATGCCAGTTTAATTATATATTTGCTAACAAGACCCAATTTCTTGTCTGACCCTAAATAAATTGTACCGTGAAGTTAATTTAAAGACAGAACGGCAAATTACCTTACTGTGGCACAATTATTTCCCCTTTATTTTTACCTTGGCACATTATTTGCCTTTTATTTTTTGTTTACGTTCTGCAGAAGAAAGGGTTAACCTGGCGAAACATGTAGCATTTTGTTTATTCTGTATCTCATTGCAGATGAGCATGATTTTAAATTACTTGCCGTGTAATTTTTAAAGTTGTGTCGCTGGCTGACTAAAATCATTTACATATCCTTCGACTGGCCGGCATGATTTTCTTCTTGTCGCTTCTGGGGCAGTCGGGAATTTTATTTTTAACAAAAAATATAACTAGAAAGTTTTAAATGAAAAAGTTATTTCATTTAAAACTTTCTAGTTATATTTTTTACCGAATTATTTTTAACCGTATTAGTCATATATATTTTTTATCATAACAAACAACCCTTCATTTCGATGCCCCACTTGATGGGATAGGAAAAAAAAATGGTTATTGAATTTTCCTTGAATTAAATAGGGTTTAATTTAATAAAATTCAAAAATGTTGTAGTTCGTTTTTGTGGCGAATAAACACTTGTTTTCTTTCACTAGTACACAATATAAAGACGCATTTTACCAGTTAAAAGAGGGCTAGCTAATTAACATCAATGGGGAAGAAATCTTCAACTTCGGGCTGCTACTGAGAAATTGTAGATGGAAAACACTTTTCTCGGTCCAGGAATCTTACCCAGTACCCCATGCCCACTGTTTAGCGATAACCTTTGCGACCTCTGAATCAACGAGACAGTGTTTACAGACAATATTAGTATACTACTGGTAAAGACAGTACACATTTCAATCGCCATAGTATTGTCTAAACAAGCAAAGGATTGCATAGCTGTTACGACGTAGACCGTACTGCCGTCCTAACGAAAAGTGCAGTAACTCGATTTTTGCCCCAAATTGAGTTAAGTACATATTTGGAATCTGCAGAATGAGATCTATATATTCTTTTTAGACACTTTTTACGTATCCATGACGTAGCCGGTTTTAATACTAAGCATAACTGCAATATCTAAGTCGGTGCTTTATGATTTACATATCAAGACCGACATAACTATAGTTAGGAATAACTTCCTTACGTTATTAAGTAGTTTTCCTAGCCATATCTGCAATAAGTATCGCGTAGGCTACGGTAGCCTACGCGATGATATCACAAGCTATGGGTATCCACTAATGCTAAGCTGTGTAATGGAGCGAATAAGATGTGCTATGAAGATGCGCCGCCGCGAGGTAGCTATGCGAGGAAGATACGCAGCTCGAGCTAAGCGATGCATTGACAGTAGGGAAAGCACGGGGAGCGGCTGCGGCTTACATAGAGCTTCACCACTCATGCATCCATAACTCCCTTCGAAAGCACGCATCCTTCCATATAAAAACATAGCTTAGTTGAATCCGTTTCCACCAGTGCTATGCTATCCAGACCATAACCCAATCAAACTAATGAGATTTTCTATAGTGATTGTGATTGGTAGATAACAAATCCATCCATAGCAATGTAACTAAGCTCATGGCTGATGGAAAAGCAGCGTAAGCGTCACTTGCCGAGTTCGGTCCGTAGATGGGTGACCATCTTAACATACTGAGATTCCTTCGTGCCTCGGGAAATACGATAACCTGTTGCTTTCGGCTGTCATTTGTTTGAAGTTTATTACTACTTTGTCGCAGTTAATGGCTTCCAATCTGGTATTTGTGCAATTACGTCGGGCGTTCCGCAGGGCTCTCATATCGGTCCAATATTATTTATTATCTTTGTTAATGACATACTTGAATGCTTCCGTTTCTGCGAATGTTTCATGTATGCTGATGATCTCAAGTTTGATAAAGTAGTCGAGTCAAACGATGATTCTGAGTTACAACAGAATGATCTGGATAAATTAATTAAGTGGTGTGTTAACAATGACATGGACTTATACATTAAAAAATGCTTTCATATTAAGTTTTCTCGGAAAAGGCTCTTAGTACCGACTGTTTATTTCATTGGTACCCACGCCATCCAGGAAGTGGAACAAATTAAAGACCTGGGTGTAATATTTGACAAAAAGGTCACATTTATACCTCACTTAGAGTACATCATCAAGCGAGCCTCTAGAACGTTGGGTTTTGTTATTAGAAATGTGGTTGGCTTTCGACGGGTTAAAACTAAAATTTTATTATACAAATGCTACGTTCGTAGCATTTTGGAGTACTGTTTGGAGGCCACATTATTCTACACATAAATTGAGTTTGGAGCGTATTCAAAAGAGGTTCCTCTGGCATTTGGCATATTCCTGTGGTATTGCCAAAAAGAAACGATCATACATGGCTAGGTTATTGCATTTTAAGATAAACTCTCTAGAGAAACGTAGAAATATTATCGATACAAGTTTTTTAATTAAAATCTTTTGGAACAAAATAGACTGCCCTCAGTTATTGGGCAAAATCAAATTCCGAGCTCCAGCAAGATACTCCCGTGCTCCTATCACTCCTTTCTACCCTCCACCACGTAGAACCGTTCTCGGTGACAACTCGACCATACCCCGGATGTGTATACTCTTAAATAGCTGCAGCAATCTTGCAGATGTGCATGCGGACATTTTTTTGACGCTTGAAAGTGCTGTTTAATGGCTTAATTGAATAAAGAAATTTTGATTTTGATTTTTTGAAAAACACGAATTTAAACAATCTGCGAGTGAACCCTTAGTATAAGAAGTGAATTGTCGACCATTCAGCTGCCAGTATCAATGCTGGGAGCTGACTGGCCGCGTGGGTGTCTAGTATCAATACTAGACGCCCACGCTGCCAGAGATACATCGTCGAGTAGTCACGTTACTTAAATTAATTTAATTTCTACGTGTCTGTACATGGTTACGCGTTTGTATGTACGAACACATCATTATTACCTACCCTGGTGACCTCCGTGACCCCGCATAGAAGTCATGCTGGCCAATATCTCACCGGAGACACCCGACAAACTGTTGCTAAATAGGGAGCTCCATAAATATCAAAATTAATAGGCAACGTAAAATTCAAACATATTGTTAGTCATTGTTCAGTGTATCTGTGTAAACTTTTCATTTCCGTGTCATAACAGTCGGTTGACTCAAATGAAGAACGTTCAAAATATAATAAGTCAAATGGTTTTCCATCAGTACGCATGGTTGGAGTTGAATTGGAATCCTCTCATGTATTGTTTTGTTTTGTCTACAAATTTGGTGTTGTTATGTCGTGATATTTTTTTTCAACTAAGGCCCATATTCCAAGTCTGAAGGTTAAAGGACTTCCAATTCCATGACTAAAGAAAAGAATCATTTAATAAAGTTTTCAAAAGAAGCTTTCAGTTAGGGCATAGTCATCTAAACCTAACGATATATAAAAGTTCAGCTCAATCGGTTAGAGATTATAAAATTCAGCTGCAAGATTTATTTATCCATACTAACTAATTAACAAGGCAAGTATAAGCGTGTGAAAAACCCAAGATTTTTGTCAAAATATGATAAATTATAATATTTTATTGGTATTTGATGATTCGGGTTGGAGTCGAGTTGGAGAACATGTCTTGGAATATGGTCAAAACACATACACATGATACGAAGTCATATTGCATTACGTTGCAACGTCGTTTCACAATGATACGATTTCAACATACTACGGTACGACGAGGGTAATGTCGTGAATTGTGGGTTTCTAAAAATACTTCTATCATTCATGTAATCTTTTGCTAGCAGGGCATGTCAATGGGTCCGTGGCTTTGGCCCCCAGTGGTCGAGGCACCTGTTGCCGACGCCCCCGATAGGATCAATTTAATATTAATATTTTTTGTGCTTTTTCACTTAGTACAGTAAATGAGAAAAGTGTTTCAGCATAATAAAGTATTTTTCCTTGCTAAACAAAAGTTATCTATTTAATTGTAGAGAGAATAGATCGCCACTTACCCATATCCTTACACACCTTTTTTCCCATTTACAAGCATATTTTACACTTGATTATTTTTATGTTTAGAAAATTTTAAAACATTTCACATGTAAAAAAAAATTTACCCTATGAGTACGTTTGTTTTTTAAGCCTGATTATTTTGTTTTGTTATTAAAACTGACTGTTATAATTAGTTATAATTATTTTCATTTCTTTAAGGTTTCATAATAAATAATAAGTAATATAATAATATATATAAAAATTGTTACTCTACGTGTACGTTTGTTTTTAAGCCTGATTATTTTGTTTTGTTATTGCTATTGAAACTGACTGTTATAATTAGTTAAAATTATTCTTATTTAAGGTTTCATAGTATATAATGTTTAATTATTATTGTTACAAAGACAAAAAGAACATTTCACTATGTTAATAGTTAGTTGCTTTGCAGTAATTTTTAAGACTGACGATTTAAAATCACTATATTATTTTATTACATTTGAGACTGATTATTATCTCTCTCTGCCTAGCCTTTTCCCAACTATATTGGGGTCGGCTTCCAGTCTAATCGGATTCAGATGAGTACCATTGTTTTACATGGAGCGACTGCCTATCTGACCTGCACAACCAAGTAACTAGGTAACACACGGTACGCCTTGACAAGACTGGGACTGATTATTATAATTAAGTAGTATATGGGTGATGAAAACTCTTATTGAGATAAATAATGAAAAGTAACTGAGACTTTCATTTTTCAAAAGATACAACCAATATAAAAGCATTTCTTTTTTGTAAATATTAAGATTTAATATTATTCATATACTTAAAATCAATAAACATTTATTATTTTTATACAACATTTTTGTGCCTGACAGTACATTTGATCAAAAACTGCTTTCATATAAATTTACCGAATCAGGGGTGTCGGCCACAGGTGCATCGACCACTGGGGGCATAAGTCACGGACCCATGTCAATAGTGCAATTAATGCAATGGGTGGGTTTGGCCACACGCTTGTTAGGTCGTCACTTTCCACCGTAGGGTTGTAGCACCTTTTTTTTTTTTTTTTTTTTTGGGTGGGAAATCATCCTATGACTTCTCCCGCTCTGGGTGAAGCGGGAGGGCGTGTCAGACTTTTACTGACTAAAACCCACCCGTGCTCCTTCAGTTGCTTGAGCCAGGGCCGCGGTAACTCTTTTTCAAATTTATCCGCGACCCAGACAGGCATTGGCCCTAGTTGGCCCCGTCAATTTTGCTGACATCTCTTTGAGGCGCGCGTGGAACACTACGCGCCGTCGACTCGGGCCTGGTCCTTATCGGACGGCGAGCTACCCATTACTCGTCGTCCGCAAGCCCGCGCCTACGGTGGCTGGGAATCAGCTTGCGACTCCCGACGCCCAGGGCGTCTCCTGCGGCGGCTTGGGGCGTGAGGGTGCCTCCGTTGCGTCTCCCTCACGCGTTCTGCCTCCTCCTTTGCGAGCATTACTGCTTCGCAGAAGGAGGTGACAGCTTCCCATGCCCTCTCGCTCCGTACCATGGTCTTGACCAGGGCCGGACGCGAGAGGTCGCCTCCGCCGATCGCCTCCACGAGGACACGGCGTTGCTCCGCCCAAGCGGGGCAGACCTCCACCGTGTGTTCTACCGTGTCCTCCGGGCGATCCAAACAATGGTGACACCCGGGCGTTTCCTCCCGCCTTATCCTTATCCGTGTTAGTTAGATTGCTGTTAGGTGCAGGTGAAGGTCACACGGTTTCACTGTACTAGATGTAAACGTTCAATTAAAAAAACTAGACAATATCTGACAATGAAGACATGGTCCTGAGATGACGATGAAAGATGATGAAGTCCTCAAAAATTGAGGCCCAAGCTAACCTATATCACAGTTTGCCAGGTCCAAAATTAACGTAATCTTAGGTTGGTTTTAGGAAGCATTTAATGTTGCATTTCATGAAAACTGAATACTAACTAAGGTTTTAAAATGATTGATATTCTAAAAAGTATTACGGTTTTCCTATTTTTGGGCTTTATTGAGGCAGTTTTTCTATAACCGAGGACAAAGTTTACTGATAGATAGTGGTGTCAATGGCTATCCACCCGATAACTTAGGTAGAAAGTATTGGTAGAGCGGTGGTCATACAGCATGGATTTCGCGGAACCATCTCTCGGGTACAATTAAAGCTTCTTGTTTTAGATGATCCATCGCTGAAAACGTCCCCGAATTGCGAGTCTTTGGAAGGTATAGCAAATAATAAGGTCATGAGAAAACATCGCTTATTATGACATCTTGTCTTCATTCTGAAACGGGTAATGTGTGATTTGGAACAAATCCAGCAGACCTACAGACTACTAACACCTAGACCACAGAGGGATTTTCAACACTTGCCATACAAAACAAGGGTGTCAGTGAGTGTGACCAATTTCCCATAGGAACTGCCGGCTGCGACAAGTTATTTCATTCACGACGGCAACACTGTTAACTGACAGTTCTCTTGTTTACATTCTGCGATACATATTTTGAAGGAGTGCTATAAATTACTAGAAAGGCGATATATTGTTGTTCAATGTGCTAATCAACTGTTCAAGAACTCAACCTATTGTTATCTTCGCGGAGAATGCCCAGCTTTAAGAGAAATAATAGCCGCAAGTACTGCATTTTATACCCCCTTATTTAATTAGTGACAAAAAAAAACTACCTAACAAAACAGTAATTTTCTGTTGTCAACATCAATTGACAGCTGTCATTGGTACAGTCGACATTGAATTTTGACATTTGACAGTGAAAAGTTGCCAGCTGCACTCGGAGCTCCTACATATTGAGGAAAATTAAGTATTTCCAACTCGGCAGTGGCGCACCGTGAATTATCTTGGCAATAAAAACAGCAAGTCGTCGTCATTACATATCCACACATTGCTCTGCCCCTCTCATTGCAAATGATCACCGCACAATACCAAAATGTCACACCGCACGCCCCCAGAAACTCAATCAAGCCATACTGAGACTGAAACAGACCTAAGCACTGCTGCACAAGAAAGCGATAATTCCTACGTAAACAAAAAAAGGAACAAGAAACGCCCTCGTACCGACGGTCCCCGTTCACCTGACGATAAAGTGCTGGAGAATAAATTGCAGCAGGATTTTAAGAAAGAAATAATGGACATGTTAAATAACTGGAAGGTAGAATTAAAGAATAATAGATTCCAAGTTGAATTATATGTTTAACAAGCAAAGTATCCTTATAGCTCAGGTCTCCACTGACTTATCAGCATACAAAAAGCCTTGGAAGAGACAGATAGATCCATGACATTCATCAGTCAACAGTACGAAGATATCAAGTCGGTGGTGGAACGCTTGGAAAACGAACGTTCAACTCAACGAAAATGTATCGAAAGCGTTGAAAAGAAAGTACATGACCTTCACTTGAAATCCCGATCCTCTAGTATCGAAATAAGAAATATCCCACAGGGTGAACCGAAACATGTGCGGACCTTTCCAACATTGTCTGCAAAATTGGGCACGCCATTGGATCAACGACGTCCGCATTGGATCTCCGTGACATATACCGCATACCCGGCAAGCCTGACACGATCCGACCGATAGTTGCTGAGTTTCACTCAGTGCAAATTAAGCAGAAGACGATCGCCGCCGTACGGACGTTTAATAGCAGTAAAGCAACCTCAGAAGACAAACTGAACACAGAAACTATTGGTGTCCCCGGTAATTACAGGCAGTTTACGTCAGCGATCACCTGCCTGCGAGCACAAGGAAACTCTTCTACCTCAGCAAGGAATTTGCAAAGAACAACGGCTACAAGTTCTGTTGGTCCTCAAATGGGAACATATTTATACGCAAAGTACAGGGCGAAAAGCAAATACTTATTTCTTCAGAGCAATCATTATTGGATTTACGCAGTACTAAGTGACTATTTTTGTTACACATGACACCAATTGTTTATCTAACTTCCACATACTCCGGTCATGTAAACTGTTTTATTTTAGTGAATACTACCAACAAAAGTGAAAAGAAAACTAGTTATATAATTGTAAAAACAACAACTCACGTTCACACACACTACACAATCCTACAAACATACAATCACCCTAACATTCATGCGCCTCATATAACCCTCCCAGTGTACTTCCGTAGCCATCTTTATACAACGTTCAAACACCGTTTTGAGATATCTACGCCCCCTAATGGCTAATTTCGACAATATAAATAACATAAACAACGACCTTGACTCATGTAATTTCGATAACTCGTACACCTGTTCCCCACAAGAATGCAGAAAATACGGTGGCAACTCAAATCGAGAAATTAAAATTCTACACATAAATATTAGAAGCATAAACAAAAACTTCGACCAACTTTGTATGTTGATATCTTTGACAAATGTTGAGTTGGACATCATCGTCCTTACCGAGTGCTGACTTAGTAAGGTTACAAATCTGCCTGTCTTGGATGGCTATCTCTCACACTACACCAGGAACACAATAAATCAGAATGACGGTATAGTTATTTTCACAAGTACAAAACTAAATTGCTCAATTCGCGAACCGGTTTTTAAAGACGCAAATTGTCTTGTATGCCGAATAGGAAAAGTCCTAGAAATAGTCGCTATATATCGCTCTCCCTCACTCAAGACTCGAAATCACTTCGATAACTTCATCAATAGTCTAAATGATGTCTATACCGGACTAAGAACCAGTAATGCCATCCTCATTGGTGATATCAACATCGACATTAGTACCGAGAGCAGAGACTCAAGCTCTGAGGAATATCTAACCTTCCATGCAACCCACGGATTCGTTCCAACCCATATATTTCCTACTAGAATCAAAGCATGCCTTGACCACATCCTAATAAAATCAAAATTGACCTCTACAACCTTAGTATTAGAGTCACACATAACCGACCACATGCCTGTCGTAATGTTCATAGACAATATACACCCAAAATGTCCACATAATATGACAAAACCTCGCATTGACTACCCATCAATTAAATCGGAACTAGAAAGTACAGATTTTACACATATCTTAGGAATGATAAACGCTAATGATGCAACAAAAAACTTAATATCAACCATCTCTTCAGTCATAAACAAACATACGCAAATGGTCACCGTGTCTAAAAAACATAAAATTCTGAAACCGTGGGTCACACCGGGTCTACTGCATTGCATTAAAAACCGTGATAGGTTACACATTAAGGCAAAAAAGACCCAGACAACATGACGCTCAAAGTAACATACTCTCCCTACAGAAATTTTCTTAACCAACTCCTCCGAAAACTGAGAATAGCCCATCAAAGAATAGAATTAGAAAAAGCTGGCAATGACCCTAAAGCCTTATGGAAAATTATAAAAGAAATAACAAATACAAAGAAAATAAAAACCAGTCCACTAGAACTACTCAAAATTTTTAAGAACCCTAAAGCTTCCGTCAACCAAGTCTGCAACTATTTCACGGAAGTCGGAAAAAATCTGGCAGATGTGATACTCCAAACACAAACTTCGCCTACTGATAATGGCCCCCTGCAACCATCTATCCCCGGCACCTCACCCTGCCTACCCAACTCTCTCGTTATAATGGAGGTAGACGAAGCTGATGTCGAATCTACCATATTACAGCTAAGGCCTGACTGTTCCACCGGTTGGGACGGTATTCCGTCTTCCATTCTCAGAGACTGCCGACACGTATTGATTCCTGCTATCACCCACATTTTTAATCGAGCCATTATAACTGGTGTTTTTCCAGACGATTTGAAAAAAGCAGTAGTCCACCCTATATATAAGTGTGGGAATAGAGACTGCGTCAGTAACTATCGGCCAATATCAGTTCTATCAGCGATGTCTAAGATCCTGGAAAGAGTACTGTACAAATCGTTTACAAATTTCCTAAATCGCTTTAAAATCATTGCAGATAACCAGTACGGTTTTAGGACTGGAGTTTCTACCGATGACGCCGTCTTGGATTTGACGGGTGCGGTATTAAAGAATCTAGACGAAAGAAATATATGCCTATGCATATTCCTAGATTTATCAAAAGCATTTGACGCAGTTTCTATTCCTATTCTCCTAGCTAAATTAGAAAGAGTGGGAGTGAGAGGCTTACCCCTCAATATATTCAAAGACTATCTCACTCAGCGGAAACAACGTGTCAAAATAGGGGACTACCTTAGTAATGAATACAAAATCTCATTTGGAGTCTCACAAAGGAGCATCTTGGGTCCTCCCCTATTTCAAGTCTACGTAAATGACCTCTGCACAATTAATCTCCCAAATACAAGGATTTTCACATACGCACACGACACCGCAGTTTTCGTATGGGGACCAAACTGGCAATCAGTTAAGGAAAGAGCCGAATATTCTCTTTCTAGGATAATGACCTGGCTGAGACAAAATTTACTGACACTTAACCTAAGTAAGACCAATTTCCTACCTTTCGCTATTAGGCCGACCTCTAAACCCCCGCCTGATTACTCCATAAAGGCACACATCTGCGATAACCAGCAAGGCTGTAATTGTCAGGTTGTCTCTCCGGTGAGCACTGTTAAATACCTGGGAGTGCAGATTGATAGTGGACTGAGATGGAAAAAGCAGATTGACACTGTTATATCTAGGACCAGGCGTTTAATTTTTGTTTTCAGAAACTTAAGGGAATCTGCAACACCAGCAAAATTAAAACTGGTCTACTTGGCCCTATGTCAGTCCATTATACAATACTGCATAACCGTATGGGGGGGTGCTGCTAAGACGTATCTGCTCGGACTGGAAAGAGCACAGAGAGCAGTACTTAAGGTCATAAACAAAAAGCCGTACAGATATCCTACATCACAACTTTTTGCTGAATGTGGGGTCCTTACAGTGCGGCAACTCTACGTGATCAAAGCCATCCAAAGAACACAACGAAGTTCGCCTCTCCCAGACCCAAACAAACGTCGCAAGAAATCCGTCTCCCCTGCAGTCTCTTGTAGAACTTCATTTGCTAGACGTCAGTTTAACACCTTATGCTGCAAGTTGTATAACACTGCAAATAGTGAACTAAACTTAGCTGGACTGACCCGACTCGAGACCAAAAATAAATTGTTACACTGGCTCCAAACACAGGACTATCAGGAGACAGAAGGGTTATTTACTTTCACGAAATAACTACAACTTCAACTGTCATGGCTCATAATACACGAGAAAAGGGTGCGAACCTAACTTCACTCACTCACACTACACACATTACACTCAACTCATCTCAATTCTAAACTACACTCACAAAAACCACAACCAGGTATGTTTATTGTTTTCTCTATCCTCTTGAATTTTATTTGATTTAACGTTGATTCTTTAGTTAATCTTAATCTTAATTTGATTTATTATTTTATCCTTAATTTGATTTTGGCCTGATTTTAATCTGACTTTAGTTTGATTACGAGCTGATAAAAATTGTAGTTTGATTTTAATTTTATATAACTTAGATGTTAATTTGATTATGGTTCATTTAAATTTGATTATAATTTGATATTCGTTTTAATTTAATTCAATTTATTTAATTGATTTTTATTTTATTTGTAATTTGATTTTGAAATTTGATTTTTATTTGATTATAACTAGATTTTAATTGATTTAATTTGGTTTTAGATTTATACAAATTTTCATTGATTCTGTTAAATTTAATTTAATTTGTTTTAGCTACTTATTTTGCCCCCAAAATACAGGCTTAGGCCTAGTTTGGGAGTTAGCATTATCATAATATATGACGTGTTACCTTTGTGTCAAATAAACATTTTTATTTATTTTATTTATTTATTTAACTACGCTTGAGTATTATTAGCTGGAACTAGCGCTCAGCGTAAGACTTAGCACGAACTGCGATTTTTAGTAGATCGGTTTTTTTTCCGGTAAGTCAGTGACCTATGGAATTGTATGAAACTGCACGCATTAAGGAAGAAAAAACCCGCTGAAATAGTACTAAAAAATTCACGGGAATAAAAATCACAATGCATGATAAGTCTAATTTGCACGAAAACGAATATTGTTAGCAAGGAATAGTAGTAGATGGATTGATTTGTTCGCTCTTAATCTCCCATTTGGGCCGTCGCGTCGTACGTGGATTATTGGGGTCTCTTGTGGACTATCTGTAATCTAGACAAAGAGCATCTTTAATACTTCTATTATTACTTTTAATTTTGTTTAACCCTCACTTGCAATGAAGCCTTACCTTTATAGAACCACGATATATATTTTTAAGGAGAGGAAGGGAGGAGATAAAACTGACGGAGCTAGGTACTCGAAATATGAGATTGGATAGCTCTCTCGAACCAATCTCATAGTAAACTCCTTGTCTATAAAATCATTTGTATCGGAAATCTTTGTTGTAAAATGTTGGCCCATGTTAATAAAAGTTTTATATTTCAAAGAAAACGTGTCACATTTCAAAACCTAATCCTAAATTATTTTTAATCCCTGTCGTGAACTTATTACTGTATAACAAATTATTTTATATAAAAAAAACTTACATTTTCATTTTTAAAAACTAAACTTCCAAGTTTCTTATCAAATCTTAAGCAAACTAACATACCTTTATAAAAGTTTAATAGCCACTTTTATTAAAGAATCTAAAGTAAAGAAAACTTTTTCAAATACCTTTTTAAGGGCACATTTCGTGAAGAATTAAAAAAATAATTTATTTAGAAGCAAGCAAGAGAATGCGCGATAAAAGTAAATGAGGCGTGAATAAATAAGGGGATATCTCTGTTTCGTTCTTACACGATACAATTTAGGATCGGTCCTTATCGGGTAAAGCAGATTTATTACAGACGGATTTAAACGGTAAAATTGATAAATACGACAAAACAGCGTTAAGAAAAAATTTTGAATGCCTATTTATACAAAATTAATTTTCATTGCATAAGATTAATTTTAAGATAGTTGGTTTTTAGTACACTGTTATAACTTACCTACATTACTTAATACTACTTGAATAAAGATAAGATATTATAACAGAGTATCACCAACTAAACAGACACATCTTACAAATAAAAAGAAATGCTTATAGATTCGAATAAAGTGATTTCCACACAATTACCCGTCAATATTAAACTAAATTCAGAGAAAATGTCACAAACCTGATGGCTTGGCATTGACCATAGACTGAATCACTGTTGCGTGCACTACAAAAAAGAAACAATAATGAATAAGAAAAAAACTATTTAAGTTTGACTGCAACATATTATTATATGTATTTGATAAACAATCGCAATTCCCTTCGTATGGAGAAACTACCCAAATGATCACCACAAGACCCTTTCGGAGTTATACCTAAAGGGTCCTACAAAGTACGATACTGATCCAAGTCTTTGAGGCTTACTCTAATGATTTACACCGGTATAAAGGCCGTTTTCAGTCTGACTGAATTTATGACTAGATCACATAAGCTTATGACCGGTCCGTTCACACCTGAACGGTTTTTGGAAACGTCTTTACAGAGGTTTATAGTAGTTTGCGAAATGCTGGCGAATTAATTATTTGTAGGGGTTATATTGATTTGGGCATTTCAGAAATAGGATTAGTTGAAAAGATTTTATAAAAATAATGAAAAGTGTTGTTAAGAAAAAAAAAAGTGAATAGTGAAGATTAAAACGGTTTGTTGAAGTAATTAGCGAACATTAAAACCGAAAAAATCAAACATACACCCGAACATAAAACCTCTTCCATTTTGGAAAATCGATTGAAAATAGGACGTGCTATTCAAAATGAACATTGCAAGTCGATAATAGCCGACTCACCTCGCTTTCTGTTCTCAGCTACGGCAATTACGCTGTCGTAACAATTATGCTACGCCGTAGCCAGCAACATCTACGGCGTAGCAATTGCAAACTACTTAATTTATTATTTTTATTTCAAACATACGCAGGCATTATTTTATTAATATTTATGTACCGATCATTGAATCAGCTTTTACTGTAATTACTGCAGGTAATTGATCTTCTAAGCGACCTTCCTGATGAGTCGACGCGATTTGATATATTTCATCTTCGATCTTTCGATCTTCTCAGTGAAGCGATTTAAATTGGTTGACGTTCACATGGACGCAATGCGATGCAATTTGAACGAATTGCACTTCAATTATTGCTAAAAAAATCTTATTTTCAATATCCATAGGCCCCTTTGTGGTATGATTACAAATTTCATGTTTATTGTTCAAGTTATCCTCATTTCATAAAAAGCTACAAAAAGTAACTAATCATAACAATACGAAATGTGAAATTGTGTCGAAACAACAGCGCGTCGTTTGAAGCTGAAAATCAATTGTAATTTATATGCCACTGAAATAAATAATTTAAAAGAAGTCGCGCTGCCCTTGGGTCAAGTTTTACTGTACTATACCAGACCAACCGACGATGCTCCATCTCATTGAAACGCACCAGCACGGGTTTAGTTTTACCCTAGGAGGCTCCAAGTCTATGGCACACATTAAGAAATTCAGTCTTGAAATCATCAATTTTGAGCTGGTTGGAGATAACTTCATGTATAGTGTCACACAACTTCTCACCCGGTCTCTCAGGGATTCCGTGAAATAACAAAACCTTTCTCCTCATAGCTGTCTCATGACTATCTAGGCTTGACGATAACAGTTCAATCTGCGTCTTGAGGTGTGACAGTGTTTTGCAGACGAAGTACTTAAAGTCCGTGAAATCTTTAGACATAGATGCTAGGTCTGAGTGCGTGGGGTCACTTCCGGCAGTAACTCTCTGCAGCTTTTCTTTATATTGATGCTTGCGAGAGCTAAACAGCTTCTCCAATTCCTCCAAGCTATGCACCAGTTTCTTTAATTCTTGGAAATTATGTTGGGGTTATGAAAGAGAGTGAAGTAAAAAGCAAAATATGAAGCTAAGGTGGGTTTTTTAGTTACTTAGTACATAGAATATTTAAAAAGTATTATTTTTAATTAATTTTTATTATGGGAGCCAAAAATGAATGTTCACTTGACACGCCGACACGTAGGAAAAAAAGATATAAATGCAACATTTGTAAACTTTGCAATCCCATTATGAAATAAACTATTATTACTGGCAACCCGATACCATAGCAGTATTTTATAGAGAACTAACTTTCCGCCCGCAGCTTCGCCTGCGTGGACTACATGATTTTGGTTGTTTCATTTATTCCAGTTTTGGCGGAATATTGCAAATTATTATCCAAACATATCAGTGAAGATCTGATGAAGAACTTCGGAGATAAAGCACATAACTCTTCAATAAATAATGGCATATCTCTCGGGATTGCTGCAATGGCATGTATGTTTATTGTTTATACCATTTCATAACATAACAACACGCCAGTACGCTCTACCGGGGTACGCAAATGTGTACAGCTCACCTTGATATACACTCATTTCACCGGTTATGTTCAGTTTCTTATATTCGGGTAATCTATTCTGGCATTATAGGAACCTTACTTAATTACTTGCCTATTAGGTAGGTACAACTAAAAAGTCATCATCATCTTCCTAGCCTTTTCCCAACTATGTTGGGGTTGGCTTCCAGTCTAACCGGATTCAGCTGAGTACCAGTGTTTTACATGGAGCGACTGCCTATCTGACCTCCACAACCCAGTAACTGGGTAACAGCGGTACCCCTTGGCTAGACTGGTGTCAGATCTCAAGCTTCTGACTACTCGTAACGACTGTCAAAGATCTTCAAATGACAGCCGGGACCAGCGGCTTAACGTACAACTAAAAAGTGAAAATAAAAAAAACTTTTTTTCAAAAAAATACTTTCAAATTCAAATTCAAATAGCCTTTATTTACAAACTTATAACTAATTATTTACATAATGATATCTTTTGTACAGGTAAACAGTTTGTTTTGCTTTTCAGCATAGGCCTCCCCCAGACCCTTCCACAGTGCACGATCGTGTGCTTTTCTCCTCCATGACGCTCCTGCTGTCGTTCGCAGGTCGTCCTCCCACCTGCGCATCGGTCTCCCTCTACTTCTCATCCCTTCTCTCGGGTACCATTCAGTAACGTCTTTGGCCCACTTCTCCATTCTACTTCTGATTGTGTGCCCTGTCCACTGCCATTTAAGTTTTTTTATTGTGAATGTCACGTCTGTAGTATTTGTTTTTTTCCTTATGACTTTTAATTTCACTCTATCTTTTCTCTTCAGGTTCAGTATGCTACGTTCCATATTATGTTGGCATGTTTCTAGCTTTCTTATATTTTCGGTAGTAAGAGGCCATGTTTGGCAGCCATACGTCATAACGGGAAGAATGCAGGAGTTGAACGTTTGGCTTTTTAGTTTGAGAGGTATTGATGGGTTTTTAAGAATTTCTTTTAATGACCAGTACCTTTTCCATGACGAGTTAATCCTGTTTTGGATTTCTTTGGCAGTGAGTTCTGTTGGGGATATAATTTGTCCAAGGTATGGATATTCTTCGACATATTCGATGGTTCCGTTGTTAATCGAGATTGGTACTTTTATGCTGTTGGTCATTAATTTAGTTTTCGATGTGTTCATCTGGAGTCCAACTTTGTTACTTTCTGTTACTAGCTGTTCAAGCATTTCCTGTAGATGTTTTGGGTTATTGGTAACGAGAATGAGATCGTCAGCAAAGCGCAGATGGTTAAATGTTGCTCCGTTTATTTTAATCCCATAGCCGTCCCAGTCTAGATTTCTAAATGCCTGCTCCAGAGTGGCAGAAAAGAGTTTCGGCGACAGTGGGTCTCCTTGTCTCACACCCTTCTTTATTTTGAATTGTTCTCCCACTCCTTCTGTCTTTACCCTAGCTGTCATATTTGTGTAGATTTGTTTAATTAGTCTTATATACTTCTTAGGTACACCTTGATTCAGTAGTGCTTCCCATATACATGGATGTTTTAGCGAATCAAAAGCCTTGTTGTAATCTACGAATGCAAGGTAATAGGTCATTCGGTACTCGTTGTATTTCTCAATAACCTGTTTTATCGTATGAATGTGGTCTACCGTAGAGAATCCACTGCGGAATCCTGCTTGTTCTTTCGGTTGGTTTTCATCTAATACCTTTGTAATTCGGTCCAGAATTACCTTAGCGAATATCTTATACAAGTTCGACATCAAGCTTATCGGGCGGTAGTTACCGATATCGTCCCTACTACCTTTTTTGTGTAGTAAGATAATCGTTGAAGTTGACCACTGAGAAGGTATTTCTTCCTTATCCAATATTTTGTTGAACAGGTCCCGCAGAGTTTCCAATACGACGTGAGCTGAGCCTTTCAAAAGTTCGTTTGAGATACCATCTTCGCCAGGTGATTTTCCGCTCTTTTGAGATTGTATCGCTTTATCTATTTCAGAATCTAAGATTGGAGGGACTTCTTCATCGCCATAGTTGTCTATTAGGCTTGGTTCCCGAGGTGGGTTTTTATTATTCTCGTTGTAGAGGTCTCTGTAGAAGTTAGTTGCTATCTTTAGTATGTCAATTCTCTTTATCTTGTCTTTCTTAATTCTGTGATTATGTAATTTTGGTATCCAATCTGTACTTTCTTGCAATTCTTTCCAAGCTTTTTTCACTCCTCCTGTGGTTTTTAAATGGAATATTATTCTCTCTGTTCTTGTATCTTGTCTATGTTTCCTTATACATTCTTTAATTCTTTTGCTTATGCGCGCTATCTCCTTTCTGTCTCTTGGTAAACGTTGTTGTAGGGTTTGGCGTTTTAGTAATAGCTCTTTTGCTTTTTCACCCACTTTGTCTCTATTGGTTTTGATTGCTGCTATTCTACTTTCTGCTTGTCGTAGTTCTTTTTCCAGGGTGTCATAATCTTCACATATGCATGCAGTTTCTTTTGCGTTTCGCAGTGCTTCTTTGAGATGGACCAAAGTGTCGTCTGGTAGCGGCAGATGTACTTGTTTCTTTGAGCTCCTTATGTGCTTCCTTGATGGTTTTTGCTGGCTTCCATGGACTTTTCCGCGTACCATGCGGTGGTCAGTATTGAAGTTAAGATGCTTAATGACATTTACGTCCATGAAAAGTTTACGTTTGTTGGTGAGTATGAAGTCTATTTCATTTTTCACAATACCATTTGGAGAAATCCATGTCCATCGTTTATGCGGTTTTTTATTGAAGAAGCTGTTCATGACGTACAAGTCATGTTCTTGGACAAAATCTATCAGTCTTTGACCGTTTTTATTCCGTCTACCGGTTGTGTAAGGTCCCAAGTGTTTACTATCGGTATTGGTTATTTTGCCTACTTGGCCGTTAAAATCTCCCATTACAATAACTGTGCTGTGTAAATTCTCCATCGTCAGTGTGAGTTCTTGGTAGAAAGCGTCTTTTGTTTCTTCTTTGGTGATTTCAGTAGGTGCGTAGACTTGAACTATCGATATTGGGTGCATGTAACCAGGTAAATTAATATTTAGTACTGCTATTCTATCCGAAACTCCGACGAAACCTTCTATCCTGGATTTCAGATAAGATTTTATTAAAAATCCAACACCATACTGTCCTGTGGTCATATTATTATAATAAAATATAAAATCTCCATGTTCTTCTATTTTTTCATCAGAACGTCGAACTTCACATAAGCCAACGATGTCCCATTTTATTGATTGAAGAGCCTGTTCTAGTTCGTATAGGGATTCATGTGATTTCAGCGTCCTGGTATTTAGGGTTGCAATATATAGGCTGTACGCTTTGTTTTTATTCGTAGTCAGGTTTTCATTCGAAGCTTTTGAGATTTTATTCATAGTTTTTGGGTTTTTATTCGTAGTTTGTTTGTTTCTATTCGTGGTTTCTAGGATTTTATTTGTTGTTTTTAGGTTTTCATTCGAAGTTTTTGGGTTTATATTCGTGGTTTGCTGGTTTTTATACGTGTTTTTGCGGTTTTTATTCGTAGTTGTTTGGTTTTCATTCGATGTTTTTGTGTTACTATTCGTAGTTTGTAGGTTTTTAATCGTAGTTTCTTGGTTTTTATTCGTTGTTTTTAGGTTATCATTCGAAGTTTTTGTGTTTTTATTCGTAGTATTTATGTTTTTATACGTAGTTTTTAGGTTTTTGTTCCTAGTGTTTAGGTTTTTATTCGTAGTTTTTAAATTCTCATTCGTAGTTTCTGAGTTTTCTTTTGTTGGTTTTTGTTCATAACGGGGTGAATCTGGGGGGTTTTGGTCTTTTACCCCCTCGGTGACCAGCCGGCTTGGGGGAGTTTTTTCCAGGGAAAACGTTTTAATATTTAATAATTTTTGTGATTTTTTATTTGGAGTACATTTGGGGGGCCTTGCTTGTTGCTATTCTGATTCATCTGAAGAGAGTGCTGTGGTGTATCTCGGTGTATCCTGGTTTCTAGTACCTTGTAAGAAGGAAGTCATTGAACTTTGTCCCTTTGGTTTATTCTTGTGTACTTTGGTTCGTTTGGTAGCTTGACCTTTAGGCGAACGAGATTTACATACATATGCATTTTTGTTGTAGTTTGGTGGAGTAATTTCTAACTCCCTTTTTTGAGTTGGTTTACTCTGAGATTCGAATAACTCCTTACTGTTATTCGGTTTCATATTTGAACCGGTTTCCTTAACAATAAGGCGATCATAGCGTAGAAATGCTATTTTCCCCTCGTTTCTCTCTATTTGTACTTGTTTCTGAAGTTCTCGTCTCTTTTCCAAGATTTGTTTAGGGTAGTCCTCTTTTATGTAAATTGTTTTATCTTTCAGGTATTTTTGGTTTTTCAGAATAGTTAGTTTTTTGCCGTACGTAGTGAAGGTTACAGTAATGGGTCTTACTTTGTTTTCTGTCTTTTTTCCCATTCTTCTAACCATTTCTATTTCATTGGGAGTACAATCGATTTTTAAATCGTTTGTAACAATTTTTAAAATATTTCTTTCCAATTCTTCGTACGACCTTTCTTCTTCCTTAACAGCAAAGAAAATTACATTTCTAAATCTTATGTGTTTTTCTATTTCCAGAATTCTTTGATTTTGTTCAGCTCCATTTTTCTTAATATTATCAATTTCTTCTTGAATAATATTAAATTTCTGGTCCAAATTTTCATTTATACTGTGTGTTATTCTAGTCTCCAATTGACTTAACACCTCTTCGGAGTCCTTTTTAATATCAACTCTCAACTCTTTAATTAGTTGTTCAAAAACAGACATGCTGACGCCCTCTTTTGACATTACTTTGTACTACGTTCTCACTGTGCAATCCAGAGATCGATGACGTACGTCGTTTTGCTACTCGACAATAGATGGCGCTGTACACGTCTAGTGATCGAAAGTGATTTTAAAGTTTCGAATTTCGATGTTATAAATAATTGTTTGTAATACAGCACTTTTTGAGGTCACACACTTAAGTTATTGCCACTATAACTTATTATTGTTGTTTGTCTGTGTTTTTCTACAATTTTGGTGGTGCACTGTTAATTTTAGCACTACCGGACCAGTTTTTTTTTATATTCTTATTTTCACAGTTCACAGTTCACAGGAGTATTCGATTGTTTATATCACTTAATAGTGTCAATAATCTTCATGAAGAATCACTTTTTACTGTTGAAATTTTCGTAATTTATTTGATTGCAATTAAAATTCGAGAGCGCTAAGAATTCAATGTTTACTTCGCAAGCTACCCACTTTTTTTAAACAAAAAAATACTACCGAATGCCAAATAAAATACTACAAAGTGAAAAAAAACTTTGTTTTTGGAAGTCGGTGTCCATTAAGCAACAAATTTACTTACGAAAGATAGTGTAGTTTTTTATTTGGAAGTCGGTAGTATTTTTTTGCAAAAAAGTTTTTTTGAATTCTGCTACCGACACGATAGAAAATTAATATAGGGTGGCAAAATTATCACCCGTTGTTCTTCGGCTGTAATTTTTTTATACATGGAAAACTTTGGTTCTGCTTTTGGATAATGTTTATTTAGTTTCTTAATTTTCTTTTTTGATATAGAGAATGTCTGTCTATCTGACCGCCCTAATCAATTTACTGGTAACCTGATAACATAGCAGTATTTTACAGAGAATTACAGTCTATCTGACCTCCCTAACCTTTTTACTGGTAACCCGATACCATAGCAATATTTTACAGAGAATGGCTGTCTATCTGACCTCCCTAAAACATTTACTGGTAACCCGATACCATAGCAATATTTTACAGAGAATGACTGTCTATCTGACCTCCCTAACCTATTTACTGGTAACCCGATACCATAGCAGTATTTACACAGAATGACTGTCTGTCTAACCTCCCTAACTTACTTACTGGTAACGCGCTAGCATAGCAGTATTTTACAGAGAATGACGGTCTATCTGACCTCCCGAATCCATTTACTGGTAACCCGATACCATAGCAGTATTTTACAGAGAATGACAATCTATCTGACCTCCCTAACCCATTTACTGGTAACCCGATACCATAGCAGTACTTTACAGAGAATGACTGTCTATCTGATCTCCCTAAACCATTTACTGGTAATCCAATAACATAGCAGTATTTTACAGAGAATGACTGTCTCTCTGAACTCCTATCTCAATCACCGAACAATAATAAAAATGTCAGCGTAATTGCTACACCGAGCTCTATGCCTTTAATATTTTATGTATTACCTAAGTAAAATAGTCAGTACGCTTTCGGATAGCATACTCGTATCGATATTATATTTATAACTAGCTTTTGCCCGCAGCTCTGCTACTGAGGATAATAGTAGTATTACTACTAGTAGTATTAATACTTTTATCCCAAAAATGTATGATTCCTGTAGAGGAATCACAATCTAATTAAATGTGCCATCGAAACGAAAAGAAGAAGAAGAAGGGATAAAAGTAGCATATAATTATGGCTCTCAGCGATAATGTGGCTTTCCATCAGCAAAAGAATTATCGAAATCGGATCAGTGATTCCATAGGCAATTTTACAACAACATACATATCGTGTAACAAATGTCGTTTAATTTTACAAAAACATACATATAATATAACTTACAATTTTACAACGTTAAAAGTTTCAATAAAAAGATACTACAGAGCGATATTTCAAATTTCACTCAGTAATATTGACAAATGAATCGAAATAGCGAAATATAAGATTCGTATAATTTATAAATCATGTACTTATAATTATAATTCATGACGTTGCCAACATTCTAAATGCACCCTCTTCATCATCATCATCATTTCAGCCGAAAGACGTTCAATGCTGGACATAGGCCTCCCCCAGGCGTCGCCACATAGACCGATCCCGTGCATCTCGCATACAGTGGCTTTCCGCAACGTTAACTAGTTCATCGGTCTTATCATGCACCCTCTTAAAATAATTTATTTAAATCTAAGTAACTTAAACAAAAAGCTACCTGGTCTTTACGTATATTAATTGATTTAAGTAAACTGGCGTGCGGAACTAAGGACCACTTTACAAAAATGCATAACATTACCTAGACCTTACCCACCGGGGTGAAGTTAAGGTAAAGAAAGATATTACATTATCCGGAGCAGGATTTCATGCAAATGGGATCCCGGCTTATTCAGTAGTTCGGAAGTGGGGACGCTAAAACGATACATCAGTGTCGCAGATAAAAGCGGAAAACTAAAATTCGGGTAGCAACTTTTACTTCGTAGAATTTCTGACATATCTTTCTTCCTTTTTCGCAAATATACTTTAACCTTTCGAGGAGGGAATGTTCATTAATTTGAGAGAGAACTACTTTTTGTTATTAACACCCGGTTTTAGAATCGAGAATTTGGAGTAAAGATTGTTTCAAAGTGTCAAACCGTACTTTAAAACCCAAATTTACATTTACAGCTTTTCAGGCTGAAATCAAGCTTGTATTTGACAAGCTCAAGAAACCGTTGGTTCGTCGCCTCTAACGTGCTTGTACTCGTATATCTTTACATTTTTTTATGTTGTTAGGTATCTATTTTGTCTTTACCGGTTGTTGGCATGATACGAGTAGGAGCAGTACACATACACTGCAGAGCGTCTCTGCAGTGTATGTGCTGTGAGTTAAAATAAATAGACTTGCATAAAATATGTTTACTTACTAAAGTAGATAATAAATAAGTTTTCCATTGGGAATTTCTCGGTAGCAGTTTATAACCTGGTGAATCACAATAAACCCCTATTAAAATAGAGAAAACAAGTGGAGATCGCGTATCGGTAAGCGTAGCGAAGAACGTCCCCATTTTAGGTGAAACGAGGATTTTAAAAAGGTGGTTGGACAGACTGGATGCGGTAGACAGAAGACCGGCAGCCTAATTGCGTAAGTGAATTCGGCAAAGGAAACGATTTGGAACCTTCAAAGAGTAAGAAACATTTCTTTCAACTTTTTCGGTATTGCGAAACTAATTTGGAAAGAGTACGATCTTCCTCCATTGAATTGAAGCTGAAGAATCGAGAGGAAACTTTACTATTGGTATTGTGTAGTGCAATGTCATATATTTTCCAAGACCGCCAGCCGACCGAGATTTTTGAAACTCGTCATGGGTGTCATTTTCATGGTTTTTGGGGCCGCTTATTTGCTAATATGGGGTCAAATTATGATACAAGATGGCGCATACCAAGATTTTTGAAACTTTTGTAATGTATGTCATTTTCATGGTTTTTGAGGTTGCTAAATGCTAATTAAGGGTAAAATGAAAATATAAGATGGCGCCGACCGAAAATTTTGAAACTTTCGTCATGGGTGTCATTATATTTTCATATTGATCCCATATTTACAGTTAGCCACCCAGAAAACCATGAAATCGACACCCATGTTGAAAGTTATAGAAATTTCGGTCGGCACTATCTTAGATTTTCATTTTGTCCTCATGCTAGCATTTAGTGACCCCGAAAACCCTGAAAATGACACCTTTGACTAAAGTTTCAGAAATTTCGGTCAGCGACAATTTGTATTTTCATTTTGACACCAAATTCGTATCTAGTGACCCCAAAAACCATGAAAATGACACCCATGATGAAAGTTTAAGTAATTTCGGTCGGCGCCATCTTGTACTTTAATTTTGACCCTATATTAGCATTTAGCGATCCTAAAAACAAGGAAAATGACACCCATGACGAATGTTTCAAAAATCTCGGTCGGCGCCATCTTGGAATTTCATTTTGACCCCAAATTCATATCTAGCGACCCCAAAAACCATGAATATGACACCCATCTTGGAATTTATGACATTTGCATTACACAATACCAAAGAACTTATACTTCTTACTACTAGACTGTGCACTATGGCGCAAAAACCGGTCCGAGCAAGAGGGCTCCCTTTGGTAGTGTGTCTCTTTCTAATGAGGTGACCATGACCAAACAGAACACGGGACAAATTGATTGTAAAAACGACATTTTAAGTATACCGATATGTTGATGCTACCTAACAGCGCTACCTAAACCTACCTAATTTATAGTTAATAAAAGAAAAGTGTTTATATTTTTTGGTATCTACATCACTAACCGTATGGTGTCGGGCGTAAAGAATTTTACCATCCCATGTTTGCCAGTGGGTGTCGTAAGAGGCGACTAAGGGAAAAACCAGAGAATGGTCAGCAGCGTTCTCTGTGCATTTGTAACAGCCATACTGCGATCGCCAACCCGCCTGCAAAGCACTCCCCATGAATAGCACAAATAAAACATAGCCCCTATTGTCCGGCAGCCTGAACCTTCGATTACGGTAGGGTCGAGGTTACGGTATGGCAAGGGTTGCTAAGAATCTCGGACGAGATCCGGCTACCCCAACAAATACCGACGAATGGACCTGGCAACGTACAACACCCGCACACTCCGGACCGACGAAAATATCACCGAACTCAAAGAGGAATTGAATAGTTTACGATGGAGTATTAAAGGGTTATCTGAAGTTCGAAGTCCTCCCCGACTCAATAATCCTCAAATCCCAAGTCTCTTCAAGTTTCATTCTTCAAGACCATCATATAGATTGGAACAAAAAGCTCTCTGATCCTACTCTCAAGCTCATGAAGGAGAGGCGTTAGATGACCCTGCAGTCTTCTGACGGTGCTTTAAAATACCGGCAGCTAAATATACCTCAAAGGATCTCTATGATTTCACATATATTCCAGTTGCGTAGACAGTTGAGAAATAAAACTGCACCAATTGTATTCCACTAGGAATTAATTTGCAAATAATATTAACAGCCGCTGAATTTCACTCGAATAAAGTCCGCCAAAAAATCCGCGAACCACCATCCTACATTTAGCATTACCAGGCCCAAACATTTAAAAGTACTACTTTTACTCAGTATTAATGATAATTTTTAAAAGTACAACGAATTGATTAAATATAGGAACTGTAGAAATATTTATATACTTTTCTAGAAATATTTAAATAAGTATCAAAGTCTATGAATTGTTCGTTTTGGTATAACATAAAAAGAAACATATACAATTTTCTACCATTTCTACCAAACCCAATGATTAGTTGTGCTAGCAATAGGTCAGACAAGGATACACTACCAGCGGAAACCCTCTCGCCAGGACTGCTTTTGGTTAGCTAACGCTTATAAGGAAATAGCTAACCTAGGTGTATGATGATAGATTTCATTTTAGCTAAACAAAAAATTTTGGTACACAGTCTAGTAGTAAGAAGTATAAGGTCTTTGCACAATACCAATAATGAAGTTTTCTCTTGATTCTTCCGCTTTCGTTCATTCTTTACAATCAATTCTACGTCAAAATATTGGTCATGGAAAGGTTCACCTCCTTTCCTTTTCAGAGTGTAATATGCAATACATAAAGTCGTTTTTGGGATGGTTCCAAATCGATTCCTTTGCCGAATTCACTTACGCAATTAGGCTGCCGGTGCCTTGCAATGGGCTGCGTTAGGCCAAGTTGGTTGATTAAAGGTTTACTGGGCTAAAACTCACCTTTGTACATACACTTTATTTTTATTTAGTGTTTGTTGTAAAATTAAGAATTGATTAATAAAGCCTGACCCTATCAATAATAAGAAAAACAAGGTATACAAAAGTGTAGTGATTTTTTAATTTATTATGTGCTTTTTTCGTTGAATTTCTGTTTGGGTTTAGTTAAATATTTTAGTCTTACTTCTTTACCGTGCGTGTATCTTGTAAGCACCTACTGTTGCAAAATAAATTTATTTTCAACACACTTGCTCATAAAGTGGCTCTAATTTCACCGCATTTAGGCACATAATGACACCTGTTATCAAACTGTGACTTTTTCATTACTATTATTCACAAGTGAGATAAAGAGTTTTTTTTTTTATTTATTGGTTGAGTTGCTTTGTTCTTAAAAAAGTTTCGATACAAAAAAGATCGTGCTTAATAGTACAAATGCAACACATTTCATGCAACTTCGTATTTAAATAGATAATTTCAACTTGTACGTGTTTAATAAATAAATCTTTCACATAAATATAACTTTTATTTTAGTCTGTAATAAAAAAATCTTGAAATTCCCCATTTTGTACGTGGCTAAAACGCTATCCGCGAAAAGCCAAAAAAAAAGAAACATCATTCTTTTTAGTCTATGGCCGATCGCCATTGTTAGATGCGCGCGCATAGGAAAACTGATTAATTTTGACCGCCATTGCGAAAAAAATTTCACAGCTCGTTTTTACTGTTGGAAATGATTTTTTTGTATTATTTTCTTCACAAGTGTGTTGAAAAACGTCGTATGATACACGTGTGTATTGATGATTACCGTCCTCGGCTCTCTTAAGACCCTCGCCTGGCGGCTCGGGTCTCAATGGCGCCTCAGCGGTAATCACCAACATTACACACTTGTACCATAATGTACTATTATTTCTGTTCATCTTTGTATCTTGTACTAAATAAATATATTTATTTCATATTAAGTTTTTTATGTAAAAAACTAAGCCTGGTTTAGGTAGGTACTCTTATTTACAGTCAAAGGCAATATTAAAAGTCAGCAATTTTTAACTCACATAGAAGACATCAACCATTGTGAAAGACAATACAATTATGCAACACAGTTGTTATACTAGCTGGTCGCGTGAAAAATAGTCGTGAAACATGGATTAATACATACTTTATTTCGAGACTAAACTTGTCTAACGGGTTAGTAAAGAATAAACTTATGGAAACTGATATAAGTAAATATTTATTGTAGTACACTAGTATAATTAGTAGATTTTTCTGAGGAAATAATATTAATTATAATTTTTCACCCATTTGTGGATTTATCACCCTGAGAGGAACTGTTCTCTTAAGAACGTTGAAGAGTTTTAGCAGAATATATATAAAGTCAACAACTATCTATCTGAAGCATATGTATATTTTATATTGCGACATTGTTTAGAATCTAATCGTAACTCTTACATAGGTACCGCAGCGAACCATTCATTTCATTGTAAACTCCCTAATGGCAACAAAACAATAGAAAATAGATCTGGGAATACCGTCATTGTTTCTTCCTGGTTATAAAAATTGCTGCTTTTCTTGACTGTGCAATCGCACTAAATAGCAGTAAGTCCCTGCTGAATAATTCACAGTTTGCCATTATCAGTTCATGTTTTATTTTCTATTACTAATTCTATCACATTAAAGGTTACTTCGCTACTAGGCTAGCTTCTGGTATTAGTTTATTTAATTCGAGTCTGATAAAGACTGCAAAGTAATTATTAAAGAAAGGTTATTTATTTATTGTAAGAATGTATTGGAGAGGGCTATACTCGGAGTTTCCTTATGTGATTGAATCAGAAATAAAGATATTATTATTTTTCTTTTTTTATTGTCTATAGGCTTGCCGATCGCTCGTGGATTCGCAGAAGAACCAAGGTAAGCGCCATAGCCGGAAGAATTACCAAACTAAAGTGATTATCTGCTTAAAGGGTGGTCAATGGGGCCAAAAAAGTTCTGGAGTGGCGAACACGAACCGAAAGACGCAGCGTTGGTAAGTCTGATAAAATGGTGAAGAAGCCGCTGGATTCGAGATGCATAGAATTGGTTGATGTGGCGACACTTTAAGGAGGGCTATATCCAATTATACAGTATTCTTATGGCTGAAATGATGATGTAATTTGAATGTTGTACAAGACCTTAGCTCCAAGCAGCCTTTACTGAAAATTATCTTAATGTATTTTTCTCAAAGATGCTTGGAAATTTGAGCATTATTTCAACAACCTTCTTCGAGATAAATCGAAATTGCAGTACAGGCCAAATACATGCGAGCAGCGGCCGGCAAAAGTTGTATAAAAATCCATATCTGTCGTGTGTAGCGGCCAAATAAATTACATTCATATCTGTCGTGTAATTTAAAAATGGAATGATCTTTTACTCCGAAACATGGCAAACAAGGAGGTAACTTATAAAAAGTTTTATTTAAATTTCGATCTGGCTTGCAAATAGAAAGCTGTTTATTGAAAAAAAAAACAAATGAACCCTTTAAGGCTTAGCACGCACTGAGATTTTTATTTGCGCGGATTTTTGCAGTATTATGCCCGCGTGATTTTTTTACCGCAATGCTTGCAGCTTCATACAATTCCATAGACTGTAGAATGGATGGAAAGAAATCACGTGAATGAAAGTCGCAGTGCGTGCTAAACCTAACGCGGGAATAATTATTGTTGTTCCTTGTTCGTCATTCATTTTGAAAAGTAATTGTATTTGAGAAAATGAGTTCTAGGTACTACTTAATTTTAATTAACGCGCATTATTTGAGAAAAGTACAATAAAAGCCTTGGCCACAACTAGGCATTGATGCACTTACGTATGTGTGTCTCGGCTTCGCCTTGGCCCACATTTACACGTTCGTCCATCAACGCCTCTTTTGCTGGCCGATGCAGTAATGTACTATAACAAAATGAATTTATCTCAGAGGGATTGTAGAGAACAAAAAGCAGATAAGAAAAACTAAACAAGTTTAATGACGCGCACTTATATTTCCTAACGACTACAAAACCGCTGCAATGACAAATAGCTTTATTTAACTTCATGTTTGTTGATTACTTCTCGTAAATCTAAAGCCGGCTGCCAGACAACACTCCCAGCATAATTCGGAGCAATGTAAACGTGAAGGATTGTTATTATTTCGGGAAAAATTAGTACAGACGAGCTTATCTTTTAACGAGCCATGTGTGAATACCGCCAGAAAAAACATATTTCATGAGGCATTTCCAGGAACGAGCCGAATTTGTTGCTACAAAACGCTGTCTCTCGAATATAATGAGCCATAAATTCTAGTTGAATTATTTCGCTCGAATTACAATTTTGGGTCTAAATATAAAAAAGTACCTACGTAATGCGATGATTGTCGGCTGTTGAGGAACAATTTTAGGAATTTCCGTCCTTTGTTTTGCAAATAGCGTACAATTCTCATTATCGGGGCCAGATATCCTTTTGTTCAATTAACAAAATTCCAACACTGCTTCTTTATAAGTATTGACGGCATTGTGTCTAATTGTTTAAATTGGTTTTTGGGTTCGATTCGAATCCTTGTATCGCCTTTTCAACTGTTATAAGAGAAACCTTATTAAAGTTCTACCAAGCGAAAATACGTTTTTATTTTTATTGTCTTTTTTAGGGACCTATTAGTTAGCAATTTAATAAAATCAAAACACTAGTTTATAAAACTTCTCGTTTGAATGCTCTTAAGCTCTTTAATTAGTTCAAAAATATTTGTACTTGAAAGTTCAAGGTGACCATTGGATTAAGAAAAATCTTTTTTAAATTGGCTTTATGAAAACTATCAATACCTACTCATTTAACTGTATTCCGCCAAGTATTCGTGATTGGTCAACCTTAGGCTGATAATTAAGCTTAGAACTTAAACTACAGAACTTCTCAGAAAATCGAAAAGCTGAAAGTGAGCAACCTTAGTTACAAGACAAGGCTTGTTAAACCTTAGTTAGCGTCAGTGACAGCTGACCATCTGCTCGATTCGTAGTGATTTTAACGTCAAATTAAGTTTAGGACCTTCAAATACAATGTTTAATAAAACTTTAATTAATTCTACTGGATCCTAATAATTTCCAAGTGGTTGGATACGTTTAGGACGTTCTTGTTAACGATCCGAAGTACCTTCATAGTTAAGGGTCGGAGTTTGAAAATGGAAACTGATTAATAGTTCTGCACCATATATTCAAGATTAGCCTTTTCCAGCAACTTTGCAGCCACTCTCGCAGAAACTTTGCATCATACAAGATCAAAATTACCTAATGAAACTCAGTGAAAGTGTAGCTTTCTATCTTTGTATGTATTTTCTAATATCTACAACCTGAATGTCTATAATTCAAGCGTGAATAGGTTACTTCTAGGCAAGCGTGCTTCATCGTCGACCACGTCATCGCTTATCATCAGATGAGATAGTGGTCAAGTGCGAGCCTATCAAAAAAAATAATTAGGGAATTATGTAATATCATCACAATACTTACAGAGATTACCTTTTACAAACATGTAATCAACCAAACAAACGAAACAGTGATGAAAAAACTTAGTGAAATTTCCCTGACATGAATACCTAGGATCCAATCTATTATGGTACATAAGTACTTCTTCATGAGCAAAAATAGATTAGTAAACAGGTTTTTGCAGGACCTATCTTAAACCGACGCACGACTGATAGGACCTTAGACGAGGTGCCAGTGCTTTGTTCGTTGCTATTTTTGTCTCTTGCTAAGATTTAGAAGGTAAGCTTTCTTTAACTTCTTCACTTAAGATAGAATCCAATACTTAGCACCTTCATGAAAGTCACAAGTGAACATCGTCCGAAGACATAAATAATAAAATTATTTATTCATCAGTCAGTGCGGTTTCTCTAAACATTAATAATTATGTTTTGAAGTACCAAATTAACTAATATACTGGACGCTTAATAATTATTTATAATTGTCTTTGATCCACACGTCAGCAGTCTTTAAAAATAACTTTAAAAATAAAACGTTGAACGTAAGAAATAACATGGTACAAGTACAGGAAGGTGATAAAATGAAACTTTGTCCTTTAGGTATATCCGTTTATCCAAAAGCAGTTCAGAGTTCAGTTTGTGAACAATTGATGACAATCTATATGAACTTTAAAGGAAACTTTTATCTCTGAGTTTGTTTTGGTATTTCTTTTCAGAGTAGTCAGCTGGAAACACCGACTTCGTCTAGTTTATATCGAATACAAGTTTTATATTTTTTTAAACAAGCTTTGATATAAAAAAAATGCATTGTCACAGTAAACAAACTTTTGTTCATAATTTCAGCTCAATCGGAGTCTGGGCAGTGGATAAATTTTACTTGCAGGATTTGATTACAGACACTGGGACAGTTGAAACTAAATAAAAGCTTGTAAAAATATTAAAGTTTTATCTTTTATTTGTAAACTAAGTATCATTAAATTAATGGTTTCGCTTCCTTTTACATGGGACTTAACTATAACTGGCAAAATGTGTACAATCCAGGCGTGATCTTGTTTTATGTGCGTGTTGATCTGGAAGATTAACATTTTAACGAGCACCAAATCAAAGGACTCAAATAGCTTTATGTAAGACAATTTCCAAAAGAAAGAGGTGTATCGAATCCAATTATTAATTAGCTTGGGGATTCTAGTTGTAGCCGTCAAGCTCGGGTTGGTATGTTAAATGACTTTGGGCCAAATCCCTTAACACCCCGGTTAAATCTGGCAAAGGAAACAATTTGATATAGGATAGTGTTTGATTGAGTGGGATAAATATGGATTTTTATAAATGTATGATGAACTGCGCTTTTGTTAAAGAAATTTAGTTGTTCAGATTACGAGTATACTGCTGAACTAAGACTTCATGAGGCTTCATTACAATCAACTTATGTTTTTTTTTTTAGGACACACGCTTTAGAAAAACTACTGTTAGAAAAGAAACTGACATAATAAGTCAGACCCTCAGGGTAACTCGCGGCCATAGTGCAAGCATAGACGACTTTTATTAATACTCTCAATATTCAATTGAGAGTATTAATAAAAGTTGTATGTGTTATGTGTGAATAAAATGTAGGTATTCAACCTACATTTTATTCCAACAAAATCCTAGCGGGGGCAGTAACATTGCCCGCGTAGCTAGGACTTAGGCTATTATTAAAGTACTCTTCAACTCTGTCTTAGGCAAGCTCCGCCATTTTAATAGGAGCCGTCCTTATCCGTGGCAAGGCCTAGTGAACGCTCTCGTGATAGTGCTAAATGAAATGTTGCGTCTCCACCACTATTATTATTTTATATAGTTCTGAGGAATATTTTATTAAAATAATTTGTGTGAGGAGTTTTTTATACGAAGAAGATTAAAGGGTTATCCACACATATCAGGGACGTGGACGGACCGTGCCCGGTCATATCTGATCCGTCATATCAGTCCTATCATAATTAGAAGTTGTAAATTCAAAGGCTTAATTTTTCAACGTAAACAAAGAACAGATGACTCATTCGACAAATCACGGTAATCACTAATCTCAGTAATTTGTCAAGACAAACTTTTTCGGAAATTTAATTTATTAGAATTGAACACCGGCCTTTTTAGATTGCGTTCCATTTCTCACAGATTTCATAATACTAAAATATTTATAAAATAAGGAGGAATATAACAACATTACCTACCGTAAAATTCACCGAACCAGCTCATTAAATGACATCACCAAAGATAGTTCAGCACTTTTTGATGCGACTATGATGAGTTTACCTAACACATCCCTTAATGCAAGCCAAACTGTAAATGACCTGAACGATAAAGTCAAACAATTACAGGATGATTTATTAATAGCGCACCAAGAAATTGAGAATCTTAACTCAGAAAACTTTCGACTAAAGTCAGATCTGCAAAAATATATGAAAGTCGTAGATACCTACAAAACAAGTATTACGGACAACAAAAATTGTACACCTCGAACTGGACAGAAACGCAAACAAAAACAAAAGGGCCGGTACAACCCCAGCTTCAAGCAAACACACGAGGTTTTTTTGGCGGGATTTTCTCGAGTGCAGTTCAGCGGCTGTTAATATTATTTGCAAATTGATTTATAGTGGATATTGTGATATAAAATTGGTGTAGTTTTGTGTCTCAACTGTCTACGCAATTGGACAATATGTAAAAACGTTAACAGAAGCGATCTCGGGATAGTGGAGCGGAGTATTTTATTGTAGTATTGACTACCTCTGCAAAGCTTACTGGGAAGGCTGACTCGATGCAATTTGCTGCCAAATGCTCCAAGAAACATTAGAATGTGTTGCATCCGCGTTCTAATGCATACTAAAGAATACAAATACTGATGACTAGGCAGCATGGTCTCAGACCTTAGCCTGTTCCGTTAGGAACAAACATACAAAAAAAAGAAAAAAAAAAAGCAAACACACGATGACGTCCCCATCCACACATGTAATGAATGATACTACCGACACACCGAAATCAACGAAATCAATTAAAACTACCTCTCAATGGACATCTATAAAACATTATTGTTGGAACGCCTAATCTACACGTCTTAGCAGCTAGTTGCGACGCTGCGTCCGTTCATAGTTTTTAAGTTTTTTTGAATGTAATAGCCAGTAGCTTGTGCGTCATTGTTCTCAATACACCGCTATTCACAGTAATCCATATTTCACCTGTTTTATTTTCTCCCAAGTCCTGGTTGGTCCCGCACATGGTCCATATCGAGCCGGATTGTGGTATTGTGATATATAACATCGAAGATTGATGAAATCAGCGATATTAACGACGCACGGAAATACATAATTTACAAGGACTTGAGAGGTTATGTACGCCGGCAGCGTGGTATATGGATTGAGTACATATTTTCTTCACGGTGTTAAGTTTTATGGATAATATCTTCACCCAACATTCGTACAGGTTGTATCTAACTTTAATTATAAGTTACCAAAGGTTAGTGCAGTTTTAAACTTGTATTAATATAAATTATGTTCATTGAGTACCGTTTTGCATTTTGAATGGTTTCGTTATTTTCGTATGTTACGCGTACAATTAGCGACAATTGTTATTATATAATACTTTAAGTATAGTAGGAACTCACACTACATTTATATAATTTGTGTTGTTGCATTAGAGCGATAACCATTCAGTTAATTAAGTGTAAGTTGATGCGTAGGTATTCAGCAGCCATAGTTTATTCTCGTTAGTGTTAGATATTATTTCAATTATTGACTAATGTTAGTTAATTAACCCGTAATGTACTTTATATTTTGTTGTTTACTTGTATCCTAATTCACATAACTTACAGATTGAGGCATTTATAAATAAAAGTTTACAACTTTCCATTAGATATCAGATTTATTGTTTATATAACACGTTTATATAACACATCTTATTTACATTAACAATTACCTAATTACATTGTTATATCACAGTAAAATCAATCGTATAACTTAGTACCTACATAACGTCTGTTTAAATATATAAACTTATTTGCTATTGTATATGTCACGTCGAGGTACCTATGAATTATAGGACCACCATCATCAAATCCAATCCTTAGAGGCAATTCCTTCATTCTTCATAGGAACGGGTGAACTTCAATAACACACATCACTGGATTGAAACTCGAAAGTAATTATTTGACTTAGTTACAGGCACTTTGAGTTTTCATTCGAACTTGAAGCTAAAACCACATGGTGTGGCTCGCTGGGTCGCAAATCCCTTGTCGATCTCTAGAGAAGACCCAGCAAGAAACTCTAGGATACTCTTTTAAATCTTTTTATAGTTTACACAATCACTTTATGACAATTAGCGTTACAAGTTTATTAGGTTTTCAAACATCTCATCAAACAGATTTATTAAACAGTTATTATTCTACACGTACGTAAAGTAAGTACCTACGCGCGATGCGCGTTCTGTACTTAGTGGGCGGAACTTCTAAATTGTTTTTGTTTAGACACTAATTACTTGGATAGTTGAATAAAGCTAGCAAACAATACTAAAATGCTGCTCAGTTAATTATTTTAACATTAAACAACCCCAATACTTACAAATACAAAGTAGTTTGTAGATTATTATTGAAATAGGAATCTCATCATTAAACTATCCAAGTTTCCGGTGATCTGACAATATTACTAATCAGAAGGTTTCCCATTATTACATAGCTGTGTAAAATAGTCTTAAGACTTTTTGGTATTTAATCATTTACTCAAATTTGTTAAGTTCTCATATTAAATTATTAAATCTAGTTATTGGTCATTCAAATTATAACATCCGGCAATGTTGACAACTTTGCATAATAAGAATAGCATTAAGTCATAATCAAACACATTTACTTCGTCAAATGGGCAACAGTTGAAATGAGAACAAATCTAAAAGTCCTACAATAAGTAAGCCCGTTTTATTTAAACATCTCGTATTAATTAAACATTGAAATTAGCTTATCAGATGATCTTCATTCAAACAGTTCAATAACTAATTCCACAATAAGCCAATAGATGGCGCTGAACCCAAAACCCAACTTAAATAGACCTTGAAATAGTTCAACTGGTATCTCATAGATGACAGGATTAACGAGTTTGTCTTGATTGACAATTAAAATGATTAATTAGGATAATGAATTAGCAAATTCACGCCTACGCGGCGACACGGCCATTATGATCGGAGTTGCGTGCTCTGCAACTGCCGGTGTCCTCAGTCTCTGTATTTCTTGGTTGTTATCTGTAATAGCAGAGAAAATTTTGTCGGCAGATTATTGTTGTTTATCATCCTACAATATTAATTAAATTTAGGGTTTGATAACAACTGGTTTTATTTATCATTGACAGCTTGTAATAAATCTAAGCTTAGTATGCTTTATTTATAAAATATTGAATGCAAACCACGGTTCTTGACAAAGTGCAGCAACACACTAGGTACTCTACATGCAATATGGTAAAGATCAATGTTGTTAGAAAACAACTAATTGCTACATGTCATACCAATGATGGCATAACATTTGTATTTCAGATTTTTGATATTGAATAATCAGTTGCTAGCTTAATAGTCCATTTTGAATATTGTTTGCAGAATGTTGTTGTTTGTATTATCTTACAATATTCATTGATTTGTAATAGGTAATAGTCAATTAAGTTATAAGTTTATCACTAGATACTTATTAGATTAGGTGAACAAGTTAATCTTAAATGAAAATATTTAATGTATTAATGAGCACACGCCTACTTATAAGGCTTTCACAGCAGCCTTGTATTTGGTAAGTATAGTGTAGATAGTGTAAGAGTATTGTGATCAGCTGTTTTTTGTTTAGTTTCATTCTCACGGGACGGTAATGCTCTGTGATAGACACAAAGTCTTTGATTTGACAGGATTAAAGGATAGGACCAGGAACACCGCTCTGTGATAGACACAAAGTCTTTGATTTGACAGGATTAAAGGTTAGGGAGTTTAGGACCATTGCTCCGTGACAGGCACGAAGTCTTTGATTTGACAGGATATAAGGAACCAGGCTCTGGGTGGTCTTGTACACCGTGGACCCAGCAGGATAACATGAGAGATTGTTCATTAGCGGCCTCCACGCCTAGCCAATGGATATTAAATCATTATTAGTTGCTTCCACAGCAAACCAATAGATTGTTTGTTGTATTATCACTATTAGTTTCCTCCACGGATTAATAACAGACAGCTTATTGTGTTATCATTATTAGTTGCTTCCACAGCATACCAACAGGATAGTTAATTGTGTTATCATTATTAGTTGCTTCCACAGCATACCAATAGGATAGTTAATTGTGTTATCATTATTAGTTGCTTCCACAGCATACCAACAGGATAGTTAATTGTGTTATCATTATTAGTTGCTTCCACAGCATACCAATAGGATAGTTTATTGTGTTATCAATCTTAGTTGCTTCCACAGCAAAATAAGATAGTTTATTTTGTTCTCACTATAAGTTGCTCTGCAGCTCAGCAACAAATAGTTTATTGTGTTCTCATTATTACCTTAAATCCACCTCCATGGATGCTGATAGTTTGGTGTTGATATAAACTATTGTGTTATTAACTGCCTCCAGAGCTATAGGTTATTGGACATCTCAATAGTTAGAGCTTGTTTTATTATTAATTTTTCTAAATTTGACAATTGAATAGCATAAACTGTTAAGAGTTACTAAAATATAATAATAACAGTAGTCCTCCTGATTGAATGCGGCCATGACAGCCAATCTGAAAGAGGACGAGCCATCTGCATAGGGATACACTATGGTGCACAAGGCCAATGGCTTAACAAGCTTACCGAATTTCAAAACTCTGGGCTGTTAAAGAGGAATCCCTAATGGAAAAACCCCATTTAACACATTTTGCCCGAACTAGGAATTGAACCCAGGAATAATAATTTAATAGTACACTGTTGCATGGTAGTACCATGCACAAGCATCATGTAGACTTATTTGACATGGCTATTGTGTTGAGCCTTCTGATACAACAACACTGTATCAGTTAGCGAGGTGAGTAGAAGATAGTTTGAAAACTTTTCACCTTTTACTTTAGTTGTGTTGGGCTGGAACTGTCATTTTCCAGCTACCCTTTACTAGCTGACCTCTATTTGGTGGCATGTATGTATGTTGGTAGCTTCTAAGGTCGTGACCCGGCGACAAGGTCATTTGCCGACCAGGTATTTTTAGTTTTGTTTCCACATCCTTGATTTTTGATATGACAATTACCAGGAATCTGGAATGTGAGAAGGTATACAGCTAAATAATAATGAAAGAAAAGATGTTTCTATTAATATTTAGATAAGTACGAATTAGTACTGATAAAGTAAGAAGTAAGTAATTCAAAGTTACTAGAATCAGATGACACTGAAAGGATTATGACTATGAAGATCGCTGCATTACTTATGACAGTGTTTGCACTAGCTAAACATTAATATTGAAAACTAGGTTTTAATGACACATGTTTGCATGCTACACATACAAAATGGTTAACAAACCTATTTCATAACAAAAAGAATTCTGTGTGAATAAGTTTGAAACATGTTGGTCAAGCTTTGACCATGCTTTACAGACTTATTCAGAAACCACTAAATACAAGCTAGATAAGAACTTGCGAAACATTAAAAGAATGATTAAAGAAACTTTATCATAACAAACTTAATTTGAACAAGTTTAAATCTTAGAGCTTATAGAAGGCCCTATCAGTATTCAACTGACAGTCTGTACCAAGAACGTAGGGTCAGACAATTTTTAATTAGATCTAACTTATACCGCTGTCACTGACAAGGACCCCATACCCAAAACAAATCTTCCAGATCATGTAGACAGATAAGATAGAACACAGTAATCACATTAAATTCACTCAAAGATGTCTTACATACATAGGACCATTAATTTACCAAAAATTCACAAGGTCCATACATAGGTGGTTACTCAAAGCGTACTTGTAAATTAAAAGTTATCAAGTGACTATCAGCTTATGACGTATGCACGGACTGAAGCTCTCCTGATACTTACCCTAATTTTACTGACTCACCTAGTTGTATTGCATCCCTATTACCCATTCATACAAATACATTTAAACTAGATGCACACTACACTCTACACAAACCTCTTAATAATATTTTAAATGTTGTTTAGTCTTGTAATCAAACGATTTGTCTCACCATAAAACGCACATAAACTATGACATTAAAGACAAGAATACTAGATCATGACACAGGGTATCCTGGTGCGGGGTCTAGGGCTACTTAAATGCAAATCATTGTAGATATTTTCTTGAGCATGTTTTAATTCTAATTTTATTAGTTGTGCTTTTTGTGTTTTCAGGAATGTGTTAATACATTTAACTATCTTACTTTAAAAGTTTATGACATGCAACGGGACCACATTATTCAATAATAACCCCCGTTTGGCAGTTGGGTAAAAACAATAACTCATTGCGAAAACATCAACTAGTTACAGCGTCAACATGAACATGTCATGGCACTTTTTGCCAGATGTTTACTAATTCTGTTGTACATACATTCTGTAACTTCCTTATCTACCTACTACTTTTGTTTTGTTTCAGCTACCTTAATGTAATGAATGCTATAAAAATAAGTTAAGTTACTTTTTGTCCGTTACTAAACTCAACATAGGTACTTTGAATTGTTTAACATTCATACAATCATACCTTGTCCCCATGGGGATAGGCAGCAAACACAGATCGCCACTTACTATGATCCTTACATACTCCTAAAATAAAATTAAGTTTTTCAAATAACTGTGAAAATAAAGAACCATTATTAAATAATAATATTGAGTTCCTAGTCAGCTGTCTTAGAGAGTAATTTAGGCTGTTTTCATTAATTTTACTTCCACAAATCGTCACACAAACACCAGTAGGCACCAGTCTTGCTAAGGGGTATTGTGTTACCCAGTTACTGGGTTTTGGTCGCTCCATGTAAAACACTGGTACTCAGCTGAATCCAGTTAGACTGGGAGCTGACCCAAACTTAGTTGGGAAAAGTCTGGGCAGATTGATTGAAATTGTCACACAAAAGGTCACTAATCTTGCCTTGTATGAATGAAAATTATTGGGAATTTAGATAACATAATTAAATGAAACAGAATACTCCCCTCAACAACGATGGAGTCATCAAGTCTTTGTTTGTTTAGCTGCTTCGGTCATTCTGTGCTGTATAAAATTTTGGTTAACTTCAATAATATGCTCTCGGGCTAGTTATGATCATACTGGTGTAGAACAGCATCCTGTCACTCATCAGCAGCTTGGACGCCAATTCCAATTCTTTGCTTCTTCTGACGTTTCAATAGAGTTCTGTGCGTCTTCACAAAATAAAAATATTTTATCTTCGTTTCCAGTGGCACTTGTGGCCGCCATGATTTTTGTAATCAGATCGTTCACGTAAAAATATTTCAGTTATTTTCGTCATGTCAGGGCAGTAAGTCGCTTACTCTTGAGAATTATCATAGGGAAATTCTTTTGCCATGCCCTCGGCGGTGGCGGTGTTTTACGAAATTCTTCGGATGGCTTTCATAGCATGGGCAGAAGGCGGAAGTGGGAGCTGAGCCGACTTCTGATGTCACGTCGAGGTACCTATGAATTATAGGACCACCATCATCAAATCCAATCCTTAGAGGCAATTCCTTCATTCTTCATAGGAACGGGTGAACTTCAATAACACACATCACTGGATTGAAACTCGAAAGTATTTATTTGACTTAGTTACAGGCACTTTGAGTTTTCATTCGAACTTGAAGCTAAAACCACATGGTGTGGCTCGCTGGGTCGCAAATCCCTTGTCGATCTCTAGAGAAGACCCAGCAAGAAACTCTAGGATACTCTTTTAAATCTTTTTATAGTTTACACAATCACTATATGACAATTAGCGTTACAAGTTAATTAGGTTTTCAAACATCTCATCAAACAGATTTATTAAACAGTTATTATTCTACACGTACGTAAAGTAAGTACCTACGCGCGATGCGCGTTCTGTACTTAGTGGGCGGAACTTCTAAATTGTTTTTGTTTAGACACTAATTACTTGGATAGTTGAATAAAGCTAGCAAACAATACTAAAATGCTGCTCAGTTAATTATTTTAACATTAAACAACCCCAATACTTACAAATACAAAGTAGTTTGTAGATTATTATTGAAATAGGAATCTCATCATTAAACTATCCAAGTTTCCGGTGATCTGATAATCTTACTAATCAGAAGGTTTCCCATTATTACATAGCTGTGTAAAATAGTCTTAAGACTTTTTGGTATTTAATCATTTACTCAAATTTGTTAAGTTCTCATATTAAATTATTAAATCTAGTTATTGGTCATTCAAATTATAACATCCGGCAATGTTGACAACTTTGCATAATAAGAATAGCATTAAGTCATAATCAAACACATTTACTTCGTCAAATGGGCAACAGTTGAAATGAGAACAAATCTAAAAGTCCTACAATAAGTAAGCCCGTTTTATTTAAACATCTCGTATTAATTAACGAAATTAGCTTATCAGATGATCTTCATTCAAACAGTTCAATAACTAATTCCACAATAAGCCAATAGATGGCGCTGAACCCAAAACCCAACTTAAATAGACCTTGAAATAGTTCAACTGGTATCTCATAGATGACAGGATTAACGAGTTTGTCTTGATTGACAATTAAAATGATTAATTAGGATAATGAATTAGCAAATTCACGCCTACGCGGCGACATATACATTTCAGGTCGAAAACACTCACGTCCCAGTATGTCCGAGGAGAAGGAATTAGTAAAGAAGCGAGGCAGTTTTAAGGGTCGCTTAACTACATTCATTACTTACCTGGACGCACTTAATGACAAGAAACTAAGCAGTTGTGATATCACGGAATTACAGCTGCGTATGGGCAAAATTGAGTCGTTGTACGAGCAATACGATGGGGTACAGTTGAGGTTAGAATGTATGGTTGATGATGTGAAGGCCCAGTTGTCTGAACGTTCAGAGTTCGAGACGTTGTACTATTAAAGCATTGTCGAGGGCTCAACAGTTAATGAAGGAATGTAATAGAGATGATGATTTAGTTTCTAGGAATAGTAGTCGTGGTAGTGTTTATAAACCTGTTAAGTTGCCTACCATACAACTTCCAAAATTTAATGGATTATATAGCAATTGGTTAGAGTTTCGTGACACCTTTACTAGTCTCATCCATCATAATGACGAGATTGATGAAATCAACAAATTTCATTATTTGCGTGCTTCTCTGGATGGATCTGCTGCTGTGGTTATTCAGTCGATTGAGTTTTCTGCTAGTAATTACGATGTAGCTTGGAATTTAATATGCGATCGATTTGACAATAAAAGATTATTGGTACAGAATCACGTGTCAGCCTTATTTAATATAGATCCTATCACAAAGGAGTCCTCAGCCGCTTTGAAAGGTTTAATAGACCAATTAAATAAAAACTTGCGTTCGTTAGAAGCGTTAGGTGAACCAGTCAAACAATGGGATACATTGTTGATATATTTAGTTACTTGTAAGTTGGATCAGAAGTCTTATCGTGAATGGGAGGAATTTAAAGGTCATTACTGACAAGGACAGTAAGATTACTTTTGATGCATTCCTCCGCTTCATTCGCACACGCGCTGATTTAGTTGAAACATTAAAAATATCAAGACCAAACGTGCCAGGTATCGCTAAATCAGGTCCGTCGAGTAAAATTAAATCAATGGTAACACAAAATTCTAATAATGTAAGCACTGAATCCGTCACGAAGCTATGTCCCAATTGCAAAGGTGACCATTGTTTAACTAATTGTTCACAGTTCCTTGCTTTAAGTAATGAGGCTCGTCGTAAATTAGTGCCTAGTTTTAAATTGTGTTATAACTGTTTTCGTTCGGGTCACTTTTCTAACAATTGTAAAAAACCGGATTGTAAGTTATGTAAACGCAGGCATAACACTTTAATTCATACTTCGGACACTAACTGTAATCGTAGTGATAAGATGTCTGATAACAAAACTTCGTTTCCGTCACCACCGTCTGTCTCGCCCGCGCTCTCCGCTCACACTGACGCCAATAATGTGTCCTTATCTGCGAACATTTCACCTTCTTATGGCGACAGTACGAAGGAGCGCGGCGTGTTATTGTCAACAGCTTTAGTAAAATTATATGATCATAATGATTATGAACATATAGTGCGAGCAACACTGGACAGCGGTAGTACATCATGTTTCATGACGGAACGACTTTGTAAGTTACTTAAATTAAAAACAAATCCGATAGAAGGCTCGATCTATAGCATAAATAACGCGACCTCTCGCGTAGGCAATACTTGTCGGGTAAAAATGACGTCACTCAACAACAGTTATAATGCGTAGTTGTTTTGTTTTCTTTTGCCATTAATAACTAACGAAATGCCATGTCGTGAATTAGATTTGTCTAACCTGAATATTCCTACTGATATTTGTTTGGCCGACACTACTTTTTACAAGCCTTCCGAGGTAGATCTTTTAATAGGTGCTGATCTATTCGGGGACTTATTAGGTACGCGAAGAGTAAAGCTAGGGGTCGGGAAGCCAGTACTATTTGAAACCAGGTTAGGCTGGATCGTCTCTGGATCCATTTTATATAAGAATAGTATGCTATGTAATAGTATGAGTTGTAATTTTACTCAAACTAGTAGTTCCTGTAATAGTGATGACTTAGGATTAATTCGTGATAATTTGACGCGGTTTTGGAACCTCGAAGAGGTTACCTCGCAGCATTCTAACTATTTGCCAGAGGAAAAATTGTGCGAGGAGCATTTTATTAAAAATACAACTCGTTTAGAGAATGGCCGTTCCTGTGTCCGTATTCCAATGAAACAGAACCCTTCTGTTCTAGGTGAATCATTTCATAGGGCTTCAAAATGTTTATATTCCTTAGAACGCAGACTTAAGGCTAAACCCGATTTTAGTAAATTATATCACGAATTTATGGCAGAATATGAGTCATTAGGTCATATGACCGTAAACAAGGAACAAGATTTAAATGCATATTTCATACCTCATCACGGGGTACTACGTGAATGTAGTACCACTACCAAACTACGTGTAGTGTTCAATGCTAGTTGCCCTACTTCATCAGGAGTATCCTTGAATGATTTACAGATGGTGGGTCCAACGGTTCAGGACGACCTCCTGTCTATACTTCTTCGGTTTCGACAGCATAAGTATGTCTTGTCAGCCGATGTTGAAAAGATGTATAGACAGGTAGTAGTACATCCATCTGATAGGCACTTGCAACAGGTAGTTTGGCGTGACGACACTTGCAGTCCTGCCAAGGTATTTAAACTGAACACCGTTACATACGGTACGGCGAGTGCGCCATTGGCGGCAAGCGACGGCTTGCGACGCGCTGCCTTAAGCAGCTAGGCATTGAGTGCACTAATGATAAGATTGCCACCATAATCACACACGATTTTTACGTTGACGATCTGCTCACGGGTGGTAATGATTTAAATGAAGTGATGTTCATTCGTAATGAGGTCACCAATGCACTAGCATCAGCTTGCATGCCACTTCGCAAGTGGAAGTCGAACGAACCTATTTTAGTCTCAGGGACTTCTCAGTCATCATTAGATTTAAGTATGGGATCTAGTGAACCCAATAAACTATTAGGTCTTGACTGGTTTGCTGACTCTGACGAACTAGGTTTTTTAATTAAAGCTAAACTGCCTTCTAATGGCAGTACTAAGCGTGATTTGCTTTCAGCAATTGCACGCATTTTTGACCCCTTGGGTCTTATATCTCCTTTTGTGGTGACCATGAAAATGTTGTTGCAAAAATTGAGGTTAGACAATCTTTCATGGGATGAACCGTTGTCTCTGGAACTCAACACAGCTTGGAATGCTATTGTTAAAGATCTCCATCTTCTGAACGATTTGCGTATCCCACGTTTTGTTATGTCCGATTCGTATCAGACGTTAGAATTGCATGTATTCACGGATGCATCTGAGCGTGCGTACGGTGCGTGTGCCTATGTACGTAGTGTTAGCAGTGATGGTGAATGCGTAGTCCGCTTATTGATAAGCAAAAGTCGTGTGGCACCGATTAAACCTACCACGATTCCGAGGTTGGAACTGTGTGGTGCCGTAGTAGGAAGTCGCGTGTATGAGAAGGTGGTCAAATCACTTCGATCAAAGTTTGATCGGGTGTATTTTTGGACTGACTCGACCATTGTATTGGGATGGTTACAGATGTTGCCTTCTAAACTTCAGCCATTTGTACGCAATCGCGTTGCTGAAATTCTAGATAAGGTAGGAAATTGTACTTGGCGTCATGTCCCAACGACCAAGAATCCAGCAGACTTAATATCTCGTGGCGTGGATATTGATGCTCTGCAAGGGTTACATATATGGTGGTGTGGTCCCGACTTTTTAAAGGATGATCAGACTAATTGGCCATCTCAACCTAAAAGTTTAGGAATCGAGACATTACCCGAAACGCGACCTCAAGTTTCATTGAGCGCTATTGTTGAAAATAGTTCTTGCACGTTATTTATAGATTTAAACGTTTCTCTAATTATTTGAGACTTGTTCGTTCCATAGCATAATTATGTGTTGAGATTTGTTCGTATTTGCAGGAAACTGCCTGTAATTATTAAGTTTCTAACAGAAGAAGAATTACAGGAAGCATTAAATGTTATTATCTTGAAATGTCAAATCGATTCGTTTCCAGAGTACAAATTACTTGCAAACAAACAAAGTTTACCTTCAAAAAGCGCCCTTCTCAAATTTAATGTTTATTTAGATAGCAATAAAATAATGCGTGTCGGAGGACGCTTATAGAATTCTGATTTTACATATAATAAAAAACATCCTATTATTTTACAGTCCACTCATTTATTTACTAGGCTATTGTTTAATTTCGAGCACAAGAGATTGATGCATGCAGGTCCACAGTTATTATTAGCGTCAATTAGGGAATCGTATTGGCCTATAGGTGGCCGAAATTTAGCTAAGGCTTGCTATCGTAACTGTGTGCGCTGTTGTCGTATGAAGGGTAACGTAGTTACACCTTTAATGGGTAATTTGCCGCAGCAGCGTCTCCATCCGGGAGGTTACCCTTTCGAAAGTGTTGGCGTAGACTATGCCGGCCCTATCATGTGTGCCAGTCGGCAAGGCCGCGGTTGTAGGCTAGTAAAGGTGTACATAGCGATATTTATTTGCTTCACCACCAAGGCTATTCACTTGGAGCTAGTCGGTGACCTAACTAGTAATAAATATTTACTGGCTTTGTATAGGTTTATTTCGCGAAGGGGTAAACCCGTTAACATTTATTCCGACAACGGTACCTCGTTTGTTGGCGCGTACAACGATTTATCGAAATTTATAAAATCAAATTGCGATTCCTTAGGTGCAAGTTTGGCTAATGATGGAGTTAAGATGCACTTTATTCCCGCTTATACTCCTCACTTTGGCGGACTCTGGGAGGCGGGTGTTAAATCGACAAAATACCATTTGAAACAAGTGTTGGGCAATTGTAACCTCACGTTTGAAGAACTTAACACCACGCTGATCCAAATTGAGGCAATTTTGAACTCTCGTCCATTGACGCCGCTGTCCGCTGATCCCGCTGACCTCACACCTCTGACTCCAGGACACTTCCTTGTCGGTCGACCGCTTACTTCACTGCCACAGCGAGATCTTCAGGAACACTCCATCCATCATTTGACTCGATTCCAAAGAATCGAGCAACTCCGTCAACATTTTTGGGTTCGGTGGAGTAAGGAGTTTGTATCCGAGTTGCAGCAGAGAACCAAGTGGCGTTCCTGCAAAGATGCATTGAAGCTGGACTCCTTGGTGGTGATAAAGGAGGATAACCTACCACCCCTTAAGTGGAAGTTAGGTAGAATTGTCGCCGTCCATCCAGGATCAGACGGCATCGTTCGTGTGGCTGACGTCAGGACTACTGCTGGAGTCATAAGGAGAGCCTTCAACAGAATTTGCCCTTTACCCGTTTCTGCTGAATCTTGTTGAAAGAGAATCTTTCAACGTCCGGGGGCATGTTGGAACGCCTAATCTACACGTCTTAGCAGCTAGTTGCGACGCTGCGTCCGTTCATAGTTTTTAAGTTTTTTTGAATGTAATAGCCAGTAGCTTTTGTGTCATTGTTCTCAATACACCGCTATTCACAGTAATCCATATTTCACCTGTTTTATTTTCTCCCAAGTCCTGGTTGGTCCCGCACAATTATAGATGTCCAAGGAGATCAAATTAGACCGTGTATTGGAAAAAACATGGCACAGAAAAATATCCCATCACAAATAGCAGAGAAGGTGCAAAAAAGTAAACACATGTTCCCAAATCATTAATTTTAATACTATTTTCAATATTTTGATTAGAATTCATACCTAATATTTTGTATCAACATACCTTTAGGTACATATTGTGTGGGCGGTAACATACACATGCTCTAAACAGTGGTTATTGCATTAACTTGCTGGCTAGACCTGTCACTTGAACTTTGACCTTACTGAACACTTGAACACTAACATGAGCTCAATAGCTGACATTGCGGAGACACAACGTTCAGCAATTGCATCCCTTAACCAGCGGATGGCTGATTTTGAAGATCATCTGAAGATTTCTTCAGCTGGAGCAGACTTGAGCGGGCTTCACAAGGATTTCACAACCTTCAAAGAGCATGTGTGGAGTGTCCTTAGTGCATTGCAGCTGCAGATTGCTGAGGTGAGCAGGAGTGTTGATGTCTTTGAGATGCGTCACAGGAAAAAGTTCTTGCTGCTTGGTGGTGTGCCTGAGAAGCCTGGTGAGATTTGGAAGTTCTTAAAATCGCTTGGCATAGCAAAGTCCCCTTCTAGTATTGTTTCTCTTAATCTGCCTTTGGATGTTCTTAATAAACATTTTTCAACGACCGCTACGCTTGCGGCTGACGTTAATATAACGAAATAAAACTATCGCTGATATTACTTCCAAGCCAATGCTTCATCCTGACTCTTTTCTTTCTCCACCGTGACTAACCTTGAGGTCCCCAATATTTTACCTCAATTAAGTCTAAGGCTGTGGGCTGTGATGGGGTCAGTCGAACTATGTTATCTTTTATGATTGAGAACTTAATTCAAATTATTACTCACATCATCAATTCATCGTTGCAGATTGGTGAGTTTCCTGCAATGTGGCGTAAGGCTTACATTATCCCTCTTCCTAAAATTCCCAACCCCAGTTTGGCTATTTACTTCAGACCGATCTCCATTCTCCCTTTCCTTTCTAAGATCCTAGAAGCAGTTGCTCATAAACAAATATCCTCCTACGTCTTCAAGAATAACCTGTTGTCCAATTGCCAATCCGGTTTTCGGCCTGGCCACAGCACAGCCACAGCTCTGCTTAAAGTTACTGAAGACATTAGGGACGGCTTGCAGAATTCGAGGTTAACGGTGCTGTTTTTAATAGATTTTTCCAATGCTTTTAACACCGTTGATCACGACATTCTCCTGGCCATACTGTCTCAAATTGGGGTCTCTTCGTTGTCACGTGATTGGTTTTCATGATATCTTCGTGGTCGCCAGCAGGCTGTGCGTGCTGATCAGGCTTTCTCTGACTGGTGCGACTTGGTAACTGGTGTTCCACAAGGCGGTATACTCTCTCCTCTTTTGTTCTCTTTATTTATAAACTCCATTACTGTTATCCTCAAATGTTCTTACCATCTGTACGCTGATGACTTGCAACTTTACGCTCTATCAGACATTGCCAACCTTGACAATTGCATTTCATTACTCAATGCTGATCTTCGAGCTATCTGTGAGTGGTCTGGCAAATTTGGGGTTTCTGTTAACGTCGGGAAATATCAGGCCATCCTCATTGGTAGTTCGTACTATTTGAGAAGTGTAAACACTGGCCAACTTATGCCACTGATGCACGAGAACTCCGCCGTTTCTCTTTCACCTCATGTAAAAGATTTAGGTATGTACATTGACGACAGTTTTAGTTGGAATAAACACGTGGCTCAGGTGAGCCAGAAAGTCGCGTTCTCGCTGCGGTCTCTCTATAGATTTAAGCTTTTCTTCCCATCCAGCACCAAAATCATTCTGGTCCAGTCACTTGTGCTTCCCATTATCGAATATGCTGATGTGTGTTATCCTGATCTATGCCAAGAACTTCTAAATAAATTGGATCGACTTCTCAACAATTGTATTCGCTTTGATTTTGGCCTTCGTAAATACATTTCTTCCTATCGTTCTCAGCGTAAATGGCTGCCTATCCACCTCAGGAGGTCCCTCAGATCTTTTTGCTTGCTCTTCACTATTATGAACAATCCTTGTGCTCTCGATTATCCAAAAACTTATTTCAATATATTGGGCAGTTTGCACAGTCGTAGCCTTCGAGCTGTTAAAAATCAAATCCTCCAAATTCCTTCACACCGCACCGGTTTTATGTATAATTCATACGCTGTCTTAACAATAAAGCTCTGGAACGCGCTACCCTTTGGCATTAAAAAGGCTGAAAGAAAATTAATTTTTAAAAGAAAAGTTCGTGACCACTATTTCAGTCAGACTAAATAGCTTTCATCTAGAGTCAGAAGTCTAATCATTATAATTATTATTAGGTTTCTCGTTTTTTATTATTATTTATTAGTCTATTTTATTTGTATGTGTGTACTATTAATATATATGTAAGTAAATATATTTTCGTATACAATTTGTTTAAATATTATTTTGTACCCGTTCACATCGTTGTCCTTTTTAACCCAAAGGTTGACTGGTAGAGAATGCCTTGTGGCATTAAGGCCGCCTATGTACCACTATTGTACATGAAGTTTAAATAAATAAATAAACATGTCTCAAATGGACAAACCAATGCACCAAAAATCAAAATTATATATCATTATTAGCAACAACACCAACAATGTACTACAACTAGCCGAAAACACATTTCCTGACATGCAGATATGTCACTTCCGTCTGCCAAACAGTGGAATCAAAAATCTCGTAGGCAACATCACCATGAAACTAGCTGGCTATTCAAGAGATGACTACTGCATAATTTTCATTGGAGACGAAGATTTTGAACAAAACAAAGAACTATCTTGACTTAACTATCTATATTAGACAAACTTTAATGACTGTTTATTTATTTACTTAAAACTTCATGCAACATACAAGTACATAGGCGGACTTAATGCCTGAGGCATTCTCTACCAGTCAACCAAGGGTTGCGGAGAGATAATATGGCAGGTGCATAAAATTTAAATAATTAAGAAGTAAAATTGAATAACAATATATATATATTGTAGCTAAAATAAACATACATATATATTTACTATAATAATTCCCTTATACATATATATTTACATATATAAATTAATAGAGAGGTAATTGAGACGACTCTGCTAATGGTGGAGAAAATAATGCCGCAACTTCCGCTTAAATGCATATTGACTGGTGGCCGTCCTGATATCGAGAGGAAGCGCATTCCAGAGAAGAATGGACTGTATATGAAAGGAAGTATGAATAAAATCAGAAGAGAGAGATCAAGAGAAGATTGTTAGACGAACGCAGATTGCTAGCGTGTGAAGTACTCAGATATTGAAAGTGAGGGATGAGATAAGAAGGAGGGGTGGGAGAGTTGAGTAGAGAGAAAAGCGTGGTCAAAGCGCGTAAGTTTCGTCGCTGCCGAATGGGCATCCATTTGAGCTAAGATCTACAGCTCGACACATGGTCATATTTCCTCAGGTTGAATATGAACCGGATGCAGTTGTTTAGGAGCCTATCAAGCTTATCCAGGAATACCGCGTTCAGGTCAAAGTAGCACACGTCACCATAGTCGATTATAGAGAAGATTAAACAAGCACAGTCTTCGTTTTTGCAGGGAGAAGTTCCTCAGACGATACAGGCAAAGTCCCGTTGACTCTTTGACTGACACTTGAATCCTGACTTTGCCAGCCAAGCGTCGAGTCAAGTTGTAGACCGAGATCTTTTACACTAGGGCTAATGGGGGTAACGGTACCATTAAAAATAATAGGAGGAAGAGAGCTAATCCCCACCCGACCCATCATGCGCGAGCTCCCGATCACAATGGCCTGATATTTTGAGGGGTTTACAGACACCCCGAATCTATCAGACCAGTTTTTAACAGCGACTAAGTCACGGTTCACATCGCCTATAGCGTTCGACAAATCCTCTACCCGCGCAGATCCATACAGCTGAAGGTCATCGGCATAAAGATGATACGAACACCGAAGACAGTGAGTTATAAAATTTATAAAGATGGAGAATAACAATGGAGAAAGAATACCACCTTGTGGAACACCAGCAGCTAGGTCACACCAACTCGACCAACTCTCGTCAATGCGAACCGACTGCTGTTCCCGAAAATAGGAAGAGAACCATTCCAGAGCCTCGGCAGAAACCATAAGATTTGAAAGGATAGAAAGGAGAATATCATGACTGACGGCATTAAAGGCATTGGAGAAATCAATTAAAATCAAAACAGTAACTTTGGTATCCTCCATCGCTTCTCTAATGTCACCAGTCACTTTGAGGAGAGCAGAGGCAGTACTGCGCCCCGCCCTAAATCCAGACTGGAATGAGTTTACAAGGTTATTCCGATGAACAAACCCTGAAAGCTGCTTGTGGACACAGGCCTCCAGCACTTTGGATAGAAAGGGAAGGATAGAAATTGGTTAGGTAGGGCGGGATTAGAGATTTAAGGAAGTGGACGAACATAGGCCATACGCCACAAGGATGGGAATTGTGCGGAATCAAGAGAAAAATTGATTATGTGGGTAATTGGGGGAAGGAGAAAGTCGAGGATTAGGGTGACCATATAACGACTGATGCCGTCAAAACCCACGGCCTTGGATTTAATGGATAGGATAAACTTTCTAATTTAGAAATTTGTTTGAAGAGGGTAGGTGGTAGAGAGAAGATGAGGTTTGAACCAACTCTCGGAAACCAGAACGGCGTGTACATTAGCGTCGGAAAAGGTTTCGAACAGATCACTGAAGTGACTTGGCACACTCTGGGCGTTGATGTGGCAGACATTAAACATGTGACATTTTTGATGGCTAAAGTTCCGACGCAGAATGTCACCAAGGGTGTCAGTCGTGGAACTAAAACTTGCATTAGCGGTCGAGCTTAAGGAATCATTAGCAGAGTGAAAAGAATCGTCATCAGATAACATAAAATAAAATAACTAAAAAAGTATAGCCTAACGGTGCAACACCACTATCTGTCCACCACCCACCAGCATCACCGGTACAATATAAACATATCAGAATTGAGAAAAAATCTTAATAATTAAAGTATCACAAACACAAACAGCAAAAGCAATGCGCAGAATGATATTATTCTACATACAATTACAAAATGAGCAAAAACAAAACGCAATTTACAAAAACAAAATAGAACAAAATGCAAAATGACAGGCAAATGACACTTGAGGAAATTTACGACACAACTGACAGTGACATTTACTGGTAGTAAGTTATAATAAACAACATCAATTCAATCGTCGCGGATTCTCGCCACAGGTGTCTTGGTGTACACGTGTTGTTCCGAGTGTCTTGTGGTTTTAATCAGTTTTTATTACTTTTGTGACGTGTTTTTGTATTTTAAGTGTGTTGTCCTTGTGTGTTTAGGTTTGTATTGTGATTGTCCTCCCTTTTACCACTTATCATAATGGATAGGAATAAGCCACCCGATCCTGATCCGCCTGACATACCAGCCTCCCTACCTCCTCCTCTTTCTCCGAACCCACTTTCGCAGTTTGCTGATGTTGTCTGCAGCGTAACCGAAATAGTAGTCTTACAAACACAGCAAAGTTCGCGTAAACGCCCTGGTAATTCTGAATTATCCACTCCTACATCCCCCAAAAAGTAGGCAAAAAACCAAATTGGCCGGGCCAAATACTCTGTCATAGATAAGAGTCCATACATAGTTCATGTTTTTCGTGTGGAAACTCAACCAAACTCAGGCACCACACTTCACCCCGTAAACTTTGTTTTTAATAGGCCATAATATTGCAAATGTTGTTCGTGGTGCAGTCAACAGAGTCGGTCGTAACAGGGTATCTGTTGAGTTTACATCCCCCCAGGATGCTAACGCGTTTCTTGTTAACACATTGCTGTTGAAACACAGTTACAATGCATCAATTCCGACTTTCAACATCACCAGGAAGGGTGTTGTGACAGGCGTTCCCGCGGAAATAAGTGAAGAAGAGGCCCTAACTTATTTATCTGTACCCATGGGTTGCGGACAAATTTTAGAAGTACGCCGTATTAATCGGAAGTTCCATAAGGAAGGCACAGTGGAATGTAACCCACTGAAACTTGCGTTCTAACATTTGACGGGCAGGTTTTACCAAAGCGAGTATACTGCTGCTACAAATCCCTTCCCGTTAAACAATATATCTGCCCAACCATTCAATGTCATAAATGCTGTAGATTTGGACATAAAGCAAACGTATGCAGGTCAAATCCACGCTGTTGTAAATGTGGCCACGATCACCCCATGGTTGCAACATTTCCGAGGGTGAAACCTTCTGTGTGCTTTGCTCGGGAAACCACTTCGCCAAGAGCAAGTCTTGCCCCGAGCATGGTAGACAGAAGGCTATTAAGACTGTCATGGTGGAGAAATCCATTTCTTATGTTGAGGCTAGCGAAGCCATCCCGACAGTCTCCCGTAATTATGCTAATGCCACTAAGAGTCTTATCGTAAGACTGTCACCCTCAAGCCCGGGGCCCATGCCCCTCTTTTCCAATCTTTTGACAACGCTGCTCATCAATAGTTACTAAGCACTCCCCACTCTTCACAGTCTAACTGCTGTGCTCTTAATGATAACTATGTCCCCTACAATACTGTACTGTGTCCGTCATTGAACTTCTAGTTAAACTTTTACCTACACTTATTTCCTCTTCTAGTAACTCTCAATTACTATCCAACGTTGCCGACCAACTTATCTCTCTTATACTATCCATTAAAAATGGAGTCCCACCAAACATTAATCCAGTGGTATGTGAGGAGCGTGTGGCATAAAAAGCACGACCTCATATTTCTCCTAAACAAATACAAGCCATTGGCTTGTTCCATAGCTGAGACTTGGCTCACCCCTAGTATCAGCTTCCGTATGCCACACTTTAACATACTCAGATGCGATAGATCCGATGAGTACGGAGGGTCGGCTCTCTTTGTAAATAATCGGGTCCCACTTTCCCCTTTATACCTTCCCTTAATCCCTTCCCTTCAGGGTAATTTGAGTTTAGTAGCAAGTATGGTTGAGGGTATCACAGTGTTTTCCATCTATATTGCTCACCCTCACCCTGATTTTCTAGTCACACTGAAAAATATGTTTAGTAGTGTACACGGACCATTGCTGGTTATGGGTGATTTCAACTGCCACCATTATAGATGGGGATCTGAACGCTGTGATAACTTTGGTGTAGCTCTAGTAGAAATCTTGGATGACCTAGATATCTGTGTTTTGAACAATGGCTGTCCAACCCGTAGATCTCTTCCCGGACAACAGAAGAGTTGTGTTGATCTCACTTTTTGTTCAGTTGATCTAGCAGCATCATCCCACTGGGAATGCACATCCTTGTCGTGTGGTAGTGATCATTACCCTATAGTTATTTCATTTATTAATATAACTTATTTAGAAAAAACTTCTCCTCCACTCTTGAAATATAACTTGTCTAATCCAGATAGGACTAAGTTTGTATTATTGGAGCAGAAAATTGATAATCTACCAAATTTAAATTCAAGTTTATTTAATCTTTCTGATCACCGCCATGCCAAGAGCTGCTATGAAGATTTTGTTGAGGCCGTAACCTCTAGTACAGATTCCTGTTTCCCTTTGAAAAACAGTGCCCGGAATCAAATTCCACAGATAAATTATTGGAAAAATAAAAAAATTCCATTAATCCTAAAACATTTTCGATTTATACAAAACTAGCTGATCCCCGCGGCTTCGCTCCCGTCAAAATTATAGCCTATGTTACTCGGGAATAATGTAACATTCTACAAGTGAAAGAATTTTTTAAATCGGTCCAGTAGTTTCGGAGCCTATTGGGTACAAACAAACAAACAAACAAAAAAATCTTTCCTCTTTATAATATTGGTATAGATTTAGAGTGCCCGATCATCCAGTATCCCAAATTAGCCCTTTTTAACTTCGCATATGAAGTTTTATGCTTTACGCCCAAAATTCTATTTAATATCGAAATAATATCCAAAAAGTCCCCTTCAGCGAATTCGGCTTTCAACGCGGTGGTGGACGAGCGATGGATTGGTTTCCAAATTTTTTTTACTGATGCTTCAAAGTCCACCGACTCTAATTACATCGGAGCTGCGGTATATTACCAAAGTTCCAGGATTATTTTACAATATAAATGCCCTCAGGAGTCCTCTGTATTCACGGGCGAATGTGTGGCTTTATTGGAAGCATGTCTTTTTGTAGAGTCACACCATAATATTGATAAAGCCGTTATTTTCACAGACTCCCTTAGCTGTCTACAAGCCATAGTTCAAAACCCCTTCAAAAGCAAATTGCACAGCTCCCTTATTTTGAAAATTAAAAATTCCTTATTTTCGTGTGCTAATAGTCAAAAAGAGGTTCAGTTAGTTTGGATACCTAGTCATTGTGGCATCAAAGGTAACGAATGCGCTGACACTTTAGCCAAGAATGCTTGCTCGTCAGCAACAGCTAATCTCGCCCACAATTCTTACCAGGGGTATGACTTACTGAACATGCCAAAAGTCAATCTTCTATGTTCATGGCAGGAACAGTGGAATACCTCTGGTAGAAAGAAGGGTAGGTTTTACCATGCAGTACAACCTACTATAAAACCAAAACCTTGGTTCTACCCATACAAAAAAGTGTCCAAAACCGCTGTATCCGTTCTTTGTAGAATCCGCTTAGGTTTCTGTTGTACTCCAGTTTTCCTGGAAAAAAATCGCGTTTGGGACTCCTCTTTATGCAAATGCGGTTTAGAAGATGGCACGTTGGATCACATATTCTTTGAATGTTCTAACAACATCCCTCCTTTAGATTTATATAGCCGTCTCCCTAAATTCAAGATTCCTCACAATTAATTTCCCATCCCTTTTAACTTATTCTTCTCCAGACCTGCTTGTGGCGCTGATGAGTTTTATCCGCCACAAAAATATCAAATTATAATCTTTAGTTCCGATTATTACGTCTTGTGTGGTTGTGGTGTATGTATTTTAATAATTTTATGTATTTTTATTTTTTTGTTTGTTTCAGTCTCGTACTAACCCAGCAAAATCAAATGATCAACTGTACCAAAAAGAACTGAGTTCTCGTCTACTGTTTCTCCTCATAAAATTACCAATCTCAGATACTCTTGTATTCCAATTTACTTTAGACATTGGCAGAATAGTCGACATCGGCTTTGCTTGCCATATAAAAATATAGAATAGAATAGAATTCAATCGTCACCCACAAAATACTATGCAAATACCACCAAACTTGATAATAATTTACAATTAAATAAAACATAGTAAGTAAGCGGGTACACATATACGGCAAAAAAAAATACGAGAATTATGCCGTTCCAAGTACAAGTCAAGATACAATGTGTTATTGTGATTTGTAATCAGATTTAGTACAATATACTTTGTAAACACTCAGCCACTACGCACTCCACCACTGCCTCCCGATGCACTAGATGATACTCCAGCCTTCTTAGGGTACCGTGTCAACAGCGGATTGAGTTCTTCTACCGAAGTCATTTCATGCCGCGCTCCATCGGGGGTTCTAATGATGATAACCCCGTCCTGTGTCCAGCATGCTGGCATCCCAAAATACAAGCGCGCTTTACTGAACGCGGCCTGCCTACCTCGGGTCAGGAACTCCTTGACCGTAATTGCGGAGCCCTTCTGCGCCACTTTCGCCTTCCACACAGCAGATCTAAGGTCTACACTAGCAAACTTTACCAGTATAGGCCGACTGCGGGTTGGTCCACTGCTAGATGCCCCAAGTCTATGGCACCGCCTGATGGATGTTGCAGCAATGTTAGGCAGGGCAAGCTTGTTGCTGATGACGTCCAGTACCAGAGCCCGTCAATCTTCCTTTTCAACCTCAACAAAGCCAGTTAAAATGAGCGCTTTCCTACGAGAACGTCTCTCCAATCCGTCAACTGTTCTGGAGCACTCCGCAATCTGTGTCCGTAGAAGTCCCAGCATAGCAAACATTAACTCTTTGAAAAGTCCGGAGCTCTTCTCGGACCTTTGCCACGGTATCCTTCGCTGGTCCTGCACACTGGATCTGCGCCTCAAGATCATTCATTTTTCTTAGGGAGCACTCCTCCAGGTTCTTCTGGGCCGACTGAATATGATTCAGCTGAGACATATTGAATTGTAGTGCACCAAATATGTCTGACAGGTGAACATATAAGACTATAAAGTGATGACTGGCAGGTGGTGTAGTTGTAACTGCTATATTACATAGACTGTTTCACCAATGTTAGTGCAGCTCATTAGATAGTTTATAAAACTATATTCGTCCCAAAAACATCAAAATAACACTTAATTGTATTTTTAAATTATTTCACTATAACTGCTACAAAAAAAAACGTGTCTAGAGTTTTTCCACACCTACCGCCGAAAAAAAAGCAACTGTTCAACATACCAATGTTATAATATGCCTACCGACTTATAAAAATTACTCATGAATATGCTTTACTATTTGACTTTAACCTAGACCTGGCATTTCATCGTTCCATGTTTAAGCATAATGGAACAATTAACTATTACGGCATGGTGATAATTTAAAATATTATATTACAAATACCGTCAATCTGGAAAACAACGACAATGTTTCCCTAATTTTTTTTCGGGAATGTGCAAGTCAAAAATATACAAATCTCAATATTTTTCATCAAAATCTGTGTGGGATCAGTAATAAAAAAGATGACCTTGAAATTTATGTAAGCGAATCATTAAAAACACTAGATTTCTTGTGCATAGCTGAAAATTTTCTAAATGATACTCTTATAAATGAATTCAATTTTATTAATTATAAAATGCTAATAGTATATGTTTTATTTCCCTACATTCTTTTGAGAAAAGCACTATTTATGCCTCAGCAGGAATGGCAATTGACTGTCTCGTATTAGTCAAACTCATACTCGACCCGTAATTGCCTATTTCGCGGTATTTGTAATAATGTACTATTTTTAAATTTTGCCTATCCACGTAATAAATTTAGGTGTATTTTTTAAATTCATATTTGGAACATTACGTTGGGAGTGTAGATAAAATTAATTACATGTAAAATTACACATATATTTTTGATAAAGACTGTCTTTTAAAGAACGTGAAATGGAGTAATCAAAAACCTGAAATGTTTTGACATAAAACGGTTATAAAAATCTAAGTTAGCATATATAAAATGATAACTTAGATTTTTAATGAGCTAAAGTACATAATTATACGAAACAAAAGGCGTGTGGAATGTTTTTCTCGGTCGGTTTCGAGCAGAAATATGGGGAGAGTAAAAACACGAAGTGTAAATAAGAGGAACATAAGCCATTAATATTTTCCCCTGTGGACATAATCTATGGCAATGAAACCTCTTGGGAAATTAGAATAGAGACATGGATTTTCAAGACTATCGAGCAACATTGCGAGAAGAGAAAGCTGTTAGTTTATAAAACCATACGTCTCACTTGGCTTTATCTACAAGGGTTTGTGGGAAAACAGATATAAATCTAACTAGATGACGCGATTGTATGTACTTCGCGTGTCAAAAAAGGGAGTGAATGTACGAGAAATGATCGTACTTTGAGCTGTTTCTAAAAAATGTCTAAATATGGCATATTGAGCTGTGAAAAAAGCAAATATTTACATTCATCGGCAGTAAATTTGTTCTTAAATTTTGTGTGAAAAGTGGCACGCTTTGTTTTCATACAGATGGAGGGATTTGCGTTATCTAGTTAGATTTATGTCTGTGGCATATATTCAAGACAGAATGTTTATGGTTGGTATAACTAGAGGTTTCATTATATTTACATGTTTAATGCAGTATGTATAAATAAATAGAATTTCAAGTACTCAAACGAAAATCTTTCAGTAAATCTAAGGTTATTTTGTGCCGATTTAGCTTAGCGCCGGACATAAATCCCAATTGATCCACGAATAGCGATTTAGAGAGCGGTCTCATTCGACGATTAGCTTTGGAAATACGAAACAGTAGTGTTCTCCATTTGTAGTGGGAATCCAATCAATTTATTTACGACCTATTGGCGAAGGCACCCTTTTGATCCCAAAATACCTCAGCCTATTGCCGATCGCCGCTAAGTGACAGGGGTTGTGTAAAATTAAATCAGGCACGTGTTTTCTTTGGGTTAGTTGGCTAAGGGATTTTCGTTAGGATTATCTTCAGGGACTTTTTCAGGTTTCTGTGTTTTTATGTAGTCAGGTTTTGTGTAGCGGGATGGAGAAAATACAGAGCGTGTCTGTATTTTGTTCTAACAGGTCTTATTGGTGACGATCTGTAAGTCGTGGGTTCGAACCCAGGTAGGCGGTTTACTTTGTGGAAATTATTTAATCACCACTGCTCCCAAAAAGGTGAAGGAAAACATCGTGAGAAAACCGGCATGTCCTAGAACCAAAAAATCTAAAACATGTGACATCCACCAACCCGCACTGGGCCCGCGTGGTGGATGACGGCCCATTCCCTCTTACAGAGAAGAGGCCTGTGTCCCAGCAATAATGGGAACATTAAAAGGTTAATGATGATTTTCCAGCATTGTATCTGTGTTTCAGCTATATTTTACACGTAATGAGAACGAATCGCAGAGACACCAACATTCCAAATATTACTCACGTATAACAGAATTAGTAATCCAAATTATTTGCCCATTCGTTGATGTCATCTTCAGTTACGCAAACAGTTTTTATTCATCTTGGAACTATCCAACATTACTGAATATTTGAGAGTTTGTTTGTAATGAAAATCTACTGGAACCTGGAGCCACTTCGGAATAACTTCTATGACTTTCCGCTAAAAGGCAGCGAGCTTTCCGGTTCGTAATTTATTGCAACTGTCCATTACTTTTTAATTATTTACCTGGGCACTTGGTTATTCTGCTCTGGGAGATGAAAAGTTCTGATTCCATTTTCCAAAGTAAATTTAAGTGTTTGCGACGTTAAAATACTGCGATGGTTGACTATTATTAGTTTAGTCTCTGAATTCAGTAGTCATTTCACTGGCAAAAAAAAATCTCGGGTCTTTTCGTTTGCCTTTTGGCCGCAGACTCGCTATTTAAATAGAACGATGTTTAAGTTAAAATACGTTCACTTATTTTCACTCTCTATTTATTTTTCGTGAAAAAGTAATAATGAAGCAGTTAAATGAATTTCGCTGGATTTATTTTAGTTCAATATGAGTTCTGGTTATCCATTAGATTTGCTTTCAAAATTCAAGACCAAGTTTAAAAAGAGTATAGTTCAGATTTAAGGATAAGTCATTAATATTGATTACCACCAGTTGAAATAGGAATTAGTAGACTTCAATAAGTGCCAGCCTAATCTGATTCCTCCAGAATAAATGATCAAACATTTTTGTCCTAATCCAGACGTTAATTTCAGTTTGAATTAATTTATTTAGTTCCCGTCTCGCACTTGACCCGTGAGGAAAATTATAAGCGAGGCTTTTATCAATGTTTGTCTGGTAGAATAGGAGACAGATTATCTTTAGAATTCTTGGAAAGTAAATTAGTTTTGGGATTTCTTGATTTAAGTTAATCGTTGGACAGAAATTAAAACGTTTATTTAAATAAAAATAATAATACCAGACGCACCAAAAGCAACATCGAGAATATCGTGAGGAAAATGGCATGTCCCAGGTGAAAGATAAACTTTCAAAGTACAAATGTATTGAAAAAGTCACATTGGTACTTGCCCAGTTTTGCACCCTCAAGCACGAGAGCCGAGGTATTAGCTACTGAGGCTATCACGACATATCACGAATTCACTACACGCATTTGTTTAAGATAGATTTTATAAAACGTGGTAAATTAATTACCTACATAATTAAGTGGATTACCAAATAATGTGATCTTTAACTAGCGAATCACGTAGACAAAATAATTAATCTTGATTAATGTGTTAAGGATAAAAGGTTAATTTATTAAAACTAAATGATTAATTACCTTAATTAACAAGGTCTAAGTAACTGTAATTCTTGTGATTTTGTATGATGTCAGTGCATTATTATGTTATTGTGGAGGGATACTTAGGTCACATTTAAGATCACCTTAAGTAATAAATTGGCGCATTTAAGTTTTTGTAATGTTCAAGGTTATGCTGTACAAACAACTTATTTGTTCACCCTTCGCAATAGCCATTTACTTTATCAATACCTACTCAATGGCTGAATGTATTTAGTCTAAGTTTGAACATTACATGTTACTGTAAATGCCCGAACTATGATAAAACCTAAGATTTACTAAATCTTAATAGTAAATGGAGAGGGCTATGCTCGGCGTAACCTTGCGTGATTGAATCAGAAATGTATAGATCCGCAAGAGAACCAGGGTTACCGACATAGCCCGAAGAATTGTTACTTAAGTGGCAGTGGGTAGGGCACATTGCTCGCAGAATGGATGGCGGATGGGGCAGAAAAGTTTTGGAATGGCGACCGCGAACCGGAAGACGTTGTGTTGGAAGGCTTCTCACCAGATGTACCGATGACCTAGTGAAGTTGCGGGGATCCGCTGGATGCGGGACGCACAGGACCGGTCAATGTGGCGACGCTTGGGGGAGCCCTATGTCCAGCTTTGGACGTCTTTCGGCTGTTATGATGATGATGACTGGTAAAAAGCCGAAATCAATCCGACCAATCGCTAATTTCGGGCTTTGACCAGCAATCACACGGCAAATCTTAGGATTTCCCTCAAAGACTTACAATTAAGTCTATGATTTTTCCCCAGTAGTACGTAAGTTCCCGTGAGACAATCTTGAACGTTCACCCGAGTAAAGCCGATGTTAAAACCTAGTCACAAATAATTATACTAAACGATAAACATCACTCCCAAAACTTGGCTCATCAACTTCGTAAAAGACCAGCTCTATCTTAAGGAGCCATTTTCGCAGCCACAAGATAATGATTTACAAAATTAGTTCTACCACCTAATGAAAAAGGGGCGCATCTAACATTTATGCAGAATTGAGTTATTTAAATGTTCGGAAAAAAGCGTTTAGCCCCTTTCCCTATTTAATATTTTTCTATGAACTGCCGCTCTCATATCACACAGAAAATAATTACAAAATAAAAAGAGGTGTTTTTGACAGTCTCACTGCATAGTCTCTTTCACAGTCAGCCTATTGGTCACCAGCACTACAGATGAGCGTGAGGTCCTGGGTTCGATATCCAGGCCGGGCAAAGCGTTATAATAAGGTCAATCTGGTATTTATCAGTAGCAGCCGGGAGTGTGGACAATGTGGCAATGGCTGGTTGATGACAATGTGGCAAATGCCGCCTGTTAGTGGAACCTAAACAAAACTTGTGAAATATGGGTGTACTATTAGCTGCCCTACTGCCTTACCTCTCGGGGTATACAGGCGTGATGTTATAGACATTTCATTTTTGATAGGCTCACATTTGACCACTATCGCACCTGACGCATAGATAATATAATACAAGCATACAGATACCTCATTCCATACAAAGAAACCGTGCCGACGTAACTAGCGGCTTTCATCTGATTAATCTTGTTATTTTTTGTACATCGAACGCGTTCGGTTCTGTTTCACGGTGATACATAGATAGTGTTAGCAGAGACTTGCAAGTAAAAGGGTTTACTAGGTTCGTGAATATTTTTTTCTTTAAATACAGTGAAGGTTCGTTTTATAGTATTTATTTCCACGTTTTTACAGTATTTTTTGCACCAAAATGTGTTACAATGCAAATTTTAACAATCGAGTGGAATTCCTCAAAAATTTTAAAATGCGCCATCTATTGGCATCAATTCTAAATGATCCGTTCAAATAATCTTTGAAATGTGAATTAAGATATTAACTTTAAAACTTTCGCGTTTCGTGAATTAAGAGCCCAATATTCCATAATTTTGTACTTAGGAGAGTTGATTAAAGAAGAACATATTTTTTTTATGTTCAATTCCAGAAAATGTGAATTTTACACACTTTCAATAACAGATAGTTGCATATCGCGCCATTTAGTGAGATTTATTTGAACCAAATTTTCTTTCTTAGCAATGAGACCCCGTGCCTGACGGTAAGCGATGATGTGGTCGATGGTGAAGCAAGCTTGCCTACAAGTAACCTATTCACTCTTAAACTTAAAGACCCCTAGGTTGTAGCTATAAGGAAACAATGTCTTTGGTAGGGCATTCCACTCCTTAGCTGTATGCACAATGAAAGTATTCGAAAAATGCATTGTGCGTATGTTCACCATATACCGATGGCGCATTGCCGTACGTCTTGTAGGCCGATGATGGAAAGGGCTAGGCCGAATCATAGTGTGCAGTTCCATCGCACACTCCGACCGAAAAAAACGAAATGTAACCGATAAAAAACCGACAGGCTGGCAACTCGGCGTATATTTTTAAGACTCTGGAGTCGACCAGTGCATCTTTGCTGATCAGTCTCTTGACTCTACTGTCAATCGACTCAAGAGCATCAAGTTTGTTTTTTTTCAGATCTTTCCCAGCCAGTTCATGTATGTTTATCTTAGTTTCCTACCAAGATGCGAATATTCTTTAAAAAAGTAAGCAATTAACTCTTAGGTCTTTAGTTTTTATTTCTTCCATATTGTATTTTATTCAGATGAGCCCTCTTTGCTTATCCCAGCAGAGTTGGTAGAAGTTGCTTTATCAAGTATCAGGGGTATTCGAGTTCACGACGCAATCAAAGTTCGCGCCCCCACCATTTTATCCGAGTCATTGTGTTTTAACGGTAATTTCCTTCGTTAGAAGCTGCTGGGTATTTGCCTATGGATGTTAATGATTGGTGTTAAGTAAGCTTAAGGCTCCCGGAGAGAGGCGTGACGCAACAATGTGATGGTAATGTGACAATCTTTTTTGAAGTGATCGTTATATCTGAAGAACAATTTCTACGAAACGTCGGGTGAAATAGGTAAATAAACAATCGAAATTTCATTGCGTTAAATGCCCGTGATATATTGTTTTTCAATTATGAAACGCGAAAGTTTTTAAGGTAATAATGTAATTTTTGTCAAGGGTCTCATATATTTCTTGAGAAACGTGAAGACAAGGATTGTCCTTTATTCCTTACATTCAATAAAGTTTCAGCTTTATTCAAATTTTATCTCCGTTCTTAGGATTTCGTCATTTCATTTACATTTTAAAGTCACTGTTGAGGACAGCGGAACTCTGGCTGCAATGAAACACGAAGGCTATTTACAACCAGATTTATTAGCGTAATACCACGTTCCCGTACGCAAAATACGCGCTTGGTCGTGGAGTTGCGGAAACAGCCCGTCGAAACTAAACTAAACTACCACAGGTTTAATATATACAAGATACTGGTCAAGGCAGGCAAACAGGGCTTCAGACTGTAAACTAACTTAACATTACGCGGTTACAGAATACGAAAAGTGTGAACCTTGAAAGGTTTTGTGGCCGACTGAAAAAGTGGGAGGAAAACGATACATATTTTAACTATTTCCGGTTCTGGAAGCTTCTAGAACATTCTATTTCTAATCTACAGTGCTTCCCCTAGCGTCAAGGAGCGACAACTTGAGTATTCATTGACAAATATAGAAAACCCATTCATACTTTCCAATTCTAATCTAATCGAGTCATCGTCTGTGCAATTCTAATCTAATCGAATCATCGTATCTCGGGTAACAACGTGGAATGCGAACTTCTTTCAGAATGTGCAGAGCAAGTAACCAATCGTGCCATTGCGCTCTAAACGTTTAGGTAGGCGCTCGTCCCAACCGATATTTAAACGCCAAATGTCTTGCAATATGCACTTCGCTTGTGTCGTAAATGGCGCGGCTAGACCCAGCGGGACATACAAAGACATTGCCGTTTTTAACAACTGACGTTTCGTAATCTGCTTGTCTAAATAAGAAGGGTCTACTTGCCTGAAGTTGAATCCCAAAGTGTCACCACCGTGACGCCAGATGAAACCGAGAATTTTCTCCACCTTGTTGAGCAGAGTGCCCTCTTCTGCTATCTCGGTCGCCAGACCAGCGACAGCGGCCGGCTCCTTGGACACCCATTTCTGCAGTATGATGTTGTCACGCCGATGTACAGCGTCTACTGCTTTAGACACTCGGGTTGCTTCCGCTGCATCAGTCGTCGGTCAAAACTCTGTAAAATATCGTTCATATATTGATTAGGGACTATAGAGTTCAGCGCTTCGGGGTAGTCAGATTCATGAACATTTGCCTTATAGCAGCGTTCTCGGATCTGTGGTACTACTTGTACATTTGTCATGCTACAAGTTTGGCCATGTATAACCCAGCCGAGCGGTGTACGTGATGCTACCCGTTGCCTCTTTGTACCTACTCTTACGTCAGAGGCGAGCAAGAGCGCCTTTTTATCCTGGCCTACCAGGACTATAGGTGTCAAATGATCGCAATCGGCCATTTGCTGATATAGACTGGCTTGATAATTCTAGCCTGTCGATGGATCTGGCTTCGATGTATATGGCTTCAGTTGCATACTAACATTGTATATTTAGCTTGACTTGATGCGAATTCGAAACGCCAATGAGCTTGCCCGCTACGGCCTCGATATAAAATGGCTCATTTGGGCCCTCTACGCCTATTCGCTGCGCGACATCCGTAGTAAGAAGTGTTATTGTCGATCCGTCATCCAACAAGGCAAATGAGTCTGCTTTACCGTTTGGTCCCAATAGTGTCACTGATCCTACTTTCAGCAAGGCTTTTCTGTACCCGTGCGGCGCGCTCGTGTTGCTGATGAAAGCGCGCGGCCCGCTGTCAGCTCGCGGTGCCCTGCGTGGTGCTGCATGCTCGGTCGCTGTGACGGACGCGCATCTGTCGCTGTGTAGTAGACTGTGATGGTAATACTTGCAGTCTTGTTCTCCACACTGCTTACTCTTGCATTTATGATTCCATCGTCATCGCCATCCATCGTTTTAAGCACCTGTAACATAGTTTATTTTTACTTGCAGCTTCCCATCTATCATTTACTGGCATTTTCTTAAAAAATTTGCAGCGAGCCTCACTGCTACAGTTGCCATTGCATATGAAACATGTTGTTTTGTCGGACTTTGACAATTTAAATGTCTTGTGGGCCGGTCGTTGTGGATGTTTGAGCGCCACCTCTGCCGAGGCGTGTTGTGCATTTAAAATTTTTCTGTTTTTCTTTGATTTTGATTAACAATACAAATGTTTTACTAATTTTATTATTATGAATTTGGAATGATTTTATTAATAATGAACAAATTAAATGATGATTTTGATTTTACTTTATTGTTATTGGTATGTTAATTGGTATTTTATTTTAATAGATTCAATTGTTGAAATTTCATTGAAATTTTTATTTTATTGGAATGATAATTCTTATTTTCCTACTGATTGTTATATAAGTGTGTTACTAATTTTATTGTTAAGTATTTGGAATGATTTTATTAACAATGTACAAATCTTTTTACAAGGAATCAATAAAAGCTTTTTATTTATTATTTATTTAGTACCTAGGACTCATTTTGTCAAATACAATTACTCAAGACGAACAACGAACAACAAACATTTTTTTCTTAAACTGTACTGGCCATATACATGCGAGCAGCGGCCGGCAAAAGTTTTATGAAAAACCATATCGGTTGTTTAGCGGCCAAATAAATTACATAGTAAACTCATATCTGTCGTGTCATTTAAAAATGGGACGATCTTTTACTCCGAAGCATGGCAACCAATAATGCGCGGAAATTAAAACTAAGTAGCACCTAGAACTCATTTTGTCAAATACTTTTCGAAATCAATGACTGTAGTGACCGGTTCTATAGGGCAATTCACAGGCTCGTTCACGCACTAAATGACCACACTTCAACACGTCTACTCTGGCCAGCGGCTCTCGTAATACTGACGCGGTGCGCACGAGATTGTGTATGTCTGTGTGGGGGAAAGTGGGGATGGCAAAGTGAACGTGCGAGTGAGATAGATACACTACATCCCTTCCTCATTAATGATTTTATTAAGAATATATTTAATATTAATTCATTTTGTATAATGTATTTTTAGTATGCTTAATGTAATCATAATTATATTGTTTGTTCTTCACATGACAGATTCTTGTCTTTTTTTCACGCTCTCAATATCCCTTCACCCTCCTATTTTTCTTCAATTTAATGAGAGAAAATAAAGCTATCACCAAAATCTCTGAAAACTGTAATTTTACAGTGTACTTTTATAATTATTTTGTTAGTACGTGGACATTAGTATGTGTGACATGAGTATTTGATTGTGATTTTAGTTTTTTACGTATTTTGTTACATTTTCTAGATTGTCACTGGGAAATAAAAAAATAGTGTGAGTTGATGTATGTTAATGGAAATCACAATTCCTCAAATTTAATGGCAGCTGCCACCCAGCAATTTAATGGTAGGAGCCCACCAATTTAATGGCAGCAAAACCCACCAATTTAATGGCATCAACCCACCAATTTAATGGCAGCAGCCCACCAATTTAATGGCAGCAACCCACCAATTTTATGGCACCAACCACCCACCAATTTAATGGCAGCAAAGCCCACCAATTTAATGTTAGCAACCCACCAATTTAATGGCAGCAACCACCCACCAATTTAATGGCAGCAAAACCCACCAATTTAATGGTAGCAACCCACCAATTTAATGGCAGCAACCACCCACCAATTTAATGGCAACAAAACCCACCAATTTAATGGTAGCAAACCCACCAATTTAATGGTAGCAAACCCACCAATTTAATGATAGCAAAACCCACCAATTTAATGGTAGCAAAACCCGCCAATCTAATGGCAGAACAACCAACCAATTAAATGGCAGCGTCTTTTTACTCCAACTATTCCTATAAGCATAATCAGCCTATAATGCTCCATTCTCCGGAAAGCGAACCTCCCCTCTGCGACAGGGACAAGGCCTCAATCCATCACATGAGCTAAGCATTGCCCGGCAGACGACACACGTCCCCGAATTACCAGCTCCAGGACATACGGTTTCCTCACCATAAGTTTTTTTTTTTATAAATGAGTACTATTTCGTGACATTGGAAATCTGACAATCCACTACACCAATCGAGTGTGGTCACCTACGAAACTGTTTATGTAGGTACTTTTATAGTTTTACAAAAACAGTTCAGTGTTAACGTTAACATTGCATATCTTCACAGCTAAATAACTTAAAGGCTATCGATGTCGCACTTTGTTAAAACTGACATTTCGGTAGTTGTCTGGTCCCCGAGGTATCTTTTTACAACAGCAGTGCACTTGGTAGTTTTAGATTAGATTAGATTAAGACGGGCTGGTGTCCGCAACTCCACGTCTAAGCGCGTATTTTGCGTAGTTTTAATTGATTTGCGCCCATATGGCTATTCTGATCCAGCGCGCTCTCCAAGCTGTACACCACTTTAAATCATATCATTATCTACGTATATTGAGGTTAGCCTTCATAATACTGATTCCACATGAAATAGGCACGATTACAGAACATGACCCGCCTTGAATATAACTAAATTGACATAACTCGCCTAGGATCTAGTCTGTGTTAGTTTGACTTTTTACACCTGATTACATCTGCCCTCTTTTACAAACTCTCTCCACCACTCAAAAGTTTGGTAGTAGAAAACCGAATCCAGAGCTAAACTCGTCTTTGTACAAATATTTATTTTATTTTGTATGTCCTGTGTACAAAAATAATTAAGAATGTTCCAAATGCAATGGTGTAAATCTGTTTTCACGACCACTGCACTCTCAAAAATGTACATACCTGATTGGGTCAGCAGCTCAAACCCTTTTGTAGGATGGTAGGCAACTGTCATTTCAGACAGATCGGAAACCTTACTAATATTATAAATGCGAAAGTACGGACGGACGGCTGCATGTCCGGCACCCAACCATGCTAGAACTGCCGAACGGATCCGGCTGAAACTCGGCACAAAGACAGATCACAGTCCGGAACAGCCCATAGGCCACTTACCCTGGTGTAATGTCCACTAGGAATAAATTTCGACCTGCGCGGTTGTGAAGCCGCTGGAAGAAGCTAGCTCATAAATATTTTTTCGTGCCCAGAAAGTAATAAGTTTAGTATATTGTACCAAAACGTACTGTATATGCTTCGTAGGCAATGAATAAACAACGAGGTCTTGAAAAGATTATTTCAGAGTTAACACGAATTTGTTAACTAACTGATAGTGTAATTTAACTAACTTTATCTATTTATAAATCAATCATTCCTTTTCTTTTTACGTTTAATTAGCCCTAAAACTACGTAACTGAAACCCGTATTTTATATAGCACTGCCTTTTCATGAGTCACCGCTGTTTACATCAGGAATTTGGACTCATATGCATGGCTTATGTAACCAAAACATGACTGCTTGGCCTTAGGATGTTGCAAATATTTACGTGCCCATTACGAGCTTTTTAGAATCTGCGTGGCTTGATGTGATTCAATTTAAACTTGAGACCTTCCTTTAAGTAGTTACGGCTACAAATGTGGATATTTAATTTTATATTGTATTGGTTATTAAGAGGTACACAATTTTTTTTTTTTTGCCCAAGCCTCCTTTGGTGATATTATAGGTTACTGTTTATTGTCATTAACATTTAAATCGGTAGACGATTCAATTTTAACCTGTTTATTTTAAGGGTTAGGCTCGATAAACAATGAATAAATACGTAGGCATTTAGGTATATATGTTCCTACAATGTACATATTCACATAAACAGTCAGTGCGTGTATACCTATGTTTTAAGTTCTTTCATTAGGTGACATAATACTAGACTACATAGGCGTGGTTGTAACTGCAAACTTCACTAGAGCGACTATATAATCTTTGGGTTTACTGCTTGATTTCGAATGTCATGTGCCCCATGACTAATTCTCCTAAGTCATCAAATCAAACTTCCGAATTACCGAAATTCCATAGCATCGATGTACCACAATTTCGAATAGTGTCCAAATGTGTCGGAATGGAAACGAAATCACAATATGTGTTTGAATTATTAACGGTGATCAGCGAATGATTCCATTAAATAGGGTAGACTCTCGATTGTCTGTGTAAATATTACAAAGATATCCGCGTTGCAGCCGCAGTAGTTAGGTTCAAAATAACAATGCATCGATTTTATTATTTTAATCAGATGTTATGATTTGAAATTGTAAAGTAAATTTTGTTATTTACCTACCCACCAATATAATTTACAATCGTTTTAGAATAGTTAGTTTGATGTTTCTTTAACGACACAGTTTTTTGGTTATTAGACACAACTTAGTCATGGCCCTTGGCTCTTTGATTAGAATAACACGAATTTCTTTACCTTCGTAATACTAAATGTCCTTTATTATTAAAATCTGGTATGGTTATTTACTCAATACTTAGGCAGAATTTATTTTCCGCTACATAGTTATGTTTAAGCAGTTGTATGATGTTAACACAACAAATAGGTATTTACTATGTAATTTTTTTTTATTTTTACACTTAGGACCTGCTTAAATGTCTTATTTTCATAACGGAATGTGGGCGCCTAACGATAACAAATAACCGTGTGTCATGTCATGCATTATCTACTTACCCCAATCCTTCTTCTTTTTATTTACACCAATGTTTTTCTTACTTTATCCTCGTCGCCATTTGTAGTGACCGGTTCTATGGGGCAATTCACAGGCTAGTTCACGCACTAAATGACCACACTTCAACACGTCTACTCTGGCCAGCGGCTCTCGTAATACTGACGCGGTGCGCACGAGATTGTGTATGTCTGTGTGGGGGAAAGTGGGGATGGCAAAGTGAACGTGCGAGTGAGATAGATACACTACAATGACGAACAACAATAATTATTCTCGTGTTAAAGTATTCATTTGTTTACTATAAACAGCTTTCTATACGCAAGACAGTTCCAAATTTATATAAAACCATGGATAAGTTACCTCCTACGTTGCCATGTTTCGGAGTAAAACATCGTTCGATTTTTAAATTACACGACAGATTTGAGTTTACTAGGTAATTTATTTGGCCGCTAAATCACGACAGACATGGAATTTCATACACTTTTGCCGGCCGCTGCTCGCATATATTTGGCCAGTACAACAATTTCAATTTATCTCGAAGAAGGCTGTCAAAATAATGCTCAAATTTCAAGCATGTTTGAGAAAAGTTTATTACTTTCATTTTCATGGCGTCTGAATGGAGGAAATTTTCTTCAAGAAGACTTAGAACATATAAAGGCCTTCACGTCTATTGCAATGGTCACCACATAATGATCTAGAGTGCTCATTAACGCACCTTTATAATAACCACCGGATAAAGGATAAGTTAATATTTTAACAAGTAATCCTCATTTAACACATAATACCATCCAATATTCATGTTCAAACAATTTAGAATGTTAGAAAGTTAGGGCTGCCGTATCTTGGGCTCATCAAATCTTGTTACAAATTGTTAATTCCAGCCCGCCTTTAGAGGGTGTTCGCAACAAAATGAATTATGAATGTTCATCAAGCAATTAGAACTGTGAAGCCAAATTATGTGACTTACATTAAGCTGTTAATGTGGATTATCTTTGTCGAGGTTATAAAGTGAATTCTGTTAATACACCAGTAATATATGTGTCAGTGCTATAGTATGCTTTTAACTCGAATACGGCAAAGCCAAAAGCAAGGATTTTAGCAGTCTATGTATGTATGTATTTACGTATGTTCTTCCTTATCGACTAAACTATTTATCGGATTTTGATGAATAAGGTGTCAATTGATTCGTTATTACGGGTAACATAAGCTAAAAAACAATATAGTCGGGTTGCAGTTTTATAGTTTTTATTTATTTATTTATTTAAACTTCATGTACAATAGTGGTACATAGGCGGACTTAATGCCACAAGGCATTCTCTACCAGTCAACCTTTCGGTTAAAAAGGACAACGTTGTGAACGGGTACAAAATAATATTCAAACAAATTGTATACGAAAATGTATATACTTACATATATATTAATAATACACATATACAAATAAAATAGACTAATAAATACCAATAAAAAAAAAACGAGAAACCTAATAATAATTATACCAACTAGACTTCTGACTCTAGATGAAAGCTATTTAGTCTGACTGAAATAGTGGTCACGAACTTTTCTTTTAAAAGTGAATTTGCTTTCAGCCTTTTTAATGCTAAAGGGTAGCGCGTTTCAGAGCTTTATTGTTGAGACAGCATATGAATTAGACATAAAACCAGTGCGGTGTGAAGGAATTTGGAGGAGTAGATTTTTAAAAGCTCGAAGGTTACGACTGTGAGAACTGCCCAATACATTGAAATAAGTTTTTAGATAATCGGGAGCACAAGGATCGTTCATAATAGTGTAGAGCAAGCAGAGAGATCTGAGGGACCTCCTGAGGCGGATAGGCAGCCATTTAAGCTGAGAACGGTAGGAAGAAATGTGATCATATTTACGAAGGCCAAAAACAAAGCGAATACAATTGTTGAGAAGTCGATCCAATTTATTTAGAAGTTCTTGGGATAGATCAGGATAACAAACATCAGCATAGTCGATAATGGGAAGCACAAGTGACTGAACCAGAGTGATTTTGGTGCTGGATGGGAGGAAATGCTTAAATGTATAGAGAGACCGCAGCGAGAAAGCGACTTTCTGGCTCACCTGAGCCACGTGTTTATTCCAACTAAAACTGTCGTCAATGTACAGACCTAAATCTTTTACGTGAGGTGAAAGAGAAATGACGGAGTTCTCGTACATCAGTGGCATAAGTTGGGCAGTGTTCACACTTCTCAAATAGTACGAACTACCAATGAGGATGGCCTGACATTTCCCGACGTTAACAGAAACCCCAAATTTGCCAGACCACTCACTGATAGCTAGAAGATCAGCATTGAGTAGAGAAATGCAATTGTCAAGGTTGGCAATGTCTGACTGAGCGTAAAGTTGCAAGTCATCAGCGTACAGATGGTAAGAACATTTGAGGATAACAGTAATGGAGTTTATAAATAAAGAGAATAAAAGAGGAGAGAGTATACCGCCTTGTGGAACACCAGTTACCAAGTCGCACCAGTCAGAGCAATCCTGATCAGCACGCACAGCCTGTTGGCGACCACGAAGATATGATGAAATCCAATCACGTGACAACGAAGCGACCGTTTTTGCTTGTTTTTAACTTAGTGTAGTGATTGCCGCGACTTGCTTGCTGTAGATCGTGGGTTCGCAGGCAGTTTACTTTATCATTTCATTTTTGATTTCATTATGAAATCGGAAAGTGCTGGAGCTAAAAATTCGAACACATCCACCAATTCAATGATCCCGCGGCTCACTGATGTCCTACCGGTTGATGATAGCAGAACATTAATAAACATAATATTATAGTCGTTTCATTTCGGAAAAAAAAACCAATCCATAACTGTTTTTAATCAAATCTTCGAAGTGACAGGGGCATAGACATCCCTTTCAGGCCCACCCAAAGGTGGTCAACTTATATTTTTTTGGGACAATCCCTCCGCACTATTCCCAAACCACTGCAAGTCCTGAAAGCCAGAATCAATAGTGGCGAGCACCAGAAAAGCGCCAAGGCAATGAAGCTCGATGCAGTCCCGGAGAATGACTCCCAAATTTAACTGTCTTGGATCCCGCAACGAAATTAATCAAAAAAGAATAAAGGAGGAGTAGGAATTAATAGAAATTCCCACTTGCCTCCATATCAAGCAGGAGACAGAACAAACAAGGCCAATAGACACAATGGATGGTTTACAACTGGGATAAGCCCAGTTGCCTAGCCCACGGATAAAAATTAGCATTAATATTAATGGGTCCTAACATTGTGAGCTGCTATATTTGTTTCCAATAATAGGTATGGCAAAAACGCTTGAACTACGGAAATGTTTTCTAGTTTCCACAAGGTCCGTATATTAAACAACTCCTGATGCAGCCTGTTGATTATTCAACATAATATTGCGTTCATTCTGCCAAAGAATACACTCCCACAAGATATGATGTGCAGATTGTACATATTCGCAGTCATATGTAGAACACTGACATAGAGGCGAGGCAATGAGCTTACATTTACTTTTAAAGTTACCATGCCCTCTGAGAAATTGGGCTCACCTCCAGCCACGTCCTGGCCAGCCGTACGCGAAAGGATGGAAAGAATTGGTGGAGGATTTGGCCCTTGATGGAATTATCCCACCTACATTGCCACTCGGATAAAAGTTCCTCCAAGACGTCAATTTGTGGTTTAAATAATCTAGAGATTTTCTCACGGTCACTCCGCGTTAAAAAGTCAGCGTCCATGGGCTCTCTTGCGGAATAATGGACGGCTGAGGGGAAAAAGTTTGTATCATTACTCATATTTTTTGTTCTATATATTTTGTAAAACTCTGTTCAGCCATATGGAATTGTTAACTTGACCCTCGATAAAGTAAGTCAAGTACAAGTCGTATATATCAACTGCAAAAAGATTAATTATTATAAACTTATTAGCACTCGAGCTAAATGGGCAAACTTGTGTGATTTATTTCAACATTTTTTTTCTTTGAATAGGGATGATGACGGGGTACGAAACAGCAAATTCTATTTAGCCCGCCAATTAAATTATCAAAAAATATTGGACACGTATTTTTTGCTTATTCTAATCCATAAAAAATCACCAAGATAAAGCGCATCAAAGTTCGGGAGTGGGGGCTTGTGACGTAACTTCTTTGTAAAAAGTGTACAAAATTCGTCCACATCGATGTCAATGGGAAAGGTGCCCAAAACGCTGTCAGCATTGTCAATTTGCCACGTTGTTTGGCTGCTGATTCTCTGGCCGAAGAAAAGTTTAGGCCATGGTCCTAATGTTAAAACCCCGAAGCGCTCAAATTTATAACTTCCAATAAGGTTGTTATATTTGCCATTTGTATATATTTACTTTTTTTATAGGTGTTATATTTAAGAATATCATGGATTGAATAATAATATGAATCATGAATTGAGTATTACCATCTAGTGGGATGAATCCAGTATTACCATGAATTGAATATTGCCATCTAGTGTGACGCCAACAGGCTTCTGAAGGATCCATCAGATTTGCTACATGCGATGTTATAGAAATAAATGGGCTCCTCCATTCAGTACAGCTCGATTTGACAAGAAGCTATTACCGGTTGTATATCCAAGTATAGAATAGGGATACGGCTAAGGCGGCTTGGCCTATTTACAAGTTTGTATTCACTGGGATAGTATTATATAAATAAAGGTTATCTATTTGTTGTCCCGAAGGGTTGGACATGCTTAAGTATATGCCTTATAATGAAGCCCTTAAGTTTTTAGTCTTAGTTTTCCTCAACATCACTTAAATTTGGCGTAGACACAAACTCCAGTTAAAGACAAAAAGGTAAATAAGAAATAACAAGAATATTTAATATCATGTCTTTCATAAATTTTAACAGTCCAGGACATGCATTTGGAAGAACGGCCTGCGTCATTCATCTTAAGACTTATTCTCATGTTAACGAGCAAGCGCAAAATAATTGAGGAAATCAGACAAAGTTTTATAGATGGGATGAAGAGAAATGGAAGAATAAACAAGGGTGCAGATGGATGAATAGAATTGTGTAAACGAATGATCATGACACCAAATGAATGTGAGGGATGTTTGACTATCATCTTATTTCAACGTTCATTGTTAATGGGTGTTTATATTTCAAATGGTTGTTAGGGTTCCGAAGTCAACAAGGAACCCTTATAGTTTCGCTATGTCCGTCTGTCCGTCCGCAGCTTAGCTCAGAGGTTCTTGATACTAGAAAGCTATAATTTGGCATGGAAATACATATTAATAATTCCGGCAAAGAGGAGAAAAATAATCGGGTTCTATATAGACGAAAAGTATTTATGTTTTTTTTTACATCTGTCCTATGGTGTGGGTTATCGTTGGCCATTCAATAATATTACGGTTTGCGTAAAGTTAAGCTTTAATTTGCAAATCCCCCCCCCCCCCCCTGCCAGGGAAATGGTTGCTTTTGGTAATGTGAAAAAATTCATGGCAATAGTATACATAACGAAATTAAAAGGAAAACTATCACAGCTAAGAAGGTTTTACAAGTTTACGTGTAATAGTCGACCAACTTATAAAATGTACTTGGATCAGTAAAATGTTTGTACAAATGGCGTTTTTAGACGTTTGTGAGCCGCTGGAACCGTTCTAATGTTCATGTAACAACAAAAACCCTCTTCTTAGTCCGCATTATTATGCAACTAGGGAACCCTATTACTGCGCGTGGCCCGACACGCACTTGGACGGTTTTTATTTTAATAGTTTTTGCCATTTATTTTTATAATATAATGAAGGCTATGGAATGGGTTATTCATGGGTTTCTCGATATTTTTTTAGGTACCTATGGTGATCTCGAAAACTAATCGTATTATTTAAAAAAACATTTAATTAATATAAGCAACAGTATGTACAATACCCGATCCGAGATTGCGGCTTAAATTAAACCACATCCATGCTCAAATATCCTGTATTTGAGCATGGATGTTGTTTCAATCAAACGAGAGTTTTAGTAGTTTTTTTTCACCAAATTTTATATTAACGAGTCCCTCTAGGAAAATCCAGAAACATGCAAATTATTAATTCATAAACACCCAAGTAACAGAACTGAGTAATAAACAATGAGGACCAACTCAGTCTAATTGATATTAACCCTCAAGTTGTAGAATTCAAATTTCGAAATTGGACTGATTACGATGGTTGAACATAAGGATGACTTGAAGACTGGCGGCATTCACTGACCCTTCAAAACTTTAGCTATTAGAAGGTATCAGATCTCTTACCGCTTTTCAACTTAATATTAGAAATGTTGAATTGAAGTTGATGACATAAATGGTGCTGGCGGAATATCATAGATGTAGGCTTTGTTCAATCTTGGTTTGTAGAAATATTTGGTTCAAGGACTTTGTCTCTTTATGATTAATAAATCTATAGAAAGTCGTTTTTGTACATCAAGAAAATACTTCCTAATAGAATAGCCAGGGTTTTAAAGGAACACAACCCCTTTCCAGCATTTTTTGTTTTTTTTGTCTGTTGGCCTGTTTATCTGTTTGTATTTTTATGTTTGTCTGTTTTACTAAACAGACAAACACAAAATGACAAACGCTCACGCATCACATAATATGTACGAAACCAATGTAGATAACATAAATACATACAAATTGTGCGTAACTTGAAGTATTACTTAGTTTTTGTTTCATCGCAATCGGTTCACTCTATCATAAATCAGATGAATTTAATGTTTTCAAGAAGTAGATTATCACTACACACGCAATTCAGCTCGGACTCTCCATATTCGATAGATGGCGTTGTGCATTTGACATCATTTTCTGAATTGCGGTGGTATGATTCTCCGCAGAAGAATGGCACTAGAAACAAAATATGGGTGGATAGGGTAGGTAGGTAGGTAAGTAGGGTAGGCAGGTAGGTAAGTATGTAGGGTAGGTAGATAGGTCTAGGTAAGCAGGGTAGGTAGGGTAGGCAGTCGACGGGAGCGAAGCCGCGGGTGCGAAGTTAGTTTAAAACTTCGGTACTTACCAAAGTTTTATATCTCAAATAAATTTGCGTTTAAGAAAATTATGAAGTTCATAGAACTTATTAAACATTAACTTATATGCTTACTTGCGATAGTTACTAACTTTATAATTACTAAACCATTTTAATGACACAAACTTTTCGGCTTCGATCCAAAGGACTAACTTTTGTCAGTTTGGTAATCCCAAAACAGGGAGTAAAATTACAACAATCATATCTATTGAACGAATTTGTATATGTGCTAAGAAAAACATATATAAAACCTTTATTGCACATTTAGACGTCACCTATTTAAGAAACACCCAAATAACAGCACTAAGTAATACATAATGAGGAACAACTCACTCTAATTGACCATCATCAACCTTTTAACGTTCCCACTGCTGGGACACAGGCCTCCCCTTTTTGAGAGAGGAAATGGGCCATAATCTGGGCCGTGGGCCCAGTGTTCACCTTTCTAACATGACGTAGGGTAAACTAAATGCATTTGTTTTTTTTTATTAAGAAGTAAATTATTAACATTGAACCAGTGAGCTACTTTTGAGATCGCGCTATTTACATGATCGGTAACCAGATGCTGACGTTTAAGTTTAAACAAAAGTTAAGTATCATACGCAAACAACACTAAAATTAACATGGTTATCCTTTATGAGGTAAGGCAAGTCATTAATATAAATAAGAAACAAGAAAAGACCAAGAATTGAGTCCTGTGGGACTCCTTTTTAGCCGACTTCCCAAAAAGGAGGAGGTTCTATGTTCGACTTCAAGTTTGTTTTTTTTTTTTTTTTTGTGTATGTTCACTTATTACTCCGTCAATTGTGGACCGATTTTGAAAATTCTTTTTTTGTTTGAAAAAGTATGTTCCGAAATTGGTCCCATTTTAATTTGGTGAAGATCTGATGAAGAACTTCGGAGATATACAACAGAACTCTTCAATAAATAACGGCAAATCTCTCGGGATTGCTGCAATCGCATGTCTTTTTGTTGTTTTTAACATTTCATAACATAACATAACGCCAGTTCACTCTTAAGGGGTAAGCAGACCTCTCATTTCACCGGTTATGTTCAAGTTTCATGAAATCTATTCTGGCGAAATAGTTCCCTTACTAACTTGCCTATTAGGTACGTACAACTAAAAAGTGAAAAATAAAAAAACTTTTTGCAAAAAAATACTACCGACTTCCAAATACAAAACTACAAAGTGGAAAATAACTTAATTTTTTGAAGTCGGTGTCCATAACGCAAAAAAATGGTACCTACAAAAGACACCGACTTCAAATAATTAAGTTATTTTCCACTTTGTAGTTTTGTATTTGGAAGTCGGTAGTATTTTTTTGCAAAAAGTTTTTTTATGTTACTATAGATCCGGAAGATATTTTCCCATTAACATCAACGCTCTGAATCAAGTATGATACATTATTTCAACACTCGTGCTTTCGGCCTGCCAGTTCCCCACTGTCTATCTTTTTAAATGCAATTTCAAAAACGCAACTCGCTTCAATAAAAAGGAAGAAGTATTTCCAGCTAGCGTGCATGCTGCAATAATGAAAATTACAGCATGCTGTTATTACAGTACTAAAGTTTAATAATGATCATCATCATCATCATTTCAGCCGAAAAACGGCCACTGCTGGACATTATGCCTCCCCCAAGTGTCGGTGATCGCTGTGGCGCTGACGCTGTGCGTATTGGAGGTCGCATATGTATGCACTGGCCTGTGTATTTAATCATATTTACACCATGCCTGAAAATTTATTTTTAGAAAACGTTTTACATGTTCCTGATTTATCCATGAACCTAATTTCGGTGAGCGATTTGACCAAGAAGAATTATTGCATGACTTTTGACAATGGAGGTTGCATGATTCGCAATAAAAACCGAATTATTGCAAGTTGTTAAGAGGTTGACAGCATTTATGAGTTGACAGAAAATAAAAATAATGTCGTGAATGTGACATTGTCAAAACAAAATGAAAATATTTCGAACATTTGGCATAAAAGATTAGCTCATTTATCGCGTAATTATATTCGTACTTAGTCCGAGATAACTGATGTAGTATTTGCTTTCCACACTCTTTATACGCGAATTTAAAAGCAAAAGCAGAAAACAAAAATCTCCACCTGGTAACACTAAACGTAACTGTCAATTGTTTTTTCGCGCTTGCACGCGATTGTGTATTTCTGTGAAAATTTAACTTGAAATTATAAATTAATAGTTTAATATTGTGATTAAGCCTAAAAGAAAAGCTGAAGAATCGGAAGATATGGCGATTAAGAGAATTAGAAGATTGGAAAAGAAGCTCAAAAAGTATAAAGACAAGTTGCGTCAGGCGGAGGATTGTAAGTACCTACCTATTTTAAATTTTCATTCCGATATGTTCTGTGAATTTCACCATCGAAGTTTAGTTGATACACCAATTCGGTTTTTAAACATTAATATAAAGCTATTGCGTTGCAATTGGCATAGTAACTCTTTGATTATTGTGGGCATAATCGCGTTGCGACTATGAGGACTCCCCGTTGGGTGAGCGATACATGAACTAGCATCCTCGTGTTACGAAGATGCTTCTTTCCGTTGGGAAGATGTAAATACCGATTTGATATCTAATACGCTCTACTCTTTTGCGTAATCCCGTTGGGATAAGTTTGCCTAAGGAGCTACCTATGTTGTTCAAAGTTAGCAAATTAAGTTGGTTTTTTGGTTCAAAATCTAACAATAGTTTATTCCATTGTTCATATAGTTCTAAACGTGAGGGGAGATGTTGATGCATTGGCTTATACCTACCACCAAACATAAAGGTTGTTAACCAAATGTTTGTTCTTAATTTTATCATGTATGAATTTATTTTTAGCTCAAGACTCAAATGAGGATATTGAGAATATTGAGAACAACATAGAGAGCATGGAGAATGTTGAGATCATAGACAGTATTGGCCAAGAATCCCTTGAAGAGCCTGAATTGTCACAAGAATTTTTAGAGGCCCTCGGGGCTAAAGAGACTGAAAAAAGATTTGGCACTCCCATCAATATCAACATTCTACAACGATTTGAAAACATATTGATAGAAGGAATAAAAACAGAAGAAAAAGAAAAGATTTTGAAAGACCTTTGTTTTCCTGAAAATGGAAAATTAATGCAAGCACAAAATCTTAACATAGAGCTTACAGGTTTATTGACATCAGCAATGAAATTGAGGGACAAGATGCTTGAAGAGAGACAAGAGGATACAGGCTATGTTATTGCCACTATTGGCACACAATAGACATGATGACAAAACCAAACTTTGATAATTTGACAATTGTCAAAAATTTAAGCGATGCCACAAGACTGCTCTGTAACTTACATTATAAATATACAGATATCAGAAGAAAGCTGATCAGTCCCTTATTGGACAAGAATCTTGACCTTAACCTCAAAGATAACAAGAGGTCTGAGTGGCTTTACAGTAAACTAGATGATGCTGTGAAATCAGTGTCGGCCATGAAGAAAGCAAGCTCAATTTTAGCAACTCCTAAGAAGACAAAAAACTGGCAACCACCTCCTCGCCAGCTAAGTCACTTTCATCAAAGGAAAGGAGTACACAATTGACATGATGACAAAACCAAACTTTGATAATTTGACAATTGTCAAAAATTTAAGCGATGCCACAAGACTGCTCTGTAACTTACATTATAAATATACAGATATCAGAAGAAAGCTGATCAGTCCCTTATTGGACAAGAATCTTGACCTTAACCTTAAAGATAACAAGAGGTCTGAGTGGCTTTACAGTAAACTAGATAATGCTGTGAAATCAGTGTCGGCCATGAAGAAAGCAAGCTCAATTTTAGCACCTCCTAAGAAGACAAAAAACTGGCAACCACCTCCTCGCCAGCTAAGTCACTTTCATCGAGGGAAAGGAGTAGCTCGAGGAGGATACCAACATCAACTTCGGTACCAGCCACGACACCCTCCACGACAGAGCCAACAGCAGAGCCGTCGTCCAGCCCCTGCTCCATCGAGTTCGCGGGGAATGACCAGAGGCAGATCCCGCTACCCGTAGAGGTAAAATTTTTGCAGGCAGACTGCAGTATTTTTATTTAAATTGGGAATCACTAACTCAGGATCCTGTAATATTGCAGTGGATAAAAGGTTACCATATCCCTCTTATACATACACCTAGACAAGACTATTCACCATGAAATAATAATTTTAATTCAACCGAGAAATTAATTCTATTCAAAGAAATTAATAAGCTTCTTGAGCTAGGAGCAATATCGTCTTGCTCCCCAGTTTGTGGACAATTTCTCTCAAGTATTTTTACTGTACCTAAAAATGATGGTACTCACAGATTCATACTTAACTTAAAAGCGTTTAACAAGTTCGTAGAAACTTCTCATTTTAAATTAGAAGATGTCAGGACTGTGTGTAAACTACTATCAAAGGGGGACTATATGACTACAATAGATATGAAAAATGCCTATTACCTAGTGCCGGTCCAAGTAAATCACAGACATTTTTTAAGATTCATGTTTTTTGGTAAATTATATCAGTTTAATTGTCTACCTTTTGGTCTGGCATTAGCCGCACTTGTTTTTACGAAACTACTTAAGCCTGTTGTAGAACATCTGAGAAACAAGGGTATACGTATTGTATTGTACTGTACCGCCTTAAGCGGGAGCTAGTGGTGCTGAGTCAGCAATATCAAAATGTTGTTGATGAACGCGATCAACTGCGGGTAGTCACGGATGGTTTCCATAATTGCAGTGATCTATATGAGGAGGCTTTAGGTAAAGTTAGGGACCTAGAAGATGAATTGGCTCATGCTAATTTTCAAATTCTGAATTAGCAAAAAGAAAAGTCATGTACTCAGGTACTGGAAACTTGCCATTTATATAAAAATCAAATTGTAAACCACATTCCATTACTACTATTGACCTGACTGAAGATTCCTTATTAAATGAGACAAATAAATATAAAGTTAGTCATAAAAAAATGAAAAAGTATGCAAAATTTAATAAAATAATACCCACTACTGGAAACAACACAAACTTTTCTTTAAAATATTCCACTCAGAAAAGAACGAGTTGACCTGCTTAATAAATTAAACAATTACCAGATTAAATTAGAGGACAGTATAAAAATTTATGAAATTTACACACAGAGCTTAAAATCAAAATAAAAAATCAAAATTATTTTTTTTATTTCACATAGGCCTACATGGGCACTTATAAAACGTCGACAAAAGGTGCATGGTTCGGGTTGGTCGTTTCCTATGGAGAAGAACCGGCAAGAAACTTCATGGTTACTCTTTTAAAAATGGTTTGGTTTTACAATATTTCCATGTTACAGCATTAGTACTTAGATATGGGGGGACAACGTAGGCCCGACTTATGACAATAAATCGTAAGAAACTAAAAAATAAAATAAAAATATTATGTATTATATAAAAAAAGTTAACAAATGTTAACTAGCATCTAGAAGGCCTACAATGTTCACACATTCACAAAACAATCGGTAAAAGAATCTACACAAAGATAAAAAAAAATAAGTATAACAAGACTAAATTTAACATGTGGCACAAATTTTGTTATCAGTGCTGTAACTATTCTTAGCAAAGGGTTATAAAGATGATTGAAAACCATTGTAAAAAATCTAATTATAAGAAGGAAAGAAAAAATGAGATTGAGAATAGTTAGAGACATCCACATATTTGTGCCGTTTACAAGTTACCAGGGAAGCTGCATGCGCAGAAGGAGCCAAGGCCAAATGTTTTTATCTTCAACATAGTCCTTGATTTTATAATATGCTTTTTTAACAAGGATACGTTTGATGTAGTTTTTGAACTTTCCATCGGTCAGTTCTATAACTGACTTTGGCAACTTGTTATAAAAGCGTATACTGTTTATAAGAAAAGACTTGCTAGTTTTCGTTAATCTGAATTTGGGTATTACAATTTCGTGCTTACTGCGTGTATTTAAATTATGGAAGTCGCTTCTAGTTTTGAAAAGTCCTCGATTTTTACGGACATACAAAATACATTCCAAAATATAAAGTGAAGGTAGAGTCAGTATATCGATCTCTTTAAATTTTCTCTGAGGGACTCGCGAGGACCCATGTTTTTAGATTGCGCGGATTGCCCTCTTTTGTAGGATGAAAATTGAGTCAACGTCTGCTGCTGATCCCCACAGCAGAATGCCATAAGACATAATACTGTGGAAATAAGCATAGTATACTAACCTAGCTGTAGCTACATCGGTTAGCTGCCTTATTTTCCTAACTGCATATGCAGCCAAACTTAACCTACACGAAAGAGTTCTAATGTGCGCGCCCTACTGCAATTTTGAATCGATAGTAATCCCTAAGGATACAGTTTCCGTTATAACTTCGAGATTTTTGCCGTCAAGATTTAAGTTTAGGTCATGTTGTTGTACATTTGGTAAAGAGAACTTTAGACATTTTGTTTTTTTCGCATTCAGTAAAAGATTGTTAGCTGCGAAGCATTTTGAGAGAACAATTAGACTTTCGTTGACATTTAAGACATCCGTATCTTGTCTACACAGAGCTTACAAAATGATATTAAGGTACTTGAAGACAAACTGGGCTCCCTTAACAATAAATATGTTAGATCCCAGTTACAAATCAAGGAACACATTTTGGCCGCAAATGAGTTGGTGATGTGTCAATGGAATTGTCAGATATTCTCAAACCTGAAGGCTGTCCAGCGTGAGGTAACGAATAACCCGGCCCAGGTTGAGAGGGTGTCTCAGGACGGTATCTTTGTCCAAGACCAAGACACACCTGATATTTCACAGGAAGTGTCTCAAGTAGACCAGCCTGAGACTGCTACCTTTGCATCTAGTAATAGTAATCATTGGTCTCATTCGGTTATGTTTGAAGATGGTGTTGGAAGAGGTTTAGGTAAATTATTAAATAGCAATCAGAGTTATTCGACTTTTAATTATTGTATGCCTGGGTCATCTTACAAGCATATCATGGAACCTGTAACAAACAATGTATATAAATCAGACACCAATGTAACTGTCTTTATAGGTAACAGTTTGGATGTAAAAAAAGTCGACATCACTGAGTGTGTAACAAAGTTACTAAAATTAAATTGTAATAAAATAATATTATGTGCTTTTCCATATTTGGAAAAATTGTCTAGTAGACAAAATAATTATATTCACATGCTGTATAAACATGTTCATTTCCTTGTCAGCCATTACAGTGACAAATTAGTTTTTTTTGACATCAACATTTTTGTTGATAAATTAAAGTCGACAGGCAATACAGTGTATCTGCCTATTAGGGAAAGACATCAAATAGCGAGGCTATTATCTTTTACTTTAAACTCAGACATAAATAGTATGTCGAAGTCATGTACTGTAGTTGATATTAGTAGTAATACTAATTTACAGGTATCAAATAACATTAATAACGTTAGCAATTCTGCTATTAATATTTATAGTTTAAACTAGTTTGTAGGACAAGGGAGGGTACCAATAACCAAATAGTTAGGAGTACATCCACCAACAAGAAGGTACCCTCTTGCTCTCACATAGTTAATTTAAGAAAAGGGGCTAAGCAGAATTCTTTAAAATTATTCCATCAAAACATTCAAGGTTTTTCTGCAAAGCAATTGGAAATAGAACTGTTTTTAGAAAAGACAATGTTTGAAATTATTTGTTTTACTGAGCATTGGCTGAAAGATTATTCAATGCTTATTAATTATGAAAATTATACTGTGGACAGCTGTTTTAACAGAAATGTTATGTTACGTGGAGGTTCACTTATTTTAATAAAAAATGGTATTAAACCAAAACCTCGTAAAGATATTGTAGATCTATCAGTTGAACATAGTGTTGAACTGTCCTGTGTTGAGCTGGATAAGCATATTATAGTGTACGTTTACAGACCCCCCAATTATAGAAACTACTGTATATTTGAGTCAGTGATGGTAGATGTTTTGGCATAACTTACAACTGGTAATAAACTAGTCATAATCTATGGTGACTTTAATATAAATATTTTAGAAAATAATTCAGATAGCAGTAGACTATTAAATCTCTTCAAATCATTTAATTTGTGGCATGTGTTTGAGGAACCAACCCGAACAACTGTGACTACTGCTACATGTATTGATAATGTTTTTTGTTGCTGCGACTACTTAAACAAAGCCATTATGAATTGTGTGCCTTCAGATCATAGTGGGCTACCGGTAACATTTGAGTCCAGCATACCAATACAACAAGTGCAGATTCAATCCAGACCAATAACATCCGGTAAATTAAATAAATTTAACAGCACTTTAATTGGTAAGTTAAATTATCAGGACCTTACAGTGAACGATGGTAATATTTTATACAAAAAAAGTTTTCTCAGTTGTTCAAACATAATTCAATAACACTTTTAAGAAGAAAACTAAAACTATATGCCCTAAGTTTTTTATTCAGTGACTGGGCGACTAAAGGAATCAGGAAAAGTAGGGAAAGACTTTACGAGCTGTATGGCCTTAAGCCTTATATTAACACTGAAACTTTTAACAAGTATGTTTCTACTTTTTTTTTAAATTCATGTAAACTAGGTTAAATTCGCAGAAAATAAAATTAGGACGGTTTGGAAAATTACTAACAATGAAACAAACAGGAACAAAAGAAATAATACTGATTACACGCTTGAGACTACACATGGACTTATTAGAGATAACAAAGAAGTTGCTCAAGAATTTGTAAATTTCTTTACCAGCATCCCAATTAAAACTACCGAAACTTTAAATTCTTCGCCGTCGCTCGCTTATGGTTTATTACACGCTAACGTTTCAGCCTGCCCGACTGAATTTAACTTTAAGCAAATAATAATAAATAATAAATGTTTATTTCAATAACTAAAACAAATAAAGATAAAACTGACAGAAGATCTATGGGGAATGTCCATCAAAGTTTGTACCTCCATTATTCAGACTATAGCGCCGTACTTAGCTTTAATTTTTAATTTGTGTATAGATCAAGGAGTCTTTCCGGATCTAATGAAATATAGTAAGGTTATACCACTTTTTAAATCCGGGGACAGTAAAGACACAAATAATTATAGACCAGTATCCGTGTTGCCGGTTTTCAGCAAGGTATTTGAAAAGATAATGCTAAATCAAATGCTCATTTATTTTAATACGAAAAACATCCTACACGAGAAACAATACGGTTTCACCAAAGGACGTTGCACAACCGACGCTGGTGTCACCTTAATAAAACACATCTTTGATGCGTGGGAGGAGGGACAAGATGCCATAGGTATCTTCTGCGACCTGTCGAAGGCGTTTGATTGCGTTGATCATGAAACATTGCTTTTGAAACTTGAGCATTACGGGCTAGGCCAATCAGCATTAAATTTAGTAAAATCCTATTTGAATGATAGACAGCAATTAGTTCAAATAAACGGTGTCAATTCGTCGGGGTTGAACGTGAAAATGGGGGTACCCCAGGGCTCAATTTTAGGTCCTATCTTATTTTTAGTATACATTAACGATTTACCCCATCTATTGAAAAACAAACTAAACATGGTGTTATTTGCTGATAACACTTCTTTGATTTTTAACATAAATAGACGTACGAGTAACGTTGACGTAAATAATGCATTGCGGCAAGTTCTTAATTGGTTCACTGCTAATAATTTAGTTTTGAATGCTAAAAAAACTAAGTGTGTAAAATTTGCCTTGCCGAATGTCAAAAGTTATGATTGTGACATTATATTAAACAACGAGAAGCTAGAATTCGTCGACAAAACGGTGATACCCCACGCTAGACTCAAGTTTACAATGGGGTCCTCATTAAATGAGGACCCCATTGCTACGATTGCTACGAGCTTAACCGCCCCGCAAGTGATATTAATCACTTGCGGGGCGGTTAAGTTCGGCGGCTTATGCTGTTAGAAAAATTCGTCAATTTACTGATGTAGATACCACGAGGCTGGTCTACTTTAGTTACTTTCATAGTATAATGTCTTACGGCATATTACTATGGGGAAGTGCTGCAGACATTCAGTCAATTTTTGTTCTGCAAAAACGAGCCATCAGAGCGATATAATCTTCGCCGGCGCGATTCTCTAAGGGAACTGTTAAGACACTTTAAGGACATTAACATCATGACGGTACCTTGTCAATATATTAACGAAAACATCATGTACTTTAGAAAGAATTTACATCTTTTTAGTAAAAACAGCGATAGACATAGTTATGTTACTAGAAATAGGGACCAATTATTTCAACTACGTTTCAGGCTGGCTAAAGTAGCGTCATCTTTTATGGGGTACTGTATAAAATGTTACAATAAAATACCGCCACACATTCTAGAATTGAATGAGACGAAATTTAATACTTGTATAAAACGCACACTATGCAGGCAGGCATATTATAGGTTGGGGGATTACATCGCTGATAAAAATGCTTGGCCAAACGCTATTCCAGCTCCACAGCCACTAGGGCACAAAAACAAGTGATAAGCAGAAAAGTTCTGAAGTATTGTTGGACCTGCTGAAGACTGTACGAATAATTATAATGTATATTTGTGTTGTATAAACTCAATTTATTTTTTGGATTATATAACTGCACAGCACATATGTGAGTACTATGTACCAACTGTAAATCTACCATTTACTGTAACTATGTGTCGTTCGTTGACTTCAGTGTGCCCTGGCAGTTGAGTGTATCATGCTCTCTCTAATGTCTCTCTGATGGTGGCACATGTGTTGGATCATTCGGTTCCCTTCATGATGGTTGAGTTGAGTGGTGCCGATCCATGTGTCATGTTCGTGAACGGGCGCCATCAGTTGGGATTGGTCATATCTTAGCTGCCTCCGCCTGTTTTTAATTACCTATTTATTGTATTTTTAATTGTTTGTTTTACTCTAGACGCTTTTAAGTGCGTTTTTTTTACATCTTTCTCACATATATGTATTTTTCCTACAAGATTATTGTAACCAAATACTTGTAAAACACTTTTTTTTTTAAAGAGTAAGTTTGGAGTTTCTTGTCCGTTCTTCTCCTAACAAGCTACATTTCCGAATGGACGGTAGAATAAATTATTATTACATTTAATTTTTATTTTTGACGTTCGAAACTGCTGCTTAATGGCCTAATTGAATAAAGAAATTTTGATTTTGTACTTAGATGATGCAATCTGTCTTGGATCTTCATATGAGGAATGTCTCAAAAATACTAATTATGTCACAAGTTTACTCGAGAAATTAGGTTTTGTTATTAATAGCACAAAGAGTTGCCTGAAACCTTCCAGAGTGAGAGATTATTTAGGATTTAATCTTAATTCCCAAGATTTGACAATTAGTCCCACTGATAAGAAAAAAGAAAGATTTACTGTTTTAATTCAGCAGTTCTTGAAAAGAGACAGCTGTACATTTAGAGAGTTTGCAAAATTATTAGGAAATTTAGTTTCTGTTTGTATGGTAGTTGCATATGGTTTTGTGTACACAAAAACCTTAGAAAGACAAAAAAAAATATCCCTTGAAGCTTGTGGAGGCAACTATTATAATAATATAATAATCAATAAAGAAGTTAAACAGGATTTACTATGGTGGAAAAGAAATATAGTGACTGGTTATAGTAGGATAAAACAATATAATTTTGAATTGGCAATATTTTCGGATGCGTCTGGCACTAGGTGCGGTGCATGGGTCTGATGAAGAACTAGGTTTGCATATCAATTATCGTGAATTATTAGCTGCATTTTTTGCACTTAAATGTTTTCCCAAGACTTAATAAATTGTGAAGTCCTGCTTCGAATTGATAACACCACTGCCATTTCTTATGTTAACAGACTAGGTGGTGTTCAGTATCCCTTATTAAATGGTTTGGCAAGACAGATTTGGCAGTGGTGTGAAGCTAGGAAGTTATGGATATTCGCTTCATATATCAAATCAAAAGAAAATATGAATGCTGATTTTGAGTCACGAGTAGTGAATATAGATACAGAGTGGCAATTATCAACTGACGCCTTCAATGTTATAATTAAGAAACTAGGGTTTCCTGAAATAGATATTTTTGCATCGCGTGTAAACGCTAAATGTGATAAATATATATCTTGGCATAGGGATCCATCTGCTTGGAATGTTGATGCATTTACTATTAATTGGTCAAAGTTTTTCTTCTACGCATTCCCGCCTTTTTGTTTACTTTTAAAAGTAGTTTAGAAAATTAGAACGGGTAGGGCAACTGGTATTGTAGTTTTCCCGATGTGGCCATCTCAGCCTTGGTACCCGTTGTTGATGTCTATAGTAGCGTCAGAAATAGTTTCCATGAACCCTTCAGAAAAACTTTTAACTGCTTTCAGGAAACCCACTAAACAAGCAGCTTTTCCTGGGGGCGTGCGTCTTATCAGGGAAGCACTTAAACGAAGAAGTATCTCAGAGGATGCAATAGACATAATGATGGCATCCCTATCCCCGAATACTATAAAGCAATATAATAGCTTCTTGAAGCAGTGGTGGAGTTATACCAAAGATACTGATATAAATATTTTTAGTGCATCCATACCTATCATAATTTCTTATCTAACATTGGTTTTCCAAAGAGGTGTCTTATCAAACTATAAATTGTCATCGGTCATCGCTTTCTCTTATTATCGGAAATCACGTAGGTACTGATGATAGAATAAAGCGATGGTTTAAGGGAGTTTATAAATTACGAACTTTGAAACCCAAATATAGCAGTGTGTGGGACCCTTCGAAAGTTGTATCATATGTTTGTCACTGGTACCCATTGAATGACTTAAGCTTAGAAAAGATCACCAAAAAGACTGTAATGCTATTAGTACTGGCTACTGGCCAAAGGGTTCAGACTATAAATTCCATTAGATTAAACAATATAAACTTAACTTCTACTGGAGTCGAAATAATTTTTACAGATATTTTAAAAACATCAGCAGGTATTTTACAGATATTTTAAAAGCATCTGACAGGCATGAACCTAAAATAATTTTACCCTTTTTCACTGCTCAACCCGAAATATGCCCCGTTAAAACACTTACTCAGTATATAGAAGTAACTAGAGGATTGAGAATTAATGATAATTCATGTGATTACTTGTTTATTACTTTTAAAAGACCGCACCATCGTGCTTCTTGTCAGTCAATCAGCAGATGGCTGAAGCAAGTTATGTCGGACAGTGGTATAGATATCACTCGTTTTTCCGCGCACTCAACGCGCCATGCTGCTACTTCATGTGCCTATAGGGAAGGTCTCTCGGTAGACAGTATCATTAAAGCAGTAGGTTGGTCTCCAAGGTCATCGTCCTTTGCTACACATTATAACAGACCACTATATAATGAACCTAACCAAGTGTTGTTTGCTAGAGCGGTACTCAATAATTCAAACTGATTTTAGCTATAAGTTAAAGTGTGTAATTTTAAGGCAGAAGTTGCCCTTTTTCGTTTGTTTTAAGAAAAATAAACGTTTTGTGATTTTTAGTGTTATTGTTCTTCTCTGAACATCTACATCAGTTATCTCGGACTAAGTACGAATATAATGATAGGATTAAACGAACTTACCTGAAGTGAAGTTCAATCCTGATTATATGAATCCTATCATTAAATTGATCGTTCGTTTAATCCTATCTTATTTATTAAGTTTCGAGAATACAAGGCGGAAGTGGAGAATGTGTCAAGTAAATCTATTAAATGACAATGACAAAGATCTCATCTGACAACGGCGCAGAGTATTGTAATGGTAAATTAAAATCTTTTTTGATGTCTGCAGGTATAAAACACCAGACGACTGTACCATACACGCCAGAACAGAATTCTGTCGCAGAAAGAGCGAATCGGACTATATTAGAAAAGGCAAGAACATTACTGTCAGAATCGAATCTGTGTAAGAAATATTAGGCCGAGGCTGTAAATACTGTGGTTTATTTAAAGAACAGAAGCCCCACGAAAGCATTGAATAATGCGGTACCAGAGAAGCTTTGGAGTGGAAAAGATGTTGATGTTAGTCATCTGAAAATCTTTGGTTATTTGGCGTATAGATAAATACCAAAAGAGACGAAAACTGGACATGAACACGGAACCGAGGATTTTTATTGGATATCCAGATAATCAATAGGGTTATCGTCTGATGAATCCTAAGACAGGTGAAGAAACTGCGAGAAATGTAAAATTTCTGGAAAATGTATTTATTCAAAAGGAAAACGTGGAAAAGTCGGAAGTTGTCATAAACTTGAATACAGATTCTGTTCCTTCCAGTTTACCTAACGGATCTACAAGCAGATCTGAACCCTTGGAGGCTCATGATGATGTGTATTGTTATGCTGTAGACGAGAACGTACACCACAACGTAGAAGTATTAGAGGCGATAGGACCTGAACCAGTTGTACCAGAGCAAGTACCTGATGGCGTATCGACTGATGAGAAAATGACAATACCTGAATCAGAAAGAAGGTATCCTACAAGAGAACGCAGACAAGTTGATCGGTACGGTTGCAATGTTATGTATGCCAAAGAGAGCAATCTTTATGGTGATCCATTGACCATTAATGAAGCGTTGGCGAGACCCGATGGTGACTTATGGCAAAAAGCGATAGTTGATGAACTTAAGTCACTAAACGAAAACCAGACTTGGAAATTGATGGATCTGCCAGCTGATAAAAAACCTATACAGTGCAAAGGGGTATTCAAAATCAAGAGAGATAGCGATGGCAAGGTAACGAAGTACAAAGCCAGACTAGTAGCGAAAGGCTTTACGCAGGTATGTGGCGTAGACTATACTAAGACTTATTCTCCTGTAGTAAGAAGCTCTACTCTACGATTGTTGTTCTCACTAGCTGTTGAATACAGTTGGTTTATTGACCAATGATGATTGATTGATGTCACAACTGCCTTTTTGTATGGCAAGATTAAAGAGGACATTTACCTGCTCCAACCAAAAGGAGCAGTAGTCAAAGGTCAAGAAACCAAGGTATGTAAGCTGCATCGTGCTTTGTACGGATTGAAACAAGCTTCAAATGCTTGGTTCAAGGAATTGGACAAAGAGATGTTGATCTTAGGTTTTGTACAATCAAAAATACAACCATGTTTGTATCAAAAGCAGATTAAAAACAATAAGAAGTTAACTGTCGTTATTTATGTAGATGATCTCTTCATCTTTGGCAATTGTGAACAAGAAAAGTAAAAATTAAAAACCGATTTGCTTGACAAGTTAAAAGTGAAAGATTTAGGCGCGGATGTTTTAGGCATGACGCTGAGGAGAGATAAAAATGTTATTTTTCTAGATCAGCAACAGTCCATTTCGGAAATTTTGAATGACTTTAACATGACTGACGCTAAGCCGGTGTCAACACCAATGGAAGTCTGTGTGAAATTAGAAATATCGACAAATTTCTATAGTGATCTGCCATATCAGAGCTTAATAGGATGTCTTAATTATTTGGCCTGTAATACGCGACCAGACATAGCACATGCGATAAGTGTTCTTTCACAGTTTAATTCGTGTTATGATGAAATACACTTTAAATATGCGAAACGGGTCTTAAGGTATTTGAAGGGTACTTCTAATCTTTGTCTCAATTTTAGAAAGTCCGGCGATTTAGACTTACGAGGCTACGTTGATGCAGATTGGGGAGGGGCTCTTGATAGAAAGTCTTTCACGAGATTAATTTTCAAAATAGGTGAAAATATAGTGTCATGGGAGAGAAGGAAGCAAGCGACAGTTTCCTTGCCTTCCACAGAGGTAGAGTATGTAGGATTGTGTCAAGCTCAAAGGAAGCTATTTATTTATGTAGTTTACTAAACAGTTTAACAGCAGTTGTAATTTATAATGACAATCAGTCGGCACATAAAATTGCAGCTAACAAAATGATGCATAATAGAACAAAGCATATTGATATCAAATTTCATTTTATTCGTGAGTGTATACTGGCCAACAAAGTTGAAATAAGATATATCTCAACTGATAAGATTATAGCGGACATCTTAACTAAAAGTGTTCATAGCCCGAAGCTTAGAGAATTTTAAAGGATTTATCCCTGTCAAATTATTCTATTAATGGGCGATGAGTAGTTAGATGTTTTGATGTTTATTTTTAAAGAGCTTTGTGTAATAGAAAAAATTACTAAGTCTAGTTTAATTATGCCTGCTTTATTTTGTTAGATTTCTTCTGTTTTTGTACACTATTTTTGGTACAGCGAAGTACAGTCGAACAAAGAAGTCTTAATGATTTATATAGTTTTATGTACCGAGTACTGACAAGTACAGAAATGACCATACGCATGTGTAATAGATTGGAGGTCGCATATGTATGCACTGGCCTGTGTGTTTAATCATATTTACATCATGCCTGTCACCGTTTTTAAATAGGCTTAGTTACGGCTTGTTTATGTTCTTGTTGTACTCCTTGTCGCTTGCATGTAAAATATTGAACCACGTAAGATTATAATTTACTACCAGACCACTGCTGTTCGTATAATTGCACCTTTAATCCAATAGTGCGTCTCGCATCTAGCGGATTCCAGTAGCCTTAACCAGGTCGTCGGTCCACCTCGGAGGCCACCCAACACTGCGTCTTCCGGTACGCGGATATTTCGCGTTATTTCGGGTGTTTATAATAAAGTAAAACAAACAAGTAACACAACCACTCATTACCGAACACCAACACGTCACATCAACTTAGTTCTTGCAAATAAAAACTTCTAACACAGGCAGAGCAAAGAACTTTTTGTTAGGTCGACACGCTAAACAGCCAACAGTTTGCGCTAAAAACTGTTTTTATATAAAGGCATCTTTTTATGTATTTGGGGACGTGATGAGATAAATACTTCATGAAGATACTTCCTATATTTTGGCTCGTAAACATAAATTACAGAATTTATTTATTTATTTATTTATAAAACAAGTTTCGTATATTAATTTATTCGATGTGTACCTACATAGTATTTGATAAAGGAACACAAATTATGTATCATGCTTGGGGGCGGTTACTAGGAAAAACCGAATATATTTACTTCCTGGCCCGATAGATAAGAGACTAGGTACCATTGTTTCATGTTTGCCGGAAGCCAAGACTTGATAAGGTATTGAAAGTAGACCGAGTGCGTGTCGCCCCACATGCAGAATAGGGTGTCGAATTTACGTGCGTAGTACATTATTACCTCAATGGTATTGACGCGCCCCGAAAACTATGAAATTGATATACATGATAAAAAAGCAAATTTTCATTGACACCATCTACGTATTTTTGAGTCAAATAACAACGCTGTAGACGTGGCTGAATTCTGGTCTAAAGAAAAAGCCTATAGTAGAAGTACATATTATGTAGATGTCATCCAAAAACAACGCAGGTGGAGGGTGAGGGACACGTGGCTTTAATAACTGTGTTTTTGAACAAGCGACGCGCAACCATAAAACACAGTTATTCCGTCACATAACCATGTCGACAACGCTTACCCATAAAATTTTCACCTACCAAAAATCACTCCAAACTGCTAAAGAAGTTTTCACTTCGAAATTCGTCCATGCTTTACGTGCTAGGGAAATGTTTTTCTAGATTGTATGTTATAACTCTGTCAGTAGGCTAGCTTTTTAGTTCCAAGAGTCTACCATGGACAGACGGACTTTGCGAAACTATAAGGGTTCATTTTTGTTTTACCACGTACCACTAAAACCCAAATATCAATAGATACATTACAAAAGCGAATATTCTTAAATTTATTTTAATATACCAGTAGCTATCATCGTGTTTGGACGCATTATCTACTACTGTAATAAAACCAACAAGTTAACTTTGTATTGTTGAAGTGAATAAAAGTCTAAAATGTGTGGAATGCACCAAGTGCTGGCTTGGATGGCGTTGTACGTGGGATTGGCGCACTCCTTTTTTTTTTTTTTTTTTTTGGGTTGGGAAATCATCCAGTGACTTCTCCCGCTCTGGGTGAAGCGGGAGGTCGTGGCAGACTTTTACTGACTAAAACCCACCCGTGTTCCTTCAGTTGCTTGAGCCAGGGCCGCGGTAACTCTTTTTCAAATTTATCCGCGACCCAGACAGGCATCGGCCCTAGCGGACCCCGTCAGTTTTGCTAACATCTCTTTGAGGCGCGCGTGGAACACTACGCGCCGTCGACTCGGGCCTGGTCCTTATCGGACGGCGAGCTACCCGCTGCTCGCCGTCCGCAAGCCCGCGCCTACGGTGGCCGGAAATCCTCTTGCGACGCCCGACGCCCGGAACGTCTCCTGCGGCGGCTGGGGGCGTGAGGGCGTCTCCGTTGCGTCTCCCTCACGCGTTCCGCCTCCTCCTTCGCGAGCATTACTGCTTCGCAGAAGGAGGTGACAGCTTCCCATGCCCTCTCGCTCCGTACCATGGCCTGAACCAGGGCCGGACGCGAGAGGTCACCACCGCCGATCGCCTCCACGAGGACACGGCGGTGCTCCGCCCAAGCGGAGCAGACCTCCACCGTATGCTCCACCGTGTCCTCCGGGCGATCCACACAATGGTGACACCCGGGCGTTTCCTCCCGCCTTATCCTGAACAGGAACCTCCCGAAACATCCATGTCCGGTGAGGACCTGCGTCAGGCGGAAGGTGAGGACGCCATGGCGCCTTTCAAGCCACTCCTCAAAGAGGGGCCTTATCGCCTCAATTGTGGCGTGCCCAGCGCTGGGTTGCGACAATCGCTCTCTCCATGTCGCCATGAGATCCTGCCGGAGCTCTGACCGCCGAGCCGTGATTTGTCGCGGCAACGGTGTTTCGCCCCGGCGTTTCGCCCCGGCGTTTCGCCTCCTCGCACCACTCCCATATGTGCGCGAGGACTTTTGCCTCCAGATCCCATGGCGGCAATCCGGCAAGGAGGTTCGCTACCTCACCGGAGATCGTGCGGTATCCTCGGACCAGCCGAATTGCCATGACCCTTTGGGACGCGTTCAACCGGCGGGCTGGTCGCCGCCTCAGGGAACGCGCCCACACTGGTGCCCCGTAAAGGGCCATGGACCGCACGACCCCCGCGTAGAGCCTCCGGCAGGAGGCGTTTGGACCCCCTAGATTGGGCAGGAGCCGCTTGAGGGCAGCCCCGGCCCGCTCCAGACTGGGAGCCAAACGTCGGAAATGCTCCACGAAATTCCACCGGCTGTCGAGGACGAGTCCCAGATACTTCATCGTCGACCCGAGGCCGATGTGAACCCCTCCTACCGTTATTTGGGAACCCGGCGGTGGCGCGTTCCGAGGACCATGAAAACATATGGCCTCGGACTTGTGCAAGGCCACCTCGAGTCTCAATTGCCGGATCCTCTCGACGATTGTCGCAACCCCGCGTGTCGCTAATTCGGCCGCTGCCTGGTGCGACCTCCCCTGCGCCAGGACCAGCGTGTCGTCAGCGTAGCAAACTACGCTGACGCCGCTAGGGAGGTCGGCGCGCAGCACCCAGTCGTACCCGATGTCCCACAGATATGGCCCCACGACCGATCCCTGTGGGACACCGCACGACATCTCTCGCCGGTTCCACTCTCCCTGGTGACCGGGGTAGATGACAGCCCTGTCCGTCAAATAGGCCTCGACCACGCGACAGAGGTAGGGTGGTATCCGGTGATACCGGAGTGCCTCCCTGATGCAACTCCAGGGCAGGGTGTTGAAGGCATTGGCGATGTCTAGAGACACCGCCAAGACGACCCCACCCCGGGCCACTGCATCCCCCGTCGTGAGGGCTCGCACGCGCATGATGGCGTCCACCGTAGAGCGCCCTCTGCGGAAACCAAACTGGCTCTCCGCCAGATCCGGCCCCACCCGTACCAGCTGACCGACGAGGCGGTCTGCTATGACTCTTTCAAAGAGCTTGCCCACCTCGTCGAGCAACACGATGGGCCGGTAAGCGGATGGAGAGTCCGCAGGGCGCCCCAGCTTCTTAATGAGGACCAGTTTCCCCGTCTTCCAACGAAGTGGAAACTGGCCCCTCTCCAGGAGTCTCGCTAAGGAGCCCCCTTAGTCGAGGCCCGAGAGCCTCTAAAGCCAGGGCCCAGGCTTTCCCAGGTAAGCCGTCGGGTCCTGGGGCGGTATTTTTTACATTCAGCCTACGTACCGCCACTCTCAACTCTACCTCGGTCACCTCCGGAGCATCGTCGTCGTCGGTGTGGTCCGAATCGGGCACCGCAAGAGGTGGAGCCATGGGCGGGGGAGTATGTTCCCCCTGCAAAGGGAACAGAGTGCTCACCACGCTCTCCACGAGCTGCGGCCGGAGACTCTGCGTCAGCGGGGGAGCCCATGGGCGGAGTTTATCCCGCACCATTTTGTAGGGGCGTCCCCACGGATCCCTGTTAAGAGTCCCCAGTGACTCCTCGCGGGCCAGTCCCTTGGCCCGCTTGATCTCCGCTCGGAAGGCGGTCCTCGCCACTCTGTAACCCTCGTACAGCTCCGCCTCAATAGCTTCCGTATTCGGAGGACGGCTACGGAGCCTGCGGTGCCTGGTGTACCGGCGTCGCGCAGCAACACACGCCTGGCGCAGAGCCGTAAGCTCCGGCGACCACCAGTCCCGGTCCAGCTGCTTCAGCGCCCACCGCTGACCACTGGGGTTCTGTCGGACCGGCGCGCTCGAGGTCTGGGCGGAGACCTCGAACTGGATATACCGGTGGTCGGAATAAGTTTCCACCTCCTCCATGACGCGCCAGTCGACGACACGTGGCGACAGGGCAGGGCTGGCGAACGAAATGTCCACCACCGATTCACCCTGCATCCGCACACACGTGGGGACAGAACCCCGGTTTAGGACGACCAGGCCTGTCTCCAGGGCCCAGTCCTCTACCATCCTGCCCCGTGTGTCCGTGTACCGGGAACCCCAAGCCACATTCTTGGCATTGAAGTCCCCGAGGACGAGCACAGGAAGGGAGCGGTACCCGACGACGACGTATTTTAACTCCGCAAGGGAGTTGTGGAACTCGGCGAGAGTTCGGTTCGGGGAGAAATATACCCCTACATACGAAGCAGTGTGGCGTGGCATTGCACGAGCCGGCCTTGTGACCGGGCTGACCACAGCGGAAGCAGTGGTCGCTGCGGTCCACCTCCGAGGTGCATTGAGCTACCTACCTACCTACGTGGTTACCCACATGGCACCGGAAGCACCTCAGAGGTCTTGGTTCCAGCAGTTTTACCTGTGCGGAAACCCAGCCCACCAAGAGCCTTCGGCCCTCCCCGGCTATTTTTTGGGCCACTGAGCTGGGCAGCTCACCGTTACAGCACGCATCCTCGTGATATCAGGGCGTATGGTGCCTGCCCTCACCTACTCGGCAGAGCATCCCCCAGTCATGACGACGGCGGCCACCACCTCTTCTTCCGTCACAGAGTCATCCAGGCCCAGAATGCGCATGTCAACACACTTGTTGGGCCTGGACACTCGGACCTCGTCCGCATTTAGGGACGCCCTGAGCCTTTCAGCCAGAGCATCAGCGGTTGGGCCGCTGTCCGCCCCGGGTACTTCCAGCATCCGGGCCCCAGTCGCGGTGACTCTCACCCGGATGCCCTCAGTGACGCCGAGCTTCTGTAGGTTCACCGCCACCCTCGCTTTGGCAAGCACTTCGTGGTAGGACACACCCTTCTTTTCCGCTTCTGGCTGTAGTGTAATTACTACAGCTGCGGAGTTCGGGGCGCGGAGCCTAGCCGCGACGCTTCGCTCCTTGCGCCGCTTCCGTCTCTGCTTCCTTTTGGCCGCCCTTGCAGCCTTACCCGCCTTCTTAATCTCCCCGGCTACTTGCCATTCGGCATCGGCCGCAGGATACTCAGGAGGCGGCAGAGATTGGGGCGGCCGACTTGCCACCTGAGTTGGGGCCCTCGCCACCTGTACAGCACCTCCGCCCTTTTTAGGCACTGGATTGCCTGGTTTCGCCGGGGTTGGTCCCGCCGAGCCCGGTTTGGCCGCGGCAGCCGTGGCGGCGGCATACGAGGCCGCCTTTCTCTGGCCTAAGGCCACCTGGCTCGCCGCTAGCGGGGGTCGCAGAACGATGGCCTCCAGAGCAGAAAACCGACTCTGGAAGGCAGCCAATTCATGCCGCACCAGGTTAAGAACCCGGTCTTCTGCAGGTACGGGCTGGCTTTGCCCATGCTGCGCCCCCCCCTGCAGCATCTCGCGGGAGCCGGCTCCTCGGAGCCCGGCCAGGTCCGCTCGGAGCTCCTCATTCTCCTTTTGGAGAAGCTCCATTTCGGCTTTTAAGCGGGTGACCTCCTCCCGCATCCGACGGAAGCCCGACATGATTGGCCTCCGCTGCCGCCATAATGGAGGCCGTGGCCGCGGATACGGCCTTGTCTTTAGAGGACTTATTCCTCTTCAAGGCCACATCCCGGATTGCGGCTCCCACGACCTCTGCGAACCTGGCCGCTCGCTCCAAATTTGAGCCACCAGCAGCGTCCAGCTCACCACCAGAAGATTCCGAGTGGACAGATCTGGTCAATCTTGGGTGGCGCCCCTCCGCGGCGAGCCTCTCGGCTTGCTGGGCAGCCTCCTGGGTGGTGAGCTCCCTCCCCGCACCTCTGTCTCGGCCCTTACCCCGCCTATTGGTGGGGATCTTTGGGGCCGAAGCCAGCTCGCTTTCGGAGTGTGACCCCAAACTATCCCCCGATTTGGGGCGCTTCCGGAAGAACCTAAGATTCTCCGCAGCAGCCCCGCCACTTCGCGCTCCAAGCTCTGTGAGCCCTTTGCGCCAGACGGAACGTCGGTCTCCGACCCCGCATCACTCCTCAATTCTTCATCGGTGTCCTTATATCGCGCATGTGGTTGTCGGTTTTGTCTAATGAGACAGACATCAGACGTTTGTACCCCAGAATACGGAGGGCAGCCCGCCGAAGCGGGGTGGGACTCCCCGACCGCTGAGCAGTCGGGACCCACCTGGGGAGTTTTTTTACAAAAGTCCTGGTCCATTTTTGAGATTTCCTTGAAAGGGTGAGGTCCCTATACTAAAACTACCTCCTTCTTTCTTTCCTGCCCACTCTAAGCCCACTCGACCTACCCTCTGTAAGCAGAGGGGGGAGTAGGCGTTAGAAGGCCCACCCAAGCGACGGACTTGTCGTCCTGGCACTAGCCCGGTTTCCTTCACAGACTATCAAGGATGATCTGTGATTGGAACCGTGACCTATCCTCGTTTGTTGAAAATTAGCCGCCAGCGCCAAGAGTCCACCCAACGCAGGACTCCTGGGGTGAGGACCTAAGAGCTTTTTTATTCTGTTAGTTTATTCTGCTCCATTCCTGGGAAAAGGAAGCTCTCCACTCTTTCCATCTTGAGCTTGCAGTTACAGCAGTTTGTCCCAAAACCTCGTTCGAGGTTTACTACGATCTCGTTTCACTTGCTCAGCGCCCTATTTTTGTTCTACTTCACTCGCGAACAATACACTGGAATCATTTTATTGCACGTTGGTCATAACAATTTTTAACAATTTCTATGCAATCAACTATGGATTGTACTACATCATTTGGAGTCTGTTACGTGACTTAGAAAAGTGTAACATCGAATAACACGTCCCCGTAAGTTTACTAATACGAAACACTTAACAACGAATGCACGCTACCACGAAAAACTTAACACCGTAGGCATGCGATCTCGAATAACCAAATCTCTAATTTCACCTATTCGAAACACTTAACAACAAATGCGCGCTTCTAAGAAAATCTTATCGCCGAAGCCACGTGACCACGTTTAACAAAACTTCTAACGAAAAGACACCAATTAATTTAGGGAAATCCTAATATAAACCACTTTAATAAAAATTCTTTATTCATTTAACAATCAACAAAATAAAACATTTGAGAAAAAAAGCAAAATATTATTAATATGCGTTCAGTCAAGTATGCAAGACCATCTAAAAATGTGGTTAAGTACATTGTTTCCTTTTTTCCCCAATGTTTTCTTATTTCTACCGTCAATTCTGTATGTTTTGGTTCCTTATTAATTTCTTCAATGGTTTTAAATAAATTCCATTTCTTTCTGCCCAATACGCTGTTCCAGCAGTGGTGTCATGATTCCACCTCATTTTGTGTAATTGGAACAGTGGTCCATATTGAGCAATTTACCGACCAGATGTTAGGCGGAAACAATGGAGGCACTTTTTACAAATTTGTCTTTAATTTTTTGAGGTTTTGAGTAGTCCTCTTTTTATAAGTTCCATCGACATAATATCTGGAAAACCAATCAGTGACTTTCACTGTATCCTTGGGTAATACTTTTTCTTTTAGTATTTCAAAACTTTCAGGTATCTCATCTGGTTTTATAAAGGCTTTTTGTTTTAAAATGCGGCTAAATTACGCATTTTGTGAGCAAAAGATGTCGATTCTGAATATTGTTTGGATATACCAGCAGATTGTATATGTTTCCAAATACTTTGCGCCTTCTCTAAGTCATTAATTTCTATATTATGTTGCAGATTGATTCCGAATTGAGATGCTCTAGACTTGAGAAGCTAAAAAAATAAGGAGTTCGTTAATAGGGAATTCGATGATTATCTTGCCTCTAAAGGTATCCAACACCAAACAACGGTTCCGTACAGCTCTCAACAAGTGGGATTAGCTGAACGTACCCACCGCTCAATAACTGAGAAGGCAAGGACGTTGTTAACAGAAAGCTCACTGCCTAAAGCATTCTGGGAAGATGCTATGCAAGTTGCCGTATACCTGGAAAATAGGTCTCCTCACAGAGCCTTGGGTGGTCAAATTCCCGAGGACAGATGGTGTGGTTGTAGAAATGACCTCAGTCATTTGAAAGTGTTCGGATGCAGAGCACTTGTACATATACTCGTACCTTCATGTCACAGTACCTACCTTTTTTGAAAATTGCTTTACATGGTTGAAAGAGCAGAGGCAAACTGAGCCTGTGATACAGTCAGATTCCATATTGTTATTTCAAAATAAGGAACCTGAACATGACGATTGTCAATTTTTCGATTGTATCGAGGGTAACGATCCTATAGATGAGCCAACTTCACAGGCAAATCTAGAAAGTGCAGAGGAATCAGCAAATATTGGAGAACCAGAACCATTCTTTGAGCTGAGACTTCGTAGTGTCGATGAAGCGCCTCCTTGTTTGGAAGAAGAGAGGAGGTACCCCACAAGAAACAGAAAACCACCAGATTTACTTTCTTATAATGTGTCTACGGATGATATAAATGAACATACGACATAATAAGAAGTTACAACTGCTGATGATGCTGATAAGTGACATCATGCCATAGCTGATGAGTACAACTCTCTGATAAAACTCCACACATGGGAACTAGTAGATAGACCAAACAAAAATGTCATACCATGTAAATGGGTTTGTAAACTTAAAAAGGACGCTTATGGTAAAAAAGGTCACTAAATATACAGCCAGACTCGTCGTCAAAGGTTTTAATCAAGTTAAAGGCGTAGACTACGACGAGACTTTTGCGCCAGTGATTCGGCATTCTTCTCTGCGCACCTTGTTTGCAACTTTAATACCTTATATATATTTTGCGCTCTTAATTGATGTATTAAATAATTAATTGGTGTCTTTTGTTAGAGGTTTGGTTAAGCGTGGTCGCGTGGCTTCGGCGATAAGTTTTTCGTAGAAGCGCGTTTTTTTTGTTAAGTGTTTCGAATTGGTGAAATTAGAGATTAGGTTATTCGAGATCGCATGGCTACGGTGTTAAGTTTTTCGTGGTAGCGTGCATTCGTTGTTGAGTGTTTCGTATTAGTAAACTTACGGGGAAGTGTTATTCGGTATTACACTTTTCCAAATAATGTATCACACTCCATCATTTGAATGGTAATTTTGATAGCTTTTAAATGATATCAAAAAGACTTAAATTAATTTAATTTTAGGAAATTATTGCAATAGGTCGAAGATGTGGACGTCTAAATGAATAGGAAGAAATATGAAAAGATAAGATTTTTATTTACAATTTGTGTTATTTACACTTCAATAGATTGTGTTTTTCTCCCCCTAGACCTAGAGATACATGGTTTTTCATTGACCAAATAAGATTCCTTATGGAATCCTGTGAGATTTCTTACCACTCTTCGACTACCTTTTCAGGTCTTCTATCGATGCCAGACCTTGATACCTTCCTCGTACCCGCCTTTTCAGCTCGTCCCACATACCGTAGTTACCTACCGTAGTTGATCTGGCACCGTTGGAAAGACTGCAGTACAGTCCAAGTCTCGATCGAATCGAAGGCTTTCTCGTAGTCTACAAACGCTAAACAGAGAGGCAGGTTATGAGTGGTTAAGAGGAACGGCAGGCTAGCAGTGGTGTGCTGGTGGTAGCTGAACATTTTGACCACAGCTGTGAGGTCATGCGCGTGCAAGTTTGGAATGGAATACTCGGTCAGTCGCTTCCATTTTATTTCGATAGTGAGGTCGAATGTTCACTAGTGAAGAGATGCTATTTCGAGTTTTAGGAGTGTTCATGTTTTGTAACAATTATTTATATTGTTATATAGAATAACGACATCTAGTGTCAGAGGCGTGAACCTCTTACTAGCTTTCTTTCATAATTGTAATTGCTTCTAGTGCAACTCTGTCAGATGGCGCTACTGTCGGAAAAAAAACTTAATGATTAAAAATAAGTAAATATGAATTGTGTGTAATAAATATATATTATAATAAAACACACAATTTAATTTATAAATAAAACAAAATGTCTAGTAACTGTGATCATGGCTATGGGTCGATAAACGCTCAATGTCTATGGCTGACAAGAGTGACATTTCCTTTCCATTGCTAATTCATACGGAGGAGGTCAAGGGAAAAATCCTATTAAGAAAAGTTAAATAAAGCAATCTGAATGACTCGGAGGCGACAGGGAAACAGCCCTAAATACAAAACTATTATGTGCCAGCAAGCGCTGTGAGTATTAGTTGAATTAAATTATATTTTCATGCTTGTGAGACATGTGCTTGTATGATGCTAATATTGCATTTTTCCCATTGGCAGGGCTCAATAGGATTAATTTCATTTAAATAATAAATACTAAATAATATGGTCATCTACGAGTAAGAGCAACAGCTACAGCATTCAACAACAGGCTCCGAATACCCATGATATTTTGACCGGTGAGATACTGGATGCTATTTGCACAGAGGAACGATGCTGATTGAGATATCATAAATCTAGTATAAGGGTATATTATATCCCATACACAATTAAGTGTAATATCTATAAACTGTGATGCTGCAGTGATGCCAATGTGTTATTAAACTAGTTGACCAAATAGAAAGACTTTTACTTCTGTCGACCCTTATGCGAAATCATCCCTGCAATTGTCTCATCCTGAACATCTACCCCTGAGCTGGCTGGTGAGTAAGGGAAAGTTACCCTTACAGTTTGATCACTGAATTGGTAGTGGTTACATCTAGCACTATCACTAGGTAATTAAGACTCACTCTGTAAAAATAAATTAGATAATGAGTTTCCTATTGGCGGTATAGTTTCAACATTTGGTTCAGTATGAACTTTAAGATGAGATATCCATTAAGAAGGAGGTGAGATGTCCAAAGCTATGCAGTCACAACTAGTAATATTCGGTGGCAAAGCGAGGTAGTAATGTCGTTGGGCCAACGATTTTGTATCTAGTTAGTAACGGTATTGGTCATTTACATGTATTCAGAACAGATCTTGTTGCGTAACGATTTAAAACCACCGTCTTCAGATCTGAATTAATTTGCTTACTTTCAAAGTAATATTATGATAGCAGTAGATATCGCGATCGTTTCTTTACATGAAACCTGAGTTAACGAGCGATAGTAAATGGTTACTGTTGATAATTTGATTTTAACGATATTGATCCGAGTTAATACGTGAGGATCCTTCATACGAGCTATTAAAACGTAAATATTATCAGGCTTAATTGTTCCTCTCAATTCGCAGGTTTTGGTATGTTCCAAAACATTTGAGTGAAAAGCTCACCAAGTTTCTTGAGAATTAGATATCATAGTTTGGCACTGGTTGTGAAACAGTATCTGATTAACATGTCTACTCATAAGACAGTTTTTGGACGGCACCTCATGCGTAACATGTGGCGATGGGTCTACGAAGAGGTTTCATGAGTTGAGTATGCATTGCCTATGAATTATAACAAACCGTAACAGCATTGTAACAATAACTTTGTTTAGTTGCTGAACTTGTTGATCTTCGGACATTTACTACTGAATAGTGTTGTGTGGGAAACTCTAGTATGAAAATTAAATAGGCCCTGTATTAAGTCCACGATAGGTGATTATGACAGGATGGTGATCGTTATACACCGAAAGTTTTAAATAGGTGCGCTTAGAACCTACAAGTATGCACACGGTAGGTTAAGGAAGATGCCAGCGGGTTAAGTACCAGTCTATGTTTATGTCAAAAGGATTTTGATGATAATGAGCAAGCTTAAGGTGTCGAGTAGTTCAGTCTATCGAACGTATTATGTTTGACCGTCTCAGTGGATTCTGGCGGATGTCGGGGTCTAGACACCATTGTGAGAGCAATACAATTAATGGTTGGCTAGAGAGCCGTGGCGTTAGAGGTTTTACTCGAGAGTAGAAACTCTCGAGTAAAACTAACAACTCGAGTAATGTAATGACTGTGGTACATGGCCAGGTTAATGATTAAGTAAAAGAGTAGAGTTCTAAAATTTCCCGAATTTTCACGAACCTAATAATCTACTTTGGTCAAGAGTAGCCGCCGTTGTGTAGCAACTGTTGGCCTTTGAGGCAACTCAGATTGTGTGGCAACTGTTGGCCTGTGTGGCAACTGTAGGCCTGTGTGGGACCTGTAAGTCTATGCGAATAACATGTCTTGAGAAAATTCATGTTTGTGTTAGCAACCTTACAGAAAGTTCCTATTGAGTTCGTCGTTCATAGTCCAATTCCACGTAACTAACATTGTTGAATACTACGTATGTACAAAAAAATTATATATCGCGGTTTTAGGTAACTTGTGATTGGCGTCGACCCGTATGACAATTTTTTGTCGATTCAAAAAATTGAAGACGAGTAGGTATATCAGAAATAACAATACCGCGGATCTTTCGACGAACAAGTTACGACACGAAAGCCGCGTATCCGCGCCAATTTGAATTAGTGAGTGCAGTGTTATTGTGACGCTCCAGGCAAAAAAATATTTTATATGTAATTACTGGATTATTTTTAATGTAAGTATGACACACGTATACTACAGTATATTATAAATAATATTGTGATGTTTTTTATTCTGAAATTGTGTGATTTCGAGTATAGTACATTAGATTAAGAATAAAGAAACGGTCCTATACTTTGAACGAACTTGAGTTCGTTCAAAGTTCCACCGATTAGTTCTTTAGAAAATTAGTTTTTGGTCCTCCTGTAAAATCAGCGAGAGTGTACATACGCTATATTTAACAATGTTAGTTACGCCGAATTGGACAATCAACGACGTTATGAGATTAAAAGAAAATAAACTCACATAGTCATGCGAGAGGTGAGGTTACCATGTTAATGTTGATGACGTTCGAATCGTCAAGCCCTCATTACGAAAATTGAAATAATTTTGGTATTCTAATTTTGATAACTATGCTTATTTCGTGTTAGTAAGATACAAGTAACTATTGAGATAGTGATGAAGTAGATTACGAATGGACGTAACATACGACAGGCTAAATGTCTGTGTGGAACATTTTCTAGGTTCAGAGAGTTGACTCGACATCGTGGAGATGTGCAATCAGAGCAATTGTGATTGCAAAGAGAGCTATGACATAGCTAGGAGAGTTATGACATGGCTAAGAGAGCTATGAGATAGCTAAAGATCGTGAATAAGATACCTAGTCGTATCTTTTGCTTGATTTAATGTGAGATTAATGACTATCAGACTTGGACTTTTTAATCACGAAGATTTTAGGTTTTAAACTGCGGTCACAAGCTTTTAGGTACCAAATCGATGATTAAGTTACTATTTTCTCTAAATTGGAATCACTCGTTCCTTGCAATAGTGAACAGAGTGATTTAAATGATCATGTATGATTGTTTCGAAATGTTTCCTCACTCACCTTGAGTATAACCCTAAATCAAAGAAGTAACTCATGTAAGATTTTTGGGTGTTATAATAGATAAAGATATCAATTGGAAAGAACACTCGTAATTATCAGCACCGAGACCAAACATGACGCTGATAAAGTAAAGCAAGCAGTCCAGCTCTCTACTTCAGGACTTACCGCCGACGAACCCAGCAAGCGCAAACCCCGGATCGTGATCTTAGGAGTGCCGACTTCCATGGCTGAAAATGAGGTCTTCAGATGCATTTTTGAACAAAATGTAGCCGACAAGTTTGAAGACATGCCCTTTGAATCCTTCCTGGCCTTGGTAAAATTAAACCACAAATCTGGAAAGAGAGATGCGTCGACCTGCAACTACGTCATTGAAGTACCAGCTGATATACGTAAAGCCCTAATCGCTCAATCAAGACTTTTTATTAATTGGACGTCCTGTCCTGTCAGGGATTTTACACTGGTAACTCGGTGCTACAAGTGCCAACAGTATGGTCATGCAGCAAAAACGTGCAGAGAAGTCAACTAGACGTGTGGGCATTGTGGTGAAATAGGGCACTCGATGACAGAATGCGCGAAGAAAGCTGATGTACCAAAATGTGCAACTTGCTCACGCTTTAAAAAAGCCAGCAATCATAAAACAGGAGATCCTGAGTGCCCTGCAAGGAAGATAGCGGAATTCAGATACATCAACTCTGTCGATTACGAGGGCGCCTAGAGCGTCACACTCATGTGATGCCGACTCAACAAAAACAAGCCACTGCACTGACCTACTTCGCCTGGATTTGTTGCTGTCTCAGGAAATTTGCCGCCGTGCGTACTTTGGCAAAATGATTTTAAAACATTTTGCAATAGTTGTTAACCCAGCTCAAATATCTGCTGACGCTCAAAGTTCGTTGTTCCGTGTGTGTAAATAATTATGTGCAATCAATTTAACGTAATCTAAGTTAGGAATCATATGTTTATTATTATTAATAGAATTTAATTTTAATCTGTTTTAGTAATTAAGAATATCAATAAATCAATATATCTGTCACTATTCTAATGTTATGAAAATATTGTAAAAATTCCTTGTCCTTCCAATTACATTGTTTGAGCCCCCGCCGCCTGTGATACAGGATTACCTAGTACAGGCACCTAACATTGTTGTACCCACTTTATATATAAGACCAATTAGTATATTTTACCAATTTCAAGTTTGAATAAAGATTATTATTATTATTTGTAAAGTTTTTTAACTACTCAGCTCTTAGGCTGGTTTAAGCTACATTTACGGGCCAAAACCAAGTAAATGCAGCGTGTGGTGTGTTATGAGGAGGGTGTGTTTTGATGTGGACCTACTTCGTTTTCTTCTATTTGCAAGAACTTTCTAACTATACGACATGTATTTAAGATGGCAGCTTTTTGTAAAGTAATATAGAGGGTTTCATTTAGATTTAGCAATTTTAAACTGTGAAGAAGATGATTTGGGATAACGCCTGTTGTGAAGAGGACTATAGGCACAACATAAACTTTTTCTTGACGCCATATTCTAGTTACCTCATCCTTCAAGTCTGCGTATTTACTGATTTTTTCGGTTATTGTTTTCTGTGTGTTGGGAACAGCGATATCTATTAGGTAGGTAATTTTATTTATTTTATCCTGCAAAGTGATATCCGGTCTATTGTAATGAATTGTCCTATCAGTGAGAATGGCGCGGTCATAGTAAAGTTTATGAGTGTCGTTTTCTAATATGGTTTGTGGTGTATAATTATAATAAGGGATGTTTGTGTCCTGTATAAGTGTGTATTTAACGGCTAATTTTTGATGAATTACGTTTGCCACCTGATTGTGTCTGTGTGTGTAGTCTGTCTGCGTGAGAGTTGTGCACGCCCCAGTTATGTGCTGGATCGTTTCTGGTTGTAAGTGGCACCTACGACATTTATCGTTTGTAACTGAAGGATCCTTGATAATATATTTTCGGTAATTTTTTGTGTTAATTATTTGGTCTTGTATCGCAATTATAAATCCTTCAGTTTCAGGGAACAAACTTATTATTATTATTCCATTTATTCATTTTATATACATATTTTTACATTTTTAAATATTAATCTATAAAAAAAAATTAAAAAAAAATTAAAATACAAAAATAGTAGCCCACCGGTATGGGGAACAGGGTCCAAGCTACCGATGGTCATGGCTCCTGAGAGAGGAACCTCCTAACGATACGCGCCGTGTCCAGGAGTACCGCTTTCTGGATCAAGCCCTTGATCCAGCTGTCCAACGAGAGCCTCCTCAGATGTTCGTCGAGGCTCTTGGCTATTATGCCATTGGCCGTAACGACTATCGGCACAATGATCGCTGTATTCACGTCCCACATGTCGACAACTTCGCGAGCCAGATCAAGATACTTGCTTTTCTTATCTCTCTCAGCCTTCACGAGGTTCTCGTCATGGGGGACCGCTATATCAACAATCATTGCGCGACGCTCTAGTCGGTCTATCGCCACTATGTCAGGCTTATTGGCAACAATAGTCCTGTCAGTGATGATAGACCGATCCTAATACAACGTGACATTGCCATTTTCGAGAACTGGGTCGGGCACATACTTATAGTAAGGCACTTCCGACTCCACAAGATTGTATTTAAGATCAAGTTGCTGATGGATGATCCTGGCTACAAGGTTGTGTCTATGCAAATAGTCTCCGTTAGCCAGACTAGAACAACCGGAGATAATGTGGCAGATTGATTCACCCGGCCGGTGACATACCCGACAGATGTCAACCGTGCCATCCTTCACAATGTATTTCCGGTAGTTGTTCATCATCATAACTACGTCCATAATCGCAAAGACAAAACCTTCGGTTTCCCCGAAAAGGTCACCAAATCGCAGCCAGGCCACGGACGCTATAAGATCTACATCGGGTCCATGAAGGACCCAGTAGAAGCGTCCGTGAAGCTCCTTGCTCTGCCATACCTCCCTGCGGTCATTAGTATCTAATACTATAGGTTTGCGCCAGTTCCCGTTAGCCAAGGAGAGCGGGGTAAGGCCCTTGTCCACCGCGACTACATCTCGATGCATACCCACGTCAGCGGCCTGGAAGTATTCCACAAGACTGCATACCTCGCGGTTGTGTAGGATCTTAGCATTTAAAAAGCGACGACCCCCGCACTTCCGCGAGATATACAGTCTCATAACCGATGAACGTGGGTGATGCATACGATTTGCGGTAAGCAGCGTGTGGACCCTCCTATCCAGGGCGTCAAGTTCAGTCTGAGTCCATTTGAGTATGCCGAAAGAATACATCAATACCAGCATGACCCAGCCGTTAAAGGCGCGCACCTTGTTACCGACCGATAAAAGACTATGTAGTACTCTTTTCAGGCGGCCAAAGAAGCGCTCCTTCAACGAATGTTTCACTTCAGTAGCATTGATGCCTAGTGCTTTCGACATACCCAAATACTTGTAAGTGTCGGTTGAGGAAAGGGATCGAAAGTGTATGGAATCCGAGAGTTGTATTCCAACGGATTCCATAATCTCCCCTCGCTTTACATGCATGAATGCACATTTTTCCACACCAAATTCCATACGGATGGCGTCACTGAAGGTTTCTGTTACCTTCAGTAGCTTCATCAGTTGCAAGTTGTTGGGGGCAAAGAGCTTCAGATCATCCATGTAAAGGAGGTGTGATATGACCTGACCACCTCTCCTCAACCGATAGCCCAGACCTGAACCCTCCAGCAGTGTACTGAGAGGGTTCAGGACTAAATAAAACACAGAAGACACAAACTGTCGCCCTGAAATATTCCGCGCTCGATCCTTATAGGTTCGCTGTTTTCCTGAATCTGTCGACATCCTGGATAGTGAAGGACCGTCCTCCACTGCCTCATACATGACGTCAGGAAGGCGCGCAGAGTTGCATCAATTTTATACAACTCCAGCACCTCGTGAGCCATGTATGTGGCACTGAGTCATAGGCCTTCTTGTAATCTACCCAACATGACGCCAGATCCATGCGGGAACGGCGAACCTGTTTGCTAATGGCAATGTCTATGAGGAGCAGCTCCTTAGTACCGCGGGACCCGTTCCTACATCCATTCTGTGAAGCAGACATTAGGCAACGGACGGACTGCACGAGCCACATCTTGGGGGCTGATGGTAATTGCCCCCATTTGTGGTATCGGATCGCACGCTCGTTCGACGTCCCGAGTCCAGTCACCCCCCATGTGACTGACAGGCACCGACCAGATATCGCGCCAGAACGAAAACATGGCGTCATTATCCGGTAGGCGCGTATCAGTCACACCTTGGTTGGGTTGCTCCCAAGCCCTATAAACCCACCTTTCGTTGCTCTGGAATGTGCGATTCTGAGTGTATCGCTGCACTCGCCGCTTGTACCGACGAATACGGTTTGCCCATGCATAGATCTTCTGCTTCAGGAAGTCGATACGCTCTGTGACGCGGGACATATAATCTCGAGAACTGATATCAGTCCCTGAGAACGCCCGCCTCACAAAGCGCATCACTCTAGGGCGAATGTTGCCCTCCCTGAAGCAGATAAGCTTGCCGATGAGTGCTCTAGCCTCACCGATACGACGCTCAATCCTGCACTGCCAAGCTGGTATAGATGGTCGTGTAGCTCGTGAAACTTGACGTTAGCTACACGACATGCTGCTGCAGCCGCACAGTACAAAATCGAGTGGGTGTCAGCAAGGTATTTGCTGCTATCAAAAACATTTGATAGCTGCGAATCTAGAGCACACACCAGCGCCCTATTTTTCTTATGCATGGGCAAACGAGGTAGTCGAGGTCTAAGCTCAGGCGGTGTGGAGCGATACTCGCTGAATGCACATTCCAAAGCGCTTATTTTTATTATTATTAGTATGAGTCAGGATTGGACGAGCGAATACAGTTTGGAAATTTTGTGTTTCAGAAAAAAATCCCTCATCCCTCCCATGGACTAAAGACTTGTGGCGCAACACGACATAAGGTGGCATGGAGCAAGGACAAGATGATGCCTGCGGGTGATAGATTTGGGGAATCAGTCAACTGATAGAGGCCCGAGAAGGTGACGTGCTGTATTCCACGCTCGCCTCTCGAGAGTAACTACGGCCTATAGAACACCATGTGGTTTTAGTCAGTAGGAGTCTGACAGACCCCTCAGCTTTCCCCAAGGGCTGAGGATTTCCACATGATTCGATACACTGTTAAAACCTGACAATGAGGAACAGACGAGGACGCATGTCTCGCAGGATGGCCGTGTCGGGTTTAGTCAATAGTAAGGACGTCAAAACAAATGGCAAGCACGCCATCTGGCGCCAAAGCAAGAACAACTACGCATTGGCGCGCTTTTTCTAACCGCTTGCGTGGCGGGGACAGCAGATTATGGCAGTTAGGTACTGACAGCCTTAGAGCTAACACGTCGTAGAATCAGTGTCGATCCGTAATATTTGTAAGCAAGATTGTAAATGTGAATATTTGAATAAACCCAGTGTATCGAATAATTACTGTGATTTCATTTTCACGATGATACCCACCGACCTGCCCACACACGATGTCTTAACCTAGTAAATAAATACATCCTGAATTCCCGATAGTTTGCATCTATCGGCCAGCCTTGATGCGACAAATATATCATTTTTTTTGTAATATTTTGTAATTGTTATTGGAAATTATACTACATATAAAAACTTTTTTTAAGAAGGGGGCTACTGTAGGGACACAATGTACAAGCTTACTCAGCGTAATATTAGAATGAAGCACGGCTGCGCCCGTGATACATAGAGGTTTTTAGTCGCAAATAAACTACAGTTGTAACTGGACGTTTCTGTTAAACCTGCACCTCAACACAAATGCATTAGAACACACAAACAAAACTTAAATAACCTAAAGATGCTTTACAAGTTATATGTATAAGATTCAATAGGCCTGAAATTGATTTGTTTGTGAGTCGATTAAATAAGAAATATTCCAAATTTGTTTTTTGGAATAAAGATCCAGAAGCATTTAGGCTAGGCATTTAGGCTTTCACCTTGAAATGGTCCTTTTATTTTTCTACGCATTTTCTCCATTTTGTTCATTTTCAAAAGGTTTACATAAAAAATATTCTTGATAAGGCTGAAGGCATTGTTGTGGTCCCTCTATGGCCAACACAGCCTTGGTATCCACTTTTTAAGAAGTTGTTAATTACTAGTCGAATTGAATTTACACTTAATAAAACATTATGTGTGGAACACAAGCTTCAAGTGAGCCTTACCCTGGTTGCCGGAGTATGACAATACAAGGAAGGCATTTCTGATGGAGGGCTCCCTTCAGATGCTGCGGATGTGATGTTGGCGTCTTTAGCTGGTATTACTTTAAGACAATATAACACTCGTTTTAAACGATGGTTTGCCTTCTACCAGGATAAAAACCCTAATTTATTTCAAGCATCAGTTCCTAATGTGTTAAATTTCTTAGTTACCCTTTTTAACCAGGGTGAAAAATATGGTTCAATTAATTGTACAAAAGAGCAGCACTATCGCTTCTTTTAAACTCAGTAACCATGAATGACCCTGAACGTTTTAGATACTTTTATAGTTGAATTTTCAGTACTCCAAATAAAATAATAAGTTACATAGAATAATTTAATTTTCTACTATAAATACTAACAAGGGAAAATTGCAAACTCCACTCCCAAGATATAATTTTACTTGGGTGAGACCCGTGTATTGTTTTAGAATACTTAAGTAATTGGTACCCTAATGAAAGCCTTTCCTTTGATAAACTGTTGAAAAATTAACTACACTTTTGGCTTTCGTAACTGCACACCGTGTACAAACAAACATTAAAATTATAAAAAAATATAAACATAGTCGCTGATTAAGCTATCTAATATTATAAATTATAATAGCGAGAAGTTTGTTATTAATATAATGGATTTAATCAAAACCTCGACCGTGAATCGTACGCCACCAATATTGATTCATCCTTATTTTTTTTATTTATGATGGGTTTTCTCTTGACTCTAGTCTAGGTCAGAGGTGACAGAGACAAAGTCGACGATGGAGTGAGCTTACCCAGAAGATGCCTGTTCACTCTAACTTTGAAGAGATTCGGGTTGTAAGCGTTCGGAAACACAGACGCAGGCAGTGAGTTACACTCTCTCCTTATTTGAACAAACCATCCATTTGTCCTGCTAGAACATTTTTTTTTAACCCTACTTTTCCCACTGCTGGGCAAAGGTGTCCCCCATAGCTTTCCACTCTTCCCGATTATTTACCATCTCCCGTAAACGCCTCCAAGTCGTCACGCCAGCTTTTCCTAGGCCTCCTACGGCGACGACGCCCTTAGAACGCCTTTAGAACATTATTTAACTGTAGCTGCAGACAAGAGACAACCTGAATGTTTCTGTATTAATTAGTTTTAAGAAGCCTTTCAATAACGTAAGCTCACAACCCTTTAGACGTTGGATCAAGGCCACCCTGCGTGAAAGCGGTATAAACACATCTATCTTTAGCGCTCATAGTTCGAGACATGCAGCTACGTCTGCTGCCAATAGGCTCGGGGTTAGCATAGATAATATAAAAAGAACTGTGTGTTGGACCGGCAGATTACATGTGTTTGGAAAGTTTTACAAAGGAGAAATAGCTGCAGATAACTCAGATGCCTTTGCTCGGTCCCTTTGATAATTTTCTCTTTATATGATGTATGCCTATTTGATTTTAAAACCTTGTGTTTTTGATTACATTTTGTAAGGTATATTATAAACATAAAAATCCTTAATAATCTAGTTTCTTCTTTACTATTTCGCGAGACTCTAAACATCTACAAGTATAATGTGTAATCTCGAAGGGCGAATCACTGAAGTTGAATAGAATGTCAAACGAACTTACCTGTAAGTGACGTACGATGGCTATTAAACGATGTGATTCGCCCGGGAGATTACACTTCCTCTCTGACCCTGATCAAGATCATCACCTGATTTGCAAAAAATAGTGACTTACGTTGGCCAAAGGGAATAACATGTATGAGATACCCACACTAGGGCGCATAAAATAGTCTTTGAATTGTTGCCCTAAAATAGTGTAAATGGCAGCACATGTCCGTGCTACTACCATAGTAATCTCTAGAGCGAATCAAATTGTTTAATAGTCATCGAACGTCACTCACGGGTTGACTATCTATTCTTAGGAGCATCAGCTCGTAAAAGTTGTGCGACGTAAATTAGTCTTTGTGAGTGTTCGAATTTGTGCTATGAAGGACAGGTACTGATCCATTTTGATGCCTAGATGTTTTGTAGTATCTGCCCTGATGAGTTGCAGTTATAGTTGATGTCTGAGACATATGTTATTGTTCAGAATCGAAGAAGAAGTTTGCATTTACGGATTGATTTGATGTAGGATTTGATGTTTGTTTACGGATGAAAAAAACATCAATATGTAGGGCTATTTTATTGCTTATAAAACAAAAATAAATGCGAACTATAAGATGAATAATTAATGGCCGTAAATCTTTTTCAGTTCCAAAAGCTTTATAACACGTATTATACAACACCAGCTTAATGCATGTCGGACTAAACGCAGTGAAGGGTGCGTACTCGTAAACGGAATGGACTATTAAATTAGCAATTTACAAATGCAAATGATTGATTTAAATCAATAATTTATGATTAGCCCTCGCCTATTTCCTCCTCCAAAATTGGACCAATTTAAAATTTATTCCATAAACTTAAAAATAAATATATATACTGTACTATGTTTTCCTTTGGGATGATACATAAAAATGCTCAAAATTGCACTGTCAACAGAAGCCTAGTGTACAAATGTGACAACTATAAAAGAAAACATCGAAACACAACATGTTTCTTTTTATTCAATTTATGGAATATATTTTAAATTTGTCCAATACTGGAGGAGGAAATAGGCGAGAGCCAAACCTCAAATAATGACTTTTACTAAGGAAATTCAGTCGGAGCTCTCTGCCCGCATTTCGTCCTTAGAGAAAATAATGAATACATTTATACATATTCTAATATTTAATGAGTATGCATAAATTTGATACTGTAACATTATGTACCTTCATTGATTTATTTAGATATATTTTTAATTAGTAACCTATTACTGCCCTACAGGTTCATGTCTCAGTTTCAGATACACAATAATATCTATAATAATTAAATACAACTATGAAGCGCTAAAGGTAGGATTGTGAAATAATGAGTAAATGATTGCATCAAAATAAGCTATAGAATATTCAGTTGAATTATACATCAATAATAATAATTTTCGACAGTAAATCAGCTAGCGTTAGGTTCCTTTTTGCTGAGTAGCAATGAGAGGTGTTGGTGACAGTGTCATCTATAATAGCTTCACATCGTGATCCCTCGTAGTCACCAACACATTGACACGCTGGTTCATCCTCCTCGTTCAACGTACATTCACCGTTGTTTAAACAATACCCATGACAGGCGGCGACTTCACATCGTTCTCCGGAATAACCGCCAAAACATCTGAAATGATGATGATGATGAGTTACGTATCAAACAACGAGACCAGCACCCAGAGGAAATTCAAAATGGTTTTACCTGCATTCAGGATATCCCTCATCATTCAAACTGCAGCTACCTTGGATACAATAGTTCAGGCAGCCTGATACCTCGCATCTATCACCTAAATATCCCCCTTCACATTGACAGAGCGGCTCATTTTTCTCATTTAAAGAACAAGTGCCATTATTCAAACAATAACCATGAAATGCGTGGAGTTCACATATTTTTGTTGTCTGTTCTGTTTCTGTTGTCTGTTCTGTTTCTGTTGTCTGTTCTCTTTCTGTTGTCTGTTCGGATTCTGCCGTCTGTTCCGCTTCTGTTGTCTGATCTGTTTCTGTAGTCTGTTGTTTCTGTTTGGCCTGTTCTATATTATTGGCGTTGTTGATTACTATGTTTGTTGGTATCAGACTCGACGGTACTTCACAATCCTGAAGTCCCTGAACTTGTTCCCTAATTCTATAGTTGGCAGCTATACCGAGTGGCCTTTCACTATAGAAACTACAAATCTCTCTGGGTACTACAGACTCTGCGTTTTTTGATCCTTGCCAAACGGTTGTATGGCTCACATTACTACTCATCCAGTAGAGGTAATCGTTTGAGACGGTCAATTCTTTTGGTGCTAAACGGTTATTGTACTTAAATAATACTTGAGCATTCTCTGACATCAAGTATTTTTTTCTCAAATCTACTTTTCGTAAAAACTCTATAACAATTGGTTCATAACCGTCGATATAGTAATTTGTGTGTGTTTGTGGGTCAATGGCAAAACTAAATACTGGTAAATATTTGTAAACAACCTCTCTCTCGGAACCATTAAATCGAGCTCTTTCCATGTGTGGATAACCTGTGTATTGATATGAGTTGGTCCAGTAAATGAACCTGCAAATAAAATACCACTATTAAATCCAAATTATACAACTTTTCTACTAACGCTTTTAAAGCGTCATTGGCTAAGAAAACGTACCCCCTACAGCTATCCACGTCGATACCTCTGACGGTCGGGTCATTTAGTTTTATTAAAATATTGCCATTTTTCTCAGCTTCTTGATTCTTTAATGAAATCCAATTAATGCTTGCTTCTTTATTATCGGTAAAGAAGAGCAGATCCGTGGCTGGGTCGAAGGCGAGATCTTGTATGTTGCTACCGTATCTTTTGATAAAACATTTGATGTCCTTGGAACCTAAGTTATAACCACATATAGCGTCGTTGTTGCTTTGTTTGTCGACGAACAGCATCGTGTTATGAACTTCATCGTAAGCTATTGCTGTTAGGTTATGGGACTTAAAATGTACGGTGTCTGTTTTGGTTCCGTCGGTATAAAATTCTAGACGATCTCCTAAAGATAAGGCGATGTCTGAAACAAGAGAAGAGAAAATTCCTTAGCCTAAATAAACAACATCTAAGTACCTAATGAATAACCTGAATGATGTAATAACCAGGCTATTTGCATCTTTGGCATCTTTACCGCTACATAAAAATAGCAAAAGGACCTGTCTTCAAAAAAATACTACATCCCACAATTAAAATTAGGCCTTGGTTGGTGTCGTCGTAGCTCGACAACAACCATCAGAGAGTTGGCCACTAGACACAACACCCGTCTGGTCGAAGGAACCACCCTTGTCAGTGGAGGTTGTCGGACTTCTCACCTTGTTCTGCATATCTGAATAAACTATGCTATTTTTAACCGACTTCGCAAAAAGGAGGAGGTTTTCAATTCGACGTTTTTTTTATATTTTTTTTATGTTTGTTACCTCAGAACTTTTTACTGGGTGAACCGATTTTGATGAATCTTTTTTTTATTCATCATTTATATATTTAAATTTCATTAAGATCTGATAAAGAACTTCGGTGATATACATCAGAACTCTTCAATAAATGACGGCAAATCACTCGGAATTGCTGCAATCGGATGTCTGTTTATTGTTTACATCGTTTCATAACATAACATCACACTATCACGCTCTAAAGGGGTACGCAGGTTAAACAGTTCAGCCTGGTATACTCTAATTCCACTGTTTTTGTCGAAGTTGTATGTTTCTGGGTTAATCTATTCTGGCTTCACTTTGGAGAATTGGTCCATTATGAACCACAACTAAAAAGTGAAAATAAAAAAAAAACTTTTTAACAAAAAATACAACCGACTTCCAAAATTTTTTAAGAAAAAAATAAATAAAAAAAAACACACTACAACGGTGTTCTTGTTTTGGTTTCTTCGTTTTCTGACACTGACTTCCGAAATTGAAGTTATTTTTACACTTTGTAGTGTTTTTATGTTTTTATTTGGAAGTCGGTTGTATAGTTTTGTTAAAAAGTTTTTTTTTATCAATAAAATCATATAATTTTTTTTTATTTCACGTAGACCTACATGGGCACTTATAAAACGTCGACAAAAAGTGCACGGTTCGTGTTGGTCGTTTCCTCATTCATCACATTCTATAGCTAATTAGGTAATTTATTTGTAAAACATAGGTGCCGTAAATAAAATTGGTACATATCACAAGTACATATAAAATAGATCCACCACACGACGCTATTAAACAAGCAAGATTTGTAATCCTATTAAAGTATACCGCACTATTTTTATATGCCTGGGGCCAGAGTTAGCTTACTTAGCCTGAAATACTAACCACGTGAATAAAAAATTCTTATTTTGATATTTTACAACATAAAGTCCAAATACCACATGGATTGATAACACAACGACCGGAGTACGCGTAAGCGTTTTGTTCAACAGATCATTATTAAAATGATTATAGGTAAGATTCGTAATCATAACTTAGTAAAAAAGCAAAACTAACCAACATTCTACTGAATAAGGAACTAGTTACAGAAATAAGTGGTTTTTCACGAAACTACGTATATCCGATTACGCCCAAAAGACGTTACGAGCCACCCCTAATTTAGAATCTGATGACTCGAATGGCTACTGTTTTAAATATAACTAGACAAAACATATCTGCTGCATATCGAACACAATGTAAGCTAAAGTAGCATCGAGCTGGCGTCCTGAGACAGTGAGATGAGATCGTGGCAAACCACGTAAGCCAAACTGGAGAGATTTCACCAAAACTGAAAGAAGGAAACGCGACTTCACGGAAGATGGAAGGGTGGAGGGATGCCTCTAACCAGGTGTAAGAAAAAACCAGGCTGATTAAATAACAAAACCCTCGTAGATACTCACCCCAAGGATGCGCCAATCCCGCGTACAGCACTATCAACAGCAGCGCATGCTGCGTTTTACACATTTTTAATTTATTTTATTCTTCAGTAATTTAAAGTTGTGCGTCCACCTCTTGTGATCGCTATTACAATATTATTGCAAACCGTAAACTTTTTCTATTTATAATACAGTTTTATCTTATCTGGAACCACAAGCAATTGTAAAAAAAAAAATTATTTTACTCTTACCTAGTAAAAATCTGGTTTCCTGTAAACGATAGTGGTTTCTTATCTACGACCACGAAATATATATGTTTTTTCCCATTTAGTTCCCACGATGTTCTGTGAATATTTTGTATAATAAAATACCTACCTATCGAATAAATCCCCATAGGAAAGAACTAAGTAAGTAAGCGATATTTTCAGATGAATCAGGGATAAAAAAATAATATTGAATAACCATTTTACATTACATTAAACAAGGAAGTACCACTTACAACATGGTTTTTAGACCCTAAAGCAGTTTTTATTTTTAAACCACGCTTGAAAGCTTTCTCAAGAGTAATGTTCGGTTAAACTGAGGCACTCAATATGGTAGGTACCTACAGTATTCTATTATATTAGCAAAAGTGTTCTATTAAGTTTGCCTATTGTAAGTTCTTCTGAAAAGTTCTTTCTATTTTTGTAACTTATGGCAACAAACCAAAACTTTAACATCGGTGTCTAATGAGACACCTGTTAGGTCATTAACTTCAAACATAATTATAATTGACAAAAAAAATCATGTAGTAAAGGTATTTCTTGAAAAGTTATTTCTGAAATATACACCCATTCATATATATTGGAATATATTAAATCCCTTAATTCGGTGTTCGATTTTTTTCGATGTTCAAGATTACCGTATTATTATTATTTACCCGTATAGGTCATTAATTTCGAACGAACTAACAATGACAAAGTTGCGTAAGAAGCAAATGTACCTACTTCTTAAAAAGCTCTGTCCTATGGGGTATATCTTACGGCTGTTGAGCTTTGGGGCAAATTGCCACAGGATTTAGCTTCCTTCACTTGGTCAGACCATAGTGTTGGCAACTGGCCTCGTGCTCTCTTTAAGGATGATAACAATGATCAGCTTTTGAAGGCTGCTATCTCCCCTTCTCTTTATATGGCTGTAGACAAGCGTGTCCTGATATTGAGTTGAGAAAAGACAGACAAATTTGTGCGTTTAGCTGTCCATGGTATGTGGTGCATCCTTCTCCAGCACCACATTTCGGAAGCGTCTAGCCTTTGCCTTTCTCGTGCACGGATTGTCCACGTCTCAACTCTATAGAGGAAAATCAGAAAAACTCTGACCACCCGGGCTTTAGTTTTGTAACTTATACCACGATTTTTACAGATGTTTTTGAGGCGTGTCATAGCATCTTTATCCATTGCTATCCGTCGTTGTATTTCTGGGACGCAGCTGCCTCTATTATTAATATTAGACCCCAAATAATTAAATCTGTTTACAGTATCGATGCTTTGGATGTTATTTGCACCCGGTAGCTTTCCCGCACGATCGATCACCATAAGCTTTGTTTTCTGCTTATTTATTCTGAGTCCAAATTTGCCACTTTCAACCTCCAATCTATGCAGTATCTCCATCATTTCTTCAAAAGTTGTAAAGCAAGGAGAGTCGGAAAAGTTGCAAGGAGAACGGTTTCGTCAGCGTATCGTAGATTGGACATGTGCTTTCCACCAACAGCAAACCCCTTTTCCCAGCCCTCAAGAGTTTATCGGATTATACGAGTAAACTCTCCATAGACATTGAAGAGAGCATTTATCCCTGTCTCATTCCTTTTTTGATGGAGAACGCTTACAAACTACATACTCGTATATACTTAGTTTAGCTAGTACAAATTGCAGGCACCGTATCGGTCAAAAAGTAACTGTGTAAGGAATGTGTAAAACTGGTAATAACAGCCTACATACTATTTAGAAAGCACTGTCTTTTCGCGATCGTTCAATCAAGAAAGTCCGACAAGAAGTTCATTCAGACTGTCTAGATATTTTCTTAAGGTCGTTAGTCTATTTAGCATGCTCTCCACACCAGAAGCTCTAGACAAAGAGATATTCTCTCAGCCCTAGCGATTGTCGAAAAGTTAAAATATATATTTGGTATTAACCACATGACATATCGGTAGCGCATCCCATAAATTTTAGACTACACTGGCCTTCAGTCGTTCAACAAACCAAGGATGTGGAAGGCAGAAGAAAGTGTATTATGACAAAGTTTGGAAGAGGTCTATGTAAGCAGTGGACTGCTACACACTGAGTTGATTTGTTTGGGATCTGACCAACCAGTACTAGGTCCGCTATGAGATTCATACACATCATGAGACATCCCACAAACTCACTATGAAAACAACCTAGCCAAGCTTGCATTCTAAACATTTTGGGCAACCAACAGGTTGTTTTTACAGAAATTGACTATCTGTAACCTTAATATTAATACCGTAACAGCCCTGACATTAGCACACAGTTGTCCTAATGTCTCGCTGGCAATTATCTGCGCGAGTTTCATAACAAAATGGAGTGTAATCAGTAAAACAATGACATTGTGTGATTGTGGTGCTGTCAAGGGCATGGTCGTAAGTGGCGATCGCACGCGAGACACGTACGTACACACACCGGCTAAATTAGCGGAACAAAATAAAAATTACGTTTTTTTTTTTTAAATAAGGTTTTATTTAAAAATCTTATATCAAGACATATTTTCCTTGCTTAAAAATACACCTTTTAAAATAAAAGTGATATCTTATTTTGTAAATTTTTTGTGAGTATCATGACTTAATGGGAAAAATGGACATTGATGATTTTTTAATGTTACAAAGGAAAGTTAATAAAGTTAATTATAATAAACACTTTTACAATAAAATAATATCACATTATATTGCGTGTTTCCTCCACTTGCTCCTTATAAAGATTTCACCAGCGTAGATATGTTGAGAATAATATTATTCATTGTCTCCTGTGTTATTCTTTATCATTCCTTACAACGGCGCTTCGCAGTTCACCCACATTGACAGGTGTTGGGAGTATAAACTTTGTTCTTTGTTTTAGCAGGTCCCAGATGTGTTCTATCGGATGCATGCCTGGTGATCTCGCCGGTACCTCCGTAACTGCGATATTGACATTATTAAGATAGACTGGAGTTGAAAAAGTGGTATGGAACCGAGCATCTTCCTAAATTAAAACAAAGTGACCACTGATAAAGGAACAAATGATACCACGTTCTATTTTTAAATAACACTTCTATAGCAATGTACAATAAGATTCCCTCCAAAGATCATCAACAAGCCCGTATGAGCTCCCAAACATATCCTGCCTGAATCCAATATTGTTCTTCTACCATATGGCGCTGTAGTTTAACAAATTGACAGAATATGATGCTCTTGTTCATGTTTACACAAGCATTGCCATCCTTCAATTCGATTTAAATTAATTCCACACTCATCACTGAACAATATTTTATTCCATTAGTCCGTGGACCAAAGTCGATATTCCCGAGCAAAAGTTATTCCGTTTCAAAGGTGGTGTACCACAATTATTAGACCTTCGGCGGGGATGAACGAACTAAAACCAGTTCTTTCAACCTTCTTCTTGTCATAAACTCACTTTTTGTTGCACCTCGAACTTCCTCCAGCTCATTCAAGGCTTAAACGGCCTTTAAACGGGGGTTTTTGCGAAAGTGAAACTTAATAAAACGATTATTTCTGTTAAAATTACGAGTTTTCTGCCTTGTCCTGATACTCTCACAAAAGTATTAGTCTCTCTGAATCATTGGAAACTGCAAAAAATGGTGGAAAAGTAAATGCTGAATTATGCACAGCACTCTGGAGGTTTGATCATTTCTTCTCATCTCAAGTAATCTGGTCCTCTCAGTTGGGCACAATGACGTCCTCAACTTCGAAAAAGATCTAGACATTAAAAATTAATCAAATAACTCAATATTTTAATGAAAACATTACGAAATTTTAAAACAATACCGTAAGTGGGAATGTGCAAAAATCTCTCCACATGTTGTAAGTTCTAATAAAGTTAAAACAATCGCATTATAAGTGAAGTTCAATTGTTTTATCAATTAGAAATAATTGGTTTTATTATAAAACAAAAGAAAAACCACCCAGTAATGGTAAAAAAAAGTTTTGCGAATTTTTTTCTTGTTCCGCTAATTTTGCCAGTGTGTGTATATTGAAACCGAAAACTACAAAGGAACTCTTAGCTTATCGCTGTGTGTTGTGACCGTAGCGTGCTATTAGACTCAATGCTTTTAGCGATATTAGACTCGATGTTAGTTCGGGAAAGAATCCATTAGGCTGCAATTTTTTTTCTCAGTTTTTGTTTATAGAACGCCAATCGGTTTGAATCGTTTGTAGATACAAACTTTAAGATTCCTATTTAAGTTTTGTTATTGTGTTGTGTCCGATGATGTTTGAAGAACAAGGAGCTTTGAAATAGTTAATCAACGTTTATTAGTCGCTTTTTCAAAAGTAAGCTCGCAATAGGATACGAAGCTTGTTAACTATTGAATGTGCGCTACTGTGAGAAACTTATTTACCATCGGGAAAGCAAGCAACCGGACGATACCGATACAATTTATAAGTTCTCGGCAAATTGTATAAAACTCAAGTGGAAAGGCGATATGATATGTAAGAACTTAGAAAATATTAACTTGCTTATAGTTATACCATAGCTTTTGTTAATAGGTTTCGATAATAACATAACATCACGCCTGTGTTTCCTGATGGTTTGGGTAGAGGTGCACTTATAGTATGCCCACATTTCGTCAGTTATCTTTAAGTCCCATGAAACAGAGGGCCAGCCTATTGCCATCAATGCCAGACTGCGGGCTGCTACTGTGAAATACCAGATGTAAAAACTCAATGACACTTTGACCGACCTGTGCATCGAACCCATGACCTCATGCTCAGCTGTAGCGCGACCACTAGAATAAAAGGTTTCAATCATAATACTGTTTATTTATTTATATCTATATGTTTTCTTAACAAATGCGCCTTCCGGATCAAAAGAGAGGTAGAGGCCGCGAGCCATTGACCTGGTGGTCCAATATAGAATAAGACCTCAAGCGAGTCCAATTGCCCGAACCATCCAAGACAGAATAACTTGGCGCAGAAAAGCGAGGAGACACGACCTCAAATAATGGGACTAGGAAAGGAAGAAAAAGATTTTTTCTTAGCACATATACAAATTCCTTCAATAATTATGACTGTTGCAATTCTCCTCCCTTAATCCTAAACTGATAAAAGTTAGTCCTTTGGAACGAAGCCGAAAAGTTAGTGCCAATAAAATGGTTTAGTAATTATAAAGTTAGTAACTATCGCAAGATAGCATATTGGATGATATTTAATAAGGTTTGTGAACTTCATAAATCTATTTGTGGTTTACTCACCAAACTTTTAAACTAATAACTTTGAGTAAGATTTCTGTAAATGTATTTCAAAATAACTCTAAATTCCAATAATATGATGGTCATATTAAAGATTACTTCAAAAATGTATCTTCTCTAAATATTGTGTTTGTGTAATAAATAAAATACACGAAGCACAGATATCTAGTCTAATGAGAAGAATCCTGAAATATATAGAACCTCATACCGTCGCATTTCTTATTAAAAATAACATTATACACTTAGCTATTGGTTACAGCACGTTCATAAACCAATTTTTATGGTCCGCGGAGCCTCACAACAAAGAGACAAAGTCTTTCATAAAAAAGATAGAATTCTTTTTTATGAAAGACTTTGTTGACAAAACAAGATCGAACAAAGCCTACATCAACGAAATTCTGCCAGCACCATTTATGTCATCAAAACTTCAATTCAACATTTCTAATAGCAAGTTGGAAAGCGTTGAGAGATCCGATACCTACCTAATAGCTAAAGTTTTGAAGTGTCAGTGAATGCCGCCAGTCTTCAAGACATCCTCATGTTCAACCGTCGTAATCCCAATTTCGCAATTTGAATTCTACAACTTGTGGGTTAGTATCAATCAGACTGAGTTGGTCCTCATTATTTATTACTCAGTTCTGTTATTTGGGTGTTTTTAACCGACTTCAAAAAAAGGAGGAGGTTCTCAATTCGTCGGAATCTTTTTTTTTTTTTTTTTTTTATGTATGTTCCCCGATTACTCAAAGACGCCTGGACCGATTTCAAAAATTCTTCTTTTGTTTGAAAGGGTATACTTCCTAGTTGGTCCCATAATCATCAAGTCAGGATCTGATGATGGAATCCTAGAGAAATCGAGGGAACTCCTCAAATATTATAGGCAAACATATAGTGATTTTGGTATTTTCATCAACAATGCAATCATTTGCACTCAGAAAGTATCATTTGGTGAAGTGGAACTGATGAAGAAGACCACAGATGGCCACTGGATCTCCTAAATGCTAAATATGTTACGGGCATAAGATATCTCGAATAGTTAACCGACTATAATGAACCAAATACTTATAAATAAATGGTACTGGTGAAAATGACACCATCGAACTGATCTGATGATGAAGCCGGAAGGTAGGCACTGGAACTCTAATATAAAACAATGTATCCTAGTCGTGTTTGGGCTTATTGGAATCGCCATGAGATGTACTTTGGCTATAAATGTTAATCATGTTAATTGGAGGTACCTACCAAAACTAAAAACAGAAAAATAAAACTTTTTAACAAAAAATCAAACCGACTTCCAGAACAAAAAACTACAAAGCAAAAAATAAATTTCTTTTCCGAAGTCGGTGTCGAAAAACGGAAAGAATGGGTAGGCACAAAAGACACCGACTTCGGAAAAGAAATTTATTTTTTGCTTTGTAGTTTTTTGTTCTGGAAGTCGGTTTGATTTTTTTGAATTAATTGTTTGCATGTTTCTGGATTTCTTAGAGGGCGTCGTTAATATTAAATTGGGTGCAAAAACGAATCAGAATCTCGTCTGATTGAAAGCACATTCATACCCATATATCCTTAATTTGCGCCGCAATTCCAGATTGGCTATTGTATGTTTAAATAATCTCAAAACTATTAGATTTTATGATTAACAAAGAATAAAATAATAGAAAACAAGAATAAAAATATGGATAGAATGTACAAGGATTCTTAATATTATTGTAACCACCTTATTGTAGATACCTACATTCTGAGCAAATAAATAATATTCTATTCGATTCTACCATAAGTACCTAAAAATTGATTAAGATACCCGTCGGATGAAAGCCGCCTCAATTGACGTTTACATCATAAGTCCCATTACATACTTTTCTAGCCTTCTCTTTTTTAACAAAAATACTGTCAAACGCTATAAAAAAAACCTTTCAAAAGATCAATTACCATTCACAACGAACGTAGAAATAAGATGTTCGACATTTCATTCATTCGGTGTCATGATCATTCGTTTACATAATTCTATTCATCCATCTGTACCCTTGTGTATTCTTCTCATTCATTTACCATCATTTCATCTACAAACATTGTCTGATTGCCTCAATCATGTTGCGCTTGATTGTTAACATGAGAATAAGCCGAGGATGAATGAGACTGGCCGTTCGTCAAAATGCATGTCCTGGACTGTTAAAATGAATGAAAGACTTGATATAAAATATTCTTGTAATTTCTGATTTGACTCTTTCATCGACTGGAGTTTGTGTTCACCCCATATTTAAGGTAATGTTTTGTGCCTTATGCATTTAACAATAAAATCTCTCCAGCGCGGCTTTGAACTCTACTTTAAGGACATAATTATTATAAGAAATAATATACTCATGTCCAACCCTTCGAGACAACAGATAGATAAGATTTTTTAATTAATACCATACCAGTGAATGCCAACTTGTAAATAGGCCAAGAAGCAAACCTTTTCCCGAATCAGCCTTAGCCGTATCCCCTTTCTATACGTGTATATTCAACCGGTAATAGCTTCTTGTCACATTGAGCTGTACTGAATACAGGAATCAATTTACTTCTATAATAGCGCATGTCGCCAATCTGATGGATCCTTCAGAAGCCTGATAGCGTCAATTTAGAATATCTTGTAAACCAAGCTTATATTCCTCCCACTAGATGATAATATTCAATTCATGTTTCGTATTTTTACTAGCTTTTGCCAGCGGTGGCGTTCTGGCGTGATTGAGTAACAAACTGGATTCCATCCAAACTTTCATATTTAGAATATTAGTAGGATTCAATAAAATAATGATATTCTAAAACAGAGCACTATTAAAAACGTACCTATATTATATAATAACTAGCACTCTGCCCGCGACTTCGTTCGCGTGATTTCGTTTATGCTATAAATGATATTCTTATATGCAGTTAGTGAAGGAAACCAAAAAATAGCTATTATTAAAACAATAAAAAATGGGTATCGTAGATATACAGGGTTTATTGGATTGGGACGATTCGTTATTTGACTTAAATAATAATAAATTTTAGGTTACCGCCACCTCCCCTAAAAACTTATCAACCCCTTTTTGCCCCGTTGGGGGTCGAGTTTTGAAAAACCTAAATATGCTATTCACTCTTTTCTTCTCTTTTTAATTTATCGTTTATGTTAGTCAGATAGCGCAGTGAGATTCCTCAAAAAAAACTTTAAAACCCCTAACTCTATCTGGGAGAAAGTTTTAAAATGTTGACCTTATCCCCAAGGAATTTGATTTTACATACAAACTAAATTTTTACCCTTTTCGGCTCCTTAAAGGTTGAATGGCCGCAAAATTGCGCCATAGTGCTCCCCTAGAACCCCACGTCAAAAACGAAACCCTGTCCAGTAAGATTCTTAACTTGAGTTAGTTTCGAAAAACTTATAATGACAACCTTTATTGTATCCTTATGTTGGTATTTGCGCCAAGTTTCAAATTTATTTTTTTGAAGTAATAAGATTCTTCAAAAAAACTTTAACACCCGTATTTTGGGAGTAGATAAGTAAAACTAATAATGACAACCTTTACTGTTTATTTAGGTTGGTATTTATGTCAAGTTTCATGTTTATTTACCCAAGAAATCAGATGCTTCCATACAAACTTCAACACCCCCTAAATCATCATTTGGGCATAGTTTCGCAAAATTAATAAAGACAACCTTTATTGTTTACTTAGGATGGTATTTATGTCAACTTTCAAATGCATTAACCCAATAAATAAGATTCTTCAAAAACACTGTAATACCCCCTAAATCGTCTTTTGAGGGTAGTTGCAAAAAACTAATAACGAAACCTTTATTGTTTATTGAGGTTGGTGTCTATGTCAAGTTTCATGCTTATTAACCGAAGATATAAGATCCTGCAAAACAATTAACATCCCCTAAATCATCTTTTGGGGGTAGTTTCGAAAAACTAAAAACGAAAGCCTTTATTGTTTATGTCAGTTTCATGTTTATTAACTGAAGTAATAAGATTCTTCAAAAATGATTTAACACCCCTTAATCGAATAATGACAACCTTTATTGTTTATTTAGGTTGGTATTTATGTCAAGTTTCATGTTCATTTACCCAAAAAATCAGATTCTTCCATACAAACTTCAACACCCCCTAAATCGACTTTGGGGGTTGTTTCAACCTCTATTGTTTATTAAGGTTGGTGTTTATGTCAAGTTTCATACTAATTAACCGAAGACATAAGATTCTGCAAAAAAAATAACATCCCCTTTTGGGGGTAGTTTCAAATAATAACAATAACAACCTTTATTATTCATATAAGTTAGTATTTGTAGCAAACTTCAAGTTTATTGACTCAAGAAATCAGATTTATCCATACAAACTTCATCACCCCCTAAATCGACTTTGGGGGTTGTTTCAAAAGACTAATAATGATAACCTTTATTGTGGTTAGTATTTATGTCAAGTTTCTTGTTTATTAACCCAAGATATAAGATTCTTCAAAAAGAATAACTTCCCCTAAATCATGCTTTGGGGGTAGTTTCGATATTATTCGATAAAGAATAACACAGGAGACAATGAATAATATTATTCTCAAAATATCTACGCTGGTGAAATCTTTATAAGGAGCAAGTGCAGGAAACACGCAATATAATGTGATATTATTTTATTGTAAAAGTGTTTATTATAATTAACTTTATTAACTTTCCTTTGTAACATTAAAAAATCATCAATGTCCATTTTTCCCATTAAGTCATGATCGAAATTAGTCTCTCTGAATCATTGGAAACTGCAAAAAATTGTGGAAAAGTAAATGCTGAATTATGCACAGCACTCTGGAGGTTTGATCATTTCTTCTCATCTCAAGTAATCTGGTCCTCTCAGTTGGGCACAATGACGTCCTCAACTTCGAAAAAGATCTAGACATTAAAAATTAATCAAATAACTCAATATTTTAATGAAAACATTACGAAATTTTAAAACAATACCGTAAGTGGGAATGTGCAAAAATCTCTCCAAATGTTGTAAGTTCTAATAAAGTTAAAACAATCGCATTATAAGTGAAGTTCAATTGTTTTATCAATTAGAAATAATTGGTTTTATTATAAAACAAAAGAAAAACCACCCAGCAATGGTAAAAAAAAGTTTTGCGAAATTTTTTCTTGTTCCGCTAATTTTGCCAGTGTGTGTATATTGAAACCGAAAACTACAAAGGAACTCTTAGCTTATCGCTGTGTGTTGTGACCGCAGCGCGCTATTAGACTCAATGCTTTTAGCGATATTAGATTCGATGTTAGTTCGGGAAAGAATCCATTAGGCTGCAATTTTTTTCTCAGTTTTTGTTTATAGAACGCCAATCGGTTTGAATCGTTTGTAGATACAAACTTTAAGATTCCTATTTAAGTTTTGTTATTGTGTTGTGTCCGATGATGTTTGAAGAACAAGGAGCTTTGAAATAGTTAATCAACGTTTATTAGTCGCTTTTTCAAAAGTAAGCTCGCAATAGGATACGAAGCTTGTTAACTATTGAATGTGCGCTACTGTGAGAAACTTATTTACCATCGGGAAAGCAAGCAACCGGACGATACCGATACAATTTATAAGTTCTCGGCAAATTGTATAAAACTCAAGTGGAAAGGCGATATGATATGTAAGAACTTAGAAAATATTAACTTGCTTATAGTGACCATAGCTTTTGTTAGTAAGTTTCGATAATAACATAACATCACGCCTGTGTTTCCTGATGGTTTGGGTAGAGGTACACTTATAGTATGCCCACGTTTCGTCAGTTAACTTTAAGTCCCATGTAACAGAGGGCCAGCCTATTGCCATCAATGCCAGACTGCGGGCTGCTACTGTGAAATGCCAGATGTAAAAACTCAATGACACTTTGACCGACCTGTGCATCGAACCCAGGACCTCATGCTCAGCTGTAGCGCGACCACTAGAATAAAAGGTTTCAATCATAATACTGTTTATTTATTTATATCTATATGTTTTCTTAACAAATGCGCCTTCCGGATCAAAAGAGAGGTAGAGGCCGCGAGCCATTGACTTGTTGGTCCAATATAGAATAAGACCTCAAGCGACTCCAATTGCCCGAACAGACCATCCAAGACAGAATAACTTGGCGCAGAAAAGTGAGGAGACACGACCTCAAATAATGGGACTAGGAAAGGAAGAAAAAGATTTTTCTTAGCACATATACAAATTCCATCAATAATTATGACTGTTGCAATTCTCCTCCCTTAATCCTAAACTGATAAAAGTTAGTCCTTTGGAACGAAGCCGAAAAGTTAGTGTCAATAAAATGGTTTAGTAATTATAAAGTTAGTAACTATCGCAAGATAGCATATTGGATGATATTTAATAAGGTTTGTGAACTTCATAAATCTATTTGTGGTTTACTCACCAAACTTTTAAACTAATAACTTTGAGTAAGATTTCTGTAAATGTATTTCAAAATAACTCTAAATTCCAATAATATGATGGTCATATTAAAGATTACTTCAAAAATTTATCTTCTCTAAATATTGTGTTTGTGTAATAAATAAAATACACGAAGCACAGATATCTAGTCTAATGAGAAGAATCCTGAAATATATAGAACCTCATACCGTCGCATTTCTTATTAAAAATAACATTATACACTTAGCTATTGGTTACAGCACGTTCATAAACCAATTTTTATGGTCCGCGGAGCCTCACAACAAAGAGACAAAGTCTTTCATAAAAAAGATATAATTCTTTTTTATGAAAGACTTTGTAGACAAAACAAGATCGAACAAAGCCTACATCAACGAAATTCTGCCAGCACCATTTATGTCATCAAAACTTCAATTCAACATTTCTAATAGCAAGTTGGAAAGCGTTGAGAGATCCGATACCTACCTAATAGCTAAAGTTTTGAAGGGTCAGTGAATGCCGCCAGTCTTCAAGCCATCCTTATGTTCAACCGTTGTAATCCCAATTTCGCAATTTGAATTCTACAACTTGTGGGTTAGTATCAATCAGACTGAGTTGGTCCTCATTATTTATTACTCAGTTCTGTTATTTGGGTGTTTTTGAATTAATTGTTTGCATGTTTCTGGATTTCTTAGAGGGCGTCGTTAATATTAAATTGGGTGCAAAAACGAATCAAAATCACGTCTGATTGAAAGCACATTCATACCCATATATCCTTAATTTGCGCCGCAATTCCAGATTGGCTATTGTATGTTTAAATAATCTCAAAACTATTAGATTTTATGATTAACAAAGAATAAAAGAATAGAAAACAAGAATAAAAATATGGATAGAATGTACAAGGATTCTTAATATTATTGTAACCACCTTATTGTAGATACCTACATTCTGAGCAAATTAATAATATTCTATTCTATTCTAACATAAGTACCTAAAAATTGATTAAGAAACCCGTCGGATGAAAGCCGCCTCAATTGACGTTTACATCATAAGTCCCATTGCATACTTTTCTAGCCTTCTCTTTTTTAACAAAAATACTGTCAAACGCTATAAAAAAAACCTTTCAAAAGATCAATAACCATTCACAACGAACGTAGAAATAAGATGTTCGTCAAACATCGCTCACATTCATTCGGTGTCATGATCATTCGTTTACACAATTCAATTCATCCATCTGTACCCTTGTGTATTCTTCTCATTCATTTACCATCATTTCATCTACAAACATTGTCTGATTGCCTCAATCATGTTGCGCTTGATTGTTAACATGAGAATAAGCCGAGGTTGAATGAGACTGGCCGTTCATCAAAATGCATGTCCTGGACTGTTAAAATGAATGAAAGACTTGATATAAAATATTCTTGTAATTTCTGATTTGACTCTTTCATCGACTGGAGTTTGTGTTCACCCCATATTTAAGGTAATGTTTTGTGCCTTATGCATTTAACAATAAAATCTCTCCAGCGCGGCTTTGAACTCTACTTTAAGGACATCATTATTATAAGAAATAATATACTCATGTCCAACCCTTCGAGACAACAGATAGATAAGATTTTTTAATTAATACCATACCAGTGAATGCCAACTTGTAAATAGGCCAAGAAGCAAACCTTTTCCCGAATCAGCCTTAGCCGTATCCCCTTTCTATACGTGTATATTCAACCGGTAATAGCTTCTTGTCACATTGAGCTGTACTGAATACAGGAATCAATTTACTTCTATAATAGCGCATGTCGCCAATCTGATGGATCCTTCAGAAGCCTGATAGCGTCAATTTAGAATATCTTGTAAACCAAGCTTATATTCCTCCCACTAGATGATAATATTCAATTCATGTTTCGTATTTTTACTAGCTTTTGCCAGCGGTGGCGTTCTGGCGTGATTGAGTAACAAACTGGATTCCATCCAAACTTTCATATTTAGAATATTAGTAGGATTCAATAAAATAATGATATTCTAAAACAGAGCACTATTAAAAACGTACCTATATTATATAATAACTAGCACTCTGCCCGCGACTTCGTTCGCGTGATTTCGTTTATGCTATAAATGATATTCTTATATGCAGTTAGTGAAGGAAACCAAAAAATAGCTATTATTAAAACAATAAAAAATGGGTATCGTAGATATACAGGGTTTATTGGATTGGGACTATTCGTTATTTGACTTAAATAATAATAAATTTTAGGTTACCGCCACAAAGTAAAATCCTCCCCTAAAAACTTATCAACCCCTTTTTGCCCCGTTGGGGGTCGAGTTTTGAAAAACCTAAATATGCTATTCACTCTTTTCTTCTCTTTTTAATTTATCGTTTATGTTAGTCAGATAGCGCAGTGAGATTCCTCAAAAAAAACTTTAAAACCCCTAACTCTATCTGGGAGAAAGTTTTAAAATGTTGACCTTATCCCCAAGGAATTTGATTTTACATACAAACTAAATTTTTACCCTTTTCGGCTCCTTAAAGGTTGAATGGCCGCAAAATTGCGCCATAGTGCTCCCCTAGAACCCCACGTCAAAAACGAAACCCTGTCCAGTAAGATTCTTAACTTGAGTTAGTTTCGAAAAACTTATAATGACAACCTTTATTGTATCCTTATGTTGGTATTTGCGCCAAGTTTTAAATTTATTTTTTTGAAGTAATAAGATTCTTCAAAAAAACTTTAACACCCGTATTTTGGGAGTAGATAAGTAAAACTAATAATGACAACCTTTACTGTTTATTTAGGTTGGTATTTATGTCAAGTTTCATGTTTATTTACCCAAGAAATCAGATGCTTCCATACAAACTTCAACACCCCCTAAATCATCATTTGGGCATAGTTTCGCAAAATTAATAAAGACAACCTTTATTGTTTACTTAGGATGGTATTTATGTCAACTTTCAAATGCATTAACCCAATAAATAAGATTCTTCAAAAACACTGTAATACCCCCTAAATCGTCTTTTGAGGGTAGTTGCAAAAAACTAATAACGAAACCTTTATTGTTTATTGAGGTTGGTGTCTATGTCAAGTTTCATGCTTATTAACCGAAGATATAAGATCCTGCAAAACAATTAACATCCCCTAAATCATCTTTTGGGGGTAGTTTCGAAAAACTAAAAACGAAAGCCTTTATTGTTTATGTCAGTTTCATGTTTATTAACTGAAGTAATAAGATTCTTCAAAAATGATTTAACACCCCTTAATCGAATAATGACAACCTTTATTGTTTATTTAGGTTGGTATTTATGTCAAGTTTCATGTTCATTTACCCAAAAAATCAGATTCTTCCATACAAACTTCAACACCCCCTAAATCGACTTTGGGGGTTGTTTCAACCTCTATTGTTTATTAAGGTTGGTGTTTATGTCAAGTTTCATACTAATTAACCGAAGACATAAGATTCTGCAAAAAAAATAACATCCCCTTTTGGGGGTAGTTTCAAATAATAACAATAACAACCTTTATTATTCATATAAGTTAGTATTTGTAGCAAACTTCAAGTTTATTGACTCAAGAAATCAGATTTATCCATACAAACTTCATCACCCCCTAAATCGACTTTGGGGGTTGTTTCAAAAGACTAATAATGATAACCTTTATTGTGGTTAGTATTTATGTCAAGTTTCTTGTTTATTAACCCAAGATATAAGATTCTTCAAAAAGAATAACTTCCCCTAAATCATGCTTTGGGGGTAGTTTCGAAAACTAACAGTGATGTTCTTTATTGTTTATTTAGTTTGGTATTTATGTCAAGTTTCATGTTTATTGACCCAAGAAATCAGATTTTTTCATACAAACTTCAACACCCCCTAAATCATTATTTGGCGTAGTTTCGAAATACTAATAATGTCAATCTTTATCATTTACAAATAATAATATTTTAACTAAGTTTCAAGAATTTTGGCCGAAGGAATTAGATTTTTCATACAAACTTTCAACCCCCTTTTTACCCCCTTGGAGGTGGAATTTCCAAAAATCCTTTCTTAGTGCACACTTACGTCACTTGAGGAACCTTTCTGCCAAATTTCATGCTTCTAGGCGTAGCAGTTTTGGCTGTGCGTTGATTGATCAGTCAGTCAGTCAGTGAGTCAGTCAGTCACCTTTCGCTTTTATATATATAGATAGATTACAAAGCCGTACTTAATGCCTTAGGCATTTTCTACCAGTCGACCTTAGGGTGGTGCACAGATAAAATAAGGCAGGTGCAACTAAATGAAAGGATAATTGAGAAAAAAACATATTAAATAATATATACAAATATATACTCATATATATACATACAAAAACAATGTTATAGAGAAACCGAAACCAACAAATCAATTCTGTGATGATTCTGCAAACTTCTTGTGAATGTCAAACGGCTCAAACATATAACTCACACTAGTTATATATTTGAGCCGTTTTGGATTGAAACATTAGGTCCATGGGGTCCGATTTCTAGAGTTAGATGTTTCGAACATAAGTAAACAGTTAGTCGACTCTTCAAGTGACCAGAGAGTTGGCAGTTTCTTTGGCTAGAGAATCAGCATTGACATATTGCCATTCGACGTGGCAATGTGGCCAGCGTTCTGGCAATTTTCCCATTGACATCGATGTGTACTAGATAGAATTTCCTTCTAGCAAATATAAGCTAACAATTTGTTCAAATTGGCAACGGAATTGTATTTGAAAGCAATTACGTGTTCCAATTCAAAGAAATAATTTTTCAGCAATAAATTACAAAAGTTTACCAATTTAGTTAGCGTGTTAATAAGTTTATAGCAATTAATCTTTTTGCAGTTGATTTATACGAAATTGTACTCTACTAACTTTATCGAAGGTCAAGAGAACAATTCAATATGGCTTAAGAAAATTCAGAATACGAACAATATTTGTGAAAGGAAACAAAATTTGTCGAAATGTCTATATAAATGTAAGGGATCACTAGATTTTTCGATATCGCTTGTCAATCCCATACAATTTTGCCTTTTTGACAATCACTTTCGCCACGCTTTCGATGATAGAATAGGGCCTCTGAAGTCGTAGAAAATTGACTTTCTACTATCGAAAGTGATACCAGCAATCGATATACAGCATATCCACCGACTGAATCCTAACCTGACAATGTTAATGACGAATTGCAATCAGTAATTCAATGACACAATTATATTCATGACTAGCTGCTGCCCGCGACTTCGTTCTCGTGGACTTTAGTTTATAAACACCGTCTTCACCTTCTCAGGTGTAATTGACATACTTAATGTCCTAGGTACTTGTGTGCCCTAGGTTGGAGCTCACTCGGGGATGTGATCAGTGTGAGATCAAAGCATAAAGTCTTCTAGGATTGCTAACACGCGTAAGAGTCACATAAAGCCGACCGTGCAAAAAACAGCTAGTACACACCCGCAACTATCAGCGTCTGGTCTTGGGCTTTATTATTTGTCATTGCGTAACATAGGCTCCCTGGAAACTGGAGTCGTCTCAAACTAAATGAAATATTGTTTGGAATGAGAGGAATCCGGGGTATAAAAAAATTAAAACACTATCTCCTGCTCTGCACCCTGTTAAAATCTCTGCTTCTGAACTATCACGTTTCGTTGTAAATTGGTGACTTTTAATCTACAAAGTTTTCGTGGGCTTAGATTTCTAGGAGCATTATAGGCACCGAGGCACGCCAACTTTTTGATTTATCTTATGATTTGGCAGTCCCGGAGCACTGAGGGCTACTAAAAATTCTACTGGATAGTTGGTAGATTCTGTTTCTTCCAAACCTCTGTTAATGAAGAAATACTTTACATTATCCCCCGAAACAAAGCTCAAAATTGAAGCGTTGTTTTTTTATTTTTTATTATACTACTTCGCTCCCGTTAACTGCCTATCCTACCCTACTAACCTACCTAACCCCCCCCCCCCCCCTGCTTATCTTTCTACCTACCTAGACCGAGCGTTCGCTGCTCACTATTTACTCTAGGGAGAAGAATATCGACTTCATATAAAAAAGTAAGGACAGATTTGCTGCGCAATCTAGTAGGACTCCAGTAGCAGTAGTAACACCACACCGAAACGAACACAAAAATAAACTTTTTTTCAAAAAAGTAGTAGTAGTTTTGTCTTTGGTAAGTACCAATTTGTATTTGAAAGTCGGTAGTATTTTTTTTAAATAGTCATTTTTTTCACCTTTCGTTTGTACCTAATAGGCAAGTTCTTTAGTAAGGAACCTATAATGCCAGTATAGATTACCCGAATATCATGCAACTTGAAAATAACCGGTGAAATAAGGGTGTACCAAGGTGAACTGTATAAATCTGCGTACCCCTTTAGAGCGTACTGTCGTGATGTTATGTTATGAAATGGTATAAACAATAAACAGACATGCGATTGCAGCAATCCCGAGGGATATGCCGTCATTTATTGAAGAGTTCTATTGTATATCTCCGAATTTCTAAATCAGATCTTCACCAAATTAAAAAAAACTAAGTAATACGCATAATTTTTATGTATAAAAGTTATCTACATTGGTTTCGTATATTTTACGTAATGCGCGCACATGTAAACAGATAAACAGACAAAAATTCTAAAAATGCTGGAAATGGGTTCTGTTGGATTTCCTTTAACACCCTGGCTATTTTTTTTGGAAATATTATCGATGTACAAAACGACTTCTCTACAGATTTATTGTATGTATTGATGGCATCGCCTACAACCCAATCTACATGATAATGTGTGGCATGAGCATTTACCTACATCCTGTGTGCAATCAGCTTTGTTCACTAGTTACCTACTGTAAGCATTTATCGTGAGAACTGACGATACAACTGTATTGTATGTTTTACTAAATCATACCCCACACAATTTTTTGCGCTATGGACTCCGACTTCCAAAAATAAAGTTTTTTTTCACTTTATAGTTTTTTTATTTGGAAGTCGGTAGTATTTTTTGTAAAAACGTTTTTTTTTCACTTTTATTTGTACCTACCTAATAGGCAAGTTGTTTAGTAAGGTAACTATAACGCCAGAATAGATAACCCGAATATCATGAAACTTGAACATAACCGGTGAAATTAGAGATCTCCGTACCCCTTAAGAGCGTACTGGCGTGATGTTATGTTATGAAATGGTATAAGCAATAAACAGATTGCAGCAATCCCGAGAGATTTGCCGTTATTTATTGAAGAGTTCTATTGTAAACTTCGAGTTTCTTAATCAGATCTTCACCAAATTTAAATGGGACCTATATCGGAACAAAATATATAAAAAATGAAAAAAAACTATCATAAAGTCGAACATAGAACCTCCTCGTTTTTGGAAAGTTGGTTAAAAAAGAGACTACCGCTGCTGAATGGCAGCAGGGGGTGAAGGGTGAATGCGGAGCTATGTCGCAACGTATGCTCCTATCCTGCCCCAAATCTGCAGCTATGACATCCTCTGTAATTTTGAATAATGATGGGTGAGACTAGTGTTCGCAAGTACGTCTGCTGTCTGCTAATCATGGATCCCTGGGGTTTGGGTTCTATCCCTATTTCGGGTAATATGGGGTTTTTGCTTTAGGATGGCAAATGGCAGGATGGAGCAGTGGTGGCCCAGTGGTATCGGCCGCGACTTACAAGTTGTAGATAGTGCGTTCGAAACCAGGCAGGCGCTTTACTTTGTGTAAATTATTTCATCACCACTGCTCTCAAAAACGGTGAAGGAAAACATCGTGAGGAAACCGGCATGTCCTAGAACCAAAAATTCGAAGACATGTGACATCCACCAACCCGCACTGGACCCGCGTGGTGGATTATGGCCCATCCCCTCTCACAGAGAGGAGGCTTGTGTCCCAGCAGTGGGAACATTAATAGGCTGATGATGTGATGTGATGGTAGGATGGCGTAAGCAGCAAAAACAAAGTAAATTAAAAAAAACAAAAACCCGACTGCTTAAGAAACGAACTAAAAATATGTAAACAAGAAGAAAATCATGCTATGCAGTCGCAGGATACATACTCGCGAACTGGCTGACCAAAACATTGTGTATTCGTTTCATAACTATTTGGTTGTCTATTTTTTTTTGTTTACACCATTATATAACATAACATCACGCCGGTACGCTCTAAAGGTGTCAGCAGCTGTGTGTGATCGCTTCGCATAGTATGGCCAATGCTCAGCCGACGCCTTTTCGTATCATTTCTCTCTTATAAAAAGTAAAAAATAACTTTATTTTTCGAAGTCGGTGTCTTTGGTAGGTACCAATTTTTTTCGTTAAGGACACCGACTTAGAAAAAGAAAGTTATTTTTTACTTCGTAGTGTTTTAAGTTGGAAGTCGGTAGTATATTTTTGTAAAAACTTTTTTTATTTTCACTTTTTAGGTGTACCTAATAGGCAAGTCTTAAATAAGGTACTTATGGTGCCAGAATAGATTACCCGAATTCCATGAAACTTGAACATATTAACCGGTGAAATGAGATTGTACCAAGGTGAACGAAACACATCTGCGTACCCCTTTAGAGCGTACTTGCATGATGTTATATTATTTATTTATTTAATTAAGGACAACCAACAAAGCATACACCAAAAAATACATGTTAAAGCACTTATATTATTACATTGTATAGTGTAGCCTTAATTAAAGGCTGCCACGGCATGCATTAAACAAAGGAATAGGAAATGTAGAACAGTGTTTACTACTTTACAAATAGATTGTTACATAAATACAGTTTACGTAAATTGTAACGTAAAACCGACATACAAATGAAAACTCATGAATATTGCTGGTTTTGCTCGATCAATCCAAACAATTTTGTACAACGTTGCGCCAACCAACCCAAATACAAACATACACCAAATCTTTATATTTATATTTATGTAAGTGAAAAAGACAAAAGAAAAATAAAAAAAATAAAAATAAACTATAATATTCTTATCTCCTTTTCACTCTTGAGATAATGCCCTATGCAAGACAGACTTAACTTTATGTAAAGAGTAAGACATATCAATATCCACACTGGGTGAGCGTGACAGGCGACTAAACTGAACCTGCAATCTGTTAATGGTGGAAAAATGACCCAGATTGGTTTTAAAGCCCTTAGCGCAAAGTAACTGATATCTGGACTTACGAGCAAGTTTGCAAGGTACATTTATATTTATCTGACTCAGCAACCTCGGACAATCAATGTGAGTGTTTATTATTTTGTATAGGAACAGATGATCTAGGATCATACGACGATTTTCCAAACTCATAAGTTTGAAATGTTTCAAGCGTGAGCTGTAGCTAGTTAAATTTCTGACCATATTGCAGTGATATGACAAGTGCCAAAGAAATCTTTTCTGCACTGATTCTAAACGATGTTTATGTATTTCGTAGAATGGAGTCCAAACTATGCTGCAATATTCTAAGCCTGACCTACTATTGAGTTAAAGATTGCAATTTTAGTTGAGGCACGTTTAAAATCTTTACAGTTACGCAGAATGAAACCCAACATCTTAAACCCTTTAGTAGCAATTTTATCAACGTGTATATTAAACCGAAGCTTATTGTCCATATAAACACCCAAATCACGAATTACTTCTTTCTCGACAATAATTTTGTCATTAATTTTATAATTACAAAAATGCGGTCCTTTTTTCCTAGAAAAATGCACGTGATTGCATTTGTCAGCATTAAGTAACATATTATTGTCTAAACACCATTGGGAAAAACGGTTTAAGTCTTCTTGTAGTTTATATGGATCCTGATTGGACTCTATTGGTTTTATAATTTTTAGATCTTCCGCGTATAAATATATCTTTGAGTGTACAAAACAAGAAGCTATGTCGTTTATGAAAATATTGAAAAACAATGGGCCCAGATGGGAGCCCTGGGGTACGCCTGAGGGTGTCGGAAACAGGTTTGACGAATAACCGTTGACCACAACCTTAGATGTGCGCTTAACAAGGTAAGATTCACACCACTGCAATAAGTTGCCTGCAATTCCGATTGTGTGTAATTTATTAACTAACATTTTATGATCCACTTTGTCAAACGCCTTGCTAAAATCAGTGTAGATTACATCTACAGGTAATCCACGGTCTACGGCTTCGGCTAAATCCGATATGAAGCACGCAAGATTGGTTCCAGTAGAACGGCCTTTCATGAAGCCGTGTTGTTCAGGCATCAATGTTTGTTTCACATGCCACGAAAGTATAGGGTACACCAAAGCTTCGAACACCTTGCCAAAAATAGATAAAATAGATACCGGTCTATAGTTATTCGCGGCGGACTTGTCACCAGACTTAAAAATCGGTACTACTCGTGCTTCCTTCCAAGTCTGCGGAAAACAACCTGTGCTCAATGATTTATTATAAATCATAGAGAGAGGCGTCCCCAAATAATCACAACATTTTATTGCAAAAATGGAAGGCAGTCCGTCAGGTCCTGGCCCTTTATTAGGGTCAAGTCTCTTTAAAGCTTTAATTACAGAATCCGTGGTTAGTGTCAATTGGGTCAGAGAATCAGTATGCTGACATTGCGCAGTCCCGTATTTAGCCGTATCGTCAACAGTATTGCCAGTATAAGGGTTATAAACAGATGAAAAACATGAGGCAAATATGTTGCAATTATCTGCACCGTCACTACCTTTGACATCGCCGTAATGTATTGATGAAGGGTACGTACTGTTACCGTTACGTTTATGCTTCAAAAATGACCAAAAGAGCTTAGGGTTAGTAGTGATCGAAGATTCAATTGATTTTATATATTGCCTATAATTAATATGTATTAATTTTGAAACTCTGTCTTTTACTAAACGGTATGAAATTTTATCTAGGGGGTTTTTAAATTTGGAATAAAGTGTGTGGTACTTATTTTTCTCCTTTAGTAGGCGAATAAGATCCCTGCTAAACCAAACTGGATATTTACAAGATTTAGGCTTAGGTACGTATAACTCAATAATATTATAAATAACTTTGTAAAAACAGTCTACCATTGCGTTAACATCGCAACATTGTGAAAACAAGTCATGCCATGATATTTTACTTAATTCTTGAATAATATTACTATAATCAGCTTTATAGAAGTTAAATTTGGACTCCTGGTTAGGGCGTAAAGTTTCCTCATGCAAGTTACACAGCAGTTCGAAATCAAGGGGAGGATGGTATGAGTCTATATTACTAAGAGGGCTTTCGGACATGCTTAAACTATTTACCGTGGTATCGGTCAAAACAAGATCGAGTATTTTATTTTTATGGTTATACACACAGTTGTATTGAGCTAAATTATTTAAAGAAATAAAGTCCAACAGTTTCCGCTCATAAATTCCATTTTTATTTAAAGAAGATGCAAGCGGTGAGCCTGGTTAATCCATCCATTCGATGCTACTAAGGTTGAAATCACCTAATATTAACGTAGCGTTACAGTTTTCCAAGGCATTATTAGCATTGTCGATAAAATGTTCCAAAATATGCTTTTGTACTGGAGGAGGAATGTACACCGCACAGATCAAAAGTTTAGCTGGTCGATTGTTTAAGCAAATGTCTACGCAAACCCATACGTCTTCACATTTACTCTCCCATTTACTCACTCGATATGATCTTAATCTTTTAGACACCGCCACTAACACACCGCCGCCAGATTTTTTGTTATGAAAACCACTAGACTCACGATCCCGTCGATAGACCAGATATCGGTTGCAAAATAACTCAGAGTCCAATATGTCGCCCGCCAACCATGTCTCACTAAGTACAATTATATCATAGTTGCACGTTAACACATTCAAGCAAAAATCCACAGTTTTGGTCCTCAAACCTCTTACGTTTTGATAATAACATTTAATTATATTAGTGAATGCAAATAGTTAAGAATCATTTCAAGAATATAATTCAAAGTAAGTACCTATCACAAACGAAGAATATAAATAAAAATAGATCAAGTTAATTTATTCAATGAGTCCATATTACGAATAAATACCGTTTCAGATTCACCTGATTTCCGCACATAAACTCGTCCTCCGCGTACCCACACAAATTTATAATTTTTTTCTTTAGCTCGAATTCGGGCAGCGGCGTGTAGGTTTTTATTTTCCATTGTGAGATTCTCAGTAACAAATATCGCAATCTTCTTATCATCCAGGCCCAGTACACTGGTGTTCAGGTTCTCATTTGGGTGATCCTTGTTATATTGTATGGAAGCCGCAAGCAGGGAATCCCGGGTGCGTGGGGTATTGAACTTCACCAGGATTGTACGTGGGCGAGAAGATTTAGGGTTCGACTTGGCAACGCGTGAGCAATAAGATATGTCGCTATCGTTTACCGGAAACTTGACAATTTGGCCAAGCTGTCTGACAATGCTCACTACATTCTCAGCCTTATGCTTGGGGACACACTGGAGTTCCAAGTTAGTAGATCTAGATAACTGGTCCATCTGCCTCACACGATTGGACAGAACATTGACATCAGACCGAAGCAGTTCGTTTTCAGTTTTTAGTTTCTGCATTGTGGAGTTCTGAGCGACCATATCGTTATTTAAACTGTCATATTGTGCACTCAAAAAACAGAGGGAATCCTTAAACCCAGTTATTTGATCTCTCAGTTCACGCAATTCAACATTCAAGGTGTTTCTAATTTCACTCATAAATTCATTCATAACTGAACGCATCTCGTCACGAATCATAACCTGTATATCAGAGCGCGATACACTGTCTGGCATTCTAGTAACAGATGCTTGTAGAAATTCCGGCTTGTTTTGCATCTTACGACGCGTTACATTAAATGTTATATCAGCCAAGCTTGTTGGCGTCGAAGGGCGAACGGGATCGTTACCTTTGGGCTGTTTATTACCACAACTGGGGCATGTCCACTTCTGGCTTGCATTGAGAAATTTCTTTCCCTCTTCCGGTGAGATATCGAGGCATAAGTAATGATATTTGTCTGTACAACCCTGGCATTCTAAGTAATCCTTTTCTATCGGGTCGTTACAAGCAGCACATTTACTCATGCCTATTCGGTGCACGCGCACTGCCGCGGCGAAGACAAGGACGAAAAATGGCAACTGTCTCTTATCGCAGGGGAGGTGAGGCACGTCCCCGCGCACGCTGTTAGCACTCGCGCCGAGATTTTTTCCACAAAATATATTTTCTATGACACTGGAATATGTGATTTATTCGTTTACACAACGGTACTAATTAGCGTAACCGAACAATAAGTTTTTTTAGTTATTGTTGACAACAAAGAACGACACGTCTCCTTCCTATAGCGAACTGTGACACTGAATTATGAAATGGTATAAACAATAAACAGACATGCGATTGCAGCAATCCCGAGAGATTTGCCGGTATTTTTTTAAGAGTTCTGTTGTATATCTCCGAAGTTCTTCATCAGATTAAAATGAGACCAATTTCGGAACATACTCTATCAAACAAAAGAGAATTTTCAAAATACGGCCACAATTGACGGAGATATCGGTGAACATAAACAAAAAAAAAACATGAAGTCGAACATGCATAGAAGCTCCTCCTTCTTGGAAAGTCGGTTAATAATCGTCCATCTAAGGCTAAAGCAAAAATTCTCGTACAACGCAAGTTTGGTGGTATGAACACTGAGAGTATTTGCGAGGATGCCAGCAATATTGATTAGGCTCCTCTGTTTGCCGTCGGTCGATGAGCAAGTGAAAATCTTCACTGCTAAACTTGTCGATTTTTATGATGTTCACGCACCTGTACTAGCAGTTAAAGTTAAACATTTGCCAGCGCCGTGGCTAACAGATGAGATCAAAAAGGTTATGAACAAATAGGTTGCGGCAAAGTCTAAGTATAAGCGTCGGCCTACTAATGTGAATAGAACACCTTGGTAATATGAGGTGAGAATATGAGAATAGGTTGAGATTAACTGCTCCCTTAAAGTTTCAGATATCTTTCAGTCTTGGACCTTCAAGTTATTTAGAATAATAAATTACAAGTATCGCAGAGTTCTTGGAATTTCCTAAAGTTTGATTGTCTTTATGTGTCTATTATATAACATAACTATCGGACGCCTCGCGGTTTCACCGGCGTAATGCCCGCTCCCGTAGGAAAACAGGGATAAAAAGTAACCTATGTCACCCTAATATAGTGCAGCTTCCCAACGGTGAAAGAATTTTCGAAATCGGTCCAGTAGTTTTTATGTTTATTAGTTACATACACAAATATTTCCTCTTTATAATATTAGTATAGATATAAGTAGTATTAGTAATAGATATATGTATTTGTGTAACTATAATAATTTTATTGTATATTTAAAGCATAAATAATCGTTATCCTGTGTTACACCAATGTCAACCCCATTTCATATCCAGGCTTCCAGGATGCCTGGAAGAGATCGCGGAATGCGACAAGGCCGCCTGTTGTATGTATTTTAGTTTTAAGTTTCCTTTTCTATGCTTTAACTAATTGGTGAACCTACAATAAAGTATATATAAATAAATAACTAAATAAATTATGGCTATTCATATGCTGCGATCTTCAATCGGTGGGACATCAATCCACCAGATCCTCCACGCTTGACCAGTACAATTGGTGGATATCACATATGTTCGATATATTTCGTTCTAGTATCTACCGGTTTCCTCACGATGTCTTCCTTCATTGGTTAGTAGGTGTGACAAAATTTACTTAAAATAAAGTGCCTGTTCGGGTTCCTACCCACGACCTACAGCACGTATGTCACGGCGATCACTACATTAGATACGTTACAAATATGCACTAAAATATCAAACAGAAAAATCATATTTTTGCATAATATTTCACTTAACAATCACGACAATTATAATCGCAGTAGCAGTTTAATGTAAGTCATATTATCTTATTTCCCAAGTCTTATTGTTTGATGAATATGCATAATTCATGTTTTTGCGAACACCCTCTAAAGCGGGACTGGAATATACAATTTGTAACAAGATTTGACGAGCCCATGATAGCCATAAATTGTTAACATTCTAAATTGTTTGAACATGGATATTGGAAGGTAAATGTAAATCGAGTTAAATGTGGATTATTGTGGCAATTTTTATTACCTGTCTTCACGACCTTCAATGTTAAGCATCGCTTGCTGAGGTCCGATCCGAGGTGACCATCTTTACTTAACGAGATTCCTCCGTGCCTCGGAATGCACGTTTAGCTGTTGTTCCCGCCTCTCATTTAAAGATCTTTGACAGTCTTTACGGAGAATTAGTATCGCCAAGGGTTGTGGTGCTATCCAGCTTCTGGGTTGTAGATGTCAGATATGCAGTCAGTCCATGTGAAATGGAGCTGTTACTCAGTTGCATCTGTTCAGACTGGAACCCGACTCTAATATAGTTGGGGCAAAATTCATTGTTCATTACCTGTCCTGTGATAAAACTTGATAAGGGTAGTTTACAGAAGGTGTTTTAATCACCACTGTAATGAATTCCTAATTTTGGTTGTATTTGCGATGGTTTTAGCTTCTCTTTGCGAAGAGATTAAGTATGAAAGGATAAAGATAATGGCGTGTTAGGATGGAATTTGATAATTGTACCAATTAACAACCGTGATGGATAGCATTAGATAATAATAGACACCAATCCATGTAACAATGACTACACTCAGCTTTATTTCTGTCTGTTATTAACCACTAACAAGTTATGGACTGATATAGTTCTGAAATAAAGATATTTTATTTTATTTATTTGTTAATTTCATAGTCGAACTGCCAACAATAGACAATCAAACTTCAGAAATTTTTGAGAGCTCTGCGATACTTATAATTTATTAATCTAAATAACTGAAGGTCCAAGACTGAAAGATGTCTGAAACTTTAAGGGATCAGTTTATACCTCATATTTCCAAGTAGTTGGTTATAGGGATGTTACCCCTGTCAGGAGCATGCCGCTTTACAAATTTCGGACCGTGGGTCCGTGGCTTGTAGTGAAGCCAAATAATTGAATAGACCGTAATAAAAGCCAAGATAGCCAAATGTAATGTGGGAGGAATTTCAGTGGGTAGATTCTTTTGTCTGTAAGTGTTGGCTGGAAGTTCTTTAAATGCCACTTGTTGGAGTCAATCTAATAAATTAATGTTTAAAAGTACTTTTTCTTTTCTAAAGCTTACAAGACGCGACTGAATTGATATCTCAGTGAGTGTGAGTCAGTACTATTATTCTTCAATATCGCGCGACATTTTATTCAATTTTGGCTTTCAATTTCACCAACACCCACGTGCGACAACATTGTTAGCGACGAAAAAATATTTTAAAATAAAATATACAATACAAGATAGAAGAGAGATACATTTACAATTTGCTCAATTCGGTACAAATGTAAATGTGGACATCAATACAATAACGTATCTATTCTAAATGTAGAATGTAGATGACGTCACTTATCCTAATGTCTAGATTCGCACATTCATCCAAGTTCGCGACACGAATTTTAATGCGAATGCGAACCATGCAATTTAATTTTTATTTTCACTCGTTAGAGGGCTTACGAGTTTTTTAGCTCGGGACCTCCAAGGTTGTGTTTATATAATCTCGCTCGAAACAAGCGGCGATTTAAAACCTTAAATCTGGTTTTAAGCTTTTTAACGAACTCTTGAGACTTGAGTGTTTAAGATTAGTATGATTCAGTGTAAAGTGTTTTGCAAGTTCAATTTTGCCTCAAGAATGTTTCTTCAGAAATATTTTAAACGTTAATAAAGAGTAGATATCATTAAAATAATGGAGTCACTCATTCATTTGTTGTTCATACGTAATCGTACAAAAAAACATACTACAAACAATGAATTTTGGTTCTGTATTAGACAGTATCTCAAAGCAAACAGTTTAACAGGATGACAGAATGATGAACATAATGACATTGTACAGACAGTGACAGCCAGAAATACGAAAATCAAATTCTCAAAAATCCGTTTTACCGCGCCTCCGTAAAAATAATTCAGTATTCAACCCCGAACCTGCAACGTCATTGATGTAAAGATAAAAAAGGGTGTCTAAAGTAAGACCCAAAAAGGCCAGTATGAATATGAAATTGTTTCATCTAACTTATGAGCTTGGCTGCATCAATCCATGTCAGTCCGCGATTAAATTGCACGAAAAAATCTTCATCACTTCTTATCATAGTGATTTATATACGTTATGACTTGAGTAAGCGCTTTCTTTAAGCTTTTGCATAAATTAGTTTAAGGGGAAAATCAGCGTTGCCCATAATTTATTTGACAAGAAACGAAAGCACGCAGCATATTATCTTATCACGGTTCTTCAGGCTTTTCTGAGTTCCAGGTATCACTAACAAAACTTACCTAATCTAAAGCTTGTAGTGTTACTTCTTTGCTGCTCTGCTGGTACTGAGGCCTTTTCTCTGTGAAAGGGTATGGGCATTTTTCCGCAAATCCGACCCAGAGTATGTTGATTATTGATAGATGTAACCATGACATTTTTCCAATATATTTGGTCTTAGTACTTTGTCATAGTTTTCTCTCAAGGGTTTCCTTCGCTGTTTTAAATTATTAGAATAGAATAGAAAACATTTATTCGACATAGACACAACACGATAACAACAGTCACAAAGTAACAGAGAAGAATAGTAAAAAAGTACAAACAGCGTTTAAGAATTATTGCGCCGGGCGTGCTATGGGCACCGAAAGGGTTACCAACTCAGCATTAATTGCTGGATGTAAGACACCCATCGCTTATTTTTAGTTGAAACCCCGCTCGTGATACAAGGACGTGGGTAAATAAAATAGATACTTAAAATAATGTGAATATGTAGGTATTCAACCTATAAATTTGAAAAAATAGATAATATAAAGTAATTGAAAAAATATAAATATATAATGTAATATATTTCGGGTATAGTCAATAGTACGGACGTCAAGACAAATCACAGGCCCTGGTGGCAAATAATAATAATATATCTTTATTTACATAAGAAAAAAGAATACAATTCAGTGAAGTCCCTGACTCCTGTGCTAGGTGATTAACCTGTGTTACAGGAGCCAGTGCCCTCTCCCGGTAACAAATACAGTTCAATCTTATGCAATAAATATCAAAATGAAATTAAAACCAAAGTTGGAAAGAGAAACACAGAAAAACAAAAAGGTTTGTTAGTAATAAACTGTAATGGTAAGTGTGTGTGCGTGTGTTGTGTATGTGTGGAGTGTACCTACATCAATTGTATGTACTGAGGAAAGGATTGGTGTCACAAGAGCGTTATTAAAATCTGCTCAGTTAAAACAACTACGCTTTGGCGCGCTTTACCGCTTGTGTGGTGGGGACAGTAGAATAGATAGGACACTTGAGTACTGACTTAATTAGAGCTAGGACATCGTAGAATCACTGTCGATTCGTAATATTAGTGAACCAGATTGTAACTGTGAGTTGTGACTATTTGAATAAACCCAGTGTATCGAATATTATAAATTGTGGTATTTTTAATAATTTGTGTTATTTAATTTTCACGATTGTACCCACCGACCTGCCCCACACACGATGTCTTAACCTAAGGGTCATCATACATCCTGACTTCCCGATGGTTTGCATCTGTCGGCCATCCTTGATACGACACATAATATTTAGTGCTACAATATAATGGTTAAAATTGTCTCTAAAAACCCCAATTGACAGTGTGACATAGACGCAATCAGCTAAATACACCCAGCAAATCACTTCCCGACTTATTACCTAGAAATAGGCATACCACTCGATGGATTAAACTGAAATTAACGTGGAAATAATTCATATTAAATAATAAATATTGGATAAAATTAAATTAATAGATAGTGGTCAAGCGCGAGCCTTTCTATAATAAAAAGAAAAATATAAAATAAGATAAGATAGATAGATAGACGATTGATTCTAGATATTGCTGTTGTATAATAAACATCATCAATTCATAATCGATAAACGTTCCATCAGAATGATATTTTTTATTATATACACACTTAGCATCATCTTCCTTGGGGTCGGCGCAAAACGTTTTCTTCTTCCATACCGTCCTTTCCCCCGTCACATCATCATTATTGTATAGACACTGCGCAGTCTTAATTTATATTTTCATCAACTCTTTATTATTCCACTCTATCTGCCTAGCTTTCGGACATCTCACCTTCACAGCCCAGTAATTATTAATTTTCTGTCTCCTGACTGACTACCCGTAACCAGGACCAATGGCTATACGTGTTTTCCGAGGCGCCGAGGAGTCTTGGTATGTAAAGATGGTCACCCATCCGTAGATTAACGTTAAGCGTTGCTTAACCTCAAAGAACCAATCCGTGCGGCGGTTATTATTGAGCTACAAGTTCCTTTTTCTTATTCCTGCTGGACGCGGGACACACGGGACCGGTCAATGTGGCATAGCTTGGGGATAGCAGCGGATGTCTTTCGGCTGATAAGATGATGATGATGATTCCCCTCTCAATTCATTGGATACATCGGAAACTCGTTACTTTATTCCACAGTTAAAGTCACAAGTAATAGTCACCTTAATCTGGTTATTGGAAGAAGCCGGACCGCATTATACAAATGATTAACTTAATTAAAGAAAGTTTAAAAGTAATTAAACTTGATTCGTTCCTCAGGAATATTTATTTTAACATCTCTTAACAATACCTGTTAAGAGATGTTAAAATAAATATTCCTTTTGTTTTATTATTTTAAATTAGATATTACAATAACAAATTCGCTTCAAGGAATTTGTGATAATGTTCTTTCCTGCTCTACTTCCAAGTGACGGGCATTCAGCTTTTGATTTCACCATACTTTATACTTTTCTTTTGAAACCAAAATCAGACCAGCCAACTGACACAAAAACTCTACCTATATTTTTAAATTTAATATAATTCGGTTCAGGTTCAACTTTAACCATTAAAACTAATTGTCAACTGTGAACTTGTGCTTGATTTATCCAAACCGAAACCGACGTTACATTGAAATTATATTTTTAACAGAACAGGGTAAAAGATTAGACTGTTGAAAAGTCTTATTCAAATATTATAGAAATGTCGCCACATACGAAAATGTGTAATACCTATGTTTTGTTTGACTAACGATCTGTGTATATTTACGGTAAATCCCAACATGTCAGCAGAACTGTTGGCACTGATAATTGCTACACATAAAGTTAATTCACTGGCATTTTTCAGGGTGTGAAAGTAGGTACTCAAATGATCCACTTTTACTTCTACCTCAACACCGTATCAAAATGTAGGAAACACGTTTACGTTCACAAAAATGTTAAGAAATTTTTCGTTTTAGTGCATTATTATCGTCCTTATGTTACATTTTGGTCGATATTGATAATTTATGATTGAATAATTCACAAATTGTATCAATATCATCTTCAGCCTGTTAATGTTGCCACTGCTGGGACACAGGCCTCCTCTCTGTGAGAGGAGATGGGCCGTAATCCACCACGCGGGCCCAGTGCGGGTTGGTGGATGTCACATGTCTTCGAATTTTTGGTTCTAGGACATGCCGGTTTACTCACGATGTTTTGCTTCACCGTTTGAGAGCAGTGGAAATTAAATATTTTTCTTCCAACTATGCTTTAATTTCATCACAATCACACTAAAAACTCAGTACAAAGCGAATCTTTAATGCTCTAGAGCAATAAAAATGTATGAAATTTCATTATTGCACAGTTTATTTTTTATCGCACCAAAAGATGCCAATCTCAATGGATTAGCTCTATTCAGCCAGCCGATATCATTACTTTTTTTTACGTACGTATTATTCGTTTCTATCCTACTTGTTCCAAATTTAAAAAATGATCGCTGCTAACTCTGATTTAAAAATGAAAGAAATTTAAAAAAGTGATTTGGCGGGAACTTTGTTAATTTTGCTTGGCAATATTTTTGGAAACGATAAAGTGTGATACTATCTGATTTGGAGTGCTTCGGCTTCGAATTAAAATGGAATCATCTAGCGACACATTAACTCCGGAAAACATTCTAAATGAAGCCGACAGTGTTATAGAAACTTCTATTTTAACTGTTTGATATGAGTTTCTTTTATCTACTATGCCTATAGGAAATAGTTGAAAGAAAAGCAGATTATGCACTTCGCCTTAAGTAATTTATATTGCCCTCGTGCCTGTTAGATTAGAGCCCTCGCTAACGCTCGGGATCTAAATCAGGCACTCGGTGCAATAATAAATTACTTTGTGCTCGATGCAATAATCTACTATTACACATTAATTGTATGCTGATTTAGAAATTAAATATAAAAACAAGATTTCCTTTTTGTCGTTTTCTAAAACTTTAATGTTGCATATTTTAAGCATTTTTCATGCTTATTTGCATGCATGTTTCAATATTTTTATGTTGCATATAATCCGGTCCTTAGCAATTATTATAAGTCACCCTGTAGTGGCAGTTTTCAATAAAACCACAGAGTTACAATGGGTAAATAAAGTCGGCTCTAATATATTTCAGCGAGTTCATTTAAATATTCAAACATTTGCATTTCACTGTGCTGAACAATTTACATAACGTTTTCTTCCACTATATTATTACCCAACATGAATACCGCAACGTTACAAATTATATTCCGAAGTTATGATTAATATTTATATGTAGATTAAATATGGGGGAGAAAGGGTTTATTTGATCATGCATCAGACTAGATACAAAATAAACTTTTATTTCGCATAGAAATTAACTCGAAAATGCCTGAAATAAATTGTTTTATCTATTCATTTGCACACCATTTGGTTTGAGGTCACAATCAATCTCAATTTTACATACTTCATCTATTAACTTAACAAAAAAATTAACCCAGGAGGTTTTTACCTTGACTGGTTATTACATTAGCTTTACTGCAAAAGACTCCAAAAAAAAATCTTATAATTTCTACCCTTAAGACGACGACTAACGCCAACGACCTTGAGGGAACAAAACGCGCCCGCGATTCACACCCGCGCGACCAAAAATTTAGTAGTTTTTTGTACTTTCCTTATTATTCTATGACTTTAATAAAAAAAACTTCAGATGAAAATGTAGATAATTAAATTGTCTTTGAGATGGTGTCGATTTCATTAAAATACGCCCAGCGGTTTTGGTGTGATTGTCCGTTTTAGACATAACTTTAAAAATTAATTACACTATGCTATACGAATAAAACTCAAAATTTTCTCAGATCAAATTATTAAGAAAATGATCTAATGTAACATATATTTTTTCCAAAAACATACGACTAGCCGTTTAGACGTGATTCTCATTTTAAAATCAGCTACTCAAGGGAATCGGCGCCTTAAAAGAAACTCAACGCTAACCAAACTTGACAGCAACGTACGTCATGTCACTCCAAATTCTTGCGACCCGCAGCCTCCAGAATACATAAGAGTACCTACTGAGTGGTATGCTTAACACGTACCACCGCTATTTATTTCTTAAATGAAAACGTTACCAAACGTATTACCGTCATGTTGCCGAGTTTATATTTCCCTAATAGATACATACATACATCTGTTTAGCTTAGGATAGGGTCGGACTGACAGCGGCAATATAAGTGAGGGTCACATTTAATGAAGTGCAAGTGCCAGTGCAATCCCACTGAAACTTTTGGTCACACTCTAAATATTGTGAATTGTGGCGTCTAACTCACCATGGGCTCAGTGACTAGTTTATGGAAAGGTTAAATGGTATGTATGTTTGCTGATGGGAGATAATTGTAATTTTTAGAAGTGCTTATCCGACTCCAAAAATTCTTTTATTTTTATCAATAAAAAGTGGTAATATTTTAATTCCGGATAAATGCACGGTCCCTCGGCCCACGGGACTGAAGCCGTATGTTAAAGCTGGTAAGGCCTACATTGTCAGTAAAACATGACCTAACCTTCAAACAATTCTGTTTGAAGGTTAGGTCATGTTTTACTGACAATGTAGGCCTTACCAGCTTTGGTATTTTTTTCTGAAAACTGCAAAACGTCTACATATTTTTCTGATCGTCTGACTCTTCAGTGGGACTGAATATAAATAAATAATAGTCTGAACGTAAACACATACATAAGGAAACCTCAATATAGCTACGATAGGAATTAACGCACACAAACACAATTCATTTGGGTAACACCTCGCTCGGGCACAGTATAAAGAACTTTTTTTTTTTTTTGGCTGGGAAATCATCCTATGACTTCTCCCGCTCTTGGTGAAGCGGGAGGGTGTGTCAGACTTTTACTGACTAAAACCCACCCGTGTTCCTTCAGTTGCTTGAGCCAGGGCCGCGGTAACTCTTTTTCAAATTTATCCGCGACCCAGACAGGCATCGGCCCTAATGGACCCCGTCAATTTCGCTGACATCTCTTTGAGGCGTGCATGGAACACTACGCGCCGTCGACTCGGGCCTGGTCCTTATCGGACGGCGAGCTCCTTGCTGCTCGCCGTCCGCAAGCCCGCGCCTACGGTGGCCGGAAACCGTCTTGCGACGCCCGACGCCCGGGACGTCTCCTGCGGCGGCTGGGGGCGTGAGGGCGTCTCTGTTGCGTCTCCCTCACGCGTTCCGCCTCCTCCTTCGCGAGCATTACTGCTTCGCAGAAGAAGGTGACAGCTTCCCATGAACTCTCATTCCGTACCATGGTCTGGACCAGGGCCAGACGCGAGAGGTCGCCACCGCCGCTCGCCTCCACGAGGACACGGCGTTGTTCCACCCAAACTGGGCATACCTCCACCGTGTGTTCTACCGTGTGCTCCGGGCGATCCTCACAATTGTGACACCCGGGCGCCCGAAACAGCCGTGTCCGGTGAGGACCTGCGTCAGGCGGAAGGTGAGGGCGCCGTGACGCCTCTCAAGCCACTCCTCAAAGAGGGGCCTTACCGCCTCAATTGTGGCGTACCACAGTATGGCGTCCTACAGGGACATTTATGTGCATAACAGCTAACATTTTATTAATAACTAAGTGACAGATTTGTTTTGGTTTTTGGAGGCTGAATGTAGTCTTGTTGAAATCTTAATTATGTTTTAAAATGTATTGATACCTTGCTTGTAAATATATTAGATGGTAATAACAAAAGACTTTTTACAAAAAAATACAACCGACTTTCAAATAAAAATACTTCAAAGTAAAATATTTTTAACCTCAATTTCGGAAGTCGGGGTTCCAGTTTTTGTTTCTTCGTTTTTGACACCGACTTCCGAAATTGAAATTATTATTTACGGTTGGTTATATTTTTTTGTATTTTTTTTGTGGTACGTAATGGACAATTTATATAGTAAGCTACTTCTATCTATACTCTATACTGCCCAAAGTGATGCAAGAATAGATGATCCGAATAACACGGAACTTGAACCTAACTGATGGAATGAGAGTATACCAGGGTGAACTAAAAACATCTGCATATCCCTTTAGAAAGTAAAGGCGTTATGTATTACTTACTTAAACACCATCAGTAACATCCATAGGAAAATACCCAGCGGCCTCTAACGACACAATTATCGGTAAAGCATTGATGACTCGGATAAAAAGGTGGAGGCGTCAACTTTGATTGCAATATGAACTCGTTTACCCTTGATACTTGATAAAGCAGCTTCCACTAACACAGCCGCCATAGGCAAAGAGGGCTCATCTGAACGAAACGCAAAATTTTATAAACGCATTATCTAATTGGCAATTTCCGTTTTTTTTTAAAGAACATTCGCATCTTAATCGCATGTCGTGGTGGCCCAGTGGCTAAGACATCGCCTGTCGTGCTTGAGGACGTGGGTTCAAATCCGGGCAAGTACCAATGTGACTTTTTCAAATTCATATGAACTTTCTAATTTTATATTGGACATGTCAGGCAACGGTGAAAGATAACATCGTGAGGAAACCTGGACTTATATAGTTAACTGGACTGAAATAGCCAAGTCAGAGGCGGCTTAATTAACTCTGACACCAGAGGTGGCAATACCTCTCACGAAAAGAAGAATCGCAAACTAAAATAAACATACATACATAACATCACACCTGTATGCCACAATAGGTTAGGCAGAGTTGTAGCTAATAGTACAACCATATTTCATCAGTTATGTGTAAGTTCCACGTAACCATTGCCACATTGTCATCAACCAGGCACAAGTCCACAATCCGGGCTGCTACGGACAAATACCAGATCGACTTTATAACACTTTTTATTCACGCCCGACCCAGACATCGAACCCAAGACTTCATGCTCAGCTGTAGGCCTGGTGACCAATAGACAGACTGTGAAAGAGACCAGTCAGTCAGACTGTCAAAGACATATCTTATTTTATATTGGCAACCAGTTACGGATGGTACTTGCAGACCATTGTGTCCGATGGTAGAAGGGGGGTGGTGGGATATGGTCGTGCAGTTATTGAGCTCACTTACCGAAGTACTCTCTGCGAAGCAATCACACTTTTAATAAGTAATAGTATGATGATTGTTTTAAATATTTAAGTGAAACAAAAAAAAAAGGTAAGTAAATAAACAAATCGAAACAGAATTGTGACATTATCCCCTAGCAGTGGCCATAAGGACTGTTTAAAAATCCGTGTCACTGACCCCAGTAGTGGACAACAAGAATAATTTAAAATCATTCAAGTAGTAGTAGTAGACAATGAGAATATTTTTATAAAGTTTTCCCGCTGGTTAATGAAGGTAATTAATAATTTATATAGAAGGTTATAATAAATTAATCCTTTACAAATTAATCAATATTTTTCATTTTGTCTTCGTGAATAAAATCTATCTAACCGGGTGCAAAACCGGGCAAGTGCCAATGTGACTTTTTCAATTCATCAGGTTTCCTCACGATGTTCTCGATGTTGTTCTTGATGTTTCTGGTATAATGATTTTTATTTAAGTATACTCTTTCGTTTCTGTCCAATGATTAACTTAAATCAAGAAATGCCTTGTTTTCCCGTGCCAGGAAATATATGAAACTAATTTACTTTCCAAGAATTCCAAAGATACTGGTCTCCTATTATCATGAAAAACTTTTATAACAGCCACGGTAATAATTTTCCTCACGGATCAAGTGCGAGACGGAAACAAAATAAATTGATCATGAATTCTAGAGGTATCAGTTCAGGCTGGTACTTAATGACGCCTACTAATTCCTAATTCGACTCGTGCCAAACAATATTAATGACTTCTCCTTAAAATCTGAACTTCAGCCATTTATACTTGGTCTTGAATTTTGAAAGCATGCCTAATGGACAACCAGAACTCATATTAAAAAATTTAACTTATTCTTAATTAATAAAAAACGTCAATTTATTTGGTAAAGATCTTATATTAGCCAAGTAACCCAATTTCATCAATCATTGCTCATCGAGCTATATACGCGTCTCGCACCGCCCGCGCTTATGACCGGGTAGACGCGACGGTGTGGCACGGTTATGAGTATTTCCAACGAACCTCTCGGACCGACTGCAGAACCCCTTCCATGGAACACGAGGGTTCCACGGACCATCTTTTAGGAATCGACATGCTGCTTACTTGCTTGAAGGTGACCAACACTGAGACGGTACTTATGATGAGGCCTGTGTTGAAGTTATGGTAAAAATATAGACCATATCTATGTGAAGACTTCTTACACCTTTTAAGGCGCACTTCAGAGCAGCAAATTAATCCATCAGACGAAATAGTTCTGTTAAATACAGGTCTTCGGGTCCCAAGCCAGAAGCTCAGCACTGGGGCCCATTAGCAGTGTGGGACTCCTGGACCCTGTCTGAATCTATACCCCACGAAACTGCCGTAACGCAGCAGTGGAAAGCTAGGGGGTTCGTTCCTTATTGAGATATATACTGGTTCCTACTACGGGTGTAAGGTGTCACAAAGGTTGGCCGGTAATATAATGGTGTAATATATGCACTTACCTGGGATTCCTGTGGTAGGCTCCTGGGGGTCGATCAATATCGTGCCGTAAGATTAGAGATAGGAGAATATATATAATATTAGGACAATAAGGGAAAGACTGACGGCTGTCTGCACCGAAGGCTCCGGCGTCCACCAGGCTGCACACGTATCCCGCAAAAGCACTTCGTTGTGCGGGAAATATATTCAAAACCGACTTCGCCGGCGCCCCACAACACCGATTTCGAACGGCGGGCGCAATTATCAATTACAATGGGCAAAACACATCTCGATTAGTTGATGTGTTTCCACAATAAAGCCGAATCCACCGTGTGTCCATTACAAATTTTCGCAAATATCAAATAGTGAACAAAACGTTTGGTTCAGAACATCCCCCCGTCTCGGATATAAGGAGTTATGTCCGCTAACAAATGGTTGCCAAATTGCAAAAATCCAAAGGCAAGCGTGCCTAAATTGCCACTGCTCGCTTCAAAACCGAATCTCCGACCATGACCTTTGCAACTCTGGGATCTCCGTCAGGCCCATAGAATAAATCTACAGTGCGTCCACGACGCCTATTGGCGTAAAGGCAACAAATTTGATTCTTTGACAAGTACAAGGTCTCCAACTTTGGGAGGGACAGTTTTGTCAGTCCACTTAACGCGCTGTTGCAAAATATGCAAATATTCTAAAGACCAACGATGCCAGAAACTTTGGGACATCTGTTAGGGCAATTCAAAACGCGTCAATTGCGAAGATTTAATTTCCCTGAAGGGGCACTCCGGCAGGGCGTTGAGCAGCTGACCAATTAAAAAATGAGCAGGGGTCATTACTTCCAGGTCATTTGGGTCTGTGGAGATCGGACAGAGAGGTCGCGAACTGAGGACGGCCTCAACTTTACAAAATACCGTAACAAGTTCCTCAAATGTGAAAATAGTTTCACAAACAATACGGCGGAGAAGCGGTTTTGCTACTTTCACAATGTTTTCAAAAATTTCACCCCAATGTGGGCAGGCTGGGGGTCAAAATGGCAATTACAAATTTGCCAATTACAATAATTACAAATTTCACTTAAATAGCGCTTATTTCAGCGCCCTTATAATTAGTACCGTTATCAGAACGGATCAAAGATGGTAGTCCTCGGCGGGAAACAAATCTACCTATCACTGCATATATTTAAAGATTATGCCCCTTCTGGTGCATCTGACAGTCAAAATCCAAAACTCACGCTACAATATGGCTACGAGGGCGTTGCAACCGGTGTGTGCATTATTAATGTGTCGATCGGACATCAACAACTTCACCAACGCTCCTCCCATAAGGAGCGACAAAGGATAGCACCATAAAGCAAATTCGAATTCCGAAGTCGTCCTCCGCCTTGGAGCAAAACAGATTGGTCCATGAATAAATTAAGACGAGCTATTGAACCTCTCAATGCTGAACATCTCTTCAGTGCCTCAATAGTCTGGTCAAAGTGCTCGGCTTGTACAGCACGAATCAACAACATCAGTAACTCTTATCGTGCATGAGGTGACAAAACTGAGGACAACAATTCATTATTCGGCCCCCGTCCATTACGTATAAAACGCCGGATCCAAGCGGTGACTCCTAACAATTTCGACAAAGAACTGTATGTGTCCGAAAAATAATCCAAATTGTATGCAGGTTGCGTTTCAACAATTCCAATTCGCAAAACCGGTAAAACCTCTGGAGAGGAGAACCTATTGTGGGGCCAGGACGACTTGCGATGCGTCAACCAGTCTGGTCACCACCAAAGAGAATGATTGACAAGAGCAGGAGCCTCGCAACCACGTGACGCGCAGTCTGCGGGGTTCAATTCTCCTGAGACATGTCTTCAGATCAATTTAGTCTCAGAGTTCTGAATCTGTGAGACTCTATTCGCCACAAAAACCTCCAACGTATGAGCTGAGGTGCGAAGCCAACAAAGGACTATCCCATTATCAGTCCTTGGTCCTCAATCCGCGGGGCGGAGCCCTTCAACACGGGACCCGTAAAGCCAAAACTATAAACCGTTGGTACAACTACTAACCTATTCCTCTGCAGAACCCACTTGGTCCCGGACAAAATCAAACCTTGACAACCCGAATCCAAAAGAGCACGAACTAACAAAGATTTACTCTTCGGGCCCCAGATCCTTACAGAGACAGTTGGCAGAAGGACTGTCTCTGACTGGGCGGCTGTAGTGGAGGAGAGGGAGGCGACTACCTATTGTTGATAACCCCCTTGTGGTTGGTAGTCGTCCTGAAAAGCGGACGCTTCCTCCAATTGAGGATGGGGTGGAGGGGTGCCCCCGCTTTTGCGAGGTATACCCACTATCTGAATTGAATGGATCCACCTGGGGTTGGTTGGTGGGGAGCATCCGGCATCAAAAGGGCCACCAACACCATTTTGGTCCGGACACAACACGCGGTGGCGCCTACCTTGACAGTGCGGGCAAGGATCCGACCTCTGGCAATCCCGCTGCAAATGCTGTCCCAGACAAGTGTAGCACCACTTGCGGCTGTTGGCGATTCCACATCGGTCCTTTGTGTTCCGTTCTAGGAACTTTGGACAGGATGTGACCATATGGCCATCAATGCTGCAATATAAGCAACGCATACTGCGAACCTGAGTCGCTACAAATTGATGAGGCTGGCGTCGTGGCTCACCCATCCCACGAGTGGAGGGGCGAGCACCAACACGACGCTGGTCCGGAGAGGGCCGGAGAGGGCAAGGGACCTTCAACAAATCATCAAAAGGAAGCAGGTGTGTGGCATCATCCCCAACATATTTCCCATGTGCAAAACCCCTCAACTTAGCGGTTGCCTCAACAATGTCATCCGAGAAACCGTCAAACTGCGCGAAGTCTGCCTCAACCGCAGCGGCCAACTCAGTGTTCTCGGTGGACAATAGCGCCAAACACTCCGCATAACATTCATCCACCCTGACTTGACGGGCTGGGAGTTCACTAAAACGGGCCAACAAAGCTTCTGATCTGTCAGATCTACTTATCAAAGAGGCCGGCCAGGTCACCCATCTCAATTCCACTCTTATCTTACAAGCAAATGTATTGGCACTCATACTTCCAAAATGTAAGCAACGGTGATCAAATATTAATTAATACACAAAATGTTCAGCAAATGAAATTAATAATGTATGTGTGTAACCAAAACAACAGTTTGACAGTAATTCTCCTACCAAATTAAATATCAAATCATAAAGTCTGTAAGAGAAACAACAAGTTAATTCAACAAATAGTATTGAAGCCTGTTTTTTAACCATTTACTTAATTATTTTTCAATACAAATTTATTATGGAACCCCAAATATCAATTTATAAATTATCAAAACAAAGTTGGTACCTCAAGAAAAAAAATTATCAACACAAAAGTGGGTAGGTTGGTTTTACAATAGAAGTTCAATATTCAATTTACATTAAAAGTTAAAAACAATGACTTTAACTTCAATCAATTAGAATATTACTGTCAATATCAAACTAACCAATTTTCTTATACAAATAGCAACAACACACTTTACAACAATAACTTCTGTAGCGGGCACTGAGTATGTTTATAATGTAAACAAACTTACAAAGCCAAGATAGAAGTTCAAAGTCCAACAATAACTATGATTCAATTAAATACAATTAGGGAAGACTCTTTAGTCTGCACCAAACCTATATTGTATACAACAAATAAACAAATTTCAATACAGACCTTCTATCCCGGAGTGACAATATTAAGTTGTGAGTTGCACTCTTCTCTTCAACAAATTGGAATGTAACCGTGGGGGTTGTTTGCCCCTAACAAGACACAGCTAACTCTGAGTGACTCAAAATGTACCACTTTCCAACCCAGTATTCTCAACAATAAAAAGCAAACCGACAAACAAAACAGCGTTCACTGTGAACGAGTATCCTAGCGTATACTATGATCGTGGAATGCAAACCACGCTCTTGCTACCAAATGTTAAATACAGGTCTTCGGGTCCCAAGCCAGGAGCTCAGCACTGGGGCCCATTAGCAGTGTGGGACTCCTGGACCCTGTCTGAACCTGTACCCCACGAAACTGCCGTAACGCAGCAGTGGAAAGCTAGGGGGTTCGTTCCTTATTGAGAGATATACTGGTTCCTACTACGAGTGTAAGGTGTCACAAAGGTTAACCGGTAATATTATGGTGTAATATATGGACTTACCTGGGATTCCTGCGGTAGGCTCCTGGGTGTCGATCAATATCGTGCCGTGCTGGGAGATTAGGGATAGGAGAACATATATAATATTAGGACAGTAAGGGATAGACTGACGGCTGTCTGGACCGAAGGCTCCGGCATCCACCAGGCAAAACACGTTTCCCGCAAAAGCACCTCGACGTACGTGAAATATATTCAAAACCGACTTCGCGGGCGCCCCACAAACCGACTGCGAACGGCGGGCGCAATTAGCAATTACAATGGGCGAAACACATCTCGATTAGATATGTTTCCACAAAGCCCGAACTCACCGTGTGCTCACTACAAATTTTCGTTTTCGACTCTTGTCAGCTGTCAATCCAAAGCTGTGAAATCGTTGACAGCCCACTGATATGTTGTTGCAATTAAATATCAGATAGTGAACGAAACGTTTGGTTCAGAACAAGTTCCCTTCGTGCTATTCAAGAAAAAAAAAAAAATTTGAATTGGAGCAACTCTTTGAGTGAATACGGCCTGCCTGTTCATCAAACATCTGAGGAACGTGCGGGGTCATTTGTGAATATACATCTGAGACAAACTACAACTTCACTGAATTTTCAAGCTCAAAATTTCTATCAATAAGTACTTATAGAAATTTGTTCAAAGTTTAGTTAGAACATACATTTGAAGTGGAATAAAAGCCAAGGTTTTCCCGAAACAGCGCGATTGGCCTGTCTAGCTCCAACTTGCACGTCTTGTTGACGCCGTCCAGACACCAACGCAGTATTGAAGGACAGACGTAAACCTGGATGCATACATTTTAGAAGCATCAGCACGTAAAAGTTTCGCGACGTAACGACGTAAATTAGTTTTTACGAGTGTTAGAATTTGTACTATGAAGAAGATATTAACTATAATGACAGTGGGAGGTTCAAGCAGGAGGTCCTACGTCCATAGGACGTTTTGCTAATAGGTCTTTTTAAGAATAGGACTATCTGTTCATAGGACATTTTGCGAATAAGACGTTTTGATAATGAGTCATTATGTGGTATCTGCTCTGATGGATTGCAGTTAGTATTGATGTCTGAGACAAGTGTCACTGTTCAGATTCGAAGAAAAATATTTCATTTGATGTTGTGTATTTTTATTATGAACCGTGCAAAGTGCAAGTAATCTGGATGAAAAAAAAACACCATTAAGTAGGGATATTAATTTTATTGCATGTAAACACAAAATAAATGCACCTATAAGATGACTAATATCTCTTTCTGGGAACGCTTTAAGTACAAAAATGATGACCGAAAGCTGTACAAAACATATTAGACAAAACAAAACCGGAAATAGTGCATATCGGACTACCCGCAGTGAAAGGCCTGATCACGTACTCGGAAAGGACTACTCAATCGTCAATTTACACATGCAAAGACGAAACATTACCCTGCTTCTGTGGCAATTGGATAAAACTAAGTATGTAATTCATGGAATATTAATTCGCAAAGAAACTGAAATAAAAGTTATGTTTGCGGTCGTACCCGCGAAAATTTACATTATTTTTTACGTTTAATTAAAATGAATAGGAATAGATGAACAAACGCACTGGATAAAGTTACCGTTTATGCCTGTTGGCAATGACAATAAACAACGGATATGTAACATATGTATAGATATTCTAATATATATTTGATCACATATTTGCAAAACTTTGATATCTAAAACTAGTTACTACATATATTGTCTTTTTTTTGCTAAACTTATCAACGATTTGGCACTGAAATATTTAATTTAATTTAAATGTTATAACTTACTGTGCCCTACAGGTTCTTCTATCAGATTATCATAGCAGTGTGATCTTAAATACCACTATGAAACCACGACTTATGAGTTAACGATTGCGTTTAGGCACCAGGACAAAACAAGCTATTGGATATTCTGTTGAATTATACATCAATTATAATCATTTTCGACAGTAAATCAGTTAGCGATATGTTCCTTTTCGCATAGTAACACTGAGGCGTGTTGGTGGCAGTGTCATCTTTAAGAGCTTCACATCTTGATCCCTCGTAGACACCAAAACATTGACACGCTGGTTCATCCTCCTCGTTCAACGTACATTCACCGTTGTTTAGACAATACCCATGACACGCGGCGACTTCACATCGTTCTCCGAAAAAACCAGCATTACATCTGAAATGTTGATGATATGAAATGAGGTAATTATAAATAACAAGGAAACCAAAACCCAAGGGAGATTAAAATCAGCTTTACCTGCATTCAGGATATCCCTCAACATTGAAACTGCAACTACCTTGGAAACAATAGTTCAGGCAACTAGATGACTCGCATCTATCACCTACATATTCCCCTTCACATTCTTTCTTTTTCGTTTCGCATTGACAGACTGGCTCATTTTTCTCATTCAAGGAACAAGCACCATTATTCAAACAATAACCATGACACGCGTGGACTTCACATTTTTCTGTTGTCTGTTCTGTTTCTGTTATCTGTTCAGATTTTGCTGGCTGTTCCGCTTCTGTTGTCTGTTCTGTTTCTGTAGTCTGTTGTTTCTGTTTGGCCTGTTCAATATTGTTGGATTTGTTGTTTACTGTGATTGGTATCAGACTCGACAGTGCTTCACAATCCTGAAGTCCCTGCAATTGGTCCCTAATTCTATAGTTGGCAGCTATACCGAGTGGCCTTTCACTGTAGAATTTACAAATCTCTCTGGGTGCTACAAATTTTGCGTTTTTGGATGCTTGGCAAATGGCTGTATGGTTCACACTACTAACCATCCAGTAGAGGTAATTGTTTGAAACGGTCAATTCTTTTAGTTCTAAATGTTCAAATGTATTTAATAATTCAGCATTCTCTGCATTCAAGTTTTTCTTTCTCAAATCTACCTTTTTTAAAAACCGTGAATTAAAACCGTCTATATAGTAATTTGTTTGTGTTTGTTGGTCAATGGCAAAGCTAAATACTGGTAAATATGTGTAAACAACCTCTCTCGATTTAATAATTCCGCCATTAAATTGAGCTCTCTCCATGTACTGCCATGGGTCTCTATATATGTTAGTCCAGTAAATGTTCCTGTAAATTAAACAACATAATTAAATTAAACTGTTTTGTTGCAAACCTTTTCAAAACCTTACTGCTTATGTATACGTACCCCTTACAGCTATCAACGGCAATATTACTGATTGACCGATCATCCATCTTGATTAAAATATTGACTTTATAAACATTTTCCTCCGATCCTAGATCCTTTAATAAAATCCAATTAATGCTTCCTTCTTTAGTATCGGTAAAGAAGAGCATATCCGTGACTGGATCGAAGGCAAGATCTTGTATGTTGCTATTATATCTTTTGATAAAACATTTGATGTCCTTGGAAGCTAAATTATAACCACATATAGCTTCGTTGTTGCTTTGTTTGTCAACGAACAGCATCATCTTGTGGTCTTCATCGTAAGCTATTGCTGTTGGGTTATGGGACTTCAAATGCACGGTGTCTGTTTTGGTTCCATTGGTATAAAATTCTAATCGATCTCCTACAGATACGGCGATGTCTGAAAAATAAGAAAATTTCTTAGCCTAAATAAGCAACATCTAACGACTTAATAAAGCTAAGTATGTACAAAATAGCTTTTCTGCTAAGCTAATTTATTTGTAAAAAAAAAACTATCAGTTGTGTCGTTGTGTTGTTTTTATCAAGTATTTGTTTTCAAAACTACCCACCCCAAAATCAATAAGCAGTTGTGCGAAGCTTGTAAACAGAATATTACGACCGACTGACTAATTACATGTTCTAACTGCGACGCAACTTTGGCCTACGCTAATAGGCAAATCGACTGATGACGATGACAGCAAGAATTCCGTCAGTGTGAATTCGGTCAGTGGTTACGAGCGCCGAGCTCGAAATTTTGAACGTGAATACCCAATCACGAGGCTACAAACGTATGGCAATAGGATTCCGCCACAGATATTTCTGAGAACTCTGTGTCTTTTGCTGACCCTGTCTCTGAAATATGGCTTATGCAGTTGTACATGGATGTGGTCAAAGCATCCTTGAAATCAATGCAACGCTCTTCTTGCCAGATGTGAGAAGAGAATTCAATATCGCGAGCAAAGCAAAGTTTATTTTAAACGATACTATTTGCTATCTAAAAGATCAACTAAACCATCAAATGCTCTCACCCCACTGCATCACATTCATGAACTTTGAAACATTGCGGCGTCAATTATTTCCCGTTTTGTTCTAATAATTTCTGACTATGGATAAAACTGACCTATTGGCCGAAATAAATGAGACTCTGAGCATATCTTGCCGCACCGTCGAGAAACTAGATTTGTGCAAGAACTTAGTAATGGAACATAACTTTAAATATCAGGAACTGCAAAAAAACTTCCTCAGCCTGCAAGCATTATTGAGTTGACTTGACTTTCTACCTGGTGTCATTGTCCTGACATAATGCTGGCTAAATGAGAATTCACTGGATACAAAAACTACCATAGAACCAAAAAAATAAACAAGTGTGGCGGAGTTACTATTTACGTCAGCGCATCAGTTACCAAACCAGAATTTGACGATGCTTATTGCTAATAGATAGAGCTGCAAGGTAAAGTAATACTTCTCGCTACATATATCACTCACCTTTATTCTGCAAATTTAGCAATAAAATTAAAATCTTTTTTACTCTACTAGAGATACAATGGCACAAATGGCACAATCCATCATTGTGTCCAAGCTAAGTGAGGCAGCAATGGTCCATGTGCTGATATGTGAGACGGCGGAGGCAATTTGGAAAAATCTCAATAATGTATATGAAGCGAGTTCTGCAACAAGCACCTTGATGTTGCAACAACGTTTCTTTCAATACAAATATGAAGACGAGGACTTATCAACGCACTTATCCAAGTTACAAGAAATAGCTTGTCAACTGAAACAAGCTGGTGAGGAGGTATCAGAGTAGTGATATTTTCCTTATCACTAAAGTATTGATGTCGTTGCCAGACAGTTACAGTCATTTTATCTCAGCATGGGAATCGGTGGAGAGTGGCAAACAAAATTTTAATGCGTTGGTTTCTAAACTTCTAGTAGAGGAAGAGAGAGTGAAGGCAAGAGATACAATACAAAAGAGAGACAATGCAGCTCTATATGCACATCAAAATAAGAAACAGTCTTTCAAGAAATGTTATAAGTGTGGAAGGGGTGGACATTTTGCACAACAATGTAGAAGTGAGTCAGAAAAACGTAAATGTTTCGAGTGCAATATGATAGGGCACCTAAAACATGAATTTCCTAAAGGTCCGAAGCATGAAAACAATAATAATAAAGGTCAAACCGCACTAAGCGTCAGCGGAGCGACGCGACGCGACACGACCAAATATACTTTGTATGAAATTGTATGAGATAAACCGCACTACGCGGCGGCGTAACTACGTGACGCGACACTTTATCTCATACAATATATTTTGTCACGTCGCTCCGCTGACGCGCAGTTACGCCTAGTGCGGTCTCACCTTAAAAGTTCGAGAGGACCTGAAAAATCATCAAATAGGGGTCATGCATTTACGATGACAGCTATGACATCAAAACCAAAAAAAAAAAAAACTCCCTATATAAAATGTACTCTGTGATCCAATCATCCAACTGTGACCTGAGTGAATATAAACAATCATTCGGTCAAAGATGGTTGATAGACAGTGGTGCGAGTGAACCTATGAGTAGTGAACTATTTTTATTTACGAACTATCAATCAGTGTCAAACAGATATGTCATTGTGGGCGACGGCCGGCGTCTACGTGTTCTTGGGGTTGGTGAAGTCAAACTACAAATATAGATGGGGATTGTTATGCTAAATCGATAATAAATAACGTGCTACATGTGCCAGATATGCATATTAATTTATTTTCGGTACCTTGTGTTACGAGAAGAGTTTATGAAGTCAAGATGTTATCTGAACAATGTTTCATCTACAAAGATAATGAATTTTGTGCTATTGGGAATCTTCAAGGGAAGTCGAATGTGCTGGATGTGTTGTATGAAGGACATGCTGCTGCTGGTTAACTTGGCACGAAAGACTATGTCACCAAATTGTTGAATGTGTTAAAAGGGTACTAAACAGTAATAATATTCAGTATAAAAGCGTCGACTTCCAGTGTGAATCATGTTTTCAAGGTAAATCACATAGATAACCTTTTTCAAATAAAGTGCAGCACACAACAAAAACATTAGAAACCGTGCACGCTGATGTATGCGGCCCAATGGAGATTGAGAGTGTCGGTGGTTCAAGATATTTCTTATTACTGAGGGATGACTATTCAAATTATCGAGAAGTATATTTTCTAAAGAAGAAAGGAGATACTGTTTCTCAAATGAAGCAGTTTGTTGCTTGGGCAGAAACACAAACAGAAAATAAAGTGAAAGTGATTCGTAGCGACAATGGAGGGGAGTTTGTCAAAGAAAAGGGCATACAACACCAAACTACCTACCTACAGTAAAACTACATACCTTATACGCCCCAGCAGAACGGCAAGGCAGAGAGGGATATGCGCACCATAGTAGAGGCAGCACGGTCTATGATAGGGACCAACTTGTCAAAAGAGTTATGGGCTGTGGCCGTGAACACTGCAATATAATATGTTTTGAACAGGACAACTAAAAGAAGTAAAGAAGGTCCCCACATCCCAAAAGAAAAGATGTTGAAATAGGATATCAAGAGAGAGAAAGCAATATTTGTTGGATATGATGATTCTAAAGGATTTTACTATGAAGACAAAAAGGATGTACATCACAAGTTTGTATAAAGAATATAGATATTGAAATGTTATTATTACTTTTATTATAATGTGCACGAGTGTACATCTCCTAAAAAGCTCAATACCATAATTTAGTCGGGTTATACGCAGCGATTTAGTATGGAAAAGTAATAATAGCTAATTTCTCTTAAAATTCAACACTAACAATTTTGGATAACTTTAACTTTTAGGAGTACTAAGTTTTGTATATTTTTGGGAAGAAATCAAAGAGTTTTTAATAGGGAAATCATGAAATGAAAATTTAACTCCGTGACTTCCGCTACTTCACCAATGGCATCGTATATCTGACGTAGTAATTTAAAATTTTGGGTAATAATTTTATCTTGCAAGTTATTAATTTTCTATGTAGGTTTGAGGAAAACAACTAGCTACTCGCGGCCGCGACTTACAAGTTATACGTCGTGAGTTCGAACCGCATGGGCTCTTTACTTTGTGTAAATTATATCATCACCACCAGAGGCGGCTCGTCCTAAAGAGCGCTGGTGCAATGCACTCCCAAAAAAATTGCATAATCTATATTTCCATAAAATCCTATACATAAATTATTTTTACTATGCCTATACAATACACTCATAATAGCTGTTTACTAGAAACGTAGAAACTAACTAGTACCTACGCACACATTTGGCGTCAAGTTGTATGTGCCTAATGTGTGGAGTGGAGCGCCAACGATTGCGCTACTATGAAACAAAATTCAGTACAATTTCTAGCATTGTATTCAATGAGTGCGAAAGAGAAACATTGACACAGTCCGATGCGTGAAACAGAAGATTTTGTATGGGAAATTAGCCTAATCTGGAGCGCCGCTCACGCGTGACGTTGCCAAATCGCGCAAGGTGGCGCGGTCGAGGCGGCCTCGCGCGGGAGACGTATGCCTGTGCGCTGTTGTTGATCTTATGTAAACAAACACTCGGAGTCGGTTACTATACGGTACAATGTAGATTCTTCGCAGTTTTTCTTCTAATTATGTATTAAAAATAGTTATGCCATTTGTGTTAAAAATGGAACAATACAGTGTGTCCTTTATTACAAAATGTGAAAAGACTCTTAAAATGCGTCCAGAACTTAAAGCTAAGGGGCCACCACGTCCTGAAATTGATCTTACTCAAAAATTTTGTACGAAAACTAAATCTTTTACGCGTGTTTTTAAATCTGAACAATATTTCAAAACACCTTGGTTGTGTGGATGTGAAGAAAGCAACAAATTATTTTGTTTCCCGTGTCTGGTGTTTGGAGCTGGCGTTGATGAAAATCGATATATTTTACGGCGTTTAATAGATTGTGTGGTATTTGTGGTACATTTCAAGTTGCTTTACTACCTACGAATCTACGGAATCCCGGAATCTATAGAGGTTTGGTTGATTTCGTGTCAGAGATCGATTTGGTTATGAAACAGCATTTATCCAGCAGTTCCGTTTTTTTTTTAATGAACCCTCATAAATAAATGTCACGAGCTGCACCATCACCACTGCTCTCAAAACGGTGAAGGAAAACATCGTGAGGAAACCGGCATGTCGTTTTTTTTTTTTTTTTTGTGTGGGAAATCATCCAGTGACTTCTCCCGCTCTGGGTGAAGCGGGAGGGCGTGTCAGACTTTTACTGACTAAAACCCACCCGTGTTCCTTCAGTTGCTTGAGCCAGGGCCGCGGTAACTCTTTTTCAAATTTATCCGCGACCCAGACAGGCATCGGCCCTAGCGGACCCCGTCAGTTCTGCTGACATCTCTTTGAGGCGCGCGTGGAACACTACGCGCCGTCGACTCGGGCCTGGTCCTTATCGGACGGCGAGCTACCCGCTGCTCGCCGTCCGCAAGCCCGCGCCTACGGTGGCCGGAAATCGTCTTGCGACGCCCAACGCCCGGGACGTCTCCTGCGGTGGCTGGGGGCGTGAGGACGTCTCCGTTGCGTCTCCCTCACGCGTTCCGCCTCCTCCTTCGCGAGCATTACTGCTTCGCAGAAGGAGGTGACGGCTTCCCATGCCCTCTCGCTCCGTACCATGGCCTGAACCAGGGCCGGACGCGAGAGGTCACCACCGCCGATCGCCTCCACGAGGACACGGCGGTGCTCCGCCCAAGCGGAACAGACCTCCACCGTATGCTCCACCGTGTCCTCCGGGCGATCCACACAATGGTGACACCCGGGCGTTTCCTCCCGCCTTATCCTGAACAGGAACCTCCCGAAACATCCATGTCCGGTGAGGACCTGCGTCAGGCGGAAGGTGAGGACGCCATGGCGCCTCTCAAGCCACTCCTCAAAGAGGGGCCTTATCGCCTCAATTGTGGCGTGCCCAGCGCTGGGTTGCGACAGTCGCTCTCTCCATGTCGCCATGAGATCCTGCCGGAGCTCTGACCGCCGAGCCGTGATTTGTCGCGGCAACGGTGTTTCGCCCCGGCGTTTCGCCTCCTCGCACCACTCCCATATGTGCGCGAGGACTTTTGCCTCCAGATCCCATGGCGGCAATCCGGCAAGGAGGTTCGCTACCTCACCGGAGATCGTGCGGTAACCTCGGACCAGCCGAATTGCCATGACCCTTTGGGACGCATTCAACCGAAGGGCTGGTCGCCGCCTTAGGGAACGCGCCCACACTGGTGCCCCGTAAAGGGCCATGGACCACACGACCCCCGCGTAGAGCCTCCGGCAGGAGGCGTTTGGACCCCCTAGATTGGGCAGGAGCTGCTTCAGGGCAGCCCCGGCCCGCTCCAGTCTGGGAGCCAAACGTCGGAAATGCTCCACGAAATTCCACCGGCTGTCGAGGACGAGTCCCAGATACTTCATCATCGACCCGACGCCGATGTGAACCCCTCCTACCGTTATTTGGGAACCCGGCGGTGGCGCGTTCCGAGGACCATGAAAACATATGGCCTCGGACTTGTGCAAGGCCACCTCGAGTCCCAATTGCCTCCGGTGATACCGGAGTGCCTCCCTGATGCAACTCCAGGGCAGGGTGTTAAAGGCATTGGCGATGTCTAGAGACACCGCCAAGACGACCCCACCCCGGGCCACTGCATCCCCCGTCGTGAGGGCTCGCACGCGCATGATGGCGTCCACCGTAGAGCGCCCTCTGCGGAAACCAAACTGGCTTTCTGCCAGATCCGGCCCCACCCGTACCAGCTGACCGACGAGGCGGTCTGCTATGACTCTTTCAAAGAGCTTGCCCACCTCGTCGAGCAACACGATGGGCCGGTATGCGGATGGAGAGTCCGCAGGGCGCCCCGGCTTCTTAATGAGGACCAGTTTCCTCGTCTTCCAACGAAGTGGAAACTGGCCCCTCTCCAGGCATGCGCTAAGGAGCCCCCTTAGTCGAGGCCCGAGAGCTTCTAAAGCCAGGGCCCAGGCTTCCCAGGTAAGCCGTCGGGTCCTGGGGCGGTATTTTTTGCATTCAGCCTACGTACCGCCACTCTCAACTCTACCTCGGTCACCTCCGGAGCATCGTCGTCGTCGGTGTGGTCCGAATCGGGCATCGCAGGAGGTGGAGCCATGGGCGGAGGAGTATGTTCTCCTCGCGAAGGGAACAGAGTGCTGACCACGCTCTCCACGAGCTGCGGCCGGAGACTCTGCGTCAGCGGGGGAGCCCATGGGCGGAGTTTATCCCGCACCATTTTGTAGGGGCGTCCCCACGGATCCCTGTTAAGAGTCCCCAGTGACTCCTCGCGGGCCAGTCCCTTGGCCCGCTTGATCTCCGCTCGGAGGGCGGTCCTCGCCACTCTGTAACCCTCGTACAGCTCCGCCTCAATGGCTTCCGTATTCGGAGGACGGCAACGGAGCCTGCGGTGCCTGGTGTACCGGCGTCGCGCAGCAACACACGCCTGGCGCAGAGCCGTAAGCTCCGGCGACCACCAGTACACCTGGCGCCGGGCGCGTCCTGGCTGGACCCGGGGTATTGCATACAAAGCAGTGTGGCGAGGCATTGCACGAGCCGGCCTTGTGACCGGGCTGACCACAGCGGAAGCAGTGGTCGCTGCGGTCCACCTCCGAGGTGCATCGAGCTCCTACGTGGTTACCCACATGGCAGCGGAAGCACCTCAGAGGTCTGGGTTCCAGCAGTTTTACCTGTGCGGAAACCCAGCCCACCAAGAGCCTTCGGCCCTCCCCGGCTATTTTTTGGGCCACTGAGACGGGGCAGCTCACCGTTACAGCACGCATCCTCGTGATATCAGGGCGTATGGAGCCTGCCCTCACCTGCTCGGCAGAGCACCCCCCAGTCCTGACGACGGCGGCCACCACCTCTTCTTCCGTCACAGAGTCATCCAGGCCCAGAATGCGCATGTCAACACACTTGGTAAGCCTGGACACTCGGACCTCGTCCGCATTTAGGGACGCCCTGAGCCTTTCAGCCAGAGCATCAGCGGTTGGGCCACTGGCCGCCCCGGGAACTTCCAGCATCCGGGCCCCAGTCGCGGTGACTCTCACCCGGATGCCCTCAGTGACGCCGAGCTCCTGTAGGCTCACCGCCGCCCTCACTTTGGCGAGCACTTCGCGGTAGGACACACCCTTCTTTTCCGCTTCCGGCTGTAGTGTAATTACTACAGCTGCGGAATTCGGGGCGCGGAGCCTAGCCGCGACGCTTCGTTCCTTGCGCCGCTTCCGTCTCTGCTTCCTTTTGGCCGCCCTTGCAGCCTTACCCGCCTTCTTATTCTCCCCGGCTACTTGCCATTCGGCATCGGCCGCAGGATACTCAGGAGGCGGCAGAGATTGGGGCGGCCGACTTGCCACCTGAGTTGGGGCCCTCGCCACCTGTGCAGCACCTCCACCCTTATTAGGTTTGGCCGCGGCAGCCGTGGCGGCGGCATACGAGGCCGCTTTTCTCTGGCCTAAGGCCGACTGGCTCGCCGCTAGCGGCCCACGACCTCTGCGAACCTGGCCGCTCGCTCCAAATTTGAGCCACCAGCAGTGTCCAGCTCACCACCAGAAGATTCCGAGTGGACAGATCTGGTCAATCTTGGGTGGCGCCCCTCCGCGGCGAGCCTGTCGGCTCGCTGGGCAGCCTCCTGGGTGGTGAGCCCCCTCCCCGCACCTCTGTCTCGGCCCTTACCCCGCCTATTGGTGGAGATCTTTGGGGCCGAAGCCAGCTCACTTTCGGAGTGTGACCCCAAGCCATCCCCTGATTTGGGGCGCTTCCGGAAGAACCTAAGATTCTCCGCAGCAGCCCCCGCCACGCTTGCGTCTGGCGCAAAGGGCTCCAAGCTCTGTGAGCCCTTTGCGCCAGACCCGACGTCGGTCTCCGACCCCGCATCACTCCTCACTTCTTCGTCGGTGTCACTAAGAAAAATCGGTGTCCTTATATCGCGCATGTGGTTGTCGGTTTTGTCTAAAGAGACAGACAGAAGACGTTTGTTGCCCACCCCAGAATACGGAGGGCAGCCCGCCGAAGCGGGGTGGGACTCCCCGACCGCTGAGCAGTCGGGACCCACCTGGGGAGTTTTTTTACAAAAGTCCTGGTCCATTTTTGAGATTTCCTTTAAAGGGTGAGGTCCCTATATTAATACTACCTCCTTCTTTTTTACCTGCCCACTCTAAGCCCACTCGACCTACCCTCTGTAAGCAGAGGGGGGAGTAGGCGTTACAAGGCCCACCCAAGCGACGGACTAGTCGTCCTGGCACTAGTCCGGTTCCCTTCACAGACTATCAAGGATGATCTGTGATTGGAACCGTGACCTTTCCTCATTTGTTGAAAATTAGCCGCCAGCGCCAAGAGTCCACCTAACGCAGGTGGACAATTGGAGCCGACGTTGCCCAGGGTGCGCCACGTGGAGGCTTTCAACATGCACCCCAAACCGGCATGTCCTAGAACCAAAAAATCGAAGACATGTGACATCCACCAAACCGCACTGAGCCCGCGTAGTAGATTACGGCCCATATAACATATTATTAAGTAGGTATCAAATCTGTGCATCTGAACTTTTATACAAATTATTGTTGAATATTTTTAGATACATAAAAGGGACCCTTGATGTATGTTTACTGTTTTTTTATTATTGATAGGCTCGCGCTTGACCACTATCTCACCTGATAGTAAGCGATTATGTGTTCAACGGTGTAACACGCTTGCCTAGAAGTAACCTATTCACTCTTGACTTACAGACCCCGAGGTTGTAGCTATCTAACATAGACTCCGGCAGGGAATGCCGCTCCTTAGCTGTACGCATAATGAAGATATTTCCAAAACGTTTAGTGCGTATGGGTGGGCTGTCCAACATGTAGCGATGGCGCATCGCCGTTTGTCTTGTAGTCCGATTATGAAACGGGCTATAGTACTATAGAGATTGCAATAATTATGTAATAGGCTATGTTGATAGTGACTGGACTAGTTGTAATAATAGAAAATCAACGTAAGGGTGTATTTTCAAAGTGTTTGGGAGTTCTGTGATTTGGGTTTTCAAAGAAACAACAGACAGTTACTTTGTCTTCAAAAAGTGTAGGAAACAGCCTGACAGAATACCTCTTCCAAAAATTAAAACCTTTTCTGTGACCCGGATTTCGCAATGGCTAAATACTAATAGAAGTGTTCTACGCTGTATGTAAAACTTTCACTATACTGAGCACATGCTCTGAGGCCAAAACTTAGCTAAAAAAGTTGTTGTTTAACCGGACCTATGAGGAAACTCACCTACACTTCAAATTTATTCACATTAACTGTTTTTCACATCATCCCAATTCAAAGGCTTCTTTCTCTCATACTTTTGTGTATAGGTTTTTTTTATTATTGTCATACATAATTATAAGTCCAGTTATCGGCCGGGTAGGTAAGTCGAATCCGATTCGGCTGGGCAGCATACGGGAAGTTGCGCGCTATCTTTTCATCCGATTTACCACAGTGTCTCAAGACGAAAGTCTACCGGTGTGTGATGCACTCACAGACAGTGATGACTTATGGCACTAAGACGGGGTCGCTACAATGGGCCTTATCAGAAGTCTTAAAGTCAACCAAAGGGCAATAGAGAGTGCTATGCTTGGTGTTTCCTTGCGTGGTCGAATCAGAAATGAGGATATCCGCAGGAGAACCAGGGTCACCCACATGCCCGAAGAACTGCGAAACTGAAGTGGCAGTGGGCAGGGCATTGCTCGCAGAACGGATGGTTGATGGGGCCGAAATTTTTTGGAGTGGCTACCGTGAACCGGAAGACGCAACGTTGGAATGCCTAGGTGGAACGATGACGTTGATAGTGACAATAAAATACAAGCTTATCGTATACTCACCCCAAGGTTGTGCTAGCCCGACGAACAGTGCGACCAACAGGACACTCTGCGCTCTACACATTTTCGTTCAGAAATATAAAGTTGTTTTAATAGAAGAAGATGAATCCACCACGGAATATGTGATATTACTGGTCCACCTTTCATGGACGCTCTTTAAATAGTAAGCAAACCGCAACGTGGTTTTTCCTCAAACATAAAATATGTATTTTAGGTTTTAACGAGACTCCGTGATAAAAGGTCGCCAAAAAGGTTATTTCATTATTCAGATAACTTTTGAACCTTTTGTAGATATTGAGTGACGCGTCGCCGCGTCGCCGCGCTGACAACGCTACATAGAAAATATTATAATACTAGCCCGTAACAAGATTCTGCCCGTTTTTTACTTTTCTTTACGAAATAAGCCTTTCTTAGAGATATGAACTCTGGTGTGTGGACTTGTGGAGTGCTCATATTCGTAAAAATGAATGTAAGCAAGCGCTTTGAACGAATATCAACAATAACCATTCACAAATAAAGCGTACTATGACGCTTACTTGGCAAAGTTTTGTCAAAGATTTGACGTATTTTTCACTATAAAATACTTTTTGTAATTGTTATCAGAGTTCCGTACGAAATGATAATACGATGGGTTATTGTGCAACTATTCTGTCCGTCACTCTGTCGGAGCTGCTTGTTTCAGGAGCTACTTACGAAATAGACGTATTGTTGATCCTGGGTTCGATTCCCGGGTAGGGCATTCACATTTGGAATTTTGCAGTAGCAGTCTGGAGTCCGGATTTGTGCCCAGTTGATTGCTTAAGGGACTTGAACATAACTGATGAAATGTGGATGTACTGTAGGTGCACCTCTGCTCATCCCTTTGGAGAATATACAGGCGTAATGTTATGTTATGTTAGGTAGACATATATTTAATAATAAGTAGTATTAATAGATGATGATAAGTGGAATTTGGTTAGTGTTATGTGCTTACTTGGCGTCCATATTAGCGTTTTAGGCGGGTGTTCCTTGCTTGAAAATATAGTGCGGGGTACCTTCACTTGTTATAATAATTAACTGTCAGTCAACTGTCAAGTGTCAACTATCTGTCAAACACCACAGTTAGGTTAGGCACTTTGCCTGAGTCGCTGTTTACAAGATGATAACAATTAGGTATCAATAAACCCGTTGCGCATCGGAAAAACCGAAAACGATATTGTTATCTACTTCAGAGTGCCATTATTTTTTTATTTGTAGATAACTAGCTGTGTCCGCTGCTTCCCTCACGTAAACAGGGACGAGATCAACTGGCTGTTGATATGTTAATAAAAACAAAAAATCCGAGGATAAAAAAAATGCGAAAAAATTACCAAACTTAAAAAATAACTATGTACGTGGGTACTAAGCAAAGAAAAAGTTTGAAAACGCGTGTAAAATTGGCTGATTTTTAGATTTTCCTATTTAGAGTTACTCAGTTGTTGCCCCAGGCCAGGGTAATTGTGATTTGGGTCCCCAGGTATCTAGGTTCATACCTAGAACTTAAACAAATTTATCTAGTAGAAGCCATATGCACCCAAAAAAAATGTTTCTTCATTTAGCTTTGGTCAGTCAGCTCGCGATTATTGTATGCTCCGACTGCACAGGATGATTTTCTTATTGTTTACGTCTTTTTATTCTTAAACCAAAAATGCGAAGCATACAATATTTTTTTAAAAGGTACTTACAACCGACATTGTGTAGGCCAGAAAGGTAGTCACTCCATACAAAATAATGTTATACATCTCATCTGGTAAGAATGTTTACCGGTTTGATGATACTATATATATTTGCGTTTGTATCAAGCGCAGGTTCGATCATGCATGGAGTACTATTCTCGTCAACATTGTCGCCGAGTTGTTCGGGGATTGTGCGATGGAATTGCATAATCTAATTCCACCCAGCCCGTTTCATCATCGGACTACCAGACGTACGGCAATGCGCCATCGGTACATGGTGGACATCCCACCTGTACGCACTAAACGTTTTGAGAATACTTTTCTTATGTGTACAGCTAAGGAGTGGCATTGCCTGCTGGAGTCTGTATTTCCCGATAGCTACAATCTAGGGGTCTTTAAGTCAAGAGTTAATAGGTTATTTCTAGGCAAGCGTGTTTCACCGTCGACCACATCAGCGCTTACCATCAGGTGAGATAGTGGTCAAGCGCGAGCCTATATTAACAAAAAAAATCTTTGTCTACAGCATCTATTGAGAAGCTAGTGGCTAAATAATAAACCACCGCTCGGATCAGGATTTGCAACGCTTACCGAGGTATGTCCATGGATAAATAAAATTAATTATTCACATACTCGTACCGAGAACCAACAAAATTTCGAAAAGATTGTTAAGCTCTTGGTACCAGTAATTCGTGGATCTTTGAGAGTTACGGAACGTGAGAAGTCACTATACACTACAATGAAATATATGAAGGCGTACCGACTACCCAGTGTTACCCAGTAAGTAATAACTTGATTGCGGAGGTCAGAAAGGCAGTCGCTCCATGTGTTTGCTTAAGGTCAAACCCTACTTGTCAGCAGAGTTCTTGCAGCGGTACTAATGATTGCTCTACGTATGTACCAAAATTATAAAGAGAAAAGATTTTTTTGTATGTACCGAATAGGCCCCGAAACTACAGGACCGATTTAAAAAATATTTCACTTATGTAAAGCTACATTATTCCCAAGTAACATGTATTTTCAAAAATATTAGAGAAGATCCTTATGAAAATTGCAATAATGTAATCCTACATATAAAACCGTAAGAGAATATATCTCACTATCATAGTTAAGTCACAATAACAGCTTGTGTTCTAAAATTTAATTAGATCGCCAGTAGAAACAAAAGTTGGTTACAATCTCTACAATAAGATATGGTATTAATTCTTATTCAAATAAATAGTTTAACAAATTGGTAGATAGGTAGGGTAGGTGGGTAGGTAGGTAGGGTAGGGTAGGTAGGTTAATCGGTAGGGCAGTGAGTACGTTGGTAGGTGGGTAGGTAGGTAGATAGCCAGATGACGGAAGCGAAGCCGCGGGGGTCAGCTAGTAATGAATAAAAACGGTCAATTACAGTGAAAGATAACATACAGGGTGAATTTTAATTCATTGGCAATTGGCGGGGGTCGCACGTGAAAGTACTCACAAAAATACGCAGCTTTTAAAGCAATTCCATAATATGACAAAAAACAGCAGTTCATACTTACCTCAACAAAATGTAGGACAAAGTGAATTCCACATTAAAAGTTGTTCATAATCCCCAAGCCATGAATGTACAGACTACATAAATACACTTTCACCCTTGAAATATTGCCAATAAGTAATAAATATAAGTTACCCTGTAGTGGCAGTTTTCAATTAAACCACAGAGTTACAATGGGTAAATAAAGTCGGCTCTAATATATTTCAGCGAGTTCATTTAAATATTCAAACTTTTGCATTTCACTGTGCTGAACAATTTACATAAAGTTTTCATCCACTATATTACCCAGCATGAATACCGCAACGTTACAAATTATATTCCGAAGTTAGAAATTAATTTATTTGAGGATTAATGTTTATATGTGGATTAAATATGGGGGAGAAAGAATTTATTTGATCATGCATCAGACTAGACATAAAATAAACTTTTATATCGCATAGAAATGAACATGAACAAATAAATAAGTATAAGTTCACCTAAAGCGTATTGTTTTATGCGAAACCTTTTTAAATTCTTTGGCAATCATTTGATTAACACCAAAGCAATCTAAGTCACGAGTATTTAGGACACTTCTAGGCAAGCGTACATCACCGTCGAGCACATCATCGTTTACCATCAGGTGAGATAGCGGTCAAAAGCAAGCGAATCAATTATAAAAAAACTCGTTTTCTTACAGAGTTAGAACAATTTTTCTTACTCATAATCTTACTATTCTAGGATGAGGTCAAATCTGTTCCAACTCTATATTCTTATCTCTACTTATTAAACTTTTTTATTATCTTATTAAATTGGTGAGCAAAGCCCGTTGTACCGTATGTACCATTACCTGCACCATCAATGGTGCAGAAGAGACTAATTCGTTTCGTTTGCACCATTAAATACACTATTTCGATGTATTCCCGTTGTCCCCGAAATCTGTCTCCCCGTAACGTGGACAACGGAACGTCATAAAAGTTCCGGATTTACCGGCCTTTTTACCAAATCTTACGGGTAAAAGTTCGAAATGGCTTTCACAGTAACAATATATAATATATTTTAATCTAAAATATAGAAACAAATAAGAAATGTTTACACACAAAACAACTAGATTTTCTAATCCAAATCAATAAAATTTATATATTTTTTTTAGTTCACCCAACCAATATATTAACTGACTGTACAGTAGGTATAAAACTAATAATGGAAAAGGGTTGAACATAAAGATTAAAAAAATTATAGTTGCATTTGGGACTCTGTAATAAATTCGTCGATGTCAATTGCATTCAGCGTGCGGCGTTTTGGTGCATTTTTTTATTTTTAATATGTATTTTTATTGTATATATAAGCATTTGTAAAGATATAAAATTCTCTCAATTTTGGCTCTCACACTTATATAATTTTAACGCAACGGGGACAACGGGCATAATTTTAAAAGTATTTTTAAAATAAATTAACGGGGACAGCGTATGGGGACAACGGGAAGTAATTTTAATTATTTTATAAAATTCCCGTGGTCACCGTTAACGGGGACACAGACAACGGGGACAACGGGAATACACCACTATTTCCTATAGTATACTTTCCTAGTCGTCGGTAAAATAAAAACCGTATTACATAGGCCGTATTTTTTTTAAACCTCCAAAGAAACGTGAGTATTTTTACCCAGATGATTTACTGCCTAGCTTTTTCAATGCAAGAAACTCCAAAAAAGCTTATATTTTCTGCCTTAAAAGAAACTCAACGCTAACAAAGAAACTCGACGCTAAACAAACTTGACAGTAACGCACGTCACTCCAAATTCTCGTAACTCGCAATTTCCAGAATATATACGAGTGCCTACTGAGTGGTATGCTTACCACGAACCAACGTTATTTATTTCTTAAATGAAAACGTCACCAAACGTATTACCGTCATGTTGCCGAGGTAATACTTCTCTAATAGATACGTTCATACATTCTGTTTAACTTAGGATAGGATCGGATTGAGGGCGGTGATGTGAGCGAGGGTCACGTTAAATGAAACAGTGCGTCTCTGCACTTAAAACATTTTAGCTTGTGGCTTCAAACTCAACATGTTTTTAGTCACTAGCATTTAATGTACCTTTTTTCTTCAACCTATATTATCCCACTGCTGGGCAAGTGTCCTCCATAGCTTTCCACTCTGCCCGATTTTTGCCATCTCTTGCCAATCTTCCGTAAACGCCTCTAACCCTCAGTTTCCCACCTTAAAATTATCGGAGAATTAATGTGACAAATTGTCAAACACGCGTTATCTTCTGTAATTGGCTGTTGAAAATTTATTCAACCAATCACAGCAGATAACGCGTGCTTGACAATTTGTCACATTAATTCTCCGATAATTTTAAGGTGGGAAACTGAGGGTCAGTCATCACGCCAGCGTTTCCTGGGCCTCCCACGCGACGACGCCCATCTTCCGGCTCCCACTGCGAGTGTAATATACCTTTATCTAAATTAATATTATGGAATAGGATAAATTAATTGTATATTTGTTTGTAGTAGACAATTTCTAGAAAAATACGGTTTCTTAAGGACGGGCCATGGGACCGAAGCTGTATGCAAAAGTTGGTAGGGACTACGTTGTCAGCAAAACATGACCAAGAAGCATTTAGTGTGACTTTCGTTAGTTGTGAATACATCTGTGCATGGACTGATATTTTTTACTAAAAGCAGCATATGACCTCAAAATTCAGTGATTCTTCAGCAGGACTCAATATAAATAAATGATGGTGTGAACGGAACCACAAACATAAGAAAACCTCCATAAAGCTACGATAGGAATAAACGCACACAAACACATAATTCATTTGGGTAACACCACGTCCGGGCACAGTATGGCGTCCTACAGGGACATTTATGTGCATTACTGCTAACATAAAAAACACACCTACTATTAGACCCCGTCGTTTACACACACTTATGGCTATTACGGGGGAACACATAGTTATACGTACAGTTATACATAAAGGGACCTATAGTTTTAGTTGTGTTTATGAATGAAGTGGGGTTTCGTGTTAAAGTATTATTAACTTAGTAATGCCATACCGACGTATTCAAATTTTGTGACATTAAAGCTTATGACCCAAAACCCAATCTTAAATTAACAAACAGGTAAAACTTTAGCTATTGGATTCACAGAGATAAAATTGTGCTGCTCTTTTGGAAAGAAAATTAAATTAAGTTCAGAAATTAAAGAGACAAAAGAAATATTTCACAGACAGCCGCTACGCGATATTGCGACAACGATGAGACAACGCAATTTAAGAGATAAAGCGTTGACATGTTGTCGCGTCACGACTGTCTCGGGGAGCCTTAAAATTAAACAACCTTAACCAAGATTCTATTCTCGGTAGCCATGCGTCAATATTAAAGTTACATTAGAAAACACCTGATCTCATCAAATTTTAGTTTAGTAAGACTTTATGAATTGAGTTATGAATATTTTAAGCAAAGCAGAGCTAAGCATTCATCAAGCACTTTGTATTTTTGTATATTACTAATTCAGCGAAAGATTACTCTTAGGAGGCTTAATGGAAATATAGATGACTTGTTGAAACCTTTAAATTGTATTTTAAAGTTTTACTTTAATTCAGGCTGATTTATTTATTGACAGCCAAAAAATTACCAGGCGTCCGAATTATGTAAAAACAACACTTAAAAATAAGAGAAAAATCAGATGTTCCCTACATTTTGTCAAGTTATGCGAATAAAAATATACTGAACAGCTGTTTTTTTGCATATATCATAATAAAGAATTTACAATATATCTCTTGAAGCTTCAAGTTTAATTTAACTTTCTTTCACTAAAACAAAAGTAATCGAGGTTTTAATAATTAAACATTGTACCCGCCTTAAATTCATGATTCTGGACTTATGGTAATGTTTCTTTTTGGGCTCTGTAAAGTGACTTTAAAATCTAAATGATATCTAATGAAATGGCGAAAATCTAAAAGAACGGTGATAAAATTTGAATAAAGCTTAAACATTATTGAATATAAGGAATAAAGAACGAGACTTCACGCCTTCACGATTCTCAAGAAATATATTAGACCCTTGACAAAAATTACATTGATGAGATTTTAAATAAGTTTCTGTTATCTGCACAAAACAAAGCAGCGATGCGACCTACTTTTGTGCGGGAATGATGTTCGGAGTTTTGGACCTCAGAATATGCTTTAGTTCTCAAACTTGCTCGCTTCGCTTGGATAAATCCAAACACTCTCCTACTTTATTGTTAGTACCTAGATATGTTCAAATGTCAGTATTATTTGCGAATGAAGCCGAATTAGAAAGAAAGAATAATAAACCATAAAAAAAACAAAGAAAATACTTCAATACAAATACAGAGTATGCGTCACAACCACGCAAAACGATGGAACTCGCGTGCAAGACAGAGCCACAGCGCGATAGTCGGAAACCAGTCAACAGACTGGGTGACGCCGAAACAAGCAATCGCAACCAGACCTGCTCATGATTTAAACTCTACGTTGAAAATGCAGAGACCTAATTTTTCATTTTAATCTTTTCTTAGAAAGTGTTCTTCAGATAGAACGATTTCTTGAAAAAAAGATTTGCGCATCATTTTCGCATTTTTGCGTCGCGCCTCCCTTCGGAAGCATTAAAGTTTGCTTGAACACCAATCAGTAATATCCTTAGGAAAATACCCAAGACGCTTCTAACGAAGGTAATCACCATTAAAACATCGATGACTCGGTTAAAATGGTGGAGGCGCCAACTTGCGATTGCGTTGTGAAACCCTATAGGGCAAAGAGGTCTCATCTCACCGACGCACAAAACGGAGAAAAAAAATAAAAAAATATGATAAAAGTTTCGTATCTCACACCACGTATTACAAACGGTCAAAAATACCTCTTATTTGGTATTTTTATTATATTTATTGTCGCCGAGATCATATTGCGACATTAATATAAATTAACTTTACTGTCGCCAAAATGATATTTCGATTTGAATGTAGATTTGGCCTACCGAAATGTTTAACGTTTGCAAGTTCGTTCGTGTAAATTGACGACACGGTTGGCGCAATGGTTGAGCGGTCGGCTGCTGCGCTGCGTGTCGCAGGTTCTATGCCCGCATTGTACAAATATTTGCATGACCTGCAGACAGATGTTCTAGTCTGGTTGTGTATGTGCTGTGAGTTTATATGTTTGTAAATGCACTTACGATACAAATATAAATATTAGATAGGTACTAAATACTTGTTTTCCTGATCCGAATATGTAAATAATTTAATTCTTTATAAAAAGGTAGATGCGCTCCTTTTTCTTTGGGCGGCAGAACTTCCATTAATTATGTTTTATAAACATCCATTCATTATCTTGTGGCCGCAAAAATTACTCGTTAAGATAAAGCTGGTCTTTTACGAAGTTAGGAGCTAAGTTTTTGGGCGTGATGTTTATCGTTAAGTATCATTTAATGGACTAGGTTTTGTTACCGGCGTTGCTTGAAAATAATGTAAATATTGATTGGTAGTTTTTTGCGGTTTCACCAATCAGAACGCTGTATTTGCATAAACTGAGTTTGGTTGGACTAATCGCGATTAGTCCAACCAAATTAGTTTCATTGGTGAAATCAACCCTCACTCATTGCCTTGGTTAATAAGGAGGCAAGCGCGTAATCTTTATTGAGCTTTAATTTATTTACAAACTAGCTTCTGCCAGCGGCTTCACCCTTGTGAAAGTCGAAAATAATCCTGAGGACACATATTCCATAAAAAGCATCCTATGTGCTATTCCTGACTATAATCTATGTCTGCGCCAAATTTCACCCAGATCCGTCCAGCCTTTTGAGCGTGAATAAGTAACAAACATACAAACACACACACTCACAAGCTTTCGCCTTTATAATATTAGTGTGATGATGTAAACCTTTATTTCAGAGGATGATATATTGTATATAATACAAAGGCCAAATCTGATAGACTTCTAGGCAAGTTCACTGTTGACCACATCATCGCTTAACATCAGGCGAAATAGTAGTCAAACGCGAGCTTAAAACAAAAAAAAGACACATTAACTAGATAACTAAACTAACGACACTTTGACCTTAAAAATGATCACATAAAAAAATGTAGCTTTTTGTAGAGCATAAATACACATTTGAAAATTACTTCGTCAAACAAAACTTAAATGCATCAATAATTTACTTAACTTGATCTATATTTAATGAGACCTCAGTATCCCACCACTATAACATGATACACACTATAATAATGCAATGATTTCTTAAGAGATAATTGGAAAATGATACAACTAGTGATACTTTTACATGTGTATTTTTTAAACATTCTTAGTAATCTGAAATGTAATATTATTATGAACGGTCTTATGATACTAGGAAGTTGAAAACATTCTCAGTTCCAAAAGGAAACAACTTAGTTGTATCTGTACGAAACGAAAATATTCTAGCCCTATGAAAAAATATTGTGTGTAATAACTAAACTGCATTCACTTATTTATTTTGCTTCAGACATTTTCTACCAGTCGGCCTTAGGGTGATAAAGAGATAAAATAAGGCAGGTGCAACTAAATGAAAGGATAATTGAGAAAAAACACATATAAAAATAATATATACTTAGATACATACATACAAAAACAATGTTATAGAGAAACCGAAACCAACAAATAAATTATGTGATGATTCTGCAAACTTCTTGCGAATGTGCTTACGTGCCTTAAATTTGAAAGAGAACCGACTGGTTGCCATCCTGATATTCTGAAGGAGCGAGTTAAGTGTGACGACCCGAACGCTATTCGCTTTATCAGCAAATCCCCCTCCACCTCAAAGTAGCAAATAAGTAGTGTATAAGAATATTTATTTATTTATTTATTTAACCATTAATGTCCACACACATAGTAAAAAGACAAGAAGAAGTTGTTAACTTAGCAATAATTAAATATAAATACATGTCTCATTATTAGAATAGACATTACTATCTTAATTACTGTAACGCTGTTCGTCTAAATAAAGTTTATTTTTAAAACACTCAAGTGTCAATCACTTAATTGGCGCAGCCGGTAGGATCTCTGTAGTCAGTTTGTGACGTATACAACTCTACAAGCGCAGCTGGACGTCTGTTTCTACAGTTCAACAGGGATCCCCGAACAATCAAATCTATTAAGTACCAGGCACAACGGCTGACGCAGTATTTGATAGTGGTCACAAGGAGGAGATGGGAGTAACTACAGGACTGTGAGTAAAACTTTTTCACTATCCTCTCTGTTTTCCTTTATCATTTTTCTCTTTGTTTTAATTGTATGTGTTGTGTTATTAGAGGTTGAGCAATACCGTGATAACATTATTTTATTTTATTACGATAGATCTGGCGTAATAAGGTTAACTTAGTTAGGTATTAAGTGTTTAGTTTTCACACCCTTTCTGTGTTTCTGTTCTTTCAAAATGGATCAAATCGTGCAGGTTCCGCTAACAATGGCAAAAATTATTCCAGAGTTTAGTGGCGATTCTAGACAGCTCTCACTTTTTATAATGCAATGTGAATATATTACAAAAACATTTCAGGGGGGAGAAGTACAAATTGAATCATTTATCGAATTAACAAAAAAAAGGTTAAAACAGATTCTACCCTCTAGCAGAACAAGGAGAGGAATTATAAACCCATTAGGATCCCTTATCAGGTAATAACAGGCAATTTAGATCTTCGTTATCTAAATTTAATGTAGAAATATAATGTAGTAATTAGTAATTAGGTATTAGTAGATAGCTAGGAAATATAATGTAGAAATTAGTAATTTATGAAATAGGGAACATTCAATAGAACGGAAACTATCATTAATGCAGAAGGCTTTCGTTAAATTACTCAATGTTTCTGATGACATTAACTTTAATACTAGACATTTGGACTTCAAAATAAAACAACTTCAAACACTTATTCAAAACCAAACCAGGTACTCTAACCTTTTAACCATAATGAATAGTATGAATCAAGTTTTAAATAATTGTCGTACTATTTATTCCATTATTTTTGAATTGGAAACTGCTATTGCTTTTAGTAAAATGCACATATTACATTCATCAGTAATACCACATCATAGTAAATACCACAGAATTATTTAATATTCTTAAAGTCATAAGAAAACATCATAACTTAATTTATCCATTAAGATTAGAAAACTTAGTAAAATTAGAAGGAAATATAGAAATTAAGGGATATATAGACAATGGTAAAATTATATTTGTATTAGAAGTACCACTAATAGACAAAAATACATACAATGATAAATGATTTTATTTCTGTAAGTTGGTTTGTACAAACACTTTTACATGTCGAACATATTTTTAAAACTAGATGAGGTCGGCGTTTCCTATCTGACTACTCTGAGAAGAAAGGCCGAACCAAATTCAGAGGTCACAGTCTCTTTTAAAGTCCAGACAAAATCTTATTAGATCATGTGAAGACCATGTAGACTGATGTCTGAAATGGTCTTTTGAGGAAAGAACCAGCCAGATTGAGTGGACCTGTCCAGTCAGTGCACGCATTTGTCAATAACCGAGCAGCTCAACTCAGAATTTAAGGAGCTCAACGATTCGACGAACAATACCAAAGAAAGGACATTCGGGTAGGCCGCATAAACTACTCAAACTGCCAGACCATGAATAAAACTAAGATAAAGTTAAATAAAAACAAAGAAAAAATATCCACATAGTCTTCACATTCACAATAATTAAAATAAAATAATATAATACTTTAAAAAGTAAATATTCTTGTCACTGCAAGAAAACCAAAAAAAAAAAAATATTTATAATAACAAAATGCATAGTGCAAAATAAAATAAAAAAAAACCAAATTAATTGGAGCAGCTCAATCCCAAGCCTTTTTGTCCTCAATGTAATCTTTTGTTGTATAAAACGCTTTCTGGCACAACTTACGTTTAATGAAAGATTTGAATTTATTAAGACTTAGATCTTGTACGTGGCTTGGAAGCTTATTATAAAAGCCTACACATTGACATCTAAACGAGCCACCTATTTTCTTGAGCCTTGTTGTAGGTACTACAAATTTGTGTTTGTTCCTAGTATTTATGTTATGGATATCGCTGTATTTTTTAAACAATTATATATTTTTATGGGCATATAAAAGATTTTCATAAATATACTGAGAAGGCACAGTCATTACATTAATCTCCTTAAATTTCTCTCTGAGAGAGTGCAGCACTTTTCTGCAAAACAAAGATAGTCTGGATGTCGGCGGCATTTCCCCACAACAGAATACCGTACGAAATTACACTATGAAAATAGCTAAAGTATACTAAACGGGCTGTCTCTATGTCAGTTAAATTACGAATTTTTCTAACAGCATATGCTGCGGAGCTTAGCTTCTTTGACAATTTATCTATATGTGGGCCCCACTGAAGCTTAGCATCCAAAGTTAAGCCTAAGAATACTGTGCTATTTTCAGGATTCAATTCTTCGCCCTTTACCAACACATCGGTTTTCACCTGCCTAACGTGAGGTAAACTTAATGCATTTGTTTTTTTTTTTCATTAAGAAGTAAATTATTAACATTGAACCAGTGAACTACTTTTGAGATCGCGCTATTTACATCGTCAGTAACCAGCTGCTGACGTTTAACTTTAAACAAAAGTGAAGTATCATCCGCAAACAACACTATATCATGGTTATCCTTTATGAGGTAAGGCAAGTCATTAATATAAATAAGAAAAAAGAAATGACCAAGAATCGAGCCCTGTGGGACTCCCATTGTTACTATAGATCCAGGAGATCTTTTTCCATTAACGTCAAAGGTCTGAATCCTATTACTCAAATATGAAGTAAGAAGATCCAGAGCGCTGTTCCGGATCCCGTAGTGGCGGAGTTTCCTGATTAGCGTTTCATGAAAAACACAATCAAATGCCTTGGACAAATCACAAAAGATTCCCAAGGCATCGCACTTATCTTCCCATGCATTATAAATATGTCCTATAAGCTCAACACCGGCATCAGTAGTTGAACGACCCCTTGTAAAACCGAACTGTTTGCTATGTAATAATTTATGTTTATTAAAAAATCTTTGCAATTGCTCTAAAATTAATTTCTCAAATATTTTGCTAAACGTAGGTAGTACTGAAATAGGTCTATAATTTGTAGGGTCTGATGTACTACCTGATTTAAACAAAGGTATTATTTTATTATTTTTCATAAGGTCAGGCAACTCCCCACAGTCGATACAATTATTAAAGATAATAGCTAAACTAGGTGCGACAGTGTCAATAATAGTCTTAGCAACTTCTACAGAATGACCCCACAGATCTGCAGTCTTTTTAACATTTAAAGTGTGAAAGGTTTTAATTATGTCTTTACAAGTAATATGTTCAAAAAGAAATTCCGAATTGCAAACATTAACATTTTCTTTTAGCAAAGACTCAGCAACAGAAGGTGATGAGTTTAAGTATTTAGTAGTTGAAATGGGAATATCTGAAAATAAATTTTCAAAGGCCACTGCGACTTGTGAGTCTGATTTTATGATGTTGCCATTAAAAGACAGGCCGTAGTCAATATTTCGGTTACCAGATCTTCCTGTTTCACTATTAATAATATTCCAAGTCGTTTTAATAACATTACTACTGTTTTTAATCTTCGAGCTCAAATAACGCGACTTGGCCAAACAACAAACTTTTTTAAATAATTTAGAATAATTTCTAACATATAAATTAAATTCAGCAGTGTTTACATAAGTCCTTTCACTGTACAGCTCATAAAGCCGTGTTCTACTTTTATGAATACCAATGGTAGCCCAATCACTGAATGATGCGTTACTATTAACGGAGATAGTCTTTGGAACAAAGGTCGAATTAAATTGTTTACAGTGTATACTAAACTGTCTCTGTCACCTATGACTTAGACTAGAGTCAAGAGCAAAATCATATAAAAAAAAAAAAAAAAAAAACACATCATATAGATGATTAGAATCAGCATCAATTGACAAAATTGGTAATTTATTAATGAGTTTAACTTTAAAAGCTGCCAAGCGACTTGCAGTTTTGGGGTTAACAGTGATATCCTTTTTAGCCACTTTGTTTTTTTGGTTTGGTATAGTAATCCTCTGCCCGCAATGATCAGAATCTAGTAAATTTATAATTTCTTTGTGGACTGGTATAACATTAGTATAAATATTATCTAAGCATGTAGCACTAGTTGAGGTTATTCTTGTGGGCTCCAAAAATAGGTTTACAAGATTGTAGGACTGAAACAGACTTATTATTTTACTACAAGAACCTGAGTTTTCTAATAAATTAACATTAAAATCACCACAAGTGATAATGGATTTATTCGAGTTACAAATCTTGTGTAACACTTCATCCATTACCTTTTCAAAGCAGTCATACAATCCTGAAGGCGGTCTGTATATGCTTAATACAATAAACTGCTCCAATTCTATACAAGCTATTTCAACTGTCCGCTCAACAGATAGGCTCACAATATCCTTACGGTCTTTAAATTTAAGCTGGTTACTTACTAAAATCAATGAGCCACCATGTATAGCATTAACTCTGCTGAATGAACTACCAACCTGGTGATTATTAAAATTGAACAATAAGTGGTGGTTTTTAAGCCAATGTTCTGTTATACAAAGAATATCAATACTGTTAAAGTTCATAAATAATTCTACTTCTAAATCTTTGTTCATAAATCCTTGAATATTTTGATGCACCAGGTTAATACTATTTACCGAATTTAAACTTTTATTTGATTTTATTTTGCAATTTTTATCCTGTATAATTTTGCAAGAGGATGTCCCTATTGTCCTAATTTCTAATTTAAATTATTATTAATATCAATTTCTGATACCAAATCATTGGCTGAATTAAATAACATTCCTTGGCATTGCTCAATAGAAGCAAGTTGTTTAGCCAAATTCTTGGCTGTAATAGAAAAATAATATGATAGCGACACAGCTATCTGTCTTTTATAATACTTTGAAAGAAAGTACCTATCCATGAAAAATTTATCTTTTTTCAAATAAAAGTGATTACCAACATAATTGTTAGTGTCAATTAAATGGAATAAATTACTACTATATGTTAAATTATGTAATGTCCTATTCAATTCATATCTAAGATATTTTTCTTCCTGTGGCAAACTTTGGCTGTATGGGAAAGTGAACATCACAATTTTTTTAAAACTAAGGTTGCACAAAGTTCTATAATGTTGGAGTAATTCTCCTTTGTTCACATTACCCCTATTACCAATAAATATTAATAATGTGGTATCCTGGTTAAAATTGCATTTTATAACTTTTTTTATTATGTCAAATAAAGAACAGCCAGGCATACAGTAGTTCATTATTGAGTGTCCTGGATATCTATTTGTCAACAAGTGGCCTAAATCCTTTCCAATTTCATCACAAAATAATACTATTTCTGTATTTACATTCTTTTTAGGCAAACAGTTAGTAATTTCTATTGGCAAACATGCACTAGCAAACAGCTTGCAATTATTATTAAGGTACTCCTATCCCGATCTATAACCAGATAACCCAATAACCTAATATCATTATACCCCAATATCCTTACCTAATAGTGAAAAAGTCGAAATACAGATCCGTAGTCGATGACTGTAAGGAAATAGAAGATCAGACATATCTCTGTTCCGATGAAAACGTGGTACAGTACGCAGAGGAAACATGTATCCAACAGCCCATGTTATTACAACATAACTTCAGTAACTGCAAGCAACACCAGGTGCAGATAGAAGAAACCAAGGTGCAGCCTATATCCAGCATTCACTGGTTGATATACACGGAAAAGGAAACTATTGCAACGGAGCACTGCGAAGAGGAGACCCGCAGACACAATCTACGAGGCACATACATACTAGAGCCAAGTCAGCATTGTACCTTACAGATTGCTGATATCTCAATCACAACACCCATGAACACCAGTTTAGTCACCTTCAGACTGCCACCAGTACAAATGCCCGAACTACGCAGAGATGTCACACCGTCAGCCAAGCAGATGGATCTCAGAGGAGTAGATCTAGGTGACGCCAAGGAACTGCTGAACCAAGCCAAATACAGTGATAGTTTCAGTGATGGTGAAACTATTATAGTCAGTGACAAAATCTGTGTATGGACCATAAGTATTTACGCCATTATAATTGTATTCGTCATTGGGTTTTTGATTCAAAGAAGAGTTGACTAAGAAACTTAGACGAAATTCTCTAAAGACTACAGAGTTGCCTTTAGATAATTTCTCTCTAAGGGAGGGAGGAGTTAAGTGTGACGACCCTAACGCTATTCGCTTTATCATCAAATCCCCCTCCACCTCAAAGTAGCAAATAAGTAGTGCATAAGAATATTGTTAACTTAGCAATAATTAAATATAAATACATGTCTCCTTATTAGAATAGACATTACTATCTTAATTACTGTAACGCTGTTCGTCTAAATAAAGTTTATTTTTAATCTACTCAAGTGTCAATCACTTAATTAGCGCATTCCAAAGAGAGATAGACTGGACAAAGAAGGACGAGTGGATAAACCCAGAGCGGTGAGAGGGACATTGTAGAAGACGATTGTTGGTAGAGCGAAGATTTTTATTGTGAGGAAGGGAATTGAATATGAGAAGTCAGATAAGAAGGCGAAGTGGGTTTATCAATAAAAGAAAACAGGGTAGTCAAGGCCCTCAGCGGTCTACGCTGACGAATGGGTAACCATTTTAAAAGTAATCGATGAGTGGATACATGGTCATACTTACGGAGGTTGAAGACAAATCGAATGCAATTATTTAGAAGGCAGTCAAGTTTACTGAGTAGATCTGCATTCAGGTCATAGTAGTCAATCTCAAGATCACCATAGCCAAATATGGGAAAGATTAGAGACTGTACAACCATGGTCTTTATGTGAGCTGGGAGAAGATTTTTTAGCCGATACAGTGAACGCAACGTTCCGGTTACCTTTTGGCTGACACGCGTTATTTGTTTGCGCCAGTCAAGGCAAGTGTTGACGAGCAGACCAAGATCCTTAACCTCGGAGCTAAACGGAATTGGTACGTTTTCGGCGATTATGGGTGGAACAGTTAAGCTATCGAGCTTTCTCAAGCTATGGGGGCTCCCAAGTATGATAGCCTGACATTTGGCAGGGTTAACCGCCACACCGAATCGGTCTGACCAGTCTTTAATCATAATTAAATTCCAGTTTAGCCCCTCGATCGCCTCCGATATTTTGTCAACACCCACCTGACAGTATATCTGTAAATCGTCAGCGTAGAGATATACGCAGACTGAAGCTCGGTGGTTATAAGATTTATGAAAATGGAGAACAGAAGACGAGATAAGATACAGCCTTGAGGGACGCCAGCTGCAAGCTCACACCACCCAGAAGAGGAGTCTCCAGTACGAACTGACTGCTGACGTCCCCGAAGATAAGAGGAAAACCATTCCAGTACCTCGTGAGAGACCTTACGATAAGAAAGGATAGACAAAAGGATATCGTGATTGACGGTATCAAAGGCGTTGGAGAAGTCGATTAACACTAAAATAGTAACTTTAGTGTCCTCCGTTTCCCGCCTTATATCGTCAGTCACTTTAAGGAGAGCTGACACGGTACTGTGCTCGGGCCTGAAACCGGATTGAAACGGGCTGAAGAGGGAGTTGTGGTAAATAAAGTAGGACAGTTGTTTATGAACACAGGCCTCGAGCACTTAGGACAGGAAAGGAAGGATTGAAATTGGGCGAAAGTGACCGGAAAAAGTGGAATTGGTAATCAAGGAAGGTAAAACACCGGTGTAAAGAGAGAAGTTTATAACGTGGGAGATTATAGGAAGAAGTTGATCCAAAGCCGACACGATCATATGACGACTGATGTTATCGCAGCCCACAGCTTTGGATTTAATGGATAAGATAATCTTTTTGATCTCTACTGGGTCGACTGGGGTGAAGACAAAAGGTGCAATATTAGGACGCGTCAGACCAGCAAGGTAGCCGATAGTTTGACGTTTGGTTAGACTGTCTATCATAGACACAGTAGAAAAAAAGTGGTTTAGATCATCCAAGTTAATTGTGTTAGGAAGGTCTGAATGCCTCGATTTGCCGATACCTAGGGTCCCAAGGAATTTCCTGATATCGCCAGGAGAAGAAGAAGAAATATTATTTAGAATGTGGCGGCGTTTAGCGTTGCGTATCATCTTATTACACCGATTCCTAGCTGTCTTGAACAAGGTCCAATCAACTTATAGACTTGTTTCTCTTTGGAAATGGTGAGTAATCGTTTAAGGAAGAATTTCTCCTACTTATTTCAAACTCACTGAATTTCAGACTCGTTACATTTTGGAACTGGAACCCTTTACAATGTGTAAAGGGTTCCAGTTCCAAAGTGTAAAGATTATTTATTTTTCTACTTGATTTTCTAGTTAAAGACCATATTATTTGGTAATCAACTTAATTATGTAGGTGATCAATTTAGTATTATATAATATATCTATTAGGTAGGCAATAAGTTATATTTCAAAAAAGAAACGCTTGTCGTGGTATGTCTTGGTTGCCTTAGTGCCTCAGACCTCGGCTCTCGTACTTGAGTTCGTGGGTTCAAATCCGGGCAAGTAAAAATGTGACTTTTTCAATTCATTAGTACTTAGAAAATTGATCTTGTAGATCGCTGACATCGGTGGAGGCAACCTGGACTTAAAGTTTGAAATCGCCTACCCACCTTGAGCAAGCGTGGCTTAATGCTCAAATGCTGCCTTCTGTGTATGAAAAGGGGACTTAGCCTGGAGTGGGACAATAGCATGCCTGCCGTATTATTATTTAAAAGAAGATTTTTTTGTTGATGCAAGTTATTAAATTACATTATAGATTAAGATCATTCATGTTTGGCCTTAGTGGCGTACAAATATTTAAATTTCAATAATAAAAGTCATTGGATAAAGTTGGTAGTAAGTAGTTGATTGGAACAAAATAGTGAATCTCAATTTCGAAAACAAATAAATTAAATATATGATTGTTATTAAATTATCAATTATTATATGTCAATTAAAACTATCCAATGTCAAGATACGAAAGCTTCCTAGATGAAAAGCTTCCTAGAATTTCAATGGTAATATGTCTCCTATTACCTAGAAAAACATTGATAAAAGTTACGCTTATAATTTTTCTCACGGATCAAGTAAGAGACGAGGACAACATAAATTATTTCAAACTGAAATTAACTTCTGGGACTCGGACAAGAATGTTTGATCATTAATTCTGGAGGCATCAGATTAGGCTGGCACTTAATGACGCCTACGAATTTCCATTTCCACTCGTGTAACCAATATTAATGACTTCTCCTTATATCTGAACTTTAGTCATTTTAAACTTGGTCTTGAATTTTGAAAGCATGCCTAAAGGACAACCAGAACTCATATTTAACTAAAACTGAAACCACCGAAATTCATTTGGAAACTTTGTTATTGCTCAAAAAATTATTAGAGAGCGAATACGTTAATGTTATTTTCTCTTAAACATGGTTGATGTCTCTTGTTCTTAAACATTCTCATGGTTCTGTTTAAATACCGAGTCTGCGGTCAAAAGGTAAATGAAAACATTTGACCCGAGAATTTATTGTTAGCCAATAAAATGTCTACTGAATTCACAGACTACACTAATATTATAGTATACCGGAATCGGAATATTTCCACTCGTGTAACCAATATTAATGACTTCTCCTTATATCTGAACTTTAGTCATTTTAAACTTGGTCTTGAATTTTGAAAGCATGCCTAAAGGACAACTAGAACTCATATTTAACTAAAACTGAAACCACCGAAATTCATTTGGAAACTTTGTTATTGCTCAAAAAATTATTAGAGAGCGAATACGTTAATGTTATTTTCTCTTAAACATGGTTGATGTCTCTTGTTCTTAAACATTCTCATGGTTCTGTTTAAATACCGAGTCTGCGGTCAAAAGGTAAATGAAAACATTTGACCCGAGAATTTATTGTTAGCCAATAAAATGTCTACTGAATTCACAGACTACACTAATATTATAGTATACCGGAATCGGAATATTCCATCTCTCAGAGCAAGATAACCAAGTCTTGGGCACTTGCTTACCTTAGTAAAAAATATTGGACATTTAGCATACATTGGAGCCACAGATATAAATCTAACTAGAAGACTCGATAGTATGTAGTTCGCGTTTCAAAAAACTGAGTAAGAGTACGATCAATGATCTTAATTTGAGCTTTTCATTTAGCATTATTGGCACCGTATATCCACCGAAATCTAGAAAAATGCCTTTTTATGCCATATTGAGCAGTATAGAAAAAGTTGGCCGAGGCATTGGAAATGTTTTCTTTAATTGGTAAGTAAATTTGTTTTTAAACTGTGTGTGAAAAAGTGGCACGCTTGGTTTCCATACAGATGGAGAGACTTGCGTTATCCAGTTAGATTTATATCAGTGATTGGAGCGCTCGCTACCTTTGAGTGGAATGTCAAAGAAGTTCTTTCGAAGTAGATCCAAGTTTCGGTAGATTTTCATTGCAAACAATCTCTCAAATATTCAATAAAGGTTCCAGAATTATTAAAAACTGTTGGGTAAACGAAGATGATATCAAAGAATGAGAAAATAATTCGTAATACTAATTCTGATACACGTAACATTTATTTGGAATGATGTTGCGTCTGCAATTAATTATCATTACATGTAAAATATTGCTCAAACAAGGCACAATGTTGAAAATAATTCAAAAGGGAAAAATATTACGATAACATGTACTGCGTGCCATTTTCTTTGCAAAATCAGAAAATATGGTGCCATTTTCTGTAACATAGATACATTCATAAACTCACGACTTTTCTCATGGGGTGAGGCAGAAAATACAGAACGCCACCTGCTACGATCCTTACATAATCAGTTTGCTTCATTCTCGTTCATAAATCTAGTCATACACGCAGTACTGCGCACCAGGCCTTTCTGAAGAAGATCACCAATAAGACTAGTGCGTGTATTTTATTTATTCCGCTACACAAATATATAAAAACACAGAACCCTGAAAAGGTCCCTGAAAGATAATCCTGAAGAAAATCCCTTAGCTAGTTAAGCACAAATAAAACACGCTGATTTGCTTGATTTAATTTTACATAACCCCTGTCACTTAGCGGCGATCAGTAATTGGCTGTGGTATTTTGAGTTCAAAAGGACGCCTCCATCAATAGGTTCTAAATAAATTGATTGGATTTCCACTACAAATGGGGAACGCTACTGTTTCGTATTTTCAAAGTTAATCGTTGAATGGGACCGCTCTCTAAATCACTATTTTTCATTATTTATTTCAAACTTCGTGTACAAAGGTACAATGCCGGCTTTAATGCCTTAGGCATTCTCTACCGGTCAACCAAGGGTGGTGCAGAGATAACATTGCAGGTGCATTATTTAAATTGTGACAAGCAAGTAAAACAAAGAAATACTAATAATAAGTTGTTTAAAATACACATACATATATATTTATATAATACATACCTAAATAAATATGTATATACTATTCGTGGATCAATAGCGATTTATTACCTATAGTAGCTAAATTAGCACAAAATAACCCTAGATTTACTGAAATATTTTTGTTTTAGTACTTGAAATTCTATTTACATATAGAGTATTATTTAACATATAAGTATAATGAAACCCTTACTCAAGCCGAACATAAACATTCTTCCTTGAATTTATGCCCTTTCCCACAAACTCTAGTAGGTAAAGCCAGGTGAGACGTATGGTTTTATAAACGAACAAGTTTTTCTACTGACAATGTTGCTCGATCGTCTTGAAAATCCATGTTTTTATTATAATTTCCCTAGAGCTTTCGCCGCCGTGGATTATGTCCGAGGGGTAAAAGATCAACGGATTTGTCCCTCCTTATTTACACCTGGTGTTTTTGCTTTCCCCTCTATTTCTGACCGTCACCGACCACCAAAAACAATTGGCGTTTTCGGTATGGTGGAGCGGACAGATTTGACCTTGCCTTGTCTCCCAGTAAGGTGATGATAATCTGGTCTCTTTTAACGCCACCAAAACACATGCGTGTCTTTTTACCACTAAAAGGAATCGTTTCGATCATAATCCTACTTTTTAGGGTACATCTGTTCCTGTAACTGATCAGCTCGAGCTTCTAGGCATGGAGTTGACATCCAGTCTCAACTTCAGCGCCTCCATTGAGTACATAGCCATAATTACGGCCAAAAAACTGCACCCTAAATAGAGTGTAGCTATAGTTTACGCCTGGACAGCTTTTAGCTCGATCCTGCATGTAGTATTGCAGCCACCTTTGGGATGGCTCATCTAAATATATGGCAAAGTATGATGTAGATACTCAGTGCCTCCAAAATGATTTATTATATAAGGAGTGTTTACTGAAGGATATTTTTGAGAAATATCAAAGTTCACAACAGCAATTGAGTGCGCTTGTTTGAGGCCGGGGAAGTTTTGGACTTAGTGAAGTACAATGCAGAGAGGTATGACTCTCTGACTAGTGTCTCATGTAGCTGTGCCAACTATACACCACCCACCCCGCTGCAAGGTACACCGCTACATTATTGTCGCCACCAATGTTGGCGCTTCCAGAAAAAATCTGTGTACCCAATTCACAGGAACATAAAACAATAATGTTTAGACACGTAATAGGTTCTGGCTTTGGAAAAATATTAAATAATTACCTTAGCTACAGTTCTATAAATCATTGCTACTATAATATTAGTTTTAAGCAAATGATTAAAAAAATTATAAATTCTAATATGGATTATTCTACAATGGTTTTGCTGTTAGATACTGGCATTACCAAAAAGGACATAGAGGGAGGTATTGACACCTTGGTAGGATTTAATTTAAGAAAGCTGTTGTGCTTTTCCATACTCTGATAGTTTCTCAGAACAGGAGAACAATCGTATTTTTAAATTAAATAACATTTTGCAAATGTTGACTTGTCATAATGACAAATTATTAAATGATAAATGATTTTATTTATGTAAGTTGGTTTATACAAACACTTTTACATGTCGAACATATTTTTTAAAACTAGATGAGGTCGGCGTTTCCTATCTGACTACTCTGAGAAGAAAGGCTGAAACAAACTCAGAGGTTACAGTCTCTTTTAAAGTCCAGACAAAATATTGGTTAGATCATGTGAAGACCATGTAGACTGATGTCTGAAATGGCCTTTTGAGGAAAGAACCAGCCAGATTGAGTGGACCTGTCCAGTCAGTGCACGCATTTGTCAATAACCGAGCAGCTCAACTCAGAATTTAAGGAGCTCAACGATTCGACGAACAATACCAAAGAAAGGACATTCGGGTAGGCCGCATAAACTACTCAAACTGCCAGACCATGATTAAAAACTAAGATAAATTTAAATTAAAACAAAAATAATGATCCACATAGTCTTCACATTCACAATAATTAAAATAAAATAATATAATACTTTAAAAAGTAAATATTCTTGTCATTGCAAGAAAAACAAGAAAAAAAAAATATAATAACAAAATTCACGGTGCAAAATATAATAAAAAAACAAAATTAATTGCAGCAGCTCAATCCCAAGCCTTTTTGTCATCAAGGTAATCTTTAGTTGCATAAAACGCTTTCTGGCACAACTTACGTTTAATGAAAGATTTGAATTTATTAAGACTTAGATCTTGTACGTGGCAGCTTATTATAAAAGCGTACACGTTGACATCTAAACGAGTCACCTATTTTCTTGAGCCTTGTTGTAGGTACTACAAATTTGTGTTTGTTCCTAGTATTTATGTTATGGATATCACTGTATTTTTTAAACAATTTTATATTTTATGGGCATATAAAAGATTTTCATAAATATACTGAGAAGGCACAGTCATTACATTAATCTCCTTAAATTTCTCTCTGAGAGAGTGTCTTGGGCTTAATTTATAAATTGACCGAAGAGCTCTTTTCTGCAAAACAAAGATAGTCTGGATGTCGGCGGCATTTCCACACAACAGAATACCGCACGACATTACACTATGAAAATAGCTAAAGTATACTAAACGGGCTGTCTCTATGTCATATTATTTTTTGACGGGCGACTAAAAGCGAAAACTATTTACACCATGTTCGTATTTAGCTATTGGGCGATTCCAGGCATCCGTAAAAGCAGGGAAAAGCTATATAAACTTTATGGCCTAAAGCAACATATGAATAAATATATTGCGAATTATTCAAAAACCTTTAAAATTGCATGCAAAATAGCTAAAGCGCTGTATATAAGCAATAAAATTAAATCAACAGAAGATATTTGGGGACTATCTGTAAAAGTATGTAAATCAATCATTGAAACTATTGTGCCCTATTTAGCTTTCATATTTAACACTAGTGTCGATCAAGGAGTTTTTCTGGACCTTATGAAACACAGTAAAGTAGTTCCATTGTTGAAATCCGGGGATAGCAAAGAAGCCAATAATTAAAGTAATTATTGGCTTAAATTAAGCCAGTGTCAATTCTGCCGGTTCTCAGTAAAGTCTTCGAAAAGTTAATGCTCAACCAATTGTTGCGTCATTTTAACAAACATTCCATCTTTCATGATCAACAGTACGGTTTCACCAAAGGGCGTTGCACAACTGACGCTGGCGTCACCCTAATAAAGAAAGGAGTAAGTATGGAGATTGTTGTCCACTGCTGGACATAGGCCTCCCCCAAGCGTCGCCACATTGACCGGTCCCGTGCGTCCCGCATCCAGCGGATCCCTGCAACCTTCACCAGGTCATCGGTCCACCTGGTGGGAGGCCTTCCAACGCAACGTCTTCCGGTTCGCGGTCGCCACTCCAGAACCTTTTTGCCCCATCGGCCATCCGTTCTGCGAGCAATGTGCCCTGCCCACTGCCACTTAAGTTTGGCAATTCTTCGGGCTATGTCGGTAACACTGGTTCTCTTGCGGATCTCTACATTTCTGATTCGATCACGTAAGGAAACTCCGAGCATAGCCCTCTCCATTGCCCTTTGGGTGACTGTAAGCTTTCTGATGAGGCCCATTGTGAGCGACCACGTCTCAGAGCCATAGGTCATAACTGGCAACACACACTGGTCATAGACTTTCGTCTTGAGACACTGTGGTAAGTTGGACGTGAAGATACCGCGCAACTTCCCGAACGCTGCCCAGCCGAGTCGGATTCGACGGTTGACCTCTTTCTCGAAGTTGGCCCTACCCAACTGGATCGTTTGTCCCAGGTAGACATAGTCATCCACAACTTCGAGTGTAGAGTCTCCGACCCTAATAGGAGTGGGTGTGACATGGGCATTCATTGTTGTGCGTTCTTCTACATAACAATCTACTTTTCCGAATGCACGGTAAAATCAATTTTATTTTATTACTTGTAAATTTTAACTTTAATGTTTAATTGTCTGACTTTCAAAAGTGCCGCTTATTGGCCTAGTTGAATAAATATATTTGACTTTCTTTTTTTTGGAAAATGTCTTACATAAAGCTATTTGGATCCTCTGATTTGGTGCTCGAAATACATCCGCATTAAAATGAAAATCTTCCGATTCAACACACACATCAAATATAACATCACGCCTCGAATTCCCAAAGGGATGCACAAAGGTGTACAATGTAAAACCATATTTTGCCAGTTATGGTTAAGTCCTATGTAAAAGGAAGCGAAATCATTGATTTAATTAAATTTCGTTTACAAATTAAAAATAAAATTTCAATATTTTACAAGCTTTTATTTAGTTTCACTTGTGCACGTGTCTGTAATCTTTTTTTATTATATGTAGGCCCGCGCTTGAACACTATCTCACCTAAAAAGCGATGATGTGGTCGACAGTTTAGAACGCTTATCTAGAAGTAACCTATTCACTCTTGACTTAAAATTGTAGCTATCGGGAAACACAGACTCCGGCAGGGAATTCCACTCCTTAGCTGTACGCATAGTGAAACTATTTTCTAAACATTTAGTGCATATGAGTGGGATGTCCACCATGTACCGATAACGCATCGCCGTACGTCTTGCAAGTTAAATTTTACCCACTTCCCAGTGTCCATTGAGCTAAAACTTTGAACACTCGTATGTTTTTCGTCACAATGCAACTTTTTATTTAAAAGCTTCTTAAAAATACAAAAAAATACTTGTATCCATTAAAAACTAGAGGAGTTCGGTGTTTCCTAGCTGACAACTCTGAAAATAAATAGCAAAACAAGCTCAGAGATCCAAATCTCCTTTAGAAGTTCATACAGATTGTCATTAAGCGTTCACAAAACTGGACTCTGAGCTGCTAATAGATAAACCGATATACCTAAAGGACAAAGGTTTCATTGCATCACCTTCCTGTCCTTGTACCATGTTATTTCTTACGTTCTACGTTATAAAGATGACGTTTGAATTAATGTGAATTATAAATAATTACCTAAGCCTCCGGTATATTAGTTAATTTGGTATTTCGAAACAGAATTATTAATGTGTGTAGTCGTATCAAAGAAACCGCACCGACTGATGAATAAATAATTTTATTTTTTGTTTCTCCGGACGACGTTCCCTTGTGACTAATATTTCATGAAGGCGCTAAGTAATAGCCTCACCTAACTTAAGTGAAGATATTAAAGGAAGTTCATCTTCTAAATCTTAGTGAGAGTCAAAAATGCAATGTTCCATCAGTTCTCGGCTTAAGATCCTATGTTAGTCCCAAAAACCCTGGTAACTTAACTGATTTTTATTTATAATTCAAATAATATATACAATTGAATATTTCTAATCTTATGATTAATAACAGAACAAAAAAAAGCTTATTGCGCATCAAAAAATTCGTCCGCATTTTTTGAAGCTTTTTTGCATTGCCACGTTGAATGGCAATGCTGATTCTCTGACTAAAGAAAAGGCCAGCCCTCTGGTCAGGCGAACAGTCGACTAACCGTTTACTTATGTCTCGAAACACTCGGTGAGCACTTGGACCCCAGGACCTAATGTCTCAACCCCAACTGGCTCAAACATATAACTGCCAATAAGGTTATTATATTTCCGCCGTTTGAGGTTTTCTGCACCAGCAGCAGCCGTCCCAGCACAGCCCGTCGTGCTAAGAAGATGGCATGGCGCAAGGGTATCGACACATGTTGCATCCCACCAAAGGCCTACCCAACTTTCATGGCATTATGGTCATCCCATCCGGTCTCTTCCCATCGTCACGCGCCAAGCCATTGGGTTCTAAAACAGCAGGCACCCCGGCGGTGACAAGAGCTCGACGTATGATGTCATTATGCTGGCGTGCCGTGCTTTCCGACCAGCGCTACTGATTTTTTGCACTTGATGAAGTACTTATCTACCAAAATAGATTGGATCCTAGATATTCATATCAGGGAAATCTAACTAAGTTACCTTGATAACTGTTTCGTTTGTTTGGTTGATTACATGTTTGTAAAAGGTAGTCTCTGTAAGTACGTATATGATGATATTACAAAAGGACATTGGGTGTGGTCCAAATATTATCCAGACATGGGAGTCCTTTCAAATGTTTATTGGCATCAATTAATACATAAAAAATAAACCCCAGGGTTAATAAATTAGGGTTAGGGTCTGATCAGATCTGTACCATAAACGTGACGAATCTAAAGGTTCTGCACAAGATGATGATGTCCAAGGACGGCACTTTCAAATAGTTGTTGTTTTATTATGTTGAATGGTGTGGTTAGTCCAATATCCCAGAGCTCCCAGAAGTTACTAACTTGTTCCTGCGTATAATGTTTGGGAGTGAGTATTGTAAGTACGTAGATACTTCGAACAAACGCAAAATAATCTAAGATCTGGTCGCCATCTCGAGTGAGTTCATATTCAGATGGCTAAAACAACATTGACTGGGTTTGGACTTTGAAATGTTTATTAACACAACTTAAAAATAAATTTGAAAAAGAAATAAGGACCTCACTCGAGGTGGCGACGAGCTCTTTAACTATCGTGTTTACTAATAAGACGCTTAATATTATTCAATTATTTAACAATATTCTGTAGATCGTATATAAAAGTTATACTTAGAATTAAGGAAAACTTTTTTAATCTTTTTGCGTACCCTAAGCGCCTGGCCTAATCGGCCGTCGATCCAAGATAGCAGGCATGCGTATGTTCAAAGTGCATACTTACAATATTCATTCCCAAAGATTATGTGCAGGAACAAGTAAGTAACGTCTGGGTGCTTTGGGATCTTGGACTAACAACACCATTCAACATAATAAAACTTCGGCTTTTTGAAAGTGCTGTCCTTGGACATCCTAATCTTGTGGCGTTTCATTAAAAACATTTCGAATTCGTCACGTTTAGGTACACAACTGATCAGACCCTAACTTTTAACCCTGGGATTGTGTTTTTATTTTTTTATGTATAAATTGATGCCAAGAAACATTTGAAAGAACTCCCATGTCTGGACAGCATTTAGACCAGCTCCCATACATAGTTGCTCAATGTCCTTTCCTTCATTGATAGAAAGCTACATTTTCACTGAGTTTAATTAGACAAATTGTATCTTGTATGATGCAAATTTTCTGCGAGAGTCACTGCAAAGCTCTTGGAAAAGGCGAATCTTAAGTATATGGCCCAGAACTATTTATTAATCAGTTTCCATTCTCAAACTATAAGCCTTAACTACAAAGGTACTTCAGAACGTTAACAAGAACGTCTAAAACATATCCAATCAATTGAAAATTATTAGGGTCCAGTAGAATTAATTAAAGTTTCACAAACACTGTATTTGAAGGTCCTAAACTTTAAGTTTAAGACCTTTCGACCTGACGTTAAAATCACTTCGCATCGGGCAGATGGTTAGTTCTACTGAAATTTTCACCATAATCACTGTTGCTGACGCTAACTTAGGTTTAACAAGCCTTGTCTTGTAACTTAGGTTGTTCACTTTCACCTTTTCGATTTTCTGAGAATTTCTTTAGTTTGTGTTCCAAGCTTAAGTAACAGCCTAAGGGTGACCAATCACGAATACTTGGCAGAGTACAGTCAAAGGAGTATTGATCGTTTTCATGAAACCAATTTTAAAAGTTTTTTCAATAACCAATAGTCACCTTTAACTTTCAAGTCCAATATTCTTGAACTAAATAAAAAGCATTCAAACGTGAAGATTTTATAAAGTTGTGTTTTAATTTTGTTAAATTGCTAACTAATAGGTCCCTAATTTAACAAAAAATTACACGTTTTCGCTTCGTAGTACTTTAATAAGGCTTCGTCTTTTATCAGCTGAAAAGGCGATACAAGGCTTCACAATCGAACCGAAGAACCAATTGAAACAATTAGTGGCTAATTGTTTCAATTGGTCCTTCGGTTCGATTGCCGTCAGTACTAATTAAGAAGTTGTGTTTGGAATTTTGTTAATTGAACAAAAGGATATCCGGCCCCGATAATGAGAATTGTACGCAATTTGCAAAACAAAGGACAGGAAAGCCCAAAATTATTCCTTTACAGCCGACGAAAATCATCTCATTACATAGGTATTTTTTATATTTAGACCCAGAATAGTAATTCGAGCGAAATAATTTGACTTGAATTTATGGCTCATTATATTCGAGAGACAGCGTTTTGTAGCAACATTTTCGGCTCTTTCCTGGAAATGCCTCATAAAATATGTTTCTTCTGTCGGTATTCACACATGGCTCGTCAACAGATAAGCCCGTATGTACTAATTTTGCCCGGAATAATAACAATCCTTCACGAGTTTAAATTGTTCCGAAATTCTGCTGGGAGTGCAGGCTGGCAGCCTGCTTTAGACGTACAAGAACAAACCAAGAAACGTGCAGTTAAATAAAGCTAATTTTTATTGCAGTGGTTTTATAGTCGTTAGGAAGTATACGTGCGCGTCATTAAACTTATGTTTAGTTTTTCATATCTTCTTTTAGTTATTTACAAGCCCTCTGAGATATAACAAATTTAGATTAATATCAGTAAAAACTGCTTGAATCTAATAGTTCTGGTAAAACATTCAAATTACATCATCATTTCAACCTAAAGACTGCTGACCATAGGCCTCCATTGAGTGTCGGTACAACCAATCCTGTGCATCCCGAATCTAGCAAATTCCGTAGCCTTCACAAGGTCATCAGGTGGGAGGCCCTGCAAAGCTGCGTCTTCCGGTACGCGGTTGCCACTCCAAAACATTTCGGTCCCATCGACCACCCATTCAGCAGATAAGCATATCTTCATATCTGATTCAATCACGCAAGGGCTCATCAAACTCCGAGCACAGCCCTCTCCATTGTATTCTTACAATAAATAATAAAACCTGCCACAGAATAGGAAACAATTAACCTTTCTTATATAATTAGTCTTCTTCGCAGTCGTTAATAGACTTGAATTAAATAAACTACGACCACAAGCTAGGCACCTTTAATACGGTACAAAAAATAAAACGCAAACGAAGAACGGTGCATTATTCAACGGGGACTTACGGCGATCCAGTGCAATGCCGCAGTCAATGGAAAAGCAGCGGTTTTTATAACCAGGGAGAAATAATGACGGTTTTTCCAGATGTATTTTCTTATGTTTGGTTGTATTATGGGAGCTTATAATGGATATGAATCGTAGCATGATGGTACGCTGCGGTACCTATGTTAGAGTTGCGTTAGGATTCTTAACAATTCCGTAATATTATACATGTGCTTCAGATAGAAATTGGCTTTATATACGTATATTATCTGTACAAACTCTTCAACCTTCATAATAGAACATTTCTTCTCAGGGTGTTAAAGACATTTGTTTAAGGGGTCGTCCAATACTGAAGCCAGCCACGACAGCCTGCCAGCCTACACGAATGGGCGAAAAATTATAATTATTATGGCTTTCTCGGCAAAAACTACTAAAATAAATATTTACTTTCATCAGGGAAACTGAGTATTTACTACTAATATTCAGTTTCCCTGATGTAAGTAATCGTAGGGTTAGACCTATGTAGTCTTGAAATAAAGTGTGTATTTGAATACCTATAGATCCACTTAAAATTCAGTTAAATAAACTAACTCATGTTTTACGAATGTTTTTCACGCGACCAGCTAGTTTGAACTGTGTTGCATAATTGTATTGTCGTCCTCAATGATTAATGTATTATGTGTGAGTTAAAAACTGCTGGCATTTAGTATTGCCCGTGACTGTAAATAAGAGTACCTACCCAAACCAGACTTCGTTATATATAAAAATACTTAAAATTAAAGAAATATATTAATTTTGGACACGCACAGGAAATACAAAGATAGAATGAAATACAATTATTAAAAAACAGTAGGTACACTTATAAGATACACGCACTGTACAAAAATAACAATAAACTAGCAACTAATATCAAACAGAAATTCAAACGAAAGAAAAACACATATTAATATAAAAACCGGCCAAGTGCGATTCGGACTCGCGCACCGAGGGTTCTGTACAAATCTTAGCTTAAAGGCATTATACATGAGTATTTGATATGAATTTCAATTTAATACCTCTACGCGTTCATGAGGAAAGGAGTAGTAAGTTTAAAATTAATAAACAAATTTTAAATAAAAGATATAACTAAAAATTTACGGTTTCCGCAATTTTTCTTGTGCTTCGTACCAAACGTATTCTGAGTTTACGGGAAGTACCCTGTAGGTTTTGATTCCCTTGCAAGTGTCGAAAATTTGCAGCATAAACGGCTGTATCTTTTGATTGCGTAGCTTGAAATTTTGATTTTTCACAGCTTAAAGGGACAGTAGACTTGAGTAAGAGTAGAGTATTTGATATCATTTTCAGCTTGATACCTCCACGCGTTCCTGAGAAAAAGGGTCTTGACAGACAGGCGGACGGACGGATAACAAAGTTATCCTAAAAGGATTCTGTTTTTTCCTTTTGAGGTACGGATCCATACAAATATAAAAACGACCTGTACAAAGCTAAAAACCGCCTATCGCAGCTGGCTGCGTCACGATTGCATTCATCAAAGGGTTAGTCAGAAGTTAAGGGGCAGAATACCGAAAATAGGCTTTCTTTTAAAAAAAAATAGCCAAGTCTATTAAAGATGAGGCAGCGGAAAAAATATATGTTAATCTTGATCATATTTCTGAAAACATCTTTGTGGCCGAAACACGTTTAAGAACAAGAACCTCGATAATTGAACGGCAAAGAAACCTCCTACCGTATTACTTAAAATTATTGTTAATTGTACCAATGTAGGTTACATTGGTACAATTAACAATAATTTTAAGTAATTCATATTATTATATTGTATGATAAAGTCTATACAGATTCCATCGTGCTTCTCTTTCCATCCATTGCAATTTGACAATTCTTTTTTTTTGTTATTGGTAGGCTCACGTTTGACCACTATATCACCTGATGGTAAGCGATTATGTGATCGGCGATGGGCACGCTTGCCTAGAAGTAACCTATTCACTCTTGACTTAAAGACTCCCAGGTTGTAGCTATTAGGAAATAACAGACTCTGGCAGTGAATTCCCCTCTTTAGCTGTACGCACAATAATAGTATTCTAAAACCGCTTTGTGCGTACGGGTGGAATGTCCACCATATACCAATGACGCATCGCAGTTTGTCATTTTCGTCTGATAATGGAACGGGCTAGGTGGAATTAAATTGTGCAGTTCCATCGCATACTCCCCGAAATGTAATCGATAAAAAACGACAGGCTGGCAACTCAGCGCCGATGTTCAAGGCTCTGGAGCCGTGTCTCGACCAGTTTCTCATTGCCATTGAGCCTCTTGGCCCGTTTTTCTATCGATTCAAGTGCATCAAGCTGATTCGTCCCAGACATTAGAGCAGTACTCCACGCATGAACGAACTTGCGCTTGATACAAGTTAAGCAGCTGTTCTGTCGTGAAGTACCTTCTCACCTTCGCAAGGATCCCCAACTTTTTGGTGGCCAGCTGAGCTTTTGCCTCAATGTATGGACCAAAATTGAGGGTACATGTCAACGTAATGCCTAGAAGCTCAAGATGGTCCGTTATCGGAACAGTCACATCCCGGAAAGAAGGAGCCGGGTGAAATTGGCTCCTTTTTGCGGAAAAACTGACCAGATTGGCACAGCCCCATTCGGAGACTGCCTTCAAGTTCAAGCGCTCAACCATGACCTTCAGGTGAGACCAGATCTGAGGCCCAGTAGCCTGTGCGTCAGACACGTACCTCTTAGCAATTCTGTCGTCTGCATACCCAAAGGTTTAAGCAGATCGTTTATGTGGAGCAAGAACAATGTTGCTGAGAGTACCGACACCTGAGGAACCCCAGCATAGTAAAGCTGGGGTTCCTCAGGTGTCGGATATTAATCCAGTTGGCCAGACGAGCAGCCATCTATGACCACTCGCATGGTCCAATCCCTAAGGAAATCCGTACTCTTACATAGGATGGACCAGCAACACCCTACGGACGTCCTTTTGGTGTATGCGAATTTCCGACATGAACGTCTCACATCCATCAATATAGGCAGGGGGCCGCGCATCTCCAGAATTTAGACGGTAAGATTCACAAAAAGAGAGCCAATCACTCACCGACGAACTCCATTCCCCGACGCAAGACATCCATTACGACGTCCGCGCATTGCGAAGGATCAGCCGAAATTCATTTGGGAAATTATTATCCGGGCGAAAAATATACTGAATGGGCGACTATTATACTAAGTAACGATTTATCCGGCTGCGGTAATAATACTGTTACATACTTTAATTGTGTTTGGGGTTCTATTATTCTTTTGCAAATAGCAGAACAACCGACCAGGTGACATCGCTGTGCAGCGCGTTTCAACGAATTAGTCCAAGAACGAGCGAAGCGAAGTCGGCAACTAAGGGTACCCCGACACGGACAGGTTAGGTTTGAAGGGGATGACGGGAGCGAACTCAGCTCCCGTCATCTCCTTGATGTTAGGTTACTTTAGACCCTGCAGACAGAAATAGAATACCCGCGTAGCGGGGCTCCGTCGACAAATATTTATTTTCAAGTCGCTGTATTCGCCCACTTAATATTTTGAATACCTTTAATTTGAATCTATTTTCGCTCATTTAAATACTATCCAATTCATTTGTGACCATAAATAATATCAGTAAATCAGTATGGATTTACTGAAAATACCACAGATAATATAATACTACAGTACCGATACCAATCCCATACAAAGAAATGTCATGTTTTCTCCATATTTTTAATAGGCGGCAGCACCAGTGAATCATTAATAGCCCGAGACTGTAGTTTTCTAACGCCATCTAGTAGTTTGCCTAGATACTAAATGGTATCGATAAATATAGCAGTTTGACATCGCGAGCAATCGCATCATGTGTTCAGAGACGTTATTTTTGCCAGTTGTCCTTGAACGCTATTTATCTATACTTCTATACTAATATTATAAAGAGGTAAAGTTTGTGAGTTAGTGAGTTTGTGAGTTTGTGACGTTGTAAGGGGTAATCTCTGGATCTACTGAACCGATTTTGAAAATTCTTGCACCGATAGAAAGCTACATTATTCCTGAGTGTCATAGGCTATAAAATATTTTCAAAAAAAATAGAGATCCTTATGAAAATTGCAATAATGTAACCCAAGGTAGCAAAATGTTGTCTGTAAAATACATTATTTGGCGTGCGCTGAGAAAACTATTGATGATAGATACAAATTAGTAGGTAGGGTAGGTAGGATAGGCAGGTTAGGCAGGGTAAGCAGAGTAGGCAGGGTAAGCAGAGTAGGCAGGGTAGGCAGGGTAGGCATGGTAAGCAGAGTAGGCAGGGTAGGCAGGGTAGGCAGGGTAGGCAGGATAGGCAGGGTAGGCAGGATAGGCAGGTTAGGCAGGGCAGGCAGGGTAAGCAGAGTAGGCAGGGTAGGCAGGGTAGGCAGGGTAGGCAGGGTAGGCAGGGTAGGCAGGATAGGCAGGGTAGGCAGGATAGGCAGGGTAGGCAGGAAAGGCAGGGTAGGCAGGGTAGGCAAGGTAGGCATGGTAAGCAGAGTAGGCAGGGTAGGCAGAGTAGGCATTGTAAGCAGAGTAGGCAGGGTAGGCAGGGTAGGCAGGATAGGCAGGGTAGGCAGGAAAGACAGGTTAGGCAGGGTAGGCAGGGTAAACAGAGTAGGCAGGGTAGGCAAGATAGGCAGGGTAGGCAGGAAAGGCAGGGTAGGCATGGTAGGCAGGGTAGGCAGGGTAGGCAGGATAGGCAGGGTAGGCCGGGTAGGCAGGGTAGGCAGGTTAGGCAGGCTAAGCAGAGTAGTCAGGGTAGGCAGGATAGGCAGGCAAGGCAGGAAAGGCCGGGTAGGCAGGAAAGGCAGGGTAGGCCGGGTAGGCTGGGTAGGCAGGATAGGCAGGGAAGGCAGGATAGGCAGGGTAGGCAGGAAAGGCAGGAAAGGCAGGGCAGGCAGGATAGGTAGGGTAGGCAGGGTAGGCTGGGTGGGCAGGGTAAGCAGAGTAAGCAGGGTAGGCAGGGTAGGCAAGATACGCAGGGTAGGCAGGAAAGGCAGGGTAGGCAGGGTAGGCAGGAAAGGCAGGGTAGGCAGGATAGGTAGGATAGGCAGGGTAGGCTGGGTAGGCAGGGTAGGCAGGGTAGGCATGGTAAGCAGAGTAGGCAGGGTAGGCAGGATAGGCAGGATAGGCAGGATAGGCAGGGTAGGCAAGAAAGGCAGGGTAGGCAGGAAAGTCAGGGTAGGCAGGGTAGCCAGGGTAGGGGCAGGGTAAGCAGGGTAGGTAGGGTAGGCAGGGTAGGCAGGGTAGGCTGGGTAGGCTGGGTAGGCAGGGTGGCCAGGGGTAGGCAGGATAGACAGGGTAGGCAGGTTAGGCAGGGTAGGCAGGGTAGGCAGGGTAGCCAGGGTAGGCAGGGTAGGCAGGGTAGGCAGGGTAGGCAGGGCAGGCAGGGTTGGCAGGTTAGCCAGGGTAGGCAGGGAAGGCAGGGTAGGGGCAGGGCAGGCATGGTAGGCAGGGTAGGCATGGTAGGCAGGATAGGCAAGGTAGGCAGGGTAGGCAGGGTAGCCAGGCAGTTGACGGGAGCGAAGCCCCGAGGGTCAGCTAGTTACTTCATATTCGTAATAATAACAATAGTTATGATCGGGACAGACTCCGTTCAAACCGCGGTAACTTCTTAAAACTGTCTTTGTTGGTCGCATTGTGTGCCGATTTTTACGATATGCACGAATATTCCAATTCAGTAAAAGCTATAGAATTCCTTGCAGAACTAAATGTATGTAGGTAGCTTGCTTCCTCGCCAACGGAACGACATGAAGTAGGTACCTACTTCATTTAATTTTATTATTTATTAAAAGGGTTATCCATTTTTATTTTAGGTAGGTACTTAGATAAATACAGAACAGTATGTTTTAACAAAAATGTTTACTTTTAATACTTTAGTTGGTACGTATGCGTAGCATGGGAAACTTGAACAAATTTGATGTAATCTAGAATCAAACTTAATGCGACTCGCAACAGTTACTACATAATAAAAAATAATTGTGCCAGCGGATGTTAGGCGTGTGCAGCAACTTATACGTGTGTTCCAAGCCGCCATTCAGTTTGAAAGGGACTGTACGAGTAGTGGAGACGTATAATCACAAGGACAAAAATTACTTTATGACGCACGATTCCTATTAACTAACGGAACATCGCGTCGATACAAACTTAAAAGCGGCTGTAAAAATCGCTACTCACTGGGGAGTACCTCACTCCTAACCCCCGCTGTCACTGGAATTGCTTCTGCACAACCGCGCACCGACTCGCGGAGTGTTTCGAGCCACCATTAAGTTTGAATCAAACTGTATTAGCTAAATCATCAGTCAGTCAACAAGGAAAAACATGCTATATCATGCGCGATTCCTATTTACTTACGGATCGTTGGTTCAAACTTAATGATGTTTTAAAAAACGCTACTCGCTGCGCAGTCCCCTACCCCTCACCCCCGCTATCGAATCCCGGGAAGTATTTCGAGCCGCCATTAAGTTTAAATCAAACTATACCTACTATGCGTCGCGTAAACTCGGACGGCAAGCGGCACACGCATCGCGTTATCTCTTGTTTAATATCCCGTGCGAGTTGAGGTGGACCTAGCGCGATACGAGTCCTGTTCCACCGCGGTATCTAGTTCGGGTTCTAATTCGATCGGATCCTATTTGACCTCGGGTTGTTTGTAAACAAGCTGCACAAAAAATGATTTTAACTATTACACTAAGAAGTATATAGTTAAAATTACGACTATAATTAATCATATCTTTTGAATTACGCCTATGGTTCAAAATGGTTCTAACGATGGTTGTATGGTTTAGGGCAAATTGGTAGAAACGCCATCTATTGCAATGTGATCAAAACAAAACCAAAAGTCGATGACTACTTTTAACTATTTTAACATATCTACAAAGTCTTCACTTATCTTATTTGTTCAAAAAACCTGATTAATGAGTGTAAATGGATAAATTAACATTAAAGGAGAAAGTTTAGATTTTACTAATCTTATTTCAGCCTAAATGCGCTGTTTAACATTTTTAAGTGATAGTTACTTTCACAATTGTTAGCTATGCTGCCATCTATGATCTATGAAAACCAAAACTAAGGTAACAAACCAAACTTTCAAAGTCGAGCGGCAAAATTTCGCAGTTTATGCATACTAAATATAAAACTAATAATAAAAGAAAAATGGAGCTTACCAAGAATTGAGGCAATCAGACCATAGCCCTGCAGCTAAAAACCCGACTTCAAGAGGACGGTGCATCAGTAAAAGGAAAAAAAAACGGATTTAGTTAAAAGGTACGAATGTGAATGCAAACTATTTATGCCAAAAGCCTTACCAAAGACCTAAACGCCGATTCTTCGTTACCACCCTTAAACATTTCGAATAAATATATATAGATTTATTTATGAAGGTGAGTTGTAAAAGCATATATTAAATATCTTTGTTTTGATTTTTCTTACTCTATAATTAGGAATCTTTGTCATTGAATCATAATTAAGTTTATTGGCACTTGATATTATTACATTTCAATTACAACCTACTGCCTTCATTCTTTCAGGTTTGATCCAAACAGAAAAAGGTTTGAAAATGTACATCAATGCGTATCTGCTGCACTTTAGAATGGCATTTGCAGCTTATTATGTTTTATTGCGCCACCCGGTCTAAGACCTCCATTAAATATCAATACCTATCTTTACAACATAAACAAAATAGATATATTATTATTATTGTTATGTGTTATCTGGATGAAAACAGAATTTAACATCTAGAACACAGACACAAAATTTGTGTTGAGCACAGATATACATCTAACTAGATAACGCAACGCCCTCCGTCTGTATGAAAACCAAGCGTGCCACTTTTTCACAAACAATTTAAAAACAAATTTACTTACCAATGCAAAAAAACATTCCCAATGCCTCGGGCAACTTTTCCTTAGCATTATTTACAGCTCAATATGGCATAAATAGGCATTTTTCTAGATTTCGGTGGATTTCCGGTGCCGATATTGCTAAACGAAAAGCTCAGATTACGATCATTTATAGTAACTTCACTCCGTTTTGTGGCACGCGAAGTACATACAGTCGCGTCATCTAGTTAGATGTATGTCTGAGGTTTTGAGTGTTGTTATTTTCCATGAATGCCATAACATAGTATCACACCTATTTTCAAGAAGGGTCAAGGGTGTATAAAATAAGCTAGATATTTGTGTATAAAATAAGTACCTACATATACCTAAATTTTAGTGATGTGCTATTAAAATGTACCTAATGTGTTACTTAATTAAAACAAAAAATAAATGAAAATATTTTGTATTTGTATGTTATTTATTTTCCTTAGGATTACTAATACAAGTCATATACATTTTTGTCTGTTAAGAGCGGACAATACGACATAATTTTCATACAAACGCTCGTACGTGATTATGCCGTTGTAACACATATATCTTTGATTTTTTTGAACTAATAGGTATCTTGTGCACTTTATCTAGGTTTCTATCGAAGCAGAAATTAAAGTATAAGCCTCCAAAAATCTGGATTTTTGAACAAATTTTACCTGAACTTTGGCCGTTCATAATATATTCATAAATTGTAAAAGTAAAAAAAATATTTCGATAGAAACCTTACAAATTTAATGGAGATTCTAAATGACAAATTTTTATTTCACAAACTTATAAGGCTTTTTCAAAAACACGTATTTCCCGGAACAAGATTTATGAAATTTTCGAACACCATTTTTAGCTCAATGTTATCGCGTTCTCACTTGCTTGTTAGTCAACAGGGGGTATATGAGGAGACGAGTTGTGCGGGGTCGGGCGGGGTGAGACGCCGGAGTTGAATGAAGATCGCCGCTCGCTCGGGTACTACCGTAGTAGGAAATGAATTTGTTGAGTACTGCGCGTACGTGAGTGTGCATCGTATCTATTTCATTTATTTACATACTACAACGATCTTGCTTTTTTATACCGGACACTAGTTTTGCTTTCAAAAAGATTTAGTACTTTTATAAGAAACGAACCTGACATTGCGTTAGTGAATACGGACCGAATTTGTTTTGATGGTAGGTTTTGAAGATAGGGTAGGTAGGTAGTTTAGGTACCTAGGCTGGGTAGATGTAAGCTAGGTTAGTAGTTAGGGTAGATAAGTAGATAGGATGGGCAGGACCTACTTACCTACTACTCTACCTACCTGGTAGATAGGGTAGGTCGGTAGGTAAGTAGGGTATGTCATATGTGGGTAAGTAGGGTAGGTAGGGACCCTCGAAACATCTGCCAGGTGCTTGCAATACTTCCTTGAGTATCGGTATAAAATTATAGATATTTTTATCGCTACTCAGTACTGATATCTGGCTGCAACGCAACGTTGCGAGATCGCACATCACCGGCGCGGGCGAACGGCGCGCGCGATCTTGACGCGTGACGGAACGGCAACAGTGCAGTGTGCGGCGTATATTTGATTTGATCAAAAGCAAGCAAAAGCATCGCATTCGCAACCATTCGATTCGCAGCAGTTTCTTACTCCGCGCGTTGAAATTCCGCGTGACATCACGATCCCAACTCCTGAACTTTGACGAGCTTTATCTTAATCAATAATTAATGATTTAATCATAGATATTTTATATTTCTATGGATTTAATAAATAAAAAAATACCAATGTCCAATATTTTTCGATAATCTGTCTGACGGACTAATTAGAATTATTATTTATATCAGTCTACACCGAGTTACCGACAAATGGTTATGTTTTGTAAGTACCTATACCTACAAAACACAACCATTTTCATTTGAAAAATACGCAATTTCACTCGATTTTGACGATGAAGTTTTGGTAGCCAGTTGTCCTAATACATATATAAAACACAAAAATTATTTCTACCTATGTCCGTTACAGACTTTGAAACCATTCAACCGATGTGACCTAAACCGGTTTCATTATGGCAATAAAACGAATATCGTTGTAGACCAATAAAAAAAAACAGAATTTCTTTTTTTACCAACTTCAAAAAAAAAGGAGATAATCATTTCAACATGTATGTATGTAATATTATTGGAACTGCACAATATTCACATAATATGTTACTCTATCTGGGCTTCTAAACACGTGAGCAAAATGTCATAAGTGTATGTATGTTTGTGTACAAATGCGTGTTCTCCAAAACTACTTATCGGATCGTGATCATTCTTTTTGTGTTGGATTGAGTATCTCTCAACTTAGGGAAAAGTGCAAGTTTCACTGAAATCGGTCCAGCTGTTTTCAAAATATGGAGCATACAACCGAACTCCTTAGCAACAAACAGCACGAATGAGACTCATTCGTGCTGTTGTGCGTGTGTGTGTACTCAATCCAACACAAAAAGAATGATCACGATCCGATAAGTAGTTTTGGAGAACACGCATTTCTACACAGAAAAAGTTTTATTTCTCTCTTTATAGTTTTAGTACACTATCACTAAAATGAGCAAGTTCTATAAACATAAATGAAATTTGGCACACATGTTTAGAAGCCCACATAGAGTAACATATGTGAATATTGTGCAGTTCCAATAATATTACATAAGTATATACGTGTCAAATTGACGACACGGTTGGCGTAGTGGTTGAGCGATCGACTGCTGTGCTGCGTGTCACGGGATCGATTCCCGCACTGAACAAATATTTGTATGGCCTACAGTTGTTCCGGATCTGGGTGTCTTGTGTATATGAAATGTTTGTAAACGCACCCACGATACAGGAAGAAATTCATAGAAACAAAAAAACACCCTTCGTTTGCCCCAGGGTGGAGGACATCCATAATGACTATAAAAAGTTAAAAAAAATATGTTTGTTTTTGGAAAACGGAATCTTCTCGATAACCGGGTTTTATGTATTTTTCTATAAAAAAAAAAAAAAAAATATGCCAAACTGTATTCAGACTACTTTATTTGATCAACCGCCTGTACGCGTAGGTACCTACGTACAGTGTAATGTATACTAATAATTTTAGCTGCCTCAATACTGACTGGATAGATAAATAATAATTTGTTCTGCTTGTGCTATTGCATAAGCAGAATGAATTATATATAATAATAAATTATATATACCTTTACTTATGTAGGAATCCTACATATAATTACGAAAAAACTAATATATTTTAAATAATTTCCATACAGTAAAAACTAGCGCACGTACGGTACGGTACCTAGATTGGTAAAAATACAAACACGCATCCACTAGGCCAAGAGCTACGTTCGTACTAAATGTAGGTTTAGGTACCTACATGCAAGGCAATTTACAAAACTGGAAGCGCGCGCTTGATCCGATATTATTATAATGAATGAATGGGCCGGTCGGCGGCCGGTGGTGATCGCCCGCGAGTGAGCGGCGGAAGTTACCGAATGACAACCGAGCGTTCAGGCGCTATCTCTCTCTTTTCGCTTTGCCTCTTTTTCAAGCATTGCGCTGGATGAAACAACAAGCTTTTCGACCGTGCTCGCGTTGGCGATAGACGGTTCGTAAAGGGTCCTCTTAATATAATCAGAGAAATACTGGTAAACCTGAGTAATGTATCAACACCATTAAAAATAGACCAAAACCCTTTTAAAGTAAGTAACCGGTGTAACCGGTAAACTTATTATTTCTGAGAGTACTAAATCTATATTGTTGTCCAAGTATCAAATTTAGTTAAAAATTTCTTAATTATCTTTATTTACAATATTTTACAAAAATTAACAAGAGTTTTAGAAGGGCTATTGTCATGAAACTTAGGTCCAGAGTTGCGTTTGTATCTAGGCTATCTACCCATGATATCAAAGTTACATTCATAGGGGCCTAAGTTATTCTACTTACAAAAGGTGTTTTACTTATTGTTAACCACAAAAGGAATTTAGCTTTTTGAAGCACTATTTTTAAGACATTGTTGTGACACTTATTCAAACAGCACTGGCAATTTAGAGTTCTGATGGTTTCTCCTCAATTTGATCAAAGTTTCCTTCTCTGTTCATCTTTCATCGACTCTATTTTGCTCCAAACAGGTACTTATAACCCCTTTATTTAATATTTTTCTCGTTAGTTTCAGTCCTGTAAGTATAAATTAGGTTTTATTAACACCATATGGTTAAACATGCGTATTTATGTAGACATTAAAACATAATATTGTAGTGGTGTTTAATTTGTACACTATGTTAAGTTCTTTTTAATGTTTGTAGCATTAAACATAATAATTACTGTTATTATGTGAATAAAGGTTGCCTAAAGATTATACACAGACCTGTAAAAAAACCTTCTTTATTAAATGTTCTGCTTTAGAACGGTCAGGACACAGCATTGATCTTTTTTTGTAAAATTCCGGCGACGAATAGTAATTTCCCAGGGTTTTTTAGGATCATATGGCCGGTTTTATTTATGCATCTAAAAACACAACACTGATGCATTCTTGACCAACAGCTAGCAATATTATTATTTGATTTTTAAACACAAGTTATACTTTAAAACAGTCAAAAATTGTTCGGTAACCACAAACAGTAGTAGACGCCACGTTGTTATGTTTACTCCTATCCACCAAGCGCCATCTGGCAGGATCAATTGGTAGTAATGTTCCCTATTGAGTCCCCATGCTAATACCTAGGTATTATAAATGCTTGTCAGTATGTCGTTCAGTGTGTTTGTTACATTTTCACGCCTAAACCGAACCAATGTTCATGTAAAGATGCATTGGACACGAAAATACTTTTCGTCCCGCCAGAAGAAATTTCCTCGGGTCGTATTATTTACTTCTATCACGCAGGTGAAGCCACTGGCAGAGGCTCAAATAACGTTCAGATCAATCTCGTGAATCATCTGGGCATTTGCAGAGTGCCAAAAACAAAACAACTGTATGTAGGCCACCCACTGTTGATCCACTGCAGTCCACATAGATACAGATGTTCTGCCGCTGCGTCTACCTTGCCTACAGCCTGTGAAAACGAAATACTTAGGTACTCACAACAAAAAATACAGATCTCTCGTACAAGCATGTTGAGGAGGAAGAAGAGAGAGAGAGTTGAGGAGATGGTTTCTTGAACTTGTCAAATACAAGCTCTATTTTAGCCAAAAACCTGACAATGATTGGCATTAAAGTGGATTTCTTTACTCCTAATTCTCAATACTAACACCGGTTGTAAATAACCAAAGTACGTAGGACACTCTCAATTTAATAAACACTACCTTCTCAAAATGTCAAAGTATATTTTTGAAAATATCTTTTCAGGAAGTTCTGTTTTCCGCATTTACCTGCGACGCTGATGTATTTATTTAGACTTCATGCACAAAAGTTACAAAGGCGGACTTAATGCCTTAGGCATTCTCTACCAGTCAACCAAGGGTGGTGAAGAGATAACATGGCAGGTGCATTGTTTAATAATAAAAATAGAACCAATTATTATATAACATACTAAAATAGGAAAAATACACGTACATGTATATTGAAAATAATATATACTTATATAAATACACATATATATATAAAGTAACAGAAAAGAAGAAAGTGAGACGACTCTGATTAGTTGTTTTGAAAGTGAATCCGCAATTTCCGCATGAATGCATACCGACTGGTGGCAGTCCTGATCTCGGGAGGAAGCGCATTCCAAAGAAGAATGGACTGTATATGAAAGTAAGAGTGAACAAAATCTGTCGAATGAGACGGACAGAGTAAGAGGGGATTATCAGAAGAACGCAGATTACGAGCAACAGCATATATGGTTTTAGCGTCACCGACATCCGAACTACTGGGTAAGCCGGGATCCCATTTGCATGAAATCCGGCTCCAGATAATGTAATTTCTTAGTCTACCACTTAACTTCACCCTGGTGGGAAAATTCTAGGTAATGTTATGCATTTTTGTAAAGTGGTCCTTAGCTCCGCGCACCAGTTTTATTTAATCAATTAGTTTAGATAAGGACCATGTAACTTTTTGTTTAAGTTTCTTAGATTTAAACACATTATTTTAAGGGAGTGCATTCGGAATTTTGGCACCGTCGGTTGCTAGTAACTATGAAATATTTTGCTCTTTCGATTAATTCATTATCAATATTACTGATTGAAATTTGAAATATTACTCTGTAGTATTTTTTCTAAACTTAAAACGATCTGACATTGTAATTTTGTAAAACAAATATAGTCTTTGGAATTACTGAACCGATTAAAAACATTATTTCACTGATAGTAAGCGACATTATTGCTGAATGCTTCTTCTATATATGTTTCTGTATGACTATTTTATTTCAGAAAAATGCATGGTTTCTATTGATGCTGTCCACAGAAAGGAAGCCGCGAGAAAAAACTAATTATAAATCAAACCATCGCGAATTCAGGATGTATTCCCTTAGGTTAAGACATCGTGTGTATGTAGTAGAGTAGAATAGTGAAAATGAAATCACACAAATTATTCGATACACTAGGTTTATTCAAATAGTCACAACTTACATTTACAATTACAATTTACTGATTCTACGACTTCTTAGCTCTAAGGCGGTCAGTACTCAACTTACATATTCTGCCGTCCCCACCATGCAAGCGATTAGAAAAAGCGCGCCAATGCGTATTTGTTCTTGATTTGCCGCCAGGGGCGTGCTTGTGATTTGTTTTGATGTCCGTACTATTGACAAATATAAAATTTACTGTGTATTCTAATTACACTTAAAACGTATTAAACCCAACAACCATACAGAAGCCGGTCCATTAATTTCTGGATCCACAAATACTCTCACTTCAATATCACCATAACGTTCGCCAGCTCAATAATTTGGTTACACTTACCTTACCTACGAGACTCCGCATCCGATCAACCGGCTTATTAACTCATTAACCAATTATAGGATTCTCAATTGGTGACGTATCTACACATGCACGGTGTAGATCTGTGATTTGATTTAATTACTGTGAAATTAGCTGTGGTAATGGTAAGGTATCGCGGTATATTGTTTAAATTAACTGTGGAATATCAAGTACTTAATACGTGATTACAACTAATGTGATTAGAAGCTAATTCTGTCTCAAGGTGTAGTATGTGAACGATAGTAAAGGAGTAAGGATCTATATCATAGGATTGGGATTGGAAACGCGTTCTTTTATTTCCAAAAATAAATACCCAAGTTTGCAGTTCCTGATTACCCCCATAAGAAAAAGTCGTGACTTTGAGTACCCAAGTCAACACTAAACCTTTTTCCAAGTAATTCTACTGCTTTTTTCTTCATGAAATCTCTCAATTTCTCGTAGTCCTTCCACTATTTATGAATCTCGCGTTACCAAAGATTTGGTAAACAAATACCATCCTCAACTTGGAGACTAAACACAAACAAATTGCACTTAAACAATGCAATAAAAACAACCAGATCTAAATAAGGAACCGTGGAAAGCAAAACACAAATTAAATTAAAGCCCTGTACCAAACATTTATTTTGAAATCCATCACACAGGCCGTCTGCATTTGATAAGGGTCGCAAGAGGATCGTTGCTCACTTTAAAAGTGCTTGAAATTCAAGGACAAACCTTTTTGGTCCTTCAGTTCGCTTTTGACCGGTTTGAAAATTAATTGAGCAGAAAATTATGGGCTAATTGGAGTGCCTGTGAAAGTAAGTGTACCTCTCAGATTATATTGTTCGTATTGTTATAATAACATAAAGTCTGAATTCCCCGATGGATTGGTTAGAGTCTATGCAACGGTCATATAATAAAAGTTATTAAAACTTAAAACCACTTGTGTAATACTATAACCCGCACTCGTGTTTGTATGACCGTTGCATAAACTACTATTATATGTATATTTCAGGTGTGATAATTCTTAATGCATATGTACAATTTTCAGTATGGAACCAACTATTCAATGTTGCACTCATTCACACTCACTTCAGGGTGTGAAAGAACTAACTTTCAATAGTATTTTTCTATTGTCATCTTGTATTGAATGCGTAAAACCGATAGCCAATTTTAAATTTTATCTGGATCTTTACTGATGAATGGATGGTAATCTTAGTCTTGTTACGCCGACAGGATCATTTAAAGTAGGTATTTTTTTTTTAAACCGGCCAAGTGCGTGTCGGTCCACGCGCAATAATAGGTTTCCAAAGTTGCATAATAATGCGGACTACCTTTTGTACTACTACCTTTTGTAGTTTCAAGAACATTAAATCTTTTCAAATAATCGGTTTCAGCGATCAACTGGCGATCTTCTTGTGTACGTCACGCACTGCTGGGGCGAAGAAGCCATCAAGAAGGCGGCGAAGCACCTGCTGTATCGCTTGATATCTCGAAGGCCTTTGACAGGGTCTGGCACGCAAGTCTACTCAGTAAGCTTCCTGCATATAGCATCCCCGCTGGTTTTTGCAGCTGAATATCAGATTTCCTTAGCGAACGGTCGATCCGAGTAGTCGTTGACGGCTGCTCCTCTGACCTTAAGGCTATTAATGCTTGAGTTCCTCAGGGGTCTGTTCTCACTCTCTCTGGCACATCAATGACCTACGTCAGCTTGGTATTGTTGGGTACGCAGATAACAGTACTGTTTCAGAGAGATACTTTTCCAGCGCAAAAACCAGCGTGGATGAAGTTCGTTCCTTGAGAGAGGCTATGGTGGAGCGGACAGATTTGAACTTAAGCCTTGTTTCCCAGAGGCGGGAAGACAATCTGATCTCCTTTAACGCAACCAAAACACAGGTGTGTCTTTTTACCGCTAAAAGGAGTCTTTTCGATCAAAAGCCTACTTTTCGGGGTGCCTCTGTTACTGTGACTGATCGGCTCTAGCTACTATTCATGGAATTGACATCCAGTCTCAACTTCAGCACCACCACACACAAATATTGAGTACAAAGCCCAAATTGCGGCCAAAAAACTGGGCATACTAAATAGAGTGAAGCGATACTTTACGCCTGGACGGCTTTTAACCTGATACAAAGCGCAAGTCCGATCCTGCATGAAGTGCTGCAGCCACCTTTGGGATGGCTCAGCTAATTATCAGCTTGCCGCGCTTGACTCGGTGCAACGCAGAGCCAAGAGGCTCATCGGCGCCGTTGTACTAGTGGATGCCAAGCTTCACAGCTTGGCTCATCGCCGCAAGTTTGCCTGCTTGTCGGTCTACTGCACACTGTTCTTCGGTGATTGTGCTCAAGAACTCCACGACCACATCCTGCCAGCCCCCTTCTACCATCGGACATCTAGACGCACTGCAAGTTACCATCCTTACCTTGTTGCCATTCCACCAATTCGCACCAAGCGCTTCCAAACATCCTTCATAATGCGCAGAGCGAATGAATGGAACTCTCTACCTGCTTCTGTGTTTCCGAACGCATTCAACCCGAATCTCTTCAAAGTTAGAGTGATAGGCTTCTGCTGGGTAAGCTCATTCCATCGTCGACTCTGTCTCCGTCACCTATGACCTAGACTAGAGTCAAGAGCAAACCCAATAAAAAAACGCTAGTTGTTTATTTCTCTTTCGGAATGTGATAAATTTTGAATGTATTCACCTCTAATCTGAGGTATTCACTATATCGTTCTCGAAAGTTCTACACTACTCAATTAGTGATGTAGTCGGGTCAAATATTGACTTTATAGATGGATATCTGTGATGATATTGATAAGTGGGTACTTCGATAATGTTGGTGGTGGAAGAGAATTGGATTATAAAATATGGCAGTCATTACTGGAGCTAGTTGTTTGAATCACCTTTTACATACCATTACATGGCGCAGCCGGTAATTAATAAAATATAATCGAATTAAGTTAGCAGTGAGTGAAATAAAGTCGATAAAATTGTACAAAAACAAAATAATAATAAAAATGGAAACAGTCTTAACACCACCGTCACCGTTCCAATTTGATGAGAACTCGATTGATGTGGCGTCGGGCAAGCTGAGTGATAGCTGGGAACGGTGGAAGAAGGACTTCATGATATATTTCAACGCGTGTGAGCTATCGAAAAATACATTAGTGATTCAATTCACCATTTTTCTGCACATAGTAGGCGAGCAATGCCGCGAAATATTAGAACAAAGCGAAGAATCAACTTTAGACGGTGCGTGTAAAAAGTTAGATGAACACTTTAAAACAAAGAAAAACTTGACGGTGGAACGGCACAAGTTTTTTACACGAGACCAGCAGCAAAATGAGTCGATAGATCAATATGTATTTGATTTGCAGAAATTATCCAAGACATGTGAGTTTGGAGATTTAAATGACGATCTAATAAAAGACCAACTTGTGTGTGGAGTGACAAGCCCAGCCATTAGAGAACGATTACTACGAGAAGGGGACCTAACATTGAATAAAGCCTTGGAGATATGTCGAGCAGCGTTAGTTTCAAGAATGTACTCGGAGAACATAAAGAAGGAGAATGAAGCAGTACACAGTATTAAGCAGGACAGTAATATACAATAAGAAAAAAACGATATATGGGCATTACGGCGTCATAATAAAGTAGGATTGTCAGCGGCTACAAAAACATGCGACGGTAACATGAAAGGAGCAATGCAGTGGATACGAGCGAGGAGGCGCAAGCTGGCGAGGCGGGCGCGGGGTCGCCGCAAACGCCGCTCGACCAATGCAGCAGCCGACAAACAGACCGCGCACGACGCCTGGCACGTGGCAGATGTGGTAGTATGCACGGTAGGAATGCTTGAATGAATATGGTAAGAGGTGTCTATGCTGCTCAAAAATGAACCATTCCGCAAAAGTGTATGGTGTGTATTTTGTGGAGGAATCAGACGAAAAGGTAATATTTGCATTAAATAAAGACTTGAGTGATTGGACTTTAGATTTGAAAATTAATGAACATTGCATAAATTTCAAGTTAGATACGGGCGCAGATGCTAATGTGCTACCGATGCGTTACTTGTCCACATTAGGAATATCTGTTGATAAGTTATTGCAAACGAATACTAAATTGAGCGGTTATTCGGGTGATTTAATTACTGTCTTAGGAAAAACTCACCTAAAAGTATATCATAAGAACAACTTGTATTTATAAGAGTTTAAAATTGTAGATGTTAATAGCACGCCTATATTGGGACGTCATGCATGTGTAGAAATGAACTTAATTAAGAGGGTTATGTCTGTGCACAGGTCTGATATTAAATCCAAGATACATAAAGATTTTAAAGATGTTTTTAAAGGTATAGGTTGTCTACCGGGGGAATATAATATTCAATTGAGGGGCGACGCTGTCCCCGTCGTACATGCGCCTCGCAAATTACCATTTGCGATCAGCGAGGACGTTAAGAAAAAGTTATTGGAAATGGAGTTACAAGTTATTATAGCAAAGGTAAAGGGTCCCTCTGACTGGGTTAGCAGTATAACTGTGGTTAAAACATCGAACGGTGAATTAAGAATTTGCTTGGATCCGAAAGAATTAAATCAAGCTATTAGGAGAGAATATTTCAAGCTACCAACGATAGATGAAATTGTGTCAAAATTAGCAGGGGCTAGGTATTTCAGCACATAAGATGCTTCGTCAGGGTTTTGGAACATAAAATTAGGAGAAAGTAGTAAATTCTGTACAATTAATACACCATTTGGTAGATTTAAATTTTTACGAATGCCTTATGGGATATGCTCGGCCTCAGAGATCTTGCATAACAAAATATACGAACATTTTGATGATATAGAAGGTGTGTATGTATATTAGAGTGTAGCGGCACCAACGCCGCCACTTACGAACTAACGACATGACGTCACACAAATCCTGTATCGCACAAGTAAAGTTTTCGCCGCGATTAGAACACATACAACAGTCCGACAACAACCGTTGGGCAGTTGCCCGGACCAGACACAACACCCGTCTGGTCGGAGGATCCTCCCTTTTCTACGGAGGTGTGTGGGACTTTACACCCTGTTCCACCTACCCCCAAAAGAGTATTAACTTGATATGTTTAAATGGATAGTTTCGATACACTAAAGGAAATTGATCAGATTAAACCATCAGAATCGAAAAAGTGTAATATAAAGGAACTAAAATTAAACACGGGTAATTCTCCACACAATTTAATTATTTTAAGACAAAACATTAGAAGTATATATAAAAAATTTGATGACTTGCAACTCACCCTATCACAACTAAAATATGAAGTAGATATTTTGATTCTCACAGAATGTTGGTTAAAGCCTAAAAAAAAAATACCGCAATTAGTTAATTACACATCTTTCCAAACATAACACCATATTAACCAAAGTGACGGGGTAGTTGTATACATCAGAAATAAATTGTCAGTAAAATTTAAAGAACTAAACCTTGTAAATGCCACCGGACTCGAGTTAAATATACCAAATTACACTATCTTGGGTATTTACCGTTCCCCATCATTTCTACAAGCAGGTAACTTCATTACATCCCTTAACAATCATCTTGATAATATTACCCCTAGTAAAAGCGTTCTAATCTTGGGGGACATTAATATCGACTTAATTATTTCCCCTTCTGAAACAAACAATGAAAGAAACAATAGACTAACCTACTTAAATATGCTATCAACGCATGGACTTTTACCATCTCACAACCTACCCACGAGGGGGGATGGATGCCTAGATCACGTCTTCCTGAGTCTTGATTATCAAAAAAACATAGCTTTTACAGCGGTTTTAAATACAACCGTAACAGACCACTGCCTGATTTTGTTATCACTCGAGAACAAATATTGCTATAATATACCCAAAAAGCACAACACAATAGTCAACTACGAAAATGCTCATAATAGTCTAAAAAATATTGATACCCTATTTTTAACATCTTCAAAGACCCTGATACATAAGCCTTTGCGCTTATAGAATTGGTCAAACAGCTTTACTTTCGAACTCTAAAAGTGTAATTATCACGAACAGCAAAAGATCGATTGAACCCTGGATAACAACAGGTGCCCTACGGTGTATTAGACTAAGAAATTCAATCTACCTTAAACTCAAATCAAACCCACATAATCAAATTCAAATAATTATATATAGACGATTTCGGACTTTCTGTGGTAACCTTATAAAAAAACTAAAACACAAATTCGACAAAGACAAAATCAAAGTATCTGCTAAAAACCCTCGGGCATTGTGGTCAGCCATTAATGATATCACATGAATTAATTATAAGCCACCTAGGAGCTCAAATTGCGATCTACTTAAGATAAAATCATGTCCCCTAGACTCAGTCAACTATGTTAATAATTATTTTATTAACATTGGTCAAACTTTAGCTCAGAACATCTTAAATAGTTACGTACCCCCTACATCTGGTAACACAGACAGCCCTCCTTTGTTCTCCTAGACACCTCTCAGGAGGAAGTTGAAAATATACTGATGTCACTAGACTCTGGGAGTGCACCAGGATGGGACGGAATTCCTACCCTTTTCCTAAAACAGGCCAAGGAGATCTTAGTCCCGCTGATCTGTGAACTGGCCAACCAATGCTTTAACACTGGTATCTTCTCCTACCTTCTTAAGCGCTCCGTTGTTACCCCTGTGTATAAGAGTGGAGATAAAGACGACGTTAACAACTATCGGCCAATTTCTGTGTTGACCTCCATTTCTAAAATCATTGAGAAGCTCTTGAACTCTAGAATAGTTAACTACCTGACTAAGTATAACATCTTATCTTCCTCTCAATGTGGTTTTAGAAGGGGAATGTCGGCCCAGGATGCTACGGAGGAACTAGCAAATGTGATAACCAGGGAAGTAGATAAGGGGAACAAATGCCTAGTGGCCTTTCTTGACCTCAGGAAAGCCTTTGATACCGTCTCTATCTCTAAACTTATACACAGGCTGGAGAACCTAGGATTTCGATTTCTCTCTCTTCTCAGCAGTTACCTTCAAAACAGAAAGCAGGGGGTAAAAATTGAAAACCATTTTAGTGACGAGGAGAACGTGACGTATGGCGTCCCGCAGGGCAGTGTGCTCGGCCCGACGCTATTTTTGATTTACATTAATGAACTCTGTAACCTTATTATCAACGGTGCGAGGATACTGTCCTACGCGGATGACACCGCTTTTATCTTCTCTGCTAAGACCTAGGACAAGGTTAGGCTGGAGGCTAAGAGGGGACTCGCCAGTGTTAGTGATTGGCTAAGGGATAATCTACTTACTCTAAATACCCTAAAAACGAACTTCGTCTGCTTCACTAAATACGCAAACTCTCAGCCTGCGCCTGACTTTAAGATTAGAATACATTCCTGTCGCACCCCAACCCAATCTACCTGTAGTTGCCTTATAATTCAGAAGGTAAATTCAGTCAAGTACCTAGGTATTGTAGTAGATCAAAGGTTAAGATGGTACCCACACCTCGAACTAACTATAGGGAGGGTAAGAAAACTCATATGGGTTTTCAAATCTTTGAGGCATGTTATGAGTACAAAACTACTAAATAAAATATATACCGCTCAGGCCCAATCTGTAATCATATATTGTATATCGGTATGGGGTGGAGCAGCTAAGTCGTATTTTATAGAACTAGAGAGGGCACAGTGATCCTTGATTAAGGTCATGTACTGTAAGCCCTACAGGTTCCCTACTGAAACTCTATACTCTAAGCTGCTCTCCGTCAGAAAACTGTATATATTACACATGGTACTAAGATATCACAAAACTCTACCCTTTAGCCATGCCAAACTTAAAAAAAGACGGTGTGATATATTAGCCCCTACATACTCAGCACGTTCAACTTTTGCTAGTCGCCAAAATGTAACTCAAGCCCATCGACCACATAGCCACTAGACGCCTAATGCTTGATCTAATACATCAAAACAATTCTGTCAACTAGCTGAGGTATGAGGGACGGGGTACTGCGCTCTGATTGGTCCCTTACCAAGGTCATACGCATCATTAAGGGTGGGACAGGTTTAAATAAAACCAGGAAGGTATTGATTTTTATAAATAGTTTTTTTATTTTTTTTAAATTAATGTTACCTTTTTTATTATTAATTATACGGTGTTTTAACATTTTAGTAATAACATAAAATGCTATATAAATAAAAAAAACAACATTCTAAAGGTAAACATACTTTTTTTTCGGTTGTTGGTTCTTAAATATAGTAATATTAAATATTAGTAAAAAACGTAATCAAAAAATCGTTTCACAAGTAATAAACTATTCAATTTAATGTCTGTATTTGTAAGGTTCTATCGATAACAGTTTTGGTCATAGGATATGGTGCATCACTAGTTTTGTTTACGAAATTATAGAGGACAAGAGATAGCGAAAAAAATACTTTAAAAAGAAAGAGTCGCAAACATGCGGTGGGCGTGTTCACCTACAAACTTGACCAGTATAATATGAACTCCGATAAATAATATTAGAAAATAAATCATATTATGTTTATGTAACTATTAGCTTATCAATTAAATGTTATGTTATTTTTTCGGAAACTCGATGTCTGGCTGTTGTTACCATAGCAACTTATTGTACAAGAGGCCATTATAATATTTATTTCATAATTTTTTTATTGACTGACACGGAAGTGCTTATGGCTCACAGAAGTTGTCGCTACTAATTCGAAATTGTCGAGTGGTGATCAGTATTACCTGTATATGATATTTTTAGTCATATGTGTTGACAGACATCGCTCGCCTGTTATTAGGCGTCTAGTGGCTATGTGGTCGATGCTCAAGCCCCACTCGTTTATAATAAAGTAAATCGCATACTTAACATTTACCCTATGCAGTTGTATGAGTGTAAGAAGACATTGACGGAATGGATCTTCACACTTAATTATGATGCCGTGGAAGGCATTTTGGCTACACTGGGTTGAACGTCATGCATACACATACACATTTACACACACACACACTCCTATACGCACACACACACACTCCTATACGCACACACACGCACTCATACACACACGCATACACACAAAATATACATTCACACATAAACATACGTATGAACACACATCTATACAAAACACACATCTATACAAAACACACTCTACTTTCACACACTGCCATAAGCACGATCTTCATTTTTCTTTTTATTAGTTTAATAAAAATGTATAACTTATACCTAATTAGCACAACGAAACAATTGTAATTAATCTAGGAAGAGCGAGGTTTATCCCACCACAAGTGTCTTTGGATTACTTTCTGGGAAGCCCCGGCAACTGAATTGTATAGATTTAAGATAATAAACACAAGACATAAAATATTTAGGTCATCGCATTACAAAAGATGGTTTGAGCCCAGATGATTCTCATTTGTCAACAATAAAAAACATGCAAGTACCAAAAATAGAAAAGATGTTGAACGATTTTTAGGATTGATTACGTACGTAGGCTCGTTTGTTCCAAACCTTTCAGATAAAACATTGCCATTACGAGAGTTACTTAAAACAGAAATAAAATGGCACTGGGATGACCGACATGAGCACTGTTTTACTTATTTAAAAACGTGTTTAACGAAACGGCCTGTTCTTCAATATTATAGTTTGGATAAGCCAATAGTCATATCCGTGGATGCCAGTTCCACAGGGTTAGGCGCGTGTTTAATGCAAAATGGGCTTCCAGTGTGTTATGCTTCGAAAGCTTTAACTATCACAGAACAAAGATATGCGCAGATTGAAAAAGAATTGTATGCCTCCGTCTTCGCCTGTGAGCGATTTTTTGCATATATTTTTGGACGTTCGGATGTAACAATAGAAACGGATCATAAACCTTTAATCAGCATTATTAAAAAACCAATTGTAAATGCTCCGTCCCGCTTACAGAGGATGCTATTGAGATTATAGCGCTATACGTTCACTTTAGTCTACAGACCGGGAAAACATTTGTACATTGCTGACGCGTTATCTCGTGCTTACGAAACGTCACCGCATGTGACCGACGGAACGTCACAAACCGGTATAGATATCGAGAAGGATGAAGTATGCGTATTAAGTTTAACCAATAGTGTGAAAAACCGATAGTGTCATAGAAATGAACATTGTGAGTCATCATCAAATTTTAATAATAATTATGTTACTCGTTCTGGCAGGACGGTGCGACTACCGAATAGATGGGGGTATCCATGAAAAAATGTTTGCACCACCCACAATGTAATCGTCATCCGTAATATCAACGGCAAAGTAATATTGATACAAATAAATAAAATAAATTAAAATAATATTCTGAATAAATTGAAATGTATAATAATAAGATAATAATTGTAATTTAATATAATATGTGTGTTTGTTTGAGAATGAAATGTATATCCTTATAATAATGTTATAGGAATAATATTGTCTAAGTAATTTCTTTCCTACTATGCAATAAGTATAACGAGGCTAGTTCACCCATTTGGGGTACCTCGTAATCAGAATCCAAGTTCGACATGGTGTAGGTATGAAATAATAGTCTCAGCACTGATTAAAATTGTCTATTTGATCACTTTCGATATCAAAATAAAGAAATCTCTAACGATTAAGGCGATGGGAACAGATTAAGACTTCAGAAACGCGATAAGTTCGGTACGGGCTGGCAGAACGACCTCTCACCCTCGTGTCCAACTCTAAAAAAGTGACGTTCCTCGATTCAAATTCATTCAATGTCAAAACGAATGACAGCTGACAGCTGTCAAACAAGCCATGCCCCGTACCGACCTTATCCAAGCACACTGCTTGACGTTTCTGATAATAGATGGCGTTATTCTAAATGAACATTAATCAATAGGTAGTGAATCTAATTGTGCCTCTTTGCTGATTCTGCGACAAGTATATTATAAAGAAAACATATTAAATTAATTAATAATGAAATACTATGATCTAATTAAATTTCTTATGTTAGAATACACTAATAATGATGTTACTGATCAATGTAAGTTTTGTGATTAATTAGTAAGTTATTAAGTTAATGTTATGAGTACTCACTAGCTTATTATGCTAGTTTAATTGATATGGTTATGTACATGCATGATATTAATGAACTTACAATATCATATTATTTGTTTATGTAAATTTAAGTTTTTATTTTCATTACTGTTTTTTTTTATAGCTTTGTTAAGGGAGGAAGATGTGATGATATTGATAAGTGGGTACTTTGATAATGTTGGTGGTGGAAGAGAATTGGATTATAAAATATGGCAGTCATTACTGGAGCTTGTTGTTTGAATCACCATTGACATACCAAAAAACAAAAGAAGATAAGTAATTTAATATAATATTATGAAGAGGCCCGCCCGCCTCAATGAGCATAATTAAATTAGTACATACTTGCAAATTGATTTTATTTATAAAAATATGTACAAGCCTCCATATAAAAAAATCCATGTCTTATTTATTCGAATTAAGTAATCGGGTATCTATCGAAATCGATAATGTAATCTATACTAATACTAATACTAATACTAATATACTAATATAATATATAATATTATAAAGCTGAAGAGTTTGTTTGTTTGTTTGTTTGTTTGTTTTTTTGAACGCGCTAATCTCGGGAACTACTGGTTGGAATTGAAAAATTATTTTTGTATTAGATAGTCCATTTATCGAGGAAGGTTATAGGCTATATAAGATCACGCTATGACCAAAAGGAGCGGCGCATAAATGAAAAATGTTGCAAAAACGGGCAAAATTATTCTTTTTTGAGAGTATTCGTTGCGTGCGCTGCGTAAACGGTTTAAGTTAAGCAACAATCATGTATATAGGGTAGATGGGTAGGTACCCAGTTGACGGGAGCGAAGCCGCGTGGGACAGCTAGTTAAAATATAAATGTGTTATGTCACTTATGTGACCATGGTTGAGTAGTAGTAAATATCGACCTATGACACGAATGTCAATCTTACGGGCAACACAATTAAGTTTATAATTGCGACGACTGAGAATACCGCCATCTATGGTCAGGTAGCAGAATTTGCTTGGCGATCGAATCTAATTTGACTTAAGATTACAAAACGTCGAAAATACTTCTGCACTAACATAAAATAGACTCGCCCGCGCGCATGCGCCGTATGGACCGGTGTCCGGTACTGCCGACGAATCCGCCCACTCCAATGCGTTATTCGAGCTAAAACATTATTAATTTAAAAATCATTATTATTATGGATGTTATGATTTTATTTTGGTATATTTTTACATTGTTCATAAGCTTATACGAAAAAAAACTGTTAAACTGACTGATTATTGACTTAACTGACTGTTACTGTTTATTGTGTATATCTGTTTTAAATAGCTAACAATGTTATTTAAGTAATTTAATGTAATTCGACTGTATTTTTTTATGTGTGTTACCTCCGAACTTGATACTGGGTGAACCGATTTTGATGATTCTGATTTTTTTATGAAAGCTAGTGCTTGTCTTGTGGTCCCATTTAATTTTCATCAAGATTTTCATGAAGAACTTCGGCGATATACATCAGAACTCTTCAATAAATCACGGCAAATCACTCGGGATAGCTGCAATCGCATTTCTGTTTATTTTTTTCATCATTTCATAACATAACATCATACTAGTACGCTCTAAAGGGGTACGCAAGTGTAAACAGTTCACTTTGGTATACTCTTATTCCACCGGTTTTGTTTAAGTTTCATGTTAATGGGTTAATCTATTCTGGCTTCACTTTGCGCATTCTTGGTACCTAGCCTATACAGGGTGTCCCAGAAATCGACGTCAAGCCGTAAATGGGTGATAGACCAAGTTATAACAGTTCTCAGAAAAATACGAAAAAAAATCTATCTCATGTTTTTAAAAAATTATGTTCACTTTAAAAATTTACTAAAAAAATCAATCCCTGTAATGGTTCTTTAACTCCAATTGCTACAAATCCCATAATTTATCTAATTTTTTTATTATTATGTAATCTTGAATAATGCTTGTGTAGATTTTTGCCTAAAATTCAAAGCCAACTCCTCCTACTTAGAAGAAAATTAAACTTTTTCAAAACCTAATTATTCAAATTTACTATTTCGCCCAACTTTAACTGACTGTACTGAACAATAATTTACTACGCTAGTTTGGCAAGTAACATGAAAAATTGGCGCATTTAATAAGGATTCAAAAATGGTGTAACACTTGCTAGATTACGTTTTCAATAATTGGTCAAATTTTTTTTTGTAAATAGTATCGGTTTTTACCCAAAATGTCCATACTTCCCTAAAATGACTTTAGCTTACCTAAAGCTTTGCTAAACTCCGTTTCTAATTTCGATAGAGACGGAGAGAGTCATTTTACGAAGTGTGAGCGAGATAAGAAATCGAAATTTTACGTAATTTAAGAGCAAAGTTATGATAGTGATTCAACCTTTTCAAGACGTAAATGGGTGATAGACCAAGTTATAACAGTTCAATGGTTATTGGTGGTTGGTTATAACAATTCAAACCCTGTAATGGTTCTTTAACTCCAATTGCTACAAATCCCATAATGAGACTCTCTCCGTCTCTATCGAATTAGAAACGGAGTTTAGCAAAGCTTTAGGTAAGCTAAAGTCATTTTAAGGAAGTATGGACATTTTGGGTAAAAACCGATACTATTTACAAAAAAAAAATTTGGCCAATTATTGAAAACGTAATCTAGCAAGTGCTACACCATTTTTGAATCCTTATTAAATGCGCCAATTTTTCATGTTACTTGCCAAACTAGCGTAGTACATTTTTTTTTCAGTACAGTCAGTTAAAGTTGGGCGAAACAGTAAATTTGAATAATTTGGTTTTGAAAAAGTTTAATTTTCTTCTAAGTAGGAAGAGTTGGCTTTAAATTTTAGGCAAAAATCTACACAAGCATTATTCAAGATTACATAATAATAAAAAAAATTGATAAATTATGGGATTTGTAGCAATTGGAGTTAAAGAACTATTACAGGGATTGATTTTTTTAGTAAATTTTTAAAGTGAACATAATTTTTTAAAAACATGAGATAGATTTTTTTTCGTATTTTTCTGAGAACTGTTATAACTTGGTCTATCACCCATTTACGGCTTGACGTCGATTTCTGGGACACCCTGTATAACTGGTCCATTTTCTACCACAACTAAAAAGTGAAAAAAATAAAAAAACTTTTTACAAAAAATACAACCGACTTCCAAACAAAAACAATACAAAGTGAAAAATAACTTCAATTTCGGAAGTTGGTGTCAAAAAACGGAGAAACGAAAACAGGAACACCGATTGCCGAAATTGAAGTTATTTTTCAAAAAATTTACTGTTCCAAGTAGATTTTACAAGTTGGTTGACTATTACTCGCAAACTTGTAAAGCCTGTTATGATTTTATTTTTGTATAGCTTTACATGGTTCATAAGCATATATTTACTCTGTTTTACACAACTACTAACGTTATTTAAGTAACTTTCAATGGAATTTGTACAACATTTTTACTGTTCCAAGTATATTTTATAAGTTGGTCCACTATTACTCGTAAACTTGTAAAGCCTACTTAGCTGTGATGGTTTTGCTTTTAATTTCGTTATATATACTACCGCGGTGAATTTTTTCACATAGCCAAGAGCAACCATTTCGCTGGCAGGGGAGGACACTTGACTCTAACAAAAATTTGCAATTTAAAGCTTAATTTTACGCAAACGGATCTCTGAATCAAAAAATGGTATTAACAAACCCGTAATATTTTTGAATGGCCTATCCAACGATACCCCACACCATGGGGAAGACGAGAAAAAAAAAACGTCCCCACTTTATGTCTATAGGATGAACCTTTTCATGATTTTATTGTACCACTTTGTCGGAATTATTAATGCAATAAACATGCCAAATTATAGCTTTCTAGTACTCATAGTCTCTGAGCTAAGCTGCGGACGGACAGACAGACAGAGCGAAACTATAAGGGTTCCTTGTTGGCTTCGGAACCCTAAAAAGACAGTACGATTATGATTCACGTATACATATTTTTCTTTAAGTTTAAACCACTTTTAAAGATTCTTTCTAATATGAACCGCTTGAAGCAGGTGTTCTTATTACTATAAAAGAAAATCTACTTGAAGCGCTTTATTTTCTTAAATTTTTAATCAGGCAGCTTGGTAATTTCACAGTACAGCCTTTATTTTTTGCTACTGCTAGCAATAGCAAAGGCTATATTGAGAACCAACCCAGATTCCAGGAAACTTATTATTGTTATGAACCAACAATTTATTACAGATACCTTGGTTAAATTAAAATGCGTTTAATATTAAATTATGTTAGCAATTTACGTGATTGTTTTAAAGAAAAGAAAATCTTTTTTTTTTATAGACCTAACAAATATATGAAGATGATTATGATCACTTATCTTTTAATCAAAAAATTAAAAGTTAAGTTATCTAATTAGAAAAGAAAGAAAGAAAAAGTGTTTAATTGTCATAAAACGACATACAATATAAACACATGCATATGCTAAACCTTTAAGAGTAGTATTAGTAGTACTTAAAGTAAGTTAGTAAAGACCAGAAATAAATAAAACAATAATAACATTTACTACCTACATTTTGCACATAACAGAAAAGAAATAGGATGAAAAAGATGCCAGGCAACTGCATGTCGTGATTGTGGCAAGAAGGCTTCCACTCTGCTTAATGCGGTGCCGTGGGAGACCCACAACACGGCACAATCACCAAATCAATTGTCACCTAGGACATGACGTCCGAAAATCAAATTTGATATGTATGTAATAACAGACACAAAGAACATATAATAAATACAGTAAGATATAAATATATGTATTAAGTTTCTCTCGATCTGCCTAGTTGTTTTTTCCCAAAGTAAATTTTAATTTTCGAGTAAACATGTTTTCGTTCTTAATATTTCACAATTTTTGAACACATCGCCCCTCTCTTGGAATTTCTTCCTGTATCGTGGGTGCGTTAACAAACATATAAACTCACATACACAAACACCCAGAGCCGGAACAACGATCTGTAGGTCATACAAATATTTGTTCCGTGCGGGTATCGAACACGCGACACGCAGCGCAACAGTCAATCGCTCAACCACTGCGCCTACCGTGCGCCCTAAAATCTTAACTATCGAAGTAAATGTACATAACAACTCTTCTACTTCGTCTTCATCTTAGCGATGTTTCTAAATTAACTGTATGAATTGAATTAAATGTGTGAATCTTTGTAAGGTCAATTAAATTTTAGGTCAATGGAAAAATCTTTGTCCCAACCATGTTCGCAATTTCCTACATACTATCAACTTCAGTGCCTCAACTCAAACAACTTCTGAACAGCAATTTAAGGCAAGAATTTCACACTATCTTGAGCGCATTTTTCATTTGCCCGTCCGTGTACGATGTAAAATTCAGGCAGGCAAGCGCAAGCTAAATGAATATTGTCACTGAACGTTAATATAGAGAGGTCATTAATCTTAAATTTTGTATCAGGGTCCCTTTAATATGCTTCATAGCGGTACCTATTCAAAGTTGCCCTCGCATACCTAGTAGGCTCTTTGTTTTAATTTACCGTACCATTATTCAGGTTTTTACATTTCAGATGGTATGGTTATTATAATTTGTAAGTATGGTTTTGAACAGTGCAACCTGTCTTTTATAGTCTACTAGCTTCTGCCCGCGGCTTCGCCCGCGTGAAAAGTGTTTTATCATTCCAAGGGAACATTATCCCGGGATGAAAAATATCCCCTCTCCAAGACCTCTGTGTTGCATAACAAACAGACAGGCAGAGTTAACTTCACGTTTTATTATAAACGTGAAGTAGTATGGACTTAGTATGGATTAAATTCCAAACAATAAAGGTACATTTTCAGTTGTCTTACTTAACCTTTAACTCAAGGTTTGCATCGCAAAGGCCAATAGAATGTGAAAAACAGATTATTTTTTACAAATATTACTACATTTTATTTTAGGTATTTGGTGTAATAAATGTTTGTTGAAGGGAATGCTTAAACGGGAACTGGCTTTTAAAAACTATCATTTGAGTCACACAAATATCGTTGGACCATACAATTATCTAGGTAGGTACCTAATATTAACTTTTATAAGCAACAAACCCAACCATTCCTATTCATCTGATATTTTTTAAGAGAATTACAAGAACAATCTTTAGGTACTTTAAATAAAATATATGTAAAATATTAATAGTACCTAAAGCTATTTGAGAAATATCATCATCTTTATGTCCTCCTATAAAATGTTAGCGTCTCTGAAAGCATTACAGTAACGATGTTAAACCTAAGCAAGAACGTCGTCATAAAATGGTCCCTATGGGTTTTACGGTCTTCGGAAGCTTAAAATAATATCTTTCTGATTCTATGAGACGTGATAATAGCTGAGAATATCAATAAAATGTCAGCTCTGGCTTTTGTTAAGGTATTGGAAAATAACGCCGCAAAATCGTAAGTGTAATCAGCTTATAATGTAACCAAAGCTGGGTCATAGGACACATTGTGCATACAGCTAAAGAGTGGAAAACTTTCTTTACAACATCGTTACATATTTTTCATCACACTTGCACGTAAACAGTATCTAAACATACAGGTTAACTTGGCCGTAATGCCCCATATAAAAACACCGAGCTTTCTTTTTGTCATGAAACCCAAGTTCGGTAAGTAATATTTTTTTAATGTATAGCACAGCACACAGGTCATGCAAGTTCAAGCAAGGAGTTTACACGCAATTGAAAAATTGTCCTAAAATGTTATCTAAACAGGAATTTCTTTGCAATCTCACTACATGTTACTTAAATACTCAACAAATGTTCTTAATAATCAATTTTAATAGTTATTTGTATCAAAACGTCGAAATTATTTAATTATTTTTACACTCCGCCATGGCTGTATATCTAGGTAAGTGTTTGCCCTTAACGTTCCTGAACGAAACACTTGTATAATCTGTGGTGTGGGCAAAAATTCGCCAACCGCTTAAAAATAAAAGTTCATGTATTTCGTAATAACAGCTGTGCTGACTTGTGTATTAAAGCTATAATTCATAATTATTCGCAAATGTGATGAAAAACATTGTATGTTTCACGGGCGGTACGGGAATTACGACCCTCGACTCAGAAAGCCCTCAGTCTTTGACTTCGGGCTTCTACTAGAGCCTCGATCGTAATTCCTTACTTACCGCCCTTAATACACAATGTACTATTTCATCACACTTGCACGTAAACAGTATCTAAACATACAGATTAAGTTGGCCGTAATGCCCCATATAAAAAAAAACCCTTAGCTTTCTTTTTGTCATGAAACCCAAGGTCGGTAAGTAATATTTTTTTTAATTTATAGCACAGCACACAGGTCATGCAAGTTCAAGCAAGGTTTACACGCAATTGAAAAAATGTCTTAAAAGGTTATCTAAACAGGGATTTCTTTGCAATCTCGCTACATGTTACATAAGTACTCAACTGATGTTCTTAATAATCGATTATAATAGTTATTTGTATCAAAACGTCGAAATTATTCAATTTTTTTACACTTCGTCATGGCTGCCCAAGGTAAGAATTTGCCCTTAACGTTTCTGAACGAAACAGTTGTATAATCTGTGGTGTGGGCCATAACTCACCATCCGCTTAAAAAAAAGTTCACGTATTTCGTAATAATAGCTGTGCTGACTTGTGTATTAAAGCTATAATTCATAATTATTACTCGCAAATGTGATGAAAAACATTGTATGTTTCACGGGCGGTACAGGAATTACGAACCTCGACTCAGAAAGCCCTCAGTCTTCGACTTCGGGCTTCTACTAGACCCTCGATCGTAATTCCTTACTTACCGCCCTTATTACACAATGTACTAATAAACAACACTATTACTACGCATTATTTAATAATAAAGATTGCATCACAATTTTAAATCACAGTAGGTGTTTAAATGATTAATTGGCGTTAAAGAAGCGTAATTATAAGCCGGTTCATTTAATATTCATACAAGGTATTAAAAAAGATGATAAATAGTAAGTATACATAGATATGTAGTCAAATTATCAAGATAATCTAAAGAATAATGACTTCATTCCATATATTGCATAACATTTTTCATATTCACGGAAACTCTTTATTCGGGTAATAATACATTATTGCAATGGCTGGGAAATAGGCAATTGCAGGTCGACTATGAGATTGACTTTTACTAATACGAGACATGTACGAGATGGCAATTACCATTCCCGCCGAGGCATATTAGAACTTTTCTCAAAAGAATGCATGGAAATAAAACATACTTTTTATATTATACATTTAATTTAATTAATATTAAAAGTTACATTATTTATTTATTATATACTTTATTGTACACCAAGATAAAAATTAATCAAAAAGACATCTTGTAACAAAAACAAACATACAACAGGCGGCCTTATCGCGAACCGCGATCTCTTCCAGGCAACCAAGAATGGAAAGAGACAGCCTGGACACAATATGGGGTTGCACTTGGTGCAAATTTTACAACAAATAATTAATTTATTAAGAATGTAGATACTAAATACAAAATATAAACTAAACAAAATAAAATAATAGATACATAAATACATACATACAACTAATATACAGACAAGAAAACAATTCAGCTTATACAACATTATGATCACAATGAAAAGTAGTGCTCCTTCACAAGTCGCTTAAAAACAGGCAGTGATTGCGCGCGCCTTATAGTCACAGGCAATGCATTCCATAGACGAGTGGCCTGCATTAGTGGCATTAGTCATATTGGAGTACAAAAGAAAATGTTTTTGATTTCCCCGGTACATTTTTGTTTGTTGAACTTCTGATGAGGTTTGCAGGTGGGCATTGGATGTAGTGGTAGATGGCTGAATACACTGTTTTGAGGTGGATCGCTGATGTTGCCAAGTGGCCAACGGGTAAGATTCTGTTTCCGAATTAGGTTGCAATGTGATATTTTGATTTATTTTATTATTTATATCAGTTTTGTTCTCAATGTAGCCTTCAGCCACTTTCCTTTATTCGCATAATATTAGATTCTCAGAATAACAGATTCTCAAAATATTAGATTTCTAAATATTATATTCTCAAAATAGCCAAAGTACAATCAAGCACTCAAAATAAATAAAGTCAAGACCTTGTTTTGTCTTTTTTATTTATTTTAAAATATTTACACAAAAAGGAATATAAAACCAAAAAATAGAAAAAGGTCTTAAATTGCCATTGTCATTAATAATTTTATTCCTTGGCTTTTTGACATGTGGAATCATTAATATAAATAAAATGTAGGTTAGCAATATTTCTTTAAAAAAAAACATACATTTTTGGTATGGCTGATTCATATAGTATCTCTAAGTAGTCTGTGGTAAGGTCTAAGTATTCATAGTTTTCACATACCTCACGTTTACATTGTTCCATTATTGAATCTAAGGCTGGTTTTAGTCTTACGCCGACGGCACGCGCACCGTCAGCGCTGATGGCCGAGATATATGAACTTCTAGGAAGCGTTTTTGAATGACGCGTAACTATCAGCGCGCACGGTGGTTAGCGCTGAGAGCTACGCGGCCGTACGCGTCGCGCGTCAGCGTCGCGTAGCTGTCGGCGCTGACGATCGCACGTGCGCCTCTGCTTTGAGCTTTCAGTGAGCGTTCTAGTGTCGAGCGGAGCGGACGTCGTCGGCGCGTACATACCCCTATTAGTCTACTGAGATTTTCTATAGTGGCCACCTTCACCAACATTACGTTATATAAGGCGGCACACTATACCAGGCAACCCCTTACGAGGTGTCTGGGACCATCTTCGGTAGGTCACGCCTCCGAGAGCACTCGCCCCTGGTACTCAAGAGAAAATGTGAGTCGCATCGTGATTACTCACTACCATTACAATTGCAGATACAGTCATGGCGAATCGCGAAGTGGCAACAGGTCGAGTTATCGATGAGGTACGCCTGAGGAAGAAGTTGTGGGATGCATCCGATCCACGCTACAAAAATAAAGATGCAAGAGACAAAGCCTGGGATGATATTGTGGACACATTGTTCGAAAATTTATATTTCAGAAGAAGCAAAAATTACACGCGCCGCATTTTGGTCGTCGTCTGTACAGTAAGGCGGTCAGTACGATACTAATACTAAAACGATCCACGCTGAGCGCTGACAAACTACGCGCGTAGCTATGAGCGCTGACGGTGAGCATGAGACTAAAATCAGCCTAACGAATTGCGTTCATCATCAGGAGTACAGATATGTTTTCCTACGCGTATTATCTCATTTTTAGTGTTGTGCGTTATTGATGTTCGGCAATCTTGTTGGTTGCAACAACGCCAGTTTGTGGTTCCAGAATTATTTTCAATAAAAAAAAACTTGAAGCTGGAATGTAGGACAGGTTGGTTTTTTTTAATCTGATAGTAGAGCTAGGCTCCACAGAGGAACATTGACTCCATAACCGAGTCATGATAAGTTGACCGGATATTTTTATCGAACGAATCACATAAAGTTCATTAAGTATAAATATAAAATGCACTTCTCGAGTCAAATGTACAAATTCAGATATTTTGAGAACATAATATTTAGCGAATCTAATATTTTGAGAATATGGTATTTTGAGAATCTGATATTATGCGAATAAAGGGCCACTTTATCGGACTTCCAGCCTCCGTGTCTTTTCAGAGTCGTCAAATTCGCTCCAGAATCAGGCAGAAAAATGGCTGAAAACCTACGGAAACAATGTCCAGTGTAACATTAAGGATTTGTCAAGCTATTTCTTTAGATATTTTAGCTATTTTGTTTCTTTCATTGACCTGCTTCGTGCACTTTCCTTTCTGAAAATAAGAAAACCTATCTGATGTTGTGTTCGCTGGACGAAGATTATATAAAATTATATTTAATTATATTATATTTATTGTTTTATTTATTTATATTATATTTATTGTTTTATTTATTTATATTATATTTTATTAAATATGTAAATAACAAATCAAGACAAATTCAATTAATGTCAATTTTCTATTAATCATCTGTGCCGAGATGATGAGACTTACTTTGGTATGCCAAGAATGATAAAAGAGATCCAATCAAAGAGTATCTAATAACCCCAGCACGCCGTTTCATACAACATTGCTGGAGCGTTGTAATGTTCCAAATTCAAAAAACGCTCCAGCAATGTATTTGATTTTCTTTGTCCGTAAATTTGGTACTTCGCGTGTTCTTTTTTCTAAAAAATTACGATATTTCCATGCATGTTTGAGGAAAACATTTTTCTCAACGGCTTGTGATCAACTTGTCAGGATTATACCTAATACCCTAATTTATTATATACTTTATTGTACACCACAAAAAAACATACAGGACAAACGTTCAAATATATACAAGTGTACAATGGGCGGTCTTATCGCAATCTCTTACAGACAACCTTTGGATGGACTGAATGATAGGAGAAGAATTTAGGGTTGTCAGTGTACAAAATATTAAAAATAACATTACTTAGACTTAATAACATACAAATCATACATACAATATTACTTAATATACTAATACATATCTAATATACAACAGAGAAAAGAGAAGAATAAAAATTATAGTGAAAGGTATTTGTTGGCAGTGTTTGAGCACGTCTCACTTCAATAGGTAATACATTCCACAACCGAGCTGCTTGAATAGTGAAAGATTTGTCAAAGAAGGAAGTGGAATGCAATGCAGACGAATACTTAATTTTAGATTTGCCGATGATCTCAAGGACCTAGAATGGGTGTCACAGAGGGACTGAAAGCGTTCTTTGAGATAAAAAGGAGTAAAAGGATTAAATAGCACATTATAAAGCAAAGAAAGTATGTGGGCATCCCGGCGAAGGCGAATAGGAAGCCATTTGAGCTTAGTACGAAATTCGGAAACGTGATCATACTTGCGCAAGCCAAATATGAACCTGATACAGATATTTTGTAGTCGCTCAAGCTTGTTCAATTGGTCTTGGGTGAGATCAAGATAGCTGGCGTCAGCATAGTCTAGAATTGGTAGAAGAGATTGTGCTATCGCAATTTTAGTGGTGATGGGAAGAAAATTACGAAGACGTCTCAGGGAACCTGCAGACGCAAACAGTTTTCGACTGACTTCCTGCAGTTGTTTAGTCCAGGAAAGGTTGCTGTCGATATAAATCCCCAAGTTCTTCACAATATGATTTATAGGAATAATAGTATTATTGAAAGAAACCTGTGGAAGTATCGGATCCTAGAGACAGTCCGGGTACTACCAACAACCGTTACATGAGTCTTCGTTGGATTGATCTTCAATCCGAAATCAGTTCTCCAGTCACCTATTCGAGCCAGGTCTGTATTGTCTCAATGGCATTAGATAACTCTCCGAGAGAGGCTTGGGTATAAATTTGGAGATCATCAGCATATAGGTGGTAGAAAGAAGAAAGAAGTGGCCGAATTTTAAACCTAAATTTCGCTTTTTTGCTTATCAAAACTTTAATTTCGTCAGTCAGCCATGGCGCTGGCAGATGTTTAACTCGCACGGCTCGAATAGGTACATGTGTGTCGTAAAGCTGAATGAGGGTAGAAGTAATTAAAGTTGTCAAAAAATAAAAGACCCGTTTTGACAGCTATAAAAATACTTAATAATAATTAAACTTGATGCTTGCGAATGATACTCGTTTTCATAGTGTATTGGTAACATAGTATTAATTAGGATTATGAATCTGATTTTTCAATTTCTTACGTAGAAAGTTATCGCGGCATGTAAAATGAGAAACGTCAACGGGTTTCTTAGATTGTGACGACTATAGTTAAAAATAAGAATGCTTTTCCACCAGAGATTGGTGAGGTAGCTTAACGATGCGAAAATAATATGTAGTGGCGCTGGAACGTGAACGAGGACGCTTAGCGGGATCTTTTCAGATGTGCATGCACACATATGACGACTTGAGCACTAAAGTTTTAAAAATATGTGCAATGACTTTAGTGTCTCCCTTAACCTATATTATTAACCTGTCTCTTACAAAAGGAGTATTCCCAACACGTCTGAAAAGGTCAATTGTAAAACCTCTCTATAAGAAACGTGCAAAAACTGACATGAGCAATTATCGCCCAACAACTTTAATCCCAGTCCTATCCAAAATATTTGAGATAGTTATGTGCATTAAAATAGAGAACTTTTTAACAACTTGTTAAAAAATAACAATTCGGGTTTAGGAATGGCAGTTCCACTGCTTTGGCATGTTTCGTACTAATAAAATACATGACTGAAAGTTTGAACCAAAAATCGAAGATTAGTTGCGTGTTTCTAGATATGGCAAAAGCCTTTGAAGTTGTCTGCCATAATACACTACTCTCAAAGCTTGAGCATTACGGAATCCGGGGTAAGACGAACGACTGGATCAAAAGTTATCTTTCTGAAAGAGTACAATGCGTGGAAATAACAAAAACTTGTCAAAAGGAAAAAAAAACCTATGGGTTGGCATATAAACAAAATAATTATGGCACGCCACAGGGAGGTATCATATCCCCGCAACTCTTTCTAGTTTACATCAACGACATTCCAGAGGCGATAGGCACAGATTGCATACTATTCGCTGATGACACGACAATAATTATTAAGAGTGACGATAACTAAAACTTAGAGAATGAAATATGGCAAGAAAAATATAAAATACGAAGGCGTCAGCTTTATAATAATCTACCAGCAGATATAAGGAACACATCTTCTTTTAATGTATACAGAGCTAAACTCAAACAGTACGTCACTAACAACACAAAACTTCTAAGATAACAATAAAAGTCTCACTATAGTCGACATCGTACCTACGTACCTACATTAAGAAAACAAAACTGTTAGCTACTGGACAAAACTAACCTTAGTCACGCATTTATTCGATAAGATAACAATGTATGTTTTTTAGAATAAATAAATAATCTTTAACCCGAAATCTTACAAGCTCTAGATAAGGCAATCGATTGGCTGGAAAAAAATAACTTAAAAATAAATATGACTAAAACAAACATAATACAATTTCAAACATACATTGCAAACATAAATACATTAGACATTCTTTATAAAGATTCTCACTTGACCACTAACGATAATTGTGCACAATACACATATATAAAATTCTTACAAAAATAGATCGTTTTATATATGTCTTGAAAATAATTAGACAAACAGTAAACTTTAACACTGCAATGCTGGCTAATCATGGATATGTATCATCCGTAATTAGATTATTATAATATGGGGTAACAGTAGTTTTCGACAGAAGTTTTAAAGCACAAAAAAAATGTATGCGAGCAATTTGTGGAGCTCACTTTTTAGACAGCTGTAGGCCACTATTTCTAAAACTTAAAATCCTACCCTTGCAATGTTTATATATTTTTGAAATATGTACTTTTGTAAAGATAAACTACAATTTATTTGAAACTAACACCGACAGGCCAAATAGCAGAACACAGCATAATTATTCAGATGCCATCAATAAAATTAGAATTATTTAAGAAAAATGTATACTGCATGTCGATTATTCTTTACAATCATTTACCTAATAGTTTTCAAGACCTACCGCTGACCATGTTTAAAAAAAATCTTTTCAAACTATTATTATTTAAAAGATATTATAGCATTAAGGACTATTTGGAAGACAAGTCAATAGAGTCTGTAATTTGTAAGTTAGATTAAGTGACATAACTGATTGTCAATACATTTGATATGGATATGCTGAAATAAATTTACTGTAACACCTTATGTACCATATTCTAGCAAATAAATATTTTGATTTGATTTGACATACCTCGCAAGCTTATCTCGTTCACATCCCTCGTACATATCTCTCGCACTTTTATATGCTTCAATACTCTCCGCTAGCCCATATCCAGCAAAGCTGCGCTAAGCCAGGCTAGGAAAGTAAAGTGTAAGAAGTAACAAAACGCTTAATTACCAAATTCATACTATACATAAGCTCACGTCTTTTACACACACTTCTGGTAGAAACGCACCGTAAGAATGTCAACTGTTATCAAAATGAGTTTAATTTGTTGCCTTCAAGATTAGTTAATAACGCAAACACATTATTTAAATTAGCGAAAATACCCTTTACGTATACCTAATGTGCAGAAAAGTAAGAATGTTATGCATATCTCAACCTCATGACATTCAATCGAATTTTGGAAACTATAGGAAAAAACAAGTCCGTAAACTGGTCTGTGTTATTCGGCAATTCAACTTATAAATGCGTCTGAAATCGCAATTATCATGGTGATTTAGTTTTTATTATAGAAGCTTTTATTTAACTTGCAGCTTTGTTAGTTAGTATGTATGGCTCCCTATGGCCCCTAACGATTGAGCTGAAATGCGTTCGGTTTTTATGACAATATTGACAATGCATGGTTAGCCAATAAGCTGTTTTTTTTATTTCTTTGATATAATAATTTTATTTTAAACATTTTTATAATACATTGCACATTGCCTTCATATTTAAATTCTACAGCCTCATGAAACCCCTCCAAGTCCCTAATCAAAAACCATCAAAATTCCATATTTCACTACAGATAATATTCAGCTCTAGATAAACATATTCCCTCGGATTCCATAACAGGCACGCCGAAACTTTTGAGCCCGGGTTTATGGTGAGAAAACTGTTTGTATGGTGGCAAGTAACATAAACATGTGAGTGGCATTTAATTTCATATTGTTATATTTTGCTGGGAGTTAGAGTTTACTTTAATTTTGATCCAAGATCAAAATTTAGTCAGTATTTTGTGGTAATACTTATGAAGGAGTTTCTTACGCCTTATGCAAAAATGTACCATGATGGACTCCTGAACTAGCTAAAATAAGTCAGGAAACACGACAGGCTTTTAATGATGCAAAATCCATGAAAGATTTCTCTGACTATCATAGCATGCTGACGAGGTATAAGACGGCGGTACGCAAGGCCAAAAGAACTAGTTGGCGGCAGCATTGCACCTCCATCGAAGCTCTGCCAAATGGAATGAGGTTGTGCAAAGCAATGTCCATGACTAAGACAAACCCACTATCATCTGTAAAGGATGAGAATGGGTATCTAACGGAAACTGGACAGGACACTCTGGGCGTGATGTTTAGAACTCACTTCCCGGAATGTATACTGCGCGACAGCAATGAAGAGGAACCAGTCACAAGGGACGAGCTCACAAGGCACACGTCCAAAAATAACTGGCTCACGGCAAAGAAAGTGGTAGATGAAAATAAACTGAAGCTAGCCATAGCGAGCTTCCAGCCTCTCAAATCCCCTGGTCCGGATGGCATCTACCCAATGCTATTACAAGAAGGGGCATCTGTTTTGATACCTCATTTGAGTAAGCTCTACAGAGCCTGCATAGCCTTTGGGTACGTACCCAAGGCATGGAGGGAAGTCAAAGTCACCTTTATACCGAAGGTGGGTAGACCGACTTACGAAGAAGCTAAAGCTTACAGGCCAATTAGTCTATCATCCTTTCTCTTAAAAGCTCTGGAGAAACTGGTAGATAGGTACCTAAGAGAGGGACCACTTAAAATCTTCCCTCTATATAAACTACAGTGCGCCTACAGCCCTGGCAAATCTACAGAAACGGCATTGCACTATGTTGCGAGTCGAGCCGAGGCTGCGCTAGAGGGACAAGAGATCTGTGTCGGGGCTTTCCTCGACATAGAGGGAGCCTTCGACAAGACAACATTTGAGTCCATACGCATCGCTGCAAAGGAACATGGCATCAATGATACCACGTGCAACTGGATTGACTATATGCTGAGAAGCAGAATAGTCAGATCAGAACTGATGGGAGACAGACTTAGTGCAAAAACAACAAGAGGTTGTCCGCAGGGTGGAGTGCTGTCACCATTATTGTGAAGCTTGGTAATAGACTCGCTACTTACCAAGCTCAATACTGGACCATTCTACACAGTAGGCTATGCAGATGACATAGCTATAATGGTTAATGGTAAATTTCCGAGCATAGTCTCTGGATTATTACAACAGGGGAATGGTGTACAAAGAACCACCTCTCTATCAACCCAAGTAAAGCAGTCATTGTTCCATTCACGAGGAAGAGACAACTAGGAAACCTAGGAGAGCTCTCCCTCAATGGAATAAAGCTGCCCTGGTCTACCGAAGTTAAATATCTGGGTGTAACGCTTGATAGAGAACTCAGGTGGAAAACTCATGTGGAAAATATTACGACGAAAGCCCTACGAGTGTTCGGCATGTGTCGTTCCACCTACGGTAAAACTTGGGGGTTAAAGCCCAAAGTGATACGATGGCTGTACCGGACAATGATAATACCTATTATCACATACGGCAGCATAGTGTGGTGGCCCAGAACAAAGCTTGCCTCGTGCAAAGCGCCACTCACCAGATTACAAAGAACAGTGTGTCTAGGCATCACGGGTGCTTTCAGTACAACACCTACGGCAGCGATTGAGAGATACCTCAATATCCCTCCTCTCCATATGATGGGTAATTCGAGGCAAGGAAGACATTACATCGACTTGCTGTGGCTGGACTATGGGATGCCTCTAAGCCAAGGACCAACCATACAAAGTTTGACGGGAATGAAGGCCTGGATCGGGTAACAAGCATGTTATCCGATAAAATGCAAACTATGTTTGTGTTTGAAAGGTCTTTCAAGGTCCAAATCCCTACAATAGAGGACTGGACGAAGGGAATCGATCCACCAGAACAAGACAGTCTGGTGTGGTACACTGATGGATCCAAAATGGAATCAGGTACAGGGGCGGGAATATACGCAAAAGGTTACAAATGTAGCAAAAACCTAACGAAAATGGCAACTGTATTCCAAGCAGAAACTTATGCCATAATAACCTGTGCTCAAGAGAATATAGATAGAGGAACTAGAGGTAAATCCATATATATTCTTAGTGACAGTCAGGCTGCAATCAAAGCCATGGCATCCTACAAAGTGGACTCCGGACTTATTCTGGATGCTGTCCAAACCCTAAACAAGCTTGGGAAGCACAACAGGGTAAGACTTATTGTGGGTCCCTGGGCACAAAGGAATCCATGGTAACGAAATGGCAGATGAACTGGCAAGAGAGGGCTCAGCAAATGACTTTGTGGGTCCGGAACCACGTGTAGGCATCTCGACGTGCCTCGTAAAAGCCGCAATTAGGGAGTTTGCAGATCACAGACAGCGAACTCATTGGCTATCTAGCACCGGTCTACAACACTCCAAGAAATTCCTATGCTCTACGTTCAAAGCCCGGGAATGCATTTGGAACATGAGCAGGGGGAAAATCCGCTACCTGCTTGGGGCCTTTACTGGGCACTTTGGAACCAACGACATGCTCATGAAGATGGGTCTGACCGCGACACCCATGTGCAGGTTGTGTGGGGAACATACGGAACGCATGGAGCACCTTCATTGCACATGCGATGCACTGGCTGGTAAGCGAATGAGTCTCTTATGGGATGGATATCCAAGACCAGAAGACTATAGGCTCATATCTCCCAGTCTCGTTGTAAAATTCATGAAAAGAGTTTTCAACGAGAGTGGGGAGGAGTAAGGTATCTAGGGGACCACAATAGATCCCAATGGATCGAAGTGTCCGAGTTGTTTCTCGGCCCCTCGACGAAGAGTAGCAGACATTGAATCAATTTTTACTCTGCGAAAACGTGCCATCAGAGCGATAAATAATCTTCACCGGCGCGATTATCTAAGGGAACTGTTTAAGGACATTAACATCATGACGGTACCTTGTCAATATATTTATGATAACATCATGTACGTTAGAGAAAGAATTTACATCTTTTTAGTAAAAACGGCGACAGACATAATTATGTTACTAGAAATAGGGACCAATTAATTCAACCAGGTTTCAGGCTGGCTGAAACCAACATCATCTTTTATGAGGTACTGTATAAAATGTTACAATAAAATACCTCCCAGCATTCTAGAACTGAATGAGACGAAATTTAAAACTTGTATAAAACGCACACTATGCTGGCAAGCATATTATAAGTTGGGGGATTACATCGCTGATAAAAATGCTTGGCTCAATGCTGGTCCTGCTCCGCAGCCACTAGGGCGCAAGAACAATTAGTGACGGGCAGAAAAGTATTGAAGTATTGTTGGACCTGCTGAAGACTGTCACAGCACACACAGTCACTGTGACAGTCTTCAGCAGGTCCAACAATTTTTCACAACTCAATTTCTTTTAGTATTGTATAACTGCACAGCATAAATGTGAGTACTATGTTCCGACTGTAAATCTACCATTCACTGTACCTATGTGTCGATCGTTGACTTCTGTGTGCCCTGGTAGTTGAGTGTGTCATGCTCGCTCTCTCTAATTTATCTCTGATGGTGCCACATGTATCTGAGTGGTGCCGATCCATGCGTCATGTTCGTGAACGGGTGCCATCAGTTGGGATTGATCATAACTTAGCTGCCGCGGCCTGTTATTGTATTTTTTTTTTAATTGCTTGTTACTATAGAAGCTTTTACGTGCACGTCTTTATACATCGTTCTCACATATATGTATTTTTTCAACAAGAATGATGTAACCAAATACTTGTCACATCACATCACATCATCAGCCTATTAATGTTCCCACTGCTGGGACACAGGCCTCCTCTCTGTGAGAGGGAATGGGCTGTAATCCACCACGCGGGCCCAGTGCGGGTTGGTGGATGTCACATGTCTTCGAATTTTTGGTTCTAGGACATGCCGGTTTCCTCACGATGTTTTCCTTCACCGTTTTGAGAGCAGTGGTGAAGAAATAACTTACACAAAGTAAAGCGCCTGCCTGGGCTCGAACCCACGACCTACAACTTGTAAGTCGCGGCCGATACCACTGGGCCACCGCTGCTCTCTGCTCTCAAATACTTGTAATTAAAACGAAAAAAAAAGAGTGTCCGTGGAGTTTCCTGCAAATTCTTCTCCATTGAGACCTACTGACGCTTGCGAATTTGCAACTAGAGTCATCATTTAATTTTTCTGTTTGACAATTCAAAGTTCAGGTTTATTTGAAATAAACTATTTTGATTTTTTGTTTTTACGTTATGTTATGTTATGTTGTGTTATGTTATGCTATGTTAAGTTGTGATAAATGATCTTATTTCTGTAAGTTTGTTTGTACAAACACTTTTACATGTAGATTATATTTTTTTTAAACTAGATGAGTTCGGCATTTTCTATCTGACTACTCTGAGAAGAAAGGCCGAAGCAAACTCAGAGGTCACAGTCTCTTTTCAAGTCCAGACAAAATCTTCGTTAGATCATGTGATGTCTGAAATAGTCTTTTGAGGAAAGAACCAGCCAGATTGAGTGGACCTGTCCAGTCAGTGCACGCATTTGCCAATAACCATGCAGCTCAACTCAGAATTTAAGGAGTTCAACGATTCGACGAACAATACCAAAGGACATTCGGGTAGGCCGCATAAACTACTCAAACTGCCAGACCGAGAATTAAAAACTAACCAAGATAAATAAAAAAATAAAATAAAAAATAATGATCAACATAGTCATCACATTCACAATTATTAAAATAAAATAATATTATTACAGTATTATTGTATTATTTACAGTTATTATTGTTCTGTAAAAAGTAAATATTCTTGTCATTGCAAGAAAACCAAAAAAAAAGAGAAATAACAAAATTCACCGTGAAAAATATAAAAATTAAAATTAATTGGAGCAGCTCAACGTAATCTTTCATGGTATAAAACGCTTTCTGGCACAACTCACGTTAAAAAAAAAGGTGTGTGTGTGTTAATTTATCTTGGAGCTTAGAAGCTTATTATTGACATCCAAACGAGCCACCTATTTTCTTGAGCCTTACTACAAATTTGTGTTTGTTAATTAAACATTTTTTAAATTTTTCTGATTTTCATAAATACATTTATTTTTTTGATTTTCATAATGAAGGCACAGTCATACAATCATCTCCTTAAATTTCTCTCTGATTTGTCGAGCCCGCCATTTATTCATTTGATCGGATAGCTCTTTTCTGCAAAACAAAGATAGTCCGTACGACGTTCCATTGCGCTGCACAACGTTCCATTCCGTTCCCATTCCGTTCCATTCCGTTCCATTCCGTTCCATTCCGTTCCGTTCCGTTCCATTCCGTCCCATTCCGTTCCAATCCGTCCCATTCCGTCCCATTCCGTTCCATTCCTTTCCGATCCGTTCCATTCCGTTCCTATCCGGTCCATTCCGTCCCATTTCTGTACGTTCCATTCCATACCGTTCCGTCCAATTCCTTTTCATTCCATTCCGTTCCAATCCGTTCTAATCCGTTCCATTCCGTTCCATTCCGTTCCATTCCGATCTATTCCGTTCCATTCTATTCCGTCCTAGTTCTGCCCGTTCCATTCCGCCATTCCGTTCCATTCCATTCCGTACCGTTCCATTCCGTTCCATTCCGTTCCATTCCGTTCCATTCCGTTCCAAACCGTTCAGTTCCATTCCGACCCATTTCCGTCCGTTCCATTCCATACCGATCCGTCCCATTCCTTTCCGTTCCAATGCGTTCCAATCCGTTCCATTCCGTTCCATTTCTTTCCTTTCCGTTCCATTCCGTTCCATTCCGTTCCGTTCCATTTCTGTCCGTTCCATTCCGTTCCGTTCCATTCCATTCCTTTCCATTTCGATCCATTCCGTTCCAATCCGACCCATTCCGTTCCATTCCTTTCCATTCCGTTCCTTTCCGTTCCTTTCGTTCCATTCCTTTCCATTCAGTTCCTTTCCTTTTCATTCGATTCCGTCCCATTTCGTTCCGTTCCATTCCCGTACCATTTTGTTAAATTTTGTTCAAATTGGTTCAAATTCTATTTTGCCCTTCCCTACCCTACCCAACCATACCCTATCCTGCCTTTCCCTACGCGGTAACTATGGTTTTTACTCCGCCTCAATGTCAGCATCTGCAAACCATGGCTCTCTCAATCCTCTGGAGACTCGAGCGCGCGCCAATCTGGCTCATACCCTGGCAAAGCTGTCTTTGTTCTGAATCAAGGTATACCATTCTTTTCCATACCATTCAGATCCATTCCGTTCCGTTCCGTTCCGTTCCGTTCCATAACGTTCCGTTCCATTCCGTACCTTTCCATTCCGTCCCCATCCGTTCCACTCCGTTCCGATCCGTTCCATTCCATACCGTTTCGTTCCGTTCCATTCCGTTCCATTCCGTCCCCATCCTTTCCATTTCGTTCCGTTCCGTTCCACTCCGTTCCATTCCGTTCCATTCCATCCTCATCCTTTCCATTCCGTTCCATTTTGTTAAATTTTGTTCAAATTCTATTCTGCCCTACCCTACCCTACACAACCATATCCTACCCTACCCCACGCGGCAAGAGACGAGCTATGGTTTGTACACAGACTCAATGTCAGCATTGCAGGCGCTTGCGAAGATATGTGTCGGGCGAGACGGCCTCTGTGAGATGTTTCTTCCGGATGTCATAGCAGCTTTCCGTATTGTTAAACAGATGCGGCCGCACCTGCGCCACCACCCCGCCACAGGCGTTCTCACGCAGGTTTTGACGGGGCACGGTGGGTTCTCTGAATACTTGAATCGCTTTAAGGCGATATATACGCCCCAATGTAACGCAGTACTGGCCGTGCGCCCGCTCGATGCCAAAATATCAAAATTGAACCTCCTTTTGAACAGTTCTGTTTGCAAAATATTATTTGATTTACATATGCTATGTTAGGTAAAGAGAAATTCCAGCCATCAATTTTTCTGTATAAAATTATTTTTAAACATCCAAGTCGTTTTGGAGGAGTTTCCAAAAGTTGCGAAAAAACATCGTGTTGTTAATTATTTTTTAAAGCAAAACTATTAGTTACACGAAAAAACCTTGTACATATAAAAATTATGTACATGAATCAATAATAAATATATATTTTTTTCAAACCTTTAAATCTAGCTGTTACTGAGGAGTATGCTTTAGAAAGTTACCGTTTTACGGCACTAAAGCGTATGTAGGCCCTTAAGTTTAAAGAGAGCCCATCATGCGTCTGCGATCACTGCGGCGCGTCCGCGACTGTTAGTATACTGAGTGTGGGCTGAGCTCGAGTCACGTAGGCATGACTCGCGTTCCGACCGTTTCATACTTCAAATTCTAACACAGTCCATTGGCACGGGCGCTTGATTATGGTTTGAAGTAACCTTTACAGATAAGCACTGACAGACCAACAACCAGAATTATAATCGTCACAATCTAAGAAGCCCGTTGACGTTTCTGATTTTACATGCCGCGATAACTTTCTACGTAAGAAATTGAAAAATCTAATTCATAATCCTAATTAAATACTATGTTAACGATACACTATGACAACGTATCATTCGCAAGCATCAAGTATAATTATTATTATGTATTTTTATAGCTGTCAAAACGGGCCTTTTATTTTTTGACATCTTTAGTAGGCCACAAAATACAGAAATATCCTTTGTAACATAGAGATCATGCAACTTATTCTTCTAGTTTCCTACTCTGTAGAGATAACAACAGTTTTAAAACAATTTTAAGTTTGCATGACTTGAAAGTTTCTCGTGATGAACAAACCTACACGTTATCTCGAGAATGGCTCCCATGCGGGTATGTAATTTACGAAACTGCTCATATGCTGCAACTTGCCTTGTTATCTTTACTATTATAACTGTAAAACTAAAATGTCAAGCGATGGAAGACGTGTATACAGCCAAATGTAAGCAGATACTTGATTATATATGTTGCAGTCCCGAAGATTGCTAGGTTTAGGGTGTATTAACACACACTATAATTTATCGACCAGCCATCGCTGACATTGGCCGACATCAGGGGCCTTACTCTCACGTGTCAAAACTACCAAGGTACCACTGTGAGAGAAAGAGACAGAGATATACAGTACGAACAGTACTATCCCTTTTTACAGCAAAATCATGATGGCTTTAGCATATTATAGTATGGCCCAGGCAATTGTATGTTTGACTTTAATTTAGTGTAGTAGGTATTGTTCATGGGCGTCGACTGATCGATTTTACCATGAACATTTGCTTAGCCTTTTACTATCTATGTTGAGGTCGGCTGCCAATCTTACCGGATTCAGCTGATTACCAGTATTCTACATTGAGCGACTGCCTATCTGACCTCCACAACCCAATAACTGGGTAACACAATACCTCTTGGCTAGACTGGTGTCAGATCTCAGGCTTCTGACAAACCGTAACGACTGTCAAAGATCTTTAAATGATCGCCGGGAACAACAGCTTATCGTGCTTGCCGAGGCAATTAAGAAACTCGCTATGTAAAGATGATCACCCATCCACGGGCCGACCTCGGCAAGCGTTGATCCATTTTACCATCGATCGATATCAATTCTAAACACCCTTCATTAAAAACATAGCTAGTAGTTCATAGTATATACAAAGAACAAACCCACAACCCTGAATACCTTCTGCATAGATAGAAGAAATGAAACAATTAATAATTAATATTCGTATCAGAATACCTCACGTTCAGAACCAAGAAATTGTTTTATCTAACTCGTGAGTTTGCCAAGGCTGAAAACTACACATTTGCATGGACTGCTAACGGTAAGATATACTTGCGCAAGAAGATAAGAGACCCCCACTTGATTGTTAGAACAGAAAAACACTTGGAGTCACTGAAAGAACGCAAATGACCAATAATATTTTTTTATTATATTATTTTGTATACTAATCTTTGTATTTCTAACAAGTTGGTTTAAAAATGTTGTTATATGTAAGAAAAAAACAACTTAACTCAAACAAGTACCTATCACATACATTGATACTTACACACCCACTCATTCTAGGAACACATATATATATCCCAGATTCAACACACAAAACGACCACATGATCACATTAATAAATAATTTAATTATAAAATATAAATTACACTCAAATCGGGCTGTGATTACGTTAAAAACTAAACCTCCAGTCATGCCTCATTCATTATACTATAATTAATGAGTTCTACCAAAGAGATAACAGATGAGATAGATAACTACAAAGTCTCAAAAATTAAGTTATGCAATACTCAGGAGGCTAAATCGCATTTAAACTCCATGCATAGTGGTTTCAACATGATATCTCAGAATATCAGAAGCATTGCTTGTAATATGTCTCAATTTGAAATACTTTTAACACAAATACAGCTGGATTTCGACCTAATAGTCTTAACTGAATGTTGACTAAAAAATACTACCACCCTACCTATAATAAATAACTATACATATTATTCCACGAAGGGCTATGAGACCCAAAACGAAGATGTCGTTGTGTACATAAAGAGTTGTTTTCAGTATTTCATTTATGAGCATATTTTGGAGGAAGCTAATTGCTTAATCATTAAAATTAAAGCTGATATGGTTATTGTTGCAGTGTACAGATCTCCTATCTACAGTATTGAAATGTTCCTAAAATCATTGGGTGGTCTGTTGAAATCTTTAAATTTAATGGCATCACATGGTCTACTACTCGGTCACCTGCTTCCAACAAGAAAACAAAATTGCCTGGATCATGTAATGATAAAATCTGTACTAAGCTGTAATACGACAGTAATAACTACAACTATAACGGATCACTATACAGTTTGTTTGTCACTGGGCAATAAATTATCAGAATACTGTAACAAACACACAATAACCCACATTAACTATCGTAAAGTCATCTCGGAATTAGAAAAATCTAACTTAAATCACATTTACAGTTTTACTGACATAGATATTGCATTAAAATTTCTTATAGATACTATTACAAAAATAATAAATAACAACACTACAACCAAACTAACTAGTCATAAAAAAGATAATTAAACCATGGATTACACCGGATTTGTTACGCTGCATTAAACACAGGGATAAGCTCCATTCTAAAGTTAGAAAGAACCTAGAAAATTTAGAAATTAAACTTATTTACACCAGATACAGAAATTTCTTCAAAACCACTCACCACCACCACCATTCTTCTTTTTCTAGAAAAAGTAAAATGTGCATATGAAAACCTAAAATGGAAAAAGTTAAAAATAATTCTAAAAAAACCTGGAAATTAAAAAAAAACAATAGCATCTCTAAATAAACAAAAGGATAATAATTAATCCCTACTACAAATTGACCCAAGCCCCCTGAATCTGTTAATATAATCAATGGATTCTTTGCAGCCGTGGGACAGAAACTAGCTGAAAATATAGACAACATGGATGGTAATGTAATATCGATACAAGACTCAGGTGAACAATCAGCAACTTCCTTTGTTTTGCTTGACACTGACGAAGAAGAAGTACTGTATATTATAATGAACCTGAAAGATGATTGCGCTGTAGGTATAGATGGTATTTCAAATTGGTTACTAAAAGCTGCGAGTAGTGTTATTACATATATATGTAACCTGAGTGTGCTATTACATATATATGTAACCTCCTGTTATTACATATATATATATGTAACCTGAGTCTCCACTTGGGAGTATTCCCCAAGCTTTTCAAAACAGCACTCATTCATCCTATATTTAAGTCGGGGAATAGAGACAGTGTCAACAACTATCGACCTATATCGTTCCTTCCAGCGATGTCCAAGATATTCGAAAATCTGTTAAACAAAAGATTAACAAATTACCTAAGAACTTTAAAACTGTTGTCAAAAAATCAATTTGGGTTTATTCCTGGTAAATCCACAGAAGATGCTCTAAGAACTTTGACTGAAACTGTTGTTAATGTGTAAAATTGGTTCTTATGTAAGTGAAGAAGCTCAAATAACATATAGAGTCCCACAGGGAAGTGTACTTGCCCCCCCAATGTTTTTAATGAACCAACTATACAACTTTCATCTTCATAATGCTAAAATTGTTACCTTTGCAGATGACACGGCAGTAGTATTTCACGGTAAAACTTGGGATGAAGTAACTGACATCACAGAAAGTGGCATTAAGCAGATACTATACTGGCTCAATAAAAATACGCAAACTATTAATCTTAATAAAACTAAATACACCTTCACCTTCTCTAGTACAAAATCAGGAGCGCCAGCAACAGATAGAATAAAAATAAGAGCCCACACCTGCCATAGTAACAACAGCACTTTGTGCCACTGTACTCAGCTCGATCGAGTTGATGGGCTTAAATATCTAGGTGTCTGGGTTGATGAAAATCTTAACTGGCATCAAAATCAAAAAAAAAAAAAAACAAAATCAATTTTTTTATTTCACATAGGCCTACATGGGCACTTATAAAACGTCGACAAAATGAGCACGGTTCGGGTTGGTCGTTTCCTATGGAGAAGAACCGGCAAGAAACTCCATGGTTACTCTTTTAAAAATGGTTTGGTTTTACAATATTTACATGTTACAGCATTAGTAGTAGTACTTAGATATGGGGGGACAACGTAGGCCCGAATTATGACAATAAGTCGTAAGAAACTAAAAAAAAAGAAAAAGATTATATAAAAAAGTTAACAAATGTTAACTAGCATCTAGAAGGCCTACAGTGTTCACACATTCACAAAACAATCGGTAAAAGAATCTATACAAAGGTAAAAAATAATAAAAATAAGTATAACAAGACTAAATTTAACATGTTGCACAAATTTTGTTATCAGTGCTGTAACTATTCTTAGCAAAGGGCTTTAAAGATGATTGAAAACCATTTTAAAAAGTCTAATTAAAAGAAGGAAAGAAAAAATGAGATTGAGAATAGTTAGAGACATCCACATATTTGTGCCGTTTACAAGTTACCAGGGAAGCTGCATGCGCAGAAGGAGCTAAGGCCAAATATTTTTATCTTCAACGTAGTCCTTGATTTTATAATATGCTTTTTTAACAAGGATACGTTTGATGTAGTTTTTGAACCTTCCATCGGTCAGTTCTATAACTGACTTTGGCAACTTGTTATAAAAGCGTATACTGTTTATAAGAAAAGACTTGCTAGTTTTCGTTAATCTGAATTTGGGTATTACAATTTCGTGCTTACTGCGTGTATTTAAATTATGGAAGTCGCTTCTAGTTTTGAAAAGCCCCCGATTTTTACGGACATACAAAATACATTCCAAAATATAAAGTGAAGGTAGAGTCAGTATATCGATCTCTTTAAATTTTTCTCTGAGGGACTCGCGAGGACCCATTTTATAGATTGCGCGGATTGCCCTCTTTTGTAGGATGAAAATTGAGTCAACGTCTGCTGCTGATCCCCACAGCAGAATGCCATAAGACATAATACTGTGGAAATAAGCATAGTATACTAACCTAGCTGTACCATGTATCACCATATTGAACTTCTGATAAATAGAATTCGGAAACTAATGCCCATTTTCAAAAAGCTACGCCATATAGAGGATTTAAATGTTCTGAAAATAATTTATTATTCACTTTGTCAGTCAGTGTTGGAATACTGTATTTCTGTCTGGGGAGGGGCTCACAAGACATTTCTTCTCAAGCTTGAAAGAGCACAAAGAGCGGCAATCAAAGTAATTATGTCCAAACCAAGGCTGTATCCTACTGCAAGACTTTACAGGGAATTTGATGTCCTCACTGTGCGTCCATTGTTTTTATTACGCAATCTTATTTATGCACACACCCATTTACCGAATAACAGCTCTCAAATAGATAATAGAAGAAGATAAGATATTGTATTCAAAACCATTCCACACAAGACAATTTTTGTAAAAAGATTCCCTTATATTATAGCTCCCTATATTTACAATAAAATTAGTAAAAATGTGTCCCTAATGAAAATACGGCATTTTAAATTTAAAAAAGTAGTTAAAAACTTGTTAGTTGTACTCGTATTAAATTATCAAGAAACTGAAAACCTCTAAGTGTTCCTGGGTAACCCAAGCAACTTCTAATCTTCATGTCACATACCTATATATTTACCTACACTCACTCATATATACATTCCATAACACGCAGGCATACACACACAGATACACACGCACGCACAGATACACACACACACACACCTGCATACACACGTCTCATATAAATATTCTAATTTTATTTACTTTTATTTTTTATTGTCTAACTGTATAGTTAATTATGTCGTAATACCTAATTAACTAATTTATAATAGTAACGGATTGTTGCACAATTATTTTATAAAATAGATCAACCACGAATTGTTACTGTTGCTTATAGCACAGGTATCATAACCTAGTTTAAGTGACAGTGTTCATATTGTTAACATAATTTATTTGAACCAATAAACGTTATTATTATTATCTCCTTTATTTATTTTATTCTTATTGATTACATTTTTAAATAATTTTACAAAACACGTACAAAAAAGAAAAACATTTAAAAATATAAAAAATAGAGGCCCACCGGTATAGGGAACAGGGTCCAAGCTACCGGCGGTCAGGGCTCCAGAGAGAGGAACCTCCTAACAATACGAGCCGTGTCCATCAGTACTGCTTTCTGGATCAGGCCCTTGACCCAGCCGCCTAACGAGAGCCTCCTAAGGTGTTGGTCGAGGCTATTAAGCCATTGGCAGACACGACTATCGGTACAATGATCCCTGTATCCACATCCCACATGTCGACAACCTCGCGAGCCAAGTCAAGATACTTGATTTGTTTATCTTTCTCGGCTTTCACGAGGTTCTCGTCATGCGGGACAGTTATGTCAACAATCATTGCACGCCTCTCGATTCGGTCCACCACCACTATATCCGGCTTATTAGCGATAATAGTCCTGTCAGTGATGATGAAACGATCCCAGTACAATGTGATATTGCCATTCTCGAGAACTGGGTCGGGCACATACCTGTAGTACGGCACCTCCGATGCCACAAGAGTGTATTTCAGAGCAAGTTGCTGATGGATAATCCTGGCTACAAGGTTGTGCCTATGCAAGTACTCCTCGTTAGCTAGGCGAGAACAACCAGAGATAATGTGGCGGATAGATTCACCCGGGCGGTGACATGCCCGACAAATGTCAACCATGCCACCCTTCACAATAAATCTCCGGTAGTTATTCGTCATGATAACTTCGTCGATAATTTCACAGACAAACCCTTCGGTTTCCGCAAAGAGGTCACCGAAACGTAGCCAGTCTACGGACGCTGATTGGTCTACATCGGACCCATGTAGGGCCCGAAAAAAGCGTCCGTGAAGCTCCTTACTTTGCCATACCACCCTGCGGTCGGTAGTGTCAAATACTACAGTCCGTTGTCCACTGCTACTACATCTCGATGCATACCCACGTCTGTGTTTAGAAAATATTCCCTGAGATTGCATATCTCGTGGTTGTGGAGGTTTTTGGCATTTAAGAAGCCTCGGCCTCCACACTTCCGCGGGATATACAATCTCATGACCGACGATCGTGGGTGATGCATTCGATATGCAGTCAGCAGTGTACGGACCCGCCTATCCAGGGCGTCAGGTTCCGTTTGAGTCCATTTGAGTATGCCGAAAGAGTACATCACTACCGGCATGACCCAAACATTGAAGGCGCACACCTTGTTTCCGCCCGAAAGAAGGCTATTGAATACCTTCTTCAGGCGGCCAAAGAAGCGTTCCCTCAACGATTGCTTCATGTCAGTAGTGCTGATACCTAACGCTTCCGACTTACCCAAATACTTATAGGTTTCGTTTGGAGAGAGGGATCTCTGGTTTATGGAATCCGCGAGTTGAATTCCCACGGATTCCACAATCTCTCCGCGCTTTACATGCATGACCGCACATTTGTCCACACCAAACTCCATCCTGATGGCGCTACTAAAAGTTTCAGTTACCTTCAGTAGCTCCATCTGCTGAAGATTGCTGGGTGCAAAGAGCTTCAGGTCATCCATGTAAAGGAGGTGAGATATAACCTGACCACCTCTCCTCAACCGATAGCCTAGTCCTGAATTCTCCAGCAGCATGCTTAGAGGATTCAGGGCCAGGCAAAACCAAAGTGGACTCAAACTATCGCCCTGGTATATACCTCGCTCGACCCTTACAGGTTCGCTATTCCTCTGGATATTTCGACATCCTGGATAGGGAAGGACTGTGCTCCATTGCCCCATACACGACATCAGGAAGGCGCGTAGAGTTGTATCTATTTTATACATTTCTAGCACCCTCATGAGCCATGTATGAGGCACCGAGTCATAGGCCTTCTTATAATCTATCCAACATGTCGACAGATCCTTTCGAGAACGCCGAATCTGTTGGCTAATGGCCATATCTAAAAGGAGTAGCTCCTTAGTACCGCGGGACCCGTTCCTACATCCATTCTGAGAGAGCGACATGATCGAGTTATCGTCGACGTGTTTATTAATTTTAACTCTCAAAATGGATGTAAGAACCTTATAGACCGTTGGTAAACATGTCATAATGAAAGCATGTCAGCATTTCATTTCATTGTCATTGTTGGTCTATAATTTTTGGGTTCCGCGGTGCTACCAGACTTGTGGAGCAGGTTTATTCCTGTTAACTTGGGTAGCGAACCAGATTCTAAGGCTGCCTGGTACTGAGATGCCAAACGAGCGTGCGACCTTTGTAGCCACTTGATCCAGAAGTTGTGCAGCCCGTCCGGCCCTGGAGATTTCCAGTTAGGCAACGGACGGACTGCACGGGCTACATCTTGGGGGCTGATCGTGATAACCCCCATTTCTTGTATTGTATCGCATGCTCGTTCGACCTCCCGAGTCCATTCACCTTCGGTGTGACTGACAGGCACCGACCAGATGCTGCGCCAGAATGAACACATAGCATCATCATCCGGCAGGAGCGTATCAGTCAAACCTTGGTCGGGTCGCTCCCAAGCCCGATAAACCCACCATTCATTACTTTGGAATGTACGATTCTGGGTGTATCACTCCACTCTCCGCCTATACTTACGAATACGGTTTGCACATGCAAACACTTTTTGTTTCAGGAAGTCGATGCGCTCTGTGACATGGGATATATAGTCTCGGGGGCTGACATCAGTCCCCGAAAACGCCCGTCTCACAAAGCGCATCACTCTTGGGCGATTATTGCCCTCCCTGAAACAAATTAGTTTGCCGATGAGTGCTCTGGCCCCACCAATACGACGTTCGATCCTGCACTGCCAGTTTCAGTCGTGTAACTCTGTCTTCTTCAAATTTGACGTGAGCTACATGACATGCCGCTACAGCTGCGCAGTACATTATCGAATGTGTATCAGTGAGGTCTTTGCAGTCATCAAAATAGTTTGACAACTGCGAATCCAGAACAGCCACCAGCGCCCTATTTTTGTTATGCATGGGCAAACGAGGCAATCGTGGCCTAAGTTCGGATGGCATGTAGCGATACTCCCGAATAGCACACTCCAAAGCACTCCTCAATTTCTCATTGAACTAGGTACTTACGTTTGTAACCCTGTCACTACTCTCCTCGTCAGCGTGGTTGGACTGTGGTAGCACCACAGCCTGCGACGATGAGGCAGTGACACGGTTACCCATTTCCGTTCGGAGGCGATCAAGTACAGTATCATCCAACATACGATTACGCTGGATGACCCGCACCTGATCCGTAAGTCGTTGGGCCGAAACGTTGACGGCTGGCTCAAGCACCTGAAACAAAGAGAGCATCCGGACACGGTACACGGTCAGGTTTTTCCTCCCTCTGTAGCCCAAAAGTATGCGCGCATGAAATTTTCGTTAATGGATTGTGTCCATCTCATGCGCTGCACACTTCCGCCAGGTGCTGGGACCCTATCAGAGACCGGTAAGCCTCGAGGTCCTAAGCGGTCCAGCGGCCGGCGTCCTCCCCGTCGACACGCAGGTGGTGGTGTTGTCGGCGGAGAGAAGTACTCGTCGCTCGAGCTCGACGCAACTGCCACGACCGGTGTCACAGCACTCACGGTGGGGCTGGTTTCCAGCGGCGGCGAGGCGGAGCTGGGCGACGAGGCCGGAGGTGGTAGACGTGTATTTTTGGCTCGGGCCTGGCTTCTTGACAGCATTTCTGCTTAAGTTGAAATTGTGTTGTTTGCTTCATTATTCCGAAAAATTGTTACTGGCTTCTCCTTCTCGTTTTTTATTTATATACATACTGGTAATTATTATTATTATTTATTATTTTGGTAAACATGGACTGTTTCTTAGCTTTTTGGCTAGTTTAAGCTACATCAACGGGACAAAGCCAAGTCAATGTAGCGTGTGATGAATTTTTATAATGAAGAACTTCCTCACTATTCTGCAGGTGTACAAAATTGTGGCTTTTTGAAGTGTAATGTAAACTGAATCTTTTACGTCTATAAGTTTGAGGCTATGGTGGAGATAGTTGGGTATTACACTTGTAGTGGAGACAATTATGGGTACAATGTAAACTTTTTCTTGCCTCCAGATTCTGGTCATCTCTTCCTTTAGTTCCGCATATTTGCTTATTTTCTCTCCTATCGTCTTTTGCAAATTATGCGTGTTAGGTACTGCAATATCTATAAGGTAAGTGATTTTGTTAACTTTGTCTTGGAGAGTAATATCTGGTCTATTGAAGTGAACTGTTCTGTCGGTTAGAATTGCGCGATCGTAGTACAGTTTGTGTGTGAACGTATTTATAGTACGGCGTTTTGGTATATTGTATGAGTTTATGTTTTATTGCTAGATTTTGGTGAATGACGTTTGAGTCCTGATTGTGTCTGTGAGTATAGTGAGTTTGTGTGAGCGTTGTGCATGCTCCTGTAATGTGTTGTACAGTCTCTGGCTGACTGCGACACCTGCGGCATTTATCATTCGTAAATGTGGGGTCTTTAATTATGTATTTCCTGTAGTTTTTAGTATTGATGATTTGATATTGTATTGCTATAATAAACCCTTCGGATTCCGGGAATAATTTTCCTATTTTGAGCCATTTATTTGAAGCTATCGTATCTATAGAAGACTGTTCTAGATCATGGGGGTGTCGTCCGTGTAGCATCTTCTTCTTCCAATCTTCTAGCTTTTGTTTTTGAGGGTCATTGTTGATATTGTAACTTGTATTCCCTTCGCTTAAGTTAAGGGGGGTGTAGTTCATATCCTTTGTGACTATGGCTTTATGTATGCTACTTGTGTGAGATTTTGTGTCAAAGAATAATGTTAGTCTAGTTATTTGTTTCTGCCAAAGATGATGAATGTCTATTAGTCCTCTCCCTCCGTATTGTCGTTTGATAGTTAGTCTTTCAACTGCAGATTTAGCGTGTAAATTATTGTTTTTAGTAAGTATGGTGCGTGTTGTTCTCTCTATTTGTTGGATATCCGTTTTTGACCATTTGATCACTCCAAACGAATACGTAAGTATTGGTATCGCGTAGGTGTTCAATGCCTTTTTTAAATGCTTTCCTGAAAGTTGAGTTTTACATACTGCGATCACTCTTCTCTTATATTCAGTGTTCAATGTGTGTTTAATCGCTGTGTGATCTAGCCCCTTGAGTTGCCTGTATCCTAAGTATTTATATAAATCTGTTGGTTCTAATGCTGTAATTGTTTCATTATTGTTAATTGCGTAATCACTGGCTTTAATTTTGCCTCTAATTATGTGTACTGTTTTGCATTTGTCTTGGCCAAACTGCATGTTAATGTCATTACTGAATTCTGTTGTGATTTCTATTAATGTTTTCATATCTTTTTCAGTTTTTGCGTATAATTTAATGTCATCCATATAGAAAAGATGAGAGATACTGGTTACTTCTGTTGTGTGTTTTAAGCCATATCCGGCCTGACTGCGTTGCAGTAGGTGAGACAGGGGTTTCAGAGCGAGACAAAACCATAGAGGGCTCAGGGAATCTCCCTGATAAATGCCTTTTTTAATAGCAATGTGTCGAGTTGTTACAACGTTGTGGCGACAATTAATTGTAGAATAGTTTTCCATCGGGGCATAATATTTTGCAAGAAGCTTATAATTTTTGAGTTTATTATATATATCTGCAATATTTGGATCAGCCAGGAGTGTGGAATGCTATTAAAAGCTTTTTTGTAATCTATGTAGGTGCAGTGTAAATTTATATTTTTTGTAGCAGCGTGTTTATGTATTATTGAATCTATAACTAGTTGTTCCTTACACCCCATGTGACCTCGTCTGCAGCCCTTTTGCTCTTCTGCTATTATGTTGTGTCGTTCTATGTGTTTATTGATTTTTATAGTGATGGCTGACGTTAAGATCTTGTATATTGTGGGTAGGCAAGTAATTGGTCTGTATTGGGAAGGCTGTGGTGAGTATTTGGCTTTTGGTAACATGTAGGTTATTCCTGTAGCGATAAATTCGGGTATATTTTGTTTCCCTAAAATAATGTCTGTAATTTTTTTTGCTAAAATTTTATGTAATGATTCTAATTTTTTAAACCAGTAATTATGTATTTTATCAATACCGGGGGATTTCCAGTTGTGGAGCCTTGCTGTTATACTAGTAATGCCAGACTCAGTAAACTCAACAAATTCCATTTCTTCTAATAAACTCCATTCATTCGAAGAAATGGAATTTCGTTCTGGCTCTGGGTGTTGTGTATGTGAGTTTATATGTTTGTAAACGCACCCACGATACAGGAAGAAATTCCTAGTGTGGGGCAACGTTTTTTTTAAATAAATAAATCTAGTTTCTTCGTCTGTTATCCAATTAGATTTATCGTTATATTGTACTTGCTCTTTCCATATGCCACACCAAAATGTTTCAAGTTGTTCTATTGTTGGTAATTCTACGTGTTTTAGGGTAATGTGTTACTTTATTGTTTAGTCTGTAAATTTCTATAGAAGTTCTTTTCATTCATAGCAAATAGAGAATTATCATTTTTGCGTTCCTGTGCTTTCTTGTATCTTCTTAACCTGTGAACTTTTAGTGCTAATTTCTGTTTCAGGGTATCTAAAAACTCTTCCGGTTTCCTATTGTCACCTTCATGTCTAGTGTGAATAGTCACATTCCTAAATATTGCTTCTACTGTTTTCATTACCTTGTTTGATCTAATGTTGTTAATGTATTGGGTTAGTCTCCCACAGTCTGCTCTAAGTTTCTCTATATCTTTTTCAAGCCTCTGATGCCAAGCTGGTTTGTTATTATTTTTTGGTCTAACATTGCCTGTATATTCTGTGATTTTATAATTAAGTTCTTCTGAAATAACTAATGCTGTGCAGTATATCAAAGTATGTACGTCTATTAATTGTGTTTCTTTAGTATATTGGTTAAGAATATTTTGGTTAAATAAATTAACAAGCTGATTTAGTTTTGGTGTATATCTAAGCTTAGGCAGCTTTGGTCGAGCTGCCGGGTCCATTCCAGAGTATTGAGTAAGAGCTGTTTTAAATTTATCGTGTACCTCTTGAGTACGCATATTTGTGGGCTGATTCTGATCGATATCGTTTAGAACCTCAATGTCATTTTCCAATATTACGGTTATACTATCGGTTTGTGTAGATGTATGCGTGGTTTGTGAATATGCTTGTGACTGATAGTATGTTTGAGATTGTGTGTTAGGAACTGAAAGAGCGGGCAATTGTATTTGATCGTGTTGTATATTTTCTGTTGTGTTTTGTGTTAATGCGATATTGATAACGTTCTCATTAGTTCCTGTTTCTTCTTGTAAATGTATACGTACTTCTTCTCTTAACTGATCTATTACTTCTTGTGACAGAAGTTTGTTCCTATCTATAATTCTTCTTTGATCTGAAATCCTTTGTTCTGTTACAGTAATCTCTGGGTATTGGAGTGTAAAAAGTTCATGCAATTGCTGTCTGTAGGTGGTCATATCGGTCTCTAATTTAGTGATGTATAAGTAAGTTCGCATGATATTATTTATTATTATTATTATAGTTGGGCGCTGTCACCTTAAATAAATGGATTATTAATAATAATAATAGTTGCCACTTACAATAATTTAGTAGTATGGTTTTGACCATAGCATTTTCCAAACAAAAAATCCAAAGCTTTCATTGAAAACATACACGATTAATTGCAGTTAGAGACAATTCTGTAAAACTTTTATAAACCACCAGTTTCCAAACAATTCACGTTCAAAATTCTAGACAAAAGGACAAAAATATCAGTTTAAAACTGGCAATATAATAACATATTTGTGGCCATGTCTGCACGTCGTCGTCTCGTCGCCCGCGCGTCACGCCTGGCATACAAATCTCCACATTACGTTGTTCTGCTGTGCATGTGAATTTATCAGTGTGGATACTTACTACCAGAGCCATTTTATGTTTTGTTAGTCGTTATCATGTATTATTCAATTGTATGAATGAGACACGTCTTCGTGATTACACTTAGTCGCTAATTGCAACGACAGGCTATAGACAAGCACATGTGACACGTGTTGTGTTCTAGTTCTACAGCGGTAAAGATTGCCGAAAAGTCAACAAATTTAAGTATTTTTTTGTATTACAGTTGATAGAGCCTGAACTACTGACAAAAAATTTTGTCACTGAGAATTCCGGGCGCTGTAAAAAATAAGATCGGATGCTTTATAAAAGCAGGCAAATTTTAAGTTATGGCACGAAATATTGATTTTAGAGTCACAGGTAAACCACCCAAAGAATCACCTTTTGCTACCGACGAAATATAGTTATTGAATTATAACATATCAAGGGTTTCAGCAAAGAACGACCCAAAATGTCTCCAACCCAAACACCGCGGAGTTACCTCGAATTGAGGCCACCGAGAGATTGATCCTCTGCAAACTAAATCGTAATTAGTTTGCGAAGTACCATTGTTTGATAAAGGCTCAACATTGATGGTTACGAAGTACAGGTGTTTTGACGTAGCCCTTTAAGTAAAACTTCGATAACTATAGGTAGAGTAGATGTATAAAGTACCTAAACTAAATACGGCTGACTGTCGAAACTGTAGCTAGATGACTGATAGATACTGAGACAGGAGATGACATTTTACCCGGCAAATATTTAAAAACTGTGGCCTTAGTGTGAGTTTTAACGTATTCGATCGTGATGACGTAAACAATCTCTTATGTAAGTTTGTATACATAAAAAAACCTTTTTAACAAAAAATAAACCGGTTTCAAATGCAAAACACAAAAAATGCAAAATAACTATCGTTTCGGAAGTCGGTGTCGAAAAATGATAAAGACAAGAGGTACCAAAGACACCACACTTTTTAGTGTTTTGCTTTTTAAGTCACTTTATTTTTTGTGAAAAAGTTTTTATTGCTCTATTTTTAGTTTTAGTACACCATCACTACAAATTTGCAATTTCTATAGAACGGTACCTAAAGGATTGACAAAATACCCATAATAACTCAATATACACATTCGTGCTATTTTGTACGTATTTTTACGTGCTATTTGTCGCTAAGGAGTTCAGTTGTATGCTCCATATCTTGAAAACTGCTGGCCCGATGTTGATGAAACTTGCACTATTCCCTAAGTTGAGAGATATTCAATCCAAGACAATAATAATGATTACGATCCAATATAGTTTATAATATCCGATAACCATGGCCTCCCGGAGAGACCGGATCCCAGGCCCAGTAGCCCGTGCGCCGGACACGTATCTCTCAGCAACCGTGCTGTCCTCTGCGTACCCAAAGGTTCCGGGTTTAGCAGTTCATTAATGTGCAGCAAAAACAGTGTAGCCGAGAGCACCGACCCCTGAGGGCCTCCGGCGTTAAAACCTAACTGACCGGACGAGCAGCCATTGATAACCACACGGATGGACCCCTCAGGAAGTCAGCAATCCAGTCACACAGACCACTAGGCAGACCTAAGGAAGGAAGCTTACCAATAAGGCTCTCATGCCAGACCCTGTCGAAAGCCAAAGATGTCAAGGGAGACAACAAGCGCTTCCAATACAAGACAAAAATAATGATCACGATCCGATCATTAGTTTCGGAGAAATGCTTGAAATAACATACATACATTCATATAAACATACACTTAAGAAATTTGGCACACATGTTTAGAAGCCCACATAGAATAACATATGTGAATATTGTGCAGTTCCAACAATACTACTACATACGTGTCGAATTGATTACCTCCTTCTTTTTTTTTGAAGTCAGTGAAAAGAGGTTTCTCCTTACTGTCACCAGACGACCGCGCTGCATATCCAGTTCCAATACAAATTGACTTTTACGTTAACGCGATTTAGTACGAGTAAAAACTTGTACTAAGCCCAATGTATCGCAAATTATCTTCCTATCAGCTAATAACAACAAACTGTAATTGATATGTTAGACATATTAGGTACTACCTACATTTTATGATGGTACAAAGTTCACCAAAACAAAAGATTCCGTGAACGATACATAATTGTACTGTACAAGGTCGACAAGTTAAAAGCGCGGATGGAAACATGGAATGCTGGATTTGACAGACAGACCAATGACTTCCGACTCAATAACTATATGATACCTACCTACCTTATTCTGACAGCCAAAATTATTTTGTAAAACTATTTACTGAAGAATGAAAAAACAAAAACAGAAAGTCATAAAGGTCCTGTGAGTCACCTCCGACTGAAGGAGTGGACTTCTATCAGCTGAAATGATGAATAATGATGATGAAAAAACGTATGTATCTCAATAGTACCTATATTTACCAGCCAGCATGACTTTTCACAACCATTGTTAGTTAATTACAAGTTGAATCTAAATTGATGGGTAACAAGAACACACGCAGCATTGTGTAGCTAAATACAGGTTGTCCACCCATTGATAGACATCCAGGCAAGAGCACTTTATAATAGATCCATGTAAACATAGCTTGTAGTGAACTACGGCAATACGCAGTTTCTATACTTAGGCACAGATAATATAATACTAGCATACAGATGCCTCATTGCCCGCGATAGATAGATCACCATCTATATCCGTGGAACGGAACCGAACGCGATCGATGTACAAAAATTAATCAGTATCAGTCATTACGTCGGCACGGTTTCTTTGTATAGGATGAGACACCATGACATAGGTTAACTGCTTTTGGTACCCGTTTACCATTCTGATTATTTGTTTCCGCTTAACCTTAAACTTTGAACTGCAAACATATAGCATTAGTATCGTAAAAAGTATATACAATTATATATATTAATCACATATTTTTTGTGTGCGATGTTGAGATTAATATTTGTAATCTGACAATATGTAAATTCCCCTAATTTACATATTTCGTTATTTATCAGTTTTTTGCTGTTGTATCGAAAATAAGCAGGCCTAAGCAACGTATCTGATGGTGAATGGTCATCACCGTATACAAACATCAGCAGTACCAGAAGCATCATGCGTTGCTATCCGAGAGACTGAAATGTAAAAACCAAATATATTGTAATTACGTATACGCGTAGGGAGGTACTATTTGTGGGCAGAAGTAAGTACGGTGGTAGCACGAGTAATACGCTCCTCTTGCCATCTTGTAAGGTTTTTTTTGCTATGTAACCTATGTCTCCCAAAAGGTCATGCTCATAAAGGTCACGTATCCGATTTTACTGCGTACAAGCTCATCACAATTTCACTAACAATACACGCGCCTTCTCAATTCAAGTATGTAGTAAACCTTTCCGACTAGGAAATTGAGTACCCAGGCATAACAGTTTCGAGGAGTCTCCCGAAGTACCAAACACCCTAAAATGTTACAATCCGCATGCAATCACATAGAATTGATACTCTCCTCTCGCGATGGGTACTTCCTCATTGGAGAAACCAGTAGATATACCTACAACATCAGTCTGGTTATTGTTTTTTTAACAGTCGAGGTAACAGTCTCGGTGGTTAGAATAATTAGTTCTAACATGCTTTGATAACTTATAAATAATAATCGTCCAAGCGGCGCACGGGTGGCGCAGTGGTTGAGCGATTGACTACTGCGCTGCGTGTCGTGGGTTCGATGCCCGCACGGAATAAATATTTGTATGACCTACAGATAGTTGTTCCGGCTCTGGGTGTTGTGTGTGTGAGTTTATATGTTTGTAAATGCACCCACGATACAGAAAGAAATTCCTAGAGCGGGGCAAAGTATAAAGAAAAAGAAATTGCTGGTTTAGGAGACTTGAAATGATTGAGGATTTCATCTTTAACTTTATAACATTTAATTCCTTCCCAAAATACATAATATCTACAAACTCCACTCATAAGTACAAAAATATCCTAACTTAAAACTATTTCACTATGTCATCCGGTATGTCAAGTTTTATAAATTATTATCACATTATTTTCTTGGCAAATACTTAACATTGACTCCGTTTTTGGATCTTAATACGAGGTCTGCACTTAGTTCGGGTTCCTCAGCTGCTGGCAATATAAAGAAGTTCTTGACAATCTCCGAGATAGTAATTTTGAGCTCCATCATCGCAAATTTTTGACCTGATGAGAGGAAGAACAGAAATGTTACGTACTATCAATAAAAATATAGAAGTCGAAATATTACTGTAGGTAACTGTACCGCAGTTCAAATAATTCAAAGGACAATAGTTTGTTGATGAAGTTTCAAACGCTATGCGCTCTATTTTCTCATTTGGAAGAGTTGAATTGAATGAAATATTCTGACCAAAAATGTATGTATGAGCGATCTATAACGGTTCATGATTTAATAGGTCACTATTGTTATATTGTGTGTACTCTAACCCATTGTTGAACCAAATATGACTGATAGTGAATGACCCATCTGAATTAAGAACTTCTTCAGTGGAGTACCGATTGCGGAGATCAGAAGTCAGCCGTCCCCTATTGCTATTGAGTATCAGATGTTTTAATGTTTGATTGTAGTCAAGCCAGATTGGCCCACCTTCGGTGAGCCCACCTGCTTGTAATTGATCACTGCCGCCTATGGACATCTATAATACCAGAAACCTCAAAAATACGTTAGTAACCCTGAGACAAAGCTGGAATGTCTCATTAAACGTCCTTAACGTTCCAGTTCTGTTGGTGTTTACTTGAAGAATGTCCTACGAAACACTGAAAGCTGGGATGGTCGTGTCACTTACCAATGCAGTTCCTAGGTCCAGCACTGAATGCTAGCCAACTGAAAGGGTTCTTCAGCGGTGCCTCGAACCTCTCCGGACGGAACTCCAAGGGATCTTCATACAAATCTGGCTGACGTTGGATCTGGAAGATGTTCATTACGACTGATGTGCCTTTCACTAGCTTCAGTCCTCCCACCTCTGAAATAAAGACAAATGTTTAGTTATAACGTGTGGTATACAAACTCTCCCGTCCTTGCGGATCTTTGTGCCGGGTATTGCCACTTGGTGTAGCGTACACTTTGCACTCATAATGTGCCTTCATTCTTCTATTCAAGGTAATAAGCCGGCCTATTAAGTAAGCTGAAATTTATTGGATGGTTCGACAGAGAATCGCATTTGTTAAACGTGGGCGAAGGAACATATTGGTTCCTTTAATAGTTAAATTTGATCGGTGAAACGCTGGTGGTTGTCCTTAGTAGCCTTTGAAAAAGCAAAACAATCTGAGGTTTACAAAAATTTTCAATTTTAAATTTGGTTGCTTTTAGAGACCTAAATAGATTATGGAAGTGACTATAACTAAACAAATTAAAGTATTCATATACTATTTGATTATAGTTATCACCTTGATATGGACTTGGATCAATGGAAAAGGTCATGACATTGGCTTTGGCGTTCATTCACCAAGACCATTTAATTTGTTTTTTTATAGATGTTCTTAAATTTGTAAAACTCGATATCAAAAGGATTGCGGAAAATAAAAGAATGAAGAATACCTTGAACTTTGGTTTTCGTTATTAATATATTCAACAAATCAAAGCCATAGGTTTAGTCAGGCCATTGCCCTGAATAAATTAGAAATAAAAGTCAGGTAAGTATGATATATGTTATCAAATGACGGTCTTAAATCTTTGCCGTTATAAATTGCACACCAAAAAACAGTTTTTTTTTTATAAAACGTCTCTGAGCTATTCAGCAACAAATTTCTAGATTTATTATTCAAATTATCTATAGAATATTTAATTCTTTTGATTATTAATGTGCTACTTGACTTATTTGAGAATGTGCTAACCAATCGCTAAAAAGTGTCGAGATTTTTATAAATATCTAAGGGTGTATTAGTATTGCGCATGCGAAATCAAGATCATTGTCATCATTTCAGCCGAATCACGTCCACTGCTGGGCATAGGCTTCCCCCAAACGCCGCCACGCTGATCGGTCCTGTGCGCTTCGCATCCACCGGAATCTCGAAGCCTTTCCAGGTCGTCGTTCCACCTAGAGGGAGGCCTTCCAACGATGCGTCTTTCGGTACGCGGTCGCCACTCTAGAACTTTTCGGCCCTATCGGCCATCCGTTCTGCGAGCAATGTGCCCTGCCCATTGTCACATAAGTTTGGCAATTCTTCGGGCTATGTCTACCGACGTTGGTTCTCTTGCGGATCTCTTCATTTCTGATTCGATCACGCAAGGAAACGCCGAGTATAGCCCTCTCCATTGCTCTTTGGGCGACTTTAAGATCAGACTCTTGAGTCTGGTTTGGTCTGGTCTATCTTGATAGTTGGTTATAATTAAATAACACTGGCCTTCAAAACATAGACACACACACACTATACACACACACACACACTACACAACAAACACACACACACACACACACTGCAAACACACTACACTATAATTTCAACGGAAGTTGATGAAATTTTCTATAATTCGCTTTTTATTTCAAAATCCTCACTTCTACAATTTAGGAAAAATAGCAACTTCAAAAATATATGCACTGGGCCCGTGTGGTGGATTACGGTCTATTCCCTCTCACAGAGAGGAAGCCAGCAGTGTGAACATTAAAAGGCTGCTGATGATGATGATGATTCCAATTTATTTGTTGTTCTGCGCAACATATCTTCGTCTTCCATACTCGCAGTCGTCATCTCAGTTCACCTTCTTCACCTTTGTTTTAGCAAGTTCATATTTCACACAGTCCATCCATCATTTCTGTGGTCATCCTGTCCTCTTGTAACCACCCACATTCGTACTCATAACTTTCCTCTAGATTTTCCCTCATTCTTCCGCATCACCTTGACAACCGATTGTTAAACTAATTTATTTCTTTACATAACTATAAATATAATATGACCTATGCCACTAAGCATTTATGTAGGTATTGCAAAAATATTAAAATACCTAAAACATTGCTGAAGACTACACTGTAACTAATGAGTGCGGGTCATGGGTTATTTAACACAATGATACTTATATTATTGTTAAATACAGGTCTTCGGGTCCCAAGCCAGGAGCTCACGCCGGGGCCCATAGCGGCGTTGGGACTCCTGGACCCTTTCTGAACCTGTACCCCACGAAACCGCGGTTCGCGGCAGTGGAAAGCTAGGGATTTGCTCCTTATTGGTAGATATCCTGGTACCTATCTCACAGGTGAAAGTGGGACGACTACAAGATGTGTCAGAATGACTTACTTTAGATTCCTGCGGTAGACTCCTGGGGGTCGATCAATATCGTGCCGTGAGGTTAGAGATAGGAGAATATATATATAATAAAGGACAATGATTGGATTGGGACCACCAACGCGTTCTGATCCGGGCTTCGGCTTCCAGGCAGACACACACGCGTTTCCTACAAAAGCGCCAAACTGCGCGTGAATATATATTCTAAACCACCCTCGTGGGCGCCCCACACTCCGATTGCGAACGGCGGGCCCATTACAAATGGGCGAAACACATCTCGATTCGATATGTTTCGACAAGACCCAACTTCCGCGTGTTCACGTTACAAATTTTCTCTTTCGACCGTTAAGTGTCAGCTGTCAAAATCGTTGACAGCTCACCGACACGGTGTTGCAAGTAAACATTAAAAAATGATACGAAACAATTATTATTGAGTATCAAACACTAATAGCACTGGGTTCAAAGGCAGTCATTAACAATGATTATGTTATGTTGTTGAATGCAACAATGTTGTAGAAAACGCATAAGAAAATGTTTGTCTACCTTTTTAGGAGTTTTTACAGGCAAGTACAGGCAAGCCATTAAAACTCTGGTTAGTTCCTTCCTACAACATGTTTTTACTAAGTTGATACTAGCTTTTGCCTAATTAACCTCCCAAGGGTACATACTACCTCTACCTATATGGGTACATACCGGGAAAAGAAGTATCATGGTCTACCGGTGTACGTGTTCTACATTACACCCAAATCCGTCCAAGACGTTGAGGCGTAATTGATTAACAAGCATATAAATTATCACATCACCGACTTTAATTATTGTTCATATTTTTATTTGTACACCTACCTCTGTTGTATCCTTTTTAACCCAAAGGTTGATTGGTAGAGAATGCCTTGCTGCATTAAGTCCGCCTACGTACCTAACACCATTGTACATGAACTTTAAATAAATAAATAAATTATGAACGTTAGACGTATAAAAAAACCTACAAAAAGCCCTCACCAGATTAGAAGTTAATATTCAATGTAGTAATAAGTCACTTACCACAATCCTTCATGATTCTTCTTTCGATGAGTGGTACTGGCGGGAACAACCTCATGGACTCTTTGATAACAAGTTCCAAGTATTTCATTTGTTGAAGTTCACTAAACAAAAAACATAACATTTTAGAAACAGAACTTGAGCAAGCTTTACTTCCAAGTAGTTCCAAGTCATCATGTGCCTAGAATTTTCCCTACTATTCGGGGTCGGCTTCCATTCAAACTGAGGAATCAGACACAACGTGATTTCAGTATTTCACAAGAATTTACTGCCTTGGTTAAACTGGATATCAGACTTTTGGGCTTCTGATTACTCGTAACGATTGCCGAAGATCTACAGATAACAGCCTTAACAAACAGCTTAACGTGCTTTCGGAGGTACCGAGGTGCTTATATAGATGACATTCCATCCACTAAAAGACCTCAGAAAACGCTGATTAGAAGATCGACCCGTGCTGCTGTATTTTCATAGCTTCGAACCCTAAGTACGTCTTGAAATAACTTCTTAAGTATAAAAATTCAAGAAGGACTGTCACAAATTAAACATTACCATTAAAAGTCTAAGTAATAACATAGTTGTAAATTCATAGTCGAAGTTGTTGAAAAATGCTCGAGACAATTGAAATCTTGCCCACTTTCCTATGTTAGCAGCAATTTTGTAAAAAAACATCACTTTTTAAGTAATTTGAATCTTTTTGCACGGTTTTAAATTTTCCTCCTCTTTCGACTCGTAATCTACACGTATGTTCATGATATTGCCAACCTTGCTTTCATTCAAAGTAACACATGGAATAATATCTGTCATACTTTGACTGGTTTTCTAAATCAATAAGTAACATCTAGATATAAAGGTGAGACGTGACAATACGACACTGTTCGACCATTTTTCACAGCAATTGTTCTACGAATATATTACTATGGCATTGAGTGGCGCAGTGAGTTCTGTGACATCTGCCTTGTAAATACACTATAACATTTGGTAGATACCACTTCGAGTTATCCCGGTGAAATATATGTATATCTTTCACTACTATTATATATTTCGTGCCCATATAAGATACCCCAACATATAAAAAGCGAAAAGACCAACCAAGAAACATCATAAGGCAACGGCCTACTAATGTATTTATCTAGTAAAGTGCACTTAATTACTTTTATTCTATCTCGAAATAGTACCATTAGCACAGCAAATAGTAAGTTTAACTGAGTTAAACACACAAGTGCAAGAATGAAGAGTAAGTTCTTAGTTTAGAGGTGTTCGGTGCGCTCGCTGTAGTACTGTCGCCTGCAACTTCACCGACCAAGTTTAAAGTATCTAAGAGTAGGTAAGTGTCTAGAGCTTTGCCAAATTCTGCCACAGTGCTATAATGATAGTTGTTTGATTCTGAACCTCAAGGTGGCTATTATGAATCAAAACTTTATCCGTTATAGTTTCGGGTTTACGTAAATCTGCTGATGCACCAACGATTTTTGAAATGTATATCTCACCAATTATTTATTTAAAGAAAACTCACTGAGAAACTTTATGATTGTTTGAAGAATGAGATCCAATGATAGCCCGCACCGACGCACAAGCATAAGTTCATAGGGTTTTTTTTCGTCAAGTCTCTCGGTTACTGGGTCTGGCACTCAAGGCGTTTTTTCTGTTCTGTGGCCACTCCTAACTATCTTTTTCGTTATTTCTTCGATATAATACCAATAGCGTTCGAGTAAAATGGCTGTTACATCCGGGCCGAAAGAAATTATGTATTTGGATTCCATTTTTGAAATTTTCGCACAAAAAATGGTTTAAAACTCTGTTCACAATTTTTTTTTTGTAATAATCTTGATCCTGAGTAATCTTGCCAGCAAAATTGAGGTTATTTTTAATTCAAATTAAGATAGGATAAATATGCATTAATAAGAAAGAATGGATGGCCGATAGGCAACGTATAATTTACAACAAGTTTGTGTGTGTATTGAAATGTGATATACTATATTCTACTGCAAATATGTAATTATACTAGTACAAACGATTTACATATTAACGACTTATTATTATTACTTTTAAAGCGTTTTAGCTCTCATAAAATCACATAATAAAGGTAATTAAAGTCATGTTATGAAATCCTACGAAAATGATTTTTAATATAGTTTTAAGATATAATCTATACCAATATTATAAAGAGGAAAGATTTTATTGTTTGTTTGTTTGTACCGAATAGGCTCCAAAACTACTGGACCGATTTCAAAAATTCTTTCACCGTTGGCAAGCTACTCTATCCCCGGGTAACATAGGCTACTTTTTATCCCTGTATTCCCACGGGAACGGGAAATACGCGGGTGAAACCGCGAGGCGCCCTCTAGTCAAATATAAAATAAGATATACCACTTGTTGTATGTTTGTTTTAACTTCAAGGTTACTCTAATATTCTTTTATCTCTGTGTACAAAAAAGTATATTATATAAATAAGAAACAAATAAGTCGTCTAAAAAAATTATATAATTTCTGAGAAACACAAAGACGTTTTAATTATATCACGAAAGACTTTAGCATAATATATGCTAATTGTGGTTGAATATCTTGTAACTCAAGTGTCAATTCATTGCCAATGCAACTACGGTTTCATAATAAGGTAATTAATATCGAAATATCTATAGCAAAATATTTTTAGACTAGTGATCAGTGACCCTGTAGAACATTATATCAGAAATATTACTGTACCATCATATAATACAAGTGATTCGCCACAAAGTAAATTGCATGCAGAGCCGTGGACCTAATTAATAAAGTAAATTACATAAAAAAATAAGAATAGAAAAGATTTACTATGAAAGCTAGAAGGCGTTATATCTTTATTCTCTTTCATGTAACCTAATAGCATAAACGTGACACGTCCTTGAAATTTCACTGTTAGTTATCGTCCAATTATCCAATCGCTACCTAAGAAATCTCACTTCGATACTTAAGACTCTATGGGTGCCAAATTTTTACAATTCTCTGATCCATAATTATTAGGAAGTCGTTATTCTGACGTCATCTTGGTGGATAATAGGACTAAACGCAGAAACTAAATGTGTCTTGTTATATACACATACCTTTGCTTAATTTCAGTAAAACTGTTTTAAACTAAGACAGAAGAGAATGAGCGAATTAAACTTACTGGTAAGTTGGGTCTCTGTGCATTTCACTGCCGAATATAGTCTTAAGTTCTTCGTAGATTTTCTCTTGAACATCTCTGCGCTTCGAAAGGCAGTGGAGAGTGTACACGATGCCCGAAGTAGTTGTGTCGTGACCCTATATAAACAGTTTTATTGTAATATGGCAAAAATTGAAGACCTCATGTTAGAGTGCTGACTTGAGTTTAGGTGACTTTATAATGAATTTGAAAAAGAAACATAATATATAAACGAGTAGAATAATACGATAAGAAACATAACATAACATAGAAGACGTTGGCTACTATCATGCAGCAATGAAATCGACTAGAACAAGATAGTAGGTACGAGGTCTTGTCTTTTCAAAGATTCAGCCATTTTTAATGATGAATCGAAAGATAAGGCCCTGTTGCTTACCTATTTTGTCAGTTTAGACTAGATATGCAAAGTTAATTAGGTATAATATTTCAAAGAAATTCTATCTTGATCTTCCAAACGAGTAGTCAGGGTTCCCGAACTATGGGAAACGGTCGTTGTTCAAGCGTAGAGAAGGGTCTTAACTCGCTTCTAAACTCAATATTCAAATTCTTGATCAACTAGTGAAATAGTTCAAACCAAATTATGGAATCACATCGCCTAAAAGGTCCTTCGTGTAAACGTTTACAAGTTGTACCCCTGAAGTATTACGTAAGAGTGGAACTGAAGGTTCTAAGAATGCTACTTTAAATTCGGAATTCTTGGAGTTCGATCAATGTCATATCTTGTTTCAATCGAGCTGAATCAATCCATATTGTCTTTTTTACAATGAAGGTTTACGGACTCGCCGGTTTTCATAATGAAATGACTAGACAACGATGATGAATTATATGAGTATTTATCTATTCATATTTGTTTAACGGTAGTTGAGTAATGCTCAAGGGAGGCATATGTCTAGCAATGTTATATCTTTTTCTAAACGCCTTCTAATACCTTACATCAAGTAACACGTTACACACGTGTCTCACCTCAAACATGAATGTGTCGACCTCCTCCCTTACACATTCGTCATCAATTTTCTTGCCGTCGATTTCAGCCAGCAGCAACAGATCCAAGAATGCGTGCTTGTTCTTAATACCTTTAAATAAAATATTTTATAGTTACTTAAATTTTAAATCGATCACTACACGTTCGCTACTGCGATATAACATTCGACACAAAGAGTAGTATCGTTACTGTAGAGGCAAAATAGGTTCATATCCTAAATGTCTCTGAAAAGCCTTTTAACTCAGTACTTATATCTCGTAACGCAGCACCTGGTTGTCAAATAAATCAAAAGTATTAAAATATTGTAACAGTTTATCATCCTGCTTTCGTTCTTAAAAAGTAATAGTCTTGAATTAGGTACCCTTCACACAAAAAGTGGAGCTCAAGCAAAAAGAGTTTTATTTTATTTCTGCGCCTTATATAATTGTCTTGTTGTTTATCACATAATGCAATCAGTATGATTGAGGCCTACTAAAATGCAGTAGCAATATGATCGATAAGTGATTGCGATATAACCCCTTGAATTTGAACTCTTTATGGAGGAGATCTTCTTTCTACGATTTTTTTTAAAATAACACATTTCATCTCAAATTGAAGTGTAGTCTTCTGATTTCTTGTTTTTTTAACTGAGTTTCAAAAAATGATTCTCAATTCGGTCGTATATTTTATCATCAGAATACTCACCAATATCACTGCTGTCATTAAGAGTAGTTATGTTAGCTTTTTTCAATTCTTCCCGTCTTGCATTTATGACTTTATTAGTCTGTCCGTGTAACACCTTCAATGCCTTGTCTTGCTTCGTTTTGTATGGCAGCAAATTAAAGATGGCGTCTTCACCGAAGAATGGTATTTGCATTCTCATCGTCACAATTGCGGATAATCTATATTTTTAAATAATATATTGTTTTTTATTGGACCAGAATAAGATAATTCTTAAAAAATATTGTGATAAATAGTAAGCTGTTTTTGGTATTTTTTTTTATTTGGTCAATGTGGATTGTGGACCATTGGTCGTTTGGTATATCTGAATCATTGGAGAGGCGTTTACCCAGCAGTGGGATATGCAGGCTAACCCAATACCAGTTACTGTATTTTATTTTTCTTCTGTACTATCAGTGATAAAAAATACACTTACTCTTCGATGGATTTCACATATTCAGACTGGCTGTGCTTCTGAGCATCCATACATACGCCCATAATGGATTCTAGAAAAAAAAAGGATTTTTTAAATACTTGCCTACAACTTTTGATTGTATAATAAGATTACATAAATAGGTAACAGAATTTAATTTACCAAATTGCTAAAATAACTTGTACCTTTTTTTTTAATTCGATTTTACGCGTGCATATTCTATGCTAAGTGTTTTTATAGTTTTTAAAATCTTAGTAGGTATTATATTTTAGTACAAATTAACAGTAATATAATTAATAATTTCTTAAGTTTTACAAGTCGAAGTAGAGGAGCCTTTAAGGTCTCGGACGGGCTTCTTTTTTATATATAACTAGCACTCCGCCCGCGACTTCATTCGCAGGATTTCGTATTTTATTCAACTAAATTATGTGCAGTTAGTGAAGGCGACCAAAAATAAGCTATTTTTAAATCAATAATAAATGGGATATCGTAGATATCTACGGTTTAAGTTAGGATTTAGAGGAGATAGAATCTGCTCCTTTTTGAAAAGTCAATTAAAAATCATATTCCTTGCGCAATAATAAATTGCCCTCATTAGTTTTTCAGAATTACCCCCAGAAGATGTTTTAGGTGTGTCAACGGTTTTTTGAAGAATCTTATGGCACTAAGATGACCTCTTCCTCGATTTGGACTACCGAACTGGACCGTTTGTCAAGTGTTGTTTGACGGAGATATCGGTGAACATACACAAGAAATTAAGTAAGGCAAATTTCCTATTAGGAACACCTAAAAAGTGAAAAATAAAAAATCTATTTTACAAAAAGATACTACCGACATCCAACTAAAAACACTACAAAGTGAAAAATAACTTTCTTTTTCGAAGTCGGTGTCCATAACGAAAAAAATTGGTACCTACCAAATACACCAACTTCGAAAAAGAAATTTATTTTCACTTTGTAGTGTTTTTAGTTGGAAGTCAGTAATATTTTTTGTAAAAAATGTTTTTATACAAATAAATGTCACTTTAAAGGTTGAATTTCCAAAACTGCCTCCTTAGTGCTCACCTACATCATTAAAAGAAGCTATGTGTAATAAAATACTTCAAAAATCTTGATCTTAAATAGTATTTTGGGGATAGTTCCGAAAAACGAATAACTAATAGGGTTGCTATTATTTATTCGTTTTTCGGAACTATTATTAAATCACATTATTTATTAAGGTTAGTAAGGTTAAAATTTGGCACAAGTACTACTTGTGCCAAATTTTAAGTTTATTAAACCAAGAACTTTAACACCCCCCTAATCATCTTTTAGGTGTAGTTTCGAAAAAATAATAATGATTTCCTTTATTATTTACTTAGGTTAGTATTTGTCCCAAGTTTCAAGTCTATTAATCCAAGAAATGAGATTTTCCATACAAACTTTAACATCCCTTAAAACGTATTTTAGGAGTAGTTTTGAAAAACTTGTAATGACAACCTTTACTTTAAAATCAATAAATAAAATATAAAATATTTGCTGTTAGTATTGATGCCAAGTTTCAAATATATAAGCCTAACAAATTGCCACCTTTAACCTCCATTAGGGGTAGAATTTCTGGCAATCAATAAACTTATTACTTTTTTTATTAATCAAGAGCGTAAACCTACTATTTTAGATAATTTACCTTCCAAACAGAAAAAAACATAAAAAGTTTCAATCCCTACTTTATTCCCCTTAGGGGTAGAATTTCTAAAACCTAATAATTACATGAATTCTTTTTATCAACTCCAACTTACAAACTATAGAAATTACATACAAACTTCGAACCTCCTTTTTAGCCCCGTTAAAAAAACCCCGGCAATAATGAAACTCATTCTTTTTTTATTAATCAGGGGCGAAAACCTACAATTTTAGATGTTTTATTTTTCAAACCGAAGAAATTTCATATAACGTTACAACCCCTATTTTATTCCCATAGGGGTAGAATTTCCAAAAACTAATAAACACATGGTTTTTTTTTATCTACTTTTTTTTTTTTTTTAGATTTAATCTCCAGGATTAAATCTAAAATTTCACGTGTCCAACTTTCAAACTGTAGAAATTACATACAAACTTTCAACCCTCTTTTTACCCCCTTAGGGGTCGAATTTCCATAAACCAATAAATATGTGAATTCTTTTTATGAACCAAAAGCGTATATCTAAAATTTCACGTGTCCAACTTACAAACTGTAAACATTTCATACAAACTTTCTACCCCCTTTTAACCTCCTTATGGGTCCAAATTCCAAAAAACCAATATATGAATTAATTATTTTTATCAACCAAGAGCGTAAATCTAAAATTTCACTTGCCCAACTTACAAACTGTAGAAATTACATACGAATTTTCAATCCCATTTTTACCCCCTTAGGGTTGGAATTTAGAAAAAACAATAAACATTTTAATTATCTTTATCAACCCAGAGCGTAATGTTAAATTCCATGTGTAAAATTTGCAAACTGTAAAAACTTCATACAAACTTTCAACCCCCTTTTTATCCCCTTAGGGGTCGAATATCCAAAAACTAATAAATACATTAATTTTTTTTATCAACCAAGAGCGTAAATCTAAAATTTCACGTGTCCATCTTTCAAACTGTAGAAATTACATACAAACTTTCAACCCCCTTTTTACCCCCTTAGGGGACGAATTCCCAAAAACCAATAAATAAATAAAAAAAAATTATGAACCAAAAGCGTAATTCTAAAATTTCACTTGTTCAACGTACAAACTGTAGAAATTACATAAAAACTTTCAACCCTCTTTTTACCCCCTTAGGGGTCGAATTTCCATAAACCAATAAATATGTTAATTCTTTTTATGAACCAAAAGCGTAAATCTAAAATTTCACTGTCCAACTTACAAACTGTAAAAATTTCATACAAACTTTCTACCCCCTTTTAATCCCCTTACGGGTCCAATTTCCAAAAACCAATATATGAATTAATTCTTTTTATCAACCAAGAGCGTAAATCTAAAATTTCACGTGCCCAACTTACAAACTGTAGAAATTACATACAAACTTTCAACCCCCTTTTTACCCCCTCAGGGTTGGAATTTAGAAAAACCAATAAACACATTAATTATCTTTATCAACCAAGAGCGTAATGTAAAATTTCATGTGTAATATTTGCAAACTGTAAAAACTTCATACAAACTTTCAACCCCCTTTTTACCCCCTTAGGGGTCGAATATCCAAAAACTAATAAATACATTAATTATTTTTATCAACCAAGAGCGTAAATATAAAATTTCACGTGTCCAACTTACAAACTGTAGAAATTACATACAAACTTTAAACCCCCTTTTTACCCCCTTTGGGGTGGAATTTCCAAAAATCCTTTCTTAGTGCTCACTTACACCACATGAGGAACCTTTCTGCCAAATTTCATTATTCTAGGCCTAGCGGTTTAGGCTGTGCGTTGATCGATCAGTCAGTCAGTCAGTCAGTCAGTCAGTCAGTCAGTCAGTCAGTTTCTTCTTTTATATATATAGATTATTGTTTTGGTATCATCTCATGTGTCTCCTGTGCGGGTCACAAACTAATATTTTTCTTTCTTTTATACATATGTCAGCCAAATATAACGCTTAAGGATTGTAGTAGTTTCCTAGTTCTTGGAACTTTTTTTTGTCTTGAAAACTTACCTGTTACATTGTCAAGTGCTGCTAAAGCTATAATCGGGAACATGTCAACCGGGCGTCCGTCGGCCATTCCTTTTAGTTTCTCTGTCAGAATCCGCTGGTTCTTGCAGAATACCGGCAGGAAGTTCTGCAGGATATTGAAGTGGAAGGCGGGAGTTAGGAACTTGCGGTGAGTCTTCCATCTTTGACCTAAAATAAATGTATGATTCATTAAATCATTTCTGTAAAGAAACCTGTTGGGTGAGTTTCTGAAAGGCCATGATCAGTATACAATCTAATCACGGACTATTTAAACAGGCCTGTGACCGATGAAGCGAAAAAACAACTGACAGTCATGTCACCATAATATGACAACAAAATCAATTGAATAGGGTTTCAGAAACGGCTTAAGATTCAAGGACGAAGGCCAAATTATTTGCATACCACGTCAAATAATTTCAATATTTTTGAAGTTTAAACAATCATTATTGCTGATAAGAGGTCACTTTGTCTAAGCACTATTATACCTGTGATCTGGCAAATAATATTCAGTTGCAACATACAGTTAAATTTTTCTACTAACTAATTATACCTCAAACTAGATATTACAAGTTTTAGAATCAAATTTTCTTACCCGTGGCAGTGAGCAGACCTTGACCGAGCCAGCACGTTAGGAAGCTGTAGGACCTGCCTTTTGTTATGTGCTCCGTGCTGGACACTAGCGGCTGAAACAAGACGAATATATAAGTTTCTAGAATGCGTCAGCAGCATTTAGCGCAACGGCTAAAGAGTACAGATTTGGAACATGTACTTTTTTGTTCTCTGTGCTCCAGAACCTACAGCTGAAGTCGACGATGTGGCAGAAGTGGCGAAGCATTATACTATTTCAAGAAGATCAACCAATTTCCTTGGAGCTTTGGTACCGTCGTTGTACTGCAGGTACCGGTTGTACATCAACAAAACTTATTTCAATATAAATCTTAATGTACAAGCGCTCACAGAATTAACTTGCTGTTGATAACCAGTGGGCTTGTCTAGATAACTTGATGCAAATACTAATATACAAATACTGATATAAAACGGCTCTTTTCTTTAATTACTATCAAGACGAAATGCATTTCGTTACTTATTGGGGACAACTTACTGCAGCACCTATATTTTGTCGACAGAGATGAATTTACTAAGAAGATTTTGCAAGGGAAATGTTATAAAAAAGAATGTGCAAATTAAAAAATTCTACCACGCGGTACTAATTTGGTTTATCGCCTTTAGAATGTGCCATCGACACAATAAAGAATAAAATAATTTGCCTATTCTTTACTTAACCATGTTGGGGCCGCCTTTTAGTCTAGCAAAATGGAGTTACGAGTATTTTCGTGATGTTTCTGACCTCTACCCACTGCCACTATCTGACCGGCCATTCCGGTCTTTCCAGTGACCGTTAAGTGGTAAGCATTTGGATGCAAACCTAACTGTAACCTAGCCGTGCCCGTGTCTATTTCTGCGTGGATGTATATATACAACGTCGTAACAATGCTATGTTCATGTTATGTTCTTATGTACATTTCTATGTAATTTATAGTGCTTAATATGGACATCACTTACTGTAATAAATGACAATTTAATTTAATGTGCATTTAAGTATAGATTTATTTTTGTAAAGACAAACTTTTTGACCTCTGCGAAGTCTTTGCTTTTCATGAGTCAAATACAATACAAATTAGTATTCATGAGGCATTCCTAGCGTAATAGTTTTAACACTGTCAATTGTTTCTTTGGTTAGTCTGGTCTTGATGAATAATAGACCAGGGTCGATAATTTTTAAAATGAAAAAAAAAATTGTAGGATGAAACCCATTGAAAACGGAAGAGAATATAACAAAAATAAAAGGAAAAATAATTTACGGGCGATCTGAGGTCGGGAAGTACCAGGGGGTGAGTTTTTAAGGGTAGAAAACGGTTTATCTCGATTTCCGGAAAAACTATAAGTCCTATGGAACAAAAATAAATTTTATAAATATAAATAATAAATATAAATTAAATAGCAAAGTTATAGGTAAACATTTGTATTTACACTTTTTATCACATAACCTTAAAATTTATGTCAAAAATTAAAATAACCAAGTTTTTATTTTTATACATAACATGGTGTTTTGTGAAAACTTACCTTTTTATGTCCCAAACACACTGTAATTTTTTCGATTTAAAATATTTATTTTTTCACCTTATTTTGACTTAATATTGTAAAAAAAACCCTAATTTTCAATCATTCTCGCGTTAAAATCTGACTTTTTTTAAAAGTCGGTGGGCTTTTTGTTCGTTGAAATCTCTTCTTTCTGGTGTTGTAAAAAATATACATTACTAGCCCGTAAATAAATTTTCCTTTCATTTTTGTAATATTCTCCTACTTTTCCAATGGTTTCATCCTACTAGTATTTTTTGACATTTTTTACCATTTTCAAAGGCTTCGGCCGTGGTCTATAATAATTTATCTTAATTACCTTACATAGATAAAATTATGTTTGTTCAACCGAAGATAACAATCAAAACATCTAAAAAAATGTACACCTACAACTACAACTATTAAAATGTAAACGTTCTAAAAAACAACTATTTGGATGTGACCTTTTGGAATTAAGCAGAGCGTAACGTCACATATCATTTTGGACATAACCCCGACCTTCTGGTGTTTTGGTTCCGTATTCCGGCCAGTTAAATAATTAAAAGCTGTCTTATATTAATCGAACATGATTTGACAATTTTTGAATATGGAATCCACAAGGTTAATCTACCTTACTCAAATGCCTAATGCATTACGCATTTGAGTAAAGTAGATTAGCTTTCTACTAAGACATTATACGAGGACATTCAGTGGTGGCCCAGTGGTACCGGACCTTACTTAAGAGTTGTAAGTCGTGGGTCACTTCTAGTAAATTATTTTGTCACCACTACTCTCAAAAAGGTAAAGGAAGACATTGTGAGGAAACTGGCATGTGCTAGAACCAAAAAATCGTAGACTCGTAGAACAATAAACCAACACGCACTGGACCCTCAAGCTGGATAATAGTCCACTCTTTTGCTTAGAGAGGAGGTATGTGTCCCAGCAGTTATTTAAGCATAATAATAAATTATGTAAGCATAACCAACCTATTTAAAGTTTCTATAAAACAAATGCGTCACACACGTGTCTTTCTTGGCAAGGAAAACTGCAAGGAAAACGTATCTATTTTGCGACGTAATTAAGGTTAACAAGATATAATTGGCAAGATTTATGCTTGTGTGTTAGATAGCCTTGACAAATAACCTGTCAACATATTACTTGTAAAAACTGTAATAATAAATAAAACTTCTGCATTAATTACTTATACTTTGCAAATCTAAGCATACTCGTACTTGTATATACTCTAAGGCTCTAATTTGGTGTCAGTCCGTTCAAAATTCAGCAAGTTTTTATGATGTATTTTATTCCTTTTAGAATAAGATCACTCACATACAGATGGTCAGGTCACCTTGTTATTTATCTTCGTTGCAATGCCATTCGGTATTTGTAAGGTGAACCATATTTGTAATATTTACCTGGTAGATGTTTGCCAGTTAATCAAGAAATTCTTCTAAGATGAGAACTTTTGTGATGAGTCAATCGTGATGAGATATTATTATTTTTAATATATAGCTTTTTATATTTGCCATCGACACGCTAAGAAGAAGATTATAACTGTTTGTATTTTTAATTGTTTATATAGTCGAATACATTTGGAGTTTCATAGATATATACTTGTAGTTCCAAAGTGTCTAAGAACAGTATCTAGGATCCTCGAATCTAGCTTCAGTTAGCTTATATTTTTCTATGTATGTATGTACACAAAACAGTCCGGTCCGTATTAGGAAATGAAATTTATTTACTCATGATGTTTTTAACTGATCGATAAACGTCTCGTCTCATTATTTATATGGAGTCGCCGTAGTATTTTAAAAATCTTCTTTTTATACCTACTAGTAACCAGTTCCACCAATATTTCTTTCGATTCAATAAATACCGATTACCTTTTTGGTCTGATGATTAATTGACTGTCAAATTTACAATCTAATACTTACGTTTTTAGGATTCCGTACCTGAAGGGTTCAAACGGAGCCCTATTGCTGTCACTCATGTGTCTGTCTGTCCGTCTGTCTGTCATCCGTCTGTTATAAAAAATTTTTCCGAACAATTTTTTAACTTTCCATTGACTTATAAACTTGAAATTTGGTGGTAATGTTTAGTATTACGTATATTTTACTAACAAATACCAACATATTCAACATTTGGTACGGAACCCTAAATGTGTGAAGTCCGACACGCACTTGGCAGGTTTTTTAATTAAAGCCACAATTTTTTTTGCCATATGGTTTTACAGAATAAAAGCGAATCGAATTAGTACATCTTAGTATTAAGCATAAACTTGATTATTTTTCAATCAAAATTAACATACGACCTAAACAAATTTGATGTCTAAAAAAACACCAGCTTATCAATTTTTCTACACACCATACGCCTCATTGGTAATGGCTATAGAAATACCTACACATAAAAAATAACACGTATATGTTACGTGTACTTAGGTAATATTATTTTATAACTCACCTCGGCATATTTTGAATGACAGATCACCACGTAAGGAGTGGAGAAAAAATGTACCCGGAACGCTTGGCCATACTTCACGGATAGTCTTTGAACCAAGTTCAAGAACTCTGTAACAAAAAGAAGCAGCTATTAATATAAATAACATTGAATACATTGATTTATATACAATTTAAATGCCTATGTGAAATATTTAATATGTGCCTTGACATTCTGTTAAAAATAAATGAATATATGCGGCATTACTAGTATTCATTAATAGTATTCATGCTACTAAAAGGCAAATAGAAAGTTGTATTCTATATTGACTAGTGCAACAGATTGGTACATTTGCAAACGCTGGTACAAAATTAAAACTGCAGCTAGCAAGAAAATACGCAGGCATAGGTATTCTCTCTGTGAGGAGAAAAACTGAGAATCACAAAAAAATATACAATTTGTCGTTATGGGCAGAAAAAAGGTCAAAAATAACTAGTTTTCTGATTCAGGTATGGCCGCTGAGGATATGGTTATGAATAATTATGACACAGCAATCCAAGCACGGAAATTATTTTCTTTTTATCCCTTATACCTACCTTACCTGTTCTTTATATTTATTCCTTATTATTAAAATAATAATGACAATGCTACGATGATAACTAATTAATGACAGGTGAGGTAACTGTGTTAATTGCATTAAATAGATCGTGAGATTCATTTAATGCAAATTAACACAGTTAAAACAATAAGTAGGAAATTTATTTACTTATACAGACAGCCTCCGGATCTTTCCTTCGTGAAAACTTAGAACCTACCTTATGGCTTTTAAAGCAAAAAAGTTAATTCAAAAAATCAAAAAACCCGACTGTTTAAAAATCGAACTAAAAAACCTAAACAAGAAAAAAATCATGCTGTGCAGTCGGAGGATACGTATTCGAGAGCTGGCTGACCAAACCAGATGTATCCTCCGATAGCACAGCATGATATTTTTCTTGTTTACGTCTTTTTAGTTCGATTTTTAAACAGTCGGGTTTTTTGATTTTTTTAATTAACTTTTTTTATTTATAACTTTTTAGTTATTTTTTTTAGATTTAGGTACGTTTAAACATATAAGTGTTGTATTTTTGAAATCACCTCTTAAAATCCTTAATGATGATACCCCCCACGATGGGTTAGGAAGAAAAAAAAATTGTCCCCCACAATATGGCGCCCAAAAGCCACCATTTTTCTATTTTAATGTAGCCAGTGACACTCGCAGGGTTAAGACGAATCGATTGACGTAAGAATTATCAAAATCGGCCCACAAGTTTGATCTCTAGAACGCCACATAGGAACAAACATACATACATAGACTGATAAACACATTACCATCCTTTAGCACTTGGGTAAAAATTACTAAAAAGTGTTGTTATACACAAGCAATATGATAGCGTATCGGGCGTTCGGAATTATTTACAGTTTAAAGGTCAATGGCCTTTCGAAATACAAGTTAAATGATAAGCGAAATAATATTTGTTTCTAACAGAGTAGTAACCTCAACAGATCTTAATCGAAATAAGTATTTGATTGGAAAAACTGAAGATAATGCGCTGTTTTTTTTTCAACGTGACACTCTAGTAGTAAAACTCTAGGTACTAGCCCTAATTTTAATCACTTCTTATTATTATTTCAATAAGTAGAACATTAAGCCTATAATAATGGAAGATACAGCATATCTGCGGATTTAGCAACTGATAACATTATTTCTAATTCTGAACACAAAACATTGCGGCCTTAAACGCAATCAGCCAAACCCAATGACATTGAAGAAGGAAAACCTGTGCAATTTTATCTAGATACTAGATCTGAGGGCCACATAATCGGATTTAGCAAACATTTGTGTCAGGGTTATAACTGGTATTTGTAGATAATCTAAAAGAGAATTGAAATGAGAATCTACACATGTTTTAACGTGATTTTTTCACATGCAAACACTAAAATATTAAAAAGTTTAATAATGATGAATAATAAATAAACAATGTAATGATTAGATTTAAACAATGGAAATATTGAATGACTGGAAATTGTTTGAATTCTGGCTTTTTGAGGAAGAGAAAGACGCTCTGCGTTGAGCAAAAATAAATGCATATGCCATAAGGGCAAGCCTTATGAGATTTAAAGAACGGTTATTAAATTCTCATAATTTAACTTTCGGCATTTTTAACATCCGAAGTCATTCCACCAAATAGTATACCAATCGTCAAATCAATTCACATATATGTACTCTATATTTTAATTATTATAGCCAGTAAATATATAGGCAAATATATACCTTAAATGTTATAATATTTTAGTGAATTTTAAGTGATACTAAAGTGAATTAGCATTTCAGCAAGCAAATGATACAGAAACTAATTTGTTGTCCTCACATGCCGCTTGTCCCTTGCATCGCCTACTTAACCCATTCAGGGGATGAATTTATTAGAAACTCTTGTGCAAAATTAAAAACCAATATAAAATCTTTACTGCATTCCATATCGTACACATACAGGTGTTTAGTATTATTAAATAGAACCAATAAGGGGCCTTGCCGCGTTTTTGTTATAAAATACTCTTGACCCTGCGGTTGACCGCAGAATTTAAAACCCGGCAAGTAATTCAAGTTAAGTCTCAAGACTTAGCGCTGTCTGTCAGTGAATTAATTAATTAGATTTTATAAAGTAAGTAAGCCTGATTCGTGTCCTGCATAAACGAAAGGTGCAACAAGCGAGTCCTTTTGAAATTGTAAACGGGATCTATAAAACTGCTCAAGAGCAACGAGCTACGACGATATACAATAATATTTTCTATAACTATTAGTTGGTAAGTCAGTGACCCCTATTGCTTGTTTCTTCTTTAAATTATAGCAGCTATATAAGTTATAGGTAACTAAGTGGTAATACAGGTTACCTACGTACGGGGTATCTACGCGGCGTTTGGCAACAAGTTTTATGCGTTACCTGTTGGGCCAAAGTCGAAGAGTTTTTATAGCAACAATATTAGGCTCTCTGGTTTATTTATATGTCTTTTTTTGTTTGAATAAATTTTGCAATGCGTCGTTGCAAGTCCAATGGTATTTTTTTGAAATTGAAATAGCATCTGGCAACTTGTGAATTCTGTTGGTTTAATACAGCATGCAATTACGGATACTTAATATCCAGAATTGGGATCAATCATAGAGTCCAAAAATATTGTTTTAATTTTAGTTTTATATTCGATTTCATGTTTATTTATTTGATTTACTAAATGATTGAGAAATAATGTCAAATTCAAAATCTAAATAATTAATATATTCAGTGACCGATAAATAACTTTTTTAAACACTTCAAAAATATTTAAACAAGGATTATAAATTCAAATAAATAAAAAAATCATACCTGAAGATTTAACAACAAACAAATGAGCATTTCCCACAAACGGCAAAGGAGATGGTCCTTGCACGTTAAATCGGTGGCTTTCTCTAACCAAACTAATCCACGATACTAGCAAAGCTAACAATAGAACTAGAGATACTAATAACAAAATCATTTTTAAATCACAACACTGGCACGTTATAATCAATAGTCAGCCTCATTCGATGAGGTTTGTAATCAAAGTGTGAGGCTACAACAAGACATTGCAAGCCGGCAACATAATCGGCGACTGACTAAAAAAAAATTGAACACATGCGGTCAATGCCATTATGCGTAACATTTTTAAATATGGAATTACACGCGTTGTTTGAATTAAATTAACAACACAAACAGTCTATGTCATAGCGGGTCGCATCAAAGCGTCGCTAATCATATAGTTAATTATGCTATATGACAACAATTGTTGATTTACGTTTTTATCGTAACTGTTCGTTAAATTAAGCGACCCTACGCGCAACTCTCATATGAAATAACTGATACACAACTTGATAATAATACATATGTTGTAACATCAATTGTTACATGACTTAGTTTTAATTAATATTATAAAAAAGAAATATAAAATTAATCAATTATTTACATTTATCTGCATTATTTACAAATTAAAAAGTAACTATTTACAATACTGGATTAAATATAAAACAAAAAGAAACTAATAATGAACGCAACAAATAAGAATTCTGTATAAATACAATTTATCACCACATTCGTATTAAAATAAGCGACATGTTAGGCACCCAGAGACTGTTCCTTTGTTCTCGGCGCAGGCGAATCGTTCATACCTTCCGCCTGACGCAGGTCCTCACCGGACATGGCTGTTTCGGGAGGTTATTGTTCCGGATAAGGCGGGAGGAAACGCCCGGGTGTCACCATTGTGTGGATCGCCTGGAGGACACGGTGGAGCATACGGTGGAGGTCTGCCCCGCTTGGGCGGAGCATCGCCGTGTCCTCGAGGAGGCAATCAGCGGTGATGACCTCTCGCATCCAGCCCTGGTTCAGGCCATGGTACGAAGCGAGAGGGCATGGGTAGCTGTAACCTTCTTCTGCGAAGCAGTAATGCTCGCGAAGGAGGAGGCGGAAAGCGTGAGGGAGACGCAACGGAGACTCCCTCGCGCCCAGAGCACATAACAAAAGGAAGGTCCTACAGCTTTGTGACGTGTTGGCTCGGTCAAGGTCTGCTAACTGCCACGGGTAAGAAACGTGTTCACTTCCAGTATAACTAGATAATTATAGAGTAATTAGTAGTGTCATTTAATTGTTCTACGCTGCACGTGAATCCTTAACTAAATTCTAAGAACGGATTTAATCACGTCACGGTTTGAAGTAAAGACTAAAATAAGTGTATTTGTTGGATAGACAGCCGGTCTAACATTTGATAGAGCATGATGGTTCTGAAAGCTTTGTTTTTGTTGTCAGGTCGAATGTCTAGTATCTAACTGCTGGGCCAATGCCTCCCCAAGTCCTTTCCGTTCTCCTTTTACCGCGCCGTCAATGGCGCCTTATAACAAGGTCAATGTGTACCTATGCGACTTACATGACCCGCCCAAGGTGCCCAATCCTATTTGACCCTGGCAGCTTTCTCACCCACGTCTAGCAACTGACTTGGTAGTACAACCCACTGTTTCCATATGCCATGTAATGTGTTGTTGTTCTTTATGTACTTAATAAATAAATAATAATAATCTAACAACATTTTTTTTGTTCATCGTGATTTTTTTTGTTCAAGCCTTTCAGAAACCGATATCAGTAATGGATTAAGGAATCAAACGTTTGTTTTAGGTCAAAGATGGAAGACTCACCGCAAATTCCTGACGCCCGCCTTCCACTTCAATATCCTCCAGAACTTCCTGCCGGTATTCTGCAAAAACCAGCGAATTCTGACGGATAAACTAAAAAAAATGGCCGACGGAGCTTATGTTCACCCCCCTGATGGCGAAAACGAGCAATGACGGACTATGGAAACAATGCTACATTCGAAAAAATAGATTAATAGTTTTAAAAATTGCTTACCACACCCATTAGTCTCTACAACATTAATTAATAAGAATTATGACAATATTTTGATTCAATAAAAGTACATTATTTTTATTTACAGATTATCCGCAACAATGGCGATGAGAAAGCAAATACCATTCTTAGGTAAAGACGCCATCTTTAATTTGCTGCCATACAAGACGAAGCAAGACAAAGCGTTGAAGGTGTTACAGGGTCAGACAAACAAAGTGATCGAGGCCAGACGAGAAGAATTGAAGATTACTACTTTTAATGACAGCAGTGATATTGGTAAGTGTATTGATGATAAGAAAAACAAATTGAATTATTGCCTAAGACATCAAGTCTGCATCTGTTCGTTTGTGTGCACGAATTATTAAATAAATGAATCAATGACGTCCTTCAAACGATTAAACTAAAAAGGTCTTAAATTTCCATCATTTTCTTTGAATTGGTATTTAACGTAAATTCTTATTTACAAAATATTGCGTCTGTAACTGGTACTAACATTGTCAAATAAACGATAAAATCATTGTATTCGCCTTTATTAAGCCTGTATAAAATTTAAAAGGTGTGGAGTATACCTACTTGTTTCATAATTTCAAAGCTCATTTACTCTTTTGAACGAAAGCAGGATGATAAACAGTTACAATATGTTAATACTTTTGATTTATTTCATAACCAGCTGCTTCGTTACAAGATATTAGTATTTTAATAGGACACTTAATTTCTGAGATGAAAATATTTTCAGAGACATTTCGCATCACCAAAAAGAAGCCTTCTTACTGTTTGGTTGATTCAACTTGTTCAGTGAGCATTTTTGCTACTGCAGCGAATATTAAATCACTGCAGCTAATAGTTAGTAGCGTAATTTGAATGATTTGAAATAAATTTAGTTTTTCATAGATAAATAATATTTTTTAAAGGTATTAAGAATAAACCCGCATTCTTGGACATGTTGCTGCTAGCTGAAATCGACGGCAAGAAAATTGATGACGGAAGTGTGAGGGAGGAGGTCGACACATTCATGTTTCGAGGTGAGTTACCTTCATACATTATTATTAGGTACCTACGAAATAGCCGTTTTTAACGTATTTTTTTAAAATAAACCCATGCAATCTAAGCATCTTTGCCAAAGCAGTGGCAGCAGTGGCCCTTCTTGAAGAAATCAGCTGGACGGCAAGCAACAAAATATTCAAAGGCATCTTGTACTGTCTCTTGGGTATTGATTTGTTTTCCCGCCAAGAAGTCCCTGTTAGTTTGCCTGTTGAGCAGTGCAAGGCACGTCTCGACGCGGACTTCGCGCTGGCGATCATTGAGTTCGTGGGGCAAAAATACCTTGCCAATTTGACGCAAATAGACCAATATTGTTTTGGTGCTAACGTCGAAAGCTGCTGCTATTTCAGCCGTAGATTGAGTATTATCAGCTTCCACAAACGCCTTTAATTCGTCATTGTCGACCATAATTTTCGGACGAGCACGGGGTTCATTTTTCAGGTCGAAATTTTCCAGAACGGAAGCGGGCAAACTAATAACAGGTGGTGCGTTCCTGTTCGTAGTGTTCTGATTATTATTATATTTTCATTTGAAATGGCCATTGCTGCAGAACGGCAATTTCATAGGTAAAGACCTATTAATATCAGACTATTATAGTCAACTGAAGGACGTGAGCATCAGAAAAAAAAACTATGCCGAAGCCAGTGGCTAAAACTTGTATTACAATAAAACTGTTTGTATAGGGTCACGTCACAACTACCTCAGGCATCGTTTATACTCTCCACTCCCTTTAGAAGCACAGAGTTGTCCAAGAGAAAATCTACAATGAACTTAAGACTATCTTCGGCAGTGAACAAGGGACCCAACTTACCAGTAAGTTTAATTCAATAATTCTCTAAGTTTAACCTTGTTTTACTGATACTGAGCAAAGATGTGTATAGGAAGACAGGTTCATTGCCGCATTTTTCATATTATGATCCACCTATTTAGGTAAAAATACTATGTAGGTAATTTAAAATAATTACGTTAAAAAACCCAGTCTGGCATGATATATAATTACAAATAATAATACAGCATAAAGTCATAATTATCCAGTACTTAGGCCGAGTTTCTTACCTCTAAATTGTCGCAGAATTAATGAGACAAATTTTCAAGCACGCGTTATCTGCTGTGATTGGCTGTTGAAATTTCATCCAAGCGGTAAGAAACTCGGCCCTAGCCTCTTTCAAATTTAACCAAGATCGATGCAGCTTTTGAGAGTAACATTCTCACCCCATCCTTAAACTTTACAAATGATTTCATTTTTATTATTTGCATAGACTGAAATTACTAACTTACATAAAAACCGGCACAGTGCGAGCCGGACTCACGCACTGTGGGATCTGTATAAAAATATTTTAAATAATGGTTCTAATGTTAAATACCCCACATTTGGATACCATAATTAAAATGATTACCTAAAATGTTTCCATATTTCTAAGTGACTTTTTAGCACACATAAGTTTTATATAAGTTGTGTCGTACTTTACCCAGTTTTAGCAAAGTTATTACTTAACAGTTTATTACTCAATGCTCTCTATATAAGGTTACAAATAAAAGACAGTTATTCTAAAAATCAGTAAATTTTAATACTCTTATACAGTTTTGTTCTGCTAAAACTTGTATGTTTTATCCGTTTTCTGCTTTTTATGTTTCCCTTCATTTGATTCTACTGCATCTTGTGTTGTGCTTTTTCTGACTATTTATTGAGTCAATACTTTGCTCTTCATTTTCTTGATCTGATTTTATTAATTTTTTTTTTATTATCTCATCTTGTATATATATCGGGTCTTTTATTCTCATATTTCTTGGCAACCTGGGATCTACCAACTCAGGAAGCAAAATTCCATATAAAATGAAACTAGTTTTGATTTCATTTCTCTTTTCCAAAAATTGTCGTCTCTTACTATCCACTCAATTTTTATGTGTTTTCATTCTCCACACCAAATTGCACATAAAGGCAGCTGTAGTAAAGAGTTAGTTTTGGTAACAGGTTTATGCTTTTTATGCTATCATTATATACGAGGTAGAACTCAAAATCGGTTGAACGGACTCTAAAAGGGTTGTAGAAATTTCTAATGTTATTTCAAATAGAGTTATAAATAAGAAAATAATAGTTTAAACGTTTGAAAAGTGTGCACGTTGTTGTTCAATGAAATAAACAGCTCCGCATGATATCTGTTTTACTTTAGTTTTTAGTGACAGGAAAGGAGACACTGTGAAATCTTTTTTATGGTTTGTTTCTCATTCCATACGGGATAGCCCTTCACTAGGGATTTTCAGGAGAAGAATTAAGGAACATTTCCTGTCAACATGACGCAATAAATATGTATGTATTATAGATATATGTATGTATTATGTTTATGTATTATGTGTTGTACACGTATTTGTGTAGTGTATTTAGTTAGTAAGATTTCAAATGTTTTTAATATTTGTTGTGCGCTTTTGTTAACTGTCCTAATTTTGTAAATCTCTCTTTAGCACTGAGGTTTGCTGTCAGAGAACCCAATTATGGATTAAGCTCGCCTGTGTACATAAGTTTTCCTTTTGTATTTTAAATGTATATTTTGTGTACAATAAAGAATATGAAGAATAAGGTATAATAATAGGTAGGTATGTCTTACATAACCAGATGCAGTTTCTTAGCCTTTAGAATTCTAAATTTTCTTGTATTAGTTGGTCTTGGCATTATGATTTATTTACACAATGCACAATATAAATAAAAAGTATTTACAAATTCCCATAAAAAAATAGTCCACAAATAAATAAAAATAAAGCGTCCATGCGCACGATTACGTAGGGTTCTCTGCGGCGAGCGAGCTAGTCTTTGCACGCACACTAATACAGAAAATAAGTAAATATTTGCACTAACACGTGCGGATGCGCTTTATCAGATGATAGCATGGCGGAGCAGCGAGCGACACAGCCTTCCCGTGCCAATGCTAACGTGCAACTGGCTTCGCCCCCGTAGAGAGCCAGTATATATACTTTGGACCTTACTTTGCAAGACTTTCTTTGCAAAATATTGATTGATTTAAATAAGCAAAGTTACATCGAAAGAACCTCTAAACACCAATCTGTCTATCTAAAAATAATTTTAAACATCCAAGTCGTTTTGGAGGAGTTTCCAAAAGTTGCGAAAAAATATCGTGTTGTTAATTATTTTTTTAAAACAAAACTATTAGTTACACGAAAAAACCTTGTGTTCCAAATTATGTACATGAATCAATAATAAATATATATTTTTGTCAAACCTTTTTACCTAGCCGTTACTAAGGAGTATGCTTTAGAAAGTTACCGTTTTACGACACTAAAGCGTATGTAGGCCCTTAAGAAGAGCATACTTTCAATTACTTCCAATGCAGTAGGATGTGATTGTATCAGCCGTAAAATATTACTCCTGATGCTGGACATTATCCTTCCTGTCATTTGCCACATCCTTAACTTTTCTGTGTCCAGCGGTATCTTTCCGTGCTCATGGAAAGATGCGCAAATAATTCCTTTACCTAAAAAGTCCAAACCCACCTCCTTTTCTGAATACCGTCCAATATCCGTCTTACCATTCCTATCCAAAGTCCTAGAACGGTTAGTCCATAATCAAATTAGCAAGTTCCTATCCAAAAACAATCCCTTCCAGTCCGGTTTCCGTCCTGGTCACAGCACCACAACAGCTCTTCTCAACATTACGGACGATATACGGTCGGCCATGGAAAGCAGTAATCTGACGGTCTTGGCATTGCTAGATTTCAATAATGCTTTTAATACTATTGATTTCGACGTTTGGCTTGGTATTCTATGCTCTCTTAATATATCCATCGGTGATTGACTGTTTTCGTAGTTACCTGTTCGGGCGCCGGCAACGTATTTGTATCGGAGAGAACTTGTCTTCCTGGTGCAGTACTTCTGTCGGGGTACCACAGGGTGGCGTTTTATCCCCTTTACTTTTCGCAGTTTTTATAAACTCAATCTGCAATGAACTTATTTCTTCCTACAATCTTTATGCAGACGATCTACAGTTGTACTCGCGGGCACCCCTCGGAAAGCTGTCCGAGGCTATCGCAACCATAAACCTTGATCTGGCACGCATTTGTGATTGGAGCAGGAGGTATGGGTTTATGGTCAACCCTATTAAGACGCAGGTTATTGTAGTGGGCAGTTCTAGAATGGTTTCAAAGATCGACTGGACGTCTCTTCCCCAAGTACTTTTTGACAATTCTGTTATTCCATTCAGTGAGAAAGTTAAAAAATTGGGGATATTCATCGACAAAAACTTTTCATGGACTGCCCAACTGCAGGAAGTTAGCCGCAAGTTGTTTGCATCTGCTACAACTTTGAGGAGACTGCGGCATTTTCTTCCGACTGCCACCAAGATTGTGCTTGCACAATCTCTTCTTCCCTTGGGGATAAGATAAGAAGGATCCCATCCTTGATTATGCTGATGCCAGCTATCTTGACCTTACTCAAGAACAACTCGATAAACTTGAGCGACTTCAAAATGTTTGTGTTAAATACAGGTCTGCGGATCCCAAGCCAGGAGCTCATCACTGGGGCCCATTAGCAGCGTGCCACTCCTGGATCCAATCAGAACCGTATCCCACGAAACTGCCGTAACGCAGCAGTGGAAAGCTAGTTATTTGCTCCCTATTGCGAGAGATACTGGTACCTATCTCACAGGTGGCACAAGGGTTGGCGTACATATATTCGTACCCACCTTAGATTCCTGCGGTAGACTCCTGGGCGTCGATCAATCTCGTGCCGGGATAGGAGAATATATATAATAAAGGAAGTAATGGGAAAGACTGACGGCTGTCTGGACCGAAGAATCCGGCCGGCGTCCACCAGGCAGCACGTTTCCCGCAAAAGCACTTCGATGCGCGTGAAAATATACTCTAAACCCACTTTCCACAACGCCGATTGCGAACGGCGGGCGCGATTAACAAATACAATGGGTGGAACACATCTCGATTCGATATGTTTCGACAAAACCCCGACTTCCGCGTGTTCACGTTTTAAACTTTCTCGACCGTTAAGTGTCAGCTGTCAAAATCGTTGACAGCCCACCGGAACGGTGTTGCAAGTAAATACCAATGATCGGGACGGAACATCCTCCTGTCTCGGACATAAGGAGTTATGTCCGCTAATAAATGGGCAAGCGTGCTAAATTGCCACTGCTCGCTTCAAAACCGAATCTCCGACCATGACCTTTGCAACTCTGGGATCTCCGTCAGACCCATAGAATAAATCTACAATGCGTCCACGACGCCAATATAAAGGCAACAAATTAGGTTCCTTAACAAATGGTAGGTCTCCAACTTTGGGAGGGACAGTTTTGTCAGACCACTCAACACGCCGCTGCAGAATATGCAAATATTCCAAAGACCAGTCAAATGCGAAGATTTAATTTCCCTGAAGGGGTATTTCGGCAGGGCGTTGAGGGGCTGATCAATCAAAAAATGACCAGGGGTCATGACTTCCAGGTCATTTGAGTCTGAGGAGATCGGACAGAGAGGTCGCGAATTGAGGACGGCCTCAACTTTACAAAATACCGTAACAAGTTCCTCAAATGTGAAAATAGTTTCACCAACAACACGGCGGAGAAGCGGTTTTGCTACTATACAAATTTATTTACAAAAATGCCAATTAATTTCCATTTGCGCCATGGCAAATCTCAAATTCTGTTTATCCTTATTTAGATAATTACAAATATCATTTAAATATCTATCAGCACCCTTATAATTAGTACCGTTATCAGAACGAATCAAAGATGGTAGTCCTCGGCGGGAAACAAATCTACCTAGCGCTGCAACAAACGCATCTGTGCTGAGAGCAGTTACAAGTTCCAAGTGAACCGCCTTGGAGGCTAGACAAACGAACACACACAAGTAGGCCTTGACAGCCTTGGAGTTCCGAAGTTGAGAAGTCTTCACCAAGAAGGGACCAGCGAAATCGGTTCCGATCGAAGCAAATGGTCTGCTCTCCGTCGCCCGGTCGGATGGCAAATCACCCATTATGGGTTGAGTGGGAGCAGCCTTCAACTTATAGCACTGCATACATTTAAAGATGATGCCACGAATAGTGCGTCAGGCCGACAAAATCCAAAATTCACGCTGCAAATGTCTACGAGGGCATTGCAACCGGCGTGTTCGTTATTAATGTGTCGATCGGACACCAACAATTTCATCAACGCTCCAACAAAGGATGGCGAGCACCATAAGGCAAGTTCGAATTCCGCAGCCGTCCTCCGACTCGAAGCAAACCAGATTGGTCTAGGAACGGATTAAGACTAGCGATTGAGCCTTTCAAAGCTAAGCATTTCTTCAGGGCTTCAATAGTCTGGTCAAAGTGCTCGGCTTGCACAGCACGAACCAAGAACATCAGGGCCTCTTGGCATACATGAGGCGACAAAACTGAGGATAACAATTTATTATTAGGGTTCCGTCAGTTACGTATGAAAATTTCGACAAAGAACTGTATCTGTCCAAAAGATAATCCAAATTATATGCAGGTTGCGTTTCAACAATTCCAATACGCAAACCTGGCAAAACCTCTCGAGAGGTGAACCTATTCTGGGGCCAGGACTTTGCAATGCGTCAACCAGTCTGGTCCCCACCAAAGAGAATGGTCAACAAGGGCAGGAGCCTCGCAACCACGTGACGCGCAGTCTGCGGGGTTCAATTCTCCTGTCTTTTCTTTAGTCTGAGTTCTGACTCTGTGAGACTCTATTCGCCACAAAAACCTCCAAAGTATGAGCTGAGGTGCGAAACCAACAAAGGACTATCCCATTATCAGTCCTTGGTCCTCAATCCGCGGGGCGGAGCCCTTCAACACGGGACCCGTAAGTCCAAAATCAAAAACTGTCGGTACAACTACTAACCTATTCGTCTGCAGAACCCACTTGGTCCCGGACAAAAGCAAACCCAAAACATCCGCACCCATATACGGGTCCGGGTACCAACCACTTCGGGTCGGCAGGAGTTAGGTCCGACGTCAATTTCACCACTGCAGGGCCAATGGTTACCTGCGGGTGTCTGCCCAAAATATCATTCAAAACAACGGCCTTGGCCAAGATTCTTGGCCCACAATGAACAGGCGAAACACAAATTTCAATTTATCCCCGTTGACCAACCGCTTCAATACCACCCATATGGTAGAAGGGTAGAATCACGTGGGAGACCCAATCTCTCCACTAAACAAAAGGATACAAGACAGCCTTGACAAACCGAATCCAAAAGAGCACGAACTAACAAAGATTTACTCTTCGGGCCACAGATCATTACAGGGACAGCTGGCAGAAGGACTGTCTCTGGCTGGGCGGCTGTAGTGGAGGAGAGGGAGGCGACTACCTAATGAAAAGCGGACGCTTCCTCCAATTGAGGAAGGGGTGGAGGGGTGCCCCGCCTTTGCGAGGTATACCCCGTCGAGGATCCACTTGGGGTTGGTGGGGATGCGCTCCCCCGCCTATGGGGGAGCGTCCGGCATCATCAGGGCCACCAAAACCATTTTGGTCCGGACACAACACGCAGTGGTGCCTACCTTGACAGTGCGGGCAGGGATCCGACCTCTGGCAATCCCGCTGCAAGTGCTGTCCCAGACAAGTGTAGCACCACTTGCGGTTGTTGGCGATTCCATGTCGGTCCCTTGTGTTCCGTTCTAGAAACTTCGGACAGGACGTGACCATATGGCCATCCGTGTTGCAATATATGCAACGCATACTGCGATCCTGAGTCGCTACAAATTTATGAGGCTGGCGTCGTGGCTCACCCAACCCACAAGTGGAGGGGCGCGCATCAAAACGACGCTGGTCCGGAGAGGGCCGCTCTGGGGCCCGCAAGGGACCTTCAACACCAGAATTATCCAAAACGCGACACTCCTCATCCAAAGACTTCAACAAATCATCAAAAGGGGGGAGGTGTGTGGCATCATCCCCACCATATTTCCCATGTACAAAACCCCTCAACTTAGCGGTTGCCTCAACAATGTCATCCGAGAAACCGTAAAACTGCGTGAAGTCTGCCTCAACCGCAGCGGCCAACTCAGTGTCCTCGATGGACAATAGCGCCAAACACTCCGCAAAACATTCATCCACCCTGGCTTGACGGGCTGGGAGTTCACTAAAATGGGCCAACAAAGCCTCTGATCTATCAGATCTACTTATTAAAGAGGCCACCAAGGTCACCCATCTCAATTCCGCTCTAATCTTACAAGCAAATGTATAGGCAGTCATACTTTCAAAATGTAACGGTGATTACATTAATTAATACACAAAATGTTCAACAACTTAAATTAATAATGTATGTGTGTATCCAAAACAACAGATTGACAGTAATTCTCTTACCAAATTAAATATCAAATCACAAAGTCTGTAAGAGAAACAACAAGTTAATTCAATAAATAGTACTGAACCCTGTTACATTTACTTAAATATTTTCCAGTACAAATTTATTATGGAACCCCAAATATCAATTTATAAATTATCAAAAGCAAAGTGGGTACCTCAAGAAAATAAATTATCAACACACAAGAGGGTATTCTAAAAAATGAAAATTATCAACACAAAGTGGGTAGGTTGATTTTACAATAGAATTCAATATTCAATTTACTTTAATAGTTAAAAACAATGACTTTAACTTGAATCAATTAGAATATTACTGTCAATATCAAACAAACTAACCAATTTTCTTATATAATTGGTAACAATATACTCTACAACAAAACTTCTGTAGCGGGCACTGAGTATGTTTATAATGTAAACAAACTTACAAACCCAAGATAGTAGGTTCAAGGTCCAAAAATAACTATGATTCAATTAAAAACAATTAGGGAAGACTATTTAGTCTGCACCAAACTTATATTGTATACAACAAATAAACAGATTTCAATAAAAAACTGTAACTTTCCATCCCGGAGTGACAATATTAAGTTGTGAGTTGTACACTTTATTTTAACAAATTGGAATGTAACTATGGGGGCTGTTCGCCTCTAACAGGACACAGCTAACTATGAGTGACTCAAAATGTACTACTTTCCAACTCAGTATTCTCAACAATAAAAAGCAAACCGACAAACAATACCGCGTTCACTGTGAACGAGTGTCCTAGCATATAATATGATCGTGGAATGAACCCACGCTCTTGCTACCAAATGTTAAATACAGGTCTGCGGATCCCAAACCAGGAGCTCATCACTGGGGCCCATTAGCAGCGTGCCACTCCTGGATCCAATCAGAACCGTATCCCACGAAACTGCCGTAACGCAGCAGTGGAAAGCTAGGGATTTGCTCCCTATTGCGAGAGATACTGGTACCTATCTCACAGGTGGCACAAGGGTTGGCGTATATATATTCGTACCCACCTTAGATTCCTGCGGTAGACTCCTGGGCGTCGATCAATCTCGTGCCGTGAGGTTAGGGATAGGAGAATATATATAATAAAGGAAGTAATGGGAAAGACTGACGGCTGTCTGGACCGAAGAATCCGACCGGCGTCCACCAGGCAGCACGTTTCCCGCAAAAGCACTTCGATGCGCGTGAAAATATACTCTAAACCCACTTTAGGGGCGCCCCACAACGCCGATTGCGAACGGCGGGCGCGATTAACAAATACAATGGGTGGAACACATCTCGATTCGATATGTTTCGACAAAACCCCGACTTCCGCGTGTTCACGTTTTAAACTTTCTCTCTCGACCGTTAAGTGTCAGCTGTCAAAATCGTTGACAGCCCACCGAAACGGTGTTGCAAGTAAATACCAATGATCGGGACGGAACAGTTTGTATAAGGTTCATATTTGGTTTGCGCAAATATGACGTTTCCGCACCACGTTTCCGAATTCCGTGTAAAGCTCAAGTGATTGCCAATTCGCCTTCGCCGGAATACTCATATTCTTTCTCTTTTGTACAATGTCCTCTTTACTTCTTCCACCCCTCTTAACCTCAAGGATCGTTTTCAGTTTATCTGCGATTCCCACACGAAATCTCTTAGGTCATCAGAAAACTTGCGACTTAAAATGCCTATGCATTCTACTACATTTTTGGATAAATCATTCACTGTCCAGGCTGCTCGTTTGTGGAATGCATTGCCTGACCCAATAATACGTGCTCAGTCGTTGCCTGTCTTTAAAAAACTTATAAAGGAACATTACCTGTCTCTGTGATTATGTCCTTGTTTAAGCTGTATTGTTTTCTTGTTTGTTTATTTAGATGTATGTATGTATTTATGTATCTATTTTAGTAGTTTGTTTTGCCTGTATGATTTGAAATTGGCACCAAGTGCAACCCCATGTCGTGTCCAGGCTATCAGGTCTAAAAAATAATAAGTTCAAAAACTAAAACCTGACTACTGAAAAAGCACGCTCTAAAAAGTGTGAAACAAGAAAATATTCTCACTTGAAATTGTTATTATTTATTTACTTTAACATAACACGGCCAAAAGCCAATTACATTAGTTAAACAAGTATGTATTACATTAGTAAAATAAAATGTAACTATCCTCTACGGAATAGTTTGTACATAACATTTTCAGATGAGAATATTTTCTTGTTTCACACTTTTTAGAGCGTGCTTTTTCAGTAGTCGGGTTTTATTTTTGAACTTATTATTTTTTAGACAAAGCATTCGTCATCATCATCATCAAAGCCTTTTAATGTTCCTACTGCTGGGACGCAGGCTTCCTCTCATAGAGGGAGTGGCCAATAAACGACCACACGGGCCCAGTGCGGATTGGTAGATGACACATGTCTTTCAATTTTTGGTTCTACATCAAGCCGGTTTTCCTTCACCGTTTTGAGAGCAGTGGTGATGAAATAAATTACAGAAAGTAAAGCGCCTAATCAGGTTCGAACCCACTGAGCCACCACTGCTGTACAAAGTATTACGGCGTGTTAAATAACAGCAAGATGAAATCTGTATATTTGTCGTCCCTGGCGTTACAGACCGTCTTTTTGACTCAATTACTACCGGCTGAAGTCAGACGACAAGGGAAATTAACATTAGCTGTTGCGTCTTCGGGAAATTCTGCTTCTTAACATTCTTCCTGGATGTAAAACTGCACATACTATGTCCCTATCTGTACGACCCGAACAGATGGGCCTTTCGCAGCTGGAACTACGGGTCCGGCTGTTTGGATCAGGGTACGCGGGGTCAGGTAGGCCCTCCACCATTGCAAGCGCAAAGGTGGGACCTGACATTGAGGTTGGACTCGCGGTGGTCTAATCCGCGGTTGAATCCGCTAGCACCAACTGCGCTGGTACCGGTGCTTGCACTAGTGCTGGCGTGCTGGGGTGCATGTGGTGAGCGGCTTTATTGCTCCGGTACCATTCTGGACAAATGGTAGTGAGTAATCACGATGCGACTCACATTTACTGAGTATCAGGGGCGAGTGCTCTCGGAGGCGTGACCTACCGAAGATGGTCCCAGACACCTCGTAAGGGGTTGCCTGGTATAGTGTGCCGCCTTATATAAAGTAATGTTGGTGAAGGTGGCCACTATAGGAAATCTCAGTAGTTTGATTGGGTCATGCACATACTATGTTCAAGATACCTTATGCCCTAAATGACACCTCAGTATGTACTCAATCGCGAAACAGCATCAATGCGGAGATTATTGCAGAGCGTAGTCGTTTGAGATGAATGCACCATGGAACACAAAAAAGCGGCAGAAGCAGTCAATCGCACTCTACAAGATATCCTGCAAAACATATATACATAACATAATATAAGGTGTCACTGTTTTATTTTGTGGTGATTTCCGCCAGACTACACATTATAACTCGAAGAACTAGAGGAGTTGAGTTAAACCCTAGTTTCAAGCGCTCCATGCTCAGGCCTCAGAGGCCCTAATATGAAATCATAGAGCAATGTTATTTCCATTGAGCATAAAGGATGATATACAAGTCATATTCATGACCAATATTACGGATCGACACTGATTCTACGACGTCTTAGCCCTGAGGCTGTCAGTACTCAACTGCCATATTCTGCTATCCCCGTCATGCAAGCGGTTAGAAAAAGCGCGCTAATGCGTAGTTGTTCTTGCTTTGCCGCCAGATGGCGTGCTTGCGTTTTGTTACGGCCATCCTGCGAGACAGGCGTCCGCGTCTGTTCCTTATTGTCAGGCTCCTACTGACTAAAACCACATGGTGTTCTTTAGGCCGTAGTCCCTCTTGAGAGGCGAGCGTAGAACACAGCACGTCGCCCCCCAAATCTATCACCCGCAGGCATGATCTTGTCCTTGCTCCTGGCATGGAGTCAGTCAAGGATGTCATGTTGCGCCACACGTCTTTAGTCAATTCCGTCCTGGCAATCTCCCATCATACAAAGGATGTTTTTCTGAAACACAAAATATCTAAACAGTATTCGCTCGTCCAATCCTGACTCATCATACTCTAGGTGAGTGAAAAAAAGTGAAATCTCTCTGTTCACTATTGTGAGGAACGAGTAATTATAATTCCAATTTCAAGAAAATAACAACTTAATCATCGATTTGGTACCTAAAAGCACCTAATCTTCGTGATTACAAAGTCCAAGTACCACTGATAGTCATTAATGTCACATTAAATGAAACAAAAGAAACAAGACACCAGAGCCCCTAGCACAAGTTTCTAACGTTTTCGTATCGTCATCGTGACATTTTACCAGACGAAAACGTAGTCGATGCTGCGACAAGTTATTTTGGCAGCACGAGTTCATAAAAACGTCTTGCGACAACTCGGAAGTAGTAATTGAACTATGGTTAATTAAGGCCGAGAATCCAATAGCGTTTGGATTGGTTTGTAGTGAATGGTGCGTTCTGAAAATCGAAGGCAAAAACGGGTAACATTGTCTTAAATAATTTAGAGACTAAAACTGAACAAACATTTGTTATAAACACCCTGTAACACATATTTAACATTTTTATTAATTCTTTTTTTAACAAGTAATTGAAAATTTCAGTTTATTGGAGTTTTAATTTATGATAAATTGTTCGGTTTCGAACGGTCCCGTACATGACGTTTGACAATTGTCACTTAATGTTTGACGGTTTCCTTCAAATTACAAAAATATAAAACCGTTAGCACACTGATGCAAACGCGTGTAGAAGCGAAATTCTTCCGACGAACTTTCCGAACTCAAGTGATTTGTTCCAATAGGTATTTTGCACGTCCACACCGAAATGTTAAATACCTTATTATACTTAATTATTAATTAATTTATTAAAGGCAACAGAGCCTACAGAGCCCCTAGCACAAGTTTCTAACGTTTTCGTATCGTCATCGTGACATTTTACCAGACAAAAACGTAGTCGATGCTGCGACAAGTTATTTTGGCAGCACGAGTTCAGAAAAACGTCTTGCGACAACTCGGAAGTAGTAATTGAACTATGGTTAATTAAGGCCGAGAATCCAATAGCGTTTGGATTGGTTTGTAGTGAATGGTGCGTTCTGAAAATCGAAGGCAAAAACGGGTAACATTGTCTTAAATAATTTAGAGACTAAAACTGAACAAACATTTGTTATAAACACCCTGTAACACATATTTAACATTTTTATTAATTCTTTTTTTAACAAGTAATTGAAAATTTCAGTTTATTGGAGTTTTAATTTATGATAAATTGTTCGGTTTCGAACGGTCCCGTACATGACGTTTGACAATTGTCACTTAATGTTTGACGGTTTCCTTCAAATTACAAAAATATAAAACCGTTAGCACACTGATGCAAACGCGTGTAGAAGCGAAATTCTTCCGACGAACTTTCCGAACTCAAGTGATTTGTTCCAATAGGTATTTTGCACGTCCACACCGAAATGTTAAATACCTTATTATACTTAATTATTAATTAATTTATTAAAGGCAACAGAGCTTACAGAATAACATAACCTAAATACATATTATATAGGTCGGAGGAAGGTATACGATTAATAATTAGGAACAAAGAAATATTGCTTACTTACTTAATTACATTTAGCTTCTGATTTAAACCTCAGTTTGATTTTATTCGATTGACAACACTTTGTTCTTCTTATGTCAAAATGCTCGATTCTGATTGGATGTTTTAAAAGCGGTTACTTGCCAGATTAGTTCTTTGGTCAATGAAAAAGCGAGGAGAGTCTATGCTATGCTGGCTCACTCGAGTGGAGTCACCCGCCATAATATGTTTTCGTAGGCTTAGAAAAGAAGCGCGCGGACGCGCGTTTCGGAGTTATAAAGAGTTGTGAGGAAAAGAGTTGAGAATGAGAAGTGAAGTAGCCTAAAAGTGGCGTGTATAAACTTGAAAAGGTGTGTTTTTGGTTGAGATAAAGCGAAATGCTTGGTGATCGAATCCGCTGCTTTCTTAAAATTGGACCAAGGACAACATGACGCCCACGAGACCCAAGAGAGTGCCTGCTCTCCGACATATACATAGTATTAGTAACAATATAAACTTATCAAAGTCAAAATACTTTATTTCAACTAAACCATTTAAAGGCATTTTTGAATAGACAAACAAAAGATGCATTGCACATTCACAAGCGTCAGTAGGTCTCTATGGAGAAGAACGTGCAAGAAACTCCACTGACACTCTTTTCCATCAACACAGTACAATTACAAGTATTTGGTTACAGGAAAATTACATAGATATGTGAGAACGATGTAAAAAGACTTATACCTATTTTAGTAACACAATAACGACAAACAACATTTATACACACAAACATTTAACACTTACACACAGGTAACCATCATTGCTTCAATATTCCATCTGAAATACTGGAGCAACGATTCTATACAACACAGCCTGTCAGCAATCATGCCCAGAATGCTAGACATAATAAATATATCTCCACTATTACTCACCAGGATTGTCCACATAATCATTCACATTTTACGTAAAATAATATATGAATAAATAGATTTCATTAGCAAAGTTATGACTGAGCAAGCTGAAGTTAACAACGCCACTTATACAAGCCTAAATACAAAAGCTAGAAAGCATCTGTTACTCCAAAAGAAAAACATAAAACAGAAATAATTAAGAGGATGGAGACTTTGATCACTGTTTTTAAATTTTAAATTCCGCGCGGTTTATATGTATTATCGCATTGCGTCTCAGTGTGAGCAGACCCTAAGATGTAAATGTCTATTGTTGTTTGTTGTCATTTCAAATAATTATTTAAATTTACCAATAATTTCAGACGTAAATCTGTTATGTACGATGGTTCTGTGATTTTAGAATTAACGAATCCAAAAAGAACTTGCTTCACTTAGATCATCATCATGGTGAACTTCATAAAGAAGCAAACAAGTAAGTTTATTGCACAGATTCATACAATTATGCAAAATGCGCTTCATCCGCTTAATCCTATGAGGTCTCATGTAGTAAGAGGCGGGCCTATTGCCGTGCACAGCACTTAGAGTGAGACTCCGGGTTGCCACTAAGAAATTCCTAATGGAAAAGTGCAATAACACTGCACGACCGACAATGTTGTATTTAGTTACAGAGTCTTTGTATTTTGTTCTATATCAACTTCTTTTGCCAACAGGAGATGATGAATAAAATATTCCCGGTACTAGCCAAAAGCCTTTGTCGACACCGGAACAATATAAGCCAGCATTGCCACTTAGAGAAGACAAGCCATTCCAATCGCTTGCACCACCGTCTACAAGAGTGCAGCCGTGATTTCTTCAAAGGCAAGCTATACGTCTCTTCGTGCAATAGTGACATCCAACGAAGGAATTGGGGGAATATTTTGTAACTTACGACGACGTTAAAAGTATCTACTAATTCACAACCGTTTTGGTACAAATGCTCTTCATGCTATTTCAAGCGTTTGGAGCAGCTATGAGCTATGGTTGGAATCTTAGAAGCTCTGTCAATTCATTATGATGCGAATATGAAAGAACATTATGTAATACAAAGTTTTGTTCATTATATCTGCATTTTATTTCATCAATGAATTATATAGATTAGTTCCACCTACAACAGCTATATATTCTATTACTTTTCTTAACGCATTATCAGCCCATTAATTTCTTACTGCTACACTTAGCGGTAGGAACGGCAGGCGTTTCCTTCCAGAGATTACCTTGTACAAATATAGTTAAAGCAATTATACAATATTAGTTTAGAATAGGAAGTACCTATGTTTGGTGTAATTTTAATGGTGTTTTTTTAATTGTCGTACGCCAACAAGGGCCCGTGTGTAAAAAATCAAAAATCGTAATGATTATACACATACATAAACTCACGCCTTTTTCCCATGAGGGTAGGCAGAAACTACAGAACGCCACCTGCTACGATCCTTAAATACTTCTTTTGCTTCACTCACATTCATACATCTAGTCATACACACACGCCGGTTATTAGTACTGTAATGATTATATTTATGTATTAAGGTTTATAAATAAGGTTCTTAAGATTTCGGCTAAGTAAAGATGAACGCAAAAATGGCCTGAAACACATGCAACAATATTTTTCATGAAAAAGCCCGCTTTTTATTTTTGTGGTCAAAACTTGGTTCTTGTATGTGGGTCTTCCTAGTACCTACCACCCTACATACGCATTCAGGGGTGCGTGGTGGCGAGTGCCACCAGCAGAGTCGCTTGACTCAGAGCGTATGGAAAGCACGTCAAACATCAGTGGGATACTGTCCCAGGGCGACCGCGGGTACTTACACCACCAGGGTACCGTCCGCAACTGATCTTATTGATGTATTCCCGTTGCCCCCGTTGTGATGTTCTTCAAAAAGGCCAGCGTGCGTGCATGTCATAACCCGCGTGCGTGTAGAAGTATGAACGTGAATATAACGTAGCAGGTGGCATTCTGTAGTTTCTAACTACTTACCCCCATCCGGCAAAAGCGTAAGTTTATGTATGTATGTTTGTATTAGGAAAAACATATAGTTTCTGTTTATTTAGGTTTTTATTATCACATTAATAGCTTAGTTAGTTACCTATTCAATTCACGTATACTTAAGTACATGTTAGAAATATAATAAATTCAATAAACAGTAGGAATTTTAAATAATAATAGGCTGAGCCAACAAGGCTTTCCATGTACGAAGGAACGATATGACTTAGGATTCGATTAGTTTTGAAGCAGAGTCCTATCACAGTCCAATCTCTGCATCGATTTCTCGTCTCACAAAGATTACTCTGGATTCTGGAACATTGGCTGTCAGGTGGCAATAACGATGGAAGGTCTTTATAATAGACCGTTCGTCACGCTATACACGGATTCTGTTTCATTTTTGTCATAGTTTTCTCTCTTTCGTTGTACATCTGTCTCTGTTTATCATCGACAGATTAGCTAGAATTGTAAAACGGTTTACGGTTTTTGCTACTTAAAATGCCGCAACCATTCCCATAAGACCTGCTGAAGAAAATGTATATTAATACGTTTTAGATTTGTATTGTTGTTAATAGGGTACCTACTCAAGAACATTTTAGCTACCGATAAATGCTTCAGTTGCCTTGAAGCAACTGCCAATGTTGTTTATCCCAAATTCTAACCCATATTCCCAAACTAACTGTAAATACCGGTATAAACTGGTTGTAAAATATATAGGCATACGTGCATACTAGTATTATAATTTCTGATTTATAAGGCATATCGCCGTTTTCTTCGATTCTTTAATCTTTAAATGAGTCATGATAATTATAGAGAACCGCAAGTAAAACGTAGAGTTGCGGCGAATAACGCGCTAGAGACTGTACTCCACCACGGCAGGAAGACAGAGCGGGCGATGCGCGGGCCTGCCGCGCCGCTCTATGTGTGGTTAGTATCAATAACTTATAGAAATGGTTTATTAAAAGAAACTACGACTACATTTGTTTACAAAGAAAATGAAAATGTTGTCTACCTCGTTTAACATCTTCTCCTAGCCTCTTTATGAAATTAGGAGGTAAGATAATCAATAGACAGCATGCCTGCTTCTTTTATTCATGATTAAATAGCATTTTATTGCAAAAATACGCAAATAAATACGGAAAATTGTTTGACGTGAAATGTCTCACCGAGAAAATGTCAGTGAGATAGTTTTCGACGTGCTTTCGTCACACCTAGCGTAAAATTCGATACTACATGTCAAAATCAAAACTCGTGCTACCGATTCCCATACATTTGGAGCGTTAACGCAACGTAAATACGTGAACTCGATACGAAGGCAATTGTCAAAAACTTGTGCTACCGATTTGTTAGTTCCAAATACGGACACATGGCGCTGATTAATTTTGCATACAAAAATTGTCGGAGGCGATACGTTAACGTAGTCGATCCAATTACGCAGAAACTCGTGCTAGGGGCTCAGAATAACATAACCTAAATATATATTATATAGGTCGGAGGAAGGTATACGATTAATAATTAGGAACAAAGAAATATTGCTTGTAAGTTTACATTAATTCAGTTTTGTTTAATTGGCAACATTTAGCTTCTGATTTAAACCTCAGTTTGATTTTATTCGATTGACAACACTTTGTTCTTCTTATGTCAAAATGCTCGATTCTGATTGGATGTTTTAAAAGCGGTTACTTGCCAGATTAGTTCTTTGGCCAATGAAAAAGTGAGGAGAGTCTATGCTATGCTGGCTCACTCGAGTGGAGTCACCCGCCATAATATGTTTTCGTAGGCTTAGAAAAGAAGCGCGCGGACGCGCGTTTCGGAGTTATAAAGAGTTGTGAGGAAAAGAGTTGAGAATGAGAAGTGAAGTAGCCTAAAAGTGGCGTGTATAAACTTGAAAAGGTGTGTTTTTGGTTGCGAGAAAGCGAAATGCTTGGTGACCGAATCCGCTGCTTTGTTAAAATTGGACCAAGGACAACATGACGCCCACGAGACCCAAGAGAGACATGGAGCATGAACTCGAATTTATTGAGGAGAGTCCTGCTCTCCGACATATACATAGTATTAGTAACAATATAAACTTATCAAAGTCAAAATACTTTATTTCAACTAAACCATTTAAAGGCATTTTTGAATAGACAAACAAAAGATGAAACTAGTTGCACATTCACAAGCGTCAGTAGGTCTCTATGGAGAAGAACGTGCAAGAAACTCCACTGACACTCTTTTCCATCAACACAGTACAATTACAAGTATTTGGTTACAGGAAAATTACATAGATATGTGAGAACGATGTAAAAAGACTTATACCTATTTTAGTAACACAATAACGACAAACAACATTTATACACACAAACATTTAACACTTACACACAGGTTACCATCATTGCTTCAATATTCCATCTGAAATACTGGCGCAACGATTCTATACAACACAGCCTGTCAGCAATCATGCCCAGAATGCTAGACATAATAAATATATCTCCACTATTACTCACCAGGATTGTCCACATAATCATTCACATTTTACGTATAATAATATTATGTATATAAATATATGAATAAATAGATTTCATCAGCAAAGTTATGACTGAGCAAGCTGAAGTTAACAACTCCACTTATACAAGCCTAAATACAAAAGCTAGAAAGCATCTGTTACTCCAAAAGAAAAACATAAAACAGAAATAATAGAGGATGGAGACTTTGATCACTTTTTTAAATTTTAAATGCCGCGCGGTTTATATGTATTATCGCATTGCGTCTCAGTGTGAGCAGACCCTAAGATGTAAACGTCTATTGTTGTTTGTTGTCATTTCAAATAATTATTTAAATTTACCAATAATTTCAGACGTAAATCTGTTATGTACGATGGTTTTGTGATTTTAGAATTAACGAATCCAAAAAGAACTTGCTTCACTTAGATCATCATCATGGTGAACTTCATAAAGAAGCAAACAAGTAAGTTTATTGCACAGATTCATACAATTATGCAAAATGCGCTTCATCCGCTTAATCCTATGAGGTCTCATGTAGTAAGAGGCGGGCCTATTGCCGTGCACAGCACTTAGAGTGAGACTCCGGGTTGCCACTAAGAAATTCCTAATGGAAAAGTGCAATAACACTGCACGACCGACAATGTTGTATTTAGTTACAGAATCTTTGTATTTTGTTCTATATCAACTTCTTTTGCCAACAGGAGATGATGAATAAAATATTCCCGGTACTAGCCAAAAGGCTTTGTCGACACCGGAACAATATAAGCCAGCATTGCCACTTAGAGAAGACAAGCCGTTCCAATCGCTTGCACCACCGTCTACAAGAGTGCAGCCGTGATTTCTTCAAAGCCCACGGCAAGCTATACGTCTCTTCGTGCAATAGTGACATCCAACGAAGGAATTGGGGGAATATTTTGTAACTTACGACGACGTTAAAAGTATCTACTAATTCACAACCGTTTTGGTACAAATGCTCTTCAAATGTATTTCAAGCGTTTGGAGCAGCTATGAGCTATGGTTGGAATCTTAGAAGCTCTGTCAATTCATTATGATGCGAATATGAAAGAACATTATGTAATACAAAGTTTTGTTCATTATATCTGCATTTTATTTCATCAATGAATGATATAGATTAGTACCACCTACAACAGCTATATATTCTATTACTTATTCTTAACGCATTATCAGCCCATTAATTTCTTACTGCTACACTTAGCGGTAGGAACGGCAGGCGTTTCCTTCCAGAGATTACCTTGTACAAATATAGTTAAAACAATTATACAATATTAGTTTAGAATAGGAAGTACCTATGTTTGGTGTAATTTTGAATGATAGATTAAAAAACGATGATGAGAAAAATGTGTAATTATTATTGTCGTACGCCAACAAGGGCCCGTGTGTAAAAAATCAAAAATTGTAATGATTATACACATACATAAACTCACGCCTTTTTCCCATGAGGGTAGGCAGAAACTACAGAACGCCACCTGCTACAATCCTTACATACTTCTTTTGCTTCACTCACATTCATACATCTAGTCATACACACACGCCGGTTATTAGTACTGTAATGATTATATTTATGTATTAAGGTTTATAAATAAGAATAGAATAGAATACTCTTTATTATGTACACCAAATAAGTTACAGAAAGTATAGAAAAAGAAAAAAAAAATACACTGGGTGACACAATGGGCGGCCTTATCGCTAAAAGCGATCTTTTCAAGACAACCTTTGGATGGATTTAAAAAAGAAAGGAAAGAAAGTACTGTAGGTAGTCTATTGGTGTACTATTTATATATAAAAAAAGAAATACATATATATATATATAAACATACTATATATAAAAATATATACAGTTATAAGTATGGAACAAAAACATAGAAATCAAGAAAACAACTACTAAAGAGAGAGGTAGTGATTCCTTACCATAGTTTTAAAAATGGGCAGAGATTGAGCTCGCCTTATTGACACAGGCAAAGCATTCCACAATCGCACCGCTTGAACCGTAAAAGATTTGTCGTAAAATCTGGTGGAATGCATCGGCATCTCTAGTCCCAAGTTCTCCGATGACCTCAGGTATCTATTATGTGTGTCATGAAGGAACTTGAAACGTTCTTTGAGATAAGAGGGGGTTGTAGGATTGTATAGAATACTGTAAAGCAGAAATAAAATATGAGAATCCCGGCGAAGACGTATGGGAAGCCACTTGAGCTTTGTCCGAAATTCAGAAATGTGATCATATTTGCGCAAGCCAAATATAAATCTTATGCAAAGGTTTTGAAGACGCTCAAGTTTATCTAGTTGTGCCTGGGTGAGATCGAGATAACTGACATCAGCATAGTCAAGGATTGGAAGCAGAAGGGACTGTGCAAGCGCAATTTTAGTGGCAGTGGGAAGAAAGTTCCGCAATCGTCTAAGGGACCTGGCAGATGCAAACATTTTGCGGCTTATGTCCTGAAGCTGCGGACCCCAAGACAGATATCTGTCGATCCAAACCCCAAGGTTCTTAACCTTCTCACTTATTGGAATAGTAGTTCAGATTAGGAAAAACATATAGTTTCTGTTTATTTAGGTTTTTATTATCACATTAATAGCTTAGTTAGTTACTTATTCAATTCACGTATACTTAAGTACATGTTAGAAATATAATAAATTGAATAAACATCAACAACAAGTAGGAATTTTAAATAATTATAGGCTGAGCCAACAAGGCTTTCCATGTACGAAGGAACGATATGACTTAGGATTCGATTAGTTTTGAAGGAGAGTCCTATCACAGTCCACTCTCTGCATCGATTTCTTGTCTCATAAAGATTACTCTGGATTCTGGAACATTGGCTGTCAGGTGGCAATAACGATGGAAGGTTTTTATAATAGACCGTTCGTCACGCTGCGAAGGGATTCTGTTTCATTTTTGTCCTAGTTCTCTCTCTTTTGTTGTACATCTGTCTCTGTTTATCATCGACAGATTAGCTAGAATTGTAGAACGGCTTACGGTTTTGCTACTTAAAATACCGCAACCATTCCCATAAGACCTGCTGAAGAAAATGTATATTAATAAGTTTTAGATTTGTATTGTTGTTAATAGGGTACCTACTCAAGAACATTTTAGCTGCCGATAAATGCTCCAGTTGCCTTGAAGCAACTGCCAATGTTGTTTATCCCAAATTCTAACCCATATTCCCAAACTAACTGTAAATACCGGTATAAACTGGTTGCAAAATATATAGGCATACGTGCATACTAGTATTATAATTTCTAATTTATAAGGCATATCGCCGTTTTCTTCGATTCTTGAATCTTTAAATGAGTCATGATAATTATGGAGAACCGCAAGTAAAACGTAGAGTTGCGGCGAATAACGCGCTAGAGACCGTACTCCACCACGGCAGGAAGACAGAGCGGGCGATGCGCGGGCCTGCCGCGCCGCTCTATGTGTGGTTAGTATCAATAACTTATAGAAATGGTTTATTAAAAGAAACTACTACTACATTTGTTTACAAAGAAAATGAAAATGTTGTCTACCTCGTTTAACATCTTCGCCTAGCCTCTTTATGAAATTAGGAGGTAAGATAATCAATAGACAGCATGCCTGCCCCTTTCATTCATGATTAAATAGTATTTTATTGCAAAAATACCCAAATAAATACGGAAAATTGTTTGACGTGAAATGTCTCACCGAGAAAATGTCAGTGAGATAGTTTTCGACGTGCTTTCGTCACACCTAGCGTAAAATTCGATACTACATGTCAAAATGAAAACTCGTGCTACCGATTCCCATACATTTGGAGCGTTAACGCAACGTAAATACGTGAACTCGATACGAAGGCAATTGTCAAAAACTTGTGCTACCGATTTGTTAGTTCCAAATACGGACACATGGCGCTGATTAATTTTGCATACAAAAATTGTCGGAGGCGATACGTTAACGTAGTCGATCCAATTACGCAGAAACTCGTGCTAGGGGCTCTGGTATCTTACTCACTTTCTTTAGCCATCACATAACTCTACGAGCTATCTCATAGCTCCCCGAGCTATCTCATAGCTCTCTTAGCAATCAAAATTGCTCTATTCGCACATCCCCACGATGTCGAGTCAACTCAACTCTCTGAACTTAGAACCTGTTCCACACAGACATTTAGCCTATCGTATGTTACGTCAATTCGTCATCTACTTCAACTACTCGTATTATCTCAATTGGTACTTGAGCTTTGTGTATCTTACTAACACGATCTACGCATAGTAATCAAAATTAGAATACCAAAATTATTTCAATTTTCGTAATGAGGGCTTGAGGATTCGAACGTCATAAACATTAACATGGTGACTTCACATCTCGCATGACTATGTGAGTTTACTTTCTTTTAATCTCATAACTCAATAGGAACTTTCTGTAAGGTTCCTAACACATACATGAATTTTCATGGTTCATTTCAGGGTTCGTGAAAATTAGGGAAATTTTAGAACTCTACTCTTTTACTAAATCATTACCCTGGGCCATGTACCACAGTCATTCCAAACAAACTTTAAAACTTCTGCTGCATCAAAAACTGCCAAGCTTATTGAAACCCTCGAGTAAAAACCTCTAACACCACGGCTCTATAGCCGACCAGCAATTATATTGCTCTCACGTAACGGTCTCTCTGGACCCCGACCTCCGCCAGAATCCACTGGTACGGTCAAACATAATACGGCCGATAAACTCAATTACTCGACATCTTAAGCTTGTTCATCATCATTAAAATCCTTTTAGCATCAAATATCGACCGGTACCTGACCCGCTGGCATCTTCCTTAACCTACCGTATGCATATTTGTAGGTTCTAAGCGTACCTATTTAAAACTTTTGGTGTATAACAAACACCGTCCTGTCATAATCACCTATCGCGGCCTATTTAGTTTTTGTACTAAAGTTTCCCAAACAACACTTTTCTTTATTCATTAGAAAAAGGTTCTACGATCAACAAGTTCAACTAAACAAAATAAATTTAACAATTCTGTTACTCTTTACCATAATTTAAAGGCATAATCAACTCATGAAACCCCTTCGTAGACCCATCGCCACATGTTACGCATGAGGTGCGGTTCAGAATTTGTCTTATGAGTAGAAATGTTAATCAGATTTGGTTTCACTACCACTTTCATAAACTATGATGTCCAATTCTGAAGGAACTTGGTGATCGGGGATCCTTCTCACAGGATTCGTGAGAATATACTGATGGCTAATAAAAGGGAAACAACTAACCATCATAATATTACTTTGAAAATAAGCAAGTGAATTCAGATCTGAAGACGGTGGTTTTAAATCGTTACGCAACAAGATCTGTTCTGAATAAACGCAAATGGCCAGTACCGTTACTAACTAGACACAATTGCAATAGCCCAACGACATTACTAACTCGCTTTGCCACTGAAAACGACTAGTTATTCAGTCATTTTGGATATCTCATCTCCTTCTTATGGGATATCTCATCCTTAAGTACATACTGAACCAAATGTTGAAACTATACCGACAATAGGAAACTTAATAACTACTTGTTTTTTACTAAGTGTGTCTTAATTACCTAGTGATAGTGCTAGGTATATCCACTACCAATTCAGTGATTAAACATGAACACTCTTATAACTCGAAATAGCATCTCTTCACTAGAGAACATTCGACCTCACTATATCGAAATAAAATGGAAGCGACACACCGAGGATTACATTCCAAAGCTTGCGAGCTTATGACCCCACAAGCTGTTGTCACACAACTGCTAGCCTGCCGTTCTTCTTAACCTCTCAGGTATTGACACGGCAGCCTTCGCATGCAGCATCCGGACCGCTAGCCTGCAGCAGAGGCTCCACTGCGACACAATATGGAATCTGAAACATGAAAATTACTACGAGAGTAAATGTTCACACAGTAATCTTAACCATAAACGACTTTGATTGAAATTAACTGGTGCAGTGGTATAAACCGGCACGGCAAAATAGGGTATTTTGAAAACCGAATGTGAGTCTGTCCAAAACATAAACCACATATTACAGTGTCCCAAGTGCCCAGGTAGGTATATAAGCTTTAGAGAATACAATGAATGCCAAAGCATTTTAATTTGCAATTAACGAAGCCTGGTGGTTTACCTCCTTTTAGATAGTTTGGCCCTCCGACCACAAAAGAAGAATACTATGCTTTTTCTCAAAGTTAGGTAACTCTCACAACATAAAACTATCACACTACAAAACCAATCAAAATATTTCATTTGGAATTATCATGTTTTCCAGATTGAAGTGTAAGGTAAGTACGTCACTGTCACCATATCGTTCTAACTTTTAAAAATAGTAGGCCAAGACCAGTCAAGGGTTATCGCCAGTGTTAGTTGAATAACTAACTAATAATAATAACTAATAACTCACTAACTCTTCAACAACACCAAAACTTGACCATCGATAACTAACATGAAATTATGACCTGACACGGGCCACTCCGACGACCCACTGACCGCCATACCTTACACAAAACCAGAATTCGAGAGGGCTCCCGTTGGTAGTGTGTCTCTTTCTAATGAGGTGACCATGACCAAACAGAACACGGGACAAATTGATTGTAAAAACAATAGTTTAAGTATCCCGATATATTCATGCTACTCAACTGCGCTACCTAAACCTACCTAATTTATAGATAATAAAAAAATTGTGTTTATATTTTTTTGTATCTACATCACTAACCGTATGGTGGCGGGCGTAAAGAATTTCACCATCCCACGTTTGCCCGTGGTTGTCGTAAGAGGCGATTATGGGAAAAACCAGATAATGGGCAGCAGCGTTCTCTGTGCATTTATAACAACCGTACTTCGATCGCCAACCCGCCTGCAAAGCACTCCCCATGAATAGCACAATTCATGATAAATGATAATGATAAATGATTTTATTGCTGTAAGTTGGTTTATACAAAAACTTTTACATGTCGAACATATTTTTAACCGACTTTAAAAAAAGGAGGAGGTTCTCAATTCGTCGGATTTTTTTTTTATTTTTTATTTATGTTCCCCGATTACTCAAAGAAGCCTGGACCGATTTCAAAAAATCTTCTTTTGTTTTGAAGGGTATACTTCCTAGTTGGTCCCATAGTCATCAGGTCAGGATCTGATGATGGGATCCTAGAGAAATCGAGGGAACTCCTCAAATATTATAGGCATACATATAGTGATTTTGGTATTTTTATCAACAATGCAATCATTTGCACTCAGAAAGTTTATTTTGGTGAAGTGGAACTGATGAAGAAGACCACAGATGGTCACTGGAACTCCTAGTATGTCACGGGTATAAAATATTTCGAATAGTTAACCGACTATGGTGAAGCAAATACTTATAAATGAATAGTACTGATGAAAATGGCACCATTCTGATGATTAAGCCGGAAGGTAGGCACTGGAACTCTGAAATAAAACAATGTATCCTAGTCTTGGGCTTATTGGAATCGTCATGAGACGTACTTTGGCCATAAATTATTATCATGTTAATTGGAGATATCTACCAAAACTAAAAAGTGAAAAATAAAAAACTTTTTAACAAAAAATCAAACCGACTTCCAGAACAAAAAACTACAAAGCAAAAAATAACTTTCTTTTCCGAAGTCGGTGTCGAAAAACTGAAAAAAAATGGTACAAAAGACACCGACTTCGGAAAAGAAAGTAATTTTTTGCTTTGTAGTTTCTTGTTCTGGAAGTCGGTTTGATTTCTTGTTAAAAAGCTTTTTAAAACTAGATGAGGTCGGCGTTTCCTATCTGACTACTCTGAGAAGAAAGGCCGAAACAAACTTAGAGTTCACAGTCTCTTTTAAAGTCTAGGCAAAATCTTGGTCAGATCATGTGAAAACCATGTAGAATGATGTCTGAAATGGTCTTTTGAGGAAAGAACCAGCCAGATTGAGTGGACCTGTCCAGTCAGTACACGCATTTGTCAATAACCGAGCAGCTCAACTCAGAATTTAAGGAGCTCAACGATTCGACGAACAATACCAAGGAAAGGACATTCGGGTAGGCCGCATACACTACTCAAACTGCCAGACCATGATTAAAAACTAAGATAAATTTAAATTAAAACATAAAAAAGGGTCCACATAGTCTTCACATTCACAATAATTAAAATAAAATTATATAATACTTTAAAAAGTAAATACTCTTGTCATTGCAAGAAACCTAAAAAAAAAAATTACGAGTTTAACAAAACTTACGGTGCAAAATTACCAGACCCAATCATTTAAAAGTACTATTCTTCCTCAGTATTAATGAATATTTTTTTAAATACAACGAATTGATTAAATATAGGAACTGTAGAAATATTTAAGTACGTTTCTAGAAATATTTAAATACGTGTCAAAGTCTATGCATTGTTCGTTTTGGTATAACACAAAAATAAAAATATAAAATTTTCTACCATTTCTACCAAACCCAATGATTAGTTGAGTTTTCGAATCGAACACAAGTAGACTATTTTTACCCGACTAAGGGACTGAAGACTGAGGGATATACTCGCCATTGACGTTGAGGCCTAGTCCTCTCCAGTTCAGAACCTTGAAGACATCCTCCAGTGCAGCGGTGAACAGTTTCGGAGATATCAAGTCTCCCTGTCTCACAACTCGCTGCAGAATAGGTAGTAGTATAGGTTCGAGATAGTCGGACTGACATGACGGATGTGGTCGACAATGCTACATTATATGCCTATAATTCATAATCATCACATAACTCATATATTCAGAAATGATGAGGATTTGAATGAAAATATTTTTAAACTTATAACATTTATATAATTCTTTCCCAAAAATATTCATTCACTTAGAAAAATATATTCTATCTTAAATCTATTTCAGAATGTCATCCGGTATATCAATCATTATCACATTATTTTCTTGGCAAATACTTCACGTTGACTCCGTTCTTGGATCTCAATACGAGGTCTGCACTTATTTCTGGTTCCTCAGCTGCTGGCAATATAAAAAAGTTCTTGACCATCTCCGAGATAGTAATTTTGAGCTCCATCATCGCAAACTTTTGACCTGTGGAGAAACATAACAGAAATGTTACTATAATTTAAAAAATAAAGTCGCAAGACTTTGTGAACAAATCATAAATGTTACTATTGTATCATAGTTAGAATTGAACAGCAGCAACATTGAACTTGTTAAAGAAGGTATTTTTGTGTTAATTTTTCTAACTTCTGCAACTCCTGAATGTGAAAATCAACATTGGCGACCAACAGAAAAGCACCGAGGCAATGAGACTCGACGTATCTGAACGTGAACTGTTTTGTATTTTCTTGGTTTTTTAATGTGACTAATTAAGCCATTTTTCCACTTGTTGTTAAGTAGCCTATGGAAATAAAATAAATAATACCAGGATGTTGCTGGCACACAAACGAGGCTTGAAATGTCACATATGCCTTCCATGGCATTTTATTTACACTAATTTAATTGGTAACTAACACCTTTGAAGCTAGAGGTTTGGTTGATGATATTTACACAGATTTTGAAAAAGCCTTTGATCGTGTTGATCACTCAATTCTTTCTATGAAATTGAATTGCGCTAGCATTCATGGCTCTCTGTTGCGGTGGTTCGAGAATTATTTAATTAAATTGTTCTCAATTAGTTGCCGTGGCGGGATATGAATCTGTACCTTTTCCTCCTGGATCTGGTGTTCCAGAGGGCTCTAAGTTGGGCCATTTTCTTTTTTGGTATTCTTGAATATTGTTATATCTTAATCTTTTAGATCTGATACATTGTAATTGTTTAGCCTTCGCTGATGATTTAAAATATACTGCCGGATATCGGACGTGAGTAATTGTGTGAAGCTTCAAAGAGATCTTGATGTCCTTCAACAATGATGTTTCAACAACAGAATGACGCTCAAATTTAGAAAATGCCAGACTAATACATTCATGAATAAAGTGAATTACATTAAATTTGATTATCATATCGATGGATCAATATTGAGCAGAGTATCAGTCACCCATGGTCTTGGTGTACTCTTTGACACATCCTTGTCCTTCCGTGATCATATAGATACTATAGTCGCTAAGTCTCAAATAATGCTTGGCTTTATAATCCGCATGTCAAAATCTATCCATAATATAGTAGAATTATTCTACTCTATAACTTTTTAACCGACTTCAAAAAAGGAGGAGGTTCTCAATTCGTCGGAATCTTTTTTTTTTGTATGTTCCCCGATTACTCAAAGACCCCTAGACCGATTTCAAAAATTCTTCTTTTGTTAGAAAGGGTATATTTCCTAGTTGGTCCCATAATCATCAGGTTAGGATCTGATGATGGAATCCAAGAGAAATCGAGGGAACTCCTCAAATATTATAGGCAAACATATAGCGATTTTGGTATTTTCATCAACAATGCAATCATTTGCACTCAAAAAGTACCATTTGGTGGAGTCGAACTGATGAAGAAGACCACAGATGGCCACTGGAACTCAAATAATAAATCAAATAAATGCTAAATATGTCACGGGCATAAGATATCTCGAATAGTAAACCGACTATAATGAAGCAAATACTTATAAATAAATAGTACTGATGAAAATGGCACCATCGAACTGATCTTATGATGAAGCCAGAAGGTAGGCACTGGAACTCTAATATAAAACAATGTATCCTAGTCGTGTTTGGGCTTATTGGAATCGCCATGAGATGTACTTTGGCTATAAATGATAATCATGTTAATTGGAGGTACCTACCAAAACTAAAAAGAGAAAAATAAATTTTTTTTAACAAAAAATCAAACCGACTTCCAGAACAAAAAACTACAAAGCAAAAAATTAATTTCTTTTCCGAAGTCGGTGTCGAAAAACGGGAAACAATGGGTAGGTACAAAAGACACCGACTTCGGAAAAGAAATTTAGTTTTTGCTTTGTAGTTTTTTGTTCTGGAAGTCGGTTTGATTTTTTGTTAAAAAGTTTTTTTTATTGTAGATCGGCTTGAGCTTGACCACCATGTCATCTGATGGTAAGTGTTGATGTGGTCAAAGATTTAGCACGCTTGCCTAGAAGTAACCTATTCACTCTTGACTTAAAGACCCCGAGAGTGTAGCTATCGGGAAATACAGACTCCGGCAGGGAATTCCACTCCTTAGCTGTACGCATAATGAAAGTATTTCCAAAACAGTTAGTGCGTATGGGTGGGATGTCCACCATGTACCGATGGCGCATCGCCGTAAGTCTTGTAGTCCGATGATGAAACGGGCTTGGCGGAATTAGATCATGCAATTCCATCGCACACTCTCCGAAATGCAACCGATAAAAAACCGACAAGCTGGCAACACGACGACGATGTTCTAGGCTCTGGAGCTTTGAATCAACCAGTGCCTCATTGCCAATGAGCCTCTTGGCCTGTTTTTCGATCGAGTCTAGTGCTACAAGCTGATATTTGGCAAATCCGTCCCAAGGATGAGAACAGTACTCCATGCAAGATCGAACTTGCGCTTGATACATATTAAGCAGCTGTTCTGGCGTGAAGTACCGTCTCACCTTTGCAAGGATCCCCAAGTTTTTGGCAGCCAGTTGAGCCTTTGCCTCAATGAATGGGCCAAAATTGAGTGTCGATGTCAACGTTACGCCAAGAAGCTCAAGATGGTCCGTTATCGGCACGCCTGTGTTTTAGCGGCATTGAACTTGACCAGATTGGCATCGCCCCATTCGGAGACTGCTTCCAAAAATAAGCTCAAACGCTCCACCATGGCCTCACGAAGAGACAGACAGACAGGACCTCTGGCCCAGTGGCCCGTGCGTTGGACAAGTATCTCTCAGCAACAGTGCTATCGTCTGCATACCCAAAGGAGCCGGGTTTTAGCAGTAGGTTAGCAGTAGGCAGTAGGTAGGATAGGGTAGGTAGGGTAGAGTAGGTAGGGTAGGGTAAGTCGGGTAGGGTAGGTAGGGTAGGTAGGGTAGGTAGGGTAGGTAGGGTAGGTAGGGTAGGTAGGGTAGGTAGGGTAGGTAGGGTAGGTAGGGTAGGTAGGGTAGGTAGGGTAGGTAGGGTAGGTAGGGTAGGTAGGGTAGGTAGGGTAGGTAGGGTAGGTAGGGTAGGTAGGGTAGGTAGGGTAGGTAGGGTAGGTAGGGTAGGTAGGGTAGGTAGGGTAGGTAGGGTAGGTAGGGTAGGTAGGGTAGGTAGGGTAGGTAGGGTAGGTAGGGTAGGTAGGGTAGGTAGGGTAGGTAGGGTAGGTAGGGTAGGTAGGGTAGGTAGGGTAGGTAGGGTAGGTAGGGTAGGTAGGGTAGGTAGGGTAGGTAGGGTAGGTAGGGTAGGTAGGGTAGGTAGGGTAGGTAGGGTAGGTAGGGTAGGTAGGGTAGGTAGGGTAGGTAGGGTAGGTAGGGTAGGTAGGGTAGGTAGGGTAGGTAGGGTAGGTAGGGTAGGTAGGGTAGGTAGGGTAGGTAGGGTAGGTAGGGTAGGTAGGGTAGGTAGGGTAGGTAGGGTAGGTAGGGTAGGTAGGGTAGGTAGGGTAGGTAGGGTAGGTAGGGTAGGTAGGGTAGGTAGGGTAGGTAGGGTAGGTAGGGTAGGTAGGGTAGGTAGGGTAGGTAGGGTAGGTAGGGTAGGTAGGGTAGGTAGGGTAGGTAGGGTAGGTAGGGTAGGTAGGGTAGGTAGGGTAGGTAGGGTAGGTAGGGTAGGTAGGGTAGGTAGGGTAGGTAGGGTAGGTAGGGTAGGTAGGGTAGGTAGGGTAGGTAGGGTAGGTAGGGTAGGTAGGGTAGGTAGGGTAGGTAGGGTAGGTAGGGTAGGTAGGGTAGGTAGGGTAGGTAGGGTAGGTAGGGTAGGTAGGGTAGGTAGGGTAGGTAGGGTAGGTAGGGTAGGTAGGGTAGGTAGGGTAGGTAGGGTAGGTAGGGTAGGTAGGGTAGGTAGGGTAGGTAGGGTAGGTAGGGTAGGTAGGGTAGGTAGGGTAGGTAGGGTAGGTAGGGTAGGTAGGGTAGGTAGGGTAGGTAGGGTAGGTAGGGTAGGTAGGGTAGGGTAGGTAGGGTAGGGTAGGTAGGGTAGGTAGGGTAGGGTAGGTAGGGTAGGTAGGGTAGGGTAGGTAGGGTAGGGTAGGTAGGGTAGGGTACGTAGGATAGGGTAGGTAGTGTAGGGAAGGTAGAGTAGGATAGATAGGGTAGGGTAGGTATGATAGGGCAGGTATGTAGGTTGAGTAAGTATTTAGTTAGGGTAGGTAGGGTAGGTATGGGGTGCAAGTTGAAAGCCTCCACGCGGCGCACCCTGGGCAACGTCGGCTCCAACTGCCCACCCGCGTTGGGTGGACAGTTGGGGCGGGCGGCTAATTTCAACACACGAGGAAAGGTCGCGGTTCCAAACACAGATCATCAGCCATGATGGTCTGTGAAGGGAACCGGGCTAGAGGCGGGACGGCTAGTCCGTCGCTGCGCTGGCCATCTAACGCCTACTCCGCCCTCTGCTGACAGAGGGTAGGTCGAGTGGGCGTGAAGTAGAGATGGAACCCAATCCCAAGGTCTCGCGTGCCGAGGGGATGAATGGCCGGAGGGTTTATATCCGGTCCCTAGCGCTGGGAGAGGGACCGCACCCTTAAAAAAGGATCAAAACCATGGACAGCAGACTAAAGGAAAAAAGTCCTCAGGCGGGTACCCTTGCGCAACGCAAGGGCGAGTCCCGCCCCTCTAGGAATTTCCTAGAGGGCAGCCCCATCGTATCTGAGGGGGGCACCAATAGTCTCGCGGGCCGGCAGACCACCGCCGACCTGCACCAAGAGAGCCACGAGCGACAAAAGGAGTTCCAGGTTCATCTGGAGCAACTGCGCGATGTGGACGCACCGCTTGCCGTCCCCGATGGCAACAAGAGCCGAGGAGGCTCAAGTCCCCACGAGGACCTACCTCTTGCCGTCGCCGACGGCAACAAGAGCCGAGGAGGCTCAGATCCTGCGGACAATTTGTCCAACCAGGACTTGCGCGGGTGCAACTCCAAAGTTTGGAGGAAGCGTCCGCGCAACAAAGACTCGGGGTCGCTGGGTCTCTCCTCGAGTGAGGAGAATCTGACGGCCCCGAAGGTTTCAACGGGGCGGAGAGGGCGGGGTCGCGCCGTTGCCAGCACTCGGGTGCCGGAACGTGACGTGCGGGGTCGCTTCGTGCCTCGGCCCGACACGCCTGCGCCTGCAGAGTGCGTGCAGAGCGACCCTGGGCACATGAGTGCGGACCAAAGCGGTGGCTCCACCACGTCCTTGCTAGGGGCAAATAAGGCGGAAGTGAATGCCGCAAAGCGGGCACAGCGACAGGCTGTCGCGGCCAATGAGGTCGGTGAGTTGGCCCGACAGGCCCGAGAGAGGCGCTCGGCTCGGACGGCGGATGCATCGGCGGTGGCGCTAAGTCGCCAAGTGATGGACGGCCTGGATGTCGTCCTGAAGGTTGCTACCAAATCCGGCAATCTGAAGGGCACGTTCACGCGTGCCTTGAAGGATGCGGTGGACAGCATCCAGGAGGCGGTTGAGGTCCTTAGTAGCCGCACAACCACGGATGAGACGGCGAAGTTGTGGGAAGAGAACAGCCGTCTCCGATCCGAGGTGGAGGACCTCAAGCGGCAGTTTGCCGTCCAGAAGGCAGCAACTGCCGTCACGAGCCCATCGCCGGCCCCGTCGTCGGCCCCGTCGTCGGCCCCATCTTCGGCCCCATCGTCGGCCCCTGCGCTTGCGGATGCGGATATCGAGAGGATCGCGCGCATCTGCATGATGCAGTGCGGCCAAATGGTGGGTGCCCGGATAGAGGCAATAGAGTCGAGGTTACTCCCAGCCGGATCCGCCCGCCCGCCACTGGCTGCAGACAAGCGGAGACAGGAGGGGCCCGCTAATCCTGGGCCGGCAGCCACTTCGGCTGGGCCGAGAAGTGCCGGGAAGGAGGCCACAAGGCTCACGGAGGGGCCCAGCAAACCCGCTAAGGGAAGGTCCGTGCCCACTTCCCAGTCGGCGGCTGCAACTCCGCCAACACCACCTGGCCCCCTCACGGAGGCCTGGACGACGGTTGTCAAGAGGGGCCGCCGTCGAGGGAAGAGGACGGCGCCACCGCCGGCAACCACTGGAGCACCTACACTTAATAAGTCCGCGGGACCGCCTAAGGTCAGAGCCCCACGCTCCGCGGCTGTAGTGATCACGCTGCAGCCCGGAGCCGTCGAAAGGGGCGTCTCGTACAAGGCGGTCTTGTCAGAGGCGAAGGCCAAAGTCGCGTTCCCCGACCTTGGCACACCGTCCGGCTTCCGAATGAGGTCGGCAATTACGGGGGCGCGGCTGCTTGAGGTGTCAGGTGCCTCCAGCGCCGAAAAGGCGGACATTTTGGCCGCCAAGCTGCGAGAGGTCCTCAACCCTGAGGACGTCCGAGTGTCGAGGCCGATGAAGACGGCTGAGCTGCGTATCGACGGTCTGGATGACTCGACGACCCCAGCTGAGGTCATGGCGGCCATTGCCCAAGCCGGTGGATGTCCACCCGAGGATGTACGGACGGGCGAGATCCGCGCCGACGCTACCGGGCTCGGCATGATTTGGGTGCGGTGCCCGGTGCCGGCGGCGAAAAAAGTTGCAGACGCAGGACGACTGCTGGTGGGGTGGGTTGCAGCGAGGGTCAAGCTGCTGCAACCCAGGGCTCTGCGGTGCTATCGTTGCCTGGACATTGGGCATGTCAGGGCGCGATGCACCGCCGAAACAGACCGCAGCGAGCAGTGCTATCGCTGCGGTCAGCCCGGCCACAAAGCGGCCCAGTGCTCCGCGGCGCCAAACTGCAGCCTCTGTACAGCTGCAGGGAGGCCCGCTGGGCACAGAGCGGGCGGAAAGGCTTGTGGCGCACCCGCGCAGCAGCAGAAGAGGAGAAGGAGGGCCAAGGTTGCCGGGGGCTCTTTACCCCCCCGTCAGCCTGGCTGCTCTTCGGCCGACTCCCGGCCTAGGAATGGAGTGGAGGGAATAGATTGCGCATAATGGCGCTCTATCATTTCCTCCAGGGCAATATCAACCACTCTGCCAGAGCTCAGGATCTCTTGCTCCAGAGCATGGCAGAGTGGTCGATTCACGTGGCTGTGGTCGCCGAGCCGTATTTCGTCCCACCCAGAGACAACTGGGTTGGAGACCTCGACGGTTTGGTGGCCATCATTGGCGGGGCTCTTGTCAGCCCGTCCCGAGGTCACGGCTGGGTGGCCGCCCTCACGGACGGCGTTGGCGTTGTTGGTGCGTATTTTTCGCCCAACAAGAGTCTCGCCGACTTTGAGAGTTACCTTGTCGAGTTGGGCGCCGTCGTAGGCCAACTCCACCCTCGCCCTGTGCTGTTGCTAGGGGATCTCAACGCCAAGTCTTCAGCGTGGGGATCTCCGGTAACCGATGCTAGGGGTGAGGCGCTGGAGGAGTGGGCAGTAACCACCGGCCTGGTCATCCTAAACCGGGGCTCGGTTTACACGTGCGTGCGACAGCGGGGTGGGTCAGTAGTGGACGTCTCATTCGCTAGCCCTGCTGTCGCGAGCCGTGTCCGCGACTGGCGTGTCGCCGTGGAGGTGGAGACGTTATCGGATCACAGATATATCCGTTTCGACGTCTCCACCCAAACTGCAGGCGGCCGTGGCTCACCAGCCCCGCGGACGGTCAATCCACGCTGGGCGCGCAAGCGCATCGACAGGGAACTTCTCGAGGAGGCCACCATTGTCCAGGCCTGGATCCGGGAGTCGGCAACAACCGGACCCGTCGACGTCGAACAGGAGGCGCTGTGGTTCCGCGGGGCGATGACGCAAATCAGCGACGCGTCCATGCCCCGGGTCCACGCAAAGTCAGCGAGGCGCCAGGTGTACTGGTGGTCCGCCGAGATCGCACAGTTGCGTGTCGCGTGCGTAGCGGCCAGACGCCAGTACACCCGATACCGGAGGAGACGTCGTCGGGTCCCTGACGAAGAAGCCGCGCTGTATGAGGTGTACCGCGCGGCGACGAAGACTCTGCGGCTGGCCATCGGCGAGGCGAAGAAGCGAGCCAGGGAGGAGATGTTGGAGACTCTAGACGGGGATCCTTGGGGGCGCCCTTATCGAGCGGTTCGAGGGAAACTTCGAGCCGCCGCGCCTCCAGTTACGGAGAGTCTCCAACCCGAGCTGCTGGAGGAGGTAGTCGCAGCCCTCTTCCCGGCGAGAGTGGAGCATATTCCGCCGCCGATGGCTTTGCCCACGGCCGCAGAGTCTACAGAGGAGGACGCCATCAGCGTCCCAGAGGTGACACAGGCAGAGATGGAGGTGGCCGTGATGCGGCTCCGGGCCAAGAACGTGGCTCCTGGGCCCGATGGAATTCACGGCAACGTGCTTGCCCTCGCTCTGAAGGAGCTAGAGCCCTGGCTGAGAGGACTCTTCACAGCGTGCCTTGAGCGGGGCCAGTTTCCCACTCTGTGGAAATCTGGTCGCCTGGTCCTGCTCAGGAAGGCGGGGCGCCCTGCGGACTCGCCGTCCGCGTACCGGCCCATAGTGCTGCTAGACGAGGTGGGTAAGCTGTTCGAGCGGATAATCGCTGCCCGCCTCGTCAGCCACTTGTACAGAGAGGGGCCGGACCTGGACGAATGCCAGTTCGGCTTTCGGCATGGGCGCTCCACCATCCATGCGATATCGCATGTGAGAGTCCTGGCGGAGGAAGCGGTGTCCCGGGGTGGGGTGATGTTGGCCGTGTCCTTGGACATTTCCAACGCCTTCAACACCCTGCCCTGGAGTTGTGTTCGGGAGGCACTGCGGTATCATCGAGTGCCTGCCTACCTCCGCCGCATCGTCGGGGCTTATTTGGCGGAGAGGTGTGTCACCTACGTGGGACGTGATGGCGTCGAAAACCAGCACGGCATGTCGTGCGGTGTTCCACAGGGCTCAGTCTTGGGCCCACCCCTGTGGAACATCGGGTACGACTGGGTGCTGAGGGGCGAACTCCAACCGGGCGTAGACCTGACGTGTTACGCGGATGATACGCTGGTCACCGCCCGGGGGAGTTCGTACAGGGAGGCAGCGTTGCTGGCGACGGCTGCGGTCTCACAGGTGGTGAGCCGCATACGGCGCCTTGGCCTGGAGGTGGCCCTCAACAAGTCGGAGGCCATGGTCTTTCATGGTCCCCGGCGGGCGCCACCGCCCGATGCCCACATCGTCGTCGGGGGGGCTCGAATCGCTGTCGAGTCAACCATGAAGTACCTGGGATTGGTGCTCGACAGCCGGTGGGATTTCGGCCCCCATTTCCAGCGGCTGGCGCCCAAGTTGTTGGGCGCGGCTGGGGCGCTGTCATCGCTGCTTCCCAATCTGGGGGGCCCGAGCGCTGCCTGTAGGCGGCTCTACGTGGGGATCGTGCGATCAATGGCCCTGTATGGGGCCCCGATCTGGGCGACTGATCTGACGGCCGGCAGCATCGCTGTTCTGCGAAAGCCGCAGAGAGCGATGGCCGTCAGAGTCATCAGGGGGTATCGCACGATCTCCTACGAGGCGGCTTGTGCACTGGCCGGATCCCCGCCCTGGGACCTGGAGGCGAAGGTACTCGCGTCACTGTATCGGTGGCGCGAGGAAGCGCGGGCGCGGGGCGAAGGGCCGATGCAGCGACATATGGAGTTGCGTCGGTCTCAGCTCCGCGAGGTCCTGGTGGCGGAATGGCGGGACAGGCTTGCACGCCCTACCGCCGGCCTCGTCACTATCGAGGCGGTCCGGCCAGTGCTCGAGCACTGGCTCGGGAGGAGGCACGGCTCCCTGTCGTTTCGGGTGACGCAGGTGCTCTCGGGGCATGGTTGCTTCGGGAAGTACCTGTGTCGCATAAACAGGGAGCCGGACGCCCGGTGTCACCACTGCGTCGACTGCCGGGAGGACACGGCACGGCATACGCTGGCAGAATGTGCCGCTTGGGAGGAGCCGCGCCGTGCCCTCATCTCAGAAGTAGGCAGTGACCTGTCGCTGCCGGCCGTAGTCGAGTCAATGGTCGGCAGTGAAGAGTCCTGGGACGCGGTGGTATCCTTCTGCGAAACAGTGGTCTCGCAGAAGGAGGCTGCGGAGAGGGAAAGGGAGATTTCATCCGCTAACCCGATCCGCAGCAGACGCGCCGGGCGCCGGCGGAGGGCGGACAACGCCCTTTTCCGGCCCCCGTAAATGGGTCCAGGGGCGACGGACTCGGGGACGTCCGTCGCCCCCCAAACATCTGGACCCGAGGTGGCGGCGCGTAGTGCCACGCGCGCCCCTCTCAGACGTTGCGGGGGAGTCAAACACCTCACTCCCCCCCAACCCGAGGTCGTGGCCCGCAGAGGCGGGCCGGCACTAGCCGGGGGTTGCGGAAGTATCGTTGTTCCCGCGACCCCCGGTGTAGGTGTGAGACGGAACACCGGGGTGGTTTTTAGTCAGTACGAGTCTGACAGACCCCTCCGCTCCCCCCAGGGCGGAGGACATCCAATGAGGATTTTCCACCCCGGAAAAAAAAAAAAAAAAAAAAAAAAAAGGTAGGGTAGGTATCCCCCCGGTGGGTTCCCGCATTGTCGAGGCGGGGGGGAGGGGCAGTAGCCGTGGCTTGGACAACCACGGTGAAGCGAAGAGGAACCCGAGGAGGGGCCGCACGTCAGGGCTTTAGCCGATAAGCCGACGACGTAGCGGCCAATAAGTAGGTTGCGGTGCCGTATGGGCGCCATCGCAACTGTGACGGGCCGCGATGTTGTATGGTAGGCATCGCGGCTGAGGGTTGGAGGCCGCAGGGGAAAAGGAGTGTCGGTATAGCGTTGGCCGCTCTCCCTATCTCCTGCGGCCGAATAATGGTAGGTGGCGGGGCCATTGACCATGACCCGTCAAAGTGGGAACAAAGGGTGCCATACACGGGGTCGTCTGGCGCCCATGTGCTGGTTTGGTCCCTGGGGTTGTCACGGCGTACAGTGTGTTCAGGTGCGCCGGTGACGGGGATTACTCCCCAGAGGAGGGTCCGGTGACAGACAGCCGCGGCGGGTTCGCAGTGAGTGCTAACGCGTGCCCGTGTTCCCGCCATAAGCGGCACCACAGGAGTTCACAGTGGAGTTTTAGTGGGTTAGAGTCCCACAAAACTGCGCTATCTCCCCGTGGTAGCGCAGTATGCATGAGCAATTGAAAAAGCAATAGGTTGGGTAGTGTAGGCAGTTGACGGGAGCTAAGCCGCTGGCACAGCTAGTCTATACCAGTATTATAAAGAGGAAAGATTTTTTGTTTGTTTGTTTGTTTGTACCGAATAGGCTCCAAAACTACTGGACCGATTTCAAAAATTCTTTCACCGTTGGGAAGCTACTCTATCCCCGGGTGACATAGGCTATCTCTCTCATAGCTATTTATCCCTGTATTCCCATGGGAACGGGAACTACGTGGGTGAAACCGCGAGGCGTCCTCTAGTTATATATAAATCAATAAATATCACTGCACCCGCACCCTTATCTTTCGAACTATACTGGTAACACTGTTTAATTTAAGCCTATCTAAAAAAACACTGGAAGCTGGGATGTAAATATCTTACCAATGCAGTTTCTGGGTCCAGCGCTGAATGCCAGCCAGCCAAACGGGTTCTTCAGCGGTACCTCAAACCTCTCCGGGCGGAACTCCAAGGGATCGTCGTACAAATCTGGCTGGCGTTGGATCTGGAAGATGTTTATTAGGACTGATGTGCCTTTTATTAGTTTCAGTTCTCCCACCTCTGAAAAAGATAAAAATGCATTTGAATGTAAGAATGTTGTAGGATACATTTATAAGAAATCGTCAGACTGACTTTCTATTGGAGTGTTTTACAAGAACAGCTCATCGGCGATTAAAACTTTAGTTGGTCCATCAATTTTAAAATGTATGGGATTGCCAAGCGCTATCGAAATGTCATGTGACATTTTGACCATCTCGCTTTCGCTGATAGATTGACATTTTGTCTAGAACCTCTGATTACATACTAAATGTTTAAACTAAACAAAGTCATTGTCAACGGAAGATGATAAAAAAGCCGCGCTTACCGTCAGTCGTAAAGACCTATGTAGTCAAATCTCAAATAGCAGACTTTATGCCGAAAAAGTGCGATTTAGTGAGTTAGTAGTGCGAAGTAGAATTCTTGGTGAGATTTAGTGTATTTTAGTACCAAGTACCAAGCACTGCACTAATTGAACAGGGGTGCCACGGGCCCGATTCCAAATTCCCATGGCACCCCCAGGGAAACAGTTTTTTTTTGCAAGGATGCCTTGGGTCCGAGATGAGATTATAAACCTGCGCTGTGCTTCTCGCAACAATTTCACTCCTGCAGCCCTAAACAGGTTAGAAGTTAGCTTCATTTAGTGTTAAGTCACTTACCACAGTCCTTCATGATTTTTCTTTCAATGAGTGGCACTGGCGGGAACAGCCTCATGGACTCCTTGATGACCAGTTCCAAGTATTTCATTTGTTGAAGTTCACTATACAACAAAATGATGCGTTTTAATATCTATACTAATATTATAAAGAGGTAAAGTTTGTGAGTTTGTGAGTTTGTGACGTTGTAAGGGGTAATCTCTGGATCTACTGAACCGATTTTGAAAATTCTTGCACCGGTAGAAAGCTACATTATTCCTGAGTGTCATAGGCTATAAAATATTTTCAGAAAAAATAGAGATCCTTATGAAAATTGCAATAATGTAACCCAAGGTAGCAAAATGTTGTCTGTAAAATACATTATTTGGCGTGCGCTGAGAAAACTATTGATGATAGATACAAATTAGTAGGTAGGGTAGGTAGGATAGGCAGGTTAGGCAGGGTAGGCAGATTAGGCAGGGTAGGCAGAGTAGGCAGGGTAGGCAGGGTAGGCAGGGTAGGCAGGGTAGGCAGTGTAGGCAGGGTAGGCATGGTAAGCAGGGTAGGCAAGATAGGCGGGGTAGGCAGGAAAGGCAGGGTAGGCAGGGTAGGCAGGGTAGGCAGGGTAGGCAGGGTAGGCAGGGTAGGCAGGGTTGGCAGGGTAGGCAGGGTAGGTAGGAAAGGCAAGATTGGCAGGGTAGGCAGGAAAGGCAGGAAAGGCAAGATTGGCAGGGTAGGCAGGAAAGGCAGGAAAGGCAGGGTAGGCAGGAAAGGCAGGGCATGCAGGGTAGGTAGGATAGGCAAGTTAGGCAGGGTAGGCAGATTAGGCAGGGTAGGCAGAGTAGGCAGGGTAGGCAGGGTAAACAGAGTAGGCAGGGTAAGCAGAGTAGGCAGGGTAGGCAGGGTAGGCAGGGTAGGCAGGGTAGGCAGGGTAGGCATGGTAAGCAGAGTAGGCAGGGTAGACAGTGTAGGCAGGGTAGGCAATATAGGCAGGGTAGGCAGGAAAGGCAGGAAAGGCAGGGTAGGCAGGAAAGACAGGGTAGGCAGGGTAGTCAGGGTAGGCAGGATAGGCAGGATAGGCAGGGTAGGCAGAGTGGGCAGGGTAGGCAGGGTAGGCAGGGTAGGCAGGGTAGGCAGGGTAGGCAGGGTAGGCAGGGTAGGCAGGGCAGGCATGGTAGGCAGGATAGGCCTGGTAGGCAGGATAGGCCGGGTAGGCAGGATAGGCAGGAAAGGCAGGGTAGGCAGGGTAGCCAGGGTAGGGGCAGGGTAGGCAGGGTAGGTAGGGTAGGCAGGGTAGGCTGGGTAGGTAGGATAGGCAGGGTAGCCAGGTGTAGGCAGGATAGACAGGGTAGGCAGGGTAAGCAGGTTAGGCAGGGCATGCAGGGTTGGCAGGGTAGGCATGGTAAGTAGAGTAGGCAGGGTAGGCAGGGTAGGCAGGGTAGGCAGGGTAGACAGGGTAGGCAGGGTAGGCAGGATAGGCCGGGTAGGCAGGATAGGCAGGGTAGGCAGGAAAGGCAGGGTAGGCAGGAAAGTCAGGGTAGGCAGGGTAGCCAGGGTAGGGGCAGGGTAGGCAGGGTAGGTAGAGTACTCAGGGTAGGCTGGGTAGACAGGGTAGGCAGGGTAGGTAGGCAATTGACGGGGGCGAAGCCCCGAGGGTCAGCTAGTCTAAAATAAAAGAACTTAAGCCTTTTTCCAAGTATGTTGACTTCCAGTTTAACCGGATGCAACGTAATATCTACCGTAATAGTTGAGCTCCAAAAACCAGTAAGACTAATTAAAATGCCTAGACTAATCTTTTCTAGATAAAATTATTAGGTACATACTTATAAATTTGTACTATTCTCTGAGTTCTCATTACCAGAAAGTATCGATACCTTGGCATCAAATGATAATTTACCTTAATAGGTAGACCATAATATGAAAAATGCGGCAATTAACCTGTCTTCTTATACACATCTTTAATCAGTATCAGTAAAACAAGGTTAATCTAAGAGAATTAAACTTACTGATAAGTTGGGTCTCTGTGCATTTCACTACCGAAGATAGTCTTAAGTTCTTCGTAGATTTTCTCTTGGACATCTCTGTGCTTCGAAAGGCAGTGGAGAGTGTACACGATGCCTGAGGTAGTTGTGTCGTGACCCTATACAAACAGTTTTATTGTAATACAAGTTTCAGCCACGGGCTTCGGCATAGTTTTTTTTCTGACGCTCACGTTCATGACGTTCAGTTGACTATAATAGTCTGATAATAATAGGCATATCTAATGAAATTATTAAATTGCAATTGCCTATGAAATTGCCGTTCTTCAGTACTGGCCATTTTAAATCAAAATATTTTTTGGTTAGTTAAGTAATAATTTTCATCCCATCTAATCGAAAAGGACGACTTTATAAAATCTACAACAATCTCTAATCCTAATAAAACTGTAACAATATATTTTCATAATTGCGAAAATGTCTCAAATGTAAATATAAGTTTTTAGTTGTTTTATTATTAGATACTACTTCATTTCAATTTAGTTGTTACTCTATCTTTTATTAAATAATCATATTACAATAAAATATGAGGCGGCTTTTATTTTCTCATAGTGGGTGATGAAAAGTAGAGTGTATCACTCGGGCGCAAATAGTAGATTGTTTACCTAGGGAGCAAACAAATATTTAAGTAAGTGCAACGTATGAACAAGAACGTTATGTTTAATTATTTACATAAAATTAAGAACCATAAGACATAAAACAAAATAATTAGAGGCTAATGTTTATATTTGAACAATTATGGAAGTGCATCCTAACAGTTTGATTAGTACCATCAGTTACAGTTGTAGATTTATTTACAGCTTGGGAACTAGAAATAGTCTCAGAAAACGGTGTTCCAGGATGTAGTTTTTGATTAACTTGATTATAATACTTTCACTTGACACAGGAAGACGCACTCATTTTGTATAATTCTAAAATCTGAATTTGAAACAACCACGTACGAAGGCAGAATGCATTTAATTTTGCGCGTTGTTTATTTTTCATCAACTATTTTTGTATTTGGTGCATTCGCAGTTTTTCGGCCAGTCACATATTCAATACATTGTTCCTACATGGTTTGTGATTCACCTCTTTGCTGATTGGAACATTTACTAACAATATCCACATTCCAAATTCAAATCTATTTTGGTCCCTAAGGGATTAATGAGCTATTTTGGTCCCTGTTTACGAGGAATAAACTAGCACTTTTTGAATAGATGTGATAAAATAGTATATTATGCAACTAGTGAATAAAAGACGGATTTAATGCGAGGGCCGTAGATGAATCACAAGTAAGAGAAGGATTCTAACGACTGAATCACGACCGCAGGGAGTGATTCATGATTATTGAATCACGAGCATAGCGAGTGATTCAAGTGTTCATCTAACTCTATCTCTAACTCTATCTCTATCTCTATCTCTCACTCTATCTCTAACTCTATCTATAACTCTATATCTCACTCTATCTCTATATCTATCTCTAACTCTATATCTAACTCTAACTCTATCTCTAACTCTTAATCTAACTCTATATCTATCTAAGTTTGTATCGAATATTTTACGCGCAAGGAGGTTGTAAAGCATTGATATGGAGTTTGAATATTATATTGGTGTGTTCTAAATTCAAACATCAAAACAGTGATTAAAAGTGCTTTGTATTCACTGTTTTCAGTGAATAAAATAAGCTTTTTAGAGGGGGAATGGTATAATAGTACATTATGGTACAAGTGTGTAATGTTGTATGTGTATCATACGACGTTTTTCAACACACATGTGAAGAAAATAATACCAAAAAATCATTTCCAACAGTGAAAACAAGTTGTGAATTTTTTTTCGCAATGGCGGGCAAGATTAATCAGTTTTCCTATGCGCGCGCATCTAAAAATGGCGATCGGCCATAGACTAAAAATAATGAATTATCTTTTTTTTTAGCTTTTCGCGAATAGCGTTTTAGCCACGTACAAAATGGGGAATTTCAAGTTTTCTTTATTACAGGCATAAACAAAAGTTATATTTAAGAGAAAGTTTTATTTATTAAACACGTACAAGTTGAAATTATCTATTTAAATACGAAGTTGCATGAAATGTGTTGCATTTCTACTATTGAGCACGATCTTTTTTGTATCGAAACTTTTTTAAGAACAAAGCAACTCAACCAATAAATAAATAAAAAAACTCTTTATCTCACTTGTGAACAATAGTAATGAAAAAGTCACAGTTTAATAACAGGTGTCATTATGTGCCTAATTGCAGTGAAATTAGAGCCACTTTATGAGCAAGTGTGTTGAAAATATATTTTTGGCTCGGGCGACGTACTTTGAATTCCTCGCTACGTTCAGGATTCTACTAAAGTATCCCTCGCTAGGCTCGGGATTCTACTCTAGAATCCCTCACTTCGCTCTGGATTCAAAAAAGCGCCCTCGCCGTAAAAATATCATTTTGCTCCCTTATAATACAATCTACTATTTATTTTTTAAACATGGAATTCTTTATTCTAAATTAGTAATTTGTTTATTGATTTGCGTTATGTTTTCATCACATTTGAATCTTTTTCGTCATCATGGATAAGTTAAAATTCGAGTAATTATGGAATATTAGTAAGACGTTTATGGAGCGAACACTACAAACGAACGCACCACGTGTTATTGGTTAGCCCGCTTCCGTTTAAAACGTAGTGGTTATATTCTCTGTGCTTCCGTTCTGGAAATTTCAACTTGAAACATGAACCCCGTGGTCGTCTGAAATATTTTGGTCGACAATGACGAATTATAGGCGATTGTGGAAGCTGATGATACTAAGTCAACGGCTGAATTAGCAGCAGCTTTTGACATCAAAACAATATTGGTCTATTTGCGTCAAATTGTCAAGGTAAAAAAGCTTGTCAAATGGGTGCCTCACGAACTCAATGATCACCAGCGCGAAGAACCAGGTGACGAGATGTGCCTTGCACTACTCAACAGGCACACAAAAGAAGGAATTTTGAACCACATTGTTACCTGCGACGAAAAATTTATTCTGTTTGACAATCGCAATCGCTCAGCAAGTTGGTTGGATCCTGGTTCAGCACCTAAACAATGCCTTAGACGAAAACTATGCCCTAAACGAAAACTTACCATTAGAAAAGTAATGGTCAATGTTTTGTGGTCTAAGGCTGGTGTGATTTCACAGCTTTTTATCAAACGGGATGAGCATTACTGTAGATAAGTACTGTGAAGAACTGAACACAATGATGGAGAAGCTCTCAGGTCTCCAACCAGTGTTGGTCAATCGCTCGTCTCCGCTACTCCTGCTGCACGACAACGCGCGACCTCATTCTGCACAGCAGACGGTCTCCAAGCTACAAGAGCTGGGGTTTGCAGCTCTCCGTCATCCGCCATACTCTCCAGACCTTGCGCATACAGACGTCTACTCTTTCCAGAATTTGGATAACTTCTTAGCGGGAAAAAAAATCAATACCCGAGAGACAGTACAAAATGCCTTTGAATATTTTGTTGCTTGCCGTCCAACTGATTTCTTCAAGAAGGGCATCAATAAACTGCCACTGCTTTGGCAAAGTTGCTTAGATTGCATGGGTGATTACTTTGATACTAAAAAAAATACGTTAAAAAACGGCTATTTCGTAGGTAAAGACCTTATAATAATGTATGAAGGTAACTCACCTCGAACATGAATGTGTCGACCTCCTCCCTCACACATTCGTCATCAATTTTCTTGCCGTCGATTTCAGCTAGCAGCAACAGATCCAAGAATGCGTGTTTATTCTTAATACCTTAAAAAATAATTATTTATCTATGAAAAACTAAATTTATTTCAAATCATTTAAATTACGCTACTAACGCTATTACGCTTGATTATTAGCTGCAGCGATTTAATATTCGCTGCAGTGGCAAAAATGCTCACTGAACAAGTCGAGTTAACCAAACAGTAAGAAGGCTTCTTTTTGGTGATACTAAATGTCTCTGAAAATATTTTCATATCAGATATTAAAAGTGTCCCATTAAAGTTCTAACATCTTGTAACGAAGCAGCTGGTTATGAAATAAATCAAAAGTATTAAAATATTGTAACTGTTTATCATCGTTATGAAACAAGTAGGTATACAATACACTTTTAAAATGTTATACAGGCGTAATAAAGGTGAATACAATGATTTTATCGCTTATCTGACAATGTTAATACCAGCTACAAACGCAATATTTTGTAAATAAGGATTTACGTTAAAGATTAGTATTCAAAGAAAATGTTGAAAAATTAAGACCATTTTTAGTTGAAGAGTTCTTAGGGACGTCGTTGATTTATTTATTTAATAATTCGTGCACACAAACGTACAGATGCGGGCTTGATGTCTTAGGCAATCATTCAATTTGACTTTCTTATCATCAATACACTTACCAATATCACTGGTGTCATTTAGAGTAGTAATGTTAGTTTTCTTCAATTCTTCTCGTCGGGCATCGATCACTTTGTTTGTCTGACCGTGTAACACCTTCAATGCCTTGTCTTGCTTCGTCTTGTATGGCAGCAAATTAAAGATGGCGTCTTCACCAAAGAATGGTATTTGCGTTCTCATCGCTATTATAGCGGATAATCTATAAATATAAATAATTTATTACTTTTATTGAATAAGAATATTGTCATAATTCTTATTAATGAATGTGGTAGCTGTTTTTTTTTGGTAAGCAATTTTTAAAAATTATTTATGTATTTTTTCGAATGTAGCACTGTTTCCATTCTCCGTCGTCGCTCGTTTTCGCCATCAGGGGGGTGACCATAAGCTCTTAGAGTAAGGTTATTAAGAGTGAGCGTAACGGACAGATGTATACAAGTCAAAATCATACATATATATACATCCGTCCCTTACACACACCCAAAATAACCTTACTCTAAGAGCTTATGGTCACTCCCCTGGATAGCTCTGAATTGTAAGAACTAGAAGTCATGGAAAAGATTTTCTCAGCAGTGGGATGATGTTGGTTGACAGCAAACAAACTTGATCAGTAATTGTATTATGTTTATATTTGAGTGGTTAAAAAATAATCTTACTCTTCGATGGATTTGACATATTCGGACTGGCCGTGCTTCTGAGCATCCATACTTAAGCCCATAATGGATTCTAGAAAAAAAAATGTCTGTTAAACAAAACATTTGATATTAAAAAACAAATGACATACGTACGTTCAATTAATTTAATACAAACTGAATTTTAATTTGAAAACTGGTTAGACAATTAAAAACATAATTAAACTGCCATTATTGTTAATTTGTTTACCGTCATACTTTTTAAAGTAAACATATAAATAAATTCTTGTACGGTCTACTTTTGACGTGAACATTTTACCTGTAACATTGTCAAGGGCCGCTAAGGCGATAATAGGGAACATGTCAACCGGGCGTCCGTCGGCCATTTTTTTTAGTTTATCCGTCAGAATTCGCTGGTTTTTGCAGAATACCGGCAGGAAGTTCTGGAGGATATTGAAGTGGAAGGCGGGCGTCAGGAATTTGCGGTGAGTCTTCCATCTTTGACCTATAACAAACGTATGATTCCTTAATCCATTACTGACATCGGTTTCTGAAAGGCTTGATCACGATGAACAAAAAAAATGTTGTTAGATGTCAGTCAGTTGGCTTATTATAGGCAGTCATAAGAAGTCGCTGAGAAATTAGAAAATGTATTTACCAACATTGCGTTAGAGGTTACGAAGTCTCTTCCTTCCTCATCTAAATTAGCTGAAGCTCTTCTTAAAGAAAACTTTACTAAAGACATACCAACCTTTAAATTTAAACCAATATGTATTGATACAATTAAAAACGCGTTCAAAAGTCTCAATATAAAAAATACTGAAGACTTGTGGGGGATATCCGTTAGGATTCTTGGAGATATTATTGACTCAATTGCTCCTGTCCTAACAGGCATATTCAATCAATGTTTGGACAGCGGCACTTTTCCTGACTTAATGAAACACAGTAAAGTAGTACCAATTTTCAAATCAGGCTGTAAGAGTGATCCTTCTAATTATAGACCTATATCCGTGCTTCCAGCATTGAGTAAAAGTGAAAAAGCTGCCAGGGTCAAATAGGATTGGGCGCATTGGGCGGATCATGTAATTCGCATAGGTACACATTGACCTTGTTATGAGGCGCCATTGACGGCCCGGTAAAAGGAGAACGGGAAGGACTTGGGGAGGCATTGGCCCAGCAGTTAGATACTAGACATTCGACCTGACAACAAAAACAAAGCATTCAGAACCATCATGCTCTATCAAATGTTAGACCGAACACGTTTCTTACCCGTGGCAGTTAGCAGACCTTGACCGAGCCAACACGTCACGAAGCTGTAGGACCTTCCTTTTGTTATGTGCTCTATGCTTGAAACTAAAGGCTGAAACAATTTTAATTGGAATGATAGTTTCTAGATCAAATAACAACACCACAATATGATAACAATAATTTTATCTAAGCTCTTTCCTTAGCTTAAACAGTGAACCAATAAGCATAAGCATATTCAGTCGTCAACTGCTGAGCCGTCGTCTCTAGAAGAATTCGATGACATGGGAGAAATGCGCACTGAACCCGCGAGGTAGATTATGGCCCACACCATCTCTTGGAAAGGAGATTTGTATCCCAGCAGTGGAAACGTTATGGGATAATTAAGTTTTTGCGACAGTTTCTACAAATGCGACATATGTGTGTTATTTGCAAAAAAAAAACTCGAAAAACGTATCCATTCGGTAACGTAAATAAAGAGTAACAATATATTGCTAAGATGTATCTGTTTATTTAGAAATAATTTGTTATCAAATTACGTTTTTTGCCAATTAAAGCTAAAGCTTACAGGTTCTGATTTTTTGTCATTAAAATTTAGCAAGGTTTATGTTTTATTTTTAGAATCTTAAAATTAAAACATGCCTGTGCATGTGTGTGTGCTGTGTACATTCATGCATTGGCGTCAGTTCAAGGTGAACTCGATTTAAATGCCTGTTTGGTAGATATACATATAAACACACAAACACAATTATCACGTAGGTATCTATTAGATACTTAGGTAATACATATGTTTGTATAACTCACCTCGGCGTATTTCGAATGGCAGATTATCACATAAGGAGTGGAGAAAAAATGTACCCGGAACGCTTGCCCATACTTCACGGATAGTCTTTGAACCAAGTTCAAGAACTCTGTAACAAAAAGGAATATGTAATAATTCCAGCCTATAACTGTTCCACTGCATAGCAAAGGCATCTTCTCATACAGAGAAGGCACAAGCATTGATCACCACGCTTGCTAAATAAATAAATAAATTGTTTATTAGTATATTTTTTTTACAAAACAAGTGAAACCTTGACCCTTGAGCTAGGTAACAGTACCTGTGTTTCAGGGGCCAAATGCGTCTTGGCGATTTCAGCCTTATAAAATCAATTAATAAACTAATAACAACAACTTGTATTGTCCTTATATTAATTCACCAACCAATGCAAAATACATAATGCAACTTGATATTCTGCTTAAAACATATTAATATTTTCGGGATCACAAGAGGTACTTGTAAGTAGCTTACGTACTTAAGTAACTAGGAAATTGTACAACAGATTGATACATTTGCAAACGCTGGTACAAAAGTAAGACTGAAGCAAGCAAGGGAAAAGCATACACGCAAGCATAGGCATTCTGCTGGTTAAAGAACGCAAATATAAATAGATATGTACATATTATTATCAATTGTAGTTATCCAAGCAAAAACGGTCTAGTTCTCGGCATTTAGTTGCCGAGATATAGTTACGTAGTTTTGTACAGTTTCAATATCAAATATCAGATAAAAAATAAAATGTGACAGATTTTATATATTTTTAACACTGAGTTAAATGTACTGCGTACTAGAGAAGCTATTTCAAAAAAAAGATTGCGCGTAATTGGACGACAGCGGGGCAAGCAGGAGGGGGGGGGGGGGGTTATGTTCTCACAGATAAACAATCAATGCGCGCAGATGTACTTTTTATTACTCTTTGACATTTACACAAACATGGCCGCCCTACTGCCTCCGCGGTGACGCGACGTCACGAGATACAATAAATTGATAAAATATAATTAAATTAAGCGTGTTTTCAACTTACTTTTGAAAACTCATTCCTTGGCTTTTATTTATATTTCTCGAGTTTTTGGAACAGTATCTCAATACACACGAAGGCATTTTATAAGAAACAAAACTTAATACTCAAACATGTCACGTTGCAGCGAGCGCTTGCCACAGACTGAGTGAGTTGGGGTACGCGCGCTCTAACGCGTGTTACAAACAATTGAGTTGAGGAGTCTCCTCTAGTACGTAGTACATTTAACTCAATGATTTTTAAATCCTCATTATCAATTGACTATTCTAGATACTGAATCTAGTATTACCTCAATACCCCACCACTGGACCCTTTTTGCTTGGACGCCCACAATGTACCGTTATTACAAGAGATCCTGGCGCAAGTGGGCTTTATTAGTTTTTACATACTGGGAAATACCGTTATTCTATGATCCATGGCCGCAGTAGGATATGGTCATAAATAATATTATTACAGCAATCCGAGCACTAGCATTATTATCAGTGTACCTAAATTTTATTCTAATATTCTAATTAAATTTAGACAAGAAGCTGACGAGAACATAATTAGGACAAAGCTACAATGATAACCAATGATAATTAAGCAGGTGAGGTAACTGTGTGAATTGCATTAAATAGATTGTGATTTATTTTAAATGCATTTAACATAGTTTAAACCATAAGCAGGCAATCGATTTAGCTATACAGAAAAGCAGTGGATATTTCCATCGCGAAAACTTATAGTACCGTATAAGTTTTATAATAAATAGAAGTGACAATAAAATTGTTCTAAGCAAGCAGAATGATAACGTATCAGGAGTTCGGGATTATTGTCTAATACCTTCCTTCCTTCCTTTCCTTTTACCTTTCGAAATAGAGATAAGTAACAAACAATACGTAGTACATCTTTTCTTTTAGTGACTAAATTAGGCCAAATAGGATCGATGTTCTTTATAATTAGTGCCTAACTGATAGTATGAACTATTTCTAATTCTAAACACAAATACTCTGCAAGGCCGGATTTTGAAACATTGCCCCGGCAACAAACAAAAAACGCCCTTGATTTGGCAAATTGTTTGTGTCAAGGTCATGACTGGCATAAGTATACCAAAAGAGGTTTTAAACTAGTACCTATATATGTCTCTACCGTAATGGTTACACCTGTACATACTTTAAACACTGTTGGTGTAAATGTTGATGTCTGATAAAATGTCTCGACTTTACGAAAAGTTCAGATAATGAAGAGAAGAGAATCCTTGTATAGATTTTACTTAGCAAAGAACAAACGATACAAAGATTATGGAACTATGGTATGTATGACTAAAAATAGTTTGAATGCTGCTGACTGATGGAAATGTGAGGAAGAAGACTCTACATTGGACAAATATAAGTACCTAGATTCTCCATTAAGGCCAGGCTAGAGGATGATGTAGTATAAATAAAATAAATTTTAAATTGTAATATGACCTCTGCCTCCGGTACTCAGCTGAATCCGGTTAGACTGGAAGCCGATCCCAACATGATTATTTTTATTTTATTAACTTTAACAATAATTATTCAATTCATATTTATAAATAATATAACATGAATAAATCTATCAATAAATTCAGATATAGATAATTTTTCTCAATTAATTTTATTTTTAAATAATTAAAATAAAATTAATCTTAGACCTTTGATAAAATCATGGAATTTAAAATACTAATTCATTTAATTCGTCAAATTAATTCACAGTGATTTATATTTCAATATTTACAGACTATTAGGGCAACAATATAATATAATATCTTTAGTGTCATCAATATTTGAGCCAATTTTAAGTGGCACAGTGGCACGTAGTAATTTTGGCCTTCTACTAATAAGCGTTATCAATCAAATAATACGGGAACTATGTACTAATTTATCTCATCACAATCCGCGTACCCTTTGCATCTCCTATGAATTTTTCAAAACCTAGAAAGTTCAAAATTAATTCCTTCTAGATACTGTAGTTTAAGCGTTGCTTTGTCTGGAATTAGATTTTTACAAAGTAAGTAAGCCTAATTCCTGTCTTAGGCATCAGGTTTTCCAACCGTAGCTATTTTGAAAAGCCAAGGTGACCTGCCACAAAATTCTGCACAGGACTACACCTAAAACTGTATTACAATAAACAACTTTTTTTTTAAACAAAGATTAATAAAATAAGTAAATAATTAAAATAATAATACCTGTAGATTTAACAACAAACAAATGAGCATTTCCCAATAGCGGCAAAGGCGACGGCCCTTGAATGTTAAACCGTTGGCTTTCCCTCACTAAAGTTATCCAAGACACTAACAAAGCTAACACTAGAACAACAGATATTAATAATAAAATCATTTTTTAAATCACAACACTACGCTAATTAATACTCAGCCTCATTCAACGAGGTTTATTATCAAAATGCGAGACTACAACAGGACTTTGCAGGTCGGCAAGATCATCGCCAACTGTTTAAAAAAACTGGCCAAGTGCGAGTCGGACTCGCGCACGAAGGGTTCCGTATCATTATCGCAAAAAACGGCACAAAAGTCTAAATTTATTTTATTCTGTTTTTAGTATTTGTTGTTACAGCGGCAACAGAAATACATCATATGTGAAAATTTCAACTGTCTACCTATCACGGTTTATGAGAAAGAGCCTGGTGACAGACGGACCGCTGAATCATAGTAATAGGGTCCCGTTTTTACCCTTTGGGTACGGAACCCTAAAAAGGTTGTAGATATACAAATGATATGCGGTTAATACGACACACTGGGCAAAATTAAAAAAAAATGGATAAGAAAGATTATTTGAATCTGATCCAGCATACAACGCCACCTGATTATAGATTATCAGAACAAGTTTTAAAAAGCGCGGCAAAATGATTTCATTTTTTTTCGGCACTTTTTTTAATAGGTTTATCTTATACAGAAACGTAAATATATAAGTTAACAATACCAAAAGGTTAAAAACAAGTATTTCATACACAGAATAATCTCAAAAATGGTCATTTAATCAGCCATAGACGGGATAGAAGCCGGTTTTTTATCCACCGTGAAATTATATTTTTTTTGTGTAATTAATTAATAATTAATTGAAATTGAACAACTTTTACTGTGGGTTCAAACCTGAAATCGTCAAAAATAATTTATTATGCGCACATCTTTTTTTTTACCGTTAATTTCTTAGTTGTTCATAATCATGATTACAATGGTCCATTCGATTAGAGTAAAGGATACTACGTCAATTATATCTTTTTACTGATATTTCTTTAGTTTAGTTTTTGTCTTTTCCAACATAAAGCAAGAGATTAGCCTATGTTAAAAGATTGCAGCCTATAATTTTGATAACTGCGTGATTTATGATAATCTTAGTTATGGGTGACTTGATTCTGCGGGAGACTTGGTACATACAGCAACAGAGAAACTTCACCCCCTAGAAATGTATAAAAAGCGACTTCTATGGACAGGAGGATATACTACGATGTTTACGTGCGCCGCATGTGTTAGAATTTGATGTATGTGTGACGTAATTAATTTCATTACGTCACACATACACCAAATTCTAACACATGCGTCACATATACAAGAAATCACGAATTTGCATTTTTCAAGTCACAATGATTTGCTAAATAATACATACCTGTCATATTTATTGAGCACATACCGACAAAAGTCGTAGTACCTACCTAAATTATTATTATGTTGTCAACTACAAATGAAAAAGAGTACCCACTTAAGCAAATATTGTTGTGTGTACAGGAAATAACTCTAAACTTATATTTAAGCCACATTGATGATGTTCCTATAAATTATTACGTAATTTGTAATGATCATTGTGACGTATCCTGGATTTTATATTTCTATATTAGTATTATAAGTCCTTTGAAACAATTAGTACAATACTGTCTGTTAGTATTTATTTATTTATTATATACTTTATTATACACCACTTAAATATTCTTTCGAATATTGATTAAGTATGACTAAATAGGCGTTTTTAAAATGGTTTCATTACAATTGATAATGGATTATTGACCTAATTATGAGATTATTTTAAGCAATATAATATTGTTTTGCATATTGGACGTATTAGACACAGATAGACCGGAGATTATAAAATATTGTGTAATGGATAAGCCGACTTACTTTTTGTGAACTTCAAGCCAGTACAGGCCAGATATATTATTATCTAGACACGCGGCAGCGTGTCAAGCCAAGTTCAAGCAAAAAAGGAACTGGCGACGTAGCTGCTGTGTGTAATATTACACGAACCATTTGGAGCCACTTTTGTCATCTTAATAACTCAAAATATATTTAACATAAACACATGAAATTTGGTTTATGTATTAAAATTGCCAACGGTTATTTAGATATGAACGTGCAAAAATCGACATTTTTATCACTGACTGACCAAAACTCTAACCCAGTTGCAGATGACCTATAAAGTTCAAATTTGCCATCTAGATAGGTAATTGGGTAAATACAAAGGAATAAATCTGAAACTAGTCATTTTTTATCATTTTATTATGATTTTTCAATAAATTGATTCTATTAGGAACACTTACCTAAAGTGCCTGTAATGTAAGAATCAGCAATCAAAATTAATGACAGCCGGTTTTTATGTGGATTTAAGGTCATCACGTGAATATATAAAGAGTGGAATACCACCCTTAATTCTAGAACGAGTCAAGACCAAGTTTCAGATATTAAGTAATGTATAATTATTTTTAATTAACAGGGATCAATTCCTATTTGTTTAGCATATGCTATTACTATCCACAAATCACAAGGCCTTAGCCTTGACAGTGGTCTTCTTGACTCAGTCAAATCTTAAGCTACAATTTATCCTAAGTTATCTGCTTTTTTACTATTCAAATTTAAGAAGTTATATTTTAAAACAGCAAATATTGCTGTCACAGAAAAAGCATGATAATGTGTTTTTAAATTTACTTTAGAATGGTTTATGTCCTTGTAAATAAATTGCAGAATACAGTACTTGGCACCCATTTAGAACTCAATTCTTTTTTCGGCGTTATCAACAACCACGCATATTCTCAATATTGAACTTGGCTCCCTTTTTCACATTTATGTTTTTGATTGGATTATCAATACTTGGTGTAAGATCGACTACATAAGGCTAACGTAAGTTATTTGATATTATAACTTTATTATTGCTAATGGTTGTGTTGAAAATGTATCTGTATCATATTATGGCCTTTATTCCTAATATGTTTTATTGATTTAAGGGCTAGTCTATGTCCCTTGCCTTATCCATGTTATTTTGATTCTATAATATTGTAAATACTTTATGTGGTTATAAAAGATATCGATAAATACTATGAAAGAGCTTCCGTGGGGTTTGTTGCCCTTCTTCCCCACGATTACTAGTCTAGCGAAAATGCGGTAAGCTCAATGAGCCTTCTAAATATGAATTAATTGACAAACCTTATTTTAATAAATACCTAGTCTTGTCTTTCTGTTCTTTTATTCATAAAACCCTTTCCTTACACACCACATACATTGGAACTCTGATACACAGTAAATAACCAACAACAATCTTGACATTCAAAGCTTGCTGTCTTGGTAGATATCAATATTTTTATATAGAGTTCCATTCATGATTCTAACACGTGCGTGCCATCTCTGTGACATCAATCAAACTGCTAAGATATACTAACTAGAAATGAAAATCTGACGGCGCTCATGTAAGCGACCGCTAGGTAAAATCCATCCTACCTATTGATATTTTTAAACTTCCAAACGTGTTCCACAAACATTATGTATTTTTACAAATTTCTAAAAACTCACAACAGAATCTTAAAATTTAATAAAATCGTTAGGCCGATCGAAGAACCGAACCTGGACCCTATAACTAACGAGTCAAGCTGTTATACCGCTACGCCATTCTAATATTTATCATACTTGTGAAATTCATCGATATGTTTATGAATCATCCATCACGTCATTCATGTCGGTCGTGACGCATATATTATAAAAAATAGATTCTGAAGTAGATTGAGGGTAAGCTTATAATTTTGTTAAGTAAAACACGGCATCGCATCATAGCATAATTACTCGTCTACTTGTGTTGTTTGAATAGCGATTTCTAATTACAATAAAATTATGTCTTGATTGAGTATTCAAAGTCAAATCAAAGTCAAAGTCAAATGTATTTATTTCAACTAGACTATTAAGCGACACTTTTGAACGTTAACAATTAAAATTTACAAGTATTAAAAATTGATTTTACCGCGCATTCGGAAAAGTAGTATGTTATGGAGAAGATCGCACAAGAAACTCTATACTTACTCTTTTAAAAATATAAGCTTTTTACAATATTTACATAAGTACATACATTAATAAATTCATACACGTGAGATCGATGCACCCAGCAATACTATACTAAATATAGGTTTAAAGTATTACAAGCACTAACACGTAAATTCCTTCACATGATAAATAGGAACATGGTTTTCACAAGTAACTTTTTAAAAGTGAAACTAATCATCTTTTGGGAACTAAATAATAGTTTAAAGAGTATTCGAGAATTAAATGTCAACGTAAGTGTAATCCAAAATAAAATAAATTTATATTTTATTTATTTTTCATTTAAAATCTAACTTTCTAATTTACTTCTATAAAGAAAAACACAGTTCGTTTATTTGTGCGACGGTATCAAGAAACTGGTGAAGTGAACAGCCAAGGGCCACATCCGATTGCTTACACCAATCAATCCAGCCGTCATCGTGATATTGTGAATAGCCACACCACGGATTCTTTTACAACCACCCGATCTGTGCTATGAGACATGGCATTTCGCTTACCACTGTCCGAAGACATTTACAAGCAGCTGGGCTATATTTATAAACCTGCCAAAAAAACTGGCCAAGTGCTAGTCGGACTCGCGCACGAAGGATTTATTTTATTCTGTTTTTAGTATTTGTTGTTATAGCGGCAACAGAAATACATCATCTGTGAAAATTTCAACTGTCTCGCTATCACGGTCCATGAGGTACAGCCTGGAAACAAACAGACAGACGGACCGCGGAGTCTTAGTAATAGGTATAACCCTAAAAAATTAACTAACCGAAGCTCATCATCAAGCCAGGATAAGATTTGTAACCATTGCAATTTGTTTTAATAATATGGTAAATGGAATCAGATCAAGATTAGAAGTTATAGAAAATAATTTTACTGTGATAAAGGTTACCTGCTCCGTTATTTATAAGTATAGGTTTGACCCCACAAATTACAGTTAAGTTTTTTATAGCTAATTGTTTAATGTAAAGAGTTTTGAAAAATCTCAAGAGATGAATTGTTGTTCTGTTTGTTTCAATCATGAGTAAACTAAATTATTAGTTTTTTAAGTAAATCAGTATTTGTTAATCTAAATTGGGGTACTATATTAATTAATACCATAAGAATAAATAAATAATACTAGCCATCCTTTATGGGGGCCCATTAATTGAGTGTACAAGTCACCCCCTGCCATTTTATAGCCGTTTAGTTCAACAGTGGTCGGGCAGGGGCCGGTAGTCCTCCTATAGTTTTGGGCAATCGATCCACTATACCTACAAAATCTATAGCCCAATACATTTTTCTCCATAATTTGCAATAGTCTTGCACCAACCGGAGATTGTCCTTGGGTGCAGTTGCGTAGTGCACACAGGGATAATCGTCGGTTGGCGTCACATTTCCTGATACATGCCTAACGGGGCCTCTACGAGTTGGCTTCGGCTCCTCGCACGCCTTTCAAAGGACCGGGTCCCTAAGGAGCCGAGACAAACAAAAAAAAATAAAAAAGTACTACGTATATAACTAAATCTCCTTTATTTTGAAAGACCGCCTTATAAGCCTACTTACTTCCCCTCAACCCACAACACACCTCTATAGCCAGCCATACAGTGCTGCCTAAATATACTGATGTTGGTTAGCGCATGACAATTGTGTGTCAATAACGTAAACATTGACGTCAAAGAGATGACGCACACGCGGTGCACGTAAAAATCGTAGTATATCCTCCTGTCCATAGATGTCGCTTTTCTATGGGGTGATGTTTCTTTGCAGCTGTATGTACATAAAAATTATAAAGCCCCTAGACATCTTAGATTAATTTTAAAAATCAAACCTAACTCTACTATTAGTTCTACTTTCCCGGGTTAATTAAATTGTAGACTTGTAATTACCATTTCAAAACAATTTGAGATGCTAAGTAGCTTTATTATTTTTCACACCACCTGCTCGACAATGTCAAATTATATGTCATGCAAACCAAACCTTAAGTAAGTCATTTAAGACGTGAGGTCTAGCAGGGCATTAATATTGTAATGAATTTAATTATGGCCCGCTGGCACTGGCACTGACTTCTATTATACAAGTACGCTGGACTAAATATACTATATGGAATTACAGTTAATTTTTGTGATGATTCAAAGCGCCCCGCTCGAGCGTCTCAGGAACTAAAATTGACACATTCAGAGATAGGTTTTGGGAATTTTTCAAGATTAGGTAATACTAATATATTCGCCTGGAAATATTATAATATTTTAACTAATTTAACAGTATTAGTGATATTTTTAAATTACACTAATACCAAAATATTAGACTTGGCAAGGCGTATAACTCATCTACTGTATTGACTTCTCGTAGTATGTTGCAACTAAATATCTCATATTGGTATTGGTGATAAATGTTATATAAATGCCTAATAATCAGTAATAATATGTTCAAAAGCAATGTGTAATACTAAATTCTGGAATCATCATCATGATCATCCACAGCTAGACTTCGGCCATTGCTGAGCACAGGCGTCTCTCTGCTTGTACCAATCACCACATTCCTGTGCCTGGAATTAATTCTGGAATAATATCATAATATTAATTTAATTTCACAGTTACGCGCTATAACTTTACTAGCACTCTATAAATATGTTTCAGTTAACCTTTACAGCAATTATTCTATTACTTAAAATTGAATCATAATAAAAATAACTGGGTTTTTTTTTCTCTTACGTATTAAATTATTCTCACGATCGATAAAGTCCACAAAATATTTTTTTACCGAAGGCTGTGTCCCATCTCTAATATTAGTTCCATGGACGCTTACGCTTAGTCACGTTGCTATCAGCGCCAAAATGGCGAAAATCAAATGTCTTTATTTTGTCATCGATAGTATGAATTCCAGCGTACTTGTATAATAGAGGTCAGTGCCCGCTGGTCATTTATTATTATTATTATTTGTAAAGTTTTTTAACTACTCAGCTCTTAGGCTGGTTTAAGCTACATTTACGGGCCAAAACCAAGTAAATGCAGCGTGTGGTGTGTTATGAGGAGGGTGTGTTTTGATGTGGACCTACTTCGTTTTCTTCTATTTGCAAGAACTTTCTAACTATACGACATGTATTTAAGATGGCAGCTTTTTGTAAAGTAATATAGAGGGTTTCATTTATTATTATTATTATTATATTCTTTATTGTACACCTTTAAAAAATACATACAGAACAAACATTTTCAAGCACTGTGTACAATGGGCGGTCTTATCGCACAGGGCAATCTCTTACAGACAACCTTTGGATGGACTGAACGGCAGGAGAATTAAGGGCTGTCAGTGTACAATAGATGATAAATAATATAACTTACTTATACATAATAACATAAAATACATACATACTATACTACATATTTAATATACTAATAAATATTGAATATATGACAGAGAAAGGAAAAGACTAAACATTATAGTGAAAGGTAATGCTCCTTTACCATTGTTTTAAACGCTGGCAGTGTTTGAGCGCGTCTTATTTCTATAGGTAATACATTCCACAATCGAACTGCTTGAATCGTAAAGGATTTGTCAAAGAACGAAGTGGAATGCATACGAACACTCAATTTTAAATTCTCCGATGATCTCAAGGACTTAGAATGGGTGTCACAGAGGAACTGAAAACGTTCTTTAAGATAAAAAGGAGTAAAAGGATTAAAGAGCACATTATATAGCAAAGAGAGTATGTGGGCATTCCGGCGAAGGCGAATAGGAAGCCATTTGAGCTTAGTACGAAATTCAGAAACGTGATCATATTTGCGCAAGCCAAATATAAATCTGATACAGATCTGATTAATCTGATTTATGTGATTTGAATTTGGAACATAAAGTAGAAATAAATCGCATACGAACATTTACGATGGGTAGTGGGTAGTACAGTACGTACATACTAATTCCTTGCATTCACCATTAAGACCTGCACTAAAAAATTAATTGTTCGAAAATCGAACTGGCCACCACGAGTAGGTAGAGTATAAATAAAAGAAAAATAGAACAAATTAAAAAAAGGCGCGTATACTGAAAATTGCTTTGCTTTGTTATACAACAAATTACTTAACTACATACAAATTCACACAAAAATGTCGAGTGACGATAGTGATTTGACTCCGGAGTACATTAAATCCGAAGCCATTGGCTTTGCCAAAAATCTACTCCCAGAAATGTCCAAGGAACCGTACATGAAAGCCTACGAGGATTTTTACAAATGGAAAACTACAAAGGGCGTCAAGTCTGTATCTGAATCAGTGCTTTTATTATTATTTCTTTTATTTAACTTTTTTCTTATTTATTACATTTTTAAATATTTTTACAAAACACACAAAAAAGAAAAACATTTAAAAATATAAAAAATAGAGGCCCACCGGTATCGGGAACAGGGTCCAAGCTACCGGCGGTCAGGGCTCCAGAGAGAGGAACCTCCTAACAATACGAGCCGTGTCCAGCAGTACTGCTTTCTGGATCAGGCCCTTGACCCAGCCGCCTAACGAGAGCCTCCTAAGGTGTTGGTCGAGGCTCGTGGCTATTAAGCCATGGGCTGACACGACTATCGGTACAATGATCGCTGAGTCCACATCCCACATGTCGACAACCTCGCGAGCCAAGTCAAGATACTTGATTTGCTTATCTTTCTCGGCTTTCACGAGGTTCCCGTCATGCGGGACAGTTATGTCAACAATCATTGCACGCCTCTCGATTCGGTCCACCACCACTATATCAGGCTTATTAGCGATGATAGTTCTGTCAGTGATGATGGACCGATCCCAGTACAATGTGATATTGCCATTCTCGAGAACTGGGTCGGGCACATACCTGTAGTACGGCACCTCCGACGCCACAAGAGTGTATTTCAGAGCAAGTTGCTGATGGATAATCCTGGCTACAAGGTTGTGCCTATGCAAGTACTCTTCGTTAGCTAGACGAGAACAACCAGAGATAATGTGGCGGATCGATTCACCCGGACGGTGACATGCCCGACAGATGTCAACCGTGCCATCCTTTACAATAAATCTCCGGTAGTTATTCGTCATGATAACTTCGTCCATAATTGCACAGACGAAACCTTCGGTTTCCCCAAAGAGGTCACCGAATCGCAGCCAGGCTACGGACGCTGATTGATCTACTTCGGACCCATGTAGGGCCCGGAAAAAGCGTCCGTGAAGCTCCTTACTCTGCCATACCTCCTTGCGGTCGTTAGTGTCAAGCACTACAGGCTTGCGCCAGTTCTCATTCGCCAAGGAGATCGGGGTGAGTCCCTTGTCCACTGCTACTACATCTCGATGAATACCCACGTCGGTGTTTAGAAAATATTCTCTGAGATTGCATATCTCGCGGTTGTGGAGATTTTTGGCATTTAAAAAGCCTCGGCCTCCACACTTCCGCGGGATATACAATCTCATGACTGACGATCGTGGGTGATGCATTCGATATGCAGTCAGCAGTGTACGGACCCGCCTATCCAGGGCGTCAAGTTCCGTTTGAGTCCATTTGAGTATGCCGAAAGAGTACATCAGCACCGGCATGACCCAACCGTTGAAGGCGCGCACCTTGTTTCCGCCCGAAAGAAGGCTATTGAATACCTTCTTCAGGCGGCCAAAGAAGCGTTCCCTCAACGATTGCTTCATGTCTATAGTACTGATACCTAACGCTTCCGACATACCCAAATACTTATAGGTTTCGTTTGGAGAGAGGGATCTCAGGTTTATGGAATCCGCAAGTTGAATTCCTACGGATTCCACAATCTCCCCTCGCTTTACATGCATGACCGCACATTTGTCCACACCAAACTCCATCCTGATGGCGCTACTAAAAGTTTCAGTTACCTTTAGTAGCTCCATCATCTGAAGATTGCTGGGGGCAAAAAGCTTCAAGTCATCCATGTAAAGGAGGTGAGATATAACCTGACCACCTCTCTTCAACCGATAGCCTAGCCCTGAATTCTCCAGCATCATGCTTAGAGGATTCAAGGCTAGGCAAAACCAAAGTGGACTCAAACTATCGCCCTGGAATATACCTCGCTCGATCCTTACAGGTTCGCTATTCCTCTGGATATTTCGACATCCTGGATAGCGAAGGACTGTGCTCCATTGCCTCATACACGACATCAGGAAGGTGCGTAGAGTTGTATCTATTTTATACAATTCTAGCACCCTCATGAGCCATGTATGCGGCACCGAGTCATAGGCCTTCTTATAATCTATCCAACATGTCGACAGATCCTTTCGGGAACGCCGAACCTGTTGGCTAATGGCCATATCAATAAGGAGTAGCTCCTTAGTACCGCGGGACCCGTTCCTACATCCATTCTGAGAGACCGACATGATGGAGTTATTGTCAACATGTTTATTAATTTTTACTCTCAAAATGGATGTAAGAACCTTATAGACCGTTGGTAAACATGTAATTGGTCTATAATTTTTGGGTTCCGCGGTGCTACCAGACTTGTGGAGCAGGTGGGTTATACCTGTCGTAAGGAACTTGGGTAGCGAACCAGACTCTAAGGCTGCCTGGTACTGAGATGCCAAACGAGCGTGTGACCTTTGTAGCCACTTGATCCAAAAGTTGTGCAGTCCGTCCGGTCCTGGAGATTTCCAGTTCGGCAACGGACGGACTGCACGGGCTACATCTTGGGGGCTGATCGTGATAGCCCCCATTTCTTGTATTGGATCACACGCTCGTTCGACCTCCCGAGTCCATTCACCTTCGGTGTGACTGACAGGCACCGACCAGATGCTGCGCCAGAATGAAGACATAGCGTCATCATCCGGCAGGTGCGTATCAGTCACACCTTGGTTGGGTCGCTCCCAAGCCCGATAAACCCACCTTTCATTACTTTGGAATGTGCGATTCTGGGTGTATCGCTCCACTCTCCGCCTGTACCTACGAATACGGTTTGCCCATGCATACACTTTTTGTTTCAGGAAGTCGATGCGCTCTGTGACATGGGATATATAGTCCCGGGGGCTGACATCAGTCCCCGAAAACGCCCGTCTCACAAAGCGCATCACTCTTGGGCGGCTATTGCCCTCCCTGAAACAAATTAGTTTGCCGATGAGTGCTCTGGCCCCACCAATACGACGCTCGATCCTGCACTGCCAAGCCGGTACGGCTGGTTTCGGTCGTGTAGCTCTGTCATCTGCAAATTTGACATGAGCTACACGACATGCCGCTACAGCCGCGCAGTACATAATCGAATGTGTATCAGTGAGGTCTTCGCAGTCATCAAAATAGTTTGACAACTGCGAATCCAGAACAGCCACCAGCGCCCTATTCTTGTTATGCATGGGCAAACGAGGTAATCGTGGCCTAAGTTCGGGTGGCATGTTGCGATACTCCCGAATAGCACACTCCAAAGCACTCCTCAATTCCTCATTGCACTGGGTACTTACGTTTGTAACCCTGTCACTACTCTCCTCATCAGCGTGGTTGGACTGTGGTAGCACCACAGCCTGCGACGTTGGGGCAGTGACACGGTTACCCATTTCCGTTCGGAGGCGATCAAGTACAGTATCATCCAACATACGATTACGCTGGATGACCCGCACCTGATCCGAAAGTCGTTGGGCCGAAACGTTGACGGCTGGCTCAAGCACCTGAAACAAAGAGAGCATCCGGACACGGTACGCGGTCAGGTTGTTTCCTCCCTCTGTAGCCCCAAAGTATGCGCGCATGACATTTTCGTTTATGGATTGTGTCCATCTCATGCGCTGCACACTTCCGCCGGGTGCTGGGACCCTATCAGAGACCGGTAAGCCTCGAGGTCCTAAGCGGTCCGGCGGCCGGCGTCCTCCCCGTCGACGCGCAGGTGGTGGTGTCGTCGGCGGAGAGAAGTACTCGTCGCTCGAGCTCGACGCAACTGCCACAGCCGGTGTCACAGCACTCACGGTGGGGCTGGTTTCCGGCGGCGGCGAGGCGGAGCTGGGCGACGAGGCCGGAGATGGTGGGCGTGCACGTCTTGCAGCGGCAGCTCTCGTCAACATGACGTAGTTTTCATTTTTCTCATATTTTGTAATTCAGTTTATAAATCGGTCATAATTTTGATAATGTTATTGTATTATGTTTTTTTTTTCTTGGTTTCATTGTATATATATATCTGCACTATTTAGATGGTTGAAATTTTATATTTTGTAATAAATTTGGTAGAGAAAAATTTTGGCATCCGTCTGTCAAGTCGAGCCACAGACTATATATTATTATTATTATTATATACTTTATTGTACACCACAAAAAAAACATACAGGACAAACGTTCAAATATACAAGTGTACAATGGGCGGTCTTATCGCACTAGGCAATCTCTTACAGACAACCTTTGGATGGACTGAATGATAGGAGAAGAATTTAGGGTTGTCAGTGTACAAAATATCAAAAATAATATTACTTAGACTTAATAACATACAATACATACATACAATATTACTTAATATACTAATACATATCAAATATATAACAGAGAAAGGAGAAGAATAAAAATTATAGTGAAAGGTAATGCTCCTTCACCATTTTCTTGAACGTTGGCAGTGTTTGAGCACGTCTCACTTCAATAGGTAATACATTCCACAACCGAGCTGCTTGAATCGTAAAAGATTTGTCAAAGAAGGAAGTGGATTTGTCAAGGACCTAGAATGGGTGTCACAGAGGAACTGAAAGCGTTCTTTGAGATAAAAAGGAGTAAAAGGATTAAATAGCACATTATAAAGCAAAGAAAGTATGTGGACATTCCGGCGAAGGCGAATAGGAAGCCATTTGAGCTTAGTACGAAATTCGGAAACGTGATCATACTTGCGCAAGCCAAATATGAACCTGATACAGAGATTTTGAAGTCGCTCAAGCTTGTCCAATTGGTCTTGGGTGAGATCAAGATAGCTGGCGTCAGCATAGTCTAGAATAGGTAGAAGAAGAGATTGTGCTATCGCAATTTTAGTGGTGATGGGAAGAAAATTACGAAGACGTCTCAGGGAACCCGCAGACGCAAACAGTTTTCGACTGAATTCCTGCAGTTGTTTGGTCCAGGAAAGGGTACTGTCGATAAAAATCCCCAAATTCTTCACAATATGATTTATAGGAATAATAGTATTATTGAAAGAAACCTGGGGAAGTATCGACCAATCGATCCTAGAGACAGTCCGGGAACTACCAACAACCGTTACCTGAGTCTTCGTTGGATTGATCTTCAACCCGAAATCAGTGCTCCAGTCACCTATTCGAGCTAGGTCTGTATTAATTGTCTCAATGGCATTAGATAACTCTCCGAGAGAGGCTTGGGTATAAATTTGGAGATCATCAGCATATAGGTGGTAGAAAGATGAAAGTCGTTGAGTGATAGCATTAATAAAGAGTGCGAAGAGAAGAGGAGATAAAACGCCACCCTGCGGCACACCGGCAGAGGTATGACACCAAGAGGAGAAAGATTCATCAGTGCAAATGCGCTGCCGACGGCCAAACAGGTAACTATGAAACCAGTCAATTACCGGAGGAGATATGTTAAAAGAGCATAGGACGCCAAGCAAAATATCGAAGTCAACAGTATTGAAGGCATTGCTAAAGTCAAGCAGAGCAAGTACTGTTAACTTCCCCATATGCATGCCTGACCTGATATCATCCGTAATGTGCACAAGTGCTGAGGTAGTGCTGTGGCCACGTCGAAAACCAGATTGGAAAGGATTTAAAAGATTGTGCTTGGAAAGGAATGTGTTAAGCTGATGATGAACAAGCTTTTCAAGGACTTTGGATAGGAAAGGAAGAATAGAAATGGGACGATAGTCAGAGAATGATGCAGGATGTGATTTTTTGGGTAAAGGAATAATTTGGGCATCTTTCCAGGCTTGTGGGAAGACACCACTGGAAATAGAGAAGTTGAGGATGTAAAGAATGACAGGAAGAATGATATCAAGGATGGGGATGATCATCTTACGGCTGACACAGTCACTACCGACAGCGTTGGATGTAATCGAAACAATAGTCTTTTTAACATCACAAGCAGTGAATTGACTTATGACAAAAGGGGAATAATCAGGTATCGGAAGATTAGAAAGATTTATTTATTTATTTATTTATTTATTTATCATCATACATCTACCCTTACAGCTAACCAATGCGGTAAATGTGCCTTAACATAATTGTTCCTTATAACTAATACCTATAACTAATAACAAACAAAGCATTCCTTGTGAATTCACTCAGAGAACAACAGAATAGGTCTGTCTCACTCGCTATGAGGTTGAGCGTGCGGAGTGCACGCGTCAGCGGCGCCTCCTTCAGAAGGTTGGTCCTAGCACGCGGTTCCACCAGCAGTCGTGGCTGCCGTCGTCGCCACACGTACCTGTCCGGAACACACAGACTCACCTGGCCTAAAACAACTGCATTATGCACCTTCCCTCTCAGTACTTTAAATATATATGAGGCGAGTGCAAGATCCCTCCTAACCCTTAGCTCGTTGTATCCTACCATACCTAGAATAAATAAGGTTGGATACATTAACGGGTAAAAGGGATAGACTCCGTAATAGCGCATATATAAATATCTTATAAATTTATTTTGTACCCTCTCCAGCATGAGACTATATTTAGTTTCATGCGGAGACCAGATAACTGCGTTACATTCCACCTGGCTCCTCACCAATGCATTATATAATGCTATAATAGCTTTCACATTCGTGAAACCTCGGACCGTACGTAGCATGAAACCTAAATTTCTATACGCTCTTTTACAGCAACGCATGATGTGATCCCGAAAAGTCAGACCAGTGTTAAATTTTACTCCCAAGTCCTTGACTTCTGTGACCCGTTCCATAGGCGACCCGTCAATATAGTAGGTATGTAAGATGGGATTGTGTGCGCGAGAAAAAGTGATAGTCACACACTTCGAGCTATTAAATTGTAAGAGATTTTCTTTGCTCCATCTCACTACCCTATCAATGTCCCTTTGTAGCCTGACACAGTCATCGCTGCTCTTTATCGCGAGGGATAATTTGAGGTCGTCAGCAAACAACAGACAAGACGCGTCTTGGACTACTTCTGGTAGGTCGTTTACCACCAGAAGAAAGCCCAAAGGGCCAAGGTTACTACCTTGACTTACCCCGGACCTAGTGAAATATGGATTTGACACGTGTCCCGCATATTCCACATATTGCTGCCTATCTCTCAAATAGCTGGCAAAAAACTGGAGAGAGTGTGGGGTGAAACCAATACCTGCAAACTTTTTAAGCAAAATGTCGTTATCGACTAAATCGAATGCTTTTCTAAAGTCAAAGTAAGCAGCATCAGTCTGCCCCCCACCATCCACCGTCGGCACCAGATGAGCCATGTGGCAGAGAAGATTACTGGTGGTACTTCTTCCTGGTCGAAACCCATGCTGAGCGTCCGACAGCTGTGCGCTAACCTGAAGATATATGCTCTTATGTATAGCAGTTTCCATTACCTTCGCCGGCGTAGACAATACCGCAACTGGTCTGTACCCATCCACCGATTCTGCTGACCCTGCTTTCGGAACCGGAACAACGCGGGTCACTTTCCACCTTTCCGGAAATACGGCAGCTTTGAGGCACTGGTTATAAATATGAAGAAGAGGCCTAGCCAGCGCTACTCGACAATCCCTAAATATGTAAGGCGGAATGCCGTCAGGCCCTGCGGACCGTTTCGGCTTAAGATCTAGAAGCGCACTACTCACGTCTCCTAACTGTAATTGGTGCAAGTGCACTCGCGCCGCTCCGTTTCCACTACCTGCGCTGGCTATAGCCGCGTCCACATCCAACTCCGGTCGCTCATCTCTATACACAGAATAAAAGTAAGCCGCAAACTCTTCCACAGACCGCTGGCTAGATAATGCCACCCCATCTTTCACGATAGCTTGAAGGCTTCTCCTACCTCTCTTAGACTTGACATAATTCCAAAAAGATTTAGGATCGCTCAGCATTTGCCCTTGAACACGGCTCCGATATTGTTCCTGTGCCACTATTAACATATTTTTAATGTTGGTTCTACACCGAGCAAATGCTTCGTAATCGACCCTTGAACCGCTTGCCTTGTACTGTTTATGCAGAGAAGCCTTCAACCTTATGTCGCGAATTATTTCAACAGTGTACCACTCAGGATAAATGTACCTTGAGTTTCCACGACTTCGCTTTTTTTTGGGCACACAGTCATCTATAATAGAATTAATAATACAATAATAGTAGTTTATGAAACTGTTGCATAATGAGGGGTATTAAAACATGAGTGTGTGTTTAAAAACCGAGCCGTAGGCGAGGTTTTTAATAGTTTTCACACGAATGTTTTAATACCTAGTTATGTGCAGTTTCATACACTACTTTATCTACACTCATAAATTGGGATTGAACCTACTAAATATCTCTTTTTGCATTTTCCATGCCATAAAATCGTGATAGCATTTGTCATATACTTTTCTTGACTTTGCTGGTAATAAATTAAGAGTAATTTCCTTCGCCGCATCTAAAATATCGCGCGGAGTCAAATTTTCTTCACATTCACTGATATCAGACATTTCACACACAATAATTTAAATAACTCATGAAATTCAGTACAGCAAAACTTGCAAAACGTACGAATGGCGCCAAAACCCAGCACATCACCGCATTAACCGCGCATACGCTAAGGCTTAGCACGCACTGCGATCTTTATTCGCGCGATTTTTTTCCGCCCATTCTGCGACCTATGTAATTGTATGAAGTTGTTCGCATCGGTAGCGAAATCGTGCGGAAATAATTCCGCAAGAAATCCGTGTTTTGCCACAGAATCCACCGCACCACGGCGCGAATTTTATTCGCCCGAATATTTTGAGCTCTATGAACAGGTAGAAGGAAACAAAATTCGCGCGAATAAAAATCACAGTGCGTGCTATGTCTAAAGCGGGCATTGTGATAGACAATTTAAAATTGGAATCAAATCTTTTTATAATAGGTACTATAAAATGGCATTACAAAAAAAAAATTGATGGAAACTCCTTAGTGATTAACTTCTTGGATTTGTCCTGTATCGTAATAGAAAAAAAATTGTTTTATAGCATTATTTTGTTAGAGAAATAGTGTTATAATAAGATTCTATTTTTAAATTTCGGTATTGTGTTTATAAAGTATGCCAATATAAACTCGTTTTGAATTTTATAATTCGAATATTACGATATGAGAGTAGATAAAAATAATTTAAACCTACTTCTAAGTCCATTTCATACAACGGAGACCAGTCTACGGCTGCAATTGATGAATATAGGGACAAAAAGTCGGCTTTATTAAAATTCCACCCGTCTAGTACATATGCGTCAACGTCAGGTGTAGTTGGCCCCATCCAATACGGGCGAAGTAGAAAAATGACTGTTAAGTAAGTTGAAGTCCATGTCTTTAGGAATAGTGTCATGAGACTTTTTTCCGATACCTAATGATTTAAGAAATTTCCAGACCTTAGCTGGATCACCGTTTTGAACTGAATTATGAATATGTTGGCGTTGTGCGTTCCTACACACCTTGCTGCAATGATTTCTAATTGAGATGTATTTTTTAGTCTACTGCCAGCATTTATCATGTACAAAGAAGCCAAGTAGCCTAGGTGCATCTATTCGATTCTCAGGTCAACAACAAGTATCAAAAATAATATACAAATTAATACATACACCAAATTACATATCAAAGGAAATCATAAGGACATCGTCCTAAGAAATCAAAAGTTTTCACAGCTCAAAGTGTGGAAACGTTTCTAAATGAAGCCCCTGACCATAGGTTTCTTGCCACAAAATTAAGTACCTACCTACCTATTAATTAAATTTTTTGTAACTTAAATAGCTACATACTTACTATAGGTGAATCTCATGAATCGATCACTTGTGTGCTATCTACTGATATGTGATGTTTCGACTCTAAATTAAACAATAATTATTATTGTAAACCTTCGTAAGGTTTATATTTTGTTATTAAAAATGATAAACTTTCTTTTTCTTTATTGTTATATTCTTTGAATTATTGGCCATACACATGGCGATAAAGCATCTTCGAAAAATATTTAAAGGACGACAGATCACCGTGTACACAGACCATAAACCGCTAGTTTACGCTTTTTCAAAATAAGAAAAACATCCGATGAATTAGGCATTTATCATATATCAGCGAGGTCACAACTGATTTACGTCACATAAGCGGGCATAGCATCACATTAGCCGATACCTTATCGCGTGTAGAAACAGTTTTCTGTCCCACGAATACTCATACAGACTACAACCGGATAGCTGAGAAACCGACGACTACGTGATAACATGCAATACAAATAATAGCAGCCGTATCACTCTAAAGAAATTATATTTACCTACATGTAATAAGCCAATGCATTGTGACGTATCCACTGAATGTGCGCGACCGTATATACCACAAGAAGTCAGGCGAATCGCGTTCGAAAGTATACATAATCTAAGGATGACTTACGGTGTTCGGGCGACCCGGAAATTAATCAGCAAAAAGTTATTCTGGCCAGACATGAACAGCAACATTAATGAATAGTCTAAAACATGCATAGAGTGTCAAATATCAAAAATCGGTCGCCATACTATTTCAGATATAGGCCAGTTTCCCAAAGTCGATAGATTCCAGCACATACATATAGATATAATCATACCACTTCCGATTTCACAAAATGGTTTCAGGTATTGCTTAACGGTAATAGCCCGATGTACACGATGGCCAGAAGCTTTCCCCATGCAGGATATAACCGCCGAGAAAGTAGCGGGTATTTTATATAGAGATGCCGATACGGTTGCCCAGTAAAATTAACAAGCGACCAAGGCCGCCGATTCGAAAGCACGCTTTTCCAACAACTTTTGAAAATTATGGGTATTAATAGGATACGCACCACGGCTTACCACCCACAAGCAAATGGAGTTGTAGAGCGCTGGCATAGCACACTTAAAGCCGCCCTTATGGCTCGATTAAACGGAAAGTCATGGGTAGACGAATTACCAACAGTTATGTTAGGTCTCCACGCAGCATGTCGAAGCGACAGTGGGATATCAGCCGCAGAATTAACATGTGACGTCTTCCTAGAGATTTCTACGATGACGCGAAAATAGGTATTTCGGAGTCGGAGCCACACAGTTTGGTGGAGCAGATACGGGAAAATATAAAATCACTTAGGCCTGCACCGGAGTCGCACGGAAACTCACGCTCATGTTTTGTACATCCACAGTTAACTAAAGTCGATTACGTATTTGTCAGAGACAGTACATAAGCCATTGAAGGCTCCTTATGATGGACCATACCGCGTTTTACAAAGGAGTTCAAAAGTTTATGAGTATGTCATCCGGTTGCCAGGACGGAAAGCTAGTATATCTATAGACAAACTAAAACCAGCATATGTCTTGAGCGATACAACGCCAGATAGTAACGCTAGTACAGAAAGTTCACATAGACAAATAAAAGATAAAACGGGAATCGAACCGAACATTGACATTCCAATTCCTATCACTACTCGCACTACACGCTCTGGCCGAGTAGTAAAACCGCCAGTAAGTTTTTTATTATAGTATGTAATCCAATGCCAGCGAAACTCATGCTAAGCTACGCGACTACCAAACAGTACCGACTGTTGACAAATAGAGAGCACTGAATGGGACGTCTGAGCATCGCTGGTGCGATCTAATAATGAATAGACATAAACATTCAAATTGCTCTGCTACGTATATTTATGTGTATACCACATATCTTCCTTTTTATAATATTAATTAGTTTTTAAGTGCAATTACATTATTTTGCATGTAGACAATAATTAAGTCGTAAAGTACAATTTACAATATTTAGCACTTATAAATTAATTGCGTTTTAGACACAAATTGCTATGTTTATAATGTATGAAAACATTCGGTTAGTTTAAAGTAGATATAATAACCTTATTTTGGTTATAGAACATTTTAATTCACACAAACAACAGATACAAACTTACAGATATAATATGGTTTTAGCAACACAGTGTTTTATTTAAAGTCTTACGAAGCATCACTTCTTGATCAATAATCCTACGGCCTCTAAGGCCTACAGGTTTTTTTTTTCATTTTTCGAAGCTTTTAGACGACCATTTTTTTATTTAAACTAGTTGAGGCCGGTATTTCCTTTCTGACTACTCTGAGAAGAAAAACCGAAACAAACTCAGAGGTCACAGTCACTTTTAAAGTCCATATTGATTAATAAATTGGTCAAATCATATGAGAATTGAGAACCACGTTGGGTCGTAGGTTAATATCTGAGGTAGTCTTCATTCGCTATTTATCATTCCAGGCTGCTTTTCGTATTGACTGATGACTGACTCGTTCAAAATGCCTGTTTTTTTTCTTTTTTACAAAAGCCATTATTGAAAAATAACTATGCGTCGTATGATACAGCATGTATTGGATAACATATATCAGCCGTTCTTAAATGTTATTTTTATAACTAATAACAGAATTATCTGCCGTTGTTAGATGTTATACTTTTACGATTTACGGCTTTTGAAATATATTTCATTACATTAAACACAATAATATATGTTACACAATAGTGTAACATATATTATTGTGTTTTGTCTAGAAATTTCACAATTTCGATATTGTGCAAAATTTTTAGATTTAACATTAGTAGTCCTTATGACTACAAAACATATTCTAGGCCTAAGGAATCAGTTTCAGAATCCTTTTTTTTTTCTGAAAGAATAACGTCTCGTTTTTAATCTGACAATACACTGTTAAACTTTAGTTTCCAAAGGAATGAAATTAATTATTTCTGTTTGTCGAACTGAATAAGTACAGTCACTAAAGTAACAGAATTGGTGTCAGCAATTACTTGGATGCAAAACAACTTTTGAATATTTTAGTTTCAAAACTATAGATTGATTTTATAGTTGTGACATTAAGGATCCACATTCAAACAAAATTGATCCAGAAAAATAGATTACTTTAATATTTTCCAATTACTTACCCATTTGTGTTTAACCGTCGAAGTCAAATATATTTATTCAACTAGGCCAAAAACCGGCAATTTTGAAAGTCATACACAAATTCCAAAATTCCACAAATTCCATTTTCAAAACGTCCATAATCGCAAAGACAAAACCTTCGGTTTCCCCGAAATGGTCACCAAATCGCAGCCAGGCCACGGACGCTAAAAGATCTACATCGGGCCCATGTAGGATCCGGTAGAAGCGTCCGTGAAGCTCCTTGCTCTGCCATACCTCCCTGCGGTCATTAGTATCTAATACTATAGGTTTGCGCCAGTTCTCGTTAGCCAAGGAGAGCGGGGTAAGGCCCTTGTCCACCGCTACCACATCTCGATGCATACCCACGTAAGCGGCCTGGAAGTATTCCCTAAGACTGCATACCTCGCGGTTGTGTAGGGTCTTAGCGTTTAAAAAGCCACGACCCCCGCACTTCCGAGTCTCATAACCGATGAACGTGGGTGATGCATACGATTTGCGGTAAGCAGCGTGCGGACCCTCCTATCCAGGGCGTCAAGTTCAGTCTGAGTCCATTTGAGTATTCCGAAAGAATACATCAATACCGGCATGACCCAGCCGTTGAAGGCGCGCACCTTATTACCGCCCGATAAAAGACTATTTAGTACTCTTTTCAGGCGGCCAAAGAAGCGCTCCTTCAACGACTGTTTCACGTCAGTAGCATTGATGCCTAGTGCTTCCGACATACCCAAATACTTGTAAGTTTCGGTTGAGGAAAGGGATCGAAGGTGTATGGAATCCGAGAGTTGTATTCTCACGGATTCCATAATCTCCCCTCGCTTTAAATGCATGATTGCACATTTGTCCACACCAAATTCCATACGGATGGTGTAACTGAAGGTTTCTGTTACCTTCAGTAGCTTCATCAGTTGCAAGTTGTTGGGGGAAAAGAGCTTCAGATCATCCATGTAAAGGAGGTGTGATATGACCTGACCACCTCTCCTCAACGGATAGCCCAGACCTGAACCCCCAGCAGTGTACTGAGAGGGTTCAGGGCTAAACAAAACCACAGAGGACTCAGACTGTCGCCCTGAAATATTCCGCGCTCGATCCTTATAGGTTCGCTGTTTTCCAGAATCTGTCGGCATCCTGGATAGTGAAGGACCGTCCTCCACTGCCCCATACATGACGTCAGGAAGGCGCGCAGAGTTGCATCAATTTTATACAACTCCAGCACCCTCATGAGCCATGTATGTGGCACTGAGTCATAGGCCTTCTTGTAATCTATCCAACATGTCGCTAGATCCTTGCGGGAACGGCGAACCTGTTGGCTAATGGCAATGTCTATGAGGAGCAGCTCCTTAGTACCGCGGGACCCGTTCCTACATCCATTCTGAGAGGCAGACATTATGGCGTTATTGTCAATATGTTGATTAATTTTCGCTCTCAGAATGGATGTAAGAACTTTATAGACCGTCGGTAAGCACGTTATCGGTCTATAATTTTTAGGATCCGCAGAACTACCTGACTGGGGCAGCCATCCTGACTCTAAGGCAGACTGGAACTGAGTTGCTAAACAAGCGTGCGACCTTTGGAACCATTTAATCCAAAAGTTGTGCAGTCCGTCCGGCCCTGGAGATTTCCAGTTAGGCAACGGACGGACTGCACGAGCCACATCTTGGGGGCTGATGGTAATTGCCTCCATTTGTGGTATCGGATCGCACGCTCGTTCGACTTCCCGAGTCCAGTCACCGTCGGTGTGACTGACAGGCACCGATCAGATATCGCGCCAGAACGAAAACATGGCGTCATTATCCGGTAGGCGCGTATCAGTCACACCTTGGTTGGGTTGCTCCCAAGCCCTATAAACCCGCCTTTCGTTGCTCTGGAATGTGCGATTCTGAGTGTATCGCTCCACTCGCCGCTTGTACCGACGAATACGGGTTGCCCATGCATAGATCTTCTGCTTCAGGAAGTCGATACGCTCTATGACGCGGGACATATAATCTCGAGAACTGATATCAGTCCCCGAGAACGCCCGCCTCACAAAGCGCATCACTCTAGGGCGAGTGTTGCCCTCCCTGAAGCAGATAAGCTTGCCGATGAGTGCTCTAGCCTCACCGATACGACGCTCAATCCTGCACTGCCAAGCTGGTATAGCTGGTCGTGTAGCTCTGTCAGTTTTGGGAAACTTGACGTTAGCTACACGACATGCTGCTGCAGCCGCACAGTACAAGATCGAGTGGGTGTCGGCAAGGTCTTTGCTGCTATCAAAAACATTTGATAGCTGCGAATCTAGAGCACGCACCAGCGCCCTATTTTTCTTATGCATGGGCAAACGAGGTAGTCGAGGTCTAAGCTCAGGCGGTGTGGAGCGATACTCGCTGAATGCACATTCCAAAGCGCTCCTCAAACGTGCATTGCATTGGGTACTCACAGATATAGCCCCGTCGTCGTCATCCTCGCCATCGGTCGGGTCGCGGTGAAACACTGGGTTGCAGTTGCACCGCGGCCGGTGGCAAGGCAAGTGAGACACGGCTACTCTGTGATTCCTCACGCAGTCTATCAAGTACGGCGTCATCCAGCAGACGGTTACGTTGGATGACCCGCACCTGATCCGATAGACGTTGGGCCAACACGTTGACAGCTGGCTCAAGCACCTGAAACAGAGAGAGCATCCGACCACGGTACGCAGTCAGGTTAATTCCCCCCTCTGTAGCCCGAAAGTATGCGCGCATAACGTTTTCATTGTTCGATTGCGTCCATCGCATGCGCTGCGCACTTCCACCGGGAGCGGGGACCCTGTCAGAGGCCGATGTTGATTTTGTCGGGTCATATTGCAACTATTGTAGTTTTACATTATCTTTTTTTTGTCTTTGTTTTAGTGTGTTTAGTCATTTTTCTATTGTATTATTCTATATTAATATTGTATTAGTTTAAATTGGAAATTTTATGTGTCACCAATGATATTCAAATAAACAGATTCGTTATACACTCACAAAACGGAGGTCGAGTTATCGAGCGTACAGAGCAGTCGTGTCGCAAATAATTTTAAAACTTATTAAATTCTCATCAACCCATTCTAAACCTTAAGTGATCGAAATATAACGTATTTTTGCATAATTAACTTCGACTGAGTTATAGCTAAATTCTTCTACGTGTCAAGCCTAGTGTGGAAGCAACGAGATATCGCCGCTCTCTTCACTTTTTGTATTCTTCATACTTGCACTGCGCGTATGATCCACGTGAGTACCTACTGAACACAGCTATACAATGAATCAATCAATATGGCAACGGCGAAAGAGTAGGAGGTTCTCAACCAAATTTATCTGAAGTACATACTGATACCACTCCACAGATTACTTATCGTAATTATAAACGAAAGTTAACCGATGATGATGACTTGATAAAAACCGAGCTGTCTGAATTGCGAAAGCAAATGTCCGAAATGATGTTGCTTTTAAAGACCTCTAAAAATGACCAAGCAGAAAATAACAATAAGCTGCGTCAAGATGTTACTGCCATGAGGAATGAAGTGGGCAACATTAGTAAAACCATTGAAAACCTAATCATGGAAAATGCAAATATTAAATCTAAACTTTATGACATAACAACTGTTTCTGAAAACACAGAAAAAAAAGTTATGCTTTTAGAGGCCGAAGTTATGTTCAGACCAAGCACCTACGACCTTTGAAGAGTTTATCAATGAAACTCAAGAACGAAATATGCGAGCTAAAAATGTTATAGTTTCTGGCATACCTGAACCTAAGAACAAAACTACAACCGAACGCCAAGAATACGAAAAGGCAGAAGTTACCAGAATAATTAAACTTGCATACAATGACTGTCCCCCACATGAGAAAATTATGCGTCTTGGTAAATATAAGCCCGAGCATTCCCGCTCAATTAAAGTATGTTTTTCATCTGAGGTAACAGCGAAAACTATATTGCGCAACAGGAATAACCTGGACACCGAGAACATAAAAATTTATGCCGACCAAACGCCATATCAACGTAAATATTTGCAAAATCTGAAAGACGAGCTGCAAAAACGCACAGCTGCCGGGGAAGATCACCTTATCATCAAGTATATTAAAGGAGTACCTAAAATTATCTCGATCATTGAACAAAAACCTATGTCAACAACTTCAAAAAACTACCTTACTGCTCAGAGAGAATAACATACCAAATTGCGAATAATTATACTGATATAGTCGTTACAAAAAAGTCACTTAAATGTTTCTATGCCAATGCTCGTAGTATAGTTAAACCAGGTAAATTCGATGAGCTGAAATGTGTAATCGCATCTTTACAAGCCAACCACGCACATTATTGTACTTTCTGAGACATGGATCAAAAGTGATGATGAGGCAAGAAGATTTCAAATCCCATGCTACACTCACTACTATAATTTTAGACAAAATAAAAGGGGAGGCGGGGTCTCAATATTTGTTCATAACAATCTAAAACACCATCTTATGGAAGAAAATTGTGTAGACAATACTCATTATCTCTGGATCTATGTAAAAAAGTTCTCCTTGAGCGTTGGTGCTATATATAAACCAGACAAAAGCAATATGAACAACTTCCTTGAGATTTATTCGCAACAATTACAGAAGAAGAAGAGAGCAATAGTATTTGGCGATTTTAACATAGACTTGCTAAACGCAGATCAAGCAACTCGTAACTACAGGAACACACTGAAAGAAAGTAACTACAAAATTTTAAACAAAATAGACCGTAAATATTGTACCCGAGAAACTACCTCAACCAAAAGCCATTCTAGATCATGTCTCATCCAACCTGCAAGAAAATAACTTTCATATCGTCATGATTGAATCTGCGATGTCCGACCATAAGCAAATATTTTTAGAAATCAAACAGTCCTCCCCCCCTTGTGAAAGTGGAATATATGGCATTGGATTACCAAAAACTGTGCAGGTGTTTTGAAGACATTATAAAAAATACAAACGATAAAGAACCCTTATACGAGAGATTGGCTAACAAACTTCAATCCTGTTTAACTAAGAGTAAAATTTCTAAAATCAAAGTTTTGAACCTTCCACGACAAGATTGGATAAAAAAAGAAGTTATTCATGATATTAACAATCGAAACTTACTATGGCAAAAATATAAATCAAACACCTCAGACACGACATTAAAAACAGAATTTGTGAAGACAAAAGCTAGAGTAGCGTACAACATACAAAAAACGAAAAATACGTATTACTATAAATGTTTTAAGGACAGTATGACAAAACCCCGAAAAATGTGGAAATTAATAAACGATCTTTCCAAAAATAAAATTAGAGAAAGGACTGGGCCAGAAAAACTCGAGACTGAGAATGGTCCTATTACAGATCAAAAGGAAATATGCGAAAGGTTCAACGCTTACTTTTCAACTATTGGGTCATCACTAGCAAATCTCATCACTGATAAATTAAACGGAAACCTAACTCAAGAACCTGCAACAAGTGATTCAACGGAACTAAATTGTATAATACCAGCAAACACGGATGAAGTTATAAAAATTATTGACGATTTAGACCCAAATACTAGTTCTGGCATTGATGGTATAAGTACAAAATCTTTAAAATGTGTAAAAAAAATAATCGCTAATGAACTTACAGCATGTTTGAATCTTTGTTTAGATCGAGGTATTTTTCCCGAGGACTTAAAAATTGCTAAAGTTATCCCTATTTACAAATCTGGAAGTAAGTCCGATCCTTGTAACTACCGTCCTATATCCGTCCTTCCTGTTATCTCAAAAATTTTCGAGAAAATCCTTTATAACCGTTTGGAATCATTTCTTAAATCAAAAAACTTTTTATATCTAAAACAATATGGCTTTCGACCTCACTCGAATACTCTCTCGGCAACTATTGATCTTATAACTAAAATAAAAAACAAAATCGATCAAAAGCAAACAGCTTTAGGTGTTTTTATCGACCTCAAAAAAGCTTTTGATACAATTAGTCCCGATCTGTTAATACAAAAACTGTCCCACGTCGGTATCACAGGTAAAGCACTACAGATTTTAAGTCATACCTGCAAAATCGTAAGCAAATTGTCAAAATAGGTCAATATCAAAGTAATTCACATTCTGTCACTTTCGGTGTACCTCAAGGATCAATATTGGGACCACTGTTGTTCCTAATTTATATTAATAACATATCCCAGATTGGCCTTAAAGGAGACATCTCGCTTTACGCAGATGATACAAGTCTTTTCTACTTTGGCCATTCTATCGAAGCTATGATACCTTATATCCAAAACGATCTTAATACACTTAATGACTGGTTCCAATCTAACCTCCTCACCATTAATACTACAAAAACAATTTTTTTTGTTATTGCCCCCAAAAATAAAAAAATAAGCGATAATATACAACTTAAAATAAATGATCAATTAATCAAAAGGAAAACTAAAGAGAAGTATTTAGGTTTAATTTTGGATAACTACTTGAGTTGGAAGCCTCACATAGAGAAAATAAGATGTAAACTCTTATCACTTACAGGAGCTCTTCACAATATAGACAAATGTCTTCCTCGGAAAGTTCGACACATAATTTATAATTCTTTAGTTAAACCACATATAGACTACCTAATAGAAATCTGGGGTACTGCAGCTAAATCTAATCTAGAAATATTACAAACAGCACAAAACAGATTAATCAAAATATTATTTAATTACAAATTTCGAACGTCAACTCAGAAAATATATGGAGATACAAAAATAATGAATATATCCCAAACATATATGTACTATACATGTATATTAATACGCAAAATATTACATAAAGATATTCACACAACACTAAGTTTCACAAAAAAACATCAAGTCCAAAAAATTAAACTACGCAACTCCAATTACTTAGTAAGACGTCCTCCCAGAACAGTTAATTACGGAAAAAGAAATATTGAATTTGAAGGTGTTAACATGTACAATAAAATACCCATGGAAATAAAAGAAGCAAAAAGTATGCCTTCTTTTAAAAATAAACTTAAATCATATATAATGTGTCAATAACAAAAAAACAAAATAAAACATAAGAAAAAAAAATAATTATTAGTCAGTACGCCATGTATGCCACATCTATTAATTCATCCACTTTTACTTTAGATCCGTGTTTGCTCGGTTGGTGATGAGTTGATATTTACTTATTTTTGTATATTTTTTTTTTATCACTACCCTCTTATTTATTATTATACAATTACTTGTAGCGTACTTTTTGTGCGCTCATAAACATTTAACATACTATGTAAATTTAGTTTCTCAGTAAGTGAATTATTGTAAATTCTTAATGAGGAATAATAAAGTTCTTAAACCACAAAACAATTGAAAAAAGTGTTCCACACACACTTTTCATTCATTTGACATTTCAATACAAGTCGAAAGGGATGGCTTGATAAAACCAACAAGAAAAAAAGAGACAGCTAGTGTTTGTCACTTGCGTGTGAATGTAAACAAACATTATTCTGACCACCAATGTTGTTATCTTTTTCTAACCTCCAAATATCAGAATAATAGGAAAAAAAAAATGTGTAAATTGAGGCGTATTGCGTACTTACATATGGTATGAGATCCCTTTTGTTTTATGTACTTTGGTATCATAATTGGTACAATTTCTAAATAAACACGCTGGCATTTTTTTATTTTGTTTTTGTTTCAACAAAGCGTATCGCTCTTCGCCATGCGTGACATAAACTAAAGACTAAGTTCACAATTGTGACCTATTCGAGTCTTCACGTGCACGTTCATGCGTACGCTCCTAACATATCTGTTTATTTCAATATCATTGTGTCACCTTGACACGTCAGGCCACAGATTATTATAATTATTATTGTGTTATTGCTCATGTGACATTATTGATCTTTTTATATGCATTATTGAATTTTACTATTGACATTTAATTTTTAACTTGACTGGAATGATTTTAAAATGGAAATTGGATTATTGTTATAATATTTTTTCATTTTTTTTCTTGGATATGTGGCATTATTTATTTACTATTGAATTTTAGTTTTGTCATTGAATTTTACTTATTTTGACTTGAATGATTTGGAATTTGGTTTATTTTGCAGTAAAATTATTTTGTGTGCCTTCCCTTACTTGGATAAATTGTCAAATAGACAAAATAATCACATTCACATGCTTAATAAGCATCTGCACTTTCTTGTGAGTCACTATAGTGATAAACTGGTTTTTTTTTACATCAACATTTTTGTTGGTAAATTAAAGTCGACGGGCGATACTTTGTATCTGCCTCTTAGGGTAAGACATCAAATAGCTCGGCTATTATCTTATACAATAAACTCAGACATAAGTAGTATGTCGAAGTATCCAGTTATTATTGATATTAGTAATAGTACTTATTTAAAGGTGGTCAATACCTTGCATAACGTTAGCAAAAATGCTATTAATATTTGTTCTTTAAACTAGTTAATAGGAAAAGGGAGGGTACCAATAACGGAATAGTTAAGAGTATATTCACCATCAAAAAGGTACTTTCTTGCTCGCAAAAAAATAATTTCAAAAAAAGGTCTGAGCAGAATTCTTTAAACAAAGCCCAAATTGCGGCCAAAAAACTGGGCATCCTAAATAGGGTGAAGCGATACTTTTCGTCTGGACAGCTTTTAACCCTGTACAAAGCGCAAGTCCGATCCTGCATGGAGTATTGCAGCCACCTTTGGGATGGCTCAGCAAAGTATCAGCTTGCCGCGCTTGACTCGGTGGAACGCAGAGCCAAGAGGCTCATCGGCGACATTGAACTGGTGGATACCAAGCTTCACAGCTTGGCTCATCGCCGCAAGGTTGCCTGCTTGTCGGTCTTCTACAGACTGTATTTCGCTAAGTGTGCTCAAGAACTCCACGATCTCATCCCCCTTCTACTATCGGACATCTAGACGCACTGCAAGTTACCATCCTTACACTTGTTGCCATTCCACCAATTCGCACCAAGCGCTTCCAAACATCCTTCATAATGCGCACAGCAAATGAATGGAACTCACTACCTGCGTCTGTGTTTCCGAACGCATTCAACCCGAAACTCTTCAAAGTTAAAGTAAACAGGCTTCTTCTGGGTAAGCTCACTTCATCGTCGACTTTGTCTCTGTCACCTATGACTTAGACTAGAGTCAAGAGCAAACCAATTTAAAAAAACAAAAAAAAAACTTCATGGAAACAGATTCATCCGAGTCGGGAGGTGAGAGTTCGAAGGACTGTATACTATTAAAGGTCAGTCAGTTCAAAATGTAAAAGATGGTCCATATTATTGTAAACTTATTGTTGAGAATCAAACTGTGTTATTTGAAATCGACACGGGTAGCAAGATATCGGCGGTATCTAAATCATTTTACGATCAACATCTTTCTACTTTACCGATTGAAAACGATAACATGAAATTACAATCATATACAGGTGACGCAATAATACCGATAGGACGGGTCTCTGTGCAAGTCAGTTGTGCAGGCGCAGAGGTCGCCATATTGCCATTGTTTATTATTGAGATAGATAGATCTGATTATGGAACTCCTATAGTGCCAATTATTAAGCCGGACGGTTTTATTCGTTTATGCAAAGATTATAAAGTGACCGTGAATAAATTATTAAAAGATTTTCATTTTCGATTGCCGAAAATCGAAGAGTTGTTTGCAACGCTAAGTGGTGGGGAGCGATATAGTAAATTAGATTTTTAAAATGCATTTTTGCAACTTGAGTTGTCTGACAGTTCACAATCGCTTACAGCGATTAGTACGCATGTAGGGAAATTTGTATATCGCAGGGCTCCTTTCGGACTTAGTGTCTACCAGAAAAATTCCAAAAAAATGTTTTTGATACGTTAAATGGTCTAGAATTTGTGGTAGCTTTTATTGATAACATTTGTGTGAGTGGCAGAAACAAATCTCATCATTTGGAAAACTTAAGCGGAACTCACTAGATTAAGAGAAGCCGAATAAAGTTTTCTAAATGCGAATTTTTAAAAGATGAGGTTTGTTACTTGGGTTATAGAATTAGCAAACACGGTCTTTATACAGATACTTCAAAAGTAAATGCCATAACGAAAATGCCTATCCCCGAAAACGTGACACAGCTAAAAGCTTTATTGGGTTTCATTAATTACTATGCACGGTTTATACCCAATCTCAGTATGATTTTACATCCACTTCACGCTCTTTTAAAATAGGGAGTTAAATGGGCGTGGTCGGAGAACTGTAATGCCGCTTTTGAGGAGATCAAGGTGAGATTGACAAGTGACCCGGTGCTGGCTCACTACTCACCAGCGCTGCCGCTGCTGCTGGCCGTGGACAGCAGCGCATACGGCCTGGGCGCCGTGCTGGCGCAACGCCACACCGACGGCGGTGAGCGCCTCATGTGCTGCGCCTCGCGCACGCTTAACGACGCCGAGCGTCGCTACAGCCAGGTAGGCAAGGAGGCGCTGGCCATTGTATACGGAGTCACGAGGCATCACCAATATCTCTTTGGTAGGCATTTCACATTACGGAGCGATCATAAAGCTTTAAGCTATATATTCGGGCTTAAAAAGGGCATACCACAAACGGCAGCCAGCCGCCTACAGAGAATCTCTGTAGGCGGCTGGCTGCTCTGTCAGAGATACGCTGTGCGCCTGGCGGCCTATGATTTTAACATCGTGTTTGTAAAATGAATAGCAATGCAGATGGGTTATCACGATTACCTATAGCGAAAACCAAGGTGGAGGACCAAGACGACGCGATATATCTACATTTTGTCGAGGACAGTTTCTCTCTTACTCACAAAGATGTAGCACAGGCGACTACAAAAGATAAAATTGTATGTAAAGTGCACGGCTACATAATGAGTGGATGGCCTCTCATAGGCGATTCGGAAGAAGAGAAGGCATATTTTCATCGTCGTGAAAACTTACATATAGATCACGGGTGTATAGTTTGGGGATACAGGATAGTGGTGCCGGAGCAGCTGCGGGCGCAGATCTTAGAGGAAGTGCACGCGGGGCACGTAGGAGTCGTGCGCATGAAGAGCATCGCGCGCAGCTACGTGTGGTGGCCGCGCCTGGACGCCGACATCTAGGCGCGCGGCGCCTCCTGCGCCGCCTGTCGGGCGCAGCTGGACGCACCGCCACGACACACTCCTGTACCGTACGTATGGCCTTCGGAACCTTGAACGAGACTTCATGTAGATTTTTTACAGTACCAAGGTAAATATTACTTCTTGATACTTGACTCGCACTCTAAGTGGATCGAAGTTTTTCTGATGGCGAGCGGTACATCGGCTAATTTAGTATCATACAGACTGAGAGAATGCTTCAGCCGATTTGGGCTGCCAAAGTGCTTGGTGAGTGACGGGGGTCCGCCGTTTCGATCAGAGGAGTTTGAGTTGTTTTTAACCTGCAACAGAATTAAACACATTCTAATAGCCCCTTACCATCCATCGAGCAACGGCGCCGCCGGAACGCCGTCATAACTGTCAAGAAAGTAATTAAAAAAGCGGCTTCTGAAGGTGAGAATATCGAGCGAGCAATAAACAGTTTTCTTTTAGTGTATAGAAACAGTACACACACAAGCACACAGCGCGAGCCAGCAGTGGCGCTGCTGGGACGGAGGCTGCGCATGCGCTTGGACTTGCTACGCAGCAACACTGCGGATGCGATCGAGGTGACGCAGACCAAGCAGATTGAACATGCTCAAGGTACAAACAAAGAGGTCCAGCTTGGAGACCGAGTGCTGTTTCGAGATTACTCGAGAAACAACACCAAGTGGGTAGAAGGAGAGGTCTCAGATCGCACCGGAGCAGTGACATACAAGGTAAAATCGGACCATGGGGAACACCGAAAACATATAGATCAAATTATGCCACTACGAAGACACACAAGTTACTCTAATCCTATTATCTCTGATACTGAGAATCAAACAGTAAACACTGAAAAAGAAATATGGGAGTCAGCACCTAATTCATCACTACAGACTTCACATGACTCGCCCGTCATGCATGAGAATGACACTCAAAGCGATTACGAGGCTGAACTGTCTACTACCGGGGATTGGGTAAGTAATAGACAAAGGAACAAAAACGTTATAAATATTGACTAATCTATGTTTTAAGCAGATATGACTGCTGAGTGCGAATAGTAGGTATAAAAGCCGTGTTGGTAGTAATATAGGTATATGTTAAATATCTATTTGTAAATAGCTACCTATAAGTGTTTGTTTATTAAAGAAGTAATATGTATACCTACCAATATTATACTATTACGAGGAAGAAACACTTACGAGCCAGTGCGCCAAAGAATATCTGCATCCAAGTGTATATCTCTCTGAGCCAATCTGTCCTGCAATATTGTGTTGGTGTCTGGGGTGGCGCCGCCAAGACGTGCATGCTGTCCTCAAGGTGCTCCTCGGAAAACCGCGGCGTTTTTCTACTAATGAGCTATACAGGGAGGCTGGGGTACTTCGCGTACGACAACTCTTTATCCTGGGATCACTTTTAAAACTTGTGAAAGAAAGGGTAGTTCGCTCTAGCTGCAGTAACAGAGGCAGGAGACTGCCTGATAGAATCTCCCTCCCAAAAATCAAAACTCTCTTTGCAGCCCGGCTTTCATCGTACTTACCCATAAGAGTGTTCAATGCGGTAAGTAAATCTTTTACTATACCGACCGAGTACCCCGAGGCCAAAACTAAACTAAAAGGTTGGTTGTTGGACCGAAGTTACGAGGAAACGGAATGTTTACTTTGCTGCACAAGTTAATACCCACACACACTCGGATAAAACACATACCCTCACTTACACTTCACACTTCCTCACCTTAACTGTTTTTCTGCACTGCCCTTATTAATATGTTTCTCTATTTTGTCCATTTTGTGTTTATTATCTTTATAATTTTTTGTAATTAATTGCCACGTAGCACTAGCAGGACTGTATACCTACATAAAAACTAAGTGAAATGTTTGGGTCACCAAGACACAGGCTGTGCCTAGTTTGGGACCCGTTGCCGTAGCCGAGATATCTTATATAATTTATATTACGAAAAATCTTTGACATCCGATCAAGTTTTTCACACTTATGTTAGAAACTATTCCAAAATATTCAAAAGAGTCTGCGCTCAAGCAAAATCTCAAATAATAATAAACAAAATTGGTGTTTCTAATAATAAAATAAAAACTGTGTGGCAATTAATTAATAAAGAAACTGGAAAGATACAACAACGCGATCAGAATGAGTTGTCTTTGAAAATAACTAATCAAACCATTTCTGATAGGCAAGAAGTCGCTGAGACATTAGAAAATTTATTTACCAACATTCCGTTAGTGGTTACGAAGTCTCTTCCTTCCTCTTCTAAATTAGCTGAAGCTCTTCTTAAAGAAAACTTTACTAAAGACATACCAATCTTTAAATTTAAACCAATATGTATTGATTCAATTAAAAACGCGTTCAAAAGTCTCAATATAAAAAATACTGAAGAATTGTGGGGGATATCCGTTAGGGTTCTTGGAGATATTATTGACTCAATTGCTCCTGTCCTAACAGGCATATTCAATCAATGTTTGGACAGCGGCACTTTTCCTGACTTAATGAAACACAGTAAAGTAGTACCAATTTTCAAATCAGGCTGTAAGAGTGATCCTTCTAATTATAGACCTATATCCGTGCTTCCAGCATTGAGTAAAATCTTTGAAAAAATCATGCTGGAACAGATGTTGTCTCACTTCAATTCAAATGGGATACTGCATAGTCAACAGTTTGGTTTCACGAAAGGTAGGTCGACAACGGACGCGGGAGTAAAACTCATCAGCCACATCTTGGAGGCTTGGGAGAGGTCCCAGGATGCCATTGGCATTTTCTGTGATCTCTCAAAAGCTTTCGACTGCGTCGACCACAACACACTGATCTGTAAATAACGCCACTACGGAATTCGTGGAAAATCTGCTGATCTCGTGCTTTCCTATTTATCAAATAGACAGCAAAAAGTAAATGTTAATGGGGCGACGTCCTCCGGGTCTCTAGTCAAGATGAGCGTGCCCCAAGGTTCAATTCTCGGCCCTTTCTTTTTTCTTGTTTACATTAATGATCTCCCTTTTATGATGGCCAAATTATCGGATATAATTCTATTTGCTGATGATACTTCGCTAATTTTTTAAATAGATAGGCAAGATACGGATGTCATAAATGTCAACGAAAGTCTAATTGTTCTCTCAAGATGGTTCGCAGCTAACAATCTTTTACTGAATGCGAAAAAAACAAAATGTCTAAAGTTCTCTTTACCAAATGTACCACAACATGACCTAAACTTAAACCTTGACGGCAAAAATCTTGAAGTTATAACGGAAACTGTATTCTTAGGGATTACTATCGATTCAAAATTGCAGTGGGGCGCGCACATTAGAACTCTTTCGGGTAGGTTAAGTTCGGCTGCATATGCAGTAAGGAAAATAAGGCAGCTAACCGATGTAGCTACAGCTAGGTTAGTATACTATGCTTATTTCCACAGTATTATGTCTTATGGCATTCTGCTGTGTCTGTGTGAATGGGTCCTCGCGAGTCCCTCAGAGAAAAATTTAAAGAGATCGATATACTGACTCTACCTTCACTTTATATTTTGGAATGTATTTTGTATGTCCGTAAAAATTGGGGGCTTTTCAAAACTAGAAGCGACTTCCATAATTTAAATACACGCAGTAAGCACGAAATTGTAATACCCAAATTCAGATTAACGAAAACTAGCAATTCTTTTCTTATAAACAGTATACGCTTTTATAACAAGTTGCCAAAGTCAGTTATAGAACTGACCGATGGAAGGTTCAAAAACTACATCAAACGTATCCTTGTTAAAAAAGCATATTATAAAATCAAGGACTACGTTGAAGATAAAAACATTTGGCCTTAGCTCCTTCTACGCATGCAGCTTCCCTGATAACTTGTAAACGGCACAAATATGTGGATGTCTCTAACTATTCTCAATCTCATTTTTTTTTCCTTCTTTTAATTAGACTTTTTACAATGGTTTTCAATCATCTTTATAGCCCTTTGCTAAGAATAGTTACAGCACTGATAACAAAATTTGTGCAACATGTTAAATTTAGTCTTGTTATACTTATTTTTATTATTTTTTACCTTTGTATAGATTCTTTTACCGATGGTTTTGTGAATGTGTGAACATTGTAGGCCTTCTAGATGCTAGTTAACATTTGTTAACTTTTTTATATAATCTTTTTCTTTTTTTTTAGTTTCTTACGACTTATTGTCATAATTCGAGCCTACGTTGTCCCCCTATATCTAAGTACTAATGCTGTAACATGGAAATATTGTAAAACCAAACCATTTTTAAAAGAGTAACCATAGAGTTTCTTGCCGGTTCTTCTCCATAGGAAACGACCAACCCGAACCGTGCACATTTTGCCGACGTTTTATAAGTGCCCATGTAGGCCTATGTGAAATAAAAAAATTGATTTTGATTTTGTTGGTAAATTGGTATGGTCATTGTTACCTTTAATTTCTTACCACACTGTGTATTGCCATTATGTTATAACTGTGCACGTTAAATAAATGAATTTGAATGTGGAATTCCTCATGGATGTCCTCAGCCCTTGGGGAAAGCTGAGAAGTCTGTCAGGCTCCTACTGACTAAAACCACATGGTGTTCTTTAGGCCGTAGTTCCTCTTGAGAGGCGAGCGTAGAACACAGCACGTCGCCTTCTCGGGCCTCTCTCAGGTGACAGACTCCCCAAATCGATAGATTATATATGGTGGTGATAACCCGCAGGCATCATCTTGTCCTTGCTCCATGCCACCTTATGTGATGTTGCGCCACACGTCTTTAGTCAATTCCGTCCTGGCAATCTCCAATCATACGAAGGATGTTTTTCTGAAACACAAAATTTCCAAACAGTATTCGCTCGTCCAATCTTTCAATATGTTTCCTCATTTGAAACAATCAAACATGATCATTTAAATCTCTCTGTTCACTATTGTAAAGAACGTGTAATTATAATTCCAATTTAAAGAAAATAACAACTTAATCATCGGTTTGGTACCTAAAAGCACTTAATCTTCGTGATTACAAAATCGAAGTACCACTGATAGTTATTAATGTCATATTAAATGAAACAAAAGAAACAAGACACCCGGAATCTTACTCAATTTCTTTAGCCATCACATAGCTCTCCGAGCTATCTCATAGCTCTCTTAGCAAACAAAATTGTTCTACTCGCACATCCCCCACAATGTCGAGTCAACTTAACTCTCTGAACTTAGAACCTGTTCCACAGTGACATTTAGCCTATCTTATGAAACGTCAATTAGTCATCTACTTCAACTACTATCTTAATTGGTACTTGAGCTTTGTGTATCTTACTAACACGATCTACGCATAGTAATCAAAATTATAATACCAAAATTATTTCAATTTTCGTAATCAGGGCTTGAGGATTCGAACGTCATCAACATTACAAGATCATTGCGTATGCTGACGACACCGCAGTCATAGTTCACGGACCAACTTGGGATGGCGTTAAGCGCTATGCAGAAGCGGCAATGTCAACTTTAATGAAATGGCTCAACCATACCAGCTACTAATAAACATAGTTAAGAATAACAATTGAATAATGTGAATTTTAAATTAATTAACTTTTGAATGATCATAATTGACTGCATAGTAATGAATATTCTGGACATTATTTAATTTATTTTGACTATAATATACTTAATTATACTATAATATCTTTAAATCAATTATTATTTATTTGTTTTGTATTTGCAATTAAATTTAAAATTACTGAATGTAAAATGCAATTAAATGTACCTACAAATTTTGTACGCCATTATTGGCAAAACATGGACGCTCACAACATTTATTAATTCAATACCATGCATGTCTGATTAGTCATGTAAACGCATGTTTGACAAATAAAGTTTTTCTTTCTTTCTTTCTTTCATAACTTGCTTACCCTAAACTGCGACAAAACATCGTACATTTCCTTCGCTATCCGGCGTAACAACCTGCCCGACAAATCCTTCTCCATTATAGCGCACACCTGCTCCAAACAATCCACACAATGCTCATGTTCGACGCTTGTCAAAACTGATAATGTGAAATACCTGGGTGTCCAAATAGACGGAGGATTACGATGGGACATACATGTTGACGCCACTACCACTAGATGTTTAAAACTTTTGCATATTTTCAAATCCCTTAGAGACTCGGCTGCGCCTGATACCCTGAAGATGGTCTACTTTGCATTATGCCAATCCGTCATTGGATATTGCATTCCATGGGGTGGCGCAAACAAAACCAGTCATCTGAGGATTGAAAGAGCGCAGAGAGCCATATTGAAGGTGATGTCGCGCAAACCTTATCGCTACCCCACTACACAATTATACGCTGATTCTAAAGTACCTACAGTGCGTCAGCTTTTTGTACTGCAGTCTACTGTTAGAAAACACGCTAGCGTTCCCCCAACTGACCCTAAAAAAAGGAAGAAACTACCCCTAAGTACCCCTCACAAAACCGCCTTCGCTCAACATCAATACTACATTGAGTACATATATATACAAACAAGTTCACAAAAACCTAAACGTTGTCGATCTAAAAAAAATATGAAATAAAATCAAAATTAACGGAATGGCTACTAGAACAGGACTATCTACAAACAGAATCCTTACTTAAGTACGTCTCCTAAATACCTACATATCCCCAATCACACAATATAATATACCAACACACACACACACGCACCTACACACACACACACTCACGCGCACACACACGCAAACAGACACACACATCACGTATAAATTTAAACTACTACTTAAGGGGCTGAATACTCAAAATGGGCTTTCTTTTAAACATTTTTTAGCCAAATCTATTGAAGATGTGGCAGCAGAAAAAAGATATGTTAATCTTGATCATATTTCCGAAAACTTTGTTGTGGCCGAAACACGTTTACGCACAAAAACCTCGATACAATTTAATGGCAAAGTAACCTCTTACCGTGATCTTCAAAAGATTTTTCCGGTAATACTGACCAGCGTACATTTGTACAATTAACACCAATAACGTATCATAAAAGGACGCAAAACTTCATTGTCTTATATATTGAAGTTTCATTCATTATTTTTAAGTAATTCATATTATTATGTTTTGTAAAAAAGTCTATACAAATTCCATCGTGCTTCTCTTTCCATCCAGTGCAATTCGACAGAGACCGCTTTGCGGCGTTGCTAGGTGGACGTATGTCGCTTTTTTCCGCAAAAAGCAAAAATAATATTCAATTTATTTCTCGTCAATTCAATCTGTCAAATAAATATCAGGTATAATGCAGCCAGATCATGTAGCCTGGTGGCTTTAATTGAAACTAACGAAATCACAAGTAATATTGTCAAAGTCTGTATTATTTTTATTTTTGGCACTACCGCTGTCACTGGCATCTATATTTTTGTTGTATTATAAACGACTCACTTCGTTTAGTTTACTTACTAAGTCCATAACTAAAAAGTATTTGAACCTCTTTGAAAATACAACAAATGATATCTCAATTTGAATTAAACAATATTTAAAATATAGGTAAGGTCGAATACTATTTTAACCTTCTTCGTTCATGTGAAAACAATAGAAGCAAAAAACACAGAACATGGAATGGTCGTACCAACCACGCTGGCAGTGTCTCGAAATGACAGAACTAATAAAATTCTTCGTATCCATTTGTTTCAATCTTTGTTTCTTTCTAACATACGGCACCTAGAACTGACCAAAAAATTTCAAATTCGAATTTGACATTTTTCGTCGTTTCAACCAAAAATCGTCCACATGTGGACATAAAGCACACCAAGAATCATCACATTGATCAGTCCTGTATTTCTCGCAATTAACTATCCCAATTGCAATAACGGGCTACAATAATAGTTAGTTAGTCTATTAATATTGTTAAGCTAATTATTAATTGATCTTATCATTTTGCCAAATCGGCACTGACAATTCTTATTTATTAACAAAAAATCCGGCCCGGCCCGCGGATCGCCCTGGAGAGTAAACTCAAAGACTTACACTTGGGGATTGCCAGAGATTTACGCAGCATTCTGGATGTAAAAAGAACAGACCGAATACGGAACACGCTGTGTTCCCAAACGGGCAAAAAACGGAACCCTTATGGATTCTTCATGTCTGTCTGTCTGTCTGTCCATCCGTATGTCACAGCCACTTTTTTCCGAAACTATAAGAACTATGCTGTTGAAAGTTGGTAAGTAGGTGTAATAATAATAATTCTGTGAACCGCATTAAGATTTTCAAACAAAAATAGAAAAAAACTGAAACTCATTTTTTTTTTCATCCTACCTGTACATGTGGGGTATCTATGGATAGGTCTTCAAAAAAGATATTAAGGTTTCTAATATATTTTTTTCTAAACTGAATAGTTTGCGTGAGAGACACTTCCAAAGTGGTAAAATGTGTACCCCCCCTGAAACTTCTAAAATAAGATAATGATAAAACTAAAAAAATATATGATGTACATTACCATGTAAACTTCCACCGAAAATTGGTTTGAACGACATCAAGTAAGCAGTTTTTTTTAAATACGTCATAAATCGTAAACCACAATTTAACAAGTACGGAACCCTTCGTGCGCGAGTCCGACTCGCACTTAGCCGGTTTTTTTATGGCATTCGTTGTGCCTGGCGCATATAAACATTTTCTTTCTTTCTATGTTATCTTTAAACACCTACACTGTACCAATACTTATAGCAAATAAATGATTGATTGATTGATATATAACAAACAATAGCAACAAATAGTTTCAGCCGTTCTCTAGTGAGACGCTTACAATCACATACAGCATTTTTAGGGTTCCGTCTATCTCCCTGTCTGTCTGTCCGTCTGTCACGAGGCTGTATCTCATGAACCGTGATAGCAAGGAAATTTTTTTTTTTACAGATGGTGTATTTCTGTTGCCGCTATAACAACAAATACTAAAAACAGAACAAAATCAATATTTAAGTGGGGCTCCCATACAACATACGTGTTCTTTTCCGTTTTTTTGCGATAATGGTGCGGAACCTTTGTGCGCGAGTACAACTCGCACTTGGCCGGTTTTTTGTATTTATATAGATAGATAAAGTTTACATGACCGTGTTTTTTGCGCCCTGTCTATTTGTTTTTTAACTCTAATATACAGAAAAGCGGCACCACGTGACCTCACCACAGAGGGCTGATGTATATCAAAACCCAGTACGTGCTTTGTAATTATTATATTCCAGGAGAGCGGAAAGTCATCTTGTATTAGTAACTAAATGATATATTAAGATTTCAAGAGAATACTAAACAAGGAATATGAACCTACTAATTGTACAAATGATATTAATAATGTCATACATTCTATTGCATATTTTAAACATGCCTAAAAAAGACAATTCCAAACCTAGTAAATTTTGGATATTTAATGTGACTTTCCTATTGTAAATAATGATAAAATTGATTACTGAAAGCACCAAATCTCAATTCAAATTTAAAGTTTCCAGTTTAATATTGCACAGTCCATTTCAGTATAGTATAAATCATTAAAATAATATAAATAAAATTATCTAGCTATTAAACCAATATAAAAAAATGTAACGTACTGTGTTCTTATATGTGGCAGTCGCATAGAAGCAGACATAATTATAATATTCATTCAATTTGCACGGCAAAGACTCGTATGACACTAGCCAGATTACCTATTTTAGTGATCTTTATTTTCGTAGCAATAAGGTTGCATTCATAGGCAAAATAACAGTGAACGATCTGATGTCAGATGCTAGCCAGTTTGAAATAAGAACTTGCGCGGTTATATTTTTGTAAAAAAACCATCGGAAGAGTCCGTTTATGATATGGGCCTCTGTGGTCGGCCTTGTGTATTTAATTTTCAAAGACTTTTCGCTCCAATTTAAGTTTCCCCTAAACTATCGATGACAGTGGGCGTGGCATAGAACCTCAGATGTCGATTGTCAACTGTTTGTCCTCAGCCCCTTAAATTAGCTTTGTATTCATAATCGCTCAGGTAGATCGACACAGTCTACTATTATACTTGTAGCATCACATTTTACGCTGAATCACTGTCTCTCAAGATACAGGTTACCTACCTAGTTTGAGAGGCAGGGTTTTCCATATTGTGTACAGATTTCAGTTCCTATATTGTATTACATTGTGTTACATTGTGGGTCGGGCACATACCTGTAGTACGGCACCTCCGACGCCAAAGGGTGTATTTCAGAGCAAGTTGCTGATGGATAATCCTGGCTACAAGGTTGTGCCTATGCAAGTACTCTTCGTTAGCTAGACGAGAACAACCAGAGATAATGTGGCGGCTCGATTCACCCGGACGGTGACATGCCCGACAGATGTCAACCGTGCCATCCTTTACAATAAATCTCCGGTAGTTATTCGTTATGATAACTTCGTCCATAATTGCACAGACGAAACCTTCGGTTTCCCCAAAGAGGTCACCGATTCGCAGCCAGGCTACGGACGCTGATTAATCTACATCGGACCCATGTAGGGCCCGGAAAAAGCGTCCGTGAAGCTCCTTACTCTGCCATAACTCCTTGCGGTCGTTAGTGTCAAGCACTACAGGCTTGCGCCAGTTCTCATTCGCCAAGGAGAGCGGGGTGAGTCCCTTGTCCACTGCTACTTCTTTTCGTTGAATACCCACGTCGGTGTTTAGAAAATATTCTCTGAGATTGCATATCTCGCGGTTGTGGAGGTTTTTGGCAATTAAAAAGCCTCGGCCTCCACACTTCCGCGGGATATACAATCTCATGACTGACGATCGTGGGTGATGCATTCGATATGTAGTCAGCAGTGTACGGACCCGCCTATCCAGGGCGTCAAGTTCCGTTTGAGTCCATTTGAGTATGCCCAAGGAGTACATCAGCACCGGCATGACCCAATCGTTGAAGGCGCGCACCTTGTTTCCGCCCGAAAGAAGGCTATTGAATACCTTCTTCAGGCGGCCAAAGAAGCGTTCCCTCAACGATTGCTTCATGTCATTAGTACTGATACCTAACGCTTCCGACATACCCAAATACTTATAGGTTTCGTTTGGAGAGAGGGATCTCAGGTTTATGGAATCCGCAAGTTGAATTCCTACGGATGCCACAATCTCACCTCGCCTTACATGCATGACCGCACATTTGTCCACACCAAACTCCATCCTGATGGCGCTACTAAAAGTTTCAGTTACCTTTAGTAGCTCCATCAGCCGAAGATTGCTGGGGGCAAAAAGCTTCAAGTCATCCATGTAAAGGAGGTGAGATATAACCTGACCACCTCTCTTCAACCGATAGCCTAGCCCTGAATTCTCCAGCATCATGCTTAGAGGATTCAAGGCTAGGCAAAACCAAAGTGGACTCAAACTATCGTCCTGGAATATACCTCGCTCGATCCTTACAGGTTCGCTATTCCTCTGGATATTTCGACATCCTGGATAGCAAAGGACTGTGCTCCATTGCCTCATACACGACATCAGGAAGGTGCGTAGAGTTGTATCTATTTTATACAATTCTAGCACCCTCATGAGCCATGTATGCTGCACCGAATCATAGGCCTTTTTATAATCTATCCAACATGTCGACAGATCCTTTCGGGAACGCCGCACCTGTTGGCAAATGGCCATATCAATAAGGAGTAGTTCCTTAGTACCGCGGGACCCGTTCTTACATCCATTCTGAGAGACCGACATGATGGAGTTATTGTCAACGTGTTTATTAATTTTTACTCTCAAAAGATGAAGAACCTTATAGACCGTTGGTAAACATGTAATTGGTCTATAATTTTTGGGTTCCGCGGTGCTACCAGACTTGTGGAGCTTGGGTAGCGAACCAGACTCTAAGGCTGCCTGGTACTGCGATGCCAAACGAGCGTGCGACCTTTGTAGCCACTTGATCCAAAAGTTGTGCAGTCCGTCCGGTCCTGGAGATTTCCAGTTCGGCAACGGATGGACTGCACGGGCTACATCTTGGGGGCTGATCGTGACAGCCCCCATTTCTTGTATTGGATCACACGCTCGTTCGACCTCCCGAGTACATTCACCTTCGGTGTGACTGACAGGCACCGACCAGATGCTGCGCCAGAATGAACACATAGCGTCATCATCCGGCAGGCGCGTATCAGTCACACCTTGGTCGGGTCGCTCCCAAGCCCGATAAACCCACCTTTCATTACTTTGGAATGTGCGATTCTGTACCTACGAATACGGTTTGCCCATGCATACACTTTTTGCTTCAGAAAGTCGATGCGCTCTGTGACATGGGATATATAGTCTCGGGGGCTGACATCAGTCCCCGAAAACGCCCGTCTCACAAAGCGCATCACTCTTGGGCGACTATTGCCCTCCCTGAAACAAAATAGTTTGCCGATGAGTGCTCTGGGCCCACCAATACGACGTTCGATCCTGCACTGCCAAGCCGGTACGGCTGGTTTCGGTTGTGTAGCTCTGTCATCTGCAAATTTGACATGAGCTACACGACATGCCGCTACAGCCGCGCAGTACATAATCGAATGTGTATCAGTGAGGTCTTCGCAGTCATCAAAATAGTTTGACAACTGCGAATCCAGAACAGCCACCAGCGCCCTATTTTTGATATGCATGGACGAAGGACGAGGTAATCGTGGCCTAAGTTCGGGTGGCATGTAGCGATAATCCCGAATAGCACACTCCAAAGCACTCCTCAATTCCTCATTGCACTGGGTACTTACGTTTGTAACCCTGTCACTACTCTCCACGTCAGCGTTGAAACTATACCGCCAATTGGAAACTCAATAACTACTTGCTTTTTACTAAGTGTGTCTTAATTACCTAGTGATAGTGCTAGGTATATCCACTACCAATTCAGTAATTAAACATGAACACTCTTATAACTCGAAATAGCATCTCTTCACTAGAGAACATTCGACCTCACTATCGAAATAAAATGGAAGCGACACACCGAGGATTCCATTCCAAAGCTTGCGAGCTTATGACCCCACAAACTGTTGTCACACAACTGCTAGCCTGCCGTTCCTCTTAACCTCTCAGGTATTGACACGGCAGCCTTCGCATGCAGCATCCAACGACGCAACTGCCTACAGCAGAGGCTCCACTGCTACACAATATGGAATCTGAAACATGAAAATTACTGCGAGAGTAAATGTTCACACAGTAATCTTAACCATAAACGACTTTGATTGAAATTATCTGGTGCAGTGGTGTAAACCGGCACGGCAAAATGGGGTATTATGGACACCGAATGTGAGTCTCTCCAATCATGAACCACACATTACAGTATCCCAAGTGCCCAGGTAGGTATATAAGCTTTAGAGAATACAATGAATGCCAAAGCATTTTAGGTTGCAATTAACGAAGCCTGGTAGGGTTTACCTCCTTTTAGATAGTTTGGCCCTCCAACCACAAAAGAAGAATACTATGCTTCTTCTTAAACTTAGGTAACTCTCACAATATAAAACTATCACACTATTATTATTATTCCTTTATTGATTTACAATCTTATTTGATACATTTTTATATAAATTAAAAAAGAAAACTTAAAAATCATTTAAAAATATTAAAAATAGAGGCCCACCGGTATCGGGAACAGGGTCCAAGCTACCAATGGTTAGGGCTTCAGAGACAGGAACCTCCTCACAATACGAGCCGTATCAAGGCCTTCTGTATCAGGCCCTTGATCCAACCGCGTAATGACAGCCTCGACAGATGGTCATCGAGGCTATTGGCCATCAGGCCGTTGGCCGTAACGACAATCGGCACAATGATCGCCGAGTCCGAGTCGGTTATTATTATTTATTTATTTAATACATAAAGAAAAACAACACATTACATGGCATATTTATGAAGCAAGGCAGTTGTTTCTCTTCTCTCTGTCTCAGTCTAAAACTGTCTAGCAAACTTTAGCCTTAACGCAAGTAGTTTGTATTTCGATGTCCCAATTACGGCAAGCAATAAAAGTTTTCTACGGGACGCTACGTGACGACGATACGAGACGTTACGTGTGACGAATGGACAACATAGAACCGTTGGTGATACCAGGATTAGATTTTAGGGAGTTTTATAATTTTACCAAAAGTACCAACATAATTTAAGTTTGATGGCTCAAACAAAGTCGAAAAATTTAGGTAAATGGCCTCCAGCCGTAACTAACAAACATTTTTTATTTCAGTTTTAGGTTTCAGTAATTTTTTTGCACTTTTAGGTACTTCTACATAGCCACTATCGACCGTACTGTCAACAGCAACCTTTAGACATGTGCCTACAGATTGCTATAATTTCAAGGTAATCCTTCATATCTTCATGTGTTACAGACAGTGAACAGTATTAGTGCTTTCAGGCAATGAGCTGATAAACTTCCAGATCAAATAGGTCATTACAGTACACTTTGTGAACTCAAGTGACGTGATCTGTCATAGTTGTACTACTACTAATCCATAAATCTGCCTGTACGCTGGTATGCAGTTCACATGTAATCTTGCTCTACATTCTCCACCTACTTACCTTAATGAAGTCTATTCATGAGATTCTATTCTTCTCGGGAGCATAGAACTCTCTTGGATGGACTATAATTAAAAGTATGCAGCATAAACCCCTTGTGCAATATGAAGCCTAATAATAATAATACGCCAATCACCGATGAGCCAACCACTGTACTACCAAGTTAAAAATTATTGTCAGCTTTCCGGGCTCCTAAACTAGGTACGCAGACCTGTATCTTAGGAGTCGGACATTTTGCAGCTTCAATTTATGTAATACAATACAACCGTAACTTTACTGATTGTTTACAGTTGTTGTTAACACAGCAAATGAAGTGAAAGATTGTGGTTGTGTATCTAAGAGTGTGTGTATGAGTGTAGTTTGTGTGTGAGTGTGTGTATGTGAAGTGTAAGTGTTTGATAAGCTTTCTCTCAAGGTTGGTATGACAAAGTTATGATTCTATAGTCAATATATTTTCTGTTTCATCATAAGTTAAGGTTAAAATCCATTTTTTTAATTTACTTTTAATTTCACGTAAGTTATATCTGTACAGCGGAATAGTTTTATTTATTTTATTATACATGCGTGAACTTTGAGCCAACAATTGTCGACTGTTGTAAATGAAAAACGACAGGGTCTTGTTTACGAAGGACATACAGTTGCCCTACTGTGAGAACTTCGGCCTCAAAATACAACTGATCGGTAGGGTAGTCTCTAGGTTTAAAAAGCATCACTTTAAGAACCACTCGTTGTGCACGTTCTGCAGAGATCATTGCGGTTTTTTAAGTACCTCCCCACACCGGGATGCAGTACATAATGATAGATTGACAAAGGCTGAGGTACACAAGAGTCAGAGTTTCAGAGTTGGCGGAGTGCCTGAGTTCTTTAAATTATATATTAATCTTCTAATTCTAGTGCAGAGTGCCTCTGTATGCGCGTGGCAACTTATAGTTTCGTCAATTATCACTTCCAGGTACTTAATATTGGGGACTGTGCTGAGAGCGAGACAGTTACAACCTACTGACTTATGAGGGGGACAAGTGTGAGCTTTAATTATATGAGAGTAAGAGGATGGGCTTATTGAGTGTGGGCCAAAGAATCTGATTATTTTCGTCTTATCTAAATTCAACGTCAGCAAGTTAGTTGACAACCATTCCATTATTAATCGAAGTGAGAATTCTGCTCTATCTCTGGCTTGCTCCCAGTTTTTATCAAACACTAGAAGTGCCGTATCATTTGCATCAGAGAAAATTTCGCAATTTGGGATGGAGAGCTTGCATAGGTCATTGATGTATATTAGAAAAAGTGTCGGTCCTAATATACTACCTTGTGGGATGCCATAGGTGAGCTTTTCATATGAACTAGTGACTGAATCAATGAGAACACACTGAGATCTATCACAGAGGTAGTCTTTAAATAGTTTGACAGTTAGTCCACGCACTCCCAAGCTTTCCATTTTCGAAATAAGGCGAGGGACAGAGACAGTATCAAAAGCCTTGGTCAAGTCTAAGAAGATGCCATAGTAGTTCATTTTATTATCTAGTTGGCTTAGCAGACTGTTGGTAAAGTCAGCAACGGCATCCTCCGTACAGATTCCAGATCTGAAGCCGTACTGGTTTTGAGCTATTAATTTATGCTTTTCAAGAAAGCTGACTAAGCAATTGTTGTGTCGAGGGGCATACTGTCTTGTGCGTTTACAGACCACCAGCATCAAACTTGTCATTGTTTTTGATAACAATGGAAGAATTATTAAGTAAACTTTTCAGAGATAATAAATTAGTTTTTGTTTGTGGTGACTTAAATATAGATCTGTTAGTCAACTCGCCTGAAAAATGTAAGCTCATTTCATTATTTAAATCATTTAACCTAACATATTTATTTAATGAACCAACAAGAATAACAGCAACTTCAGCTTCTTGCATAGATAATGTATTCACTAATTGTAAAGTAAAAGATTCGTTTTTAATTAGTGGCGTTAAGTCAGACCATACTGGTCAACTAGTATCTTTTGAGTCAGATAAAAAAAATAACCTAGCTAAATCAATTCGATTAAGACCACTTACTAAAAATAAATTAATCTCTTTTAATAATAATGTTTTAAGCAACCTTTGTAACGCCAGTTTTGATTCAAACGATCCCAATATAAATTACGGCAAGTTGTTTTCAACAGTTTGCCAAGAATTCAATAAAACGTGTCCTGTAAAAACAGTAAAAGTCAACAATTCCAAATCGAAATTTAGTGAATGGGCCACTGTGGGCATAAGAAAAAGCCGAGACATCTTATATAATTTATATTACGAAAAATCTTTGACTTCCGATCAAGTTTTTCACACTTATGTTAGAAACTATTCCAAAATATTCAAAAGAGTCTGCGCTCAAGCAAAATCTCAAATAATAATAAACAAAATTGGTGTTTCTAATAATAAAATAAAAACTGTGTGGCAATTAATTAATAAAGAAACTGGAAAGATACAACAACGCGATCAGAATGAGTTGTCTTTGAAAATAACTAATCAAACCATTTCTGATAGGCAAGAAGTCGCTGAGACATTAGAAAATTTCTTTACCAACATTCCGTTAGAGGTTACGAAGTCTCTTCCTTCCTCTTCTAAATTAGCTGAAGCTCTTCTTAAAGAAAACTTTACTAAAGACATACCAATCTTTAAATTTAAACCAATATGTATTGATTCAATTAAAAACGCGTTCAAAAGTCTCAATATAAAAAATACTGAAGAATTGTGGGGGATATCCGTTAGGGTTCTTGGAGATATTATTGACTCAATTGCTCCTGTCCTAACAGGCATATTCAATCAATGTTTGGACAGCGGCACTTTTCCTGACTTAATGAAACACAGTAAAGTAGTACCAATTTTCAAATCAGGCTGTAAGAGTGATCCTTCTAATTATAGACCTATATCCGTGCTTCCAGCATTGAGTAAAATCTTTGAAAAAATCATGCTGGAACAGATGTTGTCTCACTTCAATTCAAATGGGATACTGCATAGTCAACAGTTTGGTTTCACGAAAGGTAGGTCGACAACGGACGCGGGAGTAAAACTCATCAGCCACATCTTGGAGGCTTGGGAGAGGTCCCAGGATGCCATTGGCATTTTCTGTGATCTCTCAAAAGCTTTCGACTGCGTCGACCACAACACACTGATCTGTAAATTACACCACTACGGAATTCGTGGAAAATCTGCTGATCTCGTGCTTTCCTATTTATCAAACAGACAGCAAAAAGTAAATGTTAATGGGGCGACGTCCTCCGGGTCTCTAGTCAAGATGGGCGTGCCCCAAGGTTCAATTCTCGGCCCTTTCCTTTTTCTTGTTTACATTAATGATCTCCCTTTTATGATGGCCAAATTTTCGGATATAATTCTATTTGCTGATGATACTTCGCTAATTTTTAAAATAGATAGGCAAGATACGGATGTCATAAATGTCAACGAAAGTCTAATTGTTCTCTCAAAATGGTTCGCAGCTAACAATCTTTTACTGAATGCGAAAAAAACAAAATGTCTAAAGTTCTCTTTACCAAATGTACCACAACATGACCTAAACTTAAATCTTGACGGCAAAAATCTTGAAGTTATAACGGAAACTGTATTCTTAGGGATTACTATCGATTCAAAATTGCAGTGGGGCGCGCACATTAGAACTCTTTCGGGTAGGTTAAGTTCGGCTGCATATGCAGTAAGGAAAATAAGGCAGCTAACCGATGTAGCTACAGCTAGGTTAGTATACTATGCTTATTTCCACAGTATTATGTCTTATGGCATTCTGCTGTGGGGATCAGCAGCAGACGTTGACTCAATTTTCATCCTACAAAAGAGGGCAATCCGCGCAATCTATAAAATGGGTCCTCGCGAGTCCCTCAGAGAAAAATTTAAAGAGATCGATATACTGACTCTACCTTCACTTTATATTTTGGAATGTATTTTGTATGTCCGTAAAAATCGGGGGCTTTTCAAAACTAGAAGCGACTTCCATAATTTAAATACTCGCAGTAAGCACGAAATTGTAATACCCAACTTCAGATTAACGAAAACTAGCAAGTCTTTTCTTATAAACAGTATACGCTTTTATAACAAGTTGCCAAAGTCAGTTATAGAACTGACCGATGGAAGGTTCAAAAACTACATCAAACGTATCCTTGTTAAAAAAGCATATTATAAAATCAAGGACTACGTTGAAGATAAAAACATTTGGCCTTAGCTCCTTCTGCGCATGCAGGTTCCCTGGTAACTTGTAAACGGCACAAATATGTGGATGTCTCTAACTATTCTCAATCTCATTTTTTCTTTCCTTCTTTTAATTAGACTTTTTAAAATGGTTTTCAATCATCTTTAAAGCCCTTTGCTAAGAATAGTTACAGCACTGATAACAAAATTTGTGCAACATGTTAAATTTAGTCTTGTTATACTTATTTTTATTATTTTTTATCTTTGTATAGATTCTTTTACCGATTGTTTTGTGAATGTGTGAACATTTTAGGCCTTCTAGATGCTAGTTAACATTTGTTAACTTTTTTATATAATCTTTTTCTTTTTTTTTAGTTTCTTACGACTTATTGTCATAATTCGGGCCTACGTTGTCCCCCCATATCTAAGTACTAATGCTGTAACATGTAAATATTGTAAAACCAAACCATTTTTAAAAGAGTAACCATGGAGTTTCTTGCCGGTTCTTCTCCATAGGAAACGACCAACCCGAACCGTGCTCATTTTGTCGACGTTTTATAAGTGCCCATGTAGGCCTATGTGAAATAAAAAAATTGATTTTGATTTTTGATTTTGATTTTGTTCAGAATTCTCTCCAATATTTTTGAAAGCGTAGTCAAAATAGAAATAGGTCTGTAGTTTGTGACTCTGTCTCTGGCCCCGCTTTTATATATAGGATGCACGACGGCTTTCTTAAAAGCTTCAGGGAAGATACCAGAATCAATTTACAAATATGAGTAACTACGGGGATTAAAGTAGTTCGTGAATTCTTGATAACTCTAGCTGGAATATTATCCCAACCTGTAGCGCAGGCAATACGGAGGTCATGGATAATTTTACTTACTTGTTCCTCATCCACAGGAAGAGTTACACAGATTACAAGAGAGTTTGATAATTGACTGGGTGTTTGACACTACAAAACCTATCAAAATATTTCATTTGGAATTATCATATTATGTGTTCCGTTTGACGTCCGAAATCCATTTATGAGAGGACATCGTCTTTTTCCCCGCCAAATCGTTAGATGATGCTACTTCCGTCACGTGAGTCAACTACAGCGCCGCCTGGGCCGCTCCTGGAACTAACTAAACAGCACACAGCAAGCCGCCATTCCTTTGACATTGTTGCGTTGTTCTTCGTACCGCGCATAAGTCGTTAGAGTTTAAATACAGAAAACTTAACATACCCCCATTTATTTTAGTATCTGTAAAATCGGTTTAACTTTCGAGAATAAAGTAGAAAGTTACTAATTATTATTTTATTCCGTTACGTAAAAAGTGCGTGTTATTTAAAAATGGACAATAACGATAAAACTACCGAGCCGAGCGTTGATAATCTCGCGGACGTTTTTAGCGATCGTGATTCCGCTCGGTTAAGTAAAATTGATAACGCACGTGAGCCGTCCAGGAAGCCAAGGTCATCAGCATCGAGTTCAAGTTCGAGCGAAGATGAACCGCCTCCAAAACGACGGCGCCGGACTAGATCACACGAGTCATCGCGGGAGATGGAGCAAAGGTTTGAAATATTGTCGCAGCAGTTGGTGAGTCATGTTAATAATTTATTTTGTGCTAATTACGCTGCAATGCAGCCAACTGCTTCTTGTTCGACTGCGGAGCCTGCTTTGGTGCCAGTTAATGAACCGTCAGACGATCCGTTCTTACGATAGTTAGTCGGAATAAATGACATTGCCGAACTAAACGTATCCGTTAGAGAACCTTCCGTACCTAAAGCTAATCCCGATCGTGTCGCTAAGTTATCTTCGATGCAAAGATTTGACTCTTCAGACTGGAACTCTGTGCGTTACAATGAGGTTCAAAATAAATATGTTGCTATTCCGGCGTTTTCTGAGCTGAAAGTTAACGAGGAAATGAGGCGTTTTGAGGTTCCTTCTGCGCCATTTCGATGGTGTCAGATGGAATGCGGCTTTGCTGCCTTATCGAATGCTTTTTTAGCTCAAAATGAGTCTGTGAATGTAGCCTTGCGAAATATAATTGATTGGTCTGCAAAGCCTGATGCACAGCTTACATCAACTACGATTTACAATAAATTAAAAGAGTTATTCGGAAACGAGTCAACAAAACGAGAGTACAAAACTATTTCTGAAGACATTTTACAAATAATTTTGCGGTAAACGCGCAGAGGTTATAGAACTACGGCGCAAGGCACTCCCTAAAGATTTTAAAGGGAAATATAGCTTTCAAATATGTCATTACATAAAAACAAATTGCGGCGTGGAACAATTATTATATGGATTAGAGGATAAACTAAGAGAATTAACCTGTCAGGATTAGTGTCATCTTAATTGGAGGTGAAGATTTCAAGACCACATGCGACTACACTAATCTGGTAAAACTAATACGGGATAAAGTAATGCCTATTAAGCATACAAATATAATAATTTGCTTACCGACTTTTAAAAATCATTATCATAAAGAGATGTATAACCGGCGAATAGAAGCATTTAATAATATAATTTATAATGACAATTTAACTCATAATTATATCTATTTAATTTACTCAAACTTAAACCTGACTTATGACTTCACATCTTATACTAAACATGGAAATGTAAATATTAGAGGTATATCTAGTATATTTGATCAAATACAGCAACTAATATTAGAAATTGACACATATTCTGAATATTCAAATCCCGATTTTGAGGCAGTTGAACAACACAGTCAGCTTTTTCGAGATTAGTAGCCGTTCAAACACCCAGCCAAGGGTGTTTGAACGGCTTGGCTATATTTGAGGATAGTCACTCACCTGTCACTATTTTTCACCAAAACTTATGCGGAATAAATAATAAGAAGGATGAACTCGAAATGTATGTAACTGAATTACCAAACGAAATAAGCTTTATTTGTATAAGTGAACATTTTTTAAACCAAACAATGGTATCACAATTTGATTTGCCCAATTATATCGTAAGCTCTTGCAACACAAGTTTAACTAAAACAAGAGGTGGTACTTTAGTATTAACACATAAAAATAGACAAGTTGAGGACTTGGACATTTGTAAAAAGCTGTATAAAACTGGTAGCTTTAAGGTATGTGGAGTAAGGGACATCGAGACAAACTCTTACATAATCTGTTGCTATAGAACACCTGTTAATAAAAACCTTGACGATTTTCTAGATAGATTGGAACAATTATTGCAGTACTTTTTTAATAAAATGTGCTTTATCTGCGGCGATTTCAATATTGACTTGTCAAAACAGGACAATAAAAGAAGTTCGTTTACATCTCTGTTGAAATGCTATAATTTTAGATATTTGTTTGACTCAATTACATTTGTGCGTAATAACTCCGAGTCGTGTATAGACAATATATTGACCAACACCTGTGATAGAAATATCGGCAGTACAGACATTGACCACAATCGATTAGCGGATGGACATGCAGCTCTCTTCTGTACAGCATATTTAGAAAAAGTTAATACACAATGCGTTGGTTTTAAATACATAGAGAGAATATTATATAATGAGAAGAATAATAAAGCATTCAGACAGAAACTTCTGAAACAGGACTGGAATTTAGGTACAAACACGTTTATACGAAAAATCAAAGAACTACATTGTGGTACGTTTAAAAAAAAAAATGACATAAAAAGAACTGGCTGATCTAAATGGCTTACGAGAGGAATAAGGATATCTAGCAAAATGAAAAGATTACTAAATTCCATAAATAAAGCTAATAGTGACAAATCGTTATTAAAATTTGAACAGTATCTTAGAATTTATAAAAAGGTGATTAGGAATGCTAAAAGAAAGGAAGTGACTAATCAAATAAATAAAGCAACTAACTCTAGCAAAGAAATTTAGAAAATAGTTAATAAAACTCGGCAAAAGATTTACAATAATTTCGAAAATGATAATATAGTACTTAAAAATAATAATAAAATAATTTGTAACCCTATAGACATTGCTAAGATTTTTGCGGAAAATTTTGACAACAGTAAAGGTGTAAACACTGGTATTCCAGAACTGGCTAAGAAACATCTAATTGAAAATACTGACAGAGTTGATAAATCTATGGCTTTTAACCCCGTCATGCCGATAGAGATTTATAAAATGGTAAAGGGTATGGATAGCAAAAAGTCATTTGGACACGATGAAATACCGCTGAGCGTAATCAAAGATAATATAGATATACTGGCATACCCAATATCTGAAATAATAAATAACTGTGTCAATGAGGGCGTTTTTCCTGACCAATTTAAGTTAGCTAGAATTCTACCACTATTTAAGAAAGGTGCTAAGACAGATCCAAGCAATTACAGGCCCATTTCATTGTTGCCGGTTCTATGCAAACTTTTTGAAAAAGTGATCAATCAGTTTGGATACCAAAAAAGTAAAGGGACACTGGGTGCTATAGACTCGTTAGTTAATAACGTAGTGAATGAACTGAACAATAAATTTGAAGTTGCTGGCTTATTCCTTGACTTAAGTTCTGCGTTTGATACTGTAGATCATTGCATTCTAATGGATAAGTTAGAGCATTATGGTATAAGAGAAAATGTTTTAAAACATTTTAGTTCTTATTTGACCAACAGGAAACAGTACGTCGAAATTAAATCACTTCTCGAAGGTGTGGAAGAAATTCATAAATCCAAATTATTTACTGTAACTAGAGGTGTTCCGCAGGGTTCGATGTTGGGCCCTTTTTTATTTATAATATTTCTTAACGATCTAACTGAATACATTAAAAACATTTTACCAGATGCTGACTTGATAATATTTGCTGACGATATGAGTGCTGTTATAGCTTCTGATAACATGGAGACCTTAAAGTGTAAATTAAATGTATTAATAGCTGCTTGTGAAAGTTGGTTTTCTATGAATAATCTTAAATTGAATGTAAGTAAGACAAAGTGTATGATATTTAGATCTACAGTTAGGAACAAAGCTTTAATAAACGTAGAATCCTTTGGCAGGAAAATTTATACAGTAGAAAGCCTAAAATTTTTGGGGGTGCAAATAGATTCTTTGCTTAATTGGAAACCGGAATTAGATTCAATTACAAATACAATAAGCAGTTCGTGTTATGCGATCAGATCACTGAGGGATATTTTGTCTATTGCCCAACTTCGTACTGTCTATTTTGCTCTAGTTGAATCTAGACTTAGATACAGCATTACATTTTGGGGAAATAGCTATTAATATAATACTAAGGCAGCCTTTACTATACAAAAGCGAGCATTAAGAACCATGCTTCGTTTAAAACAGACAGACTCGTGTAAGGAGTATTTTAGTAAACATAGAATTTTAACGGTACCGTGTCTTTATATTTTAGTTCTCCTTACTCATTTAAACAAAAACTTAAACGAGTTTGAAACAGACGATGAAAGAAAAACTAGAGTAGATACTCGCAGAAAAGACCTTCCTACTATTCTGCAGGCAAAGCTTAATGTTGTCAAACACTCGTCACGCGTGCAGTCTGTCAATCTGTTTAGCAAATTACCAGCGGAATTAAAGAATATTCAGAATGCGAACATGTTTAAATGTAAACTTAGGGCTTTGTTAATTTATAAAGCCTATTATAGCATTGACGAATTTTGTAATGACAAAGACCTTAAAACTAGTTTTTTTAGATCTCTTTTGACTTTGTTTTAAGTATTTTTTTTTGTTTTGTTTTGTACTTAATATTTGACATTGAATGTATTTTTGTAGATTTTTGCAAGGGACTTTGCTCTGTATCAATATGAATATTAATGTTTGTAAGGTTAGTATATTTTTATTTATTTTTTTGATTTGGATATATGTTCTAACTTCGATGATGGGTGAGGAACGAGGTTGCTTGTGTTGTATTTTTTCTTATGTTGCTTATTTTTATGTACCTACTGTGCTAATATTTCGACACAAATGTAATTTTTGCTATGAAATAAATAACTAAACTAAACTATATACGCGATGATATTGCAAAAAATACCGCCTTCAGTGGAATACATGTTCAACCCTCAAAGTTTATCGGCTTATATACAAAAAATAGGCGGGATCGATAAATTGGTTAAGGATACAGCGCCTCCGCCTAGTTCTAAAATTTTCGTTCGTTCCAAATCGCCGATACGACCAAAGTCAGCGGTCGCTTCAACTTCCCGTGAAAAACCCTTTCGTTTACAACAAAACAAATCGCATCACGGGAAGAACAAAAGACGAAATTATGATGATCAAAAGAAATGGGGGGGGGCGAAAGGGTGAGGTTAACAGGAGCGGGCGCAAATGACTCAGGTTCACGGGAGGTTGTCTGATGCATTACCGAAAAATGTGGGCCCAATTCGGGCCACCCAAAATGATTCTCAAATTAATTTCTGCTGCTCGCATTCCATTCACTCAGACACCTCCGCTTGTTTTGCCGACGTTGGAGGTCATGGAGAATTTTCAAACTCCACGCTCTGCAGCGATGTCGTTGGAAATTCAAGCCATGATACATAGTCGGATCCTCGAGCCCGCACCTTTAACTCCTTCCTTCATATCCCCACTTTTCATTTTAACAAAAAACAGTGGAAAACATCGGGTTATTTTCAACTTCAAGGCACTAAATCGATTTGTGCAACCAAAAAGTTTTCACCTTTTCCATCATCAGCAAATGCCCATTTTTTACAAGCGGGCGACTGGATGGTCAAGCTCGATCTAACCCAAGCCTATTACCATTTGCGAATATCTCAAAAACATCGTTGTTTTCTTCGCATGAGCTACGAAGGTCGACTGCTACAAATGTCATGTCTTCCCTTTGGTCTGGCCGCGGCGCCAAAAATGTTTGCATCAGTCACGAATTGGACTGCCGAAGTGTTACGCAGCAAAGGCCTTCGCCTGGTCCTTTATTTAGACAATTATTTGAAAGTCCACCAAAGCAGAGAGTCATGTCCAGTTAGCATTAGAATTCCTCACGACCCTAGGTTGGAATATCAATATGGAAAAGTCTATACTGATCCTGGACAAGGTGTATAAAATTCCTGGGAATTGTCTGGGACACACAATCCAACTCCAAGAGTTTGCCGCCAGATAAAGTTTCAAAAATCCGTCAGTGCCTATTGACTCGCTTAGCAACCGGCGGTTGGACCCTCAAGCAGGCGCAACGCCTCTTAGGGTATCCCAACTTTGCGACCTTCATCACCCCCCGGGGAAGGTTGCATTGCCGTACGTTGCAGCGCCAGAGCAATTGTCTTCAACAAAGTTCGAGCCATTTGGCTCTGTTCACAGACGAGGTGCAACTGGAACTACATTGGTGGGTAGAAAATGTCAGCCAGAAATCTTGCATTCATCCCAAAAGCTCACATGTGAATTACCTGGTCACAGACGCCTCAGATATTCAATGAGGGACCGTAGTGAACAACAAGACGCTAAAAGGATCTTGGATTCACAATCAAATGAAGTGGCACTACAAATTAAAGGAGATGTATGCAGTGATAGCCTATTGCGGCTATCACTGCATACATCTCTTCAGAGGCAAACGCTTTAAAAAATTCAACCGTGATCCTACAAAGCGACAACAGAACCGTTGTGTCGTACATAAAAAACCAGGGTGGAACGAAGTCACAAATCTCTTAAATCTGACGAAATAGTTGCTGGCACTGACGGACAGCCTCAATGTTTTACTAGTCCCTCACCACCTTCCGGGGCTGTACAACGTGGAAGCCGATCGTTTCTCTCGAAATCGAACTGGCTCCGAATGGCATCTGCTGAGCGAGGCGACCATCAAAATATTCGCCAAATGGGGAACACCAACCATAGACCTGTTCGCCTCACAAGGCGCTCGAGTGGTGAGCAATTATGTTACTCTAGACTTATCAGACTCAAGCGCTTGCTTTCACGACGCTTTCAGCAGATACTGGAGTTACGACCTCGCATGGATATTCCCTCCACCAGCCCTGCTTCCACGGGTGTTATGCCACCTGAACTCTGCAAAAGGAAGGTATATAATAGTAGCACCCAGATGGAAAAAACCCTTTTGGCGTCCAGATCTGAAGAACCGCGCCCTAGCTCGTCCTATGAAAATCAGGGATCTCAAAACGTCACTGGTGGACACGATGACCAGGCGTGCCCCTTTTTTTTTCTCTTTTTTTTTTTTCGGGTTGGTAAATCCTCAATGGATGTCCACAGTCCTGGGGGGGGCGGAGGGGTCTGTCAGACTCCTACTGACTAAAAACCACCCCGGTGTTCCAACTCACACCTATACCGGGGATCGCGGGAACAACGATACTTCCGCAACCCTCGGCTAGTGCCGGCCCGCCCATGCGGGCCACGACCTCGGGTTGGGGGGGGAGTGAGGTGTTGGACTCCCCCGCGACGTCTAAGAGGGGCGCGCGTGGAACACTACGCGCCACCACCTCGGGTCCTGATATCTGGGGGGCCACGGACTTCCCCGAGTCCGTCGCCCCTGGACCCATTTAGGGGGGCTGGAAGAGAGCGTTGTCCGCCCTCCGCCGACGCCCGGCGCGTCTGCTGCCCCAGCTTAAGTTCACAACCTAAAGCTGGAAGCTTGGCTCATTTCGGGTGGCACTCTCTAACACAAAGTTGGTCTAGGGAAGAACATCAACTTTTGTCAACATGTTGCATGTTGGAGAGCTTCAACACTCAAGACTTATACGCCTATGTGGAGCAAATGGGTAATGTGGTGCAATCAAAATAACCTAAATTGTCGCTGTCCGAAACCTACCGATGTAGCTCGATATTTAATTATTTAGCAAAACTTTTTCTGGAAGATCGATTAGCTTACCGTACTATTCTTGTTCACAAATCGGCTATAGCATCAGTTTGTGAAACGCTCTCTGATATTAAGATTTCTTCAAATCAATTGGTTAAACATATTTTAAAAGCTGTATCTTTAGCTAGGTCAATTCCACCAAAATTGCCAATATGGGACGCAAGGATAGTAATTCAATATTTAAAAAACACTAACGTAAATTTGCAAAATTTATTTGATGTTTCTAGCGTGTTGCCACTTTATTGTTGTTGACCTCGGGTCGTAGAGTTCACGATTTGACTCTCTTATATTTGGATTCAAAACATTTTAAGTATAATGGGGATTAAATAACCTTGCATCCGGTATTTGGCTTTAAAACTGATTCAGCGGCATACCAACAGTCAAACTGGACGTTGTTAGCTTCATCGGACAAAAATACAAATGCTCTATTTTGGTTACGAACATTAATAGATATTTCAAAAAATGTCAGAGGTTCTCTGACAAATTTATTTATCACCACAAAGGAGCCTCGTAAACCAGCTAGTTCTTTAATTATCGGTGGATGGATAAAACGTGTTCTTTTGGAAGCCGGAATAGACGCTTCTCCTGGTAGTCATAGGTCAGCTGTTTCATCTCTTAACAGCTTAGAAAAGTACCCAATTAATGATATTCTAGCTAAAGCCAACTGGCGCCATGAACATACTTTTAGAAAATATTACTTCAGAGAGGTAATAAATACCGGTCTCAATAACAGAACTGGATCAGAGAAGTCCCTTTCTCAGTTCTTTACAGTCACAAATTGAAATTATAAAGTTTACAGATAGTAAACTTATAGTAACGAATAAAGCAATGTTGATTGTTTATTGGAATCTAATTTACTTATTGTGATTTTGTTTCTATAATACTATCTTACACTATTATTAAAATAATTGATCACATTGTTGCGTTTTATTAAGAAAGCCACCGGACGTCAAACGGAACACATAATATAAAAACATTACCTTAAAATAAAATTTGTATTATATTTCCTAAAACGTCCGAAGTCCATACAATTTGTTCCTGGTGTATACTATCATCATTAAACTTTATGAGCCGAACAATTTCAAAGGAACGGCTTAATGTGTGCTGTTTAGTTAGTTCCAGGAGCGGCCACAGGCGGCGCTGTGGTTGACTCACGTGACGGAAGTAGCATCATCTAACGATTTGGCGGGGAAAAAGACGATGTAATCTCATAAATGGCCTTCGGACGTCTTAGGAAACATAATACAAATTTTATTTTAAGGTAAAATTTTTATATTTTCCAGATTTAATTGTAAGGTAGGTACGTCACTGTCACAATATCGTTCTAACTTTCAATAATAGTAGGCCAAGGCCAGTCAAGGGTTATCGCCAGTGTTAGTAGAATAATAACTCTTCAACAACACCAAAACTTGTCCATCGATAACTAACATGAAATTATGACCTTACACGGGCCACTCCGACGACCCACTGATCGCCACACAAAATCAGAATTTTGAATAATGAACACTTTTCCATAGTCATAACAAATTGAAAACAACCCACCAGATTGACATAAACATTCGTGAGTATGGAATGATTTTTCATTATTCAAGACTGAGGGGTAGTCGCAGAAAAATCGAAAATCTTTAAATAAGTCCCACGTTGAAAAAGCGCGGGAAACTTCGTAAAATCCAGACGCGGTTTTTCTTTCGGAGTTTCTAATTAAAACTTTAATAGGTGTAAAGTATCGGTATAAGTTAGTTTGTAGTTAATTTAATTGTATATTTTATTTATAAGTGTATAATTTGCTGTACATATTACTGGTAAGTAAGTTTATGTAAATTATTAAGATGGGTGATCCGCCCGTCAACCCCGGCGGAGGGACATCTTCTCAAACGCCCATGGACATGCTGATAGGAGCGCTTGAGACCTCCATGGACACTGATTCCTCAATTTCAGACAATAAACCAAACAAAAAAACTTTTACTATAGTCAGAATTTTAATTCGATTCCAGATTTGACATTAGCTACTGTCATTTTGTGAAATAATGATACCACATATAATAGTGAAGTGATGAACACAAAAATCGATAAACAATCGAAAAACAAAATGAGCTGGAAAAAAGCTGCCATTCAAGATTGGCTTTTAAATAAAAATATTCATTACGAACCAGATATGGTTAAAGCTACGCTTTTAGAACTGATTCCACATAACGAGTCTTTTAATAAGTACGCTGTAGACGAAATGGCAGCACAACATGGGATCACGGTTTTAAGACTGCCCCCTTACCATTGCGAGCTAAACCCTATCGAATTGATATGGGCGCAGATAAAGGAGCATGTAGCTCAAAATAATAAAACTTTCAAATTGACAGACGTGAGAAATTTATTTCAGGAAGGCATTCAAAAATTTACGGCTACCGAATGGTCTAAATGCGTATCCCATGTTGTCAAAGAAGAGGAAAACATGAGTAGGCTAGATATGTTAATTGACAATATCACAGACACATTTATAATAAATGTTACAGAAAGTGACAGCGATAGCGATAGCGATGACGGCGACAATATATAAAATAAATTATTACCATAATACATCTATCTGTTTTATTTGTCATGTTCCTTCATGATCACATTTTTTTATTTATTTCACACACAATTATAAAAGAAAAGTCTCAGATCGTTAATTAATCGTCAAAACTAAATTATCGGTTCAGAAATATTTAATTTCCTGATATACTTAGTTTACGAGAGTAAAATTATAAACGAGAAGAATCGATCCGGAAATATTCCATTTCCATATCGAATAATTTTGCAACGTCACTATTTAGTACTTGTCATAACGTTGCAACACTGAAATTGTCAAATCTGGAATCGAATTAAAATTCCGAGTATAGTTAAAACTACAAGGTAGACATTGAAAGACGTGAGGGTAGCAATCAGGTAGTAATTACTCAAGTTAAAATAATAATACAAATTTGAATAGTTTACACAAACGGAGAGTTGACCAGCTATCCTGATGTCAGAATGGCTGGTCATTTTGAAGTCCCTTTATTTCGTTTCAAAGTCAGGTAGCTATTAATTGACTATAGGTAGTAAAAAGTAGCAAATAAGTAGCAATTTTTGGTCACCAGTCTGGCGCGAACCGTTACAGACGGTTGTCTGTTCTGCCATTCTGACGCACACCTGATGTTGCACCATATGTGGTTCATGTTCAAAAAGAAATTTCCACTAATAACGATACAACAACCCTGCATCCTGTCACCTTCGGGCGTTTCCTGAGAAACAATGATATAAGAGGTATTGTGAATGGTAGTCTCAAACGAATAGGACGAAATCGCATAAGTTTGGCATTCTCAAACTTCCAAGATGCAAATTTTTTCTTGTCTAATAAAAACCTTGCATTAGGAAAATATAAAGCTTTCATTCCAACTTTCAATATAACACGTATGGGAGTTATAAGGGGTGTTCCCACAGATTGGTCAGATGATGATGTTCTGGCAAACATTAATGTACCAATTGGGTGTGGGTCGATTCTAAAAGTGAGAAGAATAAAAAAGAAGATTGTGGTAAATAGTAACAAACAATTTGAAAATACTGGTACCATTCTTGTAACATTTGACGGTCAGGTACTCCAAAAGCGTGTATTCATGTTTTACACAGCCTTGCCAGTGGACTTATATATTTACCCAACTGTACAGTGTTATATCTGTTGCCGTTATGGCCATGTTAAAAGTCAATGCAGGGCCACACCAAGATGTTTCAAGTGTGGTCAAGGGCACTCGGGGGATAATTGTAATATTGAAGAAAATGATTATTTTTGCTGTTTATGTAAAGGTCTTCACCAAGCTACGGATAGAAAGTGTTTAGAATTTAATAGACAAAAAGGTATTAAAGAGACAATGAGCAAGAGTTGCATCTCATATATGGAAGCTGTTAATCTACATCCACCGGTATCAAAGATTTCATATTCTGATGCCTTACTACATAGAACTCGATCCTCATCCCCCAACAACATTCATTCTTCTCAGCATGAACCAATACATGAATCGAATTCTTCACATTCTTACAAAAAAAACTGTTTTTTTGAAGCCTAGGACACCCTCGAGTTTTTCCAAGGCGTATGACCGCGCAGCCCATTCTGCTATTATTAAAGATCCTATATTATCTGAATCAAAACCCAAAGTAAACAAAAATAATGAAAACATGAAAATATCTGACATAATCAAAATTTTAATTCAGTTATTATCACAATCAAGCTTAATATCACCGTCCAACGTTGCAACAGTAATTGATGCTTTATATCAAATTTCTAACAATCACAATGGCCACAGCAATTCAATGGAATTGTCAAAGTGTTAATAATAAGAAACATGAACTTATCCATTTAATTAACAAATATGACCCATTTCTTATCTGTCTTCAGGAGACATGGTTGAAACATGACTCAGTGTTTAAAGTCACTGGATTTTCCTGCCTCAGGGACGACAGACATGATGGTTATGGTGGAGCAGCTATGCTTATAAGTAACCATTTTTCATTTACTCCTTTATCCGCTCCCGCCCACAGCAACAATTTGTCTATTCTTGCTGCTGTTGTAAATAATAAACACATCAACACGGTCTAGGGATATTTTTAAAAAAGCGAATTACTATCAATGTGTTAATTATTTATATGACATGTATATATTTAAAAGATACGTTATTTAATATTCTACCATTTTTTAATAATGGTTAAGGTACTTCGATTAAAATTTCAGGATTTTATGGAAAAAAAATGAAGCATAGACGGAAACCGTTTATGAATTAACTTTTAATTTATGAGTAAAAACTGAAAAAAATAGAAAAATCATTTAATTTGTGTTTATAAACTTGAAGTTAGTAGTCTGAGAAAGCGCCCATGATGTTCATAACACATCGGCAACGATTCGGCATGCTCAGAACAAGGTTGTCAATATCTTGCTGCGGAATATTGTCCCATGTCCTTCTGAGGTGCGCAAAAAGTTGATCTTCTGTAGCCAGATTTTCAGGAACTTCCTTCAGAGCTCTTCTTTGCAGCATATCCCACGCATGCTCAATGGGAATTAGATCTGGCGATTGAGCAGGCCAGTCTATGGCCCTAACATTGTGTGTATGTAACCAAGCTGCTACCGTTCTCGCCGTGTGTGCCCGGGCATTGTCGTGCATGAGCAGGAAATCTTGCCCCATTTGTGTTCTGTGGGGCAAGATTACGGGCCCCAGCACCTGTTGGACGTATCGTTCTGCCGTCATATTGCCCCGCACCCAAACGAGATCCGTCCGTCCTCCAAGACGAATTCCTGCCCAAACCATAATTGTTCCTCCTTGGTATGGGTGAACTTCCTAAGGGTTCTGAAGACGGCTCCATCGTCCAGGAACTCGCCAAACACGCGTCCTTCGGGAATCTGGATGGAAGCCGAACCTGGATTCATCCGTGAACAGCACATTGGACCATTGCTCACGGCCCCAGTTCACGTGGTTCCGAACCCATTCTAATCGTCGTCCACGATTGCCTCTCCGTAAAGGTGGGACCCGGAGTGGTCTACGAGAGCGTAGATTGCTTTCATGCAGTCGCCTTCTTACAGTTTGGTCACTCACAAGCACTTGGTGTTCCACTCGCAGCCTTTGGACCAATTGAGTCGCCGTTGCATTTGGTTGAGCTCGCGCAGTAATTTGCAAAAATCGGTCTTGTCTGGGGGTAGTGATGCGACTTGGCCCCCGGTGCCTCTCCGCTACTTCACCTGTGGCACGATAGCGTATCCACAATCTTGAAATTACATTTTGGTGGGTCCCTATGGCCTCAGCAACATTACGCTGAACAGACCCAGCTTCCAGCATTCCCACAGCTCGTAACATCTCCGCCCTCGTCAAATGTTGGCGTTGCATGGCTACAATACCTCAATTTTAACTTTATCTTTCGTTTAAAAATGAAAAAAATCTGTAACTAAACGTAATTCGTATTGTTTTCTAAATTTCGCACAAATGAAAATTCCCTCTCCTACACATCAAGGCATTTTTATGCCACCGAAACAAAAGAATTTTCAAAAATTTGAATTTAGAATTAGTCTGAGATAAAATACAAACAAATCGGTGTATAAAAGTTTCCAATGCGGCCAGTACTTTTCGAGTTATTTAATTGAGTATGAAATATCCCTAGACCGTGTTGATGTGTGTATATGTTATGTTTCTGTATATTATCCTCGACCTAGTATCGAAATTTTTAATGAAATTAACAATCTATTTAATTTATTACCAAAACCCTTTGTATGTATGGGGGATTTCAATGCTCGTCACCAGAGTTGGGGTTACTCTTCTTCTTCTTGTCACGGAGAACAGCTCTTGGATCTTCTTGATTCACATAACCTATGTATTTTTAATACTGGTTTGCCAACACGCCTTGGTGGGCCTAGGGAAGACCCCAGTGCCCCAGACTTATCCATTTGTACACCTGATCTTGCATCCTGCCTTTCTTGGAGCCCTCTGACATCCAGATATGGTAGTGATCATTTCCCATTATTAATCACTTTTCCTTTTAAGAATCCTCCAAGGCAGTTAAAGCCACCACGTATGAAATATAAATTGGATGATGGTGACTGGGGTGTGTTTAGAAGGAGGGTTGAGCAGATGGTGTTAGAAATGCCTCAAGTATCTCATGAAAATGTATCCATTTGCTCAGAGAAGTTAGCTAAAATATTAGTTGAGGCAGCTAATGAAACCTTCCCCTTGAAGAATTTTCGACCTAGTAAGATACCATCTCCAACATGGTGGGATGAAGAGTGTACTAATGCAGTTAAAAAGAGGAAAGAGGCAGAAAAACAATATTGTATTCAAATGTCTGACAATAACTTTATTAATTATATACAAATTGCAAATAATACCAAGGAACTACTTAAAAGAAAAAAGTTTGAAGGCTGGCAATGTTTCTGTGCATCACTTTGCCCTAATTTTAAACCGTCCATTGTGTGGCAAAATATTAGAAGGTATAGGTCTGCTTTCAATGACACAGAACAAAATAAAATTACTCCCACTCTTGCCGAGCAGATCATGGACCGTTTGGCTCCACCTTCTGTTCCTGAAAATTATGTTTTGATTCCATCTTCAGTACCAACACCTTTAACAAATATTAATAACAATAAAATAGACCTTAATTCTCCTTTCACTTTGTATGAACTGAAAGGAATTCTTTCGTATGTTAAGGACTCGGCGCCGGGCGAAGATGGTATACCGTATTCATTTTTGTCTAAACTTGATAATAATGGTCTTAATTATTACCTTTCTCTAATTAACACTGTAATCTTCTCTGGTAAAATTCCCAAATCTTGGCGAACTCAAACTTTGATATTATTATTGAAGCCAAATAAAACGAGTTCAGATCCGTCATCGTATCGGCCAATAGCTTTGTCTTCGGTACTAGCTAAAATTGCAGAGCATTTAGTCAAAAATAGATTGGAATGGTTTATAGAGCACAATAACTTATTATCAAATACTCAGTTCGGTTTTAGGAAAGGTAAATGTACTTTTAACAGCTTAGCCATTTTTACCACAGATGTACGTTTAGCACTATCTAGGAATGACTGTGTGGTTGCAGCCTTTTTAGATATAAGTGCGGCATATGATAATGTTAATATTTCAATCCTACAACAAAAATTAATGTTACTAAATATTCCAATTCTTTTAGTAAATTTTATTGTGAATTATTTATATGAAAGATTCATTAAATACCCAATAGATTCAAGTGACAGTACATACATATGTCGAACAATCTGGAAGGGTTTGCTTCAGGGCTGCGTGCTTAGTCCTATATTGTATAACATATACACATATGATTTAGAGTGCTCTCTTATTAGATATGCTAATGTTCTTCAGTATGCGGATGACTTGCTTCTTTATGTTCCTGGGTACAAAACAGATGATATTTGTGAATCTTTAACCACGGCTTTGACTAAGTTAAAGGTCTGGCTAGATTACAATGATCTTGCCCTTTCACCAACAAAAAGTTCTGTTGTACTATATACTAGAAAACGGCAATTGCCAGCGGTTAATGTTGAGTATGGAGGTTTATCTTTACCGGTGAAAGACCAGGCTAAATTTATGGGAGTAATTTTAGATTCCAAATTAACTGGAATTCCTCACTGTGAATATATTTTGAAAAGGTGTGAGCGTAATTTAAACATTTTGCGATGTCTCTCGGGTGTTTGGTGGGGAGCACATCCTTCTTCCATGAGACTTTTATATAATGCCCTGATAAGAAGTGTGTTGGATTACGGAACTTTTTTATTGCATCCTGGAAATGTGGGTGCTTTCAAAAAACTGGATGGCATTGAATCGAAGGCTCTGGGGATTATTACGGGGGCGATGAAATCTAGTCCAATAAATTGTCTTCAAGTGGAGTGCTGTGAACCCCCTTTATCGTTAAGAAGACAGTACCTAAGTGATCGTTATTATTTCTGTAGTTTGCAATTGAAATGTCATCCGTTACATTCTAAATTAAAACAGCTAGCTGAAGAGGTAGATTCATCAACTTATTGGACGCATAAGGATGCACCTTGTCTTGTTAAAAGTCTGCGTAAATATAACAAATTAGAAGCTCCAACATACCAAAGTAATCAATTACCCTTGCATTGTCATAATTTAAATTCTCTCATAGTACCACCACGAATCGAATTGAATATAGGAGTATCAAAGAGCGATACCAATCAAGATGTCGAATTTAGGCGCATTATTGACAATGACTGGACTGGTTGGCATCAAATCTATACTGATGCGTCTAAACATTCTAATGATAGTTGTGTTGGCGTTGGGGTTTACCATTCACAATATAAAATTGTACAAAAAATTAAGTTACCTCCCGAATCTAGTGTATATACCGGTGAATGTTATGGTCTTTTGACCATAACATTCACCGACGAGGAATAGGACGTTTTGACGTTTGTGCGTGGCGGAACGTTGTCCGATAATCTGAGTAAAAATTAATAAGAATACGACGATACAGTGTCTAAAAAGTGTTAAATAGAGTACATAGTTGCATAATACCTAATATATAGTGTGGTGAGAGCTCGCGATTGCTCCTACAGTGCATAATTAAGGTGTAAACAAATATCTTATAGCTACAAGAAATATTCATCCACCTACATTTTTGTTATTTTTTTTTTGTTCCACCGCTAACTTGTCAGTGACTTCAAAGTATACTTGATAGCGCCAATCTGACAACGCAAAGACTTTGTTTACAGACTCTAAGAAAGTTCATTAACTTGGGAAAGCAAATCTTTTGAGATAATGCCAGCGAAGTGCGGCGGATGCGGCAAGTTTGTGTCATCAAGTGACACCACCAGGTGTACTAAATGTAGTGGCGTATATCACCGATTGTGCGCCGGTCTCCCCGCAAAAAGTTCTATATCCACAATAGGGCAGTGTCCTGAGTGCAGGAAAAATAAAGCCGACACGTCTGTACCGCAAGCGTCCGTGGTAATGTCAACACCACCACCTGTGATGACGCCTACGGGTGTACAATCGACGAGACCGCTGTCAGCTGCTGCATCACCGTCGTCTGTTGCGAGGGGCATGGAGAACGTTGATTTAGCGTTCCCACAGGACGTGGCCTCCGCACTGAAGTTAGTGGTGGAGGAAATACGCACACTCCGGGTCGAGGTATTGGAGCTTCGAAAAGACGTAGCTGCAATGAAGGCGTCCAACGACTCGTGTCATACCAGAATGGACGGGATAGAATCCAGATTGGACGCACTGAAAGTGATCACGAAGAGGGTACCGGTTCGTCAGCAGCTATCGGTGTGTTGGAGAGCGTCGTGCAGCAGCTCCAGAGGGACCTCAATGATAGGGATCAGGACTTAATGGCTAATGACTTGGTCATTGCAAACATACCCGAGTCACAAGCAGAGAATCCCACGCACCTCTTCCAGCTAATTGCCACAAAGCTGGGAGTAACATTGGATGAGCGCGACGTCGTGAGCGCCGAGCGAGTTGGCGGCAGACGCATAAAAGCGACGAGCCCTACAGTATCAACAGAGCCCCGTCCTCGCGCTATGGTGCGCCTCGCTCGACGGGTCCAGCGGGACGCCGTGTTAAAGGGCGCCCGCGTGCGACGTGGCGCTACGACGGAAAATCTCGGGATCGCTGGAAAACCCGTACGGTTCTTTGTCAACGAGCGTCTGACAAGGGGAAATCAGCAGTTGTTTCGCCGAACGAGGGCTGCTGCCGAGATTCACGGGTGGCGTTTCGTTTGGACGAGGCACGGCCGCGTCTTGGTTCGGAACAAGCCCGGAGACGCCACGCACAGGATTGCATCTGAAGAGGACATTCACCGGCTTATTGGACAATACACGGACATTATTAATTAAACCTTTGTTTGGTGTGGCTCATTATATTATCACGATGGTTTATTATTCTATTGTATTTTTGTTCAACAAGTCTATGCGTCGTATTTATCATGATAATGATCTGAGAAGGGAGGAAAATGGAAGTGGGTACTATAGTGGCATGAGGAACATATTTTTAATCATAATCAATAACATTAATTTATTTACAAACACTGGATATATATTAGATATTAATTTAAGATTATTAGAACAATTTTATTTTTTACTACAACCAAAACATATATATAAATCATATCTACATAATTTAAAAGTAATATATTTAAATTTGTCGGAACATGTTTCTACTTTACACTATTATTTGCACAAGACGACAAAGTCAACATTATTTAAGTTTGTTTTTTTCAATGCGGGTTCACTACACCTATCTTTTATAAAACTACTATTTCATAGTATAGTTCACACTGTTTACATAATGCTATTAACAATTGGACTAGGATTGGAAGTAATTTTAAAGTATCAAAGTCATGCCTAAAATTGGGAAATATCTTAAGGTTGGCTTTCTCAACGCAGGCTCTCTTGGTACTGGCCACGATGATTTGATTTGTGCAATTGACAAGTATAGTTTCGATATTATGGCTATAAACGAGACTTGGCTTAAACCAGGCGAGGATGGGCGCGCGCCGGTTGTGCCTGGCTATCGTCTACGTCACACTCCGCGGTCGACAGCTGTTCGCGCGGGCCGTGGTGGGGGCGTAGGGTTTTATCTGCGCCGTGGCCTAAGCGCGCGTATCTTTACTGGCACGGTTGACTCCAGGTTCGATTCTGTCGAACAGATGTGGCTGACCACCTCACTAAGTGGGAAAAAATTGCCATTGGTACCGCGTATCGGCCACCGTGGTTGGACGTTGATCTGTTCTTGGATGCCATCACTAGTACTCTTGCATCGTTGGGTGAATGTGATAATTATATATTGTTGGGTGATTTCAACGTGAACATGCTAAACACTAACGAAGCCAAAACCAAAAAGGTTTTACAATTCTTAGATTGTATGAGCCTCGTTCAGCTAGTCACGATGCCGACTCACTTCACTGATACCAGCGAGACTCTGATCGACCTGCTGTGCACAGACCTGAAGGCAAAATACACAACTGTCGAATCCTTTGGTTCGATGTGTGGTCACTCCATTATAATCAGTGAATTTAATATAAAGCGGGACAAATTAACTCCATTTGAAATTCATTTTAGGCCGATAAAATATATTTGTAGGGATAGTTTTTTCGGGGATTTGTCGCAATTGAATTTAGAACGGGCTTCTGAATTTTCCAGCGTTAATGATGTGGTCGACTTTTTTAATAATTGCATAATAACCTTATTCGATGTTCACGCACCATTAAAGACCTGCACTATCAGGGAACAGTCTTATCCCTGGATTACGGACACTATAAAGTTAATGATGACGTTACGGGATAAGGCATTAACCCAATACAGGAAAAATAAGACGGAGCAAAAAAAGAACTACTATAATCAGCTGAAATCTTTGGTGGCAAGTTCTTTGTATCACGAAAAAATTGCATATTTTAGGCACAATATTAATAATAAAATAAAAAATCCTAAATTGCTATGGAAGAATATTAAATCCACCTTTGCTCCTTCCAAGCAAAGACAGGACCTTCCCCCACATTTTAAAAACCCGAACGTAATAAATAACACCTTTTTGAATGTTCCTGGCAACCCGGTAGCTAGCGCGTCGCTTATATCTTTCTATGAGTCCCACAGATATAGTGAAGCAACATTTACCCTTCGTCCGGTGGACCAAGGCGAGGTCTCTCATATTATTTCTGACCTAAAGTCAAATGCTGAAGGTTACGACGGTATAACGTTAGATATGCTTACCCTCACTTTGCCACTCACTTTACCAACTATAACAGATATTATGAATTGCTCCATATGGACATCTGAGTTTCCATACCAATGGAAAATTGCCACAGTTAGGCCTCTACCCAAGAATCCAAACCCTATAGAAGTTAAAGATTTGCGGCCTATCAGTATTCTGCCCTGTCTATCAAAGGTAATGGAGAAGATAGTATGCCGTCAGCTAACTAAGTTTTTAGAAAATAACGAGATGTTGCCTGACCTGCAATCCGGTTTCAGGAAGCACCGAGGCTCTTCTACGGCTTTGCTTGACGGACAACATCCTAGCTGCTCAAGATAAGGGCATGTGTTCAGTGATGGTGTTACTCGATTTTTCCCGTGCTTTTGATTGTATCAACGTCTCATTGTTAATGGCAAAGTTAAAATACTACGGTTTTGACGAAAATGCTATCCAGTGGTTCCACAGTTACCTTAGTGACAGAAAGCAACTCGTTGCATTACGATTGGCGGACGGTACTACTTTGACATCAGCCCTCACTTCTATTGTAAGAGGAGTTCCTCAAGGATCAATTTTGGGTCCGATTATTTTTATTTTATACTGTGCAGACATAATAAAGTGCCTTCAGAAATGCAATTATCACATCTATGCCGACGATGTACAATTATATTTGTCTTTCAGACCAGATGATTTTGAATCTGCAATTAGAGACATAAACGATGATCTAGAAAGAATCTCCGCCTGGTCAGATGAGAACTGTTTGGCATTAAACCCATTAAAAACCAAATATATGCTGTTTGGTACGAGGCAGCAGTTGCGGCAGCTACCTGCAAACCTTGGTTTATTTTTAATGGGGGAGCTTATTGAACGAGTTGATGAGGCGCGAAACCTTGGGTTGTGTATGGACAGCAGCCTTAGATTTGAGAAGCATGTTGGTAACTCAGTAAAAAATTGTTTCTATCGCCTGAAACTACTTTATAAAATGAGGCCCTTCCTGTCTGTAAAGCTTCGCGAGCAGCTTGTCGAAACCCTTGTTCTATCTAGATTGAATTACGCTGATTCGGTTTACGGCCCACGCTTGCTGGCTCGAACTGATAGACTTATACAGAGAGTCCAAAATTCATGTGCTCGTTTTTGTTACTCAGTTCCCCCTAGAAGTCATGTCACACCCTTTCTAAACAAACACTACATTCTTAAAATGAAGTCGAGGCGTAAGTTGCACCTGGCTCGTCTACTTTTTGGTGTGATTAAGACTAAGAAACCGCGGTACTTATACGACAAGCTCAGTTGGATGGCTAATAAACGGGAATGTGCGCCCAGACTTTGTGCGCAGCAGCTCTCAACACAGTCTCATAGGACGGCGGCTTTCACTGGCAGTTTCCGATACGCTGCATCCAAGGTGTGGAATAATATTCCACCACCATTAAGGGTGCTTGGTACAATCCATACGTTCAGATCACGTTTGCGGCAGTATCTGATAGATGCTCAACGGAAACAAGACATGGTGGCTCTTAGTATTTCAATTTTATAAGATGTCCACAGTACCTAATTATCTTTTCAATCTGTGTTACACAAAATATTTCCTATTGTTGCCATTTGTGTCCCCAGTCCGGAAGAACTGTTGTGTCATAGTATTTTTTTCTTATTGAACCTATCTTGAACATCTTTACAATAATACCTTCCTTTACTTGAATATTATATTCCCTATATCCACTACTATACTACCTACACTAAATAAAAAGTATAACCCTTTGTTTTAATATCTGCACTTTTAAACGCTCATTTACGTATTTATGTTTACTCATTTATTATTATTTTATTCTTAAATAAAACTGTTCGCTCCGTCACTTGCCACTAGGTTTAATTGTTTCGGAGTCACCCAGTCGACACCGGCTATCGCTGAAAACCAGCGCTGTGGCTCTGTCTCGCACACGAGTCCCAGCATTATGCTGAGCGATGACCGTTTTGCGTAGTTGTGACGCATACTTTGTAATTATTGTATTTGAGTTTTTTTTGTTATTTTTATGGTATGCGTCGTGCCTGGCGCAAATAAACAATTTTTCTTTATTTCTTTTAAAGGCCATTGAGTATGTACTCCTACTGAAGCTATCAAAAACAATATTTTTTTGTGATTCGCTGAGTTCCTTACAATCTATACAACGATTTCCCTTCAAGTCTCATAAACAGTCTCCTATTGTCTTTGATATTAAAAACCTTTTAAACGTATGCTCATCAAGGGGTTATGGAATCGTTTTGGCTTGGATTCCAAGTCATGTGGGCATTTCTGGTAATGAAAAAGCTGATCGGTTAGCTAACGAAGCTATTCATGTCGGAGATGTATGTCCATATAGTAATTATTGTCATGACTTGCTTTCTCTGCCCAAACTTTATTTATATGATGCGTGGAGTAGTCTCTGGGTTGATGATGTCACCAAAGGGAAATATTATCGATTAATACAGACATCTATTCCACGTAAGCCGTGGTTTAACAATTTTTAGTTTAGCAAAAGAATCACTTCTATTTTATGCAGACTCCGTTTGGGTCATGTTTGTACCCCTGCACACTTGTTCAAATTTAAAATTGTTGCTGATCCTATGTGCTCTTGTGGAGAATACAGGGACTTTCATAAAACTGAAAACTATGTGGATATAATAATAACGGGAGAAAAAGACTTTCATAAAACTGAAAACTATGTGGATATAATAATAAAAATGAGAGAAAAATTGCAGAAAATACAGCACACGAATATTATAATATGTGTTCCTACTTTCAAATTAAGTGATCATTCAACATTGTTCAACTGGCGCATAGAGACCTTTAATAATCTACTTCATTTAGACTTGCAGACGTACAACTATGCAATGGCGTTTGACTCAAATTTAGACTTGTGTTACGATTTTACAATGTTCTCTAAGCTCAGTAGGAAAATAAACGATCGTGGTATGCGAAATGTTTTTTTATAATCTGTCAGTAACTATAGCTGATTATAATTCATTTTCTCAACAAGACAATATAGCTGATAACCAAACAAGCATATCGTCTCCACGATGCGATATTTTTCGTTAATCATATAAATATAATGCATCAAAATATTGCCGGTCTCTTAAGCAAGTCCGTTACTTACTGGTAATTTATATACAGGAACTGTTAAGTAAACAAATTAATTTAGATATTATATGTATAACCGAACATTTCATAATGTCTGGCCAAGAGAAACTTTTACATATACCAAATTATAAGCTAGCGGCATGTTATGCTAGACAAAACATTAAGCGCGGTGGAGCCTGTATCTTAGTTAAAAAAGGCATCGAATATAAAGAACTGCCTGACATTGTGAGACATTCGATAACGGGAATTATAGAATGTGGCGCAATTGAATTACCTTCACAAAAACTTATAATTATATGTGTGTATACACCACCAAAAATGAATAATCTACACCAATTCTATGAAAACCTAGATATTATACTTAAAAAAAAATCTAAACATAACAAAAAAATAATTATGTGCGGCGATTTTAACATAGATATTCTGAAAAAGAATAGAATTAGTATGGATTTTGAATATTTTCTTTTGAACTACGATTTAAAGCTAGAAATAAATAGACCGACCAGATTTCAAAGCAAAACTTGCTTAGATAATTTTGCGCACAATACAAAACAAAGCGGCCAAAGTGAAATAATAGACTTCGGATTATCTGATCATACGGCCCAAATATTTAAAATAAAAGTTAGTAAGTTTAGTCAAGTTAAAACATGAAAAACATCAAGACGAGACATATCTGAAGAAAATTTAATCATCTTTAGAAATCATCTCCAAAACTTATCGTTTTCAGATATATATGGCACAGAGGATCCAAATGAAGCCTATGATAACTTTTTAGAAATATTTCAACTCCTGTATGAACTATGCTTCCCCTTCAAAACAGTCATATTAAAATCTGAAAATAAGATCAAATGGGTATCTAGAGGTATTAGAATCTGCAGCAAAAAACAACGCCAATTACTATGGAAACAAAGACTTAATCCTACTAGTGAAAATAAAACGACATTTAAAAAGTACTCAAAAAATTTAAAAGTATTATCAAACTGACCCAGAAAGCACAGAACAACTTTCTAATTAAAAATTCCCAAAATAAATCTAAAACATCCTGGCAAGTAATAAATAGTACAAAATCTATAAGTGAACCCATAACAAAAATAAAAAAACATGATTTAATATTAACGGACCCTAATGAAATAGCTCAATCATTCAACGATTTCTTTATTGATCAGATCTCAGGTCCACCCCTGGACACAACTAAAGATACTCTAAGAATAACGCATAACCCTCACTCTATTTTTATGTCCCCTGTTGTCCCTCAAGACATTATAAGGGTGATTAAATCTTTAAAGAACAAGAAGAGTTATGGATATCACGGTATTTCTACAAACGTTATAAAATTTGTCTGTTCTACTATAGCTAACCCTCTGAGCCATGTTGTTAACGCAAGCATATCCGCTGGAACATTCCCCGATAGTCTTAAAACCACAATAGTTAAACCACTCCATAAGAAGAACAATAAAGAAGACATGGCTAACTATAGACCAATAGCTTTAATCCCCGTATTTTCCAAAATATTCGAAAAAGTAATTTATGAATCATTTTATTCATTTCTGTCAAAATATTATATATTATGTGAGGAACAAAAAGGTTTTCGTAAAAATAAAAATATAAATATGGTCATATACGATCTAATAAATAAAATAATGGTTAATGTGGATAAAAAATACCAATTTGTGCCATTTTTACCGATATGACTAAAGCTTTTGATTATGTGAAACATGAAACGCTTTTGGTCAAACTTGATGCTTACGGTATACGAGCGAATGCCCTACGTCTAATAAAATCGTATCTAAGTAGACGTGTTCAATATACAGAAATCTCTAAAATATGCATCAAATCAAAACGAGAGGTTAAATATTTATCTGGTCCTAGGGCAATTAAATATGGTGTGCCGCAGGGCAGCGTTCTTAGGCCATTATTATTTTTGTTATATATAAATGATCTACCCCGACACATCCCATACCCTTGTGTGTTATTTGCTGATGACAGTACAATCCTAATAGACTGCCTCAACAAAGAGCGTTATGAAAATGAAATAAACAATTCTTTAAAATTAATAACAAACTGGCTCAACAACAATAATCTAATCATAAACCTCAATAAAACAAATATCTAATATTTATCAAAAAAATCTGCCTTCGAAACTAAAAAATAATTATAAAGGACAAACTATTGATAGCGTTGGCGTGGCTAAATTCTTGGGTATATTGATTGACAGTCAATTAACTTGGAAACCGCAGGCTGAAGAAGTTTGCAAAAGATTAAGCACATCTGCGTATGCTCTCTACAATCTGTCCAAGAAAGTTAACGTTGATACATTAATGGTTGCTTATCACGGTTTGGTGGTCTCTGTTCTAAGATTTGGTGTAGTATTCTGGTGTAATTGTTCTGAAAGGGAGTCTATATTTAAAGCCCAAAAACGATGCATAAGATCCATTTATAATCTCAAGACCACAGATAGTTGCATTCCTTTTTTCAAGAAACACAAAATATTAACTTTTCCTAGTTTATACATTCTCGAAGTAGCTATTTTCGTTAAAACTAACCAGCATTTTTTTCCTACAATGAATGAAACGAGGATGCGAACTACTGCCATGAGATCAAAATATCAGAAACTATTGTGTACTGGTAAACATAACACTGCTTTGCTTAAAAAAAACATTATTGGTATGGCCCCTATTATATTTAACAAATTGCCAAATTGTATTAAGAATCAGCCTTTAATAAAATTCAAGAAACTCTTAACGACGTTGCTGACAGATAAATGTTATTACTCTGTTACCGATTTTATAAATGATAAATTGTAATATTTGCTTCACTTTACCTCATTTTTTATGTAAATAATTTTAGACTTAGCTGATTCATGATCTCATTTTGAATTTAAGTACTAATTAATTTAATTTTAGTTTCTAAATTATCTGTAAGTTAACTACTATTTTTGTATGCCAACAGGCAGAATGTACTGGGAATATATCTGAAACTAACACCATTATTGTAATACCTGCATTCTATACAAATAAAGAAATTATTATTATTATTATATACTTGAACCACATATTTTTTCCTGTACATTGTATGATAGGTCTGCTTTTACCTCTCAACTACTGGCGATCCATATCCCATTTCCTACCTCTATTATTTGTTTACTACATTATAACGATGCAGATGCATATATTAGCCAGATTTATTGATACTAATGATATCAAACTATAATATATATATAAACTATGTATTGTACTTATATGTATTTAGTTATATAGAAACCAATCCTTTTCCCATTCCAAATTATCCATTTTTAAATTTTTATATCCTTTGTTTCCCTACCTTTGTCATTGGCTAATGCAAACTTCGCAAAGCCAGAAAAAAAAAAAAAAAAAAAAAAGTCCCACTTTGTGCCCGGATAAACAAAACCGTATTTGAATGTAACCGCCATTTTCACTAGCTCTGTTTTAACGTATGATCTCATTAGCACGACTCAATCACGTAACCAATCACTTACGTTTTGTTATTTCGACTATCGCCTTTGCTGACATCGAATGGCACTTGTCTAGAGCCTCACGTCTATTGGTATGTAATATTTCAAATATCTCTATCTGGGCTTAAAAGCGCATCAATTCGTTACAGTTATGTCGATTTGACAATTTTATCTTCACTTTTTTATATCCGGTTTTGAATAAAAAAAACACTGGCTTGTTCTTCTTCTTCTTCTTAGCGTATCGAACACAAATAGACTATTTTTCCCGACTAAGGGACTGAAAACTGAGGGATGTACTCGCCATTGACGTTGCGTCCTAGTTCTCTCCAATTTAGAACCTTGAAGACATCCTCCAGTGCAGCGGTGAACAGTTTCGGAGATATCAAGTCTCCCTGTCTCACAACTCGCTGCAGAATAGGTAGTAGGATAGGTTCGGGATAGTCGGACTGACATGACGGATGTGGTCGACAATGCTACTACATTACATGCATATAATTCATAATCATCACATAACTCATATATTCAGAAATGATGGGGATTTGAATGAAAATATTTTTAAACTTATAACATTTATATTTATAATTTATAAATTCCTTCCCAAAAATATTTATTCACTTAGAAAAATAAATTCTGTCTTAAAACTTTTTCACAATGTCATCCGGTATATCAATAATTATCACATTATTTTCTTGGCAAATACTTCACGTTGACTCCGTTCTTGGATCTCAATACGAGTTCTGCACTTAGTTCTGGTTCCTCAGCTGCTGGCAATATAAAAAAGTTCTTGACCATCTCCGAGATAGTAATTTTGAGCTCCATCATCGCAAACTTTTGACCTGAGGAGAAACATAACAGAAATGTTCCTATAATTTAAAAAATAAAGTCGCAAGACTTTGTGAACACATCATAAATGTTACTATTGTATCATAGTTAGAATTGAACGGCAGCAACATTGAACTTGTTAAAGAAGGTATTTTTGTGTTTATTTTTCTAAGTTTTGCAACTCCTGAATGTGAAAATCAACATTGGCGACCAACAGAAAAGCACCGAGGCAATGAGACTCGACGTGTCTGAACGTGAACTGTTTTGTATTTTCTTGGTTTTTTAATGTGACTAATTAAGCTAATTTTCCACTTGTTGTTTAGTAGCCTATGGAAATAAAATAAATAATACCAGAGTGTTGCTGGCACAGAAACGAGGCTTGAAATGTTACATATGCCTTCCATGGCATGTTATTTACACTACTTTCATTGGTAACTAACACCTTTGAAGCTAGAGGTTAGGTTGATGATATTTACACAGATTTTGCAAAAGCCTTTGATCGTGTTGATCACTCAATTCTTTCTATGAAATTGAATTGTGCTAGCATTCATGGCTCTCTGTTGCGGTGGCTCGAGAATTATTTAATTAATCGTTCTCAATTAGTTGCCGTGCCGGGATATGAATCTGTACCTTTTTCTCCATTATGTCCAGGTGTTCCACAGGGCTCTAAGTTGGCCCGTTTGCTTTTTTTGGTATTCTTGAATGATCTTTTAGATCTGATACATTGTAATTGTTTAGCCTACGCTGATGATTTAAAAATGTACTGCAGGATATCGGACGTGAGTAATTGTGTGAAGCTTCAAAGAGATCTTGATGTCCTTCAACAATGGTGTTTCAACAACATAATGACGCTCAAATTTAGAAAATGCCAGACTAATACATTCATGAATAAAGTGAATTATATAGATGGATCAATATTGAGCAGAGTATCAGTCACCCATGATCTTGGTGTACTCTTTGAAACATCCTTGTCCTTCCGTGATCATATAGATACTATAGTTGCTAAGTCTCAAATAATGCTTGGCTTTATAATCCGCATGTCAAAATCTTTCCATAATATAGTAGAATAATTCTGCTCTATAACTTTTTTTTTATTGCGCTTGACCACTATCTCATCTGATGGTAAGTGTTGATGTGGTCGAAGATGTAGCACGCTTGCCTAGAAGTAACCTCTTCACTCTTGACTTAAAGACCCGAGAGTGTAGCACACTCCCCGAAATGCAACCGCTCATTGCCAATGAGCCTCTTGGCCTGTTTTTCGATCGACTCTAGTGCTACAAGCTGATATTTGGCAGGTCCGTCCCAAAGATGAGAACAGTACTCCATGCAAGATCGTACTTGCGCTTGATACAACTTAAGAAAGAAAAAATATTTAATTGCCACAAAACGACATACAAACATTACATTTCAAGAACGAGAACAGTGGTAAAAGATTTGATTTTAAGCAGCTGTTCTGGCGTGAAGTACCGTCTCACCTTTGCAAGGATCCCCAACTTTTTGGCAGCCAGTTGAGCCTTTGCCTCAATGAATGGGCCAAAATTGAGTGTCGATGTCAACGTTACGCCAAGAAGCTCAAGATGGTCCGTTATCGGCACGGTTACACCTCGGAAAGATGGAGCCGGGAGAAATTGGCTCTTTTTAGCGGCGAAAAGACACGTCTGTGTTTTAGCGGCATTGAAGTTGACCAGATTGGCATCGCCCCATTCGGAGACTGCTTCCAACGATAAGCTCAAACGCTCCACCATGGCCTCACGAAGAGACAGGGCCCTCAGGCCCAGTGGCCCGTGGACAAGTATCTCTCAGCAACAGTGCTGTCGTCTGCATACCCAAAGGCAGTAGGTAGGTAGGGTAGGTTAGGTCGGGTAGGGTTGGTAGTGTAGGATAGGTAGGGTAGGGACGTTTTTTTTTTTTTTTTATCCTTATCTCTAATCCCCACCAACGGAATTGGCGCCTATTCTTTGCAAACTTCTTTCATACAATTCCTTTTTCATGCCTCTCGCACTTTTATTCTTCTTACTATGGTTCATCGTGCATTCATCTTCTTGTATACTGTGTGGGTTTATTTAAATAACTTCGGGCATTTTTATTTCAGTCAGGTTAAAATTCAATAAATTATACAAAGTTCTGTTTATCCCAGAAAAAAAAAACAAAAAAAATTTATCACAGTTAAAGTTAAGAAATATACAAGAAGTTCAAAAATACAAAAAGTGCGGTATCACAAAATTGTGCAAATAGTGCTGTTTATCACAGGTAATACAAAAAAAAAATACAAAAGGCGATCACAGAGAGATACGATTAGGGATAAAAACACAAAAGCACAGTTATCAATAAATATCACAGTTATCTTACACAGTCTATAAACTTAGGTACTAACATGAAATACTGCCGGCTATACATGTCCTTGCTGCATTCCGTGCTTGCTTTTAAATATCATACAGGTATATTAATGAAGCACGGTGCGCCTCAGGTTTTATTTCGATGTATAACCGCAGTGGCTACTCTAATGCAATATTCGAAAAACTTGTCCCTAAATTTCTTGTCCATAAGCCCATGCAGGCTCTCCCTCGTTATTTTCCTGTCCAGCTCACATTCAAGTCGGTAGCGTTCCCTGATAAATAACGAGCACTCTACAAGTATGTGCTGGACAGTCTCTGCCACGCCTGGATCGCAGACACACACACATTCAAGTATTCAGAGAACCCACCGTGCCCCGTCAAAACCTGCGTGAGGACGCCTTTGGGCCGCACCTGTTGTACAGTACGGAAAGCCACTATTGCGTCCGGAAGAAACATTTTCGTTACAGAAGCAGTCTCGCCCGACACATATCTCCGATTCCATTCATCAAGCGATTCCAAACGGATCTGTCGCTTGATAAATGAAACCGGACACTGGTCGTAGTCCGGCTTCCTCCGCAACGATAATGCTGCCTCTTTAGCCAGCTCGTCCGCTCGCTCATTCCCCGGTAACCCCGCGTGGGCCTTGATCCAGAACAAAGTCACAGCTTTGCTCTGGTCCAAGGCATGAACCAGGTTGGCGCGCGCGCGAACTGCCAGGGGATGGAGAGAGCCATGGTTTGCAAGCGTCTGCAATGCTGACATTGAGTCGCTGTACAAACCATAGCTCGCCTCTTGCCGCGCGAGGATCACTTCAGTCGCTTTGCAAATGGCCAGGAGTTCCGCCTGGTAGACTGTGCAGTACGCGGCAAGGCTAAGCTTGAGGTCCCAGACTTCACCATCATTATCCCAAATGAATAATGCGGCTCCGACCTTCCCCTCAATCTTGCTGCCGTCGGTGAAGATTCGCACCGCCTGCACATTGTTACTGTTTAGTAACTCTTGATCTGCCAGGCACATGAACTCCAGGGGCAATTGTGTAGCTGGATGAGGGGCTTCTGCAAACCTTACCGCACTCTCGATCTCCCTGTCTCCTGGCACAATATCGCTTCATACAGGGCGGCTGCCTCTTGTATGCGCAGGTCTAGAGGTAGTATCCCAGACAGCGCCAGTGCCGAGTTCACAGAGACAGTACGGTAAGATTTGCAGAGCTTCTGAGCAAATCCTCGTTGAACAGAGCCTAGCTTCTTCCATATACCCAACTCCGGGTGCCCAGGCTGCGGCTGCGTACGTTACTATGGGCTCAATCGTTGCTGTGTAAATTGTGTGTATGACTTCCGTATTTAATCCCCAGCTCACCTTTGCAGCTCGGGTCTGCCGCTTGTATACGCTAGCTGCCCTCTTGCAGACGTTCGCGGCATGCTCATTAAAAGTGAGCTTTTCGTGTATGGTTAGACCCAGCAACTTCATTTTCTTGACCATACCGATGTCGACCCCGGCCATGTTCAGTATTGGAGTGTCGTACTTAAGCTTATTGGTTATGGTCATCGCACAGGTTTTGTGCGGTGCAAACTTCAGCTTATTTCGGACGCCACAACCCTGAACATGGGCGAGGGCTGCATTGGCAGATCTTGAGACTTCAGTCACCGTGTCCCCATCCACGACCAAGACGATGTCATCCGCGAACGCCTGCACGTAAATGCCACGCTGCTCAAGATCCTGCATTAGTGGGTCGAGAACGAGGTTCCACAGGAATTGACCACCGATCGACCCCTGAACACAGCCCTTGCTAGTCTCTCGCGTGCATTCCTCCGATACCGAACCTTGACTTTCCTACCGTCAGCGATAGCTGTCTATCAGCCTTCTGATGTTAACCGGGCACTTTTCCTCAGCCAGTCTGACCCTTATGGCTGGCCACCAGGCGCTATAGAAGGCGCCCTCTATATCCAATGACACCAGGACAATTAGCTTCTTCAGCCTCAACTTGTCCTTTACGTGCTCCACTAGCGTAAAGAGGGCGTCCTCGGTGCTCCTCTGGGGCATGAAGCCAAACTGACGAGTACTAAACCGTGGAACAAGCTGATATTTTAGACGCGCTACGACCATCCTCTCCAGGACCTTCCCCAGAACAGTCAGTAGACGGATTGGTCTGTATGCCTTAGGGGTGGTGTAACTATCCTTACCCGGCTTTCTGAGGACTACGACTGTAGCCTCCTTCCACGTGGTCGGGAAGTGTGCCAATTCGAGGCACTTATTGTAGAAGGCAAGGAAAGCGTCCGGGTCCTGGTGGATCGCTCGACTGCAGATATCAGAAGTCAGTCCATCCCCTCCTGGTGCCTTTTTGGGATTGAAACCCGCCACGGCGGACTTCAGCTCCAGCGTCGTAAATGGGGGATCATGATGTTCATAATGGGCCCACTCATTTACTCGGCTGGCTGCTTCTCTAATTTGCCTGTGGTCAGCGTTGTCCTGGTCTACTCTCTGTCTTCGGGGTAGAACGTATCCGCTAGTAGGGCGGCCGATTCACTCGGATTGAGGAATGCACCATCGCTGCAAAGGGTCAGTTCTTCTTGCCTTTTGGCGGTCCTACCAATGATCCTTTAGAAACTCTCCCAAACTTCCTCACGATCCTGCTTCCGGCAAAATTCCTTCCAACTGGCGATTTGGGCATTCCTTGCTTGCATCTCATACTCTTCTTTTACTTTCAGGTACTCGCCAACGACATTCGCTCGCCGGACCGGCGCGGCATTGCGGATGCGGTTCTTCTTCGTCATCACCTCCCTCTTCTTCACAGTGAGCTCCTGGGACCACCACGGACAGGTGATTTTAGTTTTCTTATTTTATTTTTGGGATAGCGGTTTTACTTGCTTCTGTAATGATATTTATATATTTGACTACTGTATCTTCCAAATTTACTATATTATTTATTTCTATTATCCTTTCTGAATTTACATTGTTTCTAATTTTAAGCTCGTTAAGTTTATTTCTAAAGGCTTCCCAATCTGTTTTTATGGTTTTAAACATCCTAGTGGTTCTAGTGATGCTAACACCTTTTTCCCTTTTTATATTGACGTTAAAAAATATCATGTTGCGGTCCGAGGATGTGGCTCCTGTGTCGACCCGCCAGCCGTCCACCAGGTCAAAAAGGTCGAGCGAACATGCCGTGATGTCCACGTGGCTTTTATACGCTCTACCACCTCTGATGGTGTCAAAGGTGGGAGCGTCACCCGTGTTTAGCACCTGAAGCTCGAGTTCGTCCAGGATAGCGGACATTTCCTCTCCCCTGGGATCTTCCTTGATGCTGCCCCACCAGGCACTTTTCGCGTTCGCGTCGCCACCTGTCAGCAACCTACCGTTGGCCACTTCCGCATTGATCCGGGTCATCTGGTCCAAGTATAGCGCTATGGGTTGGTCTGGCTCGAAGTAGTAAGAGACTACTGCGATTTTCCAGGCTTTGGTTTGGATACCCACCACAACGATGTTATTTGTGGTGAATTTCGGGTAGGGTATGACGTCCAAGTCATGATCAAAGACAGCTATCGCCGCCTTAACCCTTCCACTTCGTCGCCACGGTCTGATGGCGGACGCGGTGGGGCCGCAGGGGAAGAGGAGTGTCGGTATAACGTTGGCCGCTCTCTCTATCTCCTGTGGCCCAATAATGGTAGGTGGCGGGGCCATTGACCTTGACCCGTCACAGTGGGACCAAGGGTGCCATACACCGGGTCGTCTGGCGCGCATGTACTGGTTTGGTCCCTGGGGTTGTCACGGCGTACAGTGTGTTCAGGTGCGCCGGTGACGGGGATTACTCCCCAGAGGAGGATCCGGTGACGGACAGCCGCGGCGGGTTCCCGGTGAGTGCTAACGCGTGCCCGTGTTCCCGCCATAAGCGGCACAGGAGGACACCGTGGAGTTTTAGTGGGTTAGGGTCCCACAAAACTGCGCTATCTCCCCGTGGTAGCGTAGTATGCATGAGCAATTCAAAAAGCAAAAAATAAAAAACTGTAGGTTGGGTAGTGTAGGCAGATGACGGTAGCTAAGCCGCTGGCACAGCTAGTTATATATAAATCAATAAAGATCACTGCACTGGCACCCATATCTTTCGAATTATACTGGTAACACTGTTTAATTTAAGCCTATCTAAAAAAACACTGGAAGCTGGGATGTAAATATCTTACCAATGCAGTTTCTGGGTCCAGCGCTGAAAGCCAGCCAGCCGAACGGGTTCTTCAGCGGTGCCTCGAACCTCTCCGGACGGAACTCCAAGGGATCGTCATACAAATCTGGCTGGCGTTGGATCTGGAAGATGTTTACTAGGACTGATGTGCCTTTTATTAGTTTCAGTTCTCCCACCTCTGAAAAAGATAAAAATGCATTTGAATATAAGAATGTTGTAGGATACATTTATAAGAAAACGTCAGACTGACTTTCTATTGGAGTGTTTTACAAGAACCGCTCATCGGCGATTAAAACTTTAGTTGGTCCATCAATTTTAAAATGTATGGGATTGCCAAGCGCTATCGAAATGTCATGAGACATTTTGACCATCTCGCTTTCGCTGATAGAATGACATTTTGTCTAGAACCTCTGATTACATACTAAATGCTTAAACTAAACAAAGTCATTGTCAACGGTAGATGATAAAAAAGTCGCGCTTACCGTCGGCCGTAAAGACCTGTGTAGTCAAATCTCAAATAGCAGGACTTTATGCCGAAAAAGTGCGAATTAGTTTCTTGATGAGATTTAGTGTATTTTAGTACCAAATACCAAGCACTGCACTAATTGAACAGGGGGGCCACGGGCCCAATTCCAAATTTCCATGGCACCCCCAGGGAAACAGTTTTTTTTTGCAGGTATGCCTTGGGTCCGGAATGAGATTACAAACCTGCCCTGTGCTTCTCTCACCAATTGAACTCCTGCAGCCCTTAACAGGTTAGAAATTAGCTTTATGTAGTTTTACGTCTCTTACCACAGTCCTTCATGATTCTTCTTTCAATAAGTGGTACTGGCGGGAACAGCCTCATGGACTCCTTGATGACCAGCTCCAAGTATTTCATTTGTTGAAGTTCACTATACAAAAAAATTATACGTTTTAATATCTAAAATAAAAGATCTTAAGCCTTTTTCAAAGTATGTTGACTTCCAGTTTAACCGGACGCAACGTAATATCCGTAATAGTTGATCTCCAAAAACCAGTAAGACTCATTCAAATTCTTAGACTAATATTTTCTAGATAAAATTATTAGGTAGGTACGTACTTACTTATAAATTTATACTATTCTCTGAACCCTGACCCTGGACCGATATCTTGGCATCAAATGATGATTTACCTAAATAGGTAGATCATAATATGAAAAATGCGGCAATGAACCTGTCTTCTTATACACATATTTGCTTAGTATCGGTAAAACATGGTTAAACTTAGAAAATTTGTGAATTAAACTTACTGGTAAGTTGGGTCTCTGTGCATTTCACTGCCGAATATAGTCTTAAGTTCATCGTAGATTTTCTCTTGTACATCTCTGTGCTTCGAAAGGCAGTGGAGAGTGTACACGATGCCTGAGGTAGTTGTGTCGTGACCCTATACAAATATTTTTTATTGTAATACAAGTTTTAGCCACTTGTTTCGGTATAATTTTTTTTCTGACTCTCACTTCCTTCAGGTGACTAGTCTGATAATAATAGGTCTTTACCTATGAAATTGCCGTTCTGCAGCACTGGCCATTTCAAATCAAAATATAATAATAATCAGAACACTACAAACAGGAACGCATCTCCTGTTATTGGTTTGCCCGCTTCCGTTCTGGAAAATTTCGACCTGAAAAATGAACCCCGTGGTCGTCCGAAAATTATGGTCAACAATGACGAATTAAAGGCGTTTGTGGAAGCTGATAATACTCAATCTACGGCTGAAATAGCAGCAGCTTTCGACATTAGCATCAAAACAATATTGGTCTATTTGCGTCAAATTGGCAAGGTATTTTTGCCCCGTAAGGTATTGATCGCCAGCGCGAAGTTCGCGTCGAGACGTGCCTTGCACTGCTCAACAGGCACACAAACAAGTGAATTTTGAACCGCATTGTTACCTGCGACGAAAAATTTATTCTCTTTGACAATCGCATGCGGTCAGCAAGTTGGTTGGATCCTGGTTCAGTTCTGTTGGTGGTCTAGGGCCGGTGTGATTAATCACAGCTTTTTACCAAACAGGAAGAGCATTACTGCAGATAAGTACTGTGAAGAACTGAACACAATGATGGAGAAGCTGTCAGGTCAACCAGTGTTGGTCAATCGATCGTCTCCGCTACTCCTGCACGACAACGCACGACCTCATTCTGCACAGCAGACGGTCTCCAAGCTACAAGAGCTGGGGTTTGCAGCTCTCTGTCATCCGCCATACTCTCCAGACCTTGCGCATACAGACTTCTACTCTTTCCAGAATTTGTATAACTTCTTAGCGGGAAAAAAAATCAATACCCGAGAGACAGTACAAGATGCCTTTGAATATTTTGTTGCTTGCCAACCAGCTGATTTCTTCAAGAAGGACCACTGCTGCCACTGCTTTGGCAAAGATGCTTAGATTGCATGGGTGATTTGATTAAAAGAAATAAATAAAATACGTTAAAAAACGGCTATTTCGTAGGTAAAGACCTAATAATAATGTATGAAGGTAACTCACCTCGAACATGAATGTGTCGACCTCCTCCCTCACACTTTCGTCATCAATTTTCTTGCCGTCGATTTCAGCTAGCAGCAACATGTCCAAGAATGCGTGTTTATTCTTAATACCTTTAAAAATAATTATTTATCTATGAAAAACTAAATTTATTTCAAATTACGAAACTAACGCTATTACGCTTGATTATTAGCTGCAGCGATTTAATATTCGCTGCAGTGGCAAAAATGCTCACTGAACAAGTCGAGTCAACCAAACAGTAAGAAGGCTTCTTTTTACCCGGCTGCAAGGAAAGGGTTATGTTTTTCGCGCGTATCTTGTATGTTTGTATGTATGTAATATTCTTTATTACCTCATATCTTGCAAACCGCTAAATGGATTTGTATAATTAATACATCGTTAGATAGGGCATGGCCGCCCAAGTGTTCTTAGATAAGTGACGTTAAAAATAAACAAAAATGGCGGCTTTTGTGCGCCATATTGGGGGTGACTCAATATTTTTTTTCTTCGTAACCCATAGAGTGGGATATCAAAATGAAGGATTTTTAAAGGTGATTACAAAAATATATACCACTTATATGTTTAAATGCGAAAAAAATAGGTAACTAAAAAGTAAGTAAAAAAAGTTAATTTTGTCTTGTTTTTAAGTTAGTTCAGTCTTTATCGAAAGGTCATCACTAAGGCTAAAAAACATGCAATAATGATGCAAATAAACAGATCTAAAAACCTGAGTAGTGAAGTTTGGCATGTCGTGAAAAATTGTACTAACAAAGCTAAAACAGTACACCCGCTGTTACGGCTCAAAGTTGATGATAAGCTAGCAAAACAATTCGACTACAAATATGTCCCTAGCGATAATATATTAGATCAGACAATGTGTTTTTGTCATCAGAAAAATAATCAAGTATACAGTGAAATGCAAATATCTCCAGCTACGCCAAATGAGATACATACTGTGGTGAATAGCATGGAAAACAAACTTTCTTGTGGATACGATGAGATCCCGATATCTGTAATCAAAGAACACATTCTAATATTGGCCAAACCTTTATCAGACTTTTTCAATCTATGTATTGAGGAATCGATTTTCCCAGACCAATTAAAAATGGCAAAGGTAATACCTGTTTATAAAAAGGGTAGTAGGACAGATCCTAAAAACTACAGGCCTATCTCCTTGCTACCGGTTTTGTCAAAAATATTTGAAAAAATCCTAAAGAGTCGGCTCTTATCCTACTTACGCGTAAATAGAGTTATGGATATTAGACAATTCGGTTACCAAAAAGGTGTTGGCACCTCAGATGCCATATACACCTTATTAGATATAGTGACAGACAACGTAAATAATAAAATGAGAGTTGCAGGGATCTTTCTAGACTTGAGTTCCGCATTTGACACAATAGACCATAAGTTACTCCTTGAAAAATGAGGCATTATGGTATAAGAGGTAAAACCCTGCAACTTTTCTCTTTTTATTTAAAAAACAGAAAAATGTTTGTTGAAATTGACAAAATACAAGAAAATGGCTACAAAAATGCATGCAAATCAGCAATGATAGGAATCACAACGGGCGTCCCACAGGGATCCATCTTAGGACCTATTTTATTTATATTATTTATTAATAGTATAGTAGTGCTTAATATTGTTATTGTTTTTTCTTTTTTAGTTTTTATGATATCTATGGAACGTATGTATTGAATATTAAATGTAAAATGAATGGTAATTGTTTGTGGATCTATTAAATTGACACAAAGAATTGTAGTAGATAATTAAATAATAATTGTTTAGTTTATTTTTATTATGGTGTAATTTATGGAATGTATGTAATTGAATTGAATTGTAAATATAATGGTTTTTGTTTTTGTGACTAATTTGATTTTATGTTTTATTTATTTTGTGTAAATGTTCAGATACAAATTTATTGTTCATGAATAAATGACTAATGACTAAATTTAAAAATCAAAAACCCGACTGCGAACTAAAAAGATGTAAACAAGTAGAAAATCATGCTGTGCAGTCGGAGGATCAGGTGGTCAGCCAGCTCGCGAATATGTATCCTCCGATCGAAGTCGGAGGATAGCATGATTTTCTACTTGTTTACATCTTTTTAGTTCGCAGTCGGGTTTTTGATTTTTAAATTAACTTTTTTTACTTACTTTTTAGTTACCTATTTTTTTTCGCATTTAAACATATAAGTGGTATATATTTTTGTAATCACCTTTAAAAATCCTTCATTTTGATATCCCACTCGATGGGTTTCGAAGAAAAAAAATTTTGAGTCACCTCCAATATGGCGCACAAAAGCCGCCATTGATTTTCTACTTGTTTACATCTTTTTAGTTCGCAGTCGGGTTTTTGATTTTTAAATTAACTTTTTGGTGATACGAAATGTCTCTGAAAATATTTTCATCTCAGAAATTTAAGTGTCTCATTAAAATACTAATATCTCGTAAGGAAGCAGCTAGTTATGAAATAAATCAAAAGTATTAAAATATTGTAACTGTTTGTCATCCTGCTTTCGTTCAAAAGAGTAAATGAGCTTTGAAATTATGAAACAAGTAGGTATACTCTACACCTTTTAAATTTTATGGGCGAATACAATGATTTTATCGTTTATTTGACAATGTTAGTACCAGCTACAGACGCAATATTTTGTAAATAAAAATTTACTTAGTATTAAAAGAAAATGTTGGAAATTTAAGACCATTTTTTAGTTTAATCGTTTTTAGGGACGTCATTGATTCATTTATTTAATAATTCGTGCACACAAACGTACAGATGCGGACTTGATGTATTAGGCAATCATTCAATTTATTTTTCTTATCATCAATACACTTACCAATATCACTGCTGTCATTTAAAGTAGTAATGTTAGTTTTCTTCAATTCTTCTCGTCTGGCCTCGATCACTTTGTTAGTCTGTCCATGTAACACCTTCAACGCCTTATCTTGCTTCGTCTTGTATGGCAGCAAATTAAAGATGGCGTCTTCACCGAAGAATGGTATTTGCATTCTCATCGTCATAATTGCGGATAATCTATATTTATAAATAATATATTGTTTTTATTGGAATAAGCTGTTAAGAAAGGTGTTCTGATTTTTTTTTTATATTTGGTCAAATAGGGTTGTGGGACACTGGTCGTTTGGTATATCCGAGCCATGGGAGAGGCGTTTACCCAGCAGTGAGGTGATGCAGGCTATCCCTATAACAGTTACTGTATTTTATTTTTCTTCTGTGCTATCAGTGATAAAAAGTAAACTTACTCTTCGATGGATTTCACATATTCAGACTGGCTGTGCTTCTGAGCATCCATACTTAAGCCCATAATGGATTCTAGAAAAAAAACTGTCTGTTAAACAAAACATTTGATATTAAAAAAAAACTTTTTTGCAAAAAAATACTACAGACTTCCAAATACAAAACTACAAAGTGAAAAATAACTTTATTTTTTGAAGTCGGTGTCTTTCGTAGGTACCAATTTTTGCGTTATGGACACCGATTTCAAAAAATAAAGTTATTTTTCACTTTGTAGTTTTGTATTTGGAAGTCGGTAGTATTTTTTTGCAAAAACGTTTTTTTTATTTTTCACTTTTTAGTTGTACCTACCTAATAGGCAAGTTAGTAAGGTTACTATAACGCCAGAATAGATTTCATGAAACTTGAACATAACCGGTGAAATGAGAGATCTGCTTACCCCTTAAGAGTGTACTGGCATGATGTTATGTTATGAAATGGTATAAACAATAAAAAGACATGCGATTGCAGCAATCCCGAGAGATTTGCCGTAATTTATTGAAGATCCGAAGTTCTTCATCAGATCTTGACCAAATTAAAATGAGACCAATTTCGAAACATACTTTTTCAAACAAAACAAGAATTTTCAAATTCGGTCCACAATTGACGGAGATATCGGTGAACATACACAAAAAAAATAAAAAAACAAACATAATGTCGAACATAGAACCTCCTCCTTTTTGGGAAGTCGGTTAAAAACAGAATTTTAATTTGAAAACTGGTTAGACAATTAAAAACATAATTAAACTGCCATTATTGTTAATTTGTTTACCGTCATACTTTTTAAAGAAAACAAATAAATTCTTGTACGGTCTACTTTTGTCGTGAACATTTTACCTGTAACATTGTCAAGGGCCGCTAAAGCGATAATAGGGAACATGTCAACCGGGCGTCCGTCGGCCATTTTATTTAGTTTATCCGTCAGAATTCGCTGGTTTTTGCAGAATACCGGCAGGAAGTTCTGTAGGATATTGAAGTGGAAGGCGGGCGTCAGGAATTTGCGGTGAGTCTTCCATCTTTGACCTAAAACAAACGTTTGATTCCTTAATCCATTACTGATATCGGTTTCTGAAAGGCTTGATCACGATGAATAAAAAAATGTTGTTATAGTTAGTTGCTAGACGTGGGTGGAAAAGCTGCCAGGGTCAAAGAGGATTGGGCGTGTCATGTAAGTCGCATACACATTGACCTTGTTATAAGGCGCCATTGACGGCGAGGTAAAATAAGAACGGACTTGGGGGAGGCATTGGCCCAGCAGTTAGTTACTAGACATTCGACCTGACAACAGAAACAATTTAAAAAGCTTTCAGAACCATCATGCTCTTTCAAATGTTAGACTGGCTGTGTATCCAACAAATACACAAGTCCGTTCTTAGTTAAGGATTCACGTGCAGCGTAGAACAATTAAGTGACACTACTAATTACTCTATAATTATCTAGTTATACTGGAAGTGAACACGTTTCTTACCAGTGGCAGTTAGCAGACCTTGACCGAGCCAACACGTCAGGAAGCTGTAGGACCTTCCTTTTGTTATGTGCTCTGTGCTTGAAACTAAAGGCTGAAACAATTCGAATTGGTATGATAGTTTCTAGATCAAATAACAACACCACAATATAATAACAATAATTTTGTCTAAGCTCTTTTATTAGCTTAAACGGTAAACCAGTACGGTAGTAGTACGGTCGTAGGCCCTGTTGTTTACGGTCGTGTTTAAGTTGAACCTACTAACGATTTATAAAGCTTGAACAGTGTTTCTCGAAGTTTGAGGTTGTTGCTGTTTATTGTTTTGAACAAATTATTTATATACCAACCGGTACGAAATGGAGAAAGCACGAATGTGTGGAGCCTGTGACGAATATATGTCGGATGGAGTACCTTGCACGGTATGTGGTCGTGAGTTGCATTTTCAATGTGCAGGCATTACAGAGGCCGGTTACCGAAAGCTTGGCGATAGAAAACTCACTTGGCGATGCATGAAATGTAAGCAGACTGGAGTTGTTCGTCCACCTGAAGCGGTTGCAGTTACTATCAATCCGACTAGCACACCTGGATCACCTATGATATTGGAACCGGAATTGCTAAGACTGGACACGGGATCTGCTGTCTTGCAAGAGATACGAGCGTTGGCTGCAAAACTTGCTCCTTTGGATGGTTTAAAAGAGGAGATCTTAGCACTTAGAAGTGAGTTCGCTGAACTAAAATCGTCCTTACACCAGCAGTTTGAGGAGACGGTTAATGAGTTCAGACACAAAATCTGCGCAATGGAACAGCGTATGGAGGTGATGGAGGCAGTTAAGGAGCAAGTAAATCTTCTTCAGGATCGATTAGAAAAGTTGGAAGAAGAATCTGACATTAAGGATCAATGGTCGCGTTTGAATAACGTGGAAATAAAAGGGTTGCCACAGGTGAATAATGAAAACCTATTCGAAATTATTACCAAGATTGGAGCCAAAATAAATTATCCCGTTACCAAGACACAAGTCAACTTTGTTACCAGGGTGCCTGCGAGGGAAAAAGATCGTACTAAACCAATAATAGTTTGTTTCTGTAGTCGCTACGTGAAGGAGGATTTTGTTGCTGCTGCAAGATATGCTCTCAAGACTTCACCGATAGCGGCAAGCCAATTTGGTCTAGCGGGGAATCAGAGAGTATTTATTAATGACCACCTTACAACAAAAAATAAGTTACTGTTGTCAAAAACCAAAAAACTGGCGGCGGAAATGAATTTTCAATACGTGTGGGTCAAACATTCAAAAATCCACACGAGGAAAATGGACACTTCTCCGGTAATTTTTGTCAAATCGGAAAAGGATCTCGCGAAAATTGTGTAACTAATCTAGGAAACTTTATAAAATACTTAAAATCTATTTACTTACATGTAAAGTTTGAGAACCACATAATGCAGTGTGCTATTGGTGTTTTCCTATTGGCATTGTGTCATTGCACGGTGCTAGAAAGTAAGTCTTTTAAATATTATTTTTGCTCATATAAGTTGTTCCAATATAATTATGATCTTTTGTGTACTCCGTTATGGCTCAATTTTGAATGCGGCATCGTGTTCGTTAATGCAATCTGTCCCGAGCGTTTCTTATCTTGTTTTTGCTCGTCACCTTTTGTTTCTATTCATAAGTCGATGGTCGTATATTACTTAAAAGTGTTATTTTTCGGACACTGTGCATTACAGTGCCTATTAATTTATCGCGAGTTATTAGCTTCTACCCTCGTAGTTTACTTACTTCTTATAGAAAGACAATCTTGTGCGCCTTTACTATGCAACGTTTCTGTTTTTGTTGTATATTTTATTATAGTTAGATTTAAAAATGTTCACTCTTAGCATATATTATCAGAACGTGCGTGGCCTGCGTACGAAAACGAACAGTATCTTCCGTAAAATACTACTTAGTTCATATGATGTTATTGTTTTTACCGAGACGTGGCTGGTAGATGATATATTCAGCAGTGAGATGTTTGATGGTCGGTACATGGTGATAAGACGAGATCGTGATTACTCCCGTACTGCTCAACAGCGGGGTGGGGGTGTTTTAATAGCGGTGAGAAGCGAGATTGCTGTAGTCGAGAGGCGTGATTGGTGTAGTTCTGCTGAGGACATTTGGGTGTCCCTTACTCTCAGGAGGTCTCGGCCTGCTACTTCTTATAGATTGCACATTTGCGCCCTTTATCTTTGTAAGCAGAATCTTGGCAATTCATATAACATACAATTAAATAACTTCACTGATAACATGACAAACTTAATTTTAACACACCCGTTGGACAAATTTATAATATTAGGTGATTTTAACTTCGGCAATAGTGTAGACTGGATAGTGAGTACCGACGATGGTAGCAATGAATTGATTCAGCAAAATGTTACGTGTCAGCACTTAAGCGATTTTTTTGATGCCATTCTTACTTCTAATTTGTCTCAGTATAACGGTGAGAGGAATATCAACGGAAGGGTTTTGGACCTAGTTTTTTCTAATGACTCTTTGAGTGTCAGTGAATGCCATGATCCATTGGCTCTGCCAGTTGATTTGCATCACAAACCGATATCAATTCGAGCTGATTTTGTTGAAATTCATAAATTGGCGGACAACGCAACACGTCGGTACATGTTTTCTAAGGGTGACTATGTGGCCATTAGATCTGAATTGAACAGTATAAACTGGACTGGCCTTTTAAATTCGGAGTCATTGGAAGGTGCTGTTGAAATCTTTTACGGTATATTATACGAACTTAGGGACAAGTACATCCCTCTTAAATGTGTTAAAAAATCATCGTATCCTTTATGGTATAGTTCTGCTCTAATAAAGGTATTAAGAGAAAAATATAAGTATCATCGTAAATATAAAACGTATGGTAATATCTCTGATTTTCATTCTTTTTCCCTATTACGGAGCAGGGCCATTAACTTGGAAAAGACATGCTATGATACATACATGGATAAAATAGAATCATCGATAATCAAAAATCCAAAATCTTTCTGGTCATATATGAAAAGTAAGAGAATTTCTAATGCAATTCCTAAGTTCATGCAGTATGGTGACGTCACAGCGAGTAGTGGTGAGGATATCAGCAATTTATTTGCGGCGTACTTTCACTCCACTTTCCAAGAACCTGTGCACGTCCCTGGTACATCTTCGCAGACTTATAGTGGTGTTAGTGGTGATGATAGTGTTGCATTTATCAGTACGTTAGAAATATCTCATTCTAGAGTACTGAAATTGCTTAAGTCCTTGGACCTTTCTAAATCAGGTGGCCCGGATCTCATACCCCCAGAGTTTATAGTACAATGTGCTGCTAGTTTGGTAGTCCCATTGTGTATCCTATTCAATCGATCTGTTTCCGAGGGTAAAGTACCTAAAATTTGGAAATCAGCATTCATCACCCCTGTTCACAAGAAAGGAAACAAATCTGATGTTACGAACTATCGCCCGATATCTAAGTTGTGTTTATTTTCAAAGATCCTTGAGCGTATAGTGTATAACGATGTTTATGCGGCTATGGAAAGTAACTTCGGGGGGGAACAACATGGCTTCCTCAAAAAAAGATCCACTACGACTAACTTGGTGTTGTCGCACGAGTTTATATCGGGTGGTATGGATCAACGTGCGCAGGTGGATGTCATTTATACCGACTACAGCAAGTGCTTCGACCGTATCGACCATCGTCTGCTGCTGGAGAAGTTGCTCAAAGCCGGTATACGCGGAGACCTTTATAGATGGTTTTCGTCTTATATTGAGAATCGGAGTCAGGCTGTGGTTCTCCAAGGTTACACTTCGGGTTGGACATCGGTCCCCTCGGGTGTGCCACAGGGTTCAGTTTTGGGGACCTTGCTTTTCACTCTGTTTATTGCTGATGTTGTAAACTGCTTCAAGCACTCTTACGTGTTGCTATATGCTGATGACATGAAGGTTCACAAGATTATACGTGATATCTCAGATACTCACCAGTTACAAGAGGATCTGAATAGATTTGTAGAATATTGCAAACATAATTTGCTCCAATTGAATGTCTCCAAATGTTTTCAAATGACCTTCACGCGCCAGAAATCTATAGTAAATTCGGTCTATAGTCTCAACCGACTTACCTTGGGCAAAGTTAACAGCATAAGGGATTTAGGTATCATACAAGATAGCAAATTACTGTTTGACCAACACATTGACGGTATTGTGGGCAAGGCTTCACGGGCACTAGGATTTGTAATCAGGGCCTCAGCCTGTTTCCGTTCTCTGAAGCCTATCAAAGTTTTATACTGTTCGTTCGTGCGCAGCCACTTGGAGTACGCATCGCAAGTTTGGAACCCTCAATACGGGATCCATAAGTCACGCATTGAGAGCATCCAGAAAAAGTTTCTGAGATATCTCGATTATAGGGCGCACCAAGTATCTATAGATTACAGTCACCGTTGTAAGAGGTACCATTTTCTGCCATTAGATCGTAGGCGGCTCATTAATGATGTATGTTTTTTGATTAACATAGCGAATGGCTCAATTGACTGCCCTGAGCTACTAAAAAAGTTAGCATTTCGCACTAACACTATTGGATTACGTAAACGGCCGCTTCTAGATGTGTCTTCTACCAGTACTAATTATAGGCGTAACGCTTTTCTTATAAGAAGCGCTAGAAGCTTCAATGATGTATCTTCTGAACATGATATTGACTTATTTTGCACTAAAATAAGCACAGCAAGGACGCTCTTAGCCAAATCATTTTTTTGTGAATAATGCACCGGCTAGTGGTTCTTTGACTAATATGTAGCAACATAATAGCCTGAATTAATCGTTAAGTTATATATCTGTGGAGGCTTGTTATTAGCAACTTGAAAATGTATTATAGTTACCTATTATTATTTGTAATTAGACTGTAAGCCTTCTTAAAAGTAATAAAATAAATAAATAATCAGTTGTCAATTCTCACTGCTAAACCGTCGTCCCTAGGAGTTTTCGATGACATGGGAGAAATGCGCACTGGGCCCGCGAGGTAGATTATGGCCCACACCTTCTCTTGGAAAGGAGATCTGTATCCCAGCAGTGGAAACGTTATGGGATAATTAAGTTTTTGCGAATGTTTCTACAAATGCGACATATATGTGTGTTCCTTCCAAAAAAAAACCTCGAAAAACGTATCCATTCAGTAACGCAAATAAAGAGTAACAATATTTTTAGGAATGAAATGAAATAACCATCCAAAGTTTTACAAAAGTAATCTAATAAAACACTAACACAAAATTCTCAAGTAAGTAGTATAAGTCTTGTAGCCCGTTCCATCATCGGACTACAAGACGTACGGCGTTGCGTCATCGGTACATGGTGGACATCCCACCCATACGCACCAAACGTTTTGGGAATTCCTTTATTATGCGTACAGCAAAGGAGTGGAATTCCCTGCCGGAGTCTGTATTTCCTGATACCTACAACCTGGGAGTCTTTAAGTCAAGAGTGAATAGGTTTCTTCTAGGCAAGCGTGCTTCATCGTCGGCCACATCATCGCTTACCATCAAGTGAGATAGTGGTCAAACGCAAGCCTATCAATAATAAAAAATAAAAAAAAATTTAACAAATTTAGTATTTACGTTACAAAATCAAGGGGAACAATTAACAAAGTGCGCGCCGCCGGATGCGGGAATGAGCCCTTGGCCACGGTACGCGACTCCATTGGAAGTCGCTCCGCCCCCGTAAGGGGGCGGGGCGAGCGGTGCCGGAACCTCGTTCCCAGCCCGCGGGTGCAGCACCGGGGCTCGTAACTACGGGCCCGTCATTTTGGTGCCCACTGGGCCTAGCATTTTGCTAGCGCGGCCGTTGACCTGTGCGGGTCACTGACCTACGCTAGCTATGTTTATCTGTTGTATGTGACTGTGGGCGCGCCGCGGCGGCCGTTCTGAACGGTCCGCCGCTTCTTCACTACACCCGGCGGTCCCCCCCCTCCGAGTGAGACCCAGGGCGTACCCTGGGAGGCTCAGAGAGGGTGACCAGCGACAGGTGTGTCGACTTTTAGACGAACCCACAGTTTGGTAATGTAAGCGACTATAGCGCCGCCGTTGTGTGTGTAGGAGCGGCAATGTTTTGTGTTACACCGCTCATGTACCTATAGCGCGCGAGGTACTCGCGACGCTATTCGGTGCAAGTGTACTAGCGAGTGTATAGTTATGAATGTCTGTTTACGACGCGAAATGAGTCTATATTAACTTAGAACAAACTTCACGCCGTGGGTGTCGTGTGGGGTGGGCAGTGTGTTTGTTTGAGTAAGCAGCGTGTAGACTGGTACTGCTTACTCAGGCGTCAAGTCCGGGAGGTGGATGAGGTTGCGGTGTCACTTATGAGGTCGCGTGGGAGGCGCTTTTTGTCGGGCGGGCGCGCGTGCCATGGCGCGATATCTGCGATATGGGGCCAGGCAGAAGCGTCGGCCCGCGCGAACAAATTTGTGGCAAGTCGCTCGATGAACTTATCCAGGCTCTCAATCCCTGTGTCCCGCAGGATGACGTCATTCCTCACATAGCGAGGCGCGTTCATGATGCAGCGTAATATCAAATTTTGTTGAGCTCTCAGTTTATTTTTCGTCGCCTCGCCAGTGAGGGCGTACCAAGCTGGGGCTGCATAGGTGAGTATAGATCGCAGGTAGGTCTTGTAAATACCCAGCTTAGTACGGGCGGGGAGGCGGGACGAGAGTACTGGATAAAGGAGGCTGCGAGCGACCTTGCACTGCGCTACCACCCTTGTGACGTGCAACCTCATCGAGAGCCGACGGTCGATGGTTACGCCCAGGTACTTGGCCTGGGCCGTCCACTCGATGTCGGCTCCTTGTAGTTTCAGTAGTGGTGGGAGGGTCCCCTGTCCTGTAACAAGAGCCTGCGTCTTACCCACGTTAACCGATAGCCGCCACTTCGCTAGCCACTCGGGGATGTTGTTGAGGGCACGCTGCATTTTTACTGCAGCGTGCTTGGCGTTGAGAGATTTGGCGATGTACGCGGCGTCGTCTGCATACAAGGCTAGCGTCACTTCTGGGGTGGTGGGGATATCGTCGGTGTAACGTGAGTAACACGCAGGCGATAACACGGCGCCCTGCGGCACGCCCGCACGGTACGCGTTGGCTTATATAGGCTCGATAACATGCTCCGGGCTTTCTGGAGGGGTGTAGGTTGGAGACGCAGCTAACAATATATTGCTAAGATTTATCTGTTTATTTAGTTATAATCTGTTATCAAATTACGTTTTTTGCCAATTATACTCTAAAGCTTACAGGTTCTGATTTTTTGTTATTAAATTTAGCAAGGTTTATGTTTTATTTTTGGAATCTTAAAATTAAAACATGCCTGTGCATGTGTGTGTGCTGTGTACATTCAAGCAAAAAAACGAGTTCACCTTGAACCGTCAGTTCAACTCGTTTTTTTTTCTTAAATCTTTCGTCTTGTTATTTATATAATTGAATCTTCATAGTATTTTATAATCTTGTGTATAACAAACTTAACCAGTTTCAGCACTCATCATCACCTGCCTAGCCTTTTGCCACGCTTCGGCTTCCTGTCTAACCGGATTCAGCTGAGTACCAATGTTTTACAAGTAGCGACTGCCTGTCTAAACTCCACAACGCGGACCAAACCAAACCAAGCTAGTTTCAGTACTATATCTGTAAATATAGTTTTTTTTTGTTCCAATGATTAATTTTCTGTAAAACGTATCTACTATTTTATAAGTTTTTTAGCCTTAGCCTTATCGTTGCCTGGATAGGTGATTTATCTTACTTTTGTCGACTGCGAAAAGGTCTGATACTTAGCACGTGTCCGCATGGTCCGTCTTCTTTCGCCCCTCCTTTTTATAGTCGTTCACGACAGAATCATGCTTAGCATATAGGATAGCAGGTGCCGCGGGATAGTGGGGATTGTCCAACGTCTTGAAAGACCTGGACTATACCGATGATCTATGCCTGCTAATGAAAATGACCTGAAGGGTTAAACTCAAAATCATCCGGTCCAATATCAAATCTGTGCTGCTATACGGGTGCGAAACGTGTAAGGTAACAAAGGGCATATCGCGCACAATGGGCATATCGCGTGGAGCGAGGTAAAGCGCGAAGCTCAAGACCGGTCGTGATGGAGGACTACTGTGGACGCCCTCTACCCCAGCTAGGGGGCATAGGATCTTAAGTCAAGTCTTATCATTACTATTACTTCAGTATTATTATACTATTTCCCATAAAAGATAACATTTCGAACTAAATCACTTAGATGTCTTTGTTTATCCATTTTCTACTCAATAAATGCCTGATTGGTAGATATACATATAAACACACAAACACAATTATCACGTAGGTATCTATTAGATACTTAGGTAATACATATGTTTGTATAACTCACCTCGGCGTATTTCGAATGGCAGATCATCACATAAGGAGTGGAGAAAAAATGTACCCGGAACGCTTGCCCATACTTCACGGATAGTCTTTGAACCAAGTTCAAGAACTCTGTAACAAAATAAATTGTTTAATAGTATTTTTTTTTCCAAATTTAAGTGAAACCTTGACCCTTGAGCTAGGTAACAGTACCTGTGTTTCAGGGGCCAAATGCGGCTTGGCGATTTCAGCCTTATAAAATCAATTAATAAACTAATAACAACAACTTGTATTGTCCTTATGTTAATTCACCAACCAATGCAAAAAACATAATGCAACTTGACATTCTGCTTAAAACATATTAATATTTTCGGGATCACAAGAGGTACTTGTAAGTAGCTTACGTACTTAAGTAACTAGGAAATTGTACAACAGATTGATACATTTGCAAACGCTGGTACAAAAGTAAGACTGAAGCAAGCAAGGGAAAAGCATACACGCAAGCATAGGCATTCTGCTGGTTAAAGAACGCAAATATAAATAGATATGTACATATTATTATCAATTGTGGTTGTCCAAGCAAAAAGGGTCTAGTTCTCGGCATTTAGTTGCCGAGATATAGGATGCAGTTTTGTAACGTTGCCCTCATACAAACACAAGTACAGTTTAAACATCAAATATCTGATAAAAATAAAATCTGCCAGATTTTTAATGTTTTTAAATCCTTATTATCAATTGACTATTCTAGATACTGAATCTAGTATTACCTCAATACCCCACCACTGGAGCCTTTTTGCTTGGACGCCCACAATGTACCATTATAACAAGAGATCCTGCCGCAAGTGGGCTTTATTAGTTTTTACATACTAGGAAATACCGTTATTCTATGATATATGGCCGCTGTAGGATATGGTCATAAATAATATTATCACAGCAATCCGAGCACTGGCATTATTATCAGTGTACCTAAATTTTATTCTAATATTCTAATTAAATTTAGACAAGAAGCTGACGAGAACATAATTAGGACAAAGCTACAATGATAACCAATGATGATTAAGCAGGTGAGGTAACTGTGTGAATTGCATTAAATAGATTGTGATTTATTTTAAACGCATTTAACACAGTTAAAACCATAAGCAGGCAATTGATTTAACTATATAGAAAAGCAGTGGATATTTCCATCGCGAAAACTTATAGTACCGTGTAAGTTTTATAATAATAGAAGTGACAATAAAATTGTTCTAAGCAAGCAGAATGATAACGCATCAGGAGTTCGGGATTATTTCCTAATACCTTCCTTACTTCCTTTCCTTTTACCTTTCGAAATAGAGATAAGTAACAAACAATACGTAGTACATCTTTTCTTTTAGTGAGTACATTAGGCCAAATAGGATCGATGTTCTTTATATTTAGAGCCTAACTGATAGTACGAACTATTTCTAATTCTAAACACAAATACTCTGCTAGGCCGAATTTTGAAACATTGCCCCGGCAACAAACAAAAAACGCCCTTGATTTGTCAAATTATTTGTGTCAAGGTCATGACTGGCATAAGTATACCAAAAGAGGTTTTAAACTAGTACTTATATATGTCTCTACCGTAATTGTTACACCTGTACATACTTTAGACGCTGTTGATGTAAATGTTGATGTCTGATAAAATGTCTCGACTTTACGAAAAGTTCAGATAATGAAGAGAAGAGAATCCTTGTATAGTTTGTACTTAGCATAGAACAAACGATTGGGAAAGATTATGGAACTATGGTAAGTATGACTAAAAATAGTTTGAATGGTGCTGACTGATATAAATGTGAGGGAAAAGACTCAACATTGGGCAAAAATAAGTACCTAGATACATTATTTATGACCTCTGATAACTGCCTCTGGTACTCAGCTGAATCCGGTTAGACTGGAAGCCGATCCCAACATGATTGGGAAAAGGCTAGGCAGATGATAATGACCTTTGATAACATTATGAATTAAGTTTATTGAACTAACATTAGATTCATTTTATTTAAAGACTTAAATACTCGTCGATGTGGGCAGCAAGTCTGCTGGTCTGAAGTGGGACTGGGCGGGTCATATATGCAGAATGCATAAAGATAGATGGGCCAGAATCGTCACACAGTGGCAGCCGAATGATGGGTCGGATGATGGTCGACTGTATACCGGCTATGGCTATATACAACAATGATAAAGGTAGGTACTTTGTCATTTAAAATTCTAAATCATTTAATTCGTCAAATTAATTCACAATGATTTATATTTCAATATTTACAGATTATTAGGGCAACATAATATCTTTAGTGTTATCAATATTTGAGCCAATTTTAAGTAGCATACAGTAAACGTTGGCTTACTTCTACTAAGCGTTATCAATCAAATAATACGGGAACTATGTACTAATTTATCTCATCACAATCCGCGTACCCTTTGCATCGCCTACGAATTTTTGAAAATCTAGAACGTTCAAAATTAATTCTTTCTAGATACTGTAGTTTAGGCGTAGCTTTGTCTGGAATTAGATTTGTATAAAGTAAGTAAGCCCGATCCCTGTCTTAGGCATCAGGTTTTCCAACCGTAGCTATTTTGAAAAGCCAAGGCGACCTGCCACAAAATTCAGCACAGGGCTACACCTAAAACTGCGCAAGAGTTTCTGACAAAAGCATTCATTTCAATCAAAGTCAAATTCAACATCTAAATTATTTATGCATTCAATGTAATATATAATAAAAAACATTTTTTTAAATAAAGAAAAGTAAAAAAAAGAAAAAATACCTGTAGATTTAACTACAAACAAATGAGCATTTCCCACTAGCGGCAAAGGCGACGGCCCTTGAATGTTAAACCGTTGGCTTTCTCTCACTAAAGTAATCCAAGACACTAACAAAGCTAACACCAGAATAACAGATGTCAACAACAAAATCATTTTTTAAATCACAACTTTGGCATGTGCTACTCAATTCTTAGCCTCATTCAACGAGGTTAATTAACAGAATGCGAGACTACAACAGGACTTTGAAGGTCGGCAAGATAATCGCCAACTGTCTAAAAAACTTACGAAGTTATACGAAGCTGATGCTGGATCAGCTTCGTATAACTTCGTATCTATACAACTCCACCTAAATATAGATTAAGCAGAACAAGTCGCGCGACAAAATGTTTTAGTTTTTTATTAATATTTTCGGCGGTTTTTTTCAATATCTTATACAGAAACGTAAATATATAAGTTAACAATGCCAAAAGGTTAAAAACATAAGTATTTCATAGACAGAATATAATCTCAAAAATGGTCACTTAACCAGCCATAGACGGGATCAAAGCCATTTTTTTATCAACCGTGAAATACATTCACTAAATCTTAAATTATTATAAACAACTTTTAATGTGGGTTCAAACATGAAATCATCAAAATCTTCTTTTCAGTATATTTTGTAGAATAATGCGCACATTTTTTTTTACAGCTAATTTCTTAGTAAAGGTTGTTCATAATCACGATTACAATGGTCCATTCGATTAGTCAATTATACATTTAATAATCGTCAATTATATATTTTTACTGATATTTCTTTAGTTTAGTTGTTGTCTTTTCTATACTAATATTATAAAGAGGTAAAGTTTATGAGTTTGTGAGTTTGTGACGTTGTAAGGGGTAATCTCTGGATCAACTGAACCGTTTTTGAAAATTCTTGCACCGGTAGAAAGCTACATTATTCCTGAGTGTCATAGGCTATAAAATATTTTCAAAAAAATAGAGATCCTTATGAAAATTGCAATAATGTAACCCAAGGTAGCAAAATGTTGTCTGTAAAATACATTATTTGGCGTGCGCTGAGAAAACTATTGATGATAGATACAAATTAGTAGGTAGGGTAGGTAGGATAGGCAGGTTAGGCAGGGTAGGCAGAGTAGGCAGGGTAGGCAGGGTAAGCAGAGTAGGCAGGGTTGGCAGGGTAGGCAGGGTAGGCAGGGTAGGCAAGGTAAGCAGAGTAGGCAGGGTAGACAGAGTAGGCAGGGTAGGCAGGATAGGCAGGGTAGGCAGGGTAGGCAGGATATGCAGGTTAGGCAGGGTAGGCAGGGTAAGCAGAGTAGGCAGGAAAGGCAGGATAGGCAGGGTAGGCAGGGTAACCAGGGTAGGCAGGGTAGGCAAGATAGGCAGGGTAGGCAGGAAAGGCAGGGTAGGCTGGGTAGGCAGGATAGGCAGGGTAGGCAGGATATGCAGGGTAGGCTGGGTAGGCAGGGTAAGCAGAGTAGGCAGGGTAGGCAGGGTAGGCTGGGTAGGCAGGGTGGGTATGGTAAGCAGAGTAGGCAGGTTAGGCAGGATAGGCAGGGTAGGCAGGGTAGGCAGGGTAGGCAGGATAGGCTGGGTAGGCAGGATAGGCTGGGTAGGCAGGATAGGCAGGGTAGGCAGAAAAGGCAGGGTAGGCAGGATAGGTAGGATAGGCAGGGTAGGCATGGTAAGCAGAGTAGGCAGGGTAGGCAGGATAGGCAGGATAGGCAGGATAGGCAGGATAGGCAGGATAGGCAGGGTAGGCACGAAAGGCAGGTTAGGCAGGGTAGGCAGGGTAAGCAGAGTAGGCAGGGTAGGCAAAATAGGCAGGGTAGGCAGGAAAGGCAGGGTAGGCAGGGTAGACAGGAAAGGCAGGATAGGCAGGGTAGGCAGGGTAACCAGAGTAGGCAGGGTAGGCAAGATAGGCAGGGTAGGCAGGAAAGGCAGGGTAGGCTGGGTAGGCAGGATAGGCAGGGTAGGCAGGATATGCAGGGTAGGCAGGGTAGGCTGGGTAGGCAGGGTAAGCAGAGTAGGCAGGGTAGGCAGGGTAGGCTGGGTAGGCTGGGTAGGCAGGGTGGGCATGGTAAGCAGAGTAGGCAGGGTAGGCAGGATAGGCAGGGTAGGCAGGGTAGGCAGGGTAGGCAGGATAGGCTGGGTAGGCAGGATAGGCTGGGTAGGCAGGATAGGCAGGGTAGGCAGGTTAGGCAGGGTAGGCAGGGCAGGCAGGGTTGGCAGGGTAGCCAGGGTAGGCAGGGATGGCAGGGTAGGGGCAGGGCAGGCAGGGTAGGCAGGATAGGCAAGGTAGGCAGGGTAGGCAGGGTAGCCAGGGTAGGTAGGGAGTTGACGGGAGCGAAGCCCCGAGGGTCAGCTAGTACAAAATAAAGCAAGAGATTTTGTTTTAATTTTTTTTTCTTCTTTGGCAACTGAGCCGATGCCGACTATTCTGCCAGTGTCATGTAGAGACGACAGCGCAATGACGCGAGCCGTCGAATTGAGCTATTTTTTCGTTGTCATGTAGAGTCGACAGCACGGTGAGTCGAGCCGTCGAACTTTGTCTATTCTTCCAGTGTCATGTAGAGGCGACAGCGCGGTGAGATGAGCCGACGAACTTTGTGGTGGATAACAAAGAAAGACATTGATAAAAAAAATAAAAAAATAAAGTAACTACATTTTGATGTCATTGTCAATTAAAAATTTTGAAAGGAGTTTGATAACTTTAGGAGAGAAATTTGCTAAAAGGGAATGGAAGTTGATAGGGAGGGGGATTTTAATGTTGGGAAGCATATGATACAAGTCAAAGGAGTGGGAATACGAAGGACTTGAAAAAAAGATATGGTCTAATGTACCATCATCAAGGCCGCACTCACACAAGGAAGAGTCACGAACACGGATCTTATTTACGAATACTGGACTACAGCGGTGACCGAGTCTCAGCCTACACAAGGATGAAACAGCTCTTCTAGACATTTTAGGACATTTGAAAAACCAAGGTTTCCGCTGGATGTCAGGTTGAATGTTGGCATAATATGCCCCTTTGTGTTTCGAGCTTGCTTGCCACTCCGCTGACCACGAGCTGAATAATTTAAGTTTGGTGTCTGAGCGCAATTCGTAACTATGAAGCAGATAGTGTTTTCTATCCACAGGTTTGGATGTAGCAAATTTTGCTAGAGTCAGCACACTCGTTGCCACATATACCCGAATGGCTGGGAACCCAAACTATTTCAATGTTTAAACCTTTGTTGTGACAAGAGAAGAGTAAATTACGTATATCTACAATAATCTTGCTGTGAATTTTAGATTTTAATTGATTTTGTCCTAGAGCCTGGATGCTACTATGAAATGCGAATATGAAAAAATAACCGAATTTTGGATATTGTGCGATAATATAAAATTGATGGTTTTTAGGATACCGATGCATTCCCCAGTAAAAACTGAAGATTCTGGTGGACATTGGAATAAAAGAGCTATTTTAGAGTTCTGGAAGTATGTTGAAAAACCTGTACACCCCGTTGATAATAATTTAGATGCATCCGTATAGAACAAATTCCAACCCTTCCAGTATCTCTGAATAGCCCGAACAAACTCTGCTTTTACGTCCTGGGAGTTTTTAGTGATACCAAAGCCCAAGACGATCTTTGGCTTGAAATGGACCATCTCATATGCGGAAGCAAATACTGGAAGAGAAGGGTATTGACAAACAGGCGAAGAGAGTTGTTTAAGCTCCCTGTACCTATTCATCAATGGAATACATTTATTATTCCAGTAAGAAGAGACATTAAAAGAAAGATTGATTTGCTCCAAAATGGGAAGTAAGGGATGGGATGAGAGGGAGAAAACTTTTGACAAGAAACGATCTGCTAAGTATTGTATACGAAGGGTAAGGGGAGGATCTGCACATTCAACCTGGAGAGCGTTAGTGGGGGAAGATTTCATGGCGCCAATTACGATTCTAAGGCATTTGGCCTGGACTGCATCGAATTTACGTAGGGCTTCTTTATTACATGGCTCAATTAAGTAGCTACAGTAATCCAACACAATTCTGACCAGAGCATTGTAAACCAGTTTTAAGGTGTATGGGTGAGCCCCCCACCTGCCAGAGCCTTAAGAATCGAAACTGAGCGCTCACATTTTTTAACTGTATTATTAATGTGGTCCACACCTGACAATTTAGAATCCAGGATAACTCCCAGAAACCTAGCCTGTTCCTTGACTGGTATAGCTTGGCCATCTACAATAATGTCAAGTTGAGGGATAATACGTCTGCGAGTAAACACAACTGATGTACTTTTTGGAGCACTTAAAGATAACCCATGATCTAACAGCCATTGGTTTAATGAGGACAAAGAAACATTCATAGATTGAGCAGCATCCACGATGGAAATGCCACAGACCAATAACGCAATATCATCAGGCTACTGAAGGATTTTACAATTAAAATTTAAACAGGAAGGTAGATTGCAGGTATAAATATTGTATAAAGGGGGACTAAGAACAGATCCCTGAGGAAGGCCCCGCCAAGCTAATCTTGGTGCAGACTCCTCCCCAGGAATTCTTAATTTAAGACTACGGTCTAAAAAGATACTTGATATGATCTGACGAATTTTAGGCGGGATTCCCAGCTCTTTCAATTTCTGCCCAAGAACAGGGATGAGGACAGAATCATTTGCAGCTGAAATGTCTAAGAAAACGGCTACCACAGACTCATTCTTACTAAGGGCCAACCGGATTTCTGATGTGAGGGTACCCACACTATCAGCTGTACCCAGACTTTTCCTAAAGCCAAATTGAGTCGTTGGTAGCAATTGCCTGCTCTCTACAAACCATTCCAGACGACATGGGCAAGGACAGATTTAAGTTCCTCCAATGTAAATGGTCTGTCCAAAGGATCATCTGATGCTGTTTGGTGGTTCATTGAGACACATTCATATTTACCAGGAACATAAGCTGGGGCTAATTTAGAAAAAAACTGGTGACTAAGCTCATCAGACATTATGCTCCCAGAGGGAGGCCTCAAATTATTCCTAAAGGATTTCAACCTACGTCATACTACTGAAACTGGAGTGGATGGACTCAGTGTATCACAATACCTACGCCAACCATCTCTTTTTTTTTTTTAAGTAATTTACTGGACTTAGCCAATATATGCTGAAAAGCTATGATGTTCTCCAGGTTCATATCTAAGTTAAAATTCATTTCGGCCTCATTCCTAGCTTTGATCAGAGCAGAGCATTCCCTATCCCACCATGGCGGAGATGGGATTTTGCCCTTTGGCAGTTTTTTGGAAGGGAAGGAATCATCCGCTGTAGCTGATATTATGTTGGAGAATGACAAAAAGCATTCCTGAGCATTTTCATCATTAATGGAAGGAAGAGAGGAGACGCGCAAATCTATAATTTTTGAGTAAAGGTCCCAATCAACAGAGTTCAGTTGATATTTTAAAAGAGGAGCAGAGATTCTACCAGGGATAATTTTGGAAGGTATTTCCACCATGATGGGATAGTGATCACTCCCATAGGTCATATTCAAGCGACTCCAATTAAAAAGGCTGGCTATAGTAGATGAACAAAATGTCAAATCAACACAACTGTTATTTTGCCCAGGCACAGCCCGACGTGTGGCAGACCCATCATTTATCACACATAAATTAAGTTCATCTAATATATCCACTAAGCCTATACCAAAATTGTCGCAGGTTTCTGACCCCCATCTATAGTGGTGACCATTAAAATCACCCATGACAAGTAATGGACCTTGTACATTACTTAACAAACTTTTTATGATATCAAGATCATCAATTTGTGGGTATGCAATATAAAAACTAAAAACAATTATATCCTCAGCCTTAACAGCAACAACATTGATGTTGTCACCTACAAAGTGTAGAGGAATTGGGGTGAATGATACTTTGTTATTGATGAACAAAGCACATCCCCCATATCCATCTGATCTATCATGTCGAACACCATTGAAACATGGGATTCTGAAATTACTTTCAGAACGAAGCCATGTCTCGGCAATGCTGCAGATTGATGGTTTGAATTTATTAATGAGGAAAAGTAAATCATGTTTCCTGGGAGTAATACTCCTGACGTTCCACTGAAGAAGGTGAAGGGGGAGCATTGTGAATATAATTCATTATAGATGTCAATTTGTTGGCAACGTGGTCAGGCAGTGAATGAGCAAGGTTTGCTAATATAGCCATTAGCATACTTGATACAATATTTAAAATACTTTCTGAGGAAATAGGACTGTTAGTACGTGCCCGAGGGTAAGCACCACCATTTTGGACAGGAGTGAATGAATAATCTTGAATAAGGGCTTGGTGAGCTTGCTTATCGTAACTAGGTGACAGGGGGGCATGGGATTTTGGTTTGATTAATACAGTTTTGCGGTGTGATTTTGGAGTTTGGGGAGTTGATCTGGGGAACAGAAGAGGACTGGCTATAGGTTTGGTTTTTGGAGATGATCTAAATACTTCAGCATACGATCTTGAAACTTGTGGGAATACCTGACTTGCTTCTGCATACGAGATTGATTTTTCAGCCATCAGTGCTTTTATTCCTTTTTGCCGACCCAACTCCGGGCAAGACTTGTCGGTGGCATAGTGACTTCCAGAGCAGGAAACACAAAAGCCAAATTCAGTGGGGACTTGGCAGCCATCACCTAGGTGGTCTTCACCGCATTTAAAACAGCGTGGTTGTGAGCGACATACAGTGCGTGTGTGACCAAAACGACAACAGTTGAAACATTGAATAGGTGGGTACATATACTTTTCAACTGGGAGAGTAGAGTAGAAGCAATATACACGATTTGGCAAAACTTGGCCATCAAAGGTAAGAATAACAGTTTGAATGGGCTTCCACTCAGTAACGCCCGGAGAACTCACCTTACGGTTCATTCTCCTGGCCTTAATTACTGGACCGCATCCAGTGGGAACCCTGATATTTTCAATGACCTCTTCCTGTGTCCACTCGATAGGTACGTCTCTGACGAGATCCATGCGCGTAACGTTATATATAAGGATAGAAGTAATGTATCCATGGGATGTCAGTATTGGGCTTATTAGAAAACTGTTCGCATCCATGTGAGTCTTAAAACTTACTGCGAGTCTATTTCGCCCCAAACGTTTCAAGCTTCCGAGTATAACATTAGCAAAGTTATTAAGTGTGAGGAACATACCAAACTTAACAAGATGTAGAACAGTGCCATGGGGCTGTCCATCTTTTAGGGACACGTGAACTATATATGGTGCGTTATCTCTCGAGTTGTATGTGTGTCTGCCTATCGTATGCTTGGATTGTTTCGGAGGATTGATCGGAGTAGCGGGGGGCGAGCATGCGGGTCTTTTTCTTTGCGCAGATTCGGAGTCCATAGCGTTATCAATTTTGTCATCGGGGAGAGTAATGGTTAGAATCGGACTATAATCAAAGGGATCGGGAGGGTCAAGGGGTTTCTTGTTATCCATGGCGGATACCGATTAAAAAAAAAAACTATTGAAGGAATAGGTTCATACAAAACCCTGGATGTTAGAACACAAACACCAAGAAAAACCTTGTTTGGAATTCACACTAATAAAAACACTTAACTCAAGAAAACTCGTTATACCAATAAAACTAACTGCTAACCCAACAACACTACCAAAGAAAGACTAAAATTATCAACTCTATAGTGAAAAACTCTTAAAATCAAAATGAGACTAAAAATATTTTGCCGCCATAAGTTGACTTGACAATGACATATAATAAATATTATAAAGAGGAAAGATTTTTTTGTTTGTTTGTTTGTATGTTTGTTTGTTTGTACCGAATAGGCTCCGAAACTACTGGACCAATTTCGAAAATTCTTTCACCTATGGAAAGCTACATTATTCCCGAGTAACATAGGCTATAATGTTGACGGGAGCGAAGCCGCGGGGTTCAGCTAGTAACATATAAAGCAAGAGATTACCCTATGTTAAAATTGCAGCCCAAAATTTTGACAACTGCGCGATTTATGATAATAATCTTAGTTATTGGTGAATTGGTTCTACGAGAGACTTGGTACATAAAAAATATAAAGGCCCCTAACCAACCTTCTTCTTCGACTGATTTAAAAATCAAAGCTAACTTTACTATTAGTTCTATAGCCCCGGCTTTATTACTTTAGTAACTTGGAATAACCTTTTTAAAACAATTTGAGATGCTAATTAGCTTTATTATTTTTATGAACCAAGTCAACCGTATTCAAAGACATGTGACATCTACCAATCCGCACTGGGCCCGCGTGGTGGATTATAGCCCACTCCCTCTATGAGAGGAGGCCTGTGTCCCACCAGTGGACACATTAAAAAAAAGGATGATGATGTGATGTAATGTGATGAAGTCAACCGTAGGATCAATTCTCCCCAGTCTCCCCTGTATATTTTCTCACTAGGTATACAACTAACCTCTATTTTTTACTTCTGAATATTAGATGAATCTACATTATCTTTAAAACACATTGTACAAGGTTGAATTCTTGCTAAGCTAACAAAAACAACGTGTTTTAGCACCTCAAAACAGGTTCCCACCAGTTTTATTAGTCTACGGCTAACCTCCTCAGAGTGCCTTACTTTTTGGATTCCTTATTCAAAAGTCAAAACATACTTTTTAAACTTTAATAGTACATTACTACAGCGGCCAGCAAAAGAGGCATTGATGGACGAACGTGTAAATGTGGGCCGAGGCGAAGCCGAGGCACACATACGTAAGTCCATCAATGCCTAGTTGTGGCCAAGGCTTGTATAGTGCTTTTCTCAAATAATGCGCGGAAATTGAACCAAATTGGTACCTAGAACTCATTTTGTCAAAATCAATGACGAACAACAATAATCGTTCCCGCGTTAGTGTTCTTTTGTTTTTTTTTTCTAATAAACAGCGTTCTATTTGCAAGCCATTTCGAAATTTAAATAAAACCTTTGGAAGTTACCTCTTTGGTTGCCATGTTTCGGAGTAAAAGATCGTTCCATTTTTAAATAACACGACAGATATGAGTTTACTATGTAATTTATTTGGCCGCTAGACACGACAGATATGGCTTTTCATACAACTTTTGCCGGCCGCTGCTCGGATGTATTTGGCCAGTACAGCAATTTCGATTTATCTCGAAGAAGGTTGTCAAAATAATGCTCACATTTCCAAGCATGTTTGAGAAAAATTCTTTTCTCGAACATTCATGGAAATATTGCCATTATTTTCGAAAACAGAACACGCAAAGTATTGAATTTACGGACAAAAAAAAACAAATCCATTGCAGCAGCGTTTTTTGAATTTGGAAAGTTACAACGCTCCAGCAATATTGATCAAATCCATTGCGGGAGTGTTTTTTGAATTTGGCACATTACAACGCTCCAGCAATGTTGTTGTAACATTTAATAAATTAAATGTATAACATAAAAAATATGTTTTGAATTATTTTGAGAAAACACTACATAATATGCCTTGGTGCATATAATAATAATATTAATATAATAATATCGTTTCATTTATAACATAAGGCACATTTTACAATCAAATATCTTAAATATATAAAAGAAGACAGTTTCTTATTTGCCTGAACTAGGTTGAACCTGTGTTTCAGGATATAAAGTGCTTCAAACTTACAATAATAATAAATTAACAATGGGTATGGTATATGAATACTTAAATTAAAGACACAGCAAAACTATTATTTTGTTACAGCCAGGAGATCTACTGTCCCTCCATAAGATATGCTAAGTAGATGTTCAAGAATAGTCTTTTTACAGCTAAAATAATTGAATTTATACATACTTAATTTTCTATTTAATCTACTGTACAGAAATGGGCCTAGGACACTGACCTCTATTATACAAGTACGCTGGACTAAACATACTATACGAAATGACAGTTGATTTTTGTGCTGATTCAAAGCGCCCCGCTCGAGCATATCAGGAACTAAAATTGACACATTTAGAGATAGGATACTACCGATATTTCTAAAAATTAGGTAATACTAATATATTTGACTGGAAATATTATAATATTGTAACTAATAAATCAGTAATAGTGATATTTTTAAATTACACTAATATCAAAATAGTAGTCTTGGCAAGGCGTATCACTCATTTACTGTATTAACTTCTCGTAGTATGTTGGAACTAAATATCTCATATTGGTATTGGTGATGAATGTTAGGTATATGAATGCCTAATAATCAGTAATAATATGTTCAAAAGCGAGGTGTAATACTAAATTCTGGAATCAACATCATGATCATCCACAGCCCGACTTCGCCCACTGCTGAGCACAGGCCTCTCTCTTGTACCAATCACCACGTTCCTGAGCCTGGAATTAATTCTGGAATAATATCATGATAGTTATAATTATATTAACAAATGTTTTGAACTCAAATAATTTATTATCTGCATATGAAACAGAGTTAAAGTCTTCACCTTGCTGGAATGCGATACCACTCTTATTTGCACCTTAACACTACAGAGACAGGATCTCAGCGATGATAGCGAGAAATACGTCCGTTGTAAATGATTATCCATCTCATTTATTATTATTATTGTATAAATGGTGTTCCCTTCACGAACCGTATGGGCGTCAACCGAGTGAATCCGAACGATTGTAAGTATTAACTAACTAGTGTGCGAGGAGATACTTGCTCAAATATACTGGTTTTAAGGATAAGTTGTTAGCCTATCCCCGGTATTTAAATCTTACTGATCTGACAGTAATGCGCTATAACTTTACTAGCACGCTATCCACTAGTTTATAGCTTGCAATCTGACTGAAAATATTTTTAGTAACCTTTACAGCAATTATTCTATTACTTAAAAATTAATCATAATAAAAGTAACTGGTTTTTTTTTCTCTTACGTATTAAATTATTCTCACGATCGATAAAACCCATAAAAGTATTTTACCGAAAGCTGTGACCCATCTCTAATATTAGTTCCATGCGACTCTCACGTTAATTCACGTAGCTATCAGCGCCAAAATGGCGATAATCAAATGTCTTCATTTTTTCATCGATAATATGAAGTCCAGTGTACAATGTATGATAGAGGTCAGTGGCCTAGGAATGTAAATAATCTATTTACAAAGACATATTTTGAGGATGCATTATAATCGCAAACAATATCATTTCGTCTGTTATTATTTATGTATTCGGAGTTATAAGAAAAACATGGTGTGTTGTTTTAATACTAAGTGCATAATGAAAAGCTAGCGAACAGTCAGTACGTTGCAGGATTAGTAAAGCAGATCAGTGGGGTAGAGATAAATAAAAAAAGTTAATTAAAAAAATCTGCACAGCATGATTTTCTTCTTGTTTACGTCTTTTTAGTTCGCTTTTTAAGCAGTTGGGATTTTAGATATTTTTTATTAACTTTTTTTAATTACAAAACTTCATCAGTTATTTTTTTAATAAGGTACATGTAAGCTTTTTTTTTTATTAGTCATAAGATAAGAAATATTCAATTGTATATATTATTTGATTTATAAATAAATATTTTAAACAAATAAGTGTTATATATGAACAGGCTTTGGGATGAATTCCCTAGTCCCTTCCTTTCCTTTATCTGTGTATTTCAAATCTGCCGCCAAAAGGCACTCCTACATTTGCGAGTGCACAAAAGACATTACCTCAATCCCGCCATCTGACGGCGGGTAACAAAACTATTCAGTAAGAACTCGATAAAAATGCCGGCCGGCTAACTTTCGCGTGCGCGAAGAAAATCTATCGGGAAATAAGACTAAAAGGGCAAGTGTGGTGATCACCCGACTCCATGCAGTGTTCCAAGTATCCTGTAAGTACCTCAATACCTCATTATATTCTTTAGCCTGTTTTTGTAGGAAAAATATTTCAAGCCACGTCCTTGGTGGGACACATTCATATTTTTGGTCCTTCGAGCCGGATACCTGTTAGATTAGTTTTTTCAGGCATTCTCAGGTTAAATTTCAATAAAAAACTCTAAGATTTGCTAGATATTTGCATTTTACAAATATTATCCTACTAAAATTGCGTTGGTCATACTTTCCATATAACCTATACGGATTCAGAGATCATCTTAATTTCATCCGTATTATATTTCAATAACTTATGTATTTTACGTAATTTATTGCAAGTAATTACATTATCTATAGCTATTTAACGTATTTATTAACTTATAAACATTATTTCACAACCATTTCACCTAAACGTATCGAAAAACACCTAGTAAAATCTCAACTTAGGTTCCTATTTTCATACCTATTTTTCACACACAGAACAAAATGGAGGAAGGCAAACTTAAACTTCTTCAATCTCAACGCGAATATGTTTACCGTGATATCCAAATCCTTTATGACTTATCAAAAACTATGATTCAAGATCGTTCAAAGGTATCGTCGTTCAAGGCGAGATATACTCGAATACATTCAATTCGCGAAGAATTTGTTTTGATATGTGGTAAAATACAGACTTTGGAGTTAGCCATGAAACCCGATGCCCGGGTGTGCCAAGAGTCTTTGAGCTCGTTTGATGATGTGTACTATGCCGTAATCAGTATAGCGGCTGAGTTACAGAGTACTGATAAGAGCGGGAACGTCGCCGGGGCATCGCAGGAGACGGCGCCGCCCGTGCTTGCCGGGGCTTACGTCCCCGCACAATCAGGGCGTAACGCACGGCTCCCTAAACTTGAGTTACCTAAATTTGATAGTAAAATTGAAAATTGGCAAACGTTTTATGATATTTATAAAACCTTGATTCATGATAACACTTCGATTTCTCAAATAAAAAAATATCACTATTTAGCGTCTTGTTTACAAGGCCCGGCTTTGTCTATTGTCAAAGGGGTCCCGATGACCGCGGATAATTACGAAGTTGTTTTTAATAGTTTCATCGAACGTTATCAAAACAAGCGTATAACGCTTTAACATATCTAGATAAATTCTTAGATCAGCCAGCTTTAAAATCGGGTAACTTCCAAGATTTACAAATTTTAACAAACGTAATTTATGAGGCATACCATGCACTCCAAGCTTTGAAAATTGAAAATTTAGGTGATTTCATTTTATTTTGTTTAACTTCGCGCATGCTGGACTCGGACACGCGCAATCGGTTCGAATCTCAAAACATTTTACAAATACCCACTTTTTGTGAATTGTTAAAGTTTCTTCAAGACTACGTAAAAGTCTTATAAAGTAGTCAGTTATCTTCTAAATCTAATATCAGGCATACTATTATGTCTAACTCTCGTAACCTTGAGGGGAAAAAATCTCCGCCTGCGGCTAGTAGGCAAAATAGCAGCGGATCAAAACGCTCATCTTATCTCGCAAAATCAAACCCACTTGCAAATGTGACTTGTGCTCATTGCAGTGAGGCGCACTCGATTTATCGGTGCCCTACCTTTCAATCCTTAGATTCTCGTGCTAGACTCGCGTTAGTACAAAGTAAAAATAATATGTGTACAAATTGTTTGCGTACAAATCATGTCATAGATAAATGCCTATCTAAAATGACTTGCACGTTATGTGGATTACGTCACCATACCCTATTGCATATTGACCCAGCGCCATCAAGCGCCAGCGCAACCACTGGAGCGAACGTTACTGCTCATGCCCACGCCGCCGTTCCCCACTGCGATATGGTATTACTAGGTACATGTCAGGCGCGCGCGTTCAACACGGCCGCCGGCACTCAATGTACCGTCCGTGCACTCGTAGACAGTGGGGCGCAGGATTGTTTTATCACTTCAGCGTGCGCACGATCGCTCGGGTTAAAAATCCGCCGGTGTAAGCTTAGTATAGCCGGACTAGGAGAAAACTCAGTCACTCAAGTAAGGGGGGTGACGGAATGCACTATACGGCCCGTGCACGGTGAAGCTCCGCATTTTAATATAAAGCCAGTCGTGTTAGATAACATCACTGCTCTAATACCTAGCGTTAAAGTACCATCAGTCGTTCGAGAATGTTGCAACCATTTAGTGTTAGCTGATCGCGACTACGATGTACCCGCGAAAATCGATTTATTAATAGGCGCGGAGTTATTCCCCGATATCTATGACGGTCAACGTATCAATCTGGGGCCCGGTTTACCTACCGCTTTGCGTAGCGTTTTCGGGTGGATTCTCACCGGGACAGTAAACGCGTACTCAGTGCCTTTAAACACCGCGTGCTCTTTAGTGGCCACCACATTCACATTAGATAAGCAAATTAAAAAAAATTGGGAAGTGGTGGAACCACCGCGCGTGGACATCACTGTCCCTGAGAATGATATCTTCGAACGCATGTACACTGATTTAACCTATCGTGAACCTAACGGACGATACGTCGTACCTATTCTCTTAAAGGATGGCGAGCGTTCTTTGGGGGAATCTTATAATAGTACTTTGTCGCGTTTGACTCATCTTGAAAAGAAACTTAATCGTCAGACTGAACTTAAATCCGATTATATTAATTTTATGCGTGAGTACGAGAATATAAATCACATGTACACCGTACCTAACGCCGTCGTACCTACTCTCAATCGTTATCTTATCCCTCACAGTTGCGTCGTTCGCCCGGAGAGCACGACCACTAAATTGAGAGTGGTATTCGATGCCAGTTCTAAAACCACTAACGGTCAATCGTTAGATCTTTATCAAAACCCTAAACATTTCTCCGAAGAAAGTGATAAATCAACGTTAAAAATCTTAGGAGTCCAATATGATCCTGTGAGTGATAATTTCAGTTACCCACAGTCCCCAATCGAGGACGCTGAATTTACGAAGCGTTCCATCTTATCCAGCATCGCTTGTATTTTTGACCCTCTTGGGTGGCTCACACCTTGTATCTTAGAAGCCAAATTGCTCCTTCAAGATTTATGGCGTTTTTATCTTTTAATTGCTAAGTCCAAGGTAGCACCTCTAAAAGTAACAGTTAACCTTTTAGAGCTGTGCAATGCTGTATTACTATTCAAAGTAATAAATCGCATTCACTCCTTGCTTAGTTCAAAACTCATCTTAAATAAATCTATCTTATTCACGGACAGCTCGACTGTTTTGTCGTGGTGGAATACTGAGCCACATACACTTATATGACCTTTGTTGTGCACAGAGTAGTTCTAATTAACGGTTAACCCTTTTAGAGCTGTGCAATGCTGTATTACTATTCAAAGTAATAAATCGCATTCACTCCTTGCTTAGTGTTATAGCGGTTTGAGAAACCTCTTCATCCTTGTGTCTATCATGAAAAGTGGACTGTATTTGAAGGGTTCTGGCAATAGTGCGTTGAAAATAAGCGGGAAAATATTCACGGATCAATTCGGGTGATCTAGTATGGAAATGAGGGAAGTAGTACGCCTTACCTTGTAGTGGTCGATGCCAGCCCACGTGTGGCAGCGAGCTGGTGTTCTTCTACTCCAAAATGGCTCCTTCAGGATCCACACACTTCACACAATTGTTTTATATCCGCGAGGCGGGTTAATAGACACGGTTCACAAGGTTCTCTGCAATCTAACTAATTAGATGCATCAGTCTCCAGCCAGGTGGCTTGGAAAGCTGGCGGTTGAGATACGAGGCCCGTTCATGTTGAAGTTTCGGTTCGTTCTGGCGACCTGTCATTAAGGCGTACATAAAGGGAAAAGGAATGAGGAAGGAACGAGATAATTAGGATATCGATCGCCCGCGAAATCTCAAATGCGTTTGTCTATGTGTTTTTGGTCATTGATTTATGACATTTACAAGAGATGGCGCTACCATTTTCCCGGCCTTAAAGGGTCACCTTTAATGAAAATTAAACTTAGCCCTATGAGGTGTACTACCGTATACCTATTCAGCAATACGGACTAAGATGCGGATTTTTACATTTCAATTATTAAGATTTAAGATAAATACTGCGAGTTGCATAATACATTAAGTTGCATACCTATAGTTAAATTTTAATAGAAAATTATGTTGCGTCGCTAACTAACTAAGAGACCTAACTATCAAGCCAGGCCTTATTGAGTCGGTAATGGACACAGACGCACAACAGGGCGCACATAGCTACCCTTTGCGGTTTTCACAGTAACAACACGGGTTGTACCGTCCTTGGAGGTATGCAATTTATCAATAATGCCTAACGGCCATGAAAGGGGCGGAGAGTTATCAGTAATGATAACTACAATAGTACCCTCTTGTATAGAAGGTGCAGGACTATTCCATTTGGATCTAGCCTGAAGTTGATGTAAGTATTCTGAACGCCAGCGCTGCCAGAACGACTGCACCAGTTTGTCAAGTAGAGTATGTCGCTGAAGCAAGCTGAGCGAGTCTGCTTCAGGAGCGGGAAGGGACAACAATGGCGCGGTGTGCAAGAAATGCGCAGGGGTCAGTGCTGATGGTTCAGTAGGGTCACTACTCAAAGCAGTAAGTGGCCGCGAATTAACTAGAGCCTCAACTTGACTAAGGACAGTTATAAGTTCCTCGTAGGAGAGGATTTGTTGACCTATAACTTTAAAAAGGTGAGTTTTAACTACCTTAACCATACTTTCCCAACATCCTCCAAAATGTGGGGAAGCAGGCGGAATAAATTTCCAATCTATATGATTGAAGGAAAGTTCTTCCTCAAGATGAGGACGAAAATCTTTAAGAAATTTGTGAAGGTCGCGTAAATAAGAACTTGCACCTACGAAACAAGTACCGTTATCGGTATATAAGCATTTAATAGGACCGCGTCGCGAAAGAAAGCGTTTTAAGGCTGCAAGGAAAGTCACTGTACTTAAATCTGTTGCCACTTCAATGTGCGTGGCACGCGTCGTCAAACACGTAAAAATGCAGAGCCAAGCCTTACGGCTCTTAACACCTCGACCACGAAATGGTGTGTACTGTAGCGGGCCTGCATAATCACAGCCGGTGTGAGTGAACGCCTTGTCGACTTGGTTAACACGCTGGCTAGGTAGATCTGCCATAAGTGGAAGAATAGGACGCGGGCGGAACTTAAAGCAAGTGTTACAGTTGTGGATTCTGTGACGAATTATTCGACGTGCAGCTAAAATCCAATAATTATGCCTGAGTAAGGACATAAGCAACTCCGGACCGGCATGAAAATGTTTCTTGTGACAAAAGTCAACAAGAAGATCAACAATATGGTCATGACGTGGTAGAATACAGGGATGTTTATATTCGTAGGGTTCGTCCGAATTTGTGAGACGACCACCAACTCGTATGATGCCGTGCTCATCGAGAAACGGCTTAAGCTTATGGATGGCGGGAGTACATGGTTTATTGTTTTTTTAAATTTAAAATATCGTTACGGAAATGAACATCCTGTACAGCTCGCAGCAATTTAATTTCTGCATATTTCAGATCAGAGCTTGATACAGTACGTGCACTAGGCAGTTGTCTTAAAAACTTATAGACGTAAACAATAGCGCGTAGCAACTTAGACCACGACGAAACACGTAGTGCTAGCGCGTAAATTGGTGATTCCGTAACCTCAGAAACCACGGCATGAGCGACTGATTTCTGTTCGGGTACGCCCTCATGCAGTGCATTGTGTTCGAAAGTATGTATGGACCACTCAGCTGGGTCATGAGAAACCCACGATGGTCCACGATACCACAATGGATGCTGCAAGAGCTTAGCTGGCGTGATACCACGAGACAGACAATCAGCGGGGTTCTCAGTACCTGTGACATGGTTGAAACAATTAGCGGGTATAAGCTCTATCAGCTTAGTAACCCGATTGGCAACAAAAGTTTGCCAGCGGTGCGGTGAGGAATTTATCCAGGCGAGCACTACTTTAGAGTCAGTAAACGCGTATACCTTATGGATGCGGTAGTGGGGCGATATTGTGTCTTGTACCTTGCGAAGCAACTTAGACAACAGTAGGGCCGCGCACAACTCTAGTCTAGCCACCGAAATGGTTTTCACAGGTGAGACTTTAGACTTCGCACTAACTAACTGCACGGAGTAGTTAGAACCATTGTATATTTGCATGTATACGACTCCACCGTAAGCACGCTCGCTGGCGTCAGCGAAACATACTAAATTCATGGTGCATCCGTCGACCAACCCCAGATGACGCGGGATAATAATTTCATTAAGCGTAGAAAGCTCAGTACAAAACTGCTTCCAAGCGGTGACTATATGTTCAGGTGGTATGTCGTCCCAGTCACACTTTGCTAGCCAAAGTTCCTTAATTAAGAGCTTAGCGTGCAGAATAGTGGGAGCGACAAAACCCATTAAGTCCCATAGCCGAGCCACTGTGGAAAGCATGGTTCGCTTGGTACATTTATCATCTGGTGTGGTGACGTCAAAGCGGAAACTGTCACAAGACTTGTCCCAGCGTAAACCCAGGACCTGGTGCGGTATAGACTTCTCATACTCGATATCGGGCGAAGCCTTATGAGTATCAGGTATGTGTGCGAGAACCTCTTTCGAGTTACTTGTCCATTTGACAAGGTCGAACTGGCCTCGCTTGAAGAGCTGAATAAGCTCATCACAAAGCGAAATTGCTTGCGGTATGGACATGACACTACAGGCAATGTCATCCATATATAGGGCGGAAGAAGCAGCAGCAGACGCTGCAGGGAAATTATCGCCTTCATCAGCGACTAACTGGCGGACTACACGTAACGCGTGATATGGACTAGACTTAAATCCGAAGCAAACACGATTAAACTGAATCTGTAAAAGATGCGTTGAAATCTACGGTCCGATTCACGAACGCCGACATTGAGAAACATTTGGCGGCAATCAGCAGACAGGGCTATTTGAAAGAGTCGAAAACGAATTATAATATTAAATAAATCACCCTGTAGATTGGGGCCTGCATGTAGAATGTCATTGATCGACTGTCCCGATGTAGTTCGACTACTAGCGTCTAAAACCACGCGAAGTTTAGTGGAAGTCTTATCTTCGCGAACGACACCGTGATGCGGAATGTAATATGACAGATTAGAAACGTTGTCATCTTTTAAAACCGGACTCAAATATCCCTTATTTATGTAGTCCCGCATGACGTCATTGTAAGCGCTGCGTAACCCTAAGGACGCATCAAGTTTGCGCTCCAAACAATGAAAACGCCTAAGTGCGGCTGCGTATGAGTCGCCTAGCGAATAAGGGTCGTCGCAAAATGGCAGCGACACAATATATCTACCACTGTCATCGCGAACAGTGGTAGCGCGAAAATGTTCTTCGCACTCGAGATCCTTACGGCTCTGCGAGGGCGAGGCGGAAATTTCTTCAAGCTCCCAGAATCGTTTGAGAAGCGAATCTAAACTGGGATCTTGAAGAACAGAACAACATGAAGTTGTACTCGTACAGTGTGAAGTATGTGCCGTAGGTACGGAACCCATAACCACATACCCCAACACAGTTTCAATAGCGGGAGGTATATTATATTGCTCGCTATGCACTATGTTAGGCAAAAGCAAGCGCGGGAATATAGCAGCACCAATCAAAACATCGATACCGCTCGGCTCCGCAAACTTCGAATCTGCGAGCGGTAATGTTTTGAGATGTGTAAGTTTAGAGACATCGACGAGAGCGGTCGGTAATGTCTCCGTTATACGTTCAACAATAAGCGAAGAAACTTTAAAATTAATATCATTACTAAAACGAGAATATAATTTAATATCTACGGAACCTTTAACTGGTTTTTCCGACCCACCGATTCCTTTAACTATTAAATTAGAAGTATGAAAGTTCTTCCAAAGTCCTAGACGCTTAAAACATTCAGAAGTAATAAAATTACTTTGAGATGCGCTATCTAGTAAACAACGTATTATGTGCGGCTTATCATTTACATCGTAAATTACGACTTGAGCAGTAGCGAGCAGAACGATTGTATACGCCGTACATTGCGGGCTATCTCTCGCCGACGGCGACGCCGCAACGCACCGAGCGTCAATCGAACGCGATCGAGCGGCGCCAGCGACAGAGGTCGTACACAACGATACCTCAGACTGTGAGGTACAGTCGGCATAGGCGTTGGGACCGGATTCGGCTGTGACGTCACTACAGTTGATAATTGCGGGTTTTTATTAAAATGTAACAATGTATGATGACGTTGATTACATGCGCGACACTTTAATTTAGAAGAACAGTTAACCGTTTTATGTTTAATACTCAAACAATTGACACAAGCACTGTTGTCTTTCACACATTTGAAACGAGCTGTCGGAGTCAAATTATCAAAAGCGGGACATTTATATAAGTGTTCATGGATATATGCTTCGCACAGACACTTGTTTGAATTATTTAACTCAGAGCAAGCTACATAGGATTGTGGATTAGAAGCGGTCATTTTATTATTAAAACTACGCGATTTATTAGACTTATGTGAATTGTCCGAACTATTAGGCTTATTATTGTTAGCTAAGGGTGGTTGGGTATTACGGAATATCCGACACTGATCATTGATGAAGGTGACAAAACTATCTAGAGTGGGAATCTTACGATTACGTTCTGTCATCTCGAAAGCGCGAATAGTTTCAGTGTCAAACTTTTTTATTGCTAGGTGCAATAAAATGAAATCCAGAAGGTCAACTAATTTTAGATTCTTTAGGGAATTAATTGCGGTGACGAACTTGTCCACAAATAGCTGGTAATTCGAAACAGACGCGGGACCGGACAATTTAAGATTTAAAGCTTGATCCAAATAGGTAGACGCGAGGACACGAATATCCTGGTACCTATCGAGGAGTGCCTGGAATATGACTTGGTAATTCTCAGCACACGGTGTGACTCCCGCGATCACAGACTGTGCCTTCGGCGACAGCTTACCTATTAAATAGTACAACCTGTCTGCATCCGTCAGCGACTTATTGTCATGAACTGTAGATTTAAAACTTGCATAAAATAATGGCCAGTTTCGTATATCACCGTCGAACGACATGAGTTCGATTGGCGGCAACCTTGGTCTACATGTTGCGCAATCACTCATACTGTGCCTCCCGGACGGCTTATCTTCCAATTGAGACATCACACGTTTCACGGAACAATACATATCCTCGAATGAGGCGTAGGCTTGATAGCTAGGCTTCGCATCGGGATATATAGCCAGTAACCTAGCATTATAATCATCCAATAATTTATGAAAGTCCGTTCGAATATCATCTATTGTTACACAAGAACTGAGAAAACCTTCTCTCACCGATTCGGAAGTATTAGCGACTTTAGAGCGATCATAAATTGACTGAATACGCTCGAAAAGTATATTACGCTTAGCTTCTAAAATCACTAACTGTTGATCTTCCGAAGAAGCGATTGCTTTCGCATCACGCGGCATTGTTATGTTATGTAGTTACAAATAACCACACAAACAAAACAATGTACGGTAATTATTTAAACGAACACCTATATGTAGAAAAGTAATACTACTGATTGTGACTGTACTGTGACAACGGGTTTCGCAATATTTGCGTAGTAACGAAATAAGTTTTTTCGTAGTACCCACTAACCTAAGTAATTAGATAGTACAAAATGTTAATAGCATTACTATCCTAACCAGTTTTATTGTTAAGTTTGAATATTGTTTAAGATAAATGAATAGGTATAAATATGCAACTTATAGCCCGCAATCGTCTAAACGTATTCGGTAAAGTTATGATATTTATACTGCGTAGGTACCTACAAGTAGTACACCTATTTTATTTTTCTCTTATAGAATGAATGTCTACCCCGCGGTATTCGGAAAGTAACTTATTCCTAACAATTTATAATTGGAGGTAGGTGATTCCTATAAGGGCGGTTAAACTAAAAGACGTTTGAAATATGGAAATTTACAATACGACAAGTTAGTTTTAAATAAGAATTATTTTTAATAATAGCAGATACGTAATTATGAACCTGCTATAGCGGCGTTGATGGAACCACGTATTGGGTTTACAACTTGATTATGTGGGTAGGCGGCTAGGTGCCACGACCCTAGTAGGAATTTATGATTGATTCCTACGTAAGAAATAAAGGAAAATGGATATATTATAGTAATATATCCGGCTCGAAGGACCAAAATGTTATAGCGGTTTGAGAAACCTCTTCATCCTTGTGTCTATCATGAAAAGTGGACTGTATTTGAAGGGTTCTGGCAATAGTGCGTTGAAAATAAGCGGGAAAATATTCACGGATCAATTCGGGCGATCTAGTATGGAAATGAGGGAAGTAGTACGCCTTACCTTGTAGTGGTCGATGCCAGCCCACGTGTGGCAGCGAGCTGGTGTTCTTCTACTCCAAAATGGCTCCTTCAGGATCCACACACTTCACACAATTGTTTTATATCCGCGAGGCGGGTTAATAGACACGGTTCACAAGGTTCTCTGCAATCTAACTAATTAGATGCATCAGTCTCCAGCCAGGTGGCTTGGAAAGCTGGCGGTTGAGATACGAGGCCCGTTCATGTTGAAGTTTCGGTTCGTTCTGGCGACCTGTCATTAAGGCGTACATAAAGGGAAAAGGAATGAGGAAGGAACGAGATAATTAGGATATCGATCGCCCGCGAAATCTCAAATGCGTTTGTCTATGTGTTTTTGGTCATTGATTTATGACATTTACAAGAGATGGCGCTACCACTTAGTTCAAAACTCATCTTAAATAAATCTATCTTATTCATGGACAGCTCGACTGTTTTGTCGTGGTGGAATACTGAGCCACATACACTTATATGACCTTTGTTGTGCACAGAGTAGTTCTAATTAACGACAGTCCTCTGCCTACTGAGTGGCGACATGTGTCCACCCATGACAATCCAGCCGACATCTATAGTCGTGGCTTATCTTGCTTATCTGTATCATCTGCCGAAATCTGGTGGTATGGTTCTCAGTGGTTGTCTAACGAACTCTTCAACTGGCCTGTTTCAGCAGTAGAAGTGTTAGATAACGTGCTCGAACTCAAGCCAACATCACGCGCGTGTCATGCTAGTGTGACACCCGAAGCTGACGTGCTTGAATCTCTCATGGAACGCCACTCCTCTCTTTTTCCATTAAAAAGAGTGGTTGTATGGATCTCCCGTTTCATTAAAAACGCGAAAGCTAAACTTTCTGAGCGTAACGTAATACCTAACCTGACAGCCACTGAATTAAGCCAATCTTTAAATCATTTAACAAAGTATGTTCAACATCAAAATTTTATTGATGTCATATCTTTAATAAATTCCAATAAACATTTAACCAAACAGTTATCTTAGCTCTCCCCTTATCTTGACACTCGCGGAATCTTGCGAGTGAGGGGACGTCTCAAGCATGCATCGTTACCAGGTCGCGTAACGATGACGAAAAATCCATACCTCTCACCTAAGACTTCTCGATAGAGTACTCTTCTTATTGACCACTTACACACAGCTTATCTTCACTGTGGGCTTCGCGTAGGCGAAGCAATCAAATCTTTATTTATGCGTCGATTTTGGATACTCAGCGTTAAAGTTCAAATCAGATCGCGGTTATCGAAATGCGTGAACTGTTTTAAAACTAAATCTATTCCACTTCAAACTGTACTAGGTGACCTTCCACCTTCCCGTACACACCTGGGTCATTGTTTTCAAACAATCGGCATCGATTTTGGAGGTCCCTATCTCGTAAAAGAAAGTAGGCGTCGTAACGCTAAAACTTACAAAGCTAATCTTTGCCCCATAGTTTACCACTCCATAGTTACAGATGGTGGTACTAACTTCGTGGGTGCCAAGCGTTATTTGTCGGAAGTCAGCGAAATGCTCAACCGTGAAAGCGATGGTATTTCCAGACAGCTCGCTTCTCGAGGTATCACGTGGAAACTTAACCCTCCGTCCGGCCCTCACTTCGGAGGCATTTTCGAAAGTGGTATAAAATCAACAAAATACCATCGCGAACGTGTCATCGGATCGCAGATTCATCCTTTTGAAAAAAAATATACTATTCTAACAAAGGTGGAAGCCATGTTAAACTCTAGACCGTTAGTGGAACTATCTTCTGATCCCGGCGAGGTTGACGCTCTTACAGCTGGTCACTTCCTCATCGGTCGACCTTTAATCTCCCTACCTGAACCGGTTTTTGCTGAAAACGAGACTTTACGTACTCGTTGGCAGCTATTACAGCGCCTACCACAAAGCTTCTGGCGCACCTGGCAAAGGGACTATTTGCATACATTGCAACAGCGACTGAAGTGGTTTAAACACGGCAACCGTCAGCCAAAACTGAACGATCTTGTAACCATTTTTGAACCTAATTTACCTGCTAACGGATGGAGACCAGGGTCGCGTTGTACAGCTCCATCCGGGTAAAGATAATATTACTCGTGTGGTGACAGTCAAAACATCTAAAGGCTTACTTGTAAGACCTGCCGTCAAAGTTTGTCCACTTCCCATAGAACTAAATAATGAATTATCTACATAAATATCCTAAAATTTATATATATTACACTTTACATTTATACATTACATTTATACATTACATTTATAAACGTATTTAGTTCTTAACTTAAACTTAAATTCAGACTCTATCTTATCAGCATCGTGACTTATGAATCCGCAAAGGCTGTAAGTCTCAAACTTTATCTATCTTATCTTGTGAAATCCCTGGTTGATTTCAAAAGGGGGGATATGAACAGGCTTTGGGATGAATTCCCTAGTCCCTTCCTTTCCTTTATCTGTGTATTTCAAATCTGCCGCCAAAAGGCACTCCTACATTTGCGAGTGCACAAAAGACATTACCTCAATCCCGCCATCTGACGGCGGGTAACAAAACTATTCAGTAAGAACTCGATAAAAATGCCGGCCGGCTAACTTTCGCGTGCGCAAAGAAAATCTATCGGGAAATAAGACTAAAAGGGCAAGTGTGGTGATCACCCGACTCCATGCAGTGTTCCAAGTATCCTGTAAGTACCTCAATACCTCATTATATCCTTTAGCCTGTTTTTGCAGGAAAAATATTTCAAGCCACGTCCTTGGTGGGACGTGAAGCACATTCAACATATTTTTGAAATCACCTCTTGAAACCCTTTATTTTGATACCCCACACGATGGGTTTGGAAGAATAAAATTTTTTTTTCCACCCCAAAATGGCGCCCAAAACCTGCCATATTTTTCTTTTCCAATTTTTATGAAGCCAGTGACACTCGCATGGTTAAGACGAATCGATTGACGTAAGAATCATCAAAATCGGCCAACGCGTTTGGTCTCTAGAACGCCACATATGAACAAACTTACATACATACATATACTGATTAACACATTACCCTCCTTCGGCAGTCGGGTAATAAGGGTGGAAATTGGGTACATTTAAAATAGCTCTCTGAACCCTTTCAAGAGGTAGTAGATGTGTTTTTGGTGCTCCACCCCATGAGGTGATACATTATTAGATTACAGATTGACTTAGGGCCAAATAGACTTGTTTGACCAATTTTAAATCTGCAATCGGTCTCAACTTTTTAAAAACATAAATTAATTTGCGCACTTTATTAACTAGGCTTTTAGTGTTAGTAAATTGCTTTGTAGCCAATTAGTCACAGTTTTAAAACCGTATTCGTACAATTCATTACAGGTTTTCGCGGTAAAGATTAACGCCGTGTCGTCGGCATATAATATGAGATTGCCTTGTTTATTATCTAAATTACACAGATCATTAATGTAAATCAAGAATAGGGTTGGGCCCAGAATGCTTCCCTGAGGAACACCATAACCAGTAACTTTTTGTTCATCGCTAATAATATCGTCTATTTTAACATATTGAGATCGATCGTCGTTTGTGTTTAATTGCGTTTTCGTCTGGGGATGATTTAGCTTAGGCAGCGTTAATTTAGGGTAAGTAGAACAGCGTGACGGTCTGTAATAGTTGAGTTAGTAACAAGCGTAGTATATGATAAGTTGAATTTGATCATCATATGATCCAGACAGGAACCGCTCTGATGAGTAGACAATGTGTGTGCTGGAAAAAACCATGGTATGAACAGATATTAAGGTAATCTTGGGTCCCAGGGTCGCAGTTTTCAGCGTTAATGTTTATATTTATCATCATCATCATCATTTCAGCCGAAATACGTCCACTGCTGGACATAGGCCTCCCTCAGGCGTCGCCACATTGACCGATCCCGTGCGTCTCGCATCCAGCGCCTTCCCGCAACCTTAACCAGGTCATCAGTCCACCTAGTGGGAAGCCTTCCAACGTATCGTCTTCCGGTTCGCGGTCGCCATTCCAGAACAAAATTAATTACCTACCTACAGAAGTAATTATAAGGTACTACATTCTTTACAGAATACCTATTTTTATTTTGCTACACTGCTGACCCCTAATGCAACAGCAAAATAAAACAAAATAAATTGAAAATTATTTTAATACAATTGTTACACGTAAATGTTTAACATTTATTAATTAGCTTAGATAATAGGTCTATTCCTATCCCGCCCGTCCCTATATTTAATTCCTATATTTATGCGTTGAGCCACTTTATAGTTACCAACAAACTTTAAAGACTTGAAAGTATTTTAAATAATTTTTCCTTTGTAAAAGAAGGACTTTAGTACACAACATTACATCCCCCATGATCCGCCCCCAAGGACGGAACTCCCAAAATACCTTAATTTGCGTTAGATTTTAATCTTCAGCCCAAACCCAAAATACGAAGATCCTAACTTCAAAATTGACCGAGTTTCATACAAACTTTCATCCCCTATTTCACCACCTTAGGAGTGGAATTCACAAAAATCCTTTCTTAGTGGATGGCTGTATCTATGTGCTAAATTCCAAGTCTCTAGACGACTTTATTATTCCCATGACTTCATCCCCCTTTTCACCCTCATGGGGGTGGCATCTTCAAAGTCACTGAGACAAGTGTAAATTGTTTTTATTCTTCAGCCTAAACCCAAAATACGAAAATACTGACTTTAAAACTGACGGATTTATTTTCTATTTCACGCCCTTAGGGGTTGAATTACCAAAAATCCCTTCTTAGTGCTCACCTACACTACCAAAGGAACCTACGTGCCAAGTTTCATGAGCTGGGCTGTGCGTTGATGGTCAGTGAGTGAGTCAGTCAGTTAGTCAGTCACTTTCTTCTTTTATATGTTTAAATAATAAAGAAGATGTTTTTTCTGATACCGAGATTCCGATATAGGATCACTCAGTATCGGAATTGAAATATCGGTAATTACGTTCCGAGATTACGAGATTCCGAGGTTCCGATATTCATGCCCTAGTGTGTATACAATACATTCGTGACGCCCGGCACTCATTCAACATCTTTGATGTCCGTGACTACCAACCAATCGCTTTCATATTATTTTGTTAGATAATCATTATCATCTGTACATCTTGACACGTGAATTTAGGCTCCGTGATTTTATATCGATTAATCGTTTAAAATGTCCAAATTTAATGTCGAAACGGCGTTCAACGACCTTATAAAGAAAGTTGCAGCGTTGTCAGCAAAAATTGTGGCTCAAACAGCTTTGATTGAGTCGCAAAAAAAGAAAATTGTAGACCAGCAGCAGACGATTGAAAGCTATTTTGTTACAATCAAGGAACAGACTTGCAAATTTATCCACCAAAATTGAGAATATCGAAGTTGCCGTAGCTTCAACGGAAACATCGAAGAGCGAGATGGAGAAACCAGTTGGGATACCTTCTACACAGCGTGCGAGTGAGACAAGCATAAGAAGTGTCACTAATGATTCGCACGATAAAGTGACGGAACGTGCGCGTCGAGCAACCGAGCGTTCTCGGAATAAAGCGGCGTCCATACCGCAGAAAACTAGCTGTGAGAGTTCGTCGGAAAACGCTGAGACAGTTTTGGGCGATAAGTTTGGTTCTGAGGGATGGAAAGTAGTCAGTAATAATAGGAAAACATCAAAAAAGATTGCTAATGCTATACAAAAAGGAGGAAATACTCAAATTGTTACGCTTTAAGTAATTGAGAGGAAGAAGTTTTTGTATGTATGGTCACTACATCCAGACACAACGGCGAAGGCGATTGGTGAACATGTGGCGGGAATCTGTGGATCGGCAGATATAAAAGTAGAAAAAATTATCCCCGAAAAGTGCCAGAGACTATGCGTCATTCATGGTTGGAGTGCCAGAATCCCTTTTTGATAAAGTAAACAACGCGAATAGTTGGCCATTAAATGTGCAGTTTAACCAATGGGTGTGGTTTCGAAACCCGCGTAATCCAGCAAAAGGCAATCAAACCTAGTAATAACTCTTGTCAAGTATATTACCAGAATGTTCGAGGATTACGCACAAAAACAACTACATTCCATAATAATTTATTGGCATCAACGTATGATCTCTTTGCTATTACGGAGTCTGGTCTCAATAAAGGGATTCATGACGGAGAACTAATTCCAGCGGAATTCAAGTTATTACGATGTGATCGTGCAGACGGGCGAAAACAAGGAGGAGTATTTTTGGCGGCTTCTCCGCGTTTTGGGTTAAACCGCGTTTTTGTTGACAATGTGGACAGTGCCTTATTTGAGATAGTGTGCGCGACGATACACAAACAAAATCATTTTTTGTTTTTTTGTTGTGTTGTTTACATTCCGCCGAAATGTGATGTTAATGAATATATGCATTTATTTCGTATAATAGAAAATGAGTGTGTTAAACATGACAAAGTTTTAGTGATGGGGGATTTCAATATGCCTTCTGCGACAGTAGAAATTCAAAATCATTTGGAATATCTCATTGCCTACTGTGGATTTCGACAGGTAAATGATATTGTTAATATTAATAATCGTGCCCTAGATTTGGTGTTGTCTACGTTTGAGCTGAGTGACTTAGGGGTACAACTCTCTGAGGAGCCGGTGGTTAATGTTGATACACAGCATCCACCGTTGGTGATTAGCGCGAGGCTTTACCATCGGGAGCTAGAGGGTAGACGGGATCTTTCTCAGAATAAAAGTGTTTCGTCGCCCAAGAGACACGGATGGAATTATAATAAAGCTGATTTTCACGGTTTATATAGTTCTCTTGGGTCAATCAATTGGGACTGTTTGCTTAGTATTAATGACTCGGAGGCTGCTTTAAACTACTTTTATAGAACAGTAAATGAGGTCCTTGACAGTCATGTTCCTAAGAAAACTGTTAAAGTAAATTTGCAGGGGTCTAGGTTTAGTTATCCAGAATGGTACACTTCTGAGTTGATTAAAGACATTAAAGATAAGTGGCGTTATCATAAATTGTATAAAACGACTGGCTCCCAGAGTGACTATGATATGTTTTCTAGTTTACGAACTCGTGTTAAATTAAAGATAGCTTCAACCTATGAAATCTATCAAAACAGGCTTCAGAAGAACCTGCAAATAGATCCGAAATCGTTCTGGAACTTTGTTAGGTCTAAACAATCTCGACGCAATAAACCTAAGGTCACAAATAACGGCTTATTGTTAAAAGAGGAGGAATGTGCGGACTGTTTTGCCTCGTACTTCCACTCGGTGTACAGCGAGAAGCGGCCGGCGCTAGACCCGGTAGCCGCAGAGCGCGCGGGTGGCGGGGCGGCAGGGTCGGCGCGCGTCCATGTCGACCGCCTCAGCGCGCGAGACCTGAGCGCGGCGCTCCTGCGTCTCAAGCCCAAACGCTCAGTGGGTCCGGACGGCATACCACCTTACATTGTCAGGGATTGTCGTACAGTTTTTGAAGAGCCCTTGTTACACATTTTTAGCTTGTGTTTGCGGGAAGGTCGCTACCCGGACGAATGGAAGATCACCAGAGTTATCCCAGTTCCTAAAGGGGGTGCAGACACTGACGTAAGTGGATACCGACCGGTGGCGGTACTGTCGGCGTTTGCTAAGGTATTTGAATCTGTGTTACATGCAAATATTTTTACACAAGTGAGCTCACAACTATCTGACTCTCAACACGGCTTTCGGCCGGGTCGCAGTACGGCTGGTAACCTACTGTCATTTGTGAACTACCTATCGCCAGTCATTGACGCTGGAGGGCAGGTAGATGTGGCCTATTTTGACTTCCGGAAAGCTTTCGATACCGTGGATAATGATGTTCTTTTGTACAAACTCTCGGCTATGGGATTTACACCGCACTTACTCAAACTCTTTGCCAGCTATCTTGGTGAGCGCCGACAGTACGTCGAGTATGCGGGACGTGAATCGCGTCCTTATTACACGTTCTCTGGGGTGAGTCAAGGCTGCAATATTGGACCTTTGGAATTTATTTTAATGGTCAATGATCTGCCTACAGTCGTAAAAGAGGCGAAGTGTCTGCTGTTTGCAGATGACTTAAAATTGTATTTGAATGTTAAAGATACTGCTGACTGTAACAGACTCCAGTCTGATATTGATAAGATAGTCGAATGGAGTAAGTCCAACAATCTACATTTCAATGTGTCTAAATGTTGTGTTATGAGCAACAGTCGCGCGCGTGCCCCATTACAGCATCAGTATGACATGGACGGTGTAGTTATTCCGCGTGTCTCACATGTACGAGACCTGGGCGTACAGATGGTGTCAGAGCTGACGTTCCGGAAACACATAGTTGAGGTGTGCGGCAGGGCTTTCAGAAATCTCGGATTCATCTTAAGACAGTGTAAGGATTTTACCGATACTGCTGTTGTAAAAGTTCTTTATAATGCAATTGTAAGGAGTCATCTCGAAACAAGTGCATTCATTTGGAATCCACTTGAAGAGAAATACAGTCTAATGTTAGAAAAAAATCAAAATAAATTTTCTAGATTTCTTTATTGCAAACTATACGGAGTTTATCCCTTTTATCCTCTGATGTACCCGAGTCTGTTCGTCCTTGGCATGGTTGGGTACACCAGGCTAGCAGTAAGAAGGGACGTCGCGCTGGTTAAATATGTAGCCAGCATCCTACTAGGGTTGCTGCACCACCCGGAGGTGCTGGAAGCGCTGCGACTGCGCGCGCCGGATGGGTGCGTGGGCGCGCGCCGCCGCCCCGCTCTGTTAGACGTGCCAGCGGCTAGGACTAACCTCCTCAAGTTTGCCCCTATCTCACGAGCCGTGCGTATTGTTAATGTGGTTACATTGTCGGAAGACATATTTGGGCAAAACCTGTCGAGGTTTATTCAAAGGGCTCAAATAATTATTGAGAGTGAACTGGAGCTATAGACTTTGGCATGTTTAATAATTTAATTTATTGATGTATATTGTATGTAATATTGTTGCTAGGTTATTTTAGTATAATGTTATTTTGTGTTTAAATTGTGACTTGTAGCATCATATTGGATCAAACTGTAAAGATGTTATAATTGGTGATAATAAATAAATAATAAATAAATCATCAGCATTTTTAATGTGCCCACTGCTGGAAAACAGGCCTCCTCTCTGTGAGAGGGAATGGGCCGTAATCCACCACGTGGGCCCAGTGCGGGTTGGTGTATGTCACATGTCTTCGCTGTTTTGGTTCTAGGACATACTGGTTTCCTCACGATGTTTCCTTCAACGTTTTTAGAGCAGTGGTGATGATATAATTTACACAAAGTAAAGATCCCATGCGGTTCGAACTCACGACGAAAAACTTGTCAGTCGCGGCCGCGAGGAGATTATTGCTTTCCTCAAACATACATAGAAAATTAATAACTTGCAAGATGAAATTATTACCCAATATTAATAACTTGCAAGATAAAATTTAACTTTATAAAATTTAATTTTATAAAAACTCTTTGATTTCTTCCCAAATTTATACATAGTAATTTATGTATAAATTTGGGAAGAAATCAAAGAGTTTTTATTAGGGAAATCTTGCAATGAAAATTTAACACCGTGACTACCGCCACCCCACCAATGACATCGTATGTCTCGTAAACTAATGGAGTAGTCATTTAAAATTTTATCTTGCAAGTTATTAATATTGGGTAATAATTTCATCTTGCAAGTTATTAATTTTCTATGTATGTTTGAGGAAAGCAATAATCTCCTCGCGGCCGCGACTGACAAGTTTTTCGTCGTGAGTTCGAACCGCATGGGATCTTTACTTTGTGTAAATTATATCATCACCACTGCTCTAAAAACGTTGAAGGAAACATCGTGAGGAAACCAGTATGTCCTAGAACCAAAACAGCGAAGACATGTGACATCCACCAACCCGCACTGGGCCCACGTGGTGGATTACGGCCCATTCCCTCTCACAGAGAGGAGGCCTGTTTTCCAGCAGTGGGCACATTAAAAATGCTGATGATTTATTTATTATTTATTTATTATCACCAATTATAACATCTTTACAGTTTGATCCAATATGATGCTACAAGTCACAATTTAAACACAAAATAACATTATACTAAAATAACCTAGCAACAATATTACATACAATATACATCAATAAATTAAATTATTAAACATGCCAAAGTCTATAGCTCCAGTTCACTCTCAATAATTATTTGAGCCCTTTGAATAAACCTCGACAGGTTTTGCCCAAATATGTCTTCCGACAATGTAACCACATTAACAATACGCACGGCTCGTGAGATAGGGGCAAACTTGAGGAGGTTAGTCCTAGCCGCTGGCACGTCTAACAGAGCGGGGCGGCGGCGCGCGCCCACGCACCCATCCGGCGCGCGCAGTCGCAGCGCTTCCAGCACCTCCGGGTGGTGCAGCAACCCTAGTAGGATGCTGGCTACATATTTAACCAGCGCGACGTCCCTTCTTACTGCTAGCCTGGTGTACCCAACCATGCCAAGGACGAACAGACTCGGGTACATCAGAGGATAAAAGGGATAAACTCCGTATAGTTTGCAATAAAGAAATCTAGAAAATTTATTTTGATTTTTTTCTAACATTAGACTGTATTTCTCTTCATGTGGATTCCAAATGAATGCACTTGTTTCGAGATGACTCCTTACAATTGCATTATAAAGAACTTTTACAACAGCAGTATCGATAAAATCCTTACACTGTCTTAAGATGAATCCGAGATTTCTGAAAGCCCTGCCGCACACCTCAACTATGTGTTTCCGGAACGTCAGCTCTGACACCATCTGTACGCCCAGGTCTCGTACATGTGAGACACGCGGAATAACTACACCGTCCATGTCATACTGATGCTGTAATGGGGCACGCGCGCGACTGTTGCTCATAACACAACATTTAGACACATTGAAATGTAGATTGTTGGACTTACTCCATTCGACTATCTTATCAATATCAGACTGGAGTCTGTTACAGTCAGCAGTATCTTTAACATTCAAATACAATTTTAAGTCATCTGCAAACAGCAGACACTTCGCCTCTTTTACGACTGTAGGCAGATCATTGACCATTAAAATAAATTCCAAAGGTCCAATATTGCAGCCTTGACTCACCCCAGAGAACGTGTAATAAGGACGCGATTCACGTCCCGCATACTCGACGTACTGTCGGCGCTCACCAAGATAGCTGGCAAAGAGTTTGAGTAAGTGCGGTGTAAATCCCATAGCCGAGAGTTTGTACAAAAGAACATCATTATCCACGGTATCGAAAGCTTTCCGGAAGTCAAAATAGGCCACATCTACCTGCCCTCCAGCGTCAATGACTGGCGATAGGTAGTTCACAAATGACAGTAGGTTACCAGCCGTACTGCGACCCGGCCGAAAGCCGTGTTGAGAGTCAGATAGTTGTGAGCTCACTTGTGTAAAAATATTTGCATGTAACACAGATTCAAATACCTTAGCAAACGCCGACAGTACCGCCACCGGTCGGTATCCACTTACGTCAGTGTCTGCACCCCCTTTAGGAACTGGGATAACTCTGGTGATCTTCCATTCGTCCGGGTAGCGACCTTCCCGCAAACACAAGCTAAAAATGTGCAACAAGGGCTCTTCAAAAACTGTACGACAATCCCTGACAATGTAAGGTGGTATGCCGTCCGGACCCACTGAGCGTTTGGGCTTGAGACGCAGGAGCGCCGCGCTCAGGTCTCGCGCGCTGAGGCGGTCGACATGGACGCGCGCCGACCCTGCCGCCCCGCCACCCGCGCGCTCTGCGGCTACCGGGTCTAGCGCCGGCCGCTTCTCGCTGTACACCGAGTGGAAGTACGAGGCAAAACAGTCCGCACATTCCTCCTCTTTTAACAATAAGCCGTTATTTGTGACCTTAGGTTTATTGCGTCGAGATTGTTTAGACCTAACAAAGTTCCAGAACGATTTCGGATCTATTTGCAGGTTCTTCTGAAGCCTGTTTTGATAGATTTCATAGTTTGGTTAGTAACAAAGTTAGATTCCAAGAAAATTGACAATGTGCGTGCTTAGAAAAAAAAAGGAATATAATAGACAAGATAAAATGAGTAACCTTTTTTATCTACTTACGTTATTAGCAATACATTGTTACTGCAGTAAATTAGGTTTTTAATAGTTAGTTACTGCTTGCAATAACGGTAATTTAGTAGTAAAGAAATATATAAGAAATACCTATCGCTCTTTAATGATATTTATATAATAACACAGAAAGTAGGTACTTACAATACTACTTACTTACTATAAGTAATCCTAAAGAAGTTATAGTGATCCAAAAAAAAATAGGTTTTATTATTTTCCATACTAAATCGAAGCGTATAACCCGACCAAATTATGTTGTCAATGGTATTGGAAAGGAGATGTTTAGGAGATGTACACTCGTGCACATAAAATGGATGTCGGAATAGTAATAACATACTGTTTCTGCTTCAAAAAATAACCTATTGTTACCCATTGCCTCTGATAGCTTTGTTAATGACGTGGGTAGGTAGGTACCCGAATATTCTGTATTGTAAGTACCTACTTTCTGTGTTATTATATAAATATCATTAAAGAGCGATAGGTATTTCTTATATATTTCTTTACTACTAAATTACCGTTATTGCAAGCAGTAACTAACTATTAAAAACCTAATTTACTGCAGTAACAATGTATTGCTAATAACGTAAGTAGATAAAAAAGGTTACTCATTTTATCTTGTCTATTATATTCCTTTTTTTTTCTAAGCACGCACATTGTCAATTTTCTTGGAATCTAACTTTGTTACTAACCAATTTTGTTGTTCGATTACTAACTTAGTACCAATTGAGTAGTAAGTATCTACCAAATATGGAAGCGATTGGCGTTGGTGGTCCCGCGCTAGACACGGACATCATTTTGGATTGTTGATAGCTGTTTATACTGAACTGACAGATGACAACTAACAGTTTTGCCTCTATGACGACACGCCATGGCGGCTCGTATTTTAGGTACGTAATATATATATTAAAAATATCGATTTTAATTTTAATTTATTAAAATATTAATGTGGTTTAATGACTCAGATATTAAAGTATATTCCTACGTAAATTTTATCACATTTCATCATTTATTTTTTACTACCGAAAGTACCCTATTACCCACATAGTCCTGAAGCATTGGTTCTTCGATTGTGACCATTAATTATTCCTTACAATAAACAACCACACCATCGTTTTGATTGTTGTTTACAATTACGGCATTTCTGGGAGTTCCTGGCGATTAGATAGCCAGCACTGGCCGGTTAGTACCATTATGTCACAATCAAAGATAAATCTATGGAGAAAAACGTTAAAGCTATCTATGTTCTTATAAATACTGCGAATGTTCTGAGTTAGTATGGTTAGTGAGTTTTGATATTCAGAAAGATATTGCCTGCAGTCCTCAACCTGACATGACTTTGCATCGGTACGAAATGTATTATCTATATCGGTCAATAAGGTAATATCCATAGTATAAGAAAAATATAAACAATAACATTAAGTCTTAAATATATTCGGATATGTGGCGCTCTTAGGCGCCTTCATAATCAATCGAGTTAATGTACCTGTTTTCGGCAGATTTTTTAGCAGGACACTCTTGTTCTCCCGTTTTATAGCTGGCTGGTTTTTTGAAGCGCAGACATGTTGCACATTTTAGCACTTCGGTTTTCTTTGTGCAGTCCTGGATAGCGTGTCCTTCTTCACCGCAATGTCCACATGTGGGGGCAGCAACTTTGCATGTCTTGGCCGCATGACCATATTGCTTGCGGCACTTGTTACCAGTGTGAAGTCTCGTACCGGGCAGGAAGCCCAATTTATGAACGATCTGTCTTGTGTGATGAGAGCCTTGCGAATGATCACAGGAACTTTTAAGATTTAGTTGCAGTTCCCAACATCTTTTCTACCAGATTTGTGGCTCAGTTTATGGTCATAAATGTATCTCTGGATATAGTTGGCAGTTTGTCGGCTAAGTTTTGATCGTAAATGGATTTATATACCTCATTTTCCGCCATTGATGCTGGAACGCCAATCACTATTATGTGGGGTTTGCGCTTTTTCGGTTCATCAATGGTAAGCCCTGAGGAAGCAGTTTGAACTAATTGCCTCAGCTTATCTAGATCCTCTTTCGTCTCCGTGCTAATTATGAGTCCCCCTTTCCCTATCTTGCGTACGCCTCTCACTTTCAGCTTCATTTCACCAGGGCATATAATTTTCTGGACTATGTTTTTGGTTTCATCGCTGGTCTTTGAACTGTCGGTGGGATAAATCGCCACGGATCTAAACGTATTAGGACGAATGAAACTGTTAGACCCCTTCTTAACCATGTCTGCAAAAGTTGATGCAGCTGTTTCCTGCCGCTTTGCACAGGATTCCTTAAAAGTCCGGTTCATCTCCATTACACACTTCTTTAGGTCCGTTACGCAGTCTCTTTCTTCGGTCAATATTTTTAGGGAGTTATGGGTCATAAGGGCATTTTGTTTAAGCGACTGATATTGAACAGCCAGTTGCGAGACTCCATATCCAACCTTTCGGCACAAATTGGTTTTTTTTAGCTTCTGACCTGAGTTAAGCTTTCCTTCAGAAGCAATAGCACATACCACACCCAAGTGTTGTTCAATGGAACCCATTCAGTTCTATACCTCCGCAGTTGAGACTACCTCAATTTCTTCCTTGGCTTGAACACGTCTCGGTTGTTGGGGCTGGGTCGGTGTAGGTGTTGAAGGAGGGCTGCGCCGCAACACCCCACTCCGATTAAAGGGGCTGCCTTCCATCTTTCAGATTATAATAATATATAATCCAGTCAGTTCATTATTACACTTATTAGCACTCCCAAAGTGTCAGTATTACATCTCAATATACTAAAACTAGGTCACTTTTTATGCTAAAGAGCTATAGAGAGTTGTTTTATGCTAAAACGTTATTTTATATTGTTTATATGCATTGATGAGCACGTCTGTATGCGAAGAGTGCGCGATGTATATTCATGAGAAATGGCAATTGCCTGTCTCGTATTAGTGAAGTCCTCGCCTACGGTTCGGCCTTCAATTTCATACTCGACCTACAATTGCCTATTTCCCGGCCTTTGCAATAATGTACTATTTTCTATTACGATACAGGTCAAATCCAAGAAGTTAATCACTAAGGAGTTTCCATCAATATTTTTTTTGTAATGCCATTTTAAAGTACCTATTATAAAAAGATTTGATTCCAATTTTAAATTGTCTATGACAATGCCTGCTTTAGACTTAGCACGCACTGTGATTTTTATTCACGCGAATTTTGTTTCCTTCTACCTGTTCATAGAGCTCAAAATATTCGGCCGAATAAAATTCGCGCCGTGGTGCGGAGGATTCTGTGGCAAAACACGGATATCTTGCGGTATTATTGTCGCACGATTTCTTTATCGCAATGCGAACAACTTCATACAATTCCATAGGTCGCAGAAAGGGCGAAAAAAAATCGCGCGAATAAATATCGCAGTGCGTGCTAAGCCTTAGCGCATGCGCGGTTAATGCAGTGATGTGCTGGGTTTTGGCGCCATTCAAACGTTTTGCAAGTTTTGCTGTACTGAATTTCATGAGTAATTTAAATTATTGTTTAAACATGTCTGATATCAGTGAATGTGAAGAAAATTTTACTCCGCTCGATATTTGAGATGCGGCGAAGGAAATTACTCTTAATTTATTACCAGCAAAGTCGAGAAAAGTATATGACAAATGCTATCACGATTTTATGGCGTGGAAAATACAAAAAGAGGTATTTAGTTGGTTTAATACCAAATTAAAAGTGTAGATAAAGTAGTGTATGAAACTGCAAATAACTAGGTATTAAAACATTCGTGTGAAAACTACGTTTTAAACACACACTCATGTTTTAATATCCCTCATTATGCAACAGTTTCATAAACTACTATTTTAATTTTTATAGCACACTTTTACTGTTTAATTTATTGACGCTTATGGGCTCATTGACTTAATGTAGAAAAGTAGTGTCACTGTCTATGGATTCGCTGCGCAGTCATGGTGCAATGAGAATCTAAATTGCTCGCCATACCGCATATTTTTTCCGTTTCCACTTTTATTTTATTTCAACTGTATGAGTGAACATAAAATAGTGTATGCAACGGCATATAATTAGGTATAAAAATACTCGCTCGTGTTTTAATAACCCCTATTATATTATTATTTATCTCACTACTTTTCGGGTACTATTTTCGTCAACTACGGACTTTATCACGTCCATATTCCATAAGGTAAGTACCTACATATTTGGATATGGACTACGTAACTACTAGGTACCTAACTAGTCCATATCTGTACTGTAATATAGGTAGCGCAGGTGATGAATAATTTTACAAATAGTTTGTTAATGAAATTCAAATTCAAATACTTACTAGGTAACCTAACCAAACTAAATTTAGTCTGCAATAAGATCGTTAAGATCACTATCTCATCGCTTGCCTTCGATATACTGTGCCGACTCGTATAGTAGGTATAGGTATTAGGTGACTTGCAATAATTCCTAAACTACAAGTTCAAATTGAATGTAATTTGAGAATATGTCCAGGTTTATTACGAGTATGTTCTCTTAAAGTCGTCAAAAAATAAAAGGCCCGTTTTGACAGTTATAAAAATACTTAATAATAATTATTGCGGATGATACACTTTTTTAGGGTTCCGTACCCAAAGGGTAGAAACGGGACCCTATTACTAAGACTCCGCGGTCCGTCTGTCTGTCTGGCTGTCACCAGGCTGTATCTCAAGAACCGTGATAGCTAGAGAGTTGAAATTTTCACAGATGATGTATTTCTGTTGCCGCTATAACAACAAATACTAAAAACAGAATAAAATAAATATTTAAGGAGGGCTCCCATACAAAAAACGTGATATTTATGCCGTTTTTTGCTATAATGGTACGGAACCCATGTTTCCCCTTGACTCGCCCTTGGCCGGTTTTTTATAGTGTATGGGTAACATAGTAATTAATTAGGATTATGCATTTGATTTTTCAATTTCTTAAATAGAAAGTTATCGCGGCATGTAAAATGAGAAACGTCAACCGACTTCTTAGATTGTGACGACTTTTTAGTCTCTGAAAATTCAGGCTTGTTTCTAGCTTTATCCACAACGAAGTTACAGGGGTTCGAAAATGTCCTGAATGGCTTCGAGAAAAGGATGGTACGGCTGTGCCTGTTTGCTCGACTTGTTGTCACGAGGCAGGGCAGTGCCCCCAGAAAACTGGCCTCACGATTTTTCTCACACTTTTTATACCGAGGTATAAGAGCTCAATCCATATTCTACGTCTATGGGTAGAGAGAGGCATGATGCATATTCGTGCCAGATATTTAAAAAAAAAATGTTAGGTTTTTATACTGTTTTCCATCTTTGCAAAATTACCTATGACTCAAAGTTCCTATCTGGGTACTTAGATAAAGCAATACATAACACATTTCTAGAAGGTGAGGACTATTTCGAGTAACCCTTAGAAAACTAAGGCAGCCACTGCGAGGTAGGTTGCACAATCAAATGAGGCAGGTGTCGCAAACCATTTGCGGTCGCCGCAGTACATACATTCGGAATTTATTATTAACACTGGCACTGAAAAATATATCTAGGCATTTTATGAGAACGTATTTGGAGGTAGAAAACGATGTAGGGTTCATTGCAAACGAAGGGACTGATGGCTAAATATTTTCAGCTGCTTGGTTTGATTTTCAAGGGTAAGCAACGCTTGCCGAGGTTTGCCTGTGAATGTATGATCACAAATTACATAGCAAGACCTTCTGTGCCTCGGAAAGTTGTTAAGCCGTTGGTTTAGGTTATCATTTATAGATTTGTAGGGGTGTCTTGTTAACCAGTCATTGTATTGTGGAGATCATACAGGTAATCGCTCTTTGTAAATTACTGGTATTCAGCTCAATCCGATTAGAATAGAAGTCGACCCAACATAGTTGGGAAAAGGCTTGGCAGATTAATCACACTGTGGCTGTGTGTGTTTGTATGTTTGTTACTCTTTCACGCATAAACTACTGACCGGATCTGGATGAAATTTGGCACAGAGATAGATTATAGTCTGGAATAGCACATAGGATACTTTTTATGTCGGGAATACTTCCCAAAAAGGAGGAGGTTCTATGTTCGACATTACGTTTGTTTACGTAATGTCGAACATGTTCGACATTACACTGCCTACCCTGCCTACCCTGCCTACCCTGCCTACCCTGTCTACCCTGCCTACCATGCCTACCCTGCCTACCATGCCTACCCTGCCTACCCTGCCTACCCTGCCTACCCTGTCAACCCTGTCTAACCTGCCTACCCTGCCTTTTCTGCCTATCCTGCCTACCCTGACTACCCAGCCTACCCTGCCTACCCTGCCTAACCTGCCTAACCTGCCTACCCTGCCTACCCTGCCTACCCTGCCTACCCTGCCTACCCTGCCTACCTTGCCTACCCTGCCTACCCTGCCTACCCTGCCTACCCTGCCTACCCTGCCTACCCTGCCTACCCTGCCTACCCTGCCTACCCTGCCTACCCTGCCTACCCTGCCTACCCTGCCTACCCCGCCTACCCTGCCTACCCTGCCTACCCTGCCTACTCTGCCTACCCTGCCTACCCTGCCTTCCCTGCCTACCCTGCCTACCCTGCCTTCCCTGCCTACCCTGCCTACCCTGCCTGCCGCGCCTACCCTGCATTCCCTGCCTATCCTGCCTACCCTGCCTATCCTGCCTAATCTGCCTACCCTGCCAACCCTGCCTACCCTGCCAACCCTGCCTACTCTGCCTACCCTGCCAACCATGCCTATCCTGCCTACCCGGCCAACCCCGCCTAATCTGCCTACCCTGCCTACTCTGCCTACCCTGCCAACCATGCCTATCCTGCCTACCCGGCCAACCCCGCCTACCATGCCTACCCTGCCTACCTTGCTTACCCTACTTACCCTGCCTAGCCAGCCTAGCCTGCCTACCCTACCTACCCTGCCTACCCTGCCTACTTTGCCTACCCTGCCTACCCTACTTACCTACTATTTTTATCTACCATCAATGTTTTTCTCAGCGCACGCTAAAGAATGAATTTTATAGGCAACATTTTCCTACCTTGGGTTACATTATTGCAATTTTCATAAGGATCTCTAATTTTTTTGAAAATTTATTATAGCCTATGACACTCAGGAATAATGTAGCTTTCTACAGGTGAAAGAATTTTCAAAATCGGTTCAGTAGATCCAGAGATTATCCCTTACAACGTCACAAACTCACAAACTACAAACCCACAAACTTTACCTCTTTATAATATTAGTATAGACTAACTTGCCTATTAGGTAGGTACAACAAAAAAGTGAAAAATAAAAAATCTTTTTGCAAAAAAAATACTAACTACCGACTTCCAAATACAAAACCACAAAGTGAAAAATAACTTTATTTTTTTAAGTCGGTGTCCATAAAGCAAAAAAATGGTACCTACGAAAGACTCCGACTTCAAAAAATAAAGTTATTTTTCACTTTGTAGTTTTGTATTTGGAAGTCGGTAGAATTTTTTTGCAAAAAAGTTTTTCTATAAATCTAATACAATGCAAAAAAATATATATTTTCAGATTTCGTGTTAAATACTGCTTCTTTAATCTATTAACTTAATTAAAACGATTTAAAAAGAACATGACTGTTACAAAAGCACATAATTGCAGGCACGTTTATCAACGACTTATTATGTCTAGGTACTTATATCAATTACAATAATGACGATGAGTCTGTCAGTTTCTTTAACATACAGAGATGTAGGTATTAAGCAATGGAGGAAAATAACTGAGGATTTGAATTGTATACAGTAATATAATAAATAGGTAAAGTTTGTAAATTTATAAGTTTGGATGTAGGAAGTAATCTCCGAAAATTTTCATCTGATTTCAAAAATCCTACACTGTGTGAAAGCCACAGTATCGCTGAGTAACATAAGCATATCATATCATTGTTTATATTATTCCTGAAAAAATACACGGTTCCAGTCACACTCTCCATCTGTATGAAAACCAAACGTGCCACTTTTTCAAACAAGCATTGCTCGCACTTTCACTCCTGTTTTGCCACGCGAAGTACAAACATTCGCGCCATCTACTCAGATTTATGTATAAGGTAATGGAGCTTGGAGGAAAGCCGCTGGAAAAAGAGAGACCAAATTAAATATATAATTGTCTGTACTTGGGGAACCTGCCGCCTAAGTCCGAGTACCTACAAGTCATTGTGGTGTTTACCAAAATGACTTGTAGTACTTTGTTAGTGTGGCGTTAACATAAATAACGCATGAACAATGCATGCAACTTTACATTCTACATTACTTTACTAAAATTATCATCATGAGCCTCATTAATGTTTCCACTGTTGGGACACAGACATCCTCTCTGTGAGAGGGGATGGGCCGTAATCCACCACGCAGGTTGGTGGATGTCAAATGTCTTGGATGTTTTTAGTTCTAGGACATGTTCGTTCCTTCACGATGTTTTCCTTCACCGTTTTTGAGAGTGGTAATGAAATAATTTACACAAAGTAAAGCGCCTGCCTGGGTTCGAACCCACGACCTACAGCTTGTATGTCGCGACTAACACCACTAGGCCAACAATGCATCTATCATACAGAATATGCACTATACCGAGGACATCACGGATGTCAGCCTGTACGAGATTATGATGGCTCTGAAACAGCTTAAGTACAACAAGGCACCGGTTGATGACGGAATTAAGGCCGTACTCCTGAAGGCGGGTGAAAAAACGATACTTAAAGACCTTCAGAAGTTGTTTAATTCCGTTATATTCGAGGGGGTAATCGCTACAGGCATGGTGTGGGGGTATAGTGGTACTCTTCTTCAAGAAGGGCGAATTGATAACCTGGTTTTTGAAGTTGAGTATCCCACCCGGGCATCCTTTCGTGATCGAATCAAACCCGCAAGAAAACCTGGGTTACATAGCCCGAAGAATTGCCAAACTTAAGTGGCAGTGGGCAGGGCACATTTCTCGCTGAAAGGATGGCCGATGAACCGCGTACAGGAAGACGTGGCTTTGAAAGCCTCCCTCTAGATGGAGCTATGATCTGGTTAAGGCTGTCGAAATCCATTTGATGCGAAGTGCACAGGGGGCCTACTCCCGAAGCTCGAAGTCCGTAGTTTCGACCTTAGTTACGGGCGTTTCCTACTCCCTAACACCTACGGACGGATGATTCGTTCGGGGCCCGAACGAAGAATGAATGACAACACAATTTGACAGTTTTACCTACTCCCGATGCGTTTTTATCCGTTCGAAAAATTGAATTTGACACTTGTTATAACGGATCGTTCGTCAAGATATTACGACATCAAAATAGTTATCGTGCGGTCGACGAAACTTATAATTCCCAACGATGGCTGCTTTTTGAATGCCCGCAGAAGATCTACTGAAAGAGCGGAGGCAACGTCGATGACATTTGCGCCAAAACTTCCAGTTGGCAAGTATTCCCGACGTTGATTTAATAGGGAACTATAAGCTCACTCGGGAATTATTTGAGGACTTGTGTGAGGAGCTAATACCTCTTTTGCCTCAACACTTATGACAAAGTGGTGTTGATCCAAGAATGAAGGTAAGGATATATTAAAGATACTGGTAACTTATTGAGCTGTATTACCAATCCCACCCATTTACATTTGTTGTTTTTGTTTAATTTCAGATCTTAGCAGCTCTTAATTTTTATGCCCGGGGGAGTCACCAAGGTGCAGTGGACCTTAGCAGTGATGTTCCAATGGCACAAGAGACAGTGTTATGCTGTCTGCGCCATGTCACAAATGCACTGAACAGACCCTAATTAATAAAAAAAGTACATAAGGTTTCCACATAGGTAATTTGGCTGGGAGGAACCTTATAAATAGACAGTACCTAAGGTTAAAAGCTTGTACCATTTGTCTAAAACAAATATCTATAGGTATTTAATAAAATATACCTAGCCTGCCATTTGAACAATGACTAGGTACCTATGCTTTGAAGAGTGTTTATACCTATACCTACTTATAGAATACACTCAAATAAATTATATCATTTAAAATTTTGTAGATTTTATGAAAAATATGGCCTGCCAAGCGTAGTGTTACAGGTGATTTTGGGTACCCACTTCGGGGATTCATGATGACCCTAGTAGACAATGCTGTAGAAGACCCCAATAGACAATAACATGCTCGGTCCAATAAACAGCGTATGTTTAGCATTTAAAAAACCAGATTAAGATGCCTCATAGCAGCAAGAGAGCTGCATTATGCACCAGTCAGTTGGTATTTGTCGCAGTTTATACTAGGTACAGCTATATTTTTCTAATAACACATTGAACAGGTGAACAGTATTTTTTTCATCTATTTATGAGCATATTTTAATAATTTTTCAGGTACAATTATCATTGCCTGCTGTGTTTTACACAATATGTTTAATGAGGCGGACTTAGAAGCACCTTCCCTCAGCGAGAAGATCTTCAAATTGAGCGCAGTAGACAGGGAGAAGTGTCTACAAATATAATAAGTTTATGTATGTATTATTGACTTTTCACAATAAAAGGATTTTTTTTTAATATACATTTATTTTTATTTTTCACCATTCAAATCTGAATAAATTTAACAATTAACAACACACTATGACTTATACAATAACTACAAAAATAGAATATACTTTATAGTACACCATAAAAATATACATATTTACAAGAAAACTTATTTATATGGGTACAAAGGCGGTCTTATCGCTGACAGATATCTGGACTGAAAAAACTTAGAATTAAATATACTGCTATTAGATTAAAACATATATATATACAAGATTATATTACTATAATAAATACTATACAAAAACCTATATATAAACAATATATACATAAAAAAAACAACTACAAGAAGCAAAAAATAGGTTTCATTTCGTAAACAAAGTAGGTAGTTTTGAATTTGGTAGTTTACACACCTGATTATTTACCGAAATTAAGTGTTGATAGGAAAACAACTTTAAAGGGTATGTGACTACCCTACTTTAAGTACGAAAATCGCCAAAATGTTGAAAGAAAACAAAAAATATTTATTTGTGACCCGCACAGGAGACACGAGAAATAAGCAAAAAATTAAACAATAATAAAAATACAACCCCAAGCGAGACCCAAAAATACCACAGCATGTGCAGCGTTACCCAAAAAGGAAATAACGCAGCGCTGATATTCTAATAATTTATATTGACACTTCAACGTGGTTTTCGTTATACTTATCAGTCTTAAATTATTGCTAGGACCTTAATTTCTCTTGTCTACTTGAGTCTTAAATACCTAATAATCAGAATAAAATTTACACTTAACACACTATAACAATCAAAACATAGATTTGCCTTTATTTATCAGTCTTAAATTATTGCTAGGAACTTAGTTTTTCAAGAATATTCCAGCTTTACTTCATCGAGCATCATATTTCTTCTAGTTTTTATTATAAGCCTTTGCACTTCCACTTTCGGCAGGTGTGTCTTACTCATGGACCCTGTACAACAAAAACTGAATATCATTGACGGATACAATACTAAATATATGATTGTGTGTCTGTAATTTATTAATAATTTGTAAAAAAAAAAATAGTCTACTACCAAAAATTATAAATTTTGTTTAGTGTTGGAAAAGCTGGTTGGACTCTTGACTAGGTTTGTTGCTCTTCAAAACCCTCTTCTATAATTGATAGTATCTTTAACTCCATTTGGGAGCAGGTTGGTGCTACCAATGGACCATGCTGACCGTCTGACAGCTCCAACAGCGTTCTTGGCCAAATGTTTTTAACAGCCCGATCACAAAATAATACTTATTTATCCGGGTAACAAAAAATTACCTTAGCCTAAAAAACTATTGTGTAGTTAATTTCGTATCAGTTGGTAACTGTACCAACCTACGGTAAATCACTGAAACGCCTGGAAAATAGGTCCCTTCCTGAAAATTAATAAGCTTACCTAATAAGTTAATAGCTCAACTGTACCGTACCGTAGTATCAAAAGTAGCCAAGCAATTCAAGTGTCCAGAATCATTCATGCAACAAGTTTCCCGACTTTTATAAGAGACCAGTGTTTTAATCTATAAGGACAGTACCAGAGTCTTCGAAGCTCATGTAATACACACGATTCCTTTTATCAGGAAGAGTTTTGTCTCTCATAAGTGGGTATTTGGTAGATACGCTATTTGCTAGATAATAGGAAGGTTCGACCTGTTTGTTTATTTTTACCATTTTGTGCATGATTTTCTAAAATTATAATCCTAAAATCTACATCAGAACATTTAGACTTGATAGGGATTAGCGGAGTTTGGACCATGAATATGTTCAAAGTTCATCCACACATTTGGTCTTTAACCTCATAATTATGACTTGCAAAAGAAATTACATTGGCATGTCCCTCTATTTGAACGATAAGAAAATTGTTTACAATACTTTTTACCCGACTAAGGCAAAGCCAAAAGGAAGGTTTATGATTTTAGAAGTCTATGTATGTATGTTTGTATTTACGTAGTTATGTTCCTCCGTAGCGCCTAAGCTATTCATCGGATTTTGATGAATAAGTTGTCAATCGATTCGTTTTTATTCGCGTAAAAATGGGAAAAAAGGGTTCACAGATTTTATTAAACATTTTGCTTGTTTATAAAATGAAAAACAGGTAATAATTATAGAATTTATAAATCATCTTAGGTAGAGTTAATGATGATCCTATAGATAACAGAAGAAATTTAAAAAAAAAAAATCGCGCAATTTTTCCCTTTTTTTTCAAGGCACAATGTCATACAGCCTAATTAGAGGGGCCCGGTTAGCGTGTGCCAACAAAATACGATGTAACTTGGCGCAATGAGGCTCTTCGTAAACAAGTAACGTGCAAACTACATGTCAAGAATACCTGAATAGTTTAGCTACTCCAAAATGCAGGTAATAACTTTGGCGGGACAAAATTAAACTGCTAAAATATTGGTAAAGGAAATATTTAAAAACGCCCGTCGTACCTTATTTATCAGGGTGGTTATTAAAGATATATTGTAAGTGACATTCAGAACACATGAACATCCACAAGACAGTACAGCCGCTCGATTCTGTTAAAACCTCTCTGTGAAAACTTAGGTGATGTGCGCATGTAGTGAGTTGTTGATAATTAGGGTTGATAGCTCACTTTAAAAACTCACTTCACCTAATTTATCACGGTGAGATTGTAACAGAATACCTAGCACTACCGGTCAGCCAGTCTGTTTAATCAATCAATTAATTCAAATCAAATCAAATCGTCAATTTAGTGATGTAGATACCGCGAGGCTGGTCTATTTTAGTTACTTTCATAGTATAATGTCTTACGGTATTTTACTATGGGGAAGGGCTGCAGACATTGAGTCAATTTTTATTCTGCAAAAACGAGCCATCAGAGCGATATACAATCTTCGCCGGCGCGATTCTCTAAGGGAACTGTTTAAGGGCATTAACATCATGACGGTTCCTTGTCAATATATTTATGAAAATATCATGTACGTGAGAAAGAATTTACATCTTTTTAGTAAAAACGGAGATAGACATAATTACATTACTAGAAATAGGGACCAATTAGTTCAACCAGGTTTCAGACTGGCTAAAGTAGCCTCTTCTTTCATGGGGTACTGTACAAAATGTTACAATAAAATTCCTCCCCACATTCTAGAACTGAATGAGACGAAATTTAAAACTTGTATAAAACGCACACTATGCAGGCAGGCATATTATAAGTTGGGGGATTACATCACTGATAAAAATGCTTGGCTCAATGCTAGTCTTGCTCCACAACCACTAGGGCGCAAAAACAAGTGATATGCAGAACATTATTGTTCTGTAGAATTGTTGGACCTGCTGAAGACTGTATGAATATATTTGTATTATATAGACTCAATTTCTTTTAGTATAGTATAACTGCGCAGCACGTGTGTGAGTACTATGTACCCAACTGTAAATCTACCATTTGCTGTACCTTGGTGTCGTTCGTTGACTTGTGTTTGCCCTGGCAGTTGAGTGTGTCATGCTCTCTCAAATGTCTCTCTGATGGTGGCGTGTGTGTTGGATCATTCGGTTCCCTTCATGATGGTTGAGCTGGGTGGTGCCGATTCATGCGTCATGTTCGTGAACGGGCGCCGTCAGTTGGGATTGGTCTTAACTTAACTGCTTCGGATGCTAGTGTTTTTCTAGTGCTTATTATGTAACTGCACAGTACATGTGTGAGTACTTTTAATACTTTGTACGTAGTATAGTATGTAGTGATTCTGAGTGCATTGTCCTCACACATATAAATTTATTAATGTATGTACTTATGTACCTAAATTTTGTAAAAAAAACATATATTTTTTTAAAAGAGTAAGTATGGAGTTTCTTGTGCGTTCTTCTCCATAACAAGCTACTTTCCGAATGCACGGTAGAATCAATTTTTATTCCCTGTAAATTTTAATGTATTCTAACGTTCAAAAGTGCCGCTTTGTTGCCTAGTTGAAATAAAATATCTTTGTCTTTGTCTTTCTCTTTGTCTTTGTTGCAGTTTGCAATCATGATGTTGATATTATGCAATACCTACCTTACCTATGACGTCAATATTGGTTAACGAAGTGCCACTCGAGTACGTGGAGAGCTACACTTACCTTGGAAAACAAATTTAGAAAAGACCGAAACGTAAAGGAAATAGACAGGAGAGTAGCTATTACATGCAGAAAGTACTAGGCACAAAAGGAGATTTTCAAATCGCAATTACCGATTAAATTGAAAAGGACAATTTTAGATACAACAATTTTACCTGTCTAACCTACTGCAGCCAAACGTGGATTTATGATCACAAGGCAAGACACAAAATACAGACAACTCAGAGGGCAATGGAAAGAAGCTCTTTAAATATAAAGCTGACAGATAAAGTAAGAAACATAAACAAATCGGAAAATAACCAAGGTAATGGATGCTCTGCACTTCTCTCAAAGTCTCAAAGCAGATGAGCTGGCCATGTTGGGAGATAGGGTGACAATCGATGAACAATCAACACCACAAAATGGAAAGGACAGCATGGCGTGAGAAGTAAAGGTCGCCCGGACACCCGGTGGCAGGACGAGATTGTATCCAAAGCAGGCAGAGACTGGATGACCACTGCTAAAGCAGTGCCGGATTAGCCACGTAGCAAGAGTAGCAAATGCTACGGGCCCCGCGAATTGGGGGGCCCCGCGCTCCAACGCCTGTCTGACCGTAGAAAAATAGTTTAGATAAGCGTAAAATAACTTGCATGCCTTAAACTCACTCCCACCTGAAAATCGAAAACTCGATTTCGTCACTTTAAATCTAAATTGAATATGAAAGTGTTATCTCTAAATTTGCTCGTAATAAATCCAGAAAAGTTTATTCGTTACAAACACAAAAACTACAAATAAACTTTTTATAGTTTTGTTTTATTTAATACTTAAAAAAACTTTTTTGGATTTAAAATGAGCAAATTTAGAGACTCAGAGAAAAACCAGATGATGCGTACTGAAAAACAAAAGTGAAACCACTAAAGCAAATACAAATTCAAATGCGAATATAAAATTAAGTGGTTTCGGTTTTTATCGAAAGTCTCCTATTAATTGGGCAAACTATCTGTAGGTGTATAATTGTTTCGCACTAATTGGCTAAATATACGAATGGTCAAATACGTCACCACAAAGCGAATCTAATAAAGTTACTAATAGAAGAAAACTATTTGCTACTACTACTTACTATTTGCTATATGCCTACCAGGCATGGGTCGGCGCTCGAACGCGCAAGACAAATGACGTGAGTCAGAAGAAGAGAGCCTTCAACACAGCTGCCAAGTCCTGCAAAAAGGTGATGCGAAGAGCACGGTTTGACCACATTAGCAGAATCGGGAACAAACTTGCTTCATACCCAGCGGGTAGCGAAGCGTTTTGGTCCCTGGCTAAGTCGGTCGAATCAAACTTCTGTCGCCCCTCACTACCACCACTGCTGAAACCTGACGGGTCACTGGCCCACTCCGCTGAGGTGAAGGCAAACTTGTTTGCCTCCTTTTCTGCGGAATCTTCGAATCTGAATTCTGATGGCGCGCAGCCTCCTCCTTCTCCTGATGGATGTGTCACGAGTATGTCGGACATTCGCATCGATCAAAAGAACGTCCGTAGGGTTCTGCGTAGCCTTGATGTAAACAAAACGAGTGGCCCCGACGGTATACCAGCAATTGTACTTAAAACCTGTGCGCCTAAATTGTCTCCGATTTTGACACGCCTATATCGCCTTTCGATAGAGACTGGAAAATTGGCGAAGGCTTGGCAGCAAGCCAACGTAACCAAGAAGAGCAGTCGAGCTGACACGGCCAACTACAGACCCATATCTGTAACGCCTATCCTCTGTAAGAGTATGGAACGTGTGCTCAACGGTAAGCTCCTGGCATACCTAGAAGCGAAAGACATCCTCTGTGACCGCCAATACGGCTTCCGCCGAAATCGGTGAAACCGCCTTCGGTGCCCAGGGGATCTTCTAGCGTATGCCATTCACATCTGGAGTGAGGCCATCGAGAGACACGGGGAAGCGCTAGACGTCTCCCTCGACATCTCGAAGGTTTAAGACTGTGTGATTGGATTGTGGACTTCCTGAGGGGTCGATCCATCCGAGTGGTTATCGACGGCTGCTCGTCCGGCCAGTTAGATATCAACGCTGTAGTCCCTCACGGGTCAGTGCTCTCGGCAAAATTATTCTTGCTGCACATTAATGATCTGCTAAAACCTGGAACCTTTGGGTACGCAGACGACAGCACTGTTGCTGAGCGATACGTGTCCGGCGCATGGGCTACTGGGCCTCAGATTCGGTCTCTCCGGGAAGCCATGGTAGAACACTTGAACCTGTCCTTGAAGGCAGTCTCCGAATGGGGTGATACCAATCTGTTCCGTTTCAATGCTGCTAAGACCCAGGCGTGTCTTTTTCCCGCTAAAAAGAGCCAATTCCACCCGGCTTCATCTTTCCGTGGTGTAACCGTGCCGTTAACGGACCATCACGAACTTTTTGGTGTTACGTTGACATCGACCCTCAACTTCGGTCCGTTCATTGAGGCGAAAGCTCAGTTAGTTGCAAAATTCTTGCAAAGGTGAGAAGGGTTGTCACGCACATATATTTTCGGTTTTATTCTCTAATCTGAGTTTGATACCATAAACTTGAGGATCTAAAGCAAGGGCCCCTTGGCCGAATTGGCTACAGGCCAATCAGGCGCTGGCTTAATCCGGCACTGTGCTAAAGATAGGAAAAAATGGAATTCTTTGGAGGAGGCTTTTACCCTGAGGGGGTTAGAAGGAGATTAAATTGCATGAGTAGTAGATTTTTTGTGGTTACTTAGTAATATAATTACTAAGTAACCACAATAAAATTACAATTTGATACTTAATAAAGTATCAAATTAATTAATTCTATCTAATTATTGTGGAATCAAATAAAGCTATTTTATTTATTATATTTTTATTATTACCTTACCTACCTACTTAATTATCTTTTTCTGTTCTAACAGTAGGTACCTCTAATGTTATTTTTACTCATCGCATCCTTACTTAACCTTCAAATTATTTAAATTTATTCAATATTAAATTGCATCGTTTGGAATCCTGTTTTTAGGGTTCCGTACCCAAAGAGTAAAAACGGGACTCTATTACTAATACTCCACGATCCCTCTGTCTGTCTGTCCGTCTGTCACCAGGCTGAATCTCATGAACCGTGATAGCTAGACAGTTGAAATGTTCACAGATAATGTATTTCTGTTGCTGCTATAACAACAAATACTAAAAACAGAATAAAATAAATATTTAAGTGGGGCTCCCATACAACAACCGTGCGCGAGTCCGACTCGCACTTTGCCAGTTTTTTAATTATTATCACACTAATATTATAAAGGAGAAAATGTGTGAGTGTGTTTGTATGTTTGTTACTCTTTCACGAATAGACTACTGATTGGAGAGATAGATTAAAGTCTGGAATAGCACTTAGGATACTTTGTAGCCTGGGAATATGTTCACTCGGGCGAAGCCGCTGGCAGAAGCTAGTATGACATAACAACCTAATTACCAAAATAAATTGTTGTTCTCAAAAGTGAATTTGACTAGTGATACCACACTATTACCTGGTGGTATTGTTTAACTTTAAAATACCCACCGTACCGCCAGGGGTACGGTGGGTCTGCAGTGTCTAATTATGATAATATTATTCACTGCAATAAACTATTATAATCATGACAGGTATGTATAATATATTACATGAGAAAGAGACCTTTGACAGTCGCTGAGTAGGTACTGGTCGAAGAAAATTTAAATAAGAAGAAATCATAGACACGAAGAAGTAGACATGAGAAACATTAAAGGCCTTCCACCGCTTTAGTGCCGTAAAACAGTTACTTTCTAAAGCATACTCCTTAGTAACAGCTAGGATAAAAGGTTTAAAAATAATATATATTTATTATTGAATTATGTACATTATTTGTGAAACATGTTATTTTTAAACTAATAATTTTGTTTTAAAACAATAATTAACAACACGATATTTTTTCGCTGCATTTGGATACTCCTCCAAAACGACTTGGATGTTTAAAAATATTCCAACACAGAAAAATTTATGGCGTTTTTTTTTCTTCATAACTGAAATAGCATAAGTAAATCATAGCATATAGTTTTGCAAACGAAACTGTCCAAAAGGAGGTTCAATATTAATATTCTGGCTCCACACGGTACTACGTTAACATTGGGGAATATTTACGCCTTAATATTTCATCCAGATTTAAGTATGATGACGACACCTAAGACTTTATTACTTTGAATGCGTCCTAAATTTTAATCTCTTAAAATAGTAGATTATTGCATCGAGCACAAAGTAATTTATTATTGCACCGAGTGCCTGATCTAACAGGCACGAGGGCAATATAAATTACTTAAGGCGAGGTGCATAATCTGCTTTTCTTTCAACTATTACCTATAGGAACAGTAGATAAAAGAAACTCATATCAAACAGTTAAAATAGAAGTTTAATTATTGAAATTAAAAGATTTTCTATAACACTGTCGGCTTCATTTAGAATGTTTTCCGGAGTTAATGTGTCGCTAGATGATTCCATTTTAATTCGAAGCCGAAGCACTCAAAATCAGATAGTATCACACTTTATCGTTTCCAAAAATATTATTAAGCAAAATTAACAAAGTTCCCGCCAAATCACTTTTTTAAATTTCTTTAATTTTTAAATCAGAGTTAGCACCAATAATTTTTTAAATTTGGAACAAGTAGGATAGAAACGAATAATACGTACGTAAAAAAAAAAGTATTGATATCGGCTGGCTGAATAGAGCTAATCCATTGAGATTGGCACCTTTTGGTGCGATTAAAAAATAAACTATGCAATAATGAAATTTCATACATTTTTATTGCTCTAGAGCATTAAAGACTCGCTTTGTACTGAGTTTTTAGTGTGATTGTGATGAAATTAAAGCATAGTTGGAAGAAAAACACTTTATAGGCTATACTTATTTTAATAGTTGCAACCGCGGGAGTTAAACGACCTCTATAAGACAACTTGGAATTCAAGTTATTTAGGGATATTTAGACGAAGACTTCACTCCACTACGGAATTCGTGGAAAATCTGCTGATCTCGTGCTTTCCTATTTATCAAACAGACAGCAAAAAGTAAATGTTAATGGGGTGACGTCCTCCGGGTCTCTAGTCAAGATGGGCGTGCCCCAAGGTTCAATTCTCGGCCCTTTCCTTTTTCTTGTTTACATTAATGATCTCCCTTTTATGATGGCCAAATTTTCGGATATAATTCTATTTGCTGATGATACTTCGCTAATTTTTAAAATAGATAGGCAAGATACGGATGTCATAAATGTCAACGAAAGTCTAATTGTTCTCTCAAAATGGTTCGCAGCTAACAATCTTTTACTGAATGCGAAAAAAACAAAATGTCTAAAGTTCTCTTTACCAAATGTACCACAACATGACCTAAACTTAAATCTTGACGGCAAAAATCTTGAAGTTATAACGGAAACTGTATTCTTAGGGATTACTATCGATTCAAAATTGCAGTGGGGCGCGCACATTAGAACTCTTTCGGGTAGGTTAAGTTCGGCTGCATATGCAGTAAGGAAAATAAGGCAGCTAACCGATGTAGCTACAGCTAGGTTAGTATACTATGCTTATTTCCACAGTATTATGTCTTATGGCATTCTGCTGTGGGGTTCAGCAGCAGACGTTGACTCAATTTTCATCCTACAAAAGAGGGCAATCCGCGCAATCTATAAAATGGGTCCTCGCGAGTCCCTCAGAGAAAAATTTAAAGAGATCGATATACTGACTCTACCTTCACTTTATATTTTGGAATGTATTTTGTATGTCCGTAAAAATCGGGGGCTTTTCAAAACTAGAAGCGACTTCCATAATTTAAATACACGCAGTAAGCACGAAATTGTAATACCCAAATTCAGATTAACGAAAACTAGCAAGTCTTTTCTTATAAACAGTATACGCTTTTATAACAAGTTGCCAAAGTCAGTTATAGAACTGACCGATGGAAGGTTCAAAAACTACATCAAACGTATCCTTGTTAAAAAAGCATATTATAAAATCAAGGACTACGTTGAAGATAAAAACATTTGGCCTTAGCTCCTTCTGCGCATGCAGCTTCCCTGGTAACTTGTAAACGGCACAAATATGTGGATGTCTCTAACTATTCTCAATCTCATTTTTTTCTTTCCTTCTTTTAATTAGACTTTTTAAAATGGTTTTCAATCATCTTTAAAGCCCTTTGCTAAGAATAGTTACAGCACTGATAACAAAATTTGTGCAACATGTTAAATTTAGTCTTGTTATACTTATTTTTATTATTTTTTACCTTTGTATAGATTCTTTTACCGATTGTTTTGTGAATGTGTGAACATTGTAGGCCTTCTAGATGCTAGTTAACATTTGTTAACTTTTTTATATAATCTTTTTCTTTTTTTTTAGTTTCTTACGACTTATTGTCATAATTCGGGCCTACGTTGTCCCCCCATATCTAAGTACTAATGCTGTAACATGTAAATATTGTAAAACCAAACCATTTTTAAAAGAGTAACCATGGAGTTTCTTGCCGGTTCTTCTCCATAGGAAACGACCAACCCGAACCGTGCTCATTTTGTCGACGTTTTATAAGTGCCCATGTAGGCCTATGTGAAATAAAAAAATTGATTTTGATTTTGATTTTGAACTCAGACGTCTCAGTTAATAATGTCGCCTATAACCCAACACCAAGCTTATGAGTTAGCCCTTAAGTTTTACGATGTAAAGTAAATTGAATGAAGTGACTTGAGGATTTTGTATCTACGTACCTAATAAACAAAATGTGAGGAATTTTCTCAGATTAGGTTAAGTTTTCATCAGACGTAGTGCTTACCTATAGTTTTAACGAGCCTTTATTTCAATTGTTAATAGAAATAAAATCTGGGCCTTGGATTTTGCGTTTTGTATAAAACGTAGAAACTACGAAAACCATAACAACATGCAGCTAAAACACTCAACACACAATCCATTTTTATCCACACCCAGTTTCAGCTAGAAAGTAGAGTTAAAACTTCGGTAAATATTTTCTCCCTCTAGTGGCTACATACAATACTAATTATATTAGACTAGGTACTCTACAGTTACACTCCGTTTTAGTGGGAAACTCAGGGAACTACTTTGAATAGACAACACCTATTTTTACTTTTCTAACGTCTGAAAATATTTTTAAGTAAACCTCTACCTTTTAAACTACGCCAGGGTTTTATTTACCTCATAACGTCTTAAGCAGCTAGGTATGAATGTAGTGGATTTTTTTAATGTTTGTAGAAAACTTAAACTTACTTAAAACTTAAAATTGTGTTTAAAAACGTAGATATTTAAACACAATTTTAGTTTTGTTAGATTAGATAACGGACCGTTTATGTGTGCCAACTCCCAAGGGACTGCAGGCGCCGCTCCGAAGTGACATTGCATTACTGGACTTATTAACGTGCAAATTGGACGGATCGAATTCATTGATTGATTGAATTTATTTATTTCGTAGCAGGTACCCTTTAGCGGCTAAATTCTCAAAAAATCTATAAACAAAAGACTAATGCAGTCGTTTCATGTGAGGTGACTTTAAAGAAAACTGAGAAGTATTTAAAAGTCAAAGTCAAATATCTTTATTCAAATAGGCCAATACGCGGCACTTTTGAACGTCAAACACAAATTAAAATTTACAAGTAATAAAAGTTGATTCTACCGTGCATGTAATGTGTGTGTGTGTGTGTCCATGAAACTTGTAAAAACATTCCACTATAACTACTCCTTATTCCATATCCATAATTGACCTGCAGTGGGTAAGTTGATACCAATCACGCCCAACGGAAAGTCTTACAAAGGAGCGAATGAAAAAAAACCGGCGAAGTGCGAGTCGGACTCGCGCACGAAAAATTTCGTACCATTATCGCAAAAAACGGCAAAAAATCACTTTTGTTATATCAACTTTCTACCTATCACGGTTCATGAGATACAGTCTGGTGGCAGACAAACAGACAGACAGACGGACAAAGGAGTCTAAGTAATAGGGTCCCGTTTTTACCCTTTGGGTATGGAACCCTAAAAAAGAGCTTAGGAAATGGCTAATCCTACAGAAGACAACCGCTGTCAAGAACAAGCAAATTGGAAAAAGCCACCAGAGCCTCTGTTCAAGAGACAAGTTCTAATACTTAGTTACAAGCCAGTGGCCGTTTCACTTAGAAAATGCAATAAGATCGCCTTGCGGAGAACAACCGTGATCTTTATTCATCATGTTCTTTGTATTAGTTCGTCGGAACTTTACGTACTATTTTATATTTCTTTTTACCTTTTTTATGTCGTTTTATTATTATTTTTTATTGGTACTTTTTCTTTCTTTATTTTTCTAGCTTTTGCCAGCAACTTCGCCCACGTGCAGGTCCAAAATCATCCCATCCCAACCTAACCTACACGAATAAAAAGTACTAGACTAATCCAATGACCAAATCCCGATCATGGTTTACCCGATTACTTTTCCTATTTTTTTTTTGTTAGAATATCATTTTACCGAAAACTATTGACCGACATCTTTTTTGCTATAATGCATTATTTGACATATTTTCATATGTATTATTTTACCGAACTACATTTCGCCGATTTACAAAATAACTTTTTGCTTTTGGCCGAAGCCTTCTGGATTGAACAAATGTTTCATTCGTTTAAATCCACAGTGAGCACAAGATATTCTGCAACAGCTGTTTAATCAGCTTAGAAGGAACGTGCGCGATAAGCGAGTGGTATCACCCTGGAGACAAACTCTGTTAGTTTATTACTTAATAAAGCTGCTCTGTTCCCGGATAAATACGTTGGTGCTTGGGATAAATGCTGTCCTGAATACCATACCTTATGAAGGTATTGTAATACAGAGTGAATTACTAAGGTAACATAAATTCACTTACCACTAAGGTACTCGTCGCTTCAATATGTTCAAAATGCACCTACACAAAGTCGATGAAACCATACACGACGCAGTTCCTCTTTCTTTTGATTTCAGAATTCCCTTGTCCGCGTCAACCCCAATTTATTTGGGGTTGACGCAATATTGTCTTCCTCCTCTATTTCTTCCAAATCAGTCATCGTTTTAAACAACGCTGGCATTTCTTAACTTTTATGCACAGCTTTTCTGCTTAGGATCTTCGCTACATTCACTACATGGCCAGCCCCTCTGCTCATGCGGCTGTGCCCAAACCAACATGAAAAACTATTGGTAGGTATGGACTCTAGGGATCTACCAAACAATGTTATACTCACAATCAACACAAAACGTTGCCAAAGAAATTATTTTCCTTGATTCTTGCTCCTAGTTTCAGAGACAACGTTGGGACATTGCGTTGACGGCACCTACATAATGGGGCACGCCAGCCCGCCCGCAAAGTTTAATTTACTCCGAGAAAGATCACTCGCGAAACGCAATGATGAGATAAATTTAAACTCAGAGACAAAGGATGTAAAGGGAAATTACTTCGGATGTTATAAGCACTTCATTACACCCAACGTTTGGGTGTGGCTGCCATCTCCGCCCTCTTACTAATAATTTGAACAAAACTTTTCTATCATGAGCTGTTTATGTAGACCTACTACTTTGATAATGAAAATTGGGTACTTACAACAAGTTTCAACTTTATGTTTGTTTCAGTTCAGTAAGGTAGGTAGACACCTGCCTACTTTACTTTCAGTTTAAGTTCAGGTACTTGAACTTGAACACAACGGTTCCGCTGTATAGAAACCACAGATAATATAATACTACAGATAGAAACCAATCAATTTAGTTGGCTTAATATAGTGTCGTATTACAGGACATAATGGAAGAAGAAAACGTATTGCGGTGACCCCAAGTAACATGGGACAAGGGCAGGCAGATGATATGATTCCAACGGGGTGCCAGCGATAGGGTGGTTTACCCTACTTTGGTTGTGGTATATGAAATTTCAATACGGTGTAAAAATTGTTGGGAAATGAATAAATGAAAACTAGCAGAAATCGGAATTGTTTGCAAAAAGGGAGCGGAAGGTTTAAGCTATTTATTATAAGATTTAAGATAGTTTTTATTTTTATAATTTAGTGAAAATATATGTACCTACTAACCAATATCGAAAATAATAAAAATATTCAAAAAATCAAAAAACCCGACTGCTTCAAAAGCGAACTAAAAAGACGTAAACAAGAAAATGCGAGCTGGCTGACCAAAACCAGATGTATCCTCCGAATGCACAGCATGATTTTTTTCTTGTTTACGTCTTTTTAGTTCGCTTTTTAAGCAGTCGGGTTTTTAGATTTTTTGTTTTTTTTTATTTATCCTTTTTTAGTTAACATTTTTTTAGAATCAGGTACATTTAAACATAAGTGTTATATATTTTTGAAATCGCCTCTTAAAACCCTTTATTTACCGTCTGATGCCCCCACGATGGGATAGGCAGAAAAATAAATTGACCCCCCACAATACGGCGCCCAAGAGCCGCCATTTTTCTATTTTCAATTTTATTTAGCCAGTGACACTCGCAGGGTTAAGACGAATCGATTGACGTACGAATCATCAAAATCGGCCAACGCGATTGGTCTCTGGAACGCCACATAGGAACAAACATACATACATAGACTGATAAACACATTACCCTCCTTCGGCAGTCGGGTAAAAAAAGAGAGGTGTCAGATGGACACCCGGTTGGAACGGAGTTCGATTCATTAAATTTACAGACTTTCAGTTTCGTAAAATATGTCGAAACTGAAATAACAACAACACAGCTGATGCTCAGTGTAAACACACAATAGCGGCTGCTAGCGTAGGTACTTTAAGTGTCTAGTCAGCGCGCGCTCGTACGTTTTCGGTTTTCTTCGTGCGCCTCCGGCTCTCTCCTCGGCGTCTCCCTTTTATGCATCCTGCATGTAGCACACTGTGCCTCGCACAATTTATCACGCAAATAATATGATTATTTATATTAATAAAATATATTTAAACGTTAAAATTATAAATATTTTTGCATATTCTCAAAATGTAAGGCAAGCTGAATCGATTGAAAAAGGTTTTAGTTTTCCAGGTGATCGGGCCAGAGCCTCAAAAAACACTGCAGTAAGGTGACAGTTTTTGTTGTCGTTTCTTTCATTGTTACCCTTTTTCCGTCTAGCCCCTCAGCCCGCAAACAAATCAGAACTATAACTTGCGATAACGAACTCTGTTCCAAAAGGATAAAAACCGGCCAAGTGCGCGTCGGACTTCGCACGTTAAAGGTGAACGCGCACCTATCCGCGCCGCAGGAACCGCACGCGCCGCAGTCATCGCATTTTATAAATCTTTATATGAAATCGTATGCACCCTCGCGCACCTGTCCGCGCCGCACGAACCGCATTTCAGCAAAATGCTGTAGGTTTACGAATTCCACCAGCGCGTGCGGATGACGTCATCAGATTCGGCGCGTTCGATGCTTGCGGCGAGTGCGATGCGGGCGGCGTGGAGACCACAGGTGGAGACGTCATCCTTATCCGTATGAAAATATATTTCAAGATGTTACAGAAGTGGATACAATGCGTACGGCGCGTTCGGCGCGTACGGCGCGGATAGCTCGGGGCCTTGAGAAAATGCGATGACTGCGGCGCGTGCGGCTCCTGCGGCGCGTACAGGTGCGCGTTCACCTTTAGGGTTCCGTACCAAACTGCAAAATTAAGTTGGTTATAATACGGAAAATTAAGGTATTTCTTGATTAATCTGATTTATCAATAAATTGTTTTTTTTTATAAAAAATACGTAATAATAAACATTATCGTCAAAGGATTATCGCTAAATAGAAGTATGGACAACTTCCCTTGCAATGTACTTAGTAATAAGTAATGCTGAATATTAGTATTCCGTATGAAAAAAGTTTCAGGAACTTTTTATATCGTTACAATCTTGAAAATAAAAGCGTAGAAACTCCTACTTCAATAGGTATACAAACTTGTAAAAGAATAAGATTTTTCTACGATCTTTAGCCTAGGCGTTTGTTTACAAACTTCAAAAAACGCATTTAGTTCACAAATAGGGTGGGCGAGACACCAGAACACGTTGTCTGCTCCTTAAATTTTAGTTAATGTACTTTTAAGATTAACAGAATAATCTCCATTTACTACATATCATTTTGATCCAAAATAAAAAATGAATGTACAGTATAACAATTTTCTTAATGTACCTCGGCAAACTTCGTGATTCGTCAGTCGTTGGATTTCTATTAGACTGCCAAGTTGATTGAGAACGTCCGGTTTGCACGTCTGAAAGCCGACGAGTTACGACTGACGAAACACGAAGTTTGCCAAAAGAAATTAAGAAAATAGTTGTAACTATTGGTTGTAACCATGAAGTTTGCGAGGGACATTAAGAAAATATTTGTACTGTACCTACATAATAAATAAATTAATATCATTGTTGTTATTTTATTTCTATATTGTTTGTATCTTTGTTTAATCAGTGCACAGTGTGATTTTCCTAACAAAATCTTTGTTTTATCACATCTATTCAAAAAGAGCTAGTTTATTTCTCGTAAACAGGGATCAAAATAGCACATTAATCCCTTAGGGACCAAAATAGATTTGAATTTGGAATGTGGATATTGTTAGTAAATGTTCCAATCAGCAAAGAGGTGAATCACAAACCATGCAGGAACAATTTATTGAATATGTGACTGGCTGAAAAACTGCGAGTGCACCAAATAAAAATATAAACAACGTGCGAAATTAATTGCATTCTGCCTTCGTTAGAAGTTGTTTCAAATTCAGATTTTAGAATGATAAATAATGAGCGCGTCTTGCTCAAGTAGAGAGTATTATAATCAAGTTTCTCAAAAACGACATCCTGAGAGACACGGTTTTCCGAGACTATTTATAATTCCCAAGCTGTAAATAAATCTACAACTGTAACGGATGATACTAATAAAATTGTTACGATCCACTTCCATAATTGTTCAAATATAAACATTAGCGTCTTATTATTTTATGTCTTATGGGTTTTAATTTTATGTAAATAAATAAAAGTAACGTTCTTGATCATAAGTTGCACTTACTTATTTTCTCACGTAGGGTGATAAAAAGTAGAGTGTCCACCTCGGGAGCAACACTATTTTCAGCTCGAGTGACGTACTTTGAATCCCTCGCTGCACTCAGGATTCTGAATTCACTCTGATTCTTTGAATCCGCTCTGGATTCAAAAAAAACACTCTCGCCTTAAAAATAGCTGTTTGCTCCCTAGGTAAACAATCTACTATTTTAACCCCCGACTGAAAAAGAGGAGTGTTATATGTTTGATTTATGTACCTGTGTGATTGTGTATTTGTGTATCTGTCTGTGGCATCATAGCTCCTAAACGGATGAACCGATTTTGATTTCGTTTTTTTTTTTTGTTTAAAATGTGACTTTATCGAGAGTGTTATTAGCAAAGTTTAATGAAAATCAGTTTAGCCATTCAAAAGTTATGGGCGTAATACTGTTTGAATCAGGCTGTTTCCCCAAGATATCGTGTGATAATTACGTGTTCAATATAAAATGTCAATCGGAGCTTGACTACTACTAGATAAATATATTATAGTAAATATGAAATAAAAATGTAGGGGCTTTATAAATTAATACATTTTACTTGTTTTACCTATTTGTTGAAGTTTGTAAACAGACGCCTAGGCTAAAGTTTATAGCAAAATCTTATTCTTTTACAAGTTTGTATACCTATTGATCTAGGAGTTTCTAGTTACAATTTTATTTACTCATATTCAGCAATTCAGCATTATCCTGAAGCTATTAGTCCCTTTTCACTATCTCCGGGTGCTGGGTAGCCGCTAACGGGTTATCGGCGGCGAATGTATAGGCATGTACGCCGGTACGTGTGCAAGCTTAAATACATGCCTATACACTTCGCCGCCGGTTACCCGGCACCGGCTACCCGGAATCCTGGGCGTGTGAAAAGGGGCTTAGAGTCTGTGCGGAAAGAAAACCGTCGTGGCGTAAAATGGAACTAACATTATGATTTTTATAAAACTACTTTAATTCATACAAGATAGCTTGATCTCTGCGACATATGACATATAACTGACATATACGTTATAGTTACGATTTTGTTAGCCTGTCAAACGCTATTGTTACTGTATTGATACTAACAGCTGTCGCAGTGATCAAGCTATCTTTTAAGAAGTATAGCTTCTGCCAGCGGCTTCACACACGTGAAAGTCGAAAATTATCCCACATACTCCCGGGCTACAAAGTATCCTATGTGCTATTCCTGACTACAATCTATCTCTGTGTCAAATTTCATCCAGATCCGTTCAGCCGTTCTGGCGTGATTGAGTAACAAACATACATCCATCCAAACTTTCGAATTCATAATATGATTAAGATAATAATATTACAAAAAACACACTGAAAACATTAAAATAATATTTCTAGCATAGTTTCAAAATAAATATCAAGATGTTATAGTCGCACTATGACGTATACAGTGTTGTCAACATAACAAAAACGGCAATTAAGCAGCTGCGCTTTTAGCTGCGCCCTCAAGCCTTATGACGGGTCTCTTTCCGCACAGACTGTAGCACAGAATAATTAATAGACCGTAGACACTTACTACTACTTTTCGTGTAAGTAGCTACAAAATGTCGAGTTTTGAATGGTAAGCTTTAAACTCAAAAGACTAGGAATAGTATCAAAGATTATCTGACACTTCTGACAGCATGATATTGACTTTGACAGGGTTTTTGGCGGGATTTTCTCGAGTGCAGTTCAGCGGCTGTTAATATTATTTGCAAATTGATTTATAGTGGATATTGTGATATAAAATTGGTGTGGTTTTGTGTCTCAACTGTCTACGCAATTGGACAATATGTAAAAACGTTAACAGAAGCGATCTCGGGATAGTGGAGCGGAGTATTTTATTGTAGTATTGACTACCTCTGCAAAGCTTACTGGGAAGGCTGACTCGATGCAATTTGCTGCCAAATGCTCCAAGAAACATTAGAATGTGTTGCATCCGCGTTCTAATGCATACTAAAGAATACAAATACTGATGACTAGGCAGCATGGTCTCAGACCTTAGCCTGTTCCGTTAGGAACAAACAAAAAAAAAAAAATATTAACTTTGACAGCATCACAGGCTCACAGCAGCAGGACTGACAACTGAAATGACAAACAGACAAATTATATAGTAAACATTCAACACGAAAACGAAAATTATGTTTTTAGATTTTATTTTAATATCACAAATACTGTACAAATTTGCTATTGGATACATTATTTAATTGAGCCTGAAGCTATTAGTTAGGTACTGGTACTTTTCGTTGAAGTAGCGAATTGAAGATTTTCAGAAACGTTTTTAAACTTCAAGTAAATTCCGTGAAAAATGAAGATTTCAGAGGTAAACTGCCATTTGATTAATAATTTATTTGACTATTGACTTCTCTATTCCGGAGTTTGTTATACATTGCTGAAGTAAAAGCTATAATAAAACAATTGTTAATATACCACATGATAGCATAACCTCTTCACCTAACAATACAACAGCAAGCAACAAGCTTTCAAGAAGCTAAGCTTTTACTAACTTTTAGATTATTCCTTGAGAATATAATACCTGGATAATGAGTTTCCTAGGTTCTAATCTAGGCCATGGTCTCTTAACGTCATGAATATTTATAAAAACGTATGCTTATGTTTCAGCTACCAGGAGATGAAGACTCGGGCCCAACATGCAGAACATATGTATTCCAAAATGAAAGTCACACATTAGGCAATGCCTTAAAATGTATTATCAATAGATAGTAAGTATCAATTAGAATCGTATGTTATTTCACCAAACTGCTTCAAAAATAAGGTTAAACTGGTTAACCATCCAGTTTTTCTCTGTGTACCTTTTCTTTACCAGGATATCAGATATCTAGGATCACCTTTAACTTTAACCACTTGAGTGAAAATGTGGAGCCAGTAATTATGGCACACAACAGGTTCATATTTGATTTGTTTGTAAGATAGATTTTTTACCATCTTCATTTATATCAATGTAATTCAGTTACAAATTACTTAAGCACTAATTACTTAAGTGGGTTTGCAATTTTTACTTTGTATGTCATTCATGTCACCTATGAAAAAACTTTTAAGCCATGGTTTAAAACACACAAACTTATTATAATGAATCATTGTGCAAGAAACAGTTTGTCAACGAGTATACGGCATAGAGTAACCAATATGAGAAATGTGAGTGAGTGAAAGAGGCAAATATACAATGCTATCTTGATGCATGAGGAAACCGGCCTGACTTAGAAACAAAAATATGAATACATGTGACATCCACTAACCCACATTAGGCCCGCTTGGTGGATTACGGCCCATTCCCTCTCACAGAAAGGAGGCCTGTCCCAGCAGTGGGAACATTAAAAAGGGTGATGATGATCTTCTACTTCAACATTGACACAAAACTAGCTACTGCGCAATGCCTTGCAGTCAACTAAAGAGACGCTGTGACTACTATATCTAAACAAATAATAAATTTGTGTTTTATTGTTCACAGTGAAGATATTGAATTCTGCGGCTACACAGTACCACATCCAGCTGAATCAAAAATGCACTTCAGGATACAATCAAAAGAAACACCAGCCTTAGAAGTACTGAAAAGGGGATTGAAAGACTTAGAAAAAGTGTGTGATCACACAATAGATTTATTTGAAAAAGAAGTAAAAGATTTTAACAAAATGTAACTTGTGTGTTTTACTATCACAAGCTATCACATATTTTCCTTTATATGAATAGGTAGGCAAATGTGTACCTGCTGTCTACTACCTACCTATACTCTTATATCCATCTTACATATTGTACCACCTCTGTCCTCTGAATCCCCCTCATCCATTGCAGTACATAGTCAATATTTTAATGGTTGAGTTTGTGTACAACTAATATTTTTGTGTGATAGAAAAGGATTTTTCATGATATAGAATCTACCGCGTATGATTTAAAAATCTTTGAAAATATAGCAAGTAGGTTTTAATGATGATAAAATCTTATATATAAATTTTTCGTGTCACTGTTAGTTACCATACTCCTCCGAAACGGCTTGACCGATTTTTATGAAATTTCATATACATATTCAGTAGGTCTGAAAATCGGCTACTATCTATTTTTAGGTACGGTAGGTAGGGTAAATGTTTGGTGTTTTTATGTGGCAAAACAAAGCTTGTATGGTATATAATAATAACTATTTTCCAGAGATTGAGTTAGGGATCTCTACATATAAGGCTGATTGCCTCGATTATATATCAGCCGAAAAAGGCAGGACTATTTTTGGGGTGAATAATATGTGTGAGTCTATCTGGCAGGCCCCAACAAGATTTTTCAACAGGTGATAGCTTTTCATAAGGACATTATTTTGTACCTAAAGAAAATAAATAAGATATATTTTGTACCTCGACAGTTTTTAATTGAATGACGTTTTTATGAAGTGTCTAGCTAGCGGGCCCCTTATGATTATTTTTGTTGTTATTATACTTTCAGAACGCCCAATAGTGCTCGGAGTTAGAAACTATTATGTACCTTACAGATCCAAAATTTCGACTTTCTGTGAGCTACACTTTAGAAGATATTCGTTATTTAAACAAACGTCCAGCCAGCGGGCCCTTTTTAGAATACTACTCTTTTATAACATACAATAGTGTTAGTAGCATGATACTATTTTGTACCTTACAAATCCAAAATTTCGACTTTCTGTGAGCTACACTTTAGAAGATATTCGTTATTTAAACAAACGTCCAGCCAGCGGGCCCTTTTTAGAATACTACTCTTTTATAACATACAATAGTGTTAGTAGCATGATTCTATTTTGTACCTTACAAATCCAAAATTTCGACTTTCTGTGAGCTACACTTCAGAAGATATTCGTTATTTAAACAAACGTCTAGCCAGCGGGCCCTTTTTGAAATACTCCTCTTTTATAACATACAATAGTGTTAGTAGCTTGATACTATTTTGTACCTTACAAATCTAAAATTTCGACTTTCTGTAAGCTACACTTCAGAAGATATTCGTTATTTAAACAAACGTCCAGCCAGCGGGCCCTTTTTAAACTTTTTTGAGATAGACTCACACAATAAGTATTCAACCAACAGATCTAGTTACACAAGTTATTCACAAGTACCTACCCTCGTAATTTAATTATAAGTTGCCTCCAAAATTAACATAAACTAGACACACCTATGTTACTATACTTACTATTAAGCATTTATTATTGTAAGTACATTACAGAAAATAAATAGTTATTTGTCCTTTTCCTGTAAAACAATCAGCCAAGATAAAAATTATTTAGTAATGCAAATGTGCATAACAAGCAAAGACGTAATTGTATTGTGCAAATTGCAAACGCAAATTTAAATTGGTACGTTGGTTGGAAACGAATATCTTCTAAAGTATAGCTCGCAGGAAGTCGAAATTTTGGATTTGTAAGGTACAAAATAGTATCAAGCTACTAACACTATTGTATGTTATAAAAGAGTAGTATTTTAAAAAGGGCCCGCTGGCTAGACGTTTGTTTACATAACGAATATCTTCTGAAGTGTAGCTCACAGAAAGTCGAAATTTTGGATTTGTAAGGTACAAAATAGTATCAAGCTACTAACACTATTGTATGTTATAAAAGAGTAGTATTTTAAAAAGGGCCCGCTGGCTAGACGTTTGTTTACATAACGAATATCTTCTGAAGTGTAGCTCACAGAAAGTCGAAATTTTGGATTTGTAAGGTACAAAATAGTATCAAGCTACTAACACTATTGTATGTTATAAAAGAGTAGTATTCTAAAAAGGGCCCGCTGGCTGGACGTTTGTTTAAATAACGAATATCTTCTGAAGTGTAGCTCACAGAAAGTCGAAATTTTGGATCTGTAAGGTACATAATAGTTTCTAACTCCGAGCACTATTGGGCGTTCTGAAAGTATAATAACAACAAAAATAATCATAAGGGGCCCGCTAGCTAGACACTTCATAAAAACGTCATTCAATCAAAAACTGTCGGGGTACAAAATATATCATATTTATTTTCTTTAGGTACAAAATAATGTCTTTATGAAAAGCTATCACCTGTTGATAAATCTCGTTGGGGCCTGCCAGATAGACTCACACGAATAATATCCCTTCTGAATAGCATATTTCTTTTTTGCTCATACATACAGGAAAAGTACAAGCAGAACGATGCAATGCAAGAGCAAGCTATTAAACTTTTAGCACCTCAAATCATTGTCAGATACAACAACACACTGGCAAGTGTTCTCATAAGGCTTATTATTTATGCACATGCTTATTTTTAGGCATAGACCCAAAACATTATTATTTTACTCTTTGACCCAAAAGATGGGTTTTCTATTTTGAGAAGTAGTGTGCCTTTTATGATTCTTAGTATGTAGAGAATCATTATAGAATTGAATGACATTTTTGTCTGCACCTTCAGAATAATCTTTGGTTTTAGTGCAGATTTAATTCAAAAACTGAAAGGATCTTTCGATATATACATAAATGAGTTGGTAAGGATGAAAAATAAAATGTCAGAAATAAGTTAATTCACAATTTATTTCAGTTTAACACACGGTTAAACAGCTTTGAACTCAGAGTAAGGTGACTTGGTCAGTGGGATGTCCCTCCACAAGTCAGGAGTAAGATAGGCATAGGTCTTGGCAATAGCCGCATAAGTAGCCTTAGCGAAGTTTCCAAGGGTGCCAGTGGAGCCACGAGCTGAAGTGTAGCAGTCTTGGACACCAGCCATCTGCAGCAGTTTCTTGGGCACTGGAGCTGACACAATACCGGTACCACGAGGAGCAGGGATCAACCTCACGGTGACGGAACCACACTTTCCAGTGACCTGAAAACAGAAAATAAAAACATTTGAAATTCAAGTCCTGACATTATAATTAAATAGTTTTAAAGAGTATGAATCAGACGCGTTAACAAACTTCATTGGAAAACCTCAGGGGATACCGTGAATGAAATAAATCAGCTTCATCATTAAATAACAATAAACATAAACCAAATAAGCTTGAACAAGACAAAAATAACATATTACCTTGCAGGGAACTGTATGGGGCTTGCCGATCTTGTTACCCCAGTAACCTCTGCGGACTGGCAGGACAGACAGCTTTGCAAGGATGATGGCACCACGGATGGCGGTGGCGACTTCCTTGCTGCACTTCACGCCCAAACCGATATGTCCGTTGTTGTCTCCAATAGCCACAAAGGCCTTGAAACGCGTACGCTGACCGGCACGAGTCTGCTTCTGTACGGGCATGATCTTGAGGACCTCATCATTGAGAGAGGGGCCGAGGAAGAAGTCGATGATCTCGAACTCTTTGATGGGCAGAGAGAACAGGTAGATACTCTCGAGTTTGTCGATCTTTCCCTCGCGAACTAAACGACCCAGCTTGGTTACGGGCACCCACTCTTTCTGGTCTTCCTTGCCGCGTCCACGGCCGCGACCACGACCGCGTCCACGGCCACGAGGACCACCACGGCCTCTATCGCCGCCACGAGACCCAAAGCCACCGCGAAATCCGCCACGTCCACCGGCTGGAGCAGCGTCCGCCATTCTGTCGATAAGGTTATAAAATTAGTCGCGTGGTCAATTATCAACACCATTTTAGCTTTCGTTCAGTGAAAATCAGACGCGTTAACGGACTTCATTGGAAAACCTCAGGGGATACCGTGAATGAAATAAATCAGCTTCATCATGAAAAATTGGAATATTAAATTCTAAAACCACGTGGTGGTTTCATCCACTCAATAGCAATATAAAACCGAACTTATTATTGAAATAAACTTAGCAGGAATTAGTCATAAATTTCCTAATACGCAAACAATATTAAAATTTAAAAGTAATAAAATTGATTAATTAAAAACTTACGTTGAACTGTGAGCGTAGTGAGACAGTCAAACACAAAATGGCCGAGAACTTGCGTTTTTGACAATTTTGACTTTTGTTCCGGCCGGGGCTGCACCGTTTTGTTTATGGTCCTTTTTCAAATTGACACCTGGTATTTTTGCTTTATCATTTTATACGATTTATCAATAGTCAAGTTTGAAGGATTTTTTCTAATTTGACGGCAGATTTGAACTTCTTAGTTTTTAGAATCATTATAGAAATATATGACATTGATTTCTGTACCCGAGTAATCTTGGATTTAACACAGAATAAAATAAAAAACTGCAAGGATCTACTTAAATAAATTGTACGTTTTAAAAATAAAATAGAAATATGATTATGAAATCACAATTTATTTCAGTTTAACACATGGTTATACGGCTTTATACTCTGAATAGGGTGACTTGGTCAGTGGGATATCCCTCCACAAGTCAGGAGTAAGGTAGGCATAGGTCTTGGCAATAGCCGCGTAAGTAGCCTTAGCAAAGTTGCCAAGGGTGCCAGTGGAGCCACGAGCCGAGGTGTAGCAGTCCTGGACTCCAGCCATCTGAAGCAGCTTCTTAGGTACTGGTGCTGACACAATGCCGGTACCACGAGGAGCAGGGATCAACCTCACGGTGACGGAACCACACTTTCCAGTGACCTGGAAATAGAAGATATAAATATTTGAAATCAAAGTAATATTATTAGTCTCTAATGGTTTGGAGAAGTATAAATCAGACGCGTTAACGGACTTCATTGGAAAATCTCAGGGGATACCGTGAATGAAATAAATCAGCTTCATCATGAAAAATTGGTAAATGAAAACTTAAAACCGTGGTGGTTTTGTCCACTCAAAAACAATTTAAAACCGAATTTATTATTGAAATCAATTTATTGGTGCTTAATGATGAATTCCTTAATGCTTAATTCAAACCAGATAATCATAAAAAAACTACTATTTCAATTTATGAATATAGTAAATAAACTATGATAGAGCTTTAATATGACAAAAATAACATATTACCTTGCAGGGAACTGTATGGGGCTTGCCGATCTTGTTACCCCAGTAACCTCTGCGGACTGGCAGGACAGACAGCTTGGCAAGGATGATGGCACCACGGATAGCGGTCGCGACTTCCTTGCTGCACTTCACGCCCAAACCGATATGTCCGTTGTTGTCTCCAATAGCCACAAAGGCTTTGAAACGCGTACGCTGACCGGCACGGGTCTGCTTCTGTACGGGCATGATCTTGAGGACCTCATCGTTGAGAGAGGGTCCTAGGAAGAAGTCGATGATTTCGAACTCTTTGATGGGTAGAGAGAACAGGTAGATGCTCTCGAGTTTGTCGATCTTTCCCTCGCGAACTAAACGACCCAGCTTGGTTACGGGCACCCACTCTTTCTGGTCTTCCTTGCCGCGTCCACGGCCGCGACCACGACCGCGTCCACGGCCACGAAAACCACCACGGCCTCTATCGCCACCACGAGACCCAAAGCCGCCGCGAAAACCGCCACGTCCACCGGCTGGAGCAGCGTCCGCCATTCTATCGACAAGGTTACAAAATAAGTCACGGGGTCTAAAATCGACACCACATTAGCTTTTGTTCATTGAAAATCGGACGCTTTAACGGACTTCATTGGAAAACTAAAGGGAATACGACCGAGAATGAAATAAATCAGCTTCATCATGAATATAATTGGCATATGAAAACCTAAAACCGCGTGGTGGTTTTGTCCACTCGATTTTTTTTTTCTAAACCAAACTAAGTATTGAAAACAACTTTACAGGAACTAGTGATGAATTTCTTAATTTGCAAACATAATTAAAGATTAAAACACAAAAATAATAAAATAAATATAAATAAAACTTACGTTGAACTATGAGCGTAGTGAGACAGTCAAACACAAAATGACCGAATCTGTGGGTTCCTGTCACTGCGCCCCCGCTTGGGGGTGCGGCAGCGGCGAGATCTGAAACTCCGCCCCCTGCTTGGGCTGCTTGCGGTAACGGTTAAATAGGGGCGTAACGACGGGCATTCCGTTAGGTTGTCTAAATGACAGAAGAACTTCCGTTTCTGAGTTTTTTTCCGGCCGGGGCTACGCCGTTTTGTTTATGGTCCTTTTCTTTAACCCATAACAACCCAATAAGCTTTCGTAACCAAAGCTTACTATATTATTTTCGTAACTTCACTGACTCAGTAGTGCCGGATAGACACATCAACTAAATCAATGGCATTTAATGGACCACAAACTAATGGCTGAAGATTTGCGTTTTCGAATTTGGTGCCGGCCATAAAGGCTTATTACACTACGCGTCCCTGAATGCTAAGGCCGCTATTTTGGGGACCCTATCTCCCTTACATTTATTACAACACCCTAAATTATAGTTTAGGGCCCTGAATACCTTGTAGTGTAATAAGCCCTTAAAGTCGGAACCACACGGTGGCGTGGCGTGTCGTGGTGCTACAAAACTCGTTGCGTTATGACGTAGGCTGGTACAGATTCGTTTGATTGGTGGATCCCGCGCCACGACACACAAGTGTGGTTCCGCCTTAACTTCATGGTTCCGACCGGGGTAACCCCATAGTGCTTCTTAGACACGTTCGGATTTGAAAGCAAGAGAGTATTTCTTAAATATTAAAATAAGATTACCTACTTACTAAAAAGTAATATTAGAATGTTTAATACAATTTTGCTGTTATGAAAATGTTTATAGTTGTTTTGTGCTTAAGTGTACATAAGCGTCGGACGAGTTGGGAAAGAGACGTAATACGGCTTGAGACAAATTGGGAAGCTGACTACATGTACAAAGTGACGTATTAGTGAAAGTGACCTCTAAGGATAGGGACGACATCACAGATTACTGATATGGACGACATAACTAGTGTGACTAGTTGTCATCACAACCATCCGAACGTGTGTAAGCACTAGGGGTAACGCTGTGTTGTTTATGGTATATTTTTTTAAATTTGATTTCCAGTATTTTTGCAAAAAAAGCATATATCATAATCAAACTCTATTCTGCAGCAGCCGTGGACAGATAACCAGGTTTCTCTGTCTACGGCAGTAACACATTGTTTATAGAGATCAAATTGTATGTTTGTAAAGGATCTGGAAGGCTACCTACCCTACAGACCTACCTACTGATCCGATCAGCTTAAAAAAAGTAGTAGTTAAAAAGTACTCCACTACCGCTAAGACACTATACACACAGTACTTTAGCAGTTATTCTACACACACTATCCAATGCAATTTGTAGAAAATCTAACTAGAAAATCAACAGTTAGAGCCATGTTAGAGCAGATTGGATCTGATTTATTTATTCGTCTAAATCCGAGGTCAACCAGTCCCACCGCTCTTCTTTTATCGTTAGTTCGTTACCTATCTACGATTTAGTACAGTATATGAGTAGGTATAATCGCGACGCTACGATTTAGAACGACTAGTCATTCTTACCAACTTAGTGGATTTGCCACTAAAACTGGTAGTTTAAATCGTTCTTGGCCCGTGGTCCCTGGAAGGTACAGGTTTAGTGGCGAAATATTTAGTTTAATGGTAGATGGATTTTTCTAGCGGTTTAGTAAAATTCTATTTACACTTTATATTACCTACACAGAATGCGATTATAAATATTTTAATTGCTATATTAAGCTACGGATTCTAACTAGGATTCCTATAAATTGGATAGTATACTACACAATTACACAGAACACAGTCAGCCTTTTAACAGTGAAAGAGAAAGGATAGGGAATGGGCTACTTTTTATCACGAAAATTATCATATCTGATCTGCGGGATAGGCAGAAACGGAGTAAGGCAAGGAACGGACAGGTATAGTTCTCGCCAAATTTATTGGCCGCCCTGAAGTTTGCTACAATGGCTGCGCAGTAGGAAATCTCATACAAAAACAGCACCGTTTCGTGCCTCGCGCATCCGTTATACCAACTTCAGGGCGGCCAATAACTTTGGCGAGGGCTATAGGTAGGTAATGCATAGTGAAGACGCAGTACTAAAAAGCTATACTAACACACATACACCCTGTATACTATACATTTATAAAAAAAAAACTATTACTTAAATTAACATTTAATAGTTACAACATTAAAAACCTTTCGAGTTTTATCTTGTACGACAAATGGAAAAGATGGAATTCCATGACATGCTGCTCCATATTGCCCTGTTTTTGTTAAAGCTATTACAGCACCCATGAAATCTGGGTAATGTGCTGCTATTCTTTTGATGGCCGTTTGCGAGGCTTCCGTAGGTGACGCTCCTCGCCGCATTTCTTCGACTGCTAAATAGCTGAAAAAGTATACGAAATATATAGCATTTGTAACAGACTTTCCAAAAAGGAGGAGGTTCTATGTTTGGCTATTGAAGAACTTCGGAGATGTTCAACAGAACTCTTCAATAAATGACGCAGCGTTGCCAGAACGTAACTTTTGTTACATTTTACGTAACTTTTGACCGACTCATGTAACCTCCATGTAACACGACTCAAAATGTAACTTTTACGTAACTTTTAGAACTTACTAAAAATATTAAAATATTTGCCTCCAAACAAAAACATAATCGTGAAATGGAACGCATCTAAGAAAGCTTTTGTTCGTCGTGTTGTCAGTAAATCAACAACGTCGTCTTGCAACTGAAATAAGTTTATTTTTGTATCAATCGTCAACTAAATATCAAGATTATCAAGTAGCGTGATATATGTGTGCCATGCACTGCACATAGCTTCAAGAAGTTTATTTGGATATTTATTACTCATTTTTAAGTAACTTTGGTTTCGTTTACAAGAACTAGCGTGGGATGAATATCTACCGGCCGGCGTAACCTAGATTTGATTTTATTTATCGATCTTTTCGCTAATGCGACCAAATAGGTACCTAGCTACATAGTTGTTTTTTAGTTGTAATTTGAATGTTCTAAACTAAACGCCACGGATTTACCCGTGGTAGTCGCGAAAATTAGTAGAAAAAAAAACAAATTGTAGTCATTTATTATTTTAGTGTCGTTTTCCACATAAAATAAGGTAATGTAACTTTTCTCATGAAAATGTAACTTTTTGAGATGTCTCATGTAACATTTGACTCTGCCACTGGCAACACTGAAATGACGACAAAATCATCAATATATGTCTCAAAGAGTATGTAACACTACGTTTAATATGTCTCGGGATTATTGCAATCGCATGTCTGTTTATTGTTTACACCATTTTATAACATAAAATCACGCCGGTACGCTCTAAAGGGGTAAGCAGATGTATACAGTTCAGCCTGGTAGGTACACGCTCATTTCACCAGCTATGTTCAAGTTTCATGTTAATAGGGTAATCTATTCTGGTATCACTTTGGGAATTATAGGTACCTTACTATAGTACTTGCCCATTATGTTCTATAACAAAAAATATACAACCGACTTCCAAAAAAGTAAATATAAAGTAAAAAAAAATTATTCAATTTCCGTACGCAAAATACGCGCTTAGACGTGGAGTTACGGACACCAGCCCGTCTTAATCTAATATTCAATTTCGGCAGTCGGTGTTTGTCGGTCGAAGAAAGGACGAGGAAGGCAAAAGAAAAGATGGATGGACTGTGTGAGGAGTGATATGAAGGGAAAGGGAGTCAGTAATAGCGTGACAGGGGACAGAACGGTATGGAAGAAGAAAACGTGTTGCGCCGACCCCAAGTTACATGGGATAAGGGCAGGAAGAAGATGATGATGGTGTTTGTCGGTCCACTTCAGAAATTGAAGTTTTTAGTAGGTTGCCATTGTTGCCACCCCCAAACACTGCTAAAGCTTTTGCCACAACACTCGTTACAATTTTTTTTTCATGTTGGCTTACCTCGGTAAAAACCGAAGCATGATGTCTCCATCACCGGTAGCTGCGGCACCTCCTACTTCATTATCTGCGTAGGCACCAGCCCCGGGTATAGGGGAGTCGCCAACTCTCCTGTATAAATACAAAAATGTTTTCAAAGTTATCAAAAGTTGCAAAAGCTGCTCTCGATAAACCAAAAGTTGCGCATACCTATAGTCAGCCAAAGCGGTCACAAAAAAAAATTGGCGCGAAATTTTAAATTGGTAGATCTTTTAACTGTTCTATGTGAAAGGTAATAATTGGAATTTAATCATTACTAAAATATCCAGCAGTTTATTTTATTACCCAGGTATTTTGTATTTAGCGCCATTCGTCGAAGTTCCGGCTGCTATGTTGCCGTTGCTGTCCACAGCAACCATTCCAATTGTATCATGATTATATTTATCCACAATCATTTGTACTTCTGGGCGTATATCATTGCTCTTCTTGATTTGATGATAAGGGCCACAATACTTGCTAGGATCTGGACTGACACCCTGAGATTAGATAAATAGGTTGTTGTTATGTTTATCTGAATAGGTACTTGAAAATCAAATAAAGTGGTGTAAATTATTGAATTTTTAGAATGATAACCGCATTAAAAATATTGCACTATGCAAAATATACACGTAAGGTACACATCAATCAGCAATCCCGTTGCGAGTCTAGCAAACGACCCAAGAGCTAGATTAACCCGAAACTATACCGAAGATATCCCGGACGTCAGCCTGTACGAGATTAGGATGGCTCTGAAACAGCTCTAAAACAACAAGGCGCCGGGTGATGACGGAATTACGGCCGAACTCCTGAAGGCGGGTGGAAAACCGGTCCTTAAGGCCCTTCAGAAGCTGTTTGATTCCGTCATACTCGAGGGCAATACGCCACAGGCATGGTGCGGGGGAGTGGTGGTACTCTTCTTCAAGAAGGGTGACAATGCCCGGCTGAGAACTATAGACCCATCTCACTTCTTAGCCATGTCTACAAGTTGTTTTCAAGAGTCATCACGAATCGTCTCGCGCGCAGTTTGACGATTTCCAGCCCCCCGAACAAGCCGGATTCCGAAAAGGCTTTAGCACCGTAGACCACATATATAAGCTGCTGCAGAAGAGCGAAGAGTATAACCTGCCTTTCTGTTTAGCGTTTGTGGACTGCGAGAAAGCCTTCGATTCGATCGAGACTTGGGCTGTAATGCAGTCTTTCCAACGGTGCCAGATCGACTACCGGTACATTGAGGTGTTGAAGTGTTTGTTCAAAATCGCCACCATGTCAGTCCGTCTTCAGGATCAGACCTCGAAACCAATCCTTCTCCAGCACGGCGTGAGACAGGGAGACGGCATTTCTCCGAAACTGTTCACTGCTGCGCTGGAGGATCACTCACCTTCGGTTTGCCGACGACATAGTGGTCATGGCTGAGACTATGGAGAGCCTCAGTAAAATGCTCGATGACATCAGTAGAGCTTCCGAAAGAGTGGGTCTTAAACTGAACATGGACAAAAGCAAGGTCATGGTGAATGCCCATGTAACACCCACTCCTATCAAGGTCGGAGACTCTACTCTCGAATTTGTAGACGATTATGTCTAACTGGGACAAACGGTCCAGTTGGGTATGTCCAATTTCGAGAAAGAGGTCAACCGTCGAATCTGACTCGGCTGGGCGGCGTTCGGGTAGTTGCGTGGTATCTTCTCGTCCAATTTACCGCAGCGTCTCAAGACAAAAGTCTATTACCAGTGTGTGTTGCCAGTGATCACCTATGGGACCGAGATGTGGTCGCTCACAATGGGCCTTATCAGAAAGCTCAAAGTCACCCAAATGGCAATGGAGAGGGCTTTGCTCGGAATTTCCTTGCGTGATCACGTCAGAAATTATGAGATCCGCAGGAGAACCAAAGTTACCGACATAACCCGAAGAATTGCCAAACTTAAGTGGCAGTGGGCAGGGCACATTGCTCGCAGAACGGATGGCCGATGGGGCCGAAAAGATCTGGAATTGTGACCACGAACCGGAAAACGATACGTTGGAAGGCCTCCCACTAGGTGGACTGTTGACCTGGTTAAGGTTGCGGGAAGGCGCTGGATGCGAGACGCACGGGATCGGTCATTGTGGCGACGCCTGGGGGAGGCCTATATCCAGCAGTGGACGTCTTTCGGCTGAAATGATGATGAATGATGAAGCAAAATATTGTACCATACATTTGATACCTTACCATCCAAAAGTTAGGTTGACAATGGTTCTGATTGTGCCATTTCAACCAGAGTTGTTTAGATTCAGTAGTAGAAAGAGACTCTTCATGGAAGCCCATCTGGACAGCGAACTGCGTTGCCAGTTCACCAGCAAGAAATGAATGTTTTGTGTGCTCCAGAACATGGCGTGCCACTGATATTGCACTTTTTATCCTGCGGAGGGCTCCTACAGCACCCACATTCATAGTTTTTCTGAAAACGTGTAAGGATTTTTTTTTTCAACCTGTATCCTAGAATTTGGCAAAATCTTCCCAATAGTCTTTAATTTGTTTCCAGTGCGTTGCTGTCTCCAGCCAATCTTAATGTTAAAACGATAGGTAACAAGAAAGTGCTGCGATAATATGAAAGCGACCTTTATCAACAAATAAAAGTAAAAACATGACAATCATTTAGGTATGTATTATTATTATGTTAAGTGAACAACTAACAATATGAATATGAGTTAGTTATTTTAATGACACATTCTTTGCAAAGTTTGATAAAAATATGAGTGAATTGTGATAATATTTTACCAACTTGTCTATCTATTTTAAAGCAACATGAATGTGGCTTTATAAATAGGTATACTTTGTAACATATTAAAATAGTTATGTATTATATTAAATATGTATGTGTATTTTATTATTATTATTTTTTGTAAAAAAAATTGTTGTCTCGTTTTAAACAATGCATGAATTTTAAATAAATATAAACAACTTAATACATAACATCACACTAGTATACCCCGAAGAGTCGGGCAGAGGTGCATATATTGTACACCCAGATTTCCCCAGTAAAGTGTAAGTTCTTTGTAACAATGTACACATAAAAAATTACCCATCCATAATAAGAGCATCCAGAGTTGTTTCACTGTTTTCATCGGGGCTTCCTCCATATCCTACAGTTCCATCACATTGTTGAACTTCACATACTGAAGCACCCTGTTCTATAGCGTCTAATGCTGTACCTCCTTCTTTAAGAACCTTCCAGGCTGCAACAATATAATGTTTTAGAAATAATATTCTATAAGAACATTTGCTGGAAGCATAATGATAGCCATTTTACAGGAAATCCTGGATTATTAAATACTGAATACTGGCATTTCATAAAATTGAAGTCTCTATATGTAACATCAAAATAATAATGTTTTATTGAATGCATGAGAAAGTATATACCTACGGTACTTTAAACAAAGGAATATTTAAGGTTTTTATTTTGTATGTTCCAGGTAATCTACGAAACGGCTGATCCGATTATGACGGCCTTGTCACTGGTAGATGGCTGATAGGGAGTAACATATGGTTTTTATCCCAGTAAAATTCACAGTTCTTGTGGGAAAATAGAAAAATGACGAGTTTGGCGCCTACAGCTAGTACTGGAATAAAAATCACGAATAGTATTCCCGCATATTTATAATATCCCTATATCCATGCATGGCTGTAGTTAAGGAAAATTAAAATCATTTCATTTAGTTTACCTTTTACAGTCGAATTTGTGAACCACCACGTCGTTATTACTATAGGAACATTGGGTTCGCTTTCAACTAAACAATTATTAAAACCTAAATTTAATAATATAATTAATAATTTAATCATGTTTAATTTAAATCATTAATATAGAGTTCAAAAGTAAAATTCAAACACGACAAATACCGCTTCTACTAACGAACCAAACAAAAAATATCCTTATCACTAGTTATCAGTTGACATTGACTTATACACTGTCAGTGACACGACACTGACGGCATTCAGAGTGGAGCATAGATCATTTCTTCTTTTTTCGATCAATGGTGGACACATAAAGCCTCCAACCAATAGCACACTACATTGATAAGGTACTAACTCGTGGTTGGTTTATTATTATTTCCAAAGATAACTATGATCATATTATTTTTCTTTACTGACAGTTTTCCTTGAGAGAAATATTTACCTGGGCATAATATTAATTTATTTAGATTGCAGTTCGGAACAAAGACTACTATACTGCGTTCGGCAAGTTTTGGAAGGCATCACTCGTTTTCATTTAGAAACTAACCATGAATTCCGATACTTTCTTTGTGGAATTGCCAAAAGTTGTAAGTATACCGCGTAGTATTTAAAAATAATTTTAGTTCCTACGAGTTTTGTAATGGTCATATTAATATTTTTGCAATTTAGGAGTTGCATGCTCATTTGAACGGTTCTTTGAGCCGTGCTACGATGTTAGAGCTGAAGAGATATCACGCTGATTCTGGTCTCGAAGACAAAACTAATGCTTTCTTGGATGAATTTCAAATCGGCGCTGGAGACTCAAGAAACCTGACTGAGTAAGTGTTTTATTTATCACACAGGTGTAGTACGCAAATATTAGATAATAAACTATGTTGATCTGTGCTATTATTTTCTGAAAGCCGAGTTACCTCTGCAGCAGTACTTTTCAAAGTTTCGGCTGAAATGATGATTTAATTATTTTCAATGTGCATCTCTGATTACTGATTAGCCAAGGTCTAAGGTCTGCTCTGTATATATCCTTCAATCTTAACATGCCTAATGTGCATTTATCTTCCTGCCCTTGTTCCATGTTACTAGAGGTCAGCGCAACACGTTTCTTCCATACGTCCCCCGTTACGCCTTCAATGACTCCCATTTCTTTCATATCACACCTCACATAGTCTACTATCTTTTCTTTGGCCCTCCCTCTCCGTCCATCCACATTTATATGCATAACTCTTTTAGTAACATGCATTTCATCCCTCCTCATCACATGACCATACCATTTACTTAAATGCACAACATATTTTTAGTGACTCATATAGTTTGTTTAGATGAGATATGTATGCACAATTACTCATTTAAATAAATTGTATGAGTCACTTATAAAATATGTTGTGCATGTAAGCAAATGTACTTAATTTAAATAAAAAACGTCATGTTGGTTAAACATGAATTATTCACATTTAATTAAATGTTTCTTTCAAAAAAGTCACTTTTATATTGCATGCACAAAAATACTAAAAGTAGTCAAACTGTAGAAAGTCACCTGCCACAACCCTTACATTTAAGGAATAGATTGTAATAGGTGTTACTACTGTGTCATTATTTTTATCTGTACAATAAAAATTGTGTAATGTAAAATGTTTTTAACTTTAATTCTCAGCTGTTTCCAAGTATTCAACATCGCACATTCTCTGACAAGTACTCCTAAAGCATTGGCTTTAGCCACCAGTCTAACACTTCAAGAGTTTCAAGATGATGGCTGCTGTTATCTGGAACTCAGAAGTACACCACGCAACACCCCATACATGACCAACTTGCAGTATATCGAAACTATTGTTCAGACTATACAGTGAGTAATATTAGGTATTCAAATTGTCTGTTAAATCATAAGTTATTTATAACAATTTCGTAACTATTTAATTATAGTATAGTATATTCGTAAATATATTATTTAAATTACAGGAAAATATAATGCCATTGTTATTAAAATTGTTTGCAGAAAATCTTCTCTACATCTCACAATGATGTCCCACCTTATAGTGTCTATCAATAGGAAATCGCCAATTTCTGAGGCAGAGGAAATAGCAAAAGTGGCTATAGAATGCTACAAAAAATACCCAGAAGTGGTTGTGGGTATTGAGTTGAGTGGCGACCCTATGGCAGGAGAGTTTAAGAGTTTTGTACCAGCACTGCTGCAGGCAAAGGAAGCTGGTTTAAAAGTGAGCAATTTCCTATTAGCTATCAAAAACATTTTCGTTCCCATGGTTTATCCCAAAAATTCTGTGAATTTTAACTCGCTTTTTTTCTGTTATAACAACTAGATCCAACCTAGTATTTTTTTTTATTTTTTTTTTATCTGCCATCAATCTTCATAGACTATAATCAGGTGTGTTCACGGGTCAATGACTTGTAGAGTGCTTCCTCCAGTGAGGACAGCTACTCTTCTTCTTCTGCAGCTACTCTTCTTCAGTACAACATAGCTACCATCTGTTGTGCAGCTTCATTATATCATGCCTTTTGAGGCGGTTGGTGTAATTTTGGCACATTAATTGGACTGCTAGTTCATTTGGGTGAAGAGACAGTCGCTGCTTGTATGTCGCCGCTGTTAATCGAATTTCTTCTTTAACTGTGGTCATTTGTAACTGTTGGTGTATTTCATTGTTTGTGATGAACCAGTGAGCGTTGCTAATCGTTCTCAGTATGATGTTCTGCAGACGCTGAAGCATCGAGATGTTTGAATCACTGGCACTACCCCACAATTGTATGCCATACATCCAGACAGGCTTAAGGACAGTTTTATAGATAAGCAGTTTATTATCAGTAGACAATTTACTGTTTCGACCAAGCAGCCAGTGTAGTAGTCTATACCGAATGTTGAGTTCCTCTCGTTTACACTTGATATGATTTTTCCACGTCAAGCGGCGATCCAAATGCATACCCAGGTACCTGACACTGTCCTCGTGCGGTAGAGTGGTGCCGCCTAGTTTTACAGGTGGGCAGTTACCCCTTCTCAGTGTAAAGGTGACTTGCACAGACTTAGATGTACTGGCTTTGATTTTCCAAGTTTGAGGCCACTCATTGATCTTGTGAAGTCCCTGCTGTAAGGTATTTGATGCGGCAGCTGGATCACTGTTACAGGCCAGGATGGCGGTGTCGTCAGCGTCAGCGTCTGTGGTTAGGCCTGATAATGTTGGAAGATCTGCCGTATATAGGGTATACAGTATGGGTCCCAAGATGGATCCTTGTGGTACGCCCGCTTTTATGTTGTAAAAACCAGAAGTCGCACCCGCCTCCTTCACTTGGAATATTCTGTCTGAGAGATATGATCTCATCAACATGTGAAAGCTATGTGGTAAGCTGCTCTTTATTTTGTACAGGAGACCATCGTGCCAAACCCTGTCAAATGCCTGTTGGATAAATAACTAAGCAGAAAATTAGTCACTCCTTCCACCCATCTTTATCTTAAGAAACGTTTTCAGTTTCTCTGCAATTCCCACACAACATTTCTTAGTTCATCAGATAACTTACCGACTTCAAATGCCAACGCATTCCACGTAATTTCTGGATAAATCCTTTAATGTCCTGGCTACTCGTCTGTGGAATGCGTTGCCAGACCCAATCAAACGCGCCCAATTGTTGCCCGTGTTCAAAAGACGGAGGTTTGGTCAGCCAGCTCGCGAATATGTATCCTCCGACTGCACAGCATGAATTTCTTCTTGTTTACGTCTTTTTAGTTCGCTTTTTAAGCAGTCGGGTTTTTTATTTTTTCAGTTTCCTTTTTTAATGTAACTTATGGTGTAGGTACAATAAAGTATTAAAAAATATATAACATTCTGATGATTTGTAGTTTTGTGAAATAAAGACAATCCACATCACATTTTTACATTTATATAGTACGGAGGGAGGTAGTTCTAAACTTTCTCCGTAATTTTATTTCAGGTAACACTACACTGTGGTGAAGTTTGCAACCCAGAAGAAATACTTGAAATGCTTATATTCAAACCAGACAGGCTAGGACATGGCACCTGTATTCATCCCAAATATGGTGGAACTGAAGAAACATGGTCAACTCTCTGTAAATTGAAAATACCTGTTGGTAAGTAGATTAATTAATATACAATGTATATTAAGACTGATCTTGTGGTCATACTATTTTTTCTAAAATTTTATGGCTTTTTTTCAGAGGTCTGTCTCACGAGCAATGTCAATACCAAGTCAACACCAGATTATGACTCTCACCACTTCAAACTTCTTTATGATGCTGAGGTACCCGTTATAATATGTGTAAGTAAACCTAACTGACTTCTGCCACAGTTGATTTAAAATTACCTGAGTGTATGCACATTCAGCTTTTCACCAAACTATCCCGCAGTTTATGAAGTTTTTATGGTGCTCCCACAACGCTATTAAAAATGTTTACAAACTTAATCTAACAATTGCATCAAACAATTGCAATTGTTACATTTCGTTAGGAATTGTTAAATGTTTTAAGTACTCCTACACTGATGCTTACTATCAATCTGCCTAGCATTCTCCCAACTACATTGGGGTCGGCTTCCAGTCTTACTGGATTCAGCTGAGTACCAGTGTTTTACATGGAGCGACTGCCTATCTGACCTCCACAACCCAGTAACTGGTTTACACGGTACCTCTTGGCAAGACTGGTGTCAGATCTCAGGCTTCTGAATACCCGTAACGGCTGTCAAAGATCTTCAAATGACAGCCGGGACCAACGGCTTAACGTGCTTTCCGAGGCACGGAGGAAACCCGGTATGTTGAAATGGTCACCCATCCACCGACCGACCTCGTCAAGCGTTGCTTAACCTTGATGATCGACAAGTGCGGCTGTTATTATTTAGCCACGGCCACGAGCTCCTCGCATGATGTTATACTAACATTTTATTATTAACTAGATGTACCACGCGGCTTTGCTCCCGTCAACTGGCTAGCTACCCTACCTACCCTACATACATGATTGTTGCGTAACTTAAACCGTATACGCAGCGCACGCAACGGAAGCTCTCAAAAAGGAATATTTTTTTCCGTTTTTGCAACATTTTTCATTTATGCTCCTCCTATTGGTCGTAGCGTGATGTTATATAGTCTACAAATTATAGCCTATGTTACTCGGGAATAATGTAGCATTCCATAGGTGAAAGAATTTTTAAAATCGTTCCAGTAGTTTCGGAGCCTATTTGGTACAAACAAACAAACATACAAACAAAAAAATCTTTCCTCTTTATAATATTGGTATAGATAACCTTCCTCGATAAATGGACAATCCAACACAACAATATTTTTTCAATTCTAACCGATTAGCGTTCCTGAGATTAGCGCGTTCAAACAAAGAAACAAACTCTTCAGCTTTATAATATTAGTATAGACTAGCTGACCCCCGCGGCTTCGTTCCCGTCAACGGGCTATCTATCTACCTACCTACCCTATCAACCCATCCCACCCTACTTATCCTACCTACCCAGCCTACCCTACTTACCCTAAAAATAAACAAATAAACTCTTCAGCTTTGTAATATTAGTATCGATGTTGATAAAACTCCTTCGCAAATGAACAAATTTGATTACCATATAATAAGTTTATAGTGAGTCAATCTTAAAAGATAGAGATATGCTGTGGCGGACTTTTTTATGGAACTTTTAAAGAGGAACAATTCCATCATACATGATATTTGCGTAACTTATACCGTTTACGCAGCCCACTCAACGGAAGCTCCCAAAAAGATTTTTTTTTCCCGTGTTTTAAACATTTTTCATTTATGCTCCGCTCCTATTGGTAGTACCGTGATGTTATGTAGCCTATAACCTTCCTCGATAAATGGACTATCCAACACAAAAAGGATTTTTCAATTCTAGCCAGTAGTTCCTGAGATTAGCGCGTTCAAACAAACAAACTCTTCAGCTTTATAATATTAGTATAGAAGACTAGCTGAACCTCGCGGTTTCACTCGCATCTTTGATTACTACTCCGCTCCTATTAGTCATAGCGTGATGTTTTATAGCCTATAACCTTCCTCAATAATCGGGCTATCGAATAGTGAAATAATTTTTAAAATCGGACCAGTAGATCCTGAGATTAGCGCGTTCAAAGAAACAAACAAACAAACAAACTCTTCAGCTTTATAATATTAGTATAGATTATTAAGCCATTTATTCCCATAAGATAAATACATTAAATTAAAAAAAAAACATGCATATATTAAACTCATAATATGCTTAGAAATAATTACATTAAAATAAAAAAAAACTTAAAATAACTCATAAATAATATAATAAATTATAAAGTATACAAATATGTCTAATTCAGTTACAAATGTTCTATAAGTTATTTATTAGGTGCCCAATTTAGAGCGCAGGCCTCCTTCATCTTACGCCATTCCTCTCTGTCCTGGGCTATTCTAGTCCAGGTGGGGCCGGCCACAGCCGCAATATGGTCACACCACCGGCGTCTGGGTCTGCCTCGGGTGCGCGGTGCATATCGTGGGTACAATTTTAGTTCAAAATCAAAATATTTTTTTTTATTTCACTTAGGCCTACATGGGCACTTATAAAACGTCGACAAAAGGTGCAAGTTCATAGTCGTATGTCTTTGGATCTTTTTCGGTCTCGGAGTTTAATTCCTAACATACTTCTCTCCATTGCTCGTTGGAAGGCTCGAATTTTGTTTGTGACTGCTTTTGTTAGTGTCCAACTAGGTAGTTACTAACATTACTACATTATATTATTACATTACACACACAATGTTTACTAACATTACCTAACATGAGAACAGTTTTTCAGCAGTGCGGGAGCACCTTAACATTATGATCACATGTTGTTTGTTTAGAAAATGTTTACTAATGTTTGTAAAAAAAAGTAACAGCGGTGTGGGAGCACCATTACCAGCGGGATTGGTGAATAATTAGCCCAATAAAAAAAAAAGTTTGCATGGATCCACCCCGGTGGGTTCCCACATTGTCGAGGCGGGGGGGCTCAGTAGCCGTGGCTTGGTCACCCACGGTGAAGCAAAGAGGAACCCGAGGAGGGGCCGCTCGTCATGGCTTTTGCCGATTAAGCCGACGACGTAGCAGCAAACAAGTAGGTTGCGGTGCCGCTTGGTAACAGAGGTGACATCGCAACTGAGGCGGGCCGCGATGTCGTATGGAGCGTCCCAGGTTCCATACGATATCGCGGCTGAGGAGTATTGCGGTATTTCGGTACGCCGCTCTCCCTACCTTCTGCGGTTTGTTGGCGGTGGGGCCGCAGGGGAGGTCCCTATCCCCTGCGACCGAAAAGTGGTGGGGGGGGGGGGAGGGGGCACTGACCTGACCCATCACAGGGGACCAAGGGTGCCATACACAGAGTCGTCTGGCGACCATGTGCTGGTTTGGTCACTGGGGTGGTCACGGCGTGCAATGTGTGCGCCGGTGATGGGGGCCCCCAGCGAACAGCCGCAGCGGGTTCGCGGTGAGTGCTAACATGTGCCCGCCATAAGCGGCAAAGGAGGACACCGTGGAGTTTTAGTGGGTAAGTGTCCCACATCACTGCGCGGCTACGCTATGTCCCAGTGGTAGCGCGGTATGCATGAGCATTTCTCCACGCTAAAAAAAAATGCGTGCCTGGATAAACTTCAGTAAGTTCATCCATGCATTACTTTTTCTTTAAAATAATGATGAGGTATTTCGTGATCTCTAAGGGTCCATGTCACATGGCAATAAACTGTACCTGAAAAATAAGTTGTGAAAGTTTGAAAACCAAAAAAAAAAAAATCTAACTGCCTCTTCAAATACACAACATGGTCAAAATAACTATGCATCTTGCCGGAATGCGACCACATCACCCCAGTCCTGCCTGCCCCGCGTTTGTCTCGTGCGCCAGTAGCGCACTGACCTCTATTATACAAGTACGCTGGACTAAATATACTATATGAAATGACAGTTGGTTTTTTGTACTGATTCAAACCGCCCCGCTCGAGCGTCTCAGGAACTAAAATTGACACATTTAGAGATAGGTTAATACCGATATTTCTCAAGATTAGGTAATACTAACATATTCTCCTGGAAATATTACAATATTGTAACTTATATATCAGTATTAGTGATATTTTTAAATTACACTAATATCAAAATAGTAGACTTGGCAAGGCGTATCACTCATCTACTGTATTGACTTTTTGTAGTATGTTGCAACTAAATATCTCATATTGGTATTGGTGATGAATGTTATATGAATGCCTAATAATCAGTAATAATATGTTCAAAAGCAATGTCTAATACTAAGTTCTGGAATCATCATCATGATCATCCACAGCCCGACTTCGCCCACTGCGGAGCACAGGCCTCTCTCTTCTTGTAACAATCACCACGTTCCTTTGCCTGGATTTAATTCTGGAATAATATCATGATAATTATAATTTTATTAACCAATGTTTTGAAGTCAAACAATTTATATCTGCATCTGAAACAGAGTTGAAAACTGATATAAGTCTTCACCTCGGTGAAATGCGTTGTCACTCTTATTTGCACCTTAATACTACAGAGACAGGATCTCAGCGATGAGAGCGAGAAATACTTCCGTTGTAAATTATTATTCATCTCCTTCGTACGCGAATATTTGTATGAATGATGTTCCCTTTACGAATCCGATGGGCGCCAACCGATTGAATCCGAATTATTGTAAATATTAACTAACTAGTGTACTTGAGCGAGGAGATACTTGCTCAAATATACTAGTTTTAAGGATAAGTTGTTAGCCTATCCCCATATTTAAATCCCAGTGATCTGACAGTAATGCGCTATAACTTTACTAACACGCTATCCACTAGTTTATAGCTTGCAATCTGACAGAAAATATTTTTCAGTTAACCTTTACAGCAATTATTCTATTACTTAAAAATGAATCATAATAATAACTGTTTTATTTTTTTCTCTTACGTATTAGATTATTCTCAAGATCGATAAACTTCATAAAAGTATTTTTTTACCTAAGGCTGTGTCCCACCTCTAATATTAGTTCCATGGACGCTCACGTTAAGTCACGTTGCTATCAGCGCCAATATGGCGAAAATCAAATGTCTTCATTTTGTCATCGATAATATGAAGTCCAGCGTACTTGTATGTTTATGATACCAAAGTACAGAAAACAGAAGTGATCTCATATCATATGTAAGTACGCAATACAGAGGTCAGTGCAGTAGCGAAAATCGAACGCAAAGATTATTTACTTTAATACATCGAACGTCAATGTGATGTGACAGCGCCAGGTGCACTGATAATTTGTAATAGTAATCTTTGCTGATAATTTGACTTTGTCTACTTCGTTTACTGACGATTGAAAAATGGGAACCAACGAAATACTTAAATACTTTTTTTTTTCAATCCACAGACGGACGACAAAGGCGTTTTCGCAACGTCTCTTTCTCGAGAATACCAAATATGTGTCAACACCTTTTCTCTAACTTCATCACAAATCGCAAGATTAGCTCTGAACGCGTGCCAATATGTGTTTGCTGACAACGCACGTAAACCACTCAACGATAAGCTACTTAATTTTATCGGAAAACATTCTTTGTGAACTTAGGTGAAATAAATGTTTAATGACAATACAGGGTGTTGATTAGTTACAAATGAGTTTTATTTTGGGTCTATTCTCATTTTCGCCTTCTGGCTTCCAGACTTTCAAAAGCCTGGGAAAGGTGCGATTACTTCTATCACAGTATTTCTGCAACACTGACTCGGCAACTCGAAGACGGGTGTGTGAAGGTGCGTACGGATTGCGCGTACCCTGGTACGCGTACTCAGTTTACGCGTATCCGGAACGCCTAGTCCATACCTGCAGCTACGCGTTCACTCTTGGGGTACGCGTACCGCGCGAGCCAACTCGCAGCGCCAGCCACCGTCAGTCGGTTTTTGGTCGCGCGTCAAAGAGGACGCACGCGGCCGGCTACGCTATATTTGGACGGCAAAATGAATAAACACGCGTGTTCTTCGAGTTTCAATAATGAAAATATTAACGGATAGCCTTTCTCTGGCTGTGATAGCTTCTCGAAAATTAGTATTATTTTTTTTTATTTCAGGTTCAACCTTTTCAAGAATTATTTCAAAATCTTGCAAACTCATTCTCACAAAATTTTTGTCCCCACTTTCTTCATAATTTATATCTTCCATTAGCCTATTTTCACACTGTAATCTTTCACGAAACAATTTTTTCATCCACCATCTAGGTTTCCGTTTGTTTCTCTTTTTTTTATTTAAAATGTGTTGAATAATGACTAACGCCGCAGCAGTGGTGGTGCACGCAACCGCTAAGTTTGTCGGAGTCATGGCGAATGACTGGGGCTCGCGGAGCGCTCTGGATCGATTGACCTCGCGTACAGGTTCGCGGCGGTCCGTACAAGAGCTGTACGCGTATCCAATGTACGCGTGGACAGTGTTTCCCAACTACGCGTAACACAGGAACGCGCTATCCGTACGCACCTTAACGTTTGATATAATAAATGAATTTTAAGGTCGAAAATTAAATTTCAGAAATAAGATATTGAAATCACAATTTATTTCAGTTTAACACTGGTTAGATGGCTCTGTACTTGAATAGGGTGACTTGGTCAGTGGGTTGTCCCTCCACAAGTCAGGAGTAAGGTAGGCATAGGTCTTGGCAATAACCGCATAAGGAGCCTTAGCAAAGTATCCAAGGGTGCCAGTGGCGTCACGAGCTGAAGTGTCCTGGACACCAGCCATGTGCAGAAATTTTTTGGGGACTGGAGCTGACACAATACCGGTACCACGTGGAGCAGGGATCTACCTCACGGTGATGGATCCACACTTTCCAGTGACCTGAAAACAGCAGATGAAAATATTTGAAATCCAAGACCATACATTATTCTAAAATGGTTTTTAAGAAGTACGAGTCAGACGCGTTAACAAACTTCATTGGAAAACCTCAGGGGATACCGTGAATGAAATAAAATCAGCTTCATCATTAAATAACAATCAACATAAATTAAACCAAAAATGAGACAAAAATAACATATTACCTTGCAGGGAACTGTATGGGGCTTGCCGTTCTTGTTACCCCAGTAACCTCTGCAGACTGGCAGGACAGACAGCTTGGCAAGGATGATGGCACCACAAATGGCAGTCGCGAGCAATCTACTTCACGCCCAGACCAATATGTCCATTGTTGTCCCCAATAGCCATGAAGGCCTTGAAACGCGTATGCTGACTGGCACCAGTCTGCTTCTGTACGGGCATGATCTTGAGGACCTCATTGTTGAGAGAGAGTCCTATGAAGACGTCGATGATCACAAACTCTTTGATGGGCAGAGAGAGCAGGTAGATGCTCTCTAGTTTGTCGGCCATTCCCTCGTAAACTTATCGACCCAGCTTGGTTACGGGTACCCACTCTTTCTGGTCTTCCATGCCGCGTCCACGGCCGCGACCACGAGACCGCGTCCACGGCCACGAAAACCACCACGGCCTCTATCGCCACCACGAGACCCAAAGCCACTGTGAAAACCGCCACGTTCACCGGCTGGAGCATCGTCCGCCATTCTGTCGACAAGGTTACAAAATTAGTCGCAGGGTCTATAATCTACACCACATTCGCTTTTGTTCAGTGTAATTCAGACGCATTAACGAACTTCATTGGAAAACCTCAGGGGATACCGTGAATGAAATAAATCAGCATCATCATGAAAAATAGGAATATGAAAACCTAAAACCACGTGGCGTGGTGTCCACTCAAAATCAATTTAAAACCAGACTTATAATTGAAATATGCAAACAAAATTAAACATTAAAACTCAAAAGTAAAAAAAATATTAAATATGAAATAAAACTCACTTTCAACTGTGAGCGTAGTGAGACAGTCAAACACAAAATTACCGAATCTGTGGGTTCCTGTCACTGGGGATGCGGTGGCGCGGCAGTGAGATCTGGAAATCTGCCTCCTGGTTGAGCTGCTTGCTGTAACGGTTAAGGGCGTTACGACGGCAATAGCCGCATAAGTAGCCTTAGCAAAGTTTCCAAGGGGCACCCCAGTGGAGCCACGAGCTGAAGTGTAGCAGTCCTGAGAACCAGCCATCTGCAGCAATTTCTTGGGGACTGGAGCTGACACAATACGGGTACCACATGGAGCAGGGATGAACCTCACAGTGACAGATCCACTTTCCAGTGATCTGAAAACAGAAGATGAAAATATTTGAAATCCAAGTCCTTACATTATTCTAAAATGGTTTTTAAGAAGTATGAGTCAGACGCGTTACAAACTTCATTGGAAAACCTCAGGGGATACCGTGAATGAAATAAATCAGCTTCATCATTAAATAACAATCAACATAACCAAAATGAGCTTGAATGAGACAAAAATAATTATGTTACCTTGCAGGGAACTGTATAGGGCTTGCCGATCTTGTTACCCCAGTAACCTCTGTGGACTGGCAGGACAGACAGCTTGGCAAGAATGATGGCACCACGGATGGCGGTTGTGTCCACGGCCACGAAAACCACCATGACCACGAAAACCACCACGGCCCCTATCGCCACCACGAGACCCAAAGCCACTGTGAAAACCGCCACGTCCACCGGCTGGAGCATCGTCTGCCATTCTGTCGACAAGGTTACAAAATTAGTTGCAGTTTCTATAATCAACACCACATTAGCTTTTGTTCAGTGAAATTCAGACGCATTAACGGACTTCATTGGAAAACCTCAGGGGATACCGTGAATGAAATAAATCAGCTTCATCATGAAAAATGGGAATATGAAAACCTAAAACCACATGAAGGTTTTGTCCACTCAAAAACAATTTAAAACCGAACTTATAATTGAAATCAACTTAGCAGGGATGAGTGTGAATTTCTTAATATGCAAACAAAATTAAACATTAAAACTCAAAAGTAAAAAAAAATATTAAATATGAAATAAAACTCACATTGAACTGTGAGCGTAGTGAGACAGTCAAAAACACAAAATGACCGAATCTGTGGGTTCCTGTCACGGGATGCGGTGGCGCGGCAGCTAGATCTGGAAATCCGCCTCCTGGTTGTACAGCAAGCAGCCCAACCAGTGGTTGGGCTGCTTGCTGTAACGGTTATAGCCGTAACGAGTTAACGACCGCAATAGCCGCATAAATAGCCTTAGCGAAGTTTCCATGGGTGCCAGTTGAGCCACGAGCTGAAGTGTAGCAGTCCTGTACAGCAGCCATCTGCAGCAATTTCTTTGGGACTGGAGCTGACACAATACCGGTACCACGTGGAGCAGGGATCAACCTCACGGTGACGGATCCACTTTCCAGTGACCTGAAAACAGAAGATGAAAATATTTGAAATCAAAGTCCTTACATTATTCTAAAATGGGTTTTAAGAAGTATGAGTCAGACGCGTTAACAAACTTCATTGGAAAACCTCAGGGGATACCGTGAATGAAATAAATCAGCTTCATCATGAAAAATTGGAATATGTATTTTATGTAAACCTAAAACCACGTGGTGGTTTTGTCTACTCAAAAACAGTTTAAAACATACGTAGTATCTCTTAGTAGTCTGTCTGTGGTTTAAAACCGAATGTAAAGTACCTAATGATGAATTTCTTAATATGCGAACAAAATTAAAAAGTAAAGAAATCAATAATTAAGAAATAAAACTTACATCGAACTGTGAGGCTTGTGAGCGTAATCCAAACATAGTGTTACATACTCTTTAAATCAAAGAGTAATATGATAATAATAGTAAAATAATAATATGATAATAATATAGTAATATAATAATAATATGCGTAATCTATAGTCTATGCTATGAGCGTAATCACAGACTACTTAGAGTAGTCTATAGGTGGAAACATATTATTGAAACCCCACCCGACGTCTTCTGACGCATTGAAGTGAGAAGTACCAATCAAACCCATACATTTAGTATGGTCAGAGACACATAGTCAACACGCCATGCGATCACACGCCTTCCCACGTGTCAACACGCAGTCGGTTTGGATCAAGGTGGAAACAGATTATTGAAACCCCACGCCACCCGACGTGTCGACACCCGACGCGCACCGTGCACATATACAACACCCCACAACACGTTCGCTAATGTCATAGCCAGTATTGCCAGATCTCGTTTTTGTTTTATCCCAAGTCTGATCTCAATGTACCCTATACTCCATTTGCGATAACATTAGACGTTTAAATTAGCCCATTTTACAGCTCATTCAACCGATTTTTAACTTCTATTGCGTTTGTGATACGACAAATGATAGCTGCAGTAAACAGATGGTTTTGGTAACAGGTTTATGCTTTTTATGTCATCCTTATGTTTACAGGATAGAACCCAAAATCGGTTGAACGGACTGTAAAAAGATTTGGAAACATGTCTTGATTTTAAGTTATATGAAAAAATTACAATTTTTTATTAATTTGCTTTCCCTCTCCGTTCTATATATATTTGATACATTTCATGCAAGATTATACATAAGACGAGACATTATAATCTATAATATAATTACAGACCAGTTTTACTATAACAATAATAGACGAATAATAGATTTACGTCATTGAGACTATGATAGGCGTATCGAAAAAGAAGTTTTAAGAAATTGCGGGCCCAAGGGTAATATTTAAACTTAAGTCCGTATCATTGTAAATTTGACTCAAAAAGTTACTAATTTCTATTATAGCATAAACATAAAAATTACCCTCACCGATTTTGTACCCTAAAAATGACCGTGCTGATGAAACTTTACTCTAAATTAGGGTAAATTTCCCTTTGTTGGCACCACTCGACTGACTGACGCGTGGGATCGGGTGTTAATAGAGACACACTGTGTCGAAACGTCGGGTGGCGTGTGTTCCCCCACTCCCGGCAACACGCTGATCCAAACCGACTGCGTGTTGACACGTGGGAATGCGTGTGATCGCATGGCGTGTTGACTATGTGTCTCTGACCATACTAAATGTATGGGTTTGATTAGTACTTCAATGCGTCAGAAGGCGTCGGGTGGCGTGGCGTCGGGTGGGGTTTCAATAATCTGTTTCCACCTTCAGCGTGTTGCCGGGAGTGGGGGAACACACGCCACCCGACGTTTCGACACAGTGTGTCTCTAGTTAACACCCGATCCCACGCGTCAGTCAGTCGAGTGGTGCCAACAAAGGGAAATTTACCCTAATTTAGAGTAAAGATTTATCAGCACGGTCATTTTTAGGGTACAAAATCGGTGAAGGTAATTTTTATGTTTATGCTATAATAGAAATTAGTAACTTATTTGAGTCAAATTTGCAATGATATAGACTTAAGTTTAAATATTACCCTTGAACCCGCAATTTCTTAAAACTTCTTTTTCGATACGCCTATCATAGTCTCAATGACGTAGATCCCAAAATAACCAGTTTTTTGTACCCGCAATTTCTTAAAACTTCTTTTTCGATACGCCTATCATCATCATCATCATCATCATATCAGCCGCAAGACGTCCACTGCTGGACATAGGCCTCCCCCAAGCGTCGCCACATTGACCGGTCCCGTGCGTCCCGCATCCAGCGGATCCCTGCAACCTTCACCAGGTCATCGGTCCACCTGGTGGGAGGCCTTCCAACGCAACGTCTTTCGGTTCGCGGTCGCCACTCCAGAACCTTTCTGCCCCATCGGCCATCCGTTCTGCGAGCAATGTGCCCTGCCCACTGCCACTTAAGTTTTGCAATTCTTCGGGCTATGTTGGTAACCCTGGTTCTCTTGCGGATCTCTACATTTCTGATTCAATCACGTAAGGAAACTCCGAGCATAGCCCTCTCCATTGCCCTTTGGGTGACTGTAAGCTTTCTGATGAGGCCCATTGTGAGCGACCACGTCTCAGAGCCATAGGTCATAACTGGCAACACACACTGGTCATAGACTTTCGTCTTGAGACACTGTGGTAAGTTGGACGTGAAGATACCGCGCAACTTCCCGAACGCTGCCCAGCCGAGTCGGATTCGACGGTTGACCTCTTTCTCGAAGTTGGCCCTACCCAACTGGATCGTTTGTCCCAGGTAGACATAGTCATCCACAACTTCGAGTGTAGAGTCTCCGACCCTAATAGGAGTGGGTGTGACATGGGCATTCAACATCACCTTGGTTTTGTCCATGTTCATCCTAAGACCCACTCTTTCGGAGGCTCTACTAAGGTCATCGAGCATTGTATTGAGATCTTTCATTGTCTCAGCCATGACCACTATATCGTCGGCAAACCGAAGGTGAGTGATGTACTCGCCATTGACGTTGATGCCTAGCCCTCTCCAGTCCAGAACCTTGAAGACATCCTCCAGTACAGCGGTGAACAGTTTCGGAGATATGACATCTCCCTGCCTCACACCTCGCTGCAGAAAGACAGGTTCCGAGGTCTGATCCTGAAGTCGAACTGACATGGTGGCGTTTTTATACAAACACTTCAACACCTCGATGTACCGGTAGTCAATTTGGCACCGTTGGAGAGACTGCAGCACAGCCCAAGTCTCGATCGAATCAAAGGCTTTCTCGTAGTCCACAAACGCTAAGCAGAGAGGCAGGTTGTACTCTTCGGTCTTCTGTATAACCTGCCGCAGCGTATGTATGTGGTCTACGGTGTTAAAGCCTTTACGGAAACCGGCTTGTTCAGGAGGCTGGAAATCGTCAAACCTGCGCGCGAGACGATTCGTGATGACTCTTGAAAATAGCTTGTAGACATGGCTAAGAAGTGAGATGGGCCTATAGTTCTTTAGTAGGGCCTTGTCGCCCTTCTTGAAGAAGAGTACCACCACACCCCTGCACCATGCCTGTGGCGTTTTGCCCTCGAGTATGACGGAATCAAACAGCTTCTGAAGGGCCTTAAGGACCGGTTTTCCACCCGCCTTCAGGAGTTCGGCTGTAATTCCGTCTTCACCCGGCGCCTTGTTGTTTTTAAGCTGTTTAAGAGCCATCCTAATCTCATACAGGCTGACGTCCGGAATGTCTTCGGTATAGTGCCGGGTCAATCTAGCTCTAGGGTCTTTTGCTAGATTCGCGACGGGTTTACTGGTTGACGTGTACAACTGCCCATAGAATCTCTCGATCTCTCTCAATAGCTCCGGTTTGGCGGATACGATTCTGCCATCGTCGGTCTTCAGTTTCGTGAGCTGGCTTTGCCCAATAGTCAGATCTCTTGCAAAGACCTTGGAACCCTTATTCCGCTCAATCGCGTCTTTAATACGCTCGGTATTAAAGCTGCGGAGATCGCTTTTCAAGGACTTTGAGATCCGTCTATTGAGCTGCCGGTACTTCAATGCATCGTCTGAAGACTGCAGGATCATCTCACGCCTCTCCTTCATGAGCTTGAGAGTAGGATCAGAGAGCTTTTTGTTTATATCTGTACGGCGGGTCTTGAAAAACTTAGACCCAACCGTATGGACAGCTTCCACGAACCCATCGCTGCATTCGTCCACGGAGCTCCCTAGGCACTCGAAACGATTCTGAAGTTCGAGCTGAAAGCTCTCGGGGTTTTGGATCTGGATCTGTGCTGGACGGAGCGTAGACTTCATCAGTCGAGACCTTTCAAGCTTGATATTAATGTTCAATGTGCCTCTCACCATGCGGTGATCGCTCCCGGTTTTCACCGAATTGATCACAGAGACATCATTGAACATTTGCTTCTTGGTTGACATGATGAAGTCGATCTCATTTTTAGTTGCACCATCGGGGCTTTGCCAGGTCCACTTCCTGTGCTCACGCTTTCTGAAGAAGGAGTTCATCATAATAGAGGCCCTCCTTCTCCATAAAGCTGGCCAGTAGGTGACCCCGGTGGTTCCGATATCCAACTCCAAATTGGCCCACTTGCAGCTCATCAACGTCTCGTTTGCCCAGTTTCGCGTTGAAGTCCCCCATGACAACGGTGAAGTGAGTTTTGAAACCATGCATGGCTCTAGAAATATCCTCATACATGGTCTCTACCTCGTCGTCGGGGTGTGCCGAGGTCGGGGCGTAGACCTGTATAACCTTCAGCAAATATCTCGAGGATATTCTGAGTATAAGGTACGCCACCCTGGTCGACACACTCTCGATCTTCACCACGTTGTTCACAAGGGACTTGTGGACGATAAACCCGACACCACCCTGGGACTGCCGGTCACCCTCTCGGAAATAGAGCAGGTTACCGGATTTGAGGATTATCGAGTCCTCCCCCTCTCTTCGGACTTCAGATAACCCTATAATACTCCACCGCAACCTGCTCAATTCTTCCTCGAGTTCGGCTATCTTCTCGTCGGTCCGGAGTGTTCGCGTGTTATACGTTGCCAGGTCCAGTCGTCGGTGTTTATTAGGGTAGCCGGGTCCACTCCGGGGTTTCTTAGCACCCCTTGCCACGCCATCGCCTCGACCGCTACCGTAGTCGAGGGTAGACGGGCTGCCGGGCACTCGGGGCCGTTTTTTCTTTGTGCTTTTCATTTTGGTTTGGGGGGGTTTGCCTTAATCGCCACGCTTGGCAGGCGGGTTGGCGATCGCAGTTTGTTGTTAAAGTGCACAGAGAACGCTGCTGCCCATTCTCTGGTGTATCCCTTAGTCGCCTTTTACGACACCCATGGGAAGATATGGGATGGTGAGATTCTTTAGGTCCGACACCATACGGAACAACGCCTATCATAGTCTCAATGAAGTAGTCAAGTACTTGGTATCGTACAAATCCCAAAAAAAATAGTTCTCTCTTCGAACCTAACCTGTCCGTGTCGGGGTGCCCTAAGCTCCCGAGCTCGCTTCGCTCGCTCTTGGACTAATTCTCATTTTTTACCTCACGAAAAACATACAAAAAAACATTAAATTGCCGAGTCTTGAAAATTTGTAAAAAGCTTTCTATATATGAGTACACCCTACAAAAAAAACTGGGCTAGGACTGCATCGACAAAGCCAAGCCCTACAGGGCTTGTCGCTGACAGCTCAAAGCGTAAGTTTGCTAACACAGACCAGCCCCTATGGATACATTACTTCTATCCCTATATATAACGTTACGCGCATGGGTCTCGTCAGAGACGTACCTATCGAGTGGACAGAGGAAGAGGTCATTGAAAATATCAGGGTTCCCACTGGATGCGGTCCAGTAATTAAGGCCAGGAGAATGAACCGAAAGGTGAGTTCTCCGGGCGTTACTGAGTGGAAGCCCACTCAAACCGTTATTCTTACCTTTGATGGCCAAGTTTTGCCAAATCGTGTATATTGCTTCTACTCTACTCTCCCATTTGAAAAGTATATGTACCCAACTATTCAATGTTTCAACTGTTGTCGTTTTGGTCACACACGCACTGTATGTCGCTCACAACCACGCTGTTTTAAATGTGGTGAAGACCACCTAGGTGATGGCTGCCAAGTCCCCACTGAATTTGGCTTTTGTGTTTCCTGCTCTGGAAGTCACTATGCCACCGACAAGTCTTGCCCGGAGTTGGGTCGGCAAAAAGGAATAAAAGCACTGATGGCTGAGAAATCAATCTCTTATGCAGAAGCAAGTCAGGTATTCCCACAAGTTTCAAGATCGTATGCTGAAGTATTTAGATCATCTCCAAAAACTAAACCTATAGCCAGTCCTCTTCTGTTCCCCAGATCAACTCCCCAAACTCCAAAATCACACCGCAAAACTGTATTAATCAAACCAAAATCCCATGCCCCCCTGTCACCTAGTTACGATAAGCAAGCTCACCAAGCCCTTATTCAAGATTATTCATTCACTCCTGACCAAAATGGTGGTGCTTACCCTCGGGCAAGTACTAACAGTCCTATTTCCTCAGAAAGTATTTTAAATATTATATCCAGTATGCTAATGGCTATATTAGCAAAACCTGCTCATTCACTACCTGACCACGTTGCCAACAAATTGACATCTATAATGAATTATATTCACAAAGCTCCCCCTTCACCTTCTTCAGTGGAACGTCAGGAGTATTACTCCCAGGAAACATGATTTACTTTTCCTCATTAATAAATTCAAACCATCAATCTGCAGCATTGCTGAGACATGGCTTCGTTCTGAAAATAATTTCAGAATCCCATGTTTCAATGGTGTTCGACATGATAGATCAGATGGATATGGGGGATGTGCTTTGTTCATCAATAACAAAGTATCATTCACCCCAATTCCTCTACCCTTTGTAGGTGACAACATCAATGTTGTTGCTGTTAAGGCTGAGGTTATAATTGTTTTTAGTTTTTATATTACATACCCACAAATTGATGATCTTGATATCATAAAAGGTTTGATATGTAATGTACAAGGTCCATTACTTGTCATGGGTGATTTTAATGGTCACCACTATAGATGGGGGTCAGAAACCTGCGACAATTTTGGTACAGGCTTAGTGGATATATTAGATGAACTTAATTTATGTGTGATAAATGATGGGTCTGCCACACGTCGGGCTGTGCCAGGGCAAAATAACAGTTGTGTTGATTTGACATTTTGTTCATCTAATATAGCCAGCCTTTTTAATTGGAGTCGCTTGAATATGACCTATGGGAGTGATCACTATCCCATCATGGTGGAAATAACTTCCAAAATTATCCCTGATAGAACCTCTGCTCCTCTTTTAAAATATCAACTGAACTCAGTTGATGGGGACCTTTATTCAAAAATTATAGCAAATATATAATATTTGCGCGTCTCCTCTCTTCCTTCCATTAATGATGAAAATGCTCAGGAATGCTTTTTGTCATTCTCCAACATAATATCCGCTACAGCGGATGATTCCTTCCCTTCCAAAAAACTGCCAAAAGGTAAAATCCTATCTCCGCCATGGTGGGATAGGGAATGCTCTGCTGTGATCAAAGCTAGGAATGAGGCCGAAATGAATTTTAACTTGGATATGAACCTGGAGAACATCATAGCTTTTCAACATATATTGGCTAAGTCCAGAAAATTACTTAAGAAAAAAAAAGAGATGGTTGGCGTAGGTATTGTGATTCACTGAGTCCATCCACTCCAGTTTCAGTAGTATGGCGTAGGTTGAAATCCTTTAGGAATAATTTGAGGCCTCCCTCTGGGAGCATAATGTCTGATGCGCTTAGTCACCAGTTTTTTTCTAAATTAGCCCCAGCTTATGTTCCTGGTAAAGACACATTCATCTCAATGAACCACCAAACAGCATCAGATGATCCTTTGGACAGACCATTTACATTGGACGAACTTAAATCTGTCCTTGCCCATGTAAGGGACTCTGCCCCTGCCATGAGTCTGTGGTAGCCGCTTTCTTAGACATTTCAGCTGCATATGATTCTGCACTCATCCCTGCAGGGCCGAGCCGCCCCTTTGTGCGAAGTGTGCGGCGCACACGGGCTGGCGCCTGGGCAATAGGGGCGCCGGATGAAATGCCAGCGCTATTATTGAAATTATTTTGTCACATATATAAATTTTTCTTCCAACTATGCTTTAATTTCATCACAATCACACTAAAAACTCAGTACAAAGCGAGTCTTTAATGCTCTAGAGCAATAAAAATGAATGAAATTTCATTATTGCACAGTTTATTTTTAATCGCACCAAAAGGTGCCAATCTCAATGGATTAGCTCTATTCAGCCAGCCGATATCAATACTTTTTTTTTTACGTACGTATTATTCGTTTCTATCCTACTTGTTCGACACATTAACTCCGGAAAACATTCTAAATGAAGCCGACAGTGTTATAGAAAATCTTTTACCCTTAAAATCTCGAGTACAATACGTAAAATCTTATGAGAAATTTATTGATTGGAAAGATAGAAATGGAGCAAAGTCGTTCTCAGAGAGTGTATTTTTGGCTTATTTTAGTGAATTATCGAAAAAAATGAAGCCATCTTCGTTGTGGTCCATAGCACAAGACACAATGTGCATATCAAAGAATATTCAAAACTCACAGCGTTTTTGAAACGATCATCGGATGGGTTCAAAACATAGTACATTATTACCTCAATGGTTCAAAAGCAAAAAATCTAAAGTTTTTATAGCTCAAAATGTAGAGAAGTTTTTAAATAAATCCCCTGATGACATATATTTGGCTACAAAGGTAGGTTTATCGAAAAAAACAAATATTTTTATTTTACTATATTTTTTTATTTTTTTTATTTGAATGAACGAATATACAAAACTCTTAACCTTACGTATAATAATTGCTCAAGTATAACTTTTAATTTCAATAATTAAACTTCTATTTTAACTGTTTGATATGAGTTTCTTTTATCTACTATTCCTATAGGTAATAGTTGAAAGAAAAGCAGATTATGCACCTCGCCTTAAGTAATTTATATTGCCCTCGTGCCTGTTAGATTAGAGCCCTCGCTAACGCTCGGGCTCAAAATCAGGCTCTCGGTGCAATAATAAATTACTTTGTGCTCGATGCAATAATCTACTATTCTTTACAGTTTAGTATCGATAAGTAAGTACCTAGATACAAGTCTTGAGTTTAATTTTACATTATTTGAACCGCCGTAGTCGCTACAATAGCAGACTATTTTAATACAAAAGCCGTGCCATAGATGAGTTTATGAACGCATCCCAAAGCGATGCTACGTAAGCAGGCTGGGGTCACCGGGGATTCCCTGATTAAAATATTTCATCTCTACCGTCCACATTTTGAAACAGAAGTCAGTCATTCTATTGATGAAGGTGTTTAAACTGATCTAAAAAATGCTTTAAGCTGTGGTATGTACTTTTTATTAATCTCTTATGAAGGAATATGCAGTACCTACTTAAGTATAACGTAAAACATTTTTTTGTCTGTATGTCTGTCTGTTTCTTAACTTCTGCACTGATTTTGACGGGGCTTACACTGGCGGATAGCTGACGTTATCAGCCAGTGTGACTCTAAGCCTACTATAGGACCAACAAGTATAGTCCTCTAACTTTGAAAGTTTATTGATCGACGGGCTTATTACGTAAGGAACAGCAAGTAGCGATAATTGTACAATTATTGCGCGATCAATTTAGTGACCTGGCTACTGAGGCCAGTCTTTTTTTTTTACACTCACTTTTAACAGAAGCTATTTTATCTGTCCGGTGATTTATAAAATGTATCGTTTGATGAATTAACCAGCTTATGAAAGAGCAACACTTTGTGTAGGCTGTTTTTTTTTTACAATAGTCAATTTGATTACTATTTATCTCTAATATTCCGATAAATTAATATTCGAAGATGTAATAGGTAAGTAATAGGCATTTGTGTAAAAGTAAATATGGCAGTCAATATTGGATATTTTCATTTTATTTACTTAGTAAAATAAATAATTTGAAAAATTGGATGACTAAAATGCCAATGTGTAAAATTGATTACAATTTCTTCGTAATAGTCGATTGTTAAATACTAAACTTAAACTTACTTACTTGTTTTTACTAAATAGACTACATCATCTCGTATTTGAGCTATGAAACGTAAAATAGATTTTTCCAATATACTTTAGACTTTGGCAGAATAGGTGACATCGGTGTTTGCCATATAAAAAAAATATAATAGAAGATACTTATTGCGGTCTTATCACATTCTAATGTGTTTGTAAGTATTTAGTAGTAAACATATAAGCTTCGTTGACGTAGCCAACAACACAGTAAAAAAATACCTCCAAATTACCATGATGTGGCTATGGCTCATACATAATGCGGATTCGCGATTGAAGAGCAATTATATCGCAAAAATAAACCTGCCGATTTTTTTACGTAAAGCGATAATCGCGCGATGATTGTACAATCTCAGCGCGATTATTGCTGATTGGTGTTTCATACGTAATAGAAAATTTGTTTCCAATAAATTTCTTTTATTCTCTCATCTAGAGCTTCGATTTGTTATTGAGTTTTGTGAAATACCTATTACGATTTTCTAGAGACGATCATAAAAAATGTATGTTCTGTTTAATTAACTCTCTTAAGCACAAAATTAAGATATATTGGGGCCTTAATTCACATTTCAAATATTATTTAAATGGATTATTTAAAATTGATTCCCTTATGGCGCGGTTTTAAATTGACGAGGTTTCACCTCGATTTTTTTTTGGTACAATGAAACTTTAAACCGTGCAAAAAATACTATAAAACAAATCGTCACTGTATGTAAAAATCCACAAGCCGAGTAAACCCTTTTGCTTGCAAATCACATGATTATTGATCATTTTATTAACTTTTAAATTTTACTATTGTCACTGATAATATAATACTAGCATATAGATGGCTCATCCCATACGTAACTAACGTTTTTCATCTGATTAAGCTGATAATTTTTCTAAGAACATCGATCGCGTTAAGTTCCGTTCCACGGGTATCCTCCGACTGCACAGCATGATTTTCTTCTTGTTTACATGATTTTAGTTCGCTTTTTAAGCAGTCAGGTTTTTTGATTTTTAGAATTAGGTAACTTTTATTATTTATAACTTTTTAGTTACCATATTTTTTCGAATTAGGTGCATTTAAACATTTAAGTGGTATATATTTTTGAAATCACCTCTTAAACCCCATTATTTTGATACCCCTCACGAAGAGGTAGTCAAAAAAATTGTCCGCCACAATATGGCGCCCATAATCCGCCATTTGACAATTTTAATGTAGACAGTGACACTCGCAAGAAGAAGACGATTGACGAAAATCGGCCAACTCGTTTGGTCTCTAGAACGCCACATAGGAACAAACATGCATACATATATAGACTGATAAACACATTACCATCCTTCGGCAGTCGGGTAAAAAGAGGCGCTTCATAGGTTTCGCACACAGGCGCTGCCAGGGGTCGGCTCGGCCCTGTTTCCAATGCATCTTGATTGAAATTGCGTAGCAGTAGAGAATTAAAACATATAGTATGAGATACGAAGCCAATAATCTGCAGTTTTGATAAAAAAAATATACCTTGCTGCCGGGACTATTAGTAGTCTTTGTTCACAATAAATAAAAAAATACGTTACAATTTAATTAAATAAAGGTACTTGCTTGGTACTTTCGAAAGACATCCCGGCAGTACAGAAAAAATATTTTTATGCAACTAGTTCAAACATACCACCAGCTCCCGTCATCTCCTTCGAACCTAACCTATCCAATTATAGACCAATCTCTGTGTTAACGACCTTATCTAAAATCTTGGAAAAATCATTAATGTTAGGCTCCGTAACTATCTTAACTCAAAAAATATTCTGGCGGACAATCAATTTGGATTTCGATCGGGAAGAAACATAGAAGATGCTGTTCTCAAATTGACTGGTACTGTGGCTAAAAACTTAAACAATAAATACAAAACAATCGCTATCTTCCTAGACCTTTCAAAAGCATTTGACGCTGTTTCTGTCCTTCTCTTGCTGAATAAACTCCAGAAAATCGGCGTTAGAGGTTTGTCACAGGATATCTTTAAAAGTTACCTAAGTGATCGTTCTCAGATTGTTAAAATAGGAAACTATACGAGCAACGAAGAAAGCATCAGCTATGGCGTCCCACAGGGTAGTGTTCTTGGACCCACCCTATTTTTAATCTACATCGACGAGCTCTGCAGACTCACTATACCAAATTCGAATCTTATGGTCTATGCAGACGATACGGCAACAATCGTTCAGGGAAGAGACTGGCTTGAAACCCGCTCCCATGCAGAATCCGCGTTGCGAATGGTTTCTGACTGGCTTTCAAACAATTTGCTCACCCTAAACATGGAAAAAACTAAGTTTATCACTTTTACTCCACGTATAGCTTCTCAACCGGCTTCACCCTTCGCTTTGTCCTTCCACAATTGCCTACCCTCTATGAATAGTAACTGCTGTTGCAAATCTATCTCGCGAACAAACAGTATAAAATACTTAGGCGTAACAATTGATAGGACCATGTCTTGGAACGATCACATTGGGTCAATAGTTGCAAGATGCCGCGCCGCCGCCACGCCATCTGCCGACCACATGACTATTTATCATAATATCTCTGTTTCATGCAAAGGTTACTATTGTATTTTGTTAGGGAGACTTCGTATTGCAGCACCGAAGGTCTCCTCTAATGGACTGTTCACGGCCTTTCGCCCAGTCCAACTCTCGACAGGTTTTCGCATTGCAATATCACAAGACCTCTTACTGTAACCGACTTCCAAGAGCATCAGAAACTTTCATAAAGTTTGAAATTCTAGAATTTAGGCATTTAGGTGGGGAAAACCTCTACACGATTGTCTTAGTGCTACCACTTAGCTTATATATCTCTCAGATGAGCCGCCACCATGTTGGACACCTCCATCAAGCACCTATCACTTTTACTTTGCACTTATTGAATTAGCTACATTACTTTGGTGTAGTTCAAATGCACAGACTACTTAGAGATACTACGTATTTCAAATGACCCAAATGAAGCGGTAAACGCCATTACGCCATAGACTACCTAGAGATATTACTTAAGCGCCATAACCATAAACTATAAATACTCTTTATCTATGGTGATCGCTCTATGGGCTCGGTATTGCCAGCAGATCACCTCATGTTGTCATGTATGGATCATGCATGGAGTACTACTCTCACCTCTGAGATGGATCTGCCAAATACCAGCTTGATGCACTTGAGTCGATTGACAGACTGGCCACAAGGATTATTGGCAACGATGCACTGGTCGCATCAAAGCTCCAGAGCCTCGAACATCGACGCCGAGTCGCCAGTCTGTCGGTTTTATATTGGTTACATTTCGGGCAGTGTGCGACGGAACTGCACAATTTGATTCCGCCTGATCCTTTCCATCATCGGACTACAAGACGTACGGCCATGCGCCATCAGTACATGGTAGACATCCCATACGCACAAAGCGTTTTGCTAATACTTTCATTGTGCGCACAGCTAAGGAGTGGAATTCCCTTCCGGAGTTTTTGTTCCCTGATACCCTGATAGCTACAACCTAGGGGTCTTTAAGTCAAGAGTGAATAGGTTTCTTCTAGGCAATCCTGCTTCACCGTAGACCACATCATCGCTTAACATCAGGCGAGATGGTGGTCAAACGCGAGTCTATAGATTATAAAAAAAAAAATGTATGTGTAGATTGTTACACGTTTCGCCCTAACTATATTAATTTGACTCTGTTACCTGTTTACTTCGCGAACCACACGTCGCGACACAAGAGTTAGAAAATTAATATTTGTATTTAAAAAACTAAGATCATCAGCGGATCTTCCTACGCTTAAAACAGTCTACTATGTTCTAGCGAACTCCATCCTAAATTATTATATAACCGTATGGGGTAGTTCTGGTAAGTGCTTAATGCTTCGTTTAGAAAGAGCGCAGCGTGCGGTCCTAAAAGTGATGTCACACAAACCGGTCCGTTTTCCAACCGATGAGCTGTATGCTCTGTTGCAAATACCTAGGGTAAGACACAGTTTTTTTCTGAACTCGATCTTACGAAAACATACTGAGCTTAGTTTCGACCAGTGTCTCAGCAGCCAGAGTAGGCAGAAACGTAGACCTGCTACAGTCTGCCCTGTAGCACCAGCTAGTATTGTGATTGTTAGACGACATTACTACTTTACAAGCCCAATCTTCTATATATATATATATATATATATATCTATATATATAAAAATGTTATGTTTGTTTGTGTACGCTTCAAAAACTCAAAAAGTTCTGCACCGATCGAGCTGAAATTTTAGCATGATATATAATCCGCATCAAGGATTGTTTTTATCATTTTTTTTGTTTCATGGCAGTCAGGGCAGGTAGGTAGGTAGCCAATTGACGGGAGCGAAGCCCCGGGGGTCAGCTAGTTTTATATAATAAAATAAATGGGCTTTTGAACATTTATCAATTACACATAAATGGCTCAATTCCCTGACTTATGGAGAGCTTGAACATCTTGTAAAAATCTAAAAAAAATTACCTTTCATTACCACTGCCTTCCAAATCACAAAAACAGACAAACATACATATACCTACACATACTCACACATTCACTCACGCACATACACACTACACTTACACTCACGCTCATGTACCTAGGGTTTGCACTATTCATTTAACTTTACAATTCGAATAAAATGAATACTTTTAGAGCTAAATATTCGAATATTCGGTTATTCGAAGATTTTTTTAACTTTGATTGAAAATAATATAATATCTATTCATTCAACACAAACAAGAACAGCTAGACTGGGAGGGCTTGGTTTGATTGCAGTATAATTATTTTCAAATAAAATGTTCCGATCATTGTCTGGTGAAGTCTGTATCCGTCCCCTCCCCACCCGATCACAGCCCAAGAAGCGCTCGGCGGGTTTGGCGGTACAAGTCAGCAGATTGGGATGGGATGCGTTCTTTCTTCGCATCTTAACCTTGGCGGCCTACTTGCTTCACTTCGGCTGATGATGATTCGTCGTGCGCGGACGCCGTTACGGATGTGTTGCGTCGAGAAATGGAGTAATACATTCTGTTCTCTGACGCTAGACATTGCTACAATGTCGTTGACCGGCCATGATTTGGCGCCGAGTGCAAACGCGCCGACTCGCTTAAACATGAGGCATACCTGGCATGGGTCGACGCTCGGACGCGCAAAGCAAGGGTTGTGAGTCAGCGGAAGAGAGCCTCCAATAGGGCTGCAAAGTCCTGCAAGAAGGTGATGCGAAAAGCTCAGTTTGACCACATAAGCCGTATTGGGACCAAACTTGCCTCATACCCAGATGGTAGTAAAGCGTTTTGGTCCCTGGCTAAGTCGGTTGAATCGAACTTCTGCCGTCCCTCACTACCACCATTGCTGAAAGCCGACGGATTACTGGCCTACTCCGCTGAGGAGAAAGCAAACTTGTTTGCCTCTCTTTTCGCAGAATCTTCACGTCTGGATTCTGGTGACGCACGGCCCCTTCCTTCTCCTGATGGATGCGAAACGAGTATGTCGGATATTCGCATCCATCAAAAGGACGTTCGTAGGGTGCTGCGTAACCTTCTTGAACAAAGCTAGCGGCCCCGACGGGATTCCAGCAATTGTTTTAGAACCTGTGCGCTTGAACTGTCTCCGATCCTGACAAGTCTGTTTCGCCTTTCGTATGAGACTGGAAAAGTGCCGAATGCTTGGAAGAAGGCTAACATTCTGCCTGTGCCAAGAGAAGGGGAGTCGGGCTCACCCGACCAACTACAGACCCATTTCGATAACGTCCATCCTCTGCAAGAGTATGGAACGGGTACTCAACTCTAAGCTCCTGGCATACCTGAAAGCTAATGACATCCTCAGTGACCGCCAATATGGCTTCCGCCAAAATCGATCAACTGGGGATCTTCTAGCGTATGCCACTCACATCTGGAGTGAGGCCAGCGAGAGGCACGGGGAAGCGCTTGCCATCTCCCTGGACAACTCGATGGCTTTTGGCAGGGTCTGGCATGAAAGCCTTATTGGTAAGCTTCCTTCATTCGGTCTGACCGGTGGTCTGTGCGATTGGATTGCAGACTTCCTCAGAGACCGGTCCATCCGAGTGGTTATTGATGGCCGCTCGTCTGACCAACTGGATATTAATGCCGGGGTTCCTCAGGGGTTGGTACTCTCTGCAACATTGTTCTTGCCTCACATAAACGATCTGCTAAAACTGGCACCTTTGGGTATGCGGAAGACAGCACTGTTGCTGAGAGATCCGTGTCCGACGCGCGCCCTACTGGGCCTCAAATCCGGTCTCTCCGAGAGGCCATGGTCTGGCGCTTAAATATGTCCTTGAAGGCAGTCTCCGAATGGGGCGATGGCAATCTGGTCAGGTTCAATGCTGCTAAGACCCACGTGTGTCTTTTCCCTGCTAAAAGGAGCCAGTTCCACCCAGCACCTTCTTGCCGAGGTATGACCGTGCCGATAATGGACCGACTTGAGCTTCTTGGCGTTACGCTGACATCGACCCTCAATTTTGGTCCATTCATTGAGGCATAAGCACAGCTGGCTGCCAAAAAGTTGGGGATCCAGCCAGTTTTTGGCACCTTCGGGTGAGACGGAACTTCACCCCAGAACAGTTGCTCAATTTGTATCAAGCGCAAGTTAGATCATGCATACTACACTCATCTCTGGGACGGGTCTGCCATGTACCAGCTGGATGCACTTGAGTCGATCGAAAAACGGGCCAAGAGGCTTATCGGCAATGAGATACTGGTCGAGTCTAGGCTCCAGAGCTTTCCTCCTAGCCCGTTCCATCATCGGAATACAAGATGTACGGTGATCCCACCCATACGCATCAAACTTTTTGGGAATTCTTTTATTATGCCCACAGCAAAGGAGTGGAATTCCCTGCCGGAGTTTGTATTTCCTGATAGCTACAAGCCTACAAACTGGGAGTCTTTAAGTCAAGAGTGAATAGGTTTCTTCTAGGCAAGGCAAGCGTGCTTCATCGTCGACCACATCATCACTTACCAACTGTTGAGATAGTGGTTAAGCGCAAGCCTATCAATAGAAAAACCTTTATTTAACACTTTATTTACTATTCGAATATTCGGTGAATTTAAATTAATTATTCGAATTTGAAATTGGAGCGGATATTCGAATAATATAATATTCGAATTGCAAACCCTACATGTACCTACACACACTCATATGCAAAAGTGATATAATGAGTGCTTAAGATTATTTTATTTTTTGTACATTTTGTTGGTATATCCCAAATAGTTTGCATATTTTTTATATTGTTATTCCACATAATCTTACATGCATATATATTTTGTTGTTATTTTTTTTTCTTGATAATATGTATGCCTTGGAACGCTGTCGTCTCCCTTCTGAGTGGTGGGCGCTAATGACCGCGACACTGGTTGGTTTGGTACTCCATACTAATACGGCTGTTAACGAACTCAAACTTTTGTAAACTGTTCCTTGTTCCAATAAATATATTTGATATTTGATTTAATATCCGTGTTAGGGTGCCCTAAGCTCCCGACCGGACGAGGCCGGGAAGGAGCCCATGCGGAGAATCCCAGTGTACAGGGGCGCCACTGCCACGACCATGCGGAGGGGCAGTTGGCGCAGCGCTGTATTTGAGATGTTGTCGGCACCTGGGGCCTTCCGGGGTTTCGTTCGCAAGAAGGCGCGTCTGTCTGCGCCAGGCGAGAAATGGATGGCATCTTCATCGGGAGCTATCGGCGTGGCGAAGTAGTCTCCAATGTGTTTCTCGACTGCTGCGACATGTTCGTGTAGAGTAGTCGGTTTCGGTTGAAACTGACGCTCCAGATGTTCGGCATAGACCTCCGCTCGGTCTCCCGCAACATACTTAAGCGCCCCGTCAGTGCCCAGCAGTGGACGAACCGGAGCTGGGGTGATCTTGAGCTGGCGGCACAGCTTGTGTATGGAGGGCCAGTCGCCCTCCGCGGCGTCGATGTGTTCCTCCCAGCTCGCGGCTCGCGGAGCAGTCAGCTCGGCCTTCACCTTTGCCGCGAGTTTTTTGAGGGCTGTCTTCATCGTAGGTCATCTTGTTTGTTGCCACTGCTTGCGCAGGCGCCTCTTTTCGGTAATAAGCCGTCGGATGCGCGCGGGCAGGGGCCGCTGAATCACTCACCCCTGCTACTGCGTCATCGTTGCTGTTTCCAGTGCTTCTTGTACGCAAGCAGTGATCTCTTCGGCGGCGGAGGTGATAGGCCGAGTTGGCGTGGTAGAGTCAACCTTTTTTGCGAAAATGTCCCAGTCAATTAAACGACGTGGCGCTTAAGGCTTCAGTCGGGCATGTCTGACAGGACGACGAGTACTGGGTGGTGGTCGGACTGCATCTCGTCCTGCAGTACCTGCTGTGTGACCAGGCAGTGCAGCCCACGGTGTACGACGATGTCTATCACGTCGGGCATGTATCTGTGACTGTGAGTGTCTGGCCAGTGGGGCGGCGTCTCAGGTCCAGACACCGTGTACTCGTGGGCCTCCGCGTCCGCGAAGAGTCGCCTCCATCGTCGTTCTGGTTGTAACTGTTCCACGCTGGTTGCTTAGCATTGAAATCACCGGCGAGGATTGTCGGGTTTTCGGTGTTAGTCAGGAGTTTCCTGAACTCCGACATTTCGAGTTTGTATGTTGAAGGCTTGCATAAAGCGTACACTTCTAAGTTCTCGCCGGCTACAGTACGCCCAGTGCGTATACTGACTGTAGAGTCGGCAGGGGAAGCTCCTGATGGACGACTCTTCTCTTTACAAGCACAGCCAGGCTACGGAAGTTAATTCCGCATGCCGACCGTTCGTCCTTCTTATAAACGAGATAACCTGGGAACTTGCACCTATCTCCAGGTCCCAGGAAAGTCTCGCTTATTAGCGCCACGTCGATGTCCTGTTCTTGAGGGAGATGGCGGAGAAGCGCGACTTTTTGTTTCAGGCCGCGAGCGTTCCAGTGGATTTTCCTCAACGACTTAGGCATGATAGAGTGTTAATAAAGCGGCTAAGCCGTCGAGGATAACCTGCTCTAAGTCCCTGCCCTGTCTAATGGACTTAATGAGGTCCATTTGCAGCTGTATGGCGCAGTCAGTGAGTGAAATTCTTGTGTCTTTTTTCGTTATCCGAGTTAACAAATTGTGTCGGCACTTGATTGGCCGACCTGTTTTGGCTAGCGCAGGCTGATTGGTCGCCACTATTTCTGGTACGGTTTTGGCCCGTCTGATGGCGTATGTTGTATATTGCGCCGGCGCTAGCAATTTTTTCGATATTTACGTTTTTCACTACCTGCGCATCGTTGTTGTCGCGGGCAGGGGCTTCTGCCCTTTCCCCCGCTCTTCTTCCTCCGCCCTGAGGAGGAGTACCACTTTCTGTGGGTGCCGTAATGTACTTGTGGTGATAGTGTCAGTGCCCATCCGCCTGTGTGTTTTTTCTTTTTGAAATATGGGGCACTTTATGTTTTTCGCCGGGTGCGCGCCCCCGCAATTTGCGCAGGTTACTGGCTCTTCCCTTAGGCGTGGGCAATCTTTGGCTGTGTGCCCCTCTCCACACCTCACACAGGCGAGTGGGTGGTGACACTGGTGTGCACTGTGTCTAAACTTCTGACACCGGAGGCACTGAGCGGGCCCACGCTTGCCACGCCAAGCCTAAATTTTGACCCCCCGCATTAATAAAAACACGGAGGTATCGTAAATTGCTCGGACATTCTCAGTTTTTTCGAGCTAGCGTGGAACACGCCGCCAGGTCGTCCCTGGCGCGCGTTGATGTGCCTGACATATTCAGGCTCGTAGCCCAGGCTGCAGCTTGAGCCACCCACTTTGAGCTTCTTCTTTTCGGCCTGCAATGAATACGCAAACCAGCTTATTTTTTCCTCTTTTTCCACGGCGGTAAGGTACTTTTGTACCACCCTGTACTCCTCCTCACTCTCCGGGTAGAAACTGACTCCCTGCCCTTTATGGGCGAGCATTGGGTGGCCGTCCTAATTTCGTGGCCAGGGCCCGGAAATGGGTCGTGCAGTTTTGCTACCACGAGTGGTGGGTAGCGCGGGCGCTCCTTTTTGGTGGATTTCTCCCCGTTAGGTCCGGTAGTGGCCGGGGTGGAGGCTGCTTCTGGGTTTGGGGTAAGAGTGATTATATCATCATCACTTACCCCAGTTGTCCTCTTCCTAGGTACTGCGGCGGCGGTGGACGTCCCGGGCGACGGGCTGCGTCGCACCGCCTCGGCGAATGTGGTTGAGTTAGTGCCTTGTCTGTTACTCACCAGCGGGTGCTGCGAGCTGACACAATAGCGCTTCGCCTCCTCTGCCAGTTCATCTGGGCTTCTGCGTCTCCTTAATGCCCTACCCCCCAGCTGAAAATCTACATCCATATCAGTAGGGTAGGGTGATGTCGGTGTGTCGTGGTCCTCCTATTCTGCCCTGCGCCCTTATGATGCGAGCGAGGTGCTTTACTCACTTAATGACGATTGGCCAGATCGTAAAGCGGGGCAGTCGTATGCGGAAGTGCGGGGTGGGGCAGGCGAGCCGGGATTGGCCGCCGAACCCATTAGAGGCGCTATCTGATGGCGTAGTTCCCGGCTTATACGCGGGTCGCGCCGCATCTCTGTTGTTGCCGAGCCCGTCAACAAGGGCCTGGGCGCAGATGGTGCGGTGGGTGGTGCCGGCATACTAGCCTCGGGTGAAGGTGGGGTACGCGTAGGTGCAGCACCTTGAGATGCGCGCGCTGTAGATCTCGGCGGTGCGGGTGCGCGAGGCGCGTTTGTGCGCATTTTGTTTGTGCGGAATGTGTTAGCGAAGTGTTAGCGTGGGTGCTACGCGGCTGCTGGGTAGCTGATGAACGAGGTGAGCACCTGAGCGGGTTGACCTTTGGTCAATGTGGGTAGTCGGTAAAACCGTGGAAAATTTGGATTCCGGCGTTTTTACCGACGTACTTCGAGTTGCGGGTACCGGTGTTTTACTCGCTACGGGGCGGCACTTTGTAGGAGTACTGTACCTGTTGGTTGGTGACGTGGTGAGGCTGGAGAGTTGGTGGCCATTTGCCTAACTAGTCCCCTTCCCTTGCTGTCGTGCTGGCTGCGACTGGCTCCTGCTGCCTGGTCTCCGGCCGTCATGATCCCCAGGTTTGGAAGCGATGATGTCCGGTCGATTGGTGGGCGATGTCCGTGGTGGCTGGGGGCGAAGGGCTGTCACCACACAAAGGCGGTGACATCTTCAATTGTTCACTTCTTCTTTCTTCTTTTGAAGGTGCTGAAAAGCATGAAAAACCAGTGGGACTTCGCGCAAGGAAAAACCGTTGGGTAGCGACGAAGTCCGCCCTGGTTGCCTCCGACAGTATAAGTTTTTGCAAACCTATACTATCGGCGACAAAGAGGGTAGACGAGTGGCGGTCCGAGCGTAGATTTGGTACGCAGTACGTATGACGTGTGTGCGCGTTGGAGTACTTACTAGTAGCGAATCCGACTGATCGCCCCAGCACTCGGACCGGTATTTATAACTAACCGACGTATACGTCTATCTAATCCATCCATCCATCTAATATTGTTAACGGCTTGTAGCGCGATTTATTGATATCTACAAACAATACAGTTACTTTATTAATTAATACCATAAGAATAATACGGTCCTGTTTTTTTTGTTCCCGATACCGGTGGGCTACTATCTATACTTATATTATAAAGAGGAAAGATTTGTAGCGTATTCCTGTATTTGCACGGGAACGGGCACTACGCGGGTGAAACCGCGACGCGTCCGCTAATTTTTGACAGGTTAATTTTTTTTTTTTGTGTTTTTTAAAAATATTTGAAAATGTAACAAATAGGAAAGATATTAAATAAAATATAATAAATAATACTACATAACGTATCTGTAGAATTTAGCGCCTGCTTGGTTTAGCACTAAACTCTGAGTTGGTTGATTTGGTTGGTTTTATATTAGAATGGTAATGGTTTAGTTATTGGTTTACGACTACTGGTTTAATGATACGCAATAATGGTTTTAAAAGTTTTATTGAATACTAGTTAAAATAATGTTAAATGGTTAATCTAAGCTAAAGTAGCACTAAAATGGTTTGATTGGAGTTACGCGATTGGTATCCGAACACGCACTGACGCTAGTTGTGATACATGCATTTATGGAAATGCACGCAGGCAATAGTGCTGAGCTGTTCGTTTGCAATTATTGCACCGAACAGTATCTATGTGAATCTGTTATTTTTTAAATTAATTATAGTTTATACTCTGGTTTATACCTATTTTTTTTTTATTATACCTACTTCCCCTCAACCCACAACACCCCTCTAGCCATACAGTGCTGCTGTTGGTTCCTGTTTCAAGCCGTTTATAATTTTGATGTTTGGACTGGCTAATTTTGATGTTTGAAATAATGATAATTTAATTTTATAAAAATATTGGTGTTTCTGTAATTGAATTAAAGAAGAATAACAATTTGCATGCCGTAAGGCAAAATGTATAGGGACTATCTATAAAAAGAACATCTTATCTGTACACCTACATTTAGCAAATAAACGATTTCATTTCATTTCATTTCATGACAATTTTGGATAAAACAACAATTATTGTTAAATCGTGGTTAAATATCTTGCACGCTTACTTGTGGAATCGAAGTCAATAACTACAGAAAACTAACTTAATTGCGGTCACACAGATGGCGCGCACGCGGCGCACTTAAAAGTCGTAGTATATCCTCCTGCCCATAGATGACGCTTTTTATACACTTCTAGGGTGTATAAAAAGACAGACAAGAGTGACAGACAAGGCTCGCCCACATTCGCCGAGGCGGTGCGACGCAGCCCGTCGCCCGGGACGTCCGCCGCCGCCGCAGCACCTAGGAAGAGGATAACTGGGGTAAGTGATGATGATGATATACCCACTCTTACCCCAAACCCAGAAGCAGCCCCCACCCCGGCCACTACCGGACCTAACGGGGAGAAATCCACCAAAAAGGAGCGCCCGCGCTACCCACCACTCGTGGTAGAATAACTGCACGACCCATTTCCGGGCCCTGGCCACGAAATTAGGATGGCCACCCAATGCTCGCCCATACGGGCAGGGAGTCAGATTATACCCGGAGAGCGAGGAGGAGTACAGGGTGGTACAATACACAGCCTTTTATATTGGGCTTTTTATCCTGCGGAGGGCTCCTACAGCACCCACATTCATAGTTTTTCTGATATCGAGCTAATATATTTTTTTTTTTTTTCAACTGTATATAAATGTATACATATCTCAAAAGCCGTTGTAGCCAAGCCATAATAAAAAGAAGTTGCGTTTAATTTTTCCAAGATATTTAGCTTTCCAATGTCACTGTCACTTACATTTGAAGTTTATCTTGTGTCATTTGACAGTTTTGACACTTAGGCGACTGTCGAATCGATTCGCAAGAAGCATAACCTCAATCCACCAAGCTAAAGTTATTTTACTTGGGAAACTAAATCCGTAAATTAAAAATCAATATCTACAATGAGTGATCTGTCGTCAGACTATCCGGCCCCTAAGGGTGCTGATTCTGAACTGCAAGACTTTCTCCTTGCAGAAAAACAAAAGGCTCAGTTCCATGCTCAGGTAAATACCGTGTATGCCCGTTCGTCCCACCGACTTCATCCCCCTCGTGGGACGAACGGGCATTCTTAATTTTTTTTCCCTATGGTCCCACTAATTTTGTTGATGGGACGAACGGGAATAATACACTCTGTAGTACAATTGCATCATTATTACTTCTTACTTCTCGTTCTCTTGCAATATTTTAGATGTTTTTATTCTCTCAAATATAAATATTTATGCAGTAGCATGTACATGTTTTTAGTTTTTGTCAAATCGCATCAGTTATGCGGCAACCTATAATCTGATTGTATATTCATCCGTCTCTTAATTCCAGATCCATGAATTCAACGACTTTTGTTGGGACAAATGTGTGGACAAGCCTGGAGCAAAGCTGGACTCTCGCACAGAAACCTGCATTACAAACTGTGTTGAGAGGTTCATAGATGTTTCACTACTAATCACTAATAGATTCGCACAAATGCTTGAGAAAGGAGGTGGAATGCATTGAATTTTTAGTTATATATTTGTTAACTGAACTGTAGCTCAGTATAATTATGTATGCAAGTGATGTGCATTTTTAGGTTCAAGATTTTTATGAATATGTGCATTTTTGTTTATCTTAGTAGCTAGTGGCCATGCTGCCAGGTGAGCATGGCTTGCTGTGACAGGCTTGAGTCACACATTTTTATCAAAGTTTGGAAGCAAAATCTGTGATAAAATGCGTGCCACTAGCCGATCACAGAGGCCATGCTCGCCTGGCTGTTGTTAGTTTACCAAAAAATGTACACTTAGAAGTATCTAAACAAATTGTTAATTTAATGACAGAATTAAACTAAGGTATTAAAGTTATTGTTTTATTTATTGATATAAATAGTTTACAAATCAGTTCTTGGGAGTTGAAGTATTTATAATTTTACTGCACTGACAAAAAAAAAGAACACAATTGTGTTTAAAGTTTCACAATATGTGTGTGTCTATATATTTATCCGTAAAGATCATTTCAAACTCTTATAAAACTTAATTTACAATAAGTGAATGCAATGACATGCAGTACATTACATAGGCATCTTCAATAATGTAGTTACCAGAAAAAAAAAAAAGTATTTGCAACTTATAAAGTCAGTTTAACAGACTAGATTAGTTGTTGACAAGATGCCCAATTGATGATCTTAACAATTTATCTGCCAACCCTTCCAAGGGTGGTATCAGTTCTTGGATCAGCTGTTACAGTTTGAACGGCAACCAAAGCCTCATTGATCTTGGTCTGCAAGTCTCGAAGGTCCTGAACAAACAGTAGCTTCAAGACATCAGAGGGTTGCTGGATGAGGTTCACCTCAGTTGGGGGTGGCTCAGGGTGGGGTGTTGTTTTAAGTATTTTGGCTAGGGCTGCTAACCGGAACTTGGAGTCTGGATGTGGCCCAACACCAGCCAAAGTGGACACTCTTTCTACACCTGCCTTGAATGCTGGACTTGAAACTGTGAACAAAGAACAGAACAGTATAATAAAACACAGTCTGTAAAAAGATAAAATATAATCTAGCCGCTAAATATTTTTAGAATACTTACAATCAAGGTTATCCAGAGGATTGGAAGACACAACATTGGGTGCAGCTTGTTTTGGCTTTTCCACTTTTGCATTCTTATATTTATCAACTGAAATTAGAGTTGTGCAAGAGATGAGTTATCAAAGAATAATAATTAAGAAAGTAAACATTTTATAAATAAACAAACACAGGCTCTATAAAGATCTTCTATTTATATAAAAAAAATGATAATCTGGGCTTATATACAGGGAAAGGTAACCAAATATAACAATGGTGCAATAAAACCACTGACATGGACCAAGGAATAAGTAACAATATGGGTCCATGCTCTTGCCATGCAATAGTCAATATATAGATAGATTTATAGAAAGTCAATAACAAAGAAAATTTATATTACAATACAACACATACCATTATCTGCATACTCTAGTCTCACAGCATATGATAGTATCCAGTTTAATTGTTCATTAGGAGTCCCCTCAGTAACAGGGCTCACCAAATCTCGTTGATAAGTTTTAAAAGCTTCCTTCCAACTGTCCTTCTCTATATTTCTTAGACCATCTCGCTCTTCTATTTTGTAATGCCTGATCTTTTGATCTTCTAACCATAGAATTACACTCCTGTATTCCTTTTCATCTGTAAATTAGGATAGAATGTTAGAACGACGCGTAGGATGCGAAATAGAAACAATACTAAACTTTATACTTTTAATTACCTTCACCGTTAAAGTCTCCTGGATTAGGATGGCCTAAAGCACTCAGTTTAAGCTTAAATATATTACTCATAATAGTTTATTCGGGCTTATAGGCGTATATTTCCAAATATAATAACCTGTGATTTCTTCCGGCGATTTGATTTGGATTTTTGGAACCACAAACAAGACACAATATGTCAATTTTCGATTCGATAAAATGTTGCCTGCTATAACCACAGCCTATTCTAATCAGTTTTCGCCGATATTCTGTTGTCGCCATGTTTGTCGTCTTGTGCATTGAAAAGCTTATTTAATTTTTTCCGTTGGTAGCGCTGCAGGTCTGTCAATTTTAACCATATTTTACCTTACGTCGCACGTTTGAAAACCTTGACGTTGACAGCTTGACATATCAACATTACGCACGCACGGGACTTCGGTTCGGCCAGGGGCACAGATAGAGAAGTTACTTCGGGGGTAAATAAAGAAAACAGAGACGAATTAATTATACATTCAAGTTATTCTTATTCAAATGTAAATTACTCACTATACGTATCTAGTGTTATTGATAATCCTTTTAAGTTTAAATAAAACTCAATAGCACATTATTCTCATTAACAGATAAGATCACCGTGCAGTTCTTACGTGGTTTTAGCTTAGGTTTTGGTCGTTTGGTCCTCTTATTATAACCTCATACATTAAATTGGTTTATTCAGTTAGACGTGGTTACAAACAAAATGACTTGGGTCAGAGAGAACTGTGTTTCTTTCTTTGAACTACTATGTATCAAAGTCGTGAAGACCGGTCGTGTTCCGCAGCATATAGCGTTTATCATGGACGGGAATCGTCGGTTTGCGAAGAAGAACAGCGTAGATAGCTGTGCGGGTCATTATAAAGGCTTTGATAAGCTATCTGAAACTTTGAAGGTGAGTGGTAAGCTTGTCTGTCTTTCCAAGTTATTTTTTAATATTTTGTATTACACCACAGAATATCCCCTTTTTATTTTAAGTACTTTCAATTCATCCATAGGTTGTCTGATAGTAGCGCTGTCAGCAATAAGATTGCCATTGTACCCATAGAATTATTTTATGTGTAAATGAGTTATTCAAATATTTTGGTATACAATAAAGAGCACTCTTTGCCTTTTATTGTGTTAATCTATCACTGTTCAAGTTTGACCGTGGAGGTCAAACTTGAACCAACAACAAACCCTTTATATTTATTTATTATTACCTCTAAATATGCTTTGCTGGCCTCTGCCAGTGGCTTCGCCTGTGTGAATGTTAAAAAATTATCACAAGGGAAGATTTTCCTGGCATAAAAATGATTGTATGTGCTATTCCAGGCTATAATCTATCTCTGTGCCCAATTTCAACCATATCCATTCAGCCGTTTTAGCATGATTGAGTAACAAACATATGTCCAACTAAATTTTCGCATTTATAATATTAAGGAAGAAGGAAATACAAGCTGACAAAATAGTGAAATGAACTTGACCCAAAAGAAAAAACTGGCCCAATATCTGAAAAAAGAATATTGTGGTAAGGGGATGCTTTTGCCCTGTAGAGGGACAAAGCATGGCTAGCATGAGCTAGTCAGATCAGATAAGAAAAGCTACAAAAACATTTTGATAGCAGAAGTCAGCCTCTTCATTATTGAGAATGTAACATGGTATTCTTTTTTTTTTTTTCAGTGGTGTCTAGATCTAGGCATACCTGAAGTAACAGTCTATGCATTCAGTATAGAAAACTTTAAAAGAAGTAAAGAGGAAGTGGATGGCCTTATGGATTTAGCAAGAGACAAGTTTCAGAGGTTGATGGACGAACTGTAAGTACCAAAGAGTTAGATGTTTTTAATTTTAAATTATTTATTCTTTTGACAATAATTCCAACTTCTTTTTGAAAAGGGTTCAAATTCGCGTGTTTTTCTGTGGAAATAAATATTGGTTTTGTTGTTGAGCTTTTTTAAAAATATTGGTGTACAATTAAGCATTATATTACTACTCCAAATAAAATATGTTTAGCACTACAACCAATTTTTGTTTTTGTACGTTTTCTTGCATCCAATGACTTCTCCCACTCCGGGTGAAGCGGGTGGGCGTGTTAGAGCACTTCCTCCCTGGTCATGTGATGAGGAGGGATGAAACGCATGTTACTAAAAGAGTCATGAATATAAATTTGGATGGATGGATAGGGAGAGGAAGACCAAAGAAAAGATGGATGGACTGTGAGGAGTGATATGAAAGAAAAGGGAGTCAGTTATAGCATGACAGGGGACAGGATGGTATGGAAGAAGAAAACGTGTTGCGCCGACCCCAAGTAAAATGGGATAAGGGCAGAAAGATGATGACTTCCTCCCCGCTACATTCTCGGCTTCAATTTCCAAATAAAATTTACTCAAAAAGAAGGTAGATTGCTCATGATCAATCCATAACACTTTCATTTTGTTAATAGGGATCAAATCAATGAATGGGGAGTAAGAATTCATGTTGCTGGCAGACTGTCCCTGTTACCAGAAGACCTAAGGGTACTAGTCTCAAAGGCGATGCTAGCAACCAGATACAACTATAAGCTGAGACTCAACATTGCTTATGCTTATACAGGTACCTACAATAATTGAATCTATTCATACTAAAACTGTAAATGCGAAAGTAACTCTGTTTGTCTGCCTGTTACCCTTTCACACTATAACCGTTTTTTCGCACCATTAGTAATGTCAGCAGTCACCCCGGCTTAACTGCACCACTAGGAGCATATCTCATTGGGTCATGGTCCAACTATAATGTCCAACTAGTTGGACTACGGGTCTTCGGTAAGGGGCAGTTGTCCAACTAAAATAATGATTGGACAACTGCCCCTACCGAAGACCCGTGGTCCAACTGACTTATATTACTCATTTATATTAATACTAGCTTTCCGCCCGCAGCTTCGCCTGCGTGGACTACATGATATTGGCTGTTTCGTTATTTTTCAGTTCTGATGGGATAGTGCAATTATTGTCCAAACATAGATTGCCCGCGTCTTTGTTCGAGTAGACCACAATATTTTATCAACTTTATTATTTTATCAAATTATTAAAATTACGTGTAAATTGATATAAAATGAGCCTAAACTGCACTGCCTTCCTGTTCTTCTTCTGTTAGTTAGTTAGCATTCCGGAGGTCGCATGGGATCGATTTCCACGGGGAGATACAAATAGTGGAACACCACTTTGCTTTTAATATCTGAATCCTACTACACGATTGAAAATATATACAGGGTTGCGCAAAAGTTATCACCCGATGTTATTTGGCCGTAATTTTTTTTTTATGAATTAAAAGCTTTGTTTTTCTGGGATAATATTTATTTGGTGTCTTAATTTATGTTCCATTTAGTCGAGAAAATGTGTAAAAATGCTAAGTGGCCGTCGCTTTTCCAGAATTGATAAACATTCGGGCCCGTTTGTGGCATTTGCTCTGCATCAGTCTTGCAGAGAACTCAGAACATCCGGCGGATATTATCTTTGAGGGCTTCAAGAGTCTGAGGCTTGTTGAATTAGACATGTGACTTATAAAAAACCTACAGAAAGAAGTCTGGAACAGTTACATCAGGCGATCTTACTGGCCAGTGCAAGTCCGAGTATTGCCGCCCTCAGAATTTCGGTTGCGGCTCGTGCTTACTGCACTGCGCCGTTGCATTATCCTGTTGGAACCATTATGTACTCTAGTTCAAATTTATTCCTTTTAAGGATAGAGAAATATGTTGATCATGGCTCGGTGACCTCGTCGACCACAGTAGTGGTTTGGCGGCCCGATGACGCCTCCAGCGCAATTTGATTGTATTGAAAATTTCATTATTTTTATTATCAAAATTACTTGTATTTTAGTATTTATGCTCATAAATAATTCCAATTTATGTTGATAATAAACAATCTAGTTTTCATACAAACTTTAACACCCCTTTTTACCCTTTTAAGGCATGAAATTAAAAAATCCTTAAATACCTGTTCTTTAATTGTGTTGAAGAGCAGAATTACTAAAACTAACTCACAGAACACTAATACTCCAAGAGAACTAACTACTCTGTGTCAAAATGACCAGACTGCTAGTGCTGACTAGAGGTGGTCTGTAACAGGTAAAGTTAGATATCTGTTACACCTGTTTCAGTTCCAGGGAAATAACAGTTCCAAAATCCTGTTCCAAAATAACAGTCTGTTATATTGCAACAGCTACTACTCGTAGTACCAATAAATAAAGCAGTGTCTCCAGATTCATTTTGTGAAATCTCCCCATACTTGATAATGTTTCCTAAAAATTATATCACTTTCATAAAATTTTCCCCATATTTTGTGGTGGCATTTTGTTATAAAAATAGCTTATAATAAATAAATGAAAAACATACAATAGTATAAAAACAAAAAATTGCGATAAAAGAGTTTTTAAGTAGTTTGGGTACTTTTAATATGTAATTTATAAACCTGCTCATAACTTTATGGCTTACATATTTGAAAATATTGTGAACAAAAATTCCCAATATTAACCCATTTTTCCTTTTACCGCGAGAGTTAGCACTTTTTCCCTAAAATTGGGAAAAAATACCCAATCTGGAAACACTCACAGAGAACGAACCACAGATTATATGACTTTCGTTGCACTTTTGGGTACACACACGATATTACAATAATACTATTTTTATTTTTAGCACGACAATGTGATGTGTGGGTTTAAAATAAATATTTCACCATCATCTTTTTATTTTTACATTACATAAAAATATTAAATAAAATACAATCAATGTTACATTATAAAATCGATGGTATACACATTTTTTTGTTCAATTTTGTGTGTGCATCCGAATGGGTAACAGTGACAGGCAGAGAACAGACGCTATCTGTTTCTATTACAATAAGTCAGAAGAGAAAATAGCTTGTTCCAGTCCCAAACTGGTGCAGGCGCAGATCATTTTTGTTTGTATCTCTTTCTAACAACCTAAACATCCTTAAGCTAGACCAGAGAAGAGCTTGTTATGTTACACAGGTACACACACACTAGTTACGCCAATGGTCTGTTGTGACTTGTGACAACGCGGAACAGGCTGTTACAGACTGTGACTGCTACTGTGACCGTTGTTGTGAGTCGTGGAACTTGTGGAACAGGCGAAAGAAGCAGGAACTGTTTTTTTCAATTTATGGATATCTGTTCCATGTTGCTATTTTTGAATACCTGTTTTTTTTAACTGTTTCGATAAATACGCCTCACTCCTAGTGCTGACTCTGGGACAGGTAACGTAAAATTGCCCGTGTCGGAAACAATGTTGCCGTAAATCTATCTCTGCCACCCTTAATGACTGACCATGAGATTTATTTATGCTCATTGCAAAACAGACCTTAAGATGAATTGTAATCGTTTAAACTCAAAGACATAGTCAGAGGGTATCAGTGGTACTCGAGTTATGAAAACTGTTTCCCCCCTAGCACATCCAGTAACCATTCATATAAACGTTAACACCCCATTTTACCCCTTTAAGGGATGCAATTCAAATAATCCTTAAATATGTGTTTCTTTAATTGTATAGAAGGGCAGAAATACTAAATTACAAGTAATTTTGATAATAAACAATTTAGTTTTCATACAAATTTTAACACTCTTTTTAACCCCTTATAGGGATGAAATTTAAAAAGGCCTTAAATATGTGTGTCTGTAATTGTATTGAAGAGCAAAAATACTAAATTCCAAGTAAGTTTGATAATACACAATTTAGTTTCCATTCTAATTTAAACACCCCTTTTTATCCCTATAAGGTATGAAATTAAAAAATCCTTAAATACGTGATTCTCTAATTGTATTGAAGAGGATAAATAAAAAATTACCTTTGATAATAAACAATTTAGTTTTTATCCAAACTTCAATCCCACTTTTTACCCCTATAAGGGCAGAAATTCAAAATGTCCTTAAGTACGTGTTTCTTTAATTTTATTGAATACCATAAATACTAAATTCCAAGTTATTTTGAAAATAAACAATTTAGATTTCATACAATTTTTAACACCACTTGTTACCCCTTTTAGGGATGAAATTCAAAAAAGCCTTAAAGAAGTGTTTCTTGAATTGTATTGAAGAGCATAAATACTAAAATCCAAGTAATTTTGTTAATAAACAATTTGGTTTTCATTCAAATTTAAACATCCCTTTTTACCCCTTTAAGGGATGAAATTCAAAAAATCCTTAAATACGTGTTTCTTTATTTGTATTGAAGATCATAAATACAAAATTTCAAGTAATTTTGATAATAAACAATTTATTTTTCATACAAACTTTAACACCCATTTTTAACCCTTTAAGGAATTAAATTCAAAAAATCCTGGAAGACGTATTTTATTATTTTAAACTTAGACGCTAAATACCACATCTCATTCATTTCAAATTAAAAATGACAGAGTTTCATACAAACTTTAAACCCCTATTTTACCCCTTTAGGGTATGAATTTCCAAAAATCCTTCATTAAATGACGCCTACAGTATAAACTCAAAATCCTACCAAAATTTCAAACTTCTATCATTACTGGTTTAGGCTGGGCGTGCGTTGATATGTCAGTCGGGACATTGCCTTTATTATAGATAACTAAAATTGAAGTGGCACTGACGGCGACAACTTACAAGTTGTAGGTCGTGGGTTCAAACCCAGGCAGGCACTTTACATTGTGTAAATTATTTCATCACCACTGCTCTTAAAACGGTGAAGGAAAACATCGTGAGGAAACCAGCATGCCCTAGAATCAAACATTCGAAGACATTGTGACATCCACCAACCCGCATTGGTCCTGGTTGATTACGGCCCATTTTCTCTCACAGAGAGAAGGCCTGTATTCCAGCAGGGGGTACATTAAAAGGCTGATGATGAATATTAATATAAATAATTAAAATAAATCAGTTGGGCCACGGGTCTTCGGTAGGGGCAGTTGTCCAACCATTATTTTAGTTGAACTACTGCCCCTACCGAAGACCCGTAGAGCATATTGTGCTCGCGTTTGACCACTATCTCGCCTGATGGTAAGCGATTATGTGGTCTACGGTGAAGTACGCTTGCCTAGAAGTAACCTATTCACTCTTGACTTAAACTAAAGAAGGACTAACTGGTAACTGAAGAAGGAGTTATAAAATCCAACTTCGCAACTGAAATTAGAAAAATGGTGGTACTCAAATATTATCTATTTGGGTACCACCGCGGGTGCGAATTGCGAAAGGAGCCGATACGAGCGCGCGTTAGAGCCACGAGGAATGGTATGGTTCGTTCCTGTATCCTCACGCGCACGCTCCTTGTATATCTCTCTTACGGAATTTGAAAAATTTCGTACGTATTCAGCTCTAACCTGCGGTGTTCACTATTTCGTTCTAGAAAGTTTACGCTACTGAATTAGTGATGTAGTCGGGTCGAATATTGACTTAAATAGAAAGAAAATAGGTAATTTGCTTGTCAATATAATCTAATTTGACTTTAGATTACAAAACGTCGAAAATACTTCTGCACTAACACAAAATAGACTTCCCCGCGCGCATGCGCCGTATGGACTACGGACCGGTACTGCCAACGACTCCGGCCACTTCGTTGCGTTATTCGAGCTTAAACATTATTAATTTAGAAATCATTATTATTAAGGATGTTATGATATTATTTTAACATGATTCATAAGCATATATTTACTCTGTTTTACACAGCTAACAACGTTATTTAAGTAATTTTTCAATGGCATTTGTACAAATTTTTTACTGTTCCAAGTACATTTTATAAGTTGGTCGACTATTACTCGTAAACATGTAAAGCCTACTTATCTGTGATAGTTTTCCTTTTAATTTCGTTATATTTACTACAGCCGTGATTTTTTTCACATAGCCAAGAGCAACCATTTCGCTCGCAGGGGGTAGGGGATTATCACTTAACTCTAAAAAAAAATTGCAATTTAAAGCTTAATTAAACCATTTTTAACCGACTTCATTCGATTCAGAGATCCGTTTGCGTAACAAACGGATCTCTGAATCGAAAAATGGTTTTAACAAACCCATTATATTTTTGTATAGCCTATCTAACGATATAGAAAATAAACGTGACAACTTTACGTCTATAGGAGGAAAACAAAAAAAAAAAAAAATATCATTTTTTTATTTCACCACTGCCGAAATTATTAATATGTATATCCAAGCCAAATTATAGCTTTCTAGTACTTAGATTCTCTGAGCTAAGCTGCGGACGGACAGACGGACAGAGTGAAACTATAAGGGTACTTTGTTGACTTCGGAACCCTAAAAAGGGTCTATTCTACCTATAAAATATATCTACAATATAAGTACTTCCGGATGGGTACGGCAGTGGTTCCGGCCTCCTCTCTCTGAGAGGGTATGGGCCGTAATCCACCACGCGGGCCAAGTGCGAGGATATCACATGTCTTCGAATTTTTGGTTCAAAGTCTTGCCGGTTTCCTCACGATGATTTCAATACCCGTTTTGAGAGCAATGGTGATGAAATAATTTACACAAAGTGAAGCGCCTGCCTGGGTGATGAAAAAGAAACGAGGTATGGTACCTCCATACATCGTTTCTTTTGTCCTATACTCTTACAGCCAATCTTCTCATAGTAACTCTTCTTCATACTAAAAAGTTCGTTAAAAAAAAAAAAAAAAAAAAATCTTCATGTGACCGTATGAAGATTTCATTTTTTTTTTTTAACAATCTCCATCAAGGGCAGATTTTTCTTACATTAATTCAATTAACATTTGTGTCATTATGTTTTAGGAAGAGATGAAATCAGCAGAGCAGCATCTCACATAGTAGATGGAGTGAAGAACAATGAGTTAGCACCACAAGACATTGATGATGAGCTTGTATCAAGGACATTAGAACTTGGGGAAGCTGAACTGCTTGTGAGGACATCAGGGGAAGTGAGACTGTCTGATTTTATGTTATGGCAGGTAAGATATTTAGCTCAAAATCGACCTGAGTTTCACCAAATCCAGTGATTAATTGGAATTGATATTTTAAACCTAAAAAATTGTTTCCATAATTTTATTATTGGTTTGCGTGATATTTGGTCACTGTATTTCTGTTCAATAAGATATTTTGCAACAAGCCCAATTTTGAACTAAAAGCCAAGCTACTAAGAACTATTTTAGTGATGCCCTTAAAATCTATAGTATCATCTTTCTTTTTGCAGGTTTCCAACACTGTGTTATACTTCACAGATGTATTATGGCCAGAATTCACAGTTTACAATCTTTTAGCCGCCATAATACATTTTCAAAGAAATGCTCTGCCTCCCAAAGAGGTAGTTAGTATCAGTGAAACAAAGCAAGAGTTTTTGGATAAAATGGAACGCCAGAGATGGCAACAAATCGAAAAATATGTTAGTTGTTCATAAATAATTTTGTAATTAGTGTTGTATAGTTATATTTTGATATCTCTTAACCTCAGATCAAATAAGAAGTCAAGATGGAACGTTGCAAACAACTAGGTGACGCCGGTTTTATAAACATGTGGTGCGTGGGCCGGTGTTGTCACATAATTCAAATTACCTCGATATTACAAAAATAACGTTAATAAATAGTTACGTTATTAGTTAAATAGTAACGTTATTATTTATCACTAGATAGAACAAGTGTTCTATCAGTCATTCCGAAGCCAAGTAGGCGTAGGTAGGTAAAAAGTAGTGAAAAGGAAATGGGCAGTGTTTCAAAAATAAAATTACTAGGAATTTTATTTTCATGTGCAGTTTTATTCATTTAAAAATCTTTGTGCTGAATTAATTTCTTGTAAGTTTGCCTTTTACTCTCGATCAATTTGGAAATTGTTTCTAACTTGATAGCAATAATTATGATGGAACATAATGCTTACGTATTTCTCAATAACGCACCGTATTAAATTAATTTTATGTTCGTGTCCAGCACATTCATGTCTAGTCTCTATATTGATAAAAACCTGGTTGTTGCCAACGAATTTCTTCAATATATTCATAACAATAATTCGGTGTTGGTCTTTTATTATTATTGTAATATTTTCAATCAATAATTTTCGAACAACTGCTTCACAAGCGACACAAATCTCAAAAAGATCCTTATACCGGAAGCGAAGACCGCCTTTGTTTTTCAAAATAATGAGCTTATGAAAATAAAGTTTCTCATCAGTCCGCAAGGCATCTAAACATTTAGTTCATTTTATTATTTTAACCAAATAGCGCACTGTACTCCCAGATATGTATCCATTATTAGTTTTTTGTAGTCATCATAAGCATTGTCATGTAAGCGACTGGCCAAATCAACCGATTCATTAACAATGTCACGAAGAAGTTGCAACGACGAATTTCCATTGCTTTCTTCTTCTTCATGTCTATATGATGATGAAGATAAATAATAACAAAAAAAAATTAACCACTGACATCATATCTTAATAAATAGATCGATCGTTCGAATCGATCAAGTCACCTTTCAAACAAATAAAAACCGCACCAAAATCGATCCGGGGGTTAAAAAACGAGTAACATAACGTTGCGTGTCACATTACTCATTAATAGGGTAAAACAAAACGCTTTTTATTGGCAACACTAGTTGTGTGTCAAGCAATAACCTCAATTTTATTTTGATTTATTGAAAATATTGGTTTCCAAGTTTACTTAAATGTAAAATGTGATTCCATCCTGCTTTTTATCTCTTGAACTTTGGTTTTTACACCCTTTCACAACACAATTCGGCGTTTTTACTCGTAAATTTTGATATTTTTGATGACGACGCGCCGCGAACGGCGCGATAGCTCGACTGACAAGCTAAGGCTTAGTTTCATTGTACGTGTGTGCGTGTAATAGTGTATGTATACGGCAAGGCTTAGTTTTAACCGGCGTCACCTTGTTGTTTGCAACGTTCCATCTTGACTTCTTATTTGATCTGAGCTCTTAACTAGAAATATTAGTAAAAGATTGTTATTTATTTATTTATTTGTAAAGATGTGTATGTACGAGTCTATTAATTTCATTATGAAATATTATTTATTTATTTACAAAAGTTCATGCACCAGTCAAAATATCTGCAACAATGTGACCTTCTCGTTAAAATCTTAAACCTTTTTAGGAGTTCTTTTACCTTTTAATTTATGCATCTTTGTAACGGCGTGCAGGCCTGACGGTCACCAATTTTTTAATTAGTATTGTATAGTTATATATTGATATCTCTTAACTAGAAATATAAGTAAAAGATTGTTATTTATTTATTTGTAAAGATGTGTATGTACGAGTCTATTAATTTAATTATGAAATATAATTTATTTATTTACAAAAGTTTATTGCAGTTGCAGTCAAAATATCTGCACCAATGTGACCTTCTCGTTAAAATCTTTAACCTTTTTAGGAGTTCTTTTACCTTTTAATTTATGCATCTTTGTAACGGCGTGCAGGCCTGACGGTCACCTTATGATAAATTGTTATTTTTGCTTGGATGAGCAGCATTTTAAAATAACTTTATTAGTATTTATATTCTAATAATTATTTGTGTTGGTTGTTCCAAGTATTCGCTTTGTTTGAATTATAAATAGGTACATAATATATCCTGTCTGCTTGATTTTAACTTTATTAAAGCAGACGCAGGATATATTTATAATAATTATTATCAATCGATATCTATATGACGACATAAAGAAATTGTTCTATATGTAGAACAGTTTCGAAATACCTTCTAAGAAAAAGCGTTGTCGTATTTATTTATTTATTAAACAAGGTACAGTAAAAATATAAAAAAAAGATGCTGATGCATTGTCAAGTCGCGTCTGTCTGCTTGAACCTTTGGTTAAAACAACGCGAATATTTGTGAGTCCTATTACGCCAAGTGTAGTGCCAGTATAAAATGTATTATTGGTAATTAAAAAGTCATTTTTGTAATACAAATACATGTATTATTACATTCGTTGGTACATTTACAACATTCTAGATTGCTTAATAAGTTAATTATTATCACTAATATGTAGGCTGAGTTTCATTTGCCTTTGATTGTGTATTTGGAGTAAGTCTTCGTAGGATCATAAGGTTCCCATCTTGAAGCGGGGAAGATGTGTTTATTTCTTTCATACCAGGATCTGAAAGAGTAAGGTATGTTAATGAATTCCTATATAATGGTATATATTTTTAGTATTTTAGGTTTTTGAGGACATAATTTTCGTATTCATATTGTTTATTTATTTAACAATTTTTGCACACACACACACATAATATATAGCCAAAAGAAGGAACAGAAAAATAGGTACAGAGGTTACCAAAGGTAGCCGTTGAGCTGAGGTTTGTTAGAAGAGACTGGCCAAAAAATTGTAAGAATATTAAAATATCATAACTTATTATTTATTTGTTATATACTTCGTTTATTCAATTTTCTACACACTTTCTATTTATATTTTAAAATAATTCATAATAAAAAACTATACTTTATTGTTACTAAACTCTCCGCCAGATAACAAAAAAATAAGTCGTTAAAACCTATCTACCAATATATTTAAAAACGATACGATAAAAATGTAAAGACAGTGTCGCTAACACGATCAAAACAAACGTAACGCGGTAAAGGGCGTTCTTAATCCTTTCATTTGGCATGGAATTATTTTCAGTAATGAGTTAATATCTCCTGTATGCGTGGACCGATTTAGAAACAACAACCGACTTTCAAATAAAAACACAACAAAGTGTAAAATAACTTCAATTTCGGAAGGCGGTGTCAAAAAAAGAAGAAACGAAAATAAGAACATAGACTTCCGAAAAACAAAAAATCATGTTTTCAAGTTACGTAATAATACTTTTTGGTACAAGTCAGATCAATGACTTTAATTTTTTTCTTATTTGGCGGAGACTAACTTATAATTACTTATTCTAGTTTGGAAGTCGCAAAGGTCAAACCGTACGAATGCCTAAAGAATTCAAAAACTTATGTGTCAGTAGCAAAAAACGAATTACCTTAATAATACTTTGCCTGCATGCGAGTCTTGTTTTTCTTGGGTGGCGTCATTCACCAGTCTGACATCGTCAGATGCATCAAATTGGAATAATGGTCCACTCTTTCCCCTGGCCTGTAATGCAAATAAGTTGTTTTGTAAGGCCTCAGCTTAGTTCTATCAATATAGCAGCCATAATTATTCTAACAAAGGATAATAAACTTTATTTTTAACTAGTTTCTGCCAGCGGCTTCACCCGCGTGAAAGTTGAAATTTATTTCGAAGTAACATATTCCCGGGATAAAAAGTATCCTATGTGCTATTCCTGACTATAATTTATCTCTGTGCCAAATTTCATCCAGATCCGTCCAGCCGTTTGAGCGTGAAGAAGTAACAAACATACAAACACACACGCACAAACTCTCGCCTTTATAATATTACTAGCTTCTGCCAGCGGCTTCGTCCGCGTGAAAGTCGAAAATTATCCCGAGGGAACAAATTCCCGGTATAAAAAGTATTCTATGTGATATTCCTGTCTAAAATCTATCTCTTGTGCCAAATTTCATCAAAATGCGTCCAGCCGTTTGAGCGTGAAGAACACTCACAGACTTTCGCCTTTCTAATATAAGTGTGATAGTGTGATGTGATGTCATAAAGGGCAAAGGAATCTCTGCCCCTGCAAAGAGGATGGCTGAAAAGTCCACTAATTTTGCTGTACAATTTATTACCATTGCCATCCAAAAATCTTCTGGTCTGTATGAAGCTTTAGAACCTTGCCTCCATGTAACTTGCATGCTTACCTTAGTAACTATAAAATCATAGAATGTATAATGATGAGGTAGTATGAGATCTTCTTTCACGTACATAAGCTGGTCGGCGGATACTGTTTTTAGTTCACTGAATTCTGGGCGCAATGTGTCTAGGCATCTTTGAAGGAATTGATATATGGAATTGCCTGAAAACAAAAATGGAAGACATTGAAAGACATCACTTAAATGTAGTGTGATAATAAGCTAGAATTTAATATTTCGTCTAAATGTCCGTAACTAATGACACCGCCAGGTGACAAAAAAATAAAGGTCGTTAATACCTGTCTACCAATGCATACCAATATTTCAAAACGATACGAAAAAAGGTAAAGACAGTGTCGCTAACACAATCAAATCAAACGTATCGCGGTAAGGGGCGTCCTTGACCCTTTCACTTGGCATTCAGTAATGAATTATTATCTCAAACGCGTGGACCGATTTACCTACATGATTTAAACGGATAAAATGGTTCTACGCCTATACCATTCATTTGAGACGATATCCATAAATAAATAAAAAAAACTAAAAATCAAATCTAAAAATAAAATCATTCATACCCTTTTTCAAGGTAACATTTCTTCTATGTCCTGAACCATCCCAGTAACTGAAGGTAACTGCAATAGGTTCATCTTTGAGGCTTGCTTGTGTCATCACCCATTCTAGCCGCAGTTCCTCTCGTAATTTAAGGTCGGCCTCCTCTCTTTCTCTGTCTGGCAAGAATGATGTGTCCACGTCGGGATTCTTTTTGATTTTCTTGAGTAGCTGTAATATAATGATGGGACTGGTTAAATACTAATTTAAAGTAAGTATTACACATCTTGTAGGCTCACTGATTCCATCATAGAAAGAAAGAAGAATATTTATTTGTGACCCGCACAGGAGACACGAGATCAGCAAAACATAAGCAATATTAAAAACCGGCCAAGTTCGAGTCGGACTCGCGCACGAAGGGTTCCATACCATTATCGCTAAAAACAACAAAATAATCACGTTTGTTGTATGGGAGCCCCACTTAAATATTTATTTTATTCTGTTTTTAGTATTTGTTGTTATAGCGGCAACAGAAATACATCATCTGTGAAAATTTGAACTGTCTAGCTATCACGGTTCTTGAGATACAGCCTGGTGACAGACGGACAGACAGACGGACTGCGGAGTCTTAGTAATAGGATCCCATTTTTACCCTTTGGGTACGGAACCCTAAAAATAAATAACCCCATGCGAGTCCAAAAAGACTCCTATCTCAGCATATGCAACAATATTAAAAATAAAATAATGTTGTGCTGATATTCTAATAGGGCCCACTGTTAGCACTGTTGCATAGATCTCTTCCATTGGTTTCCATATAGGTCAAGGGCTGGCTCCACTAAACAAACAAAAAACCCACAGGTATCCAATAGGTAGCCTAATGGCATACTTGAATTTTGGATTTCATAGTATTTTAAACAGTCAAAAAGAAGGTTGGTAGTTACCGGTTCTTCTTTGTCCCTCCAGCTCTTATCATCAATAGGTGGTTTCTCATCAGCTGAAGATTCCTCGGCAGCTTCTTCTTCTGAAGATTTCTCTGCTTCTTCATCATCTTCTTCCTCATCATCATCATTCATGTCAAAGGACAATGCTTGAATCTGAAATTAAAAATCCACTGTTTGAGCCTGTACGTAAAAAGATTTTTCCCATTGAGTGCTAATTAGTAGACACAATAGAAAAAGAATTGTTTCAAGTGACTAATGTCCCTTTTAACCAGTGAAGCGCAGTATGAGAGGTATCAAGTCTTTCATAGACTGAATGGTTAAGGGGATTCGCATACTACACCGCATTATACAGTGTACCACGTGAGTGTTCTTACGTTGCTTGAAAGTATCTCTCTTTGCATTGAAAACACGCATAGTGTAACACACAGAAAACAAATTCACACGCAGTGTTGTGACTTCGTCAACACGCAACCCGCAGGGTATAGCGGGGCAGTGTGTGAATCACCTAAGAGCCATTCAAGTGTTCTCGTTCGGCTAGAAATTCTTTCAGAGATGAGTCATAGCATGCTAATTATGGAAACCATCAGCCCTACACATTTCATAAATAAGTAAGTATAAAAATAACCAGGCAATTTCGCTCAGCGTAAGTACCAACAAAGTGAAACGGAAGGTGTGCAGTAGACAAGTTCAAAAAAAGCTTGTTTAATAAAGTAGAAATAATATTACCAATAGATCTAATAAAGGAAATTTTTGGTGGCTAAAGTAGCTTACTTAGTTTATTGGGAACCTGACCTAAACAGGTAATTTTGAAAGGGTCAATTTATGGATATTTTTGTGCCCTATAACAATATGATATACATCTTTGGAAGGAGCATTCCAAAAAGAACCTATGCTACTAAAACAACTATCGTCAATTGGCTACAAGTTTGGAGTTAGTGACCCAAATAGCTGTCTAATTAGACAGCAAAGTTAAAGTGTTTTTGGTTAGTAGTAACTCTTGGGCCATCACAAATTTGCTTTAAAAAATGAGAACCTGATATCTTGTGTTTAAAAAACAATTGAATTGCAAAAAAATACCATCATTATTATGAAATATACCTGTCTCTTTTGTTTGTTCTTCTGTGCTTGTTTAGCTTCAATCTCCTTCTGCCTCTCTTTTTCCTTTTCAGCTTTTTTCTGTGCCAACTTTTTCTCTCTCTCCCTGACTATGTGTTCTTGTTTCGCCTTCATTTCGTCGAGGGTCACCAGGCCAATTGTGGAACTCTTCAGTTGTTGTTCTACAGCATCATAGTGTGTGGCAAACTTATTCTCAATGTTTACCATCTTTAAATCTTCTTCTATTTTCTTTTTTCGTAGTTCTATTTCTTGCTGTGCTTTCTCTCGTTTCTTCATGAGGTGCATGGCTCTGCCAGCCTCGGAGGCTGCTCCCTTGTAATGAGCCATGATTGGATTGGGATTTTGCTATGAGATGAATAAAGTTGTTTTCAGTAATTTGAAGACACTTTTAGAGTTTTATGTACTACAACGGGCCTCCGTTGTATCACCACGCAAGGCAGTGAAATGTAGTAATTCCACCAAAGTCACGATCTGCGACCACCAAACCAACTAAAACACTTTCTTCGAGAAATAAATACCACGCAAAGTAGTAAAATGTAGTAACTCTAAAAAAGTCCAATAAACAAACTCCAGTCCAGCCTCCACTTCACTCAACTTCCCAGAAACACATAGAGTATGTATAACTGTATAATAATAGATACTGAAACCGCAACAGCAGGCAGAAACTTCTTACTAAAATCTGACAGCTGACAGTGACATAACAGCTGACCAGTGCTGCCAACTCGTCTAAGCAAAAAAGCGCTGTTAGCTGTTTAAAAAAGCGCTAGAAAGCTCTAAATGGTCATTGTCAAAAAAAGCGCTATATTCGGTGCCAAAATCAAACAAAACGCTCAATAATTTGAGACTACTATGTATAAACGTTTGTAGTTGTTTTTTTTTAAGGGTATATCTATTTTTTTATTATCTTCTCACTTCACAACTCCTAAAACTGACGCAGAATAACTGCCGGAAATTTATAAATTACTGTCGAAAAATAGATAAAAATTACAAAATAGTTAGCGAGGAATGAGTGCTGCCAACTTGAGGAATCCCCAACTCATAGACTAAGACACCATCATAAGAAACAAAGCAGCCTTTAGGTGTATTATTTAAAAAAAAAGGGATTCGTTCCGTATTACGCACATCACAGAATAAATAACAGTAGATGTGCATATCATAATATGATTTCAAAAAGCGCTAGTTTTAGCGCTAGGCGCTAGAACACGCTATTGAACAAAAAAGCGTTTGACCTGGCGCTGAAAGCGCTAAGTTGGCAGCACTGCAGCTGACAAAACACAAAGCTGTAGACATTTTTTTTATTTTTATTGTTAGTTCCTCACGGAACAGGCTAAGGTCTGAGACCATGCTGTCTAGTCATCAGTTAGTATTTTTATTCTTTAATATGCATTAGAGTGCAGATGTAACATATTCCAATGTATTTTGGAGTATTGGCAGCCAATTGTATCGAGTCAGCCTTCCCAGTAAGCTTTGCAGAGGTAGTCAATACTACAATAAAATACTCTGCTCCACTATCCCGAGATCGCTTCTGTCAGTCAATTTAAATATTTTCCAGTTGCTTAGACAGTTGAGACACAAAACTACAGCAATTTTATATCACAATATCCACTAGAAATCAATTTGCAAAGAATATTAACAGCCACAGAAATGAACTCGAAAAAATCCCGCCAAAAGCTCTCCCAGTCGCTTGTCGCAGTCCCAAAACTATAGACAATGCTTCTTGACGGTAATGTTTTATACGCGACTGTCCCAAAATGAAAATTGTCATATTGGCTCACTGACCTCTATCATACATTGTACACTGGACTTCATATTATCGATGACAAAATGAAGACATTTGATTATCGCCATTTTGGCGCTGATAGCAACGTGAATTAACGTGAGAGTCGCATGGAACTAATATTAGAGATGGGACACAGCTTTCGGTAAAATACTTTTATGGGTTTTATTGATCGTGAGAATAATTTAATACGTAAGAGAAAAAAAACAGTTATTTTTATTATGATTAATTTTTAAGTAATAGAATAATTGCTGTAAAGGTTACTAAAAAATATTTTCAGTCAGATTGCAAGCTATAAACTAGTGGATAGCGTGCTAGTAAAGTTATAGCGCATTACTGTCAGATCAGTGAGATTTAAATATGGGGTTAGGCTAACAACTTATCCTAAAAACTATCACATTTGAGCAAGTATCTCCTCGCTCAAGTACACTAGTTGTACGCCCATCGGATTCGTGAAGGGAACATGATTTATATAATAATAATAATAAATGAGATGGATAATCATTTACAACGGACGTTTTTCTCGCTCTCATCGCTGAGATCTTGTCTCTTTAGCGTTAAGGTGCAAATAAGAGTGACATCGCATTCCAGCAAGGTGAAGACTTATATTTATTTTTTTAAACTTCATGCACAAAGGTACAATGGCGGACTTAATGCCTTAGGCATTCACTACCAGTCAACCAGGGGTGGTGAAGAGATAACATGGCAGGTGCATTGTTTAAATCGTGGCAACAATTTAACAACAAAATATATTTTTAATTGCTTAACATGCACATATATACATATATTATATGATACATACCTAAATAAATATATATATTTAATAAAGTAACGAAAATAAGTTATCGAGATGACCCTACCCTCGCTGAGCTGAAATCAGTTTTCAGCTCTGTTTCAGATGCAGATAATAAATTGTTTGACTTCAAAACATTTGTTAATATAATTATAATTATCAAGATATTGTTCCAGAATTAATTCCAGGTTCAGGAACGTAGTGATTGGTACAAGAGAGAGGCCTGTGGATGATCATGATGATGATTCCAGAATTTAGTATTACACATTGCTATTGGACATTATTATAACTGATTATTAGGCATTCATATAATATTCATCACCAATACCAATATGAGATATTTAGTTCCAACATACTACGAGAAGTCAATACAGTAGATGAGTGATACGCCTTGCCAAGTCTACTATTTTGATATTAGTGTAATTTAAAAATATCACTAATACTGATATATTAGTTACAATATTATAATATTTCCAGTCAAATATATTAGTATTACCTAATTTTTAGTAATATCGGTAGTATCCTATCTCTAAATGTGTCAATTTTAGTTCCTGATACGCTCGAGCGGGGCGCTTTGAATCAGCACAAAAATCAACTGTCATTTCATATAGTATGTTTAGTCCAGCGTACTTGTATAATAGAGGTCAGTGTATTGGCTGGAATAGGATTAGCCCACTGATTAGCCCTATATTTTCTATTTGCTAAAATCGATAAACTAATAAAATAAATAAAACGCAATCTATTTACTGAGCAATAAGCAAAAACCATTTTTTTTATAAATTAAAATTATTTTTACAAAAAGTAATTTCTGGCTATCCCCATGGAAAAAAGGCGTTTAAATGTATGTATGTAAAAAACTCAGTGGCAATAAGCGTTCTGCAGAGGTATCGTAGATTGTACGGTGCTACACAACAAGAAACTTTTGTTTTTGTCAGAGGGCGCTGTTGTTGTTTAGAGGGGCATTAGTTACCAATTTTTGCCACGCTTCAAAAAATACGATAGATACTTAATTATATAGGTTTCTTGATGTGGTATCTGATCTTGATTAGATTGATGTCGGACCCAGTGATCTCATCACATGTCTGACCAACTGCATCAAATACTTTTTTTTTGTTGGTCTTTTCGCAGTTCAATCAGCGTGATTGGCTACTGCTTAACCGTGCGATCCTGTGGAGACTAAAGTAGAGCCTCCAGCTAGACTAAGCAAAAAAACTAAACATAAGTGACCACGCTGAGGGCTACCCTCTATGGGGTTGAACCTCGGGTCATAGCGTCGCTGGCTCTCGCCATCTAGGTAAACGTAGTGTTACATACTCTTTGATCTACGGCTGGATCATGATTATGTGATTCTACCATCCGTTCGTCCATCATCCAATACCTACGTGGAGACGGTGGAGAAGAATGGACAGGTCATCACACACAAGATGATATGACGTTTTATATTGTATTTACAGTGCGGAGACACAAGGTTTGAGCGTGTAGAGCCAGCCAGCACCTATGGTTGGTTCCGCTGGATTCGTTGGGCGTTTTCAGTTTTGCGGAAACGGCATGCCAGGCTTCACTAGAAGAAGCCATCGTCGGGCAGCAATTTTTATAAAATATATTAAATGTAGGTATGGGTTTTTTTTACACTAATATTATACAGATTATACTAAAAGCTTTTAAAACGACGGTGGCCAAGTTCTCGTCGCCCCGCGGTAAAACTGCTTTTGCTTTTTTTCTAAAGATATTTAATAAATCGGAATAGAGTACAATTTGTTTTTCTTATTTTAGTTCATATTAACCTTCATTGACCGAGTCTTTTGAATGCTGTACAAGACAATTTAAGAACAAGAAGAAAATAAAAATTATTGTTTTGTTTTTTTTTTTAATTTTAAACGCTCTGAGATCTTATTACTTGCGGCTGGAATTCCGGATGCTTTACCACTGATTGACTCCAAGAAGCTTACTTGCGTTGTGCTGTGCCGTAAAATAACTTTCTGTGCCCATTTATTTAGCCAAAGGGTGTTAAATCAAATACCCTCCAAACAAAGTGGTGTGAAACTCTGTGAAAGCAAGTTTAAGTTATGCAAAATGCGATATCCCGTGCTATAAGTCCGGCGGCGCTCGCGGGCCGGCCAGCGGATATGATGATAATAGACAAAGAAATATTGCGAATTGTGCTTCGCTCAGGTTCACTGGAGCCTCTATAAGGTTCAGTGGCGTAGCGTGCCTTGGCGGGCCCCGTATAAAAATTTGTTTGGGGGCCCTTATGAAAGGTAAAGATTTCCCACAAAAGAAAAAATATGTTTGCATAAAATTAAAAGAAATATTTATTCATATTATTATCTATCTGTCACTTTTTCCAAAATTTTTACAAACAATTCTAATTAAATATACGCTCTCTTTGCCTTTTTTTCGGCAAACTGATTTATTAAATCATTTATTTTTTCTAAAGTTTCTGCCTCTATAGACAATAGTGACAGGTCTGACAGGCGAAAAAAAAATTGGGAAGTTTTTAATAATTTTTGCTTACGCACGTCGGGGGGCCCTGTGGCCCGGGGGCCCCGTATAATTGATACGGCAGATACGGCGGTAGCTACGCCCCTGATAAGGTTCCACGAGTAGTGAGTAAGGCGAGTGGGGAACACCGTAGTCTGAGGTATAGATCATGTATAGACACCTCTGGAGGTAATAAGATGCTAGATAGATCAGTCAGGTTACTGTTAACCTGACTTATCTATCTAGCATCTTATTAGTCTGACTGACAAAGTTGACAACTACTAAGTAATAAGATGCTAGATAGAATCAATTTAATAGTAATCTTTGGATAGAATAGATACTTATTAGTCTAGAGAATCGTCCAAAGTACTCTTAATGTCTTCCATAGACTAAAAATTTCTAATTGGGAAAAGTCTATGCCTGTTGATCTCAACTGTCAAAAAGTGATATTTAGCCAGCGCGGGTGAAAAATATTTTAATTTGCCGGGCGGCGAGCTGTGTTAGATCTTGCCGAAAAGTAACGTTTAATTTATTTTAACCATGGACGAAACAATACTTTTGCCGTCACCTAATTGGTTCCTTCCTTCTGTTATGGCTGTAACTCCTGATGGCTGGCTTATTTACGGAGGACCAAATAAAACTCTTTGCGTTTTGGAGCCCCTTAGAGAAGATGTTGGAATTGTAGCAACAAAGGAAAAATATCAGTCTCATGTATTTTTCTGCGGAAATTCCGAAAAGTAAGTACATGTTACAATAAAATGTCAGTTACCTACATTAAAAATTGTTGATTATTTGCTTGGACCTGAATGCAAAAAATAATGTTTTTCCTTATTCAGGATTACTACAGTGGACGTTTTGCCGGAATGGTTAGAAAAAAGGTTCTTTCTCGCTGGTTCTGCAGATGGTGTAGTTAAACAATGGTCTCTAGAATCTGAGAACAATAAGGTTAAAATCAAACAGACTCATATCCAGGAAGCTCATAAAACCGAAAATGAAGTAAGTATTGTTATAAAATGAACACACACATTATTTTTACATGTACAACTAGTTATGTGAGACACATTTCATTATCCACAAAAACAGAATATATAACAGCATCAATCTCAATGGTGCACTATTCCTCATAACTGTCATCTACATGCCACATGGTAATGCGACGCATGCCACCGAGCCAGCTCTCAGGTTACATGAATAGTCAATCACCATTCCGTTATGTTTTGCTTGAATGAAAGCTTATTTCGTGTTGCATTAAATTATATCAAAAACCTTTTTTAACCGTTTGCGGCCCAGGCAAGTACATTGGTACTTGCCTGGGCCTTTATGACTTTTTCAAATATGTAGGTATTTTATAAGTTTTTCTTGGACATTCTGACAAAGGTGAAGCAAAACATTGTGAGCAAACCAGACTTATAGTTAACTAGCTGTGCTCGCGGCTTCACTCCCGTCAACTGCCTACCCTACCCTACCTTACCTACCCTACTCTACCTACCCTACCCTACCTACCCTATCATACCTTACCTACCCTACCTACTCTATCTACCCTACCTACTCTATCTACCCTATCATACCTTACCTACCCTATCATACCTTACCTACCCTACCTTACCTACCCTACCTTACCTACCCTACCTTACCTACCCTACCTTACCTACCCTACCTTACCTACCCTACCTTACCTACCCTACCTTACCTACCCTACCTTACCTACCCTACCTTACCTACCCTACGTACCTACATATCAATCCTACCTACCAATTTTTTGTTATTTTTTTTTTTCTAACTTTCTCCTAACAATAACAAACAACAAAAAAATGATTAGTGGAATCGATCCAGCCATTCACGCGTGATGCTGTGACCAAGAGAAATAGGTTTTTTTTTTATATAGATATAAGTTCAAAATCGCCAACCCATCTTGAGCAAGCATGGTCAATGCTCGTGCATTTTCTATGAGAAGGTGCCTTTGCCCTGCAACTCACTACCCTGTAACTGTCTGTACTGTAATGTTATAAAAAACAACAATCCTTTGGGTTGATCATCAATTAATGGTTGCAGGTAATATGAAGGTAGTTTAATTTTAAACAAATTTTAATTTTAGAAAGTAAATTGCAACATTCATGAAAATATGCTCTAGTATTTTTTTTTTTTGCTGTTACCACTTCTTTCAATCAACTAAACTTGCAACTTAATTTCAGGAACTCATTGGTGTTGGCTATAGTAATCAGACAACTGCTATTTCTGTTGGGATGAATACCATAGTAAAATGGGACTTTCCCTCAAATGTGACAAAGGTATACACCTCCATTTTGAGGGGCTTCAAACCAACATGTATGGCATGTTCTCCACATACATCACTACAAGTTGCTATAGGTACCAAACAGGGTGTGATACTTGTTGCGGATTTACATGGTAATTATTAGTATTTACTTACATAAATACATAAACTCACTATTGTAGTTTCTGCCTACCCCCATTGAAAAAGTGTGAGTTTATGTACAATCGGCCAAAGCTATATCTGATCACCGTAAGGACTATTTTAGCTTGCAGGGCTCGCCCGCTAAATTAACACCAACATACTCATCAACCAATAGCATCGCAGCATCGGGTGACTGTTTCTCTAGTACCTGTCAGCCCCTTGTTTTTGTAATTAAAAAAAGACTGTAAAAAAATCAAACAAGTCATTTGGCTATGGTCTACGCAAAAAGGGCGTACGCAGGTCATCTTGTGCACGGGATTTTGTTTTCAAAGTGATCAGATGTAGCTTTGGCCCATAGTACGTATATTATTTTATATTAATAAATGTTAAGGCCCCTCTCCACTAAATTGCCGTAAGACGGTTAATTTCTAAAGCATAATCCTTAGCAATGGTATGGGGTCCCAGCGCTAACGAAGAAAATTTGGTTCAAATAAATGTCACTAGATGGCGCTATATGCATCGGTTCGTTATTGAATAGGGTAGTTTACTGAACATTTGTTTTTTGTCTGTCAGGTAGATTACTAAAAAATATTGGACACGTATTTTTCTTTTGACACGTAAACATTGTGATGACGATATAATGCGTTGAAATATCGTGAAACGTCACGCCGCTAGTATAGCCCTCGCCAAACTTAATGGCCGCCCTGAAGTTGGTTTACCGGATGCGCGAGGCACGAAACGGTACTGTTTTTGTATGAGATTTTCTACTGCGCAGCCATTGTAGCCAACTTCAGGGCGGCCAAGAAGTTTGGCGAGAACTATACACTTTATACTGTCTTAGCGACGTCACAAGCCCCCACTCCTGAACTTTAATGCACTTTAACTTTGTACATTTTTAGGGTTCCGCACACAAAGGGTAAAAACGGGACCCTATTACTAAGACTCCGCGGTCCGTCTGTCTGTCTGTCACCAGGCTGTATCTCATGAACCGTGAAAGCTAGACAGTTAAAATTTTGCACAGATTATGTATTTCTGTTGCCGCTATAACAACAAATACTAAAAACAGAATAAAATAAATATTTAAGTGGGGCTCCCATACAACAAACGTGTTTTTTGCCATTTTTTGCGATAATGGTACGGAACCCTTTGTGCGCGAGTCCGACTCGTACTTGGCAGGTTTTTTTTTATTAATTGATTTTTTGATATTCTCACTGACGTTCTAAATAGAATTATAATTTACCTACGCAGGAAACATCCCTATTAGAATACTAACTGGAATCTAATTAGATAATTAACGCGACACCTGCCTGTCACTATCGTTAATTATCTAATTAGATAATTAACGATAGTCGCCGACAAGTACAGATCGTAAATTATGTTTCAATTTTTCGATCCTATTTATAGTGTTTAATAATAATAACAGTATTTACAAAAAGTCTACCTTATTTACAAATAATGTTGAAAAGGTCAACTACTATGTTCAAAGCACAAGTCTGCACGACGCGACGTATCACATAGTTTTAGGGTTCCGTACCCAAAGGGTAAAAACGGGACCCTACTAAGAGTCCGCGGTCCGTCTGTCTGTCACCAGGCTATATCTCATGAACCGTGATAGCTAGACAGTTGCATTTCTTACAGATGGATGTATTTCTGTTGCCGCTATAACAACAAATACTAAAAACATAATAAAATAAATATTTAAGTCGGGCTCCCATACAAAAAAACGTGTTTTTTTTTGCTGTTTTTTGCGATAACGGTACGGAACCCTTCGTGCGCTAGTCCGACTCGCACTTAGCCGGTTTTTCTTCTTCATTCGTCATCTTATCAATAACAGGAGAATAATAAGTATTTCGCGGTCCATATCTAGTCATAACTGCATGTTTCCATGAAAAAAAAAAACTCCATAATATTGACCCAAAATCCGCCATTTTTCCATTTTCCAATTTTAATGTAGCCAGTGACACTCGCATGGTTAAGACGAATCGATTGACGTAAGAATCATCAAAATCGGCCAACGCGTTTGGTCTCTGGTACGCCACATAGGAACAAACATACATACATAGACTGATAAACACATTACCCTCCTTTGGCAGTCGGGTAAAAATGGCTCTCGAAGACATCGGTTATCGGAACTTAAATTTAAAAGTGTCGGTTTTTAATGCTTGAAATGGCTTCTAATAGCCAATATCACGCTCATATATTATTTCATAGGATGCAATCTGTTAGACAAATTGGCAAGATTTTTTTTTGCAATAAAATGTTTGGAGCTGATATAAAAAGCATAAATCTCCAATTGGCACCAAGTGCAACCCCATGTCGTGTCCAGGCTATCTCTAACCATTCAAGGTTGCCTGGAAGAGTTCGCAGAGCGCGATAAGGCCGCCTATTGTATGTTTGTTTTAATTTTTAATGTTTCTTTTGTATTGTCTTATCTTGGTGTACAATAAAGTATATATATATATATATAAATATAAATCTCCGGAACCGCAAGACTAAACGTAATATCCTTGCACACGTTTATAGAACTATTTATTTATGAGTTTTTGACATATTTCGTATAACGAGATTTAGTGCGTTTTTTTAAAAATCCTAATCCATTTTAACTAATATATTTTATAGATAGAATATATACATGTTATGTGTCTAGTTTTATTAAAAATGAAATTTAAGATAATTAAATATATATTGGTGTTTATTAACCGACTTAAAAAAAGGAGGAGGTTCTCAATTCTTCTGTTATTTTGTATGTTTGTTCAGCGATATCTTCGCCTTTGTCTGTTAACCGATCTTGATGATTCGTATTTTGTTTGGTTGTATGGTCTCGAATTAGACCCAGTTAAATGGTGGGTCTGATAAAGAATTTCGGCGATCTTAATAAAACTCTTCAATAAATGACCGTAAATCACCCGAGATTGCTGCAATTGTATATCTGTATATTGCTTACACCATTTCATACCATATAATCATACACATAGATGGTACATAGATGTGTGCAGTTCACCCTGCTACACACTCATTTCATCAGTTACGTTCAAGTCCCCTATTATTGAGTTTTTTTATTTATTTGGGTTCTACGTTTTTGTTTTTTAACCGATCATGATGATTCTTATTGTGATTGTTATTACGTTTGCATTGGCATTTGAATTTCCAAATTATACCACTTAACTCCCCAACTCCGAAGTATAAGCAATATACATACATGCCATTTTAAGTGATTTACCGTTATTTTTTTGAAGAGCTCCATTGAATATCGCCGAAGTTATTCATCAGATCTTCACCAAATTTAAATGTTACCAATCCGGGACCATAATCTTTCAAACAAAAAACGAATCATCCAGATCGGTTAACAAGTGGCGAAGATATCTCTGAACAAACATACCAAAAAATTTAGACGAATTGAGAACCTCCTCCTTTTTTAAGTTGGTTAATAAAACATCAAAATATCTTTACTTACCTTAAATTTGATTTTTAAGTTAGCTAGACACATCACTTAACATGTATTTTTCTATATCTATACTAATATTATTAAGAAGAGTGAAGTGAAGTGAACAGTTTGTTTGTTTTTAACGCGCTAATCTCAGGAACTACTGGTTGGAATTAAAATTTATTTTTGTGTTGGAAAGTCCATTTATCGAGGAAGGTTATAAGGTTTTATAACATCACGCTACGACCAATAGGAGCGGAGCATAAATGAAAAATGTTGCAATAACGGTAAAAATCTTTCTTTTTACCCGACTGCCGAAGGAGGGTAATGTGTTTATCAGTCTATGTATGTATGTATGTTTGTTCCTATGTGGCGTTCTAGAGACCAAACGCGTTGGCCGATTTTGATGATTCTTACATCAATCGATTCGTCTTAAGGGCCTACATACGCTTTAGTGCCGTAAAACGGTAACTTTCTAAAGCATACTCCTCAGTAACGGCTAGGTTAAAAGGTTTGCAATAAATATATATTTATTATTGATTCATGTATATAATTTTGAACACAAGGTTTTTTCGTGTCACTAATAGTTTTGCTTTAAAAAAATAATTAACAACACGATATTTTTTCGCAACTTTTGGAAACTCCTCCAAAACGACTTGGCTGTTTAAAAATAATTTTATACAGAAAAATTGATGGCTGGAATTTCTTTTTACCTAACATAGCATATGTAAATCAAATAATATTTTGCAAACAAAACTGTTCAAAAGGAGATTCAATTTTGATATTTTGGCATCGAGCGGGCGCACGGCCAGTACTGCGTTACATTGGGGCGTATATATCACCTTAACCCTGCGAGTGTCACTGGCTACATAAAAATTGGAAAAGAAAAATTGCCGATTTTGGGCGCCATTTTGTAGGGGCTTTTTTTTTCTTCCAATCCCATCGTGTGGGGTATCAAAATAAAGGGTTTTAAGAGGAGATTTCAAAAATATATAACACTTATATGTTTAAATGTACCTAATAAAAAAAAATAACTAAAAATTTGTAAATAATAAAAGTTAATTTAAAAAATCAAAAAACCCGACTGCTTAATAAGCGAACTAAAAAGACGTAAACAAGAAGACAATTATGCTGTGCAGTCGGAGGATACATCTGGTTTTGGTTAGCCAGCTCGTTGAGAGCTTCCGTTGCGTGCGCTGCGTAAACGGTTTAAGGTGATATATACGCCCCAATGTAACGCAGTACTGGCCGTGCGCCCGCTCGGTGCCAAAATATCAAAATTGAACCTCCTTTTGAACAGTTTTGTTTGCAAAATATTATTTGGTTTACATATAAATATTTTTAAACATCCAAGTCGTTTTGGAGGAGTTTCCAAAAGTTGCGAAAAATATCGTGTTGTTAATAATTTTTTTAAAGCAAAACTATTAGTTACACGAAAAAAACTTGTGTTCTAAATTATGTACATGAATCAATAGTAAATATATATTTTTTTCAAACCTTTTAACCTAGCTGTTACTGAGGAGTATGCTTTAGAAAGTTACCGTTTTACGGCACTAAAGCGTATGTAGGCCCTTAAGTTACGCAACAATCATGTATGTAGGGTGGGTAGGGTAGGTAAGGTAGATGGGTAGGTAGATAGCCAGTTGAAGTGAGCGAAGCCGCGTGGGACTGCTAGTATAGCATATATTAGTTTAAAAACTATAAGGATTTAAAAAAAAAAACCTTGGATATACGAAAAACGTCAAAAAATCATAAATAAATAATTATATAACCGTGTGCCAAGGATATTACGGTTAATCTTGCGGTGCCGGCAATTTATGCATTTTTAACACGCTTTTATTAGCTTGGTATATATGTATCAATTTAACGGAATCTTTGAACTAGATTTTCACCCCCTTCAAAACGACGGATTGATTTGAAAACATTGCACACTTATCAAGGACCGATGACAATGTAATAATTTAAATAGTTTGTCCCATCATCCTTACCAGGAACTTCAGGATTAGCGACTTTTTAGTTCAATTTACCATTAAAGCGTGTTTTTTAGTTCAATTTACCATTAAAGCGTAAAAAGTGATAAATAAAAAACACTTTTTGCAAAAAAGTACTACCGAATTCCAAATACAAAACTACAAAGTGAATAATTTTTTGAAGTCGGTGTCCATAACGCAAAAAAAAGGTACCTACGAAAAACACCGACTTCAAAAAATTAAGTTATTTTTCACTTTGTAGTTTTGTATTTGGAAGTCGGTAGTATTATTTTGCAAAAAGTTTTTTTATTCGATCCACTGTGCGCCGTGCCGTTACACGGTTGCGCTGCGCCGCGCCGTAGTTAGGGTTTGTCCCCATCACCACGTCACGACGTCTTCAACGTGGAATGGTGCGGTGCCGCGGTGCAGCACGCTGGTGTGACGTGCTAATTCAAGTCACTATGCCGCCACGTGACACGTAGTCGTGGCTTGTAAAATTCCGGTATATTTTCAGCATTTGTGACAGAAAGAAACGTTCGTTCATTCGTTTCATTTCTTATAGTTTCTGACAGTTACAGCATTTCTGACATGTTTTTTGCACAACTTATCGCTAAGTCATTTAAACATCAACTAAGCGAGCGCATCGCCACGTACCACTTCCGACGACGTACGACGTGTAGTTCCACGGCGATGTCCCGTACCGTGCATTAGTACGTCAGATCAATACACCGCGCCGCGACACCACACCATTCCACGTTACGACGTCGTGACGCGGTGATGGAGACGAGCCCTTATTTTTCCACGCCGTTAGATGTTTATAATATTTTACACAGAAAAATGTATGGGTACAATTTCTTCTTAACCAATATTGATATTCTGTGACCGAGTGGGCGCACGGCCAGTACCGCGTTAAAATTAGGGAAGATGTACGCCTTAAAGTTTTCTATAAGTGACACCATTATTTGTTCACAGCTAAAGGAAAAATAGTATACAAAGTTAGAGGCCAAGATGATTGTATAATGAATATAAGCTGGTGCCCACAAGATGAATTGACTATCAAGAAATCAGTGAAAGAAAACAAATCATTACTTGAAAAAAGATTAGCCGAAATAAAGAATGAAGGTGAAAAGGAAGCTTTGGAACAATCTGGAGTTGGTAAGAACCTTCCAGAAGACAGTTTTGATGAGTCTATAGTACAGGAGGATGACATGTTTGATATTTACAAAGATCATGCACCTGATGAGTTTGGTCACAAAAAGTATGAGCCAGAAGATATACTGGTGAAAGTGAAAAAAGAGAAACCTGAGGATACAGACTATTTGGCTGAATGCCTGAAACTGAAAGAGGAGATATTGGGTAGGAAGAATGAAACTGAGCCCACTATGGAGTCATTGGTTGTTGCTTTGGATAAAACTCATGTTGAAGCTGGTGCTGACGCTCAAGCTTCTCAATCTTATGTAGAAAGTGGTCCATCTCAGGGTGAAAGTTCTCAATCCCAGCTTGAAAGCTCTCAGTCACAGCCTGATAGTGCTCGATCACAAACTGAAAGCGTAATAAAATGTGTTAAAATAGATACCTTAAATTCTGAAAAAACTAGTCACAAATTTCTCCTAGCTGCAGTTGGCAAATATGGGTAGGTATATGTTAAAGTTGTGGCCTCATAATTTCTTTGAGTTATACCTCCAGTTTCCCAGCTCAATATTATAGGAGAATTTTGAACATTAATTCTTCGATAATTTTGAGCTGGGAAACTGGGGGATAGTTTCGTAATATACATCTCTAGTTTTAAAGAAATTAGCATAAAAGTTTATCATTGTAACGAAATCTTAATATTTTCAGAGGTGTGCGAATTTGGTCTGAAACTGGTAAGCTAGTGGGACAATGTGCCATACCAACTGTTCCTAAGGCTCAAAAGATTTCCTTTGTGACTTCAATCCTGTGGTACAAACCCGATTCAATTATCGTTTGTGATGGCAGATGTCAACTACTGGAGATAAACCCACAGCATGTTGACAAGTAAGTTATACTTACTTTTTTAGGGTGCCGTAGTCAACAAGTAATCCTTATAGTTTCGCCATGTCTGTTTGAACGTCCGCAGCTTAGCTCAGAGACTCTTAGTACTAGAAATTTATAATTCGGCATGGATATACATGTTAATCACGTCGACAAAATGGAAAAAAATAAAGAAAAAAAAATTTTTTTTGGTACCTCCTGTACACAAAGTGGGAATGATTTTTTTTCTCTCTTTTTTCCCATGGTGTGGGGTATCGTTGGATAGGCCATTCAAAAATATTGCGGGTCTGTGATATCCATTTTTAGATTCAGGGATCTTTTTGCGTAAAATTAAGCTTATCTGCTAATTTTTGTTAAGTGTACCTCCCCTCTGCCAGCTAATTGGTTGCTTTTGGACATGTGAACAAAATCACAGCAGAAGTAACAAAATTAATTTAAAAAAATCAATACACCCGACTGCTTAAAAAGCGAACTAAAAAGACGTAAACAAGAAAAAAAACATGCTGTGCAGTCGGAGGATACATGTTCGCGAGCTGGCTGACCAAAACCAGTTTCTTTTTTATTTAACACTTTTTAGTTAACATTTTATACGAATAAGGTACATTTAAACATATAAGTGTTATATATTTTTGAAATCGCCTTTTAAAACCCTTTAATTTGATACCCCACACGATGGAATTGGAGGGGAAAAAAAAATTGAGAAAATACTATACAAGCCTTGGCAACAAATAGGCATTGATGGACTTACGTAGGTGGGCCGAGGCGATTCGTTCATCAATGCCTCTTTTGCTGGCCGCTGCAGTAATGTACTATACCGAATATTACTCTAACAAAAGATTTTTTGTTGGAAAAGTATTAATTGTTCTTTTCGTTGCAGTAATGTTCCGTGCTTTCATTGCTTATGAACTTCAGCATTTTTACCTAATTATGGCTAAAATATATTTTACTTAATCTATTAAAGCAAATAAGCCGGTTTTTTATTCTAAGTTTTATATGAAAATAAAAATATTGTGGTAACAATAGTTTACAGAAATAGTGCTGACAACCACCTTACAAACAACCGTGTGTTCAGTATACATATAAACCTTCCTCTTGAATCACTCGTATCTATTAAAAAAAAACACATCAAAATCCGTTGCGTGGTTTTAAAGATCTAAGCATACATATCCTCCTCACGCTGTCTGTTCCTACAGACAGCGTGAGGAGACTTTGTTTTATACTATGTGTTATAGCGGTTTGAGAAACCTCTTCATCCTTGTGTCTATCATGAAAAGTGGACTGTATTTGAAGGGTTCTGGCAATAGTGCGTTGAAAATAAGCGGGAAAATATTCACGGATCAATTCGGGCGATCTAGTATGGAAATGAGGGAAGTAGTACGCCTTACATTGTAGTGGTCGATGCCAGCCCACGTGTGGCAGCGAGCTGGTGTTCTTCTACTCCAAAATGGCTCCTTCAGGATCCACACACTTCACACAATTGTTTTATATCCGCGAGGCGGGTTAATAGACACGGTTCACAAGGTTCTCTGCAATCTAACTAATTAGATGCATCAGTCTCCAGCCAGGTGGCTTGGAAAGCTGGCGGTTGAGATACGAGGCCCGTTCACGTTGAAGTTTCGGTTCGTTCTGGCGACCTGTCATTAAGGCGTACATAAAGGGAAAAGGAATGAGGAAGGAACGAGATAATTAGGATATCGATCGCCCGCGAAATCTCAAATGCGTTTGTCTATGTGTTTTTGGTCATTGATTTATGACATTTACAAGAGATGGCGCTACCATTTTCCCGGCCTTAAAGGGTCACCTTTAATGAAAATTAAACTTAGCCCTATGAGGTGTACTACCGTATACCTATTCAGCAATACGGACTAAGATGCGGATTTTTACATTTCAATTATTAATATTTAAGATAAATACTGCGAGTTGCATAATACATTAAGTTGCATACCTATAGTTAAATTTTAATAGAAAATTATGTTGCGTCGCTAACTAACTAAAACTAAGAGACCTAACTATCAAGCCAGGCCTTATTGAGTCGGTAATGGACACAGACGCACAACAGGGCGCACATAGCTACCCTTTGCGGTTTTCACAGTAACAACACGGGTTGTACCGTCCTTGGAGATATGCAATTTATCAATAATGCCTAACGGCCATGAAAGGGGCGGAGAGTTATCAGTAATGATAACTACAATAGTACCCTCTTGTATAGAAGGTGCAGGACTATTCCATTTGGATCTAGCCTGAAGTTGATGTAAGTATTCTGAACGCCAGCGCTGCCAGAACGACTGCACCAGTTTGTCAAGTAGAGTATGTCGCTGAAGCAAGCTGAGCGAGTCTGCTTCAGGAGCGGGAAGGGACAACAATGGCGCGGTGTGCAAGAAATGCGCAGGGGTCAGTGCTGATGGTTCAGTAGGGTCACTACTCAAAGCAGTAAGTGGCCGCGAATTAACTAGAGCCTCAACTTGACTAAGGACAGTTATAAGTTCCTCGTAGGAGAGGATTTGTTGACCTATAACTTTAAAAAGGTGAGTTTTAACTACCTTAACCATACTTTCCCAACATCCTCCAAAATGTGGGGAAGCAGGCGGAATAAACTTCCAATCTATATGATTGAAGGAAAGTTCTTCCTCAAGATGAGGACGAAAATCTTTAAGAAATTTGTGAAGGTCGCGTAAATAAGAACTTGCACCTACGAAACAAGTACCGTTATCGGTATATAAGCATTTAATAGGACCGCGTCGCGAAAGAAAGCGTTTTAAGGCTGCAAGGAAAGTCACTGTACTTAAATCTGTAGCCACTTCAATGTGCGTGGCACGCGTCGTCAAACACGTAAAAATGCAGAGCCAAGCCTTACGGCTCTTAACACCTCGACCACGAAATGGTGTGTACTGCAGCGGGCCTGCATAGTCACAGCCGGTGTGAGTGAACGCCTTGTCGACTTGGTTAACACGCTGGCTAGGTAGATCTGCCATAAGTGGAAGAATAGGACGCGGGCGGAACTTAAAGCAAGTGTTACAGTTGTGGATTCTGTGACGAATTATTCGACGTGCAGCTAAAATCCAATAACTATGCCTGAGTAAGGACATAAGCAACTCCGGACCGGCATGAAGATGTTTCTTGTGACAAAAGTCAACAAGAAGATCAACAATATGGTCATGACGTGGTAGAATACAGGGATGTTTATATTCGTAGGGTTCGTCCGAATTTGTGAGACGACCACCAACTCGTATGATGCCGTGCTCATCGAGAAACGGCTTAAGCTTATGGATGGCGGGAGTACATGGTTTATTGTTTTTTAAATTTAAAATATCGTTACGGAAATGAACATCCTGTACAGCTCGCAGCAATTTAATTTCTGCATATTTCAGATCAGAGCTTGATACAGTACGTGCACTAGGCAGTTGTCTTAAAAACTTATAGACGTAAACAATAGCGCGTAGCAACTTAGACCACGACGAAACACGTAGTGCTAGCGCGTAAATTGGTGATTCCGTAACCTCAGAAACCACGGCATGAGCGACTGATTTCTGTTCGGGTACGCCCTCATGCAGTGCATTGTGTTCGAAAGTATGTATGGGCCACTCAGCTGGGTCATGAGAAACCCACGATGGTCCACGATACCACAATGGATGCTGCAAGAGCTTAGCTGGCGTGACACCACGAGACAGACAATCAGCGGGGTTCTCAGTACCTGCGACATGGTTGAAACAATTAGCGGGTATAAGCTCTATCAGCTTAGTAACCCGATTGGCAACAAAAGTTTGCCAGCGGTGCGGTGAGGAATTTATCCAGGCGAGCACTACTTTAGAGTCAGTAAACGCGTATACCTTATGGATGCGGTAGTGGGGCGATATTGTGTCTTGTACCTTGCGAAGCAACTTAGACAACAGTAGGGCCGCGCACAACTCTAGTCTAGCCACCGAAATGGTTTTCACAGGTGAGACTTTAGACTTCGCACTAACTAACTGCACGGAGTAGTTAGAACCATTGTATATTTGCATGTATACGACTCCACCGTAAGCACGCTCGCTGGCGTCAGCGAAACCTACTAAATTCATGGTGCATCCGTCGACCAACCCCAGATGACGCGGGATAATAATTTCATTAAGCGTAGAAAGCTCAGTACAAAACTGCTTCCAGGCGGTGACTATATGTTCAGGTGGTATGTCGTCCCAGTCACACTTTGCTAGCCAAAGTTCCTTAATTAAGAGCTTAGCGTACAGAATAGTGGGGGCGACAAAACCCATTAAGTCCCATAGCCGAGCCACTGTGGAAAGCATGGTTCGCTTGGTACATTTATCATCTGGTGTGGTGACGTCAAAGCGGAAACTGTCACAAGACTTGTCCCAGCGTAAACCCAGGACCTTATGCGGTATAGACTTCTCATACTCGATATCGGGCGAAGCCTTATGAGTATCAGGTATGTGTGTGAGAACCTCTTTCGAGTTACTTGTCCATTTGACAAGGTCGAACTGGCCTCGCTTGAAGAGCTGAATAAGCTCATCACAAAGCGAAATTGCTTGCGGTATGGACATGACACTACAGGCAATGTCATCCATATATAGGGCGGAAGAAGCAGCAGCAGACGCTGCAGGGAAATTATCGCCTTCATCAGCGACTAACTGGCGGACTACACGTAACGCGTGATATGGACTAGACTTAAATCCGAAGCAAACACGATTAAATTGGTAGACCATTATAGGTTCATGTTTACTGAATCTGTAAAAGATGCGTTGAAATCTACGGTCCGATACACGAACGCCGACATTGAGAAACATTTGGCGGCAATCAGCAGACAGGGCTATTTGAAAGAGACGAAAACGAATTATAATATTAAATAAATCACCCTGTAGATTAGGACCTGCATGTAGAATGTCATTGATCGACTGTCCCGATGTAGTTTGACTACTAGCGTCTAAAACTACGCGAAGTTTAGTAGAAGTCTTATCTTCGCGAACGACACCGTGATGCGGAATGTAATATGACAGATTAGAAACGTTGTCATCTTTTAAAACCGGACTCAAATATCCCTTGTTAATGTAGTCCCGCATGACGTCATTGTAAGCGCTGCGTAACCCTAAGGACGCATCAAGTTTGCGCTCCAAACAATGAAAACGCCTAAGTGCGGCAGCGTATGAGTCGCCTAGCGAATAAGGGTCGTCGCAAAATGGCAGCGACACAATATATCTACCACTGTCATCGCGAACAGTGGTAGCGCGAAAATGTTCTTCGCACTCCAGATCCTTACGGCTCTGCGAGGGCGAGGCGGAAATTTCTTCAAGCTCCCAGAATCGCTTGAGAAGCGAATCTAAACTGGGATCTTGAAGAACAGAACAACATGAAGTTGTACTCGTACAGTGTGAAGTATGTGCCGTAGGTACGGAACCCATAACCACATACCCCAACACAGTTTCAATAGCGGGAGGTATATTATATTGCTCGCTATGCACTATGTTAGGCAAAAGCAAGCGCGGGAATATAGCAGCACCAATCAAAACATCGATACCGCTCGGCTCCGCAAACTTCGAATCTGCGAGCGGTAATGTTTTGAGATGTGTAAGTTTAGAGACATCGACGAGAGCGGTCGGCAATGTCTCCGTTATACGTTCAACAATAAGCGAAGAAACGTTAAAATTAATATCATTACTAAAACGAGAATATAATTTAATATCTACGGAACCTTTAACTGGTTTTTCCGACCCACCGATTCCTTTAACTATTAAATTAGAAGTATGAAAGTTCTTCCAAAGTCCTAGACGCTTAAAACATTCAGAAGTAATAAAATTACTTTGTGATCCACTATCTAGTAAACAACGTATTATGTGCGGCTTATCATTTACATCGTAAATTACGACGCAGTAGCGAGCAGAACGGTTGTGTACGCCGTACATTGCGGGCTATCTCTCGCCGACGGCGACGCCGCAACGCATCGAGTGTCAATCGAACGCGATCGAGCGGCGCCTGCGACAGAGGTCGTACACAACGATACCTCAGACTGTGAGGTAATAGAAGGTACAGTCGGCATAGGCGTTGGGACCGGATTCGGCTGTGACGTCACTACAGTTGATAATTGCGGGTTTTTATTAAAATGTAACAATGTATGATGACGTTGATTACATGCGCGACACTTTAATTTAGAAGAACAGTTAACCGTTTTATGTTTAATACTCAAACAATTGACACAAGCATTGTTGTCTTTCACACATTTGAAACGAGCTGTCGGAGTCAAATTATCAAAAGCGGGACATTTATATAAGTGTTCATGGATATTTGCTTCGCACAGACACTTGTTTGAATTATTTAACTCAGAGCAAGCTACATAGGATTGTGGATTAGAAGCGGTCATTTTATTATTAAAACTACGCGATTTATTCGACTTATGTGAATTGTCTGAACTATTAGGCTTATTATTGTTAGCTAAGGGTGGTTGGGTATTACGGAATATCCGACACTGATCATTGATGAAGCTGACAAAACTATCTAGAGTGGGAATCTTACGATTACGTTCTGTCATCTCGAAAGCGCGAATAGTTTCAGTGTCAAACTTTTTTATTGCGAGGTGCAATAAAATGAAATCCAGAAGGTCAACTAATTTTAGATTCTTTAGGGAATTAATTGCGGTGATGAACTTGTCCACGAATAGCTGGTAATTCGAAACAGACGCGGGACCGGACAATTTAAGATTTAAAGCTTGATCCAAGTAGGTAGACGCGAGGACACGAATATCCTGGTACCTATCGAGGAGTGCCTGGAACATGACTTGGTAATTCTCAGCACACGGTGTGACTCCCGCGAACACAGACTGTGCCTTCGGCGACAGCTTACCTATTAAATAGTACAACCTGTCTGCATCCGTCAGCGACTTATTGTCATGAACTGTAGATTTAAAACTTGCATAAAATAATGGCCAGTTTCGTATATCACCGTCGAACGACATGAGTTCGATTGGCGGCAACCTTGGTCTACATGTTGCGGAATCACTCATACTGTGCCTCCCGGACGGCTTATCTTCCAATTGAGACATCACACGTTTCACGGAACAATACATATCCTCGAATGAGGCGTAGGCTTGATAGCTAGGCTTCGCATCGGGATATACAGCCAGTAACCTAGCATTATAATCATCCAATAATCTATGAAAGTCCGTTCGAATATCATCTATTGTTACACAAGAACTGAGAAAGCCTTCTCTCACCGATTCGGAAGTATTAGCGACTTTAGAGCGATCATAAATTGACTGAATACGCTCGAAAAGTATGTTACGCTTAGCTTCTAAAATCACCAACTGTTGATCTTCCGAAGAAGCGATTGCTTTCGCATCACGCGGCATTGTTATGTTATGTAGTTACAAATAACCACACAAACAAAACAATGTACGGTAATTATTTAAACGAACAATTATATGTAGAAAAGTAATACTACTGATTGTGACTGTACTGTGACAACGGGTTTCGCAATATTTGCGAAATAACGAAATAAGTTTTTTCGTAGTACCCACTAACCAAAGTAATTATATAGTACAAAATGTTAATAGCATTACTATCCTAACCAGTTTTATTGTTAAGTTTGAATATTGTTTAAGATAAATGAATAGGTATAAATATGCAACTTATAGCCCGCAATCGTCTAAATGTATTCGGTAAAGTTATGATATTTATACTGCGTAGGTACCTACAAGTAGTACACCTATTTTATTTTTCTCTTATAGAATGAATGTCTACCCCGCGGTATTCGGAAAGTAACTTATTCCTAACAATTTATAATTGGAGGTAGGTGATTCCTATAAGGGCGGTTAAACTAAAAGACGTTTGAAATATGGAAATTTACAATACGACAAGTTAGTTTTAAATAAGAATTATTTTTAATAATAGCAGATACGTAATTATGAACCTGCTATAGCGGCGTTGATGGAACCACGTATTGGGTTTACAACTTGTTTATGTGGGTAGGCGGCTAGGTGCCACGACCCTAGTAGGAATTTATGATTGATTCCTACGTAAGAAATAAAGGAAAATGGATATATTATAGTAATATATCGGGCTACGAAGGACCAAAAATGTTATAGCGGTTTGAGAAACCTCTTCATCCTTGTGTCTATCATGAAAAGTGGACTGTATTTGAAGGGTTCTGGCAATAGTGCGTTGAAAATAAGCGGGAAAATATTCACGGATCAATTCGGGCGATCTAGTATGGAAATGAGGGAAGTAGTACGCCTTACCTTGTAGTGGTCGATGCCAGCCCACGTGTGGCAGCGAGCTGGTGTTCTTCTACTCCAAAATGGCTCCTTCAGGATCCACTCACTTCACACAATTGTTTTATATCCGCGAGGCGGGTTAATAGACACGGTTCACAAGGTTCTCTGCAATCTAACTAATTAGATGCATCAGTCTCCAGCCAGGTGGCTTGGAAAGCTGGCGGTTGAGATACGAGGCCCGTTCACGTTGAAGTTTCGGTTCGTTCTGGCGACCTGTCATTAAGGCGTACATAAAGGGAAAAGGAATGAGGAAGGAACGAGATAATTAGGATATCGATCGCCCGCGAAATCTCAAATGCGTTTGTCTATGTGTTTTTGGTCATTGATTTATGACATTTACAAGAGATGGCGCTACCACTATGTAAGGATTATACACTTTATCTACCAGTCAGTACCATATTCTTCTTCATGTCGAGGATTCCTTCATACTCCAATCATCTTAAAAACATTCAATTGCCTTTTAAAAATGTACTCTCCTCCTTCCACAGTAGGAATAAACTAGAATGGCAGATACTCCACCAAAAGCACAAACGTGGGTTGTACTGCGTCAAAACGAATGCGCCCCGCCTACAAACAACGTCGACCGTACCTTCAGACGATTGGTCAGTATGGACAGTTGCGCAGGACCGCAATATTGTAAGATGTTGTGTGAGGACCAAGAAGGTGCTTGCTGTCCATGCAACTTGTGGAGGATCAGTGTATTCAGTGATGCCTTGCCCTTATGATGCTGGGAAGTAAGTGTAGTTATGATTTTCATGTTATTTTAGTTCTTACGGTACTAATAAGATAAAAAGTTTTACTTTTAATCAGCCAACTGAAGGCTAATTCTCGTTCTTAAAATGTAAATTTGACGACACGGTTGTCGTAGTGGTTGAGCGATCGGCTGCTGCGCTCCGTGGCGCGGGTTCGATTCCCGAACGGAACAAATATTTGTATGTCCCACAGATAATTGTTCCGGATCTGGGTGTCTCTCTCTGTTGTCTATGTGAGTTTAAATTTTTGTAAACACACTCACGTTACAGGAAGAAATTCTTAGTGTTGGGCAAAAAAAAACTTTATAAAATGTAGGTAAATTTAACATTTTAAAATACAGAAATTAATCTAGAATTTATTTGGCAACAATTTGCAGCCTAACATGCCATCAAAATAATTTATAAATATTTGGGCCAATAATGCAAAAATATCTTTCCCAGAGTCGCAGTTAGTGTTGGTGACGGTGCGATCCGCGTGCTAGAAAGCAACCCTTTACCTGAAGACGACATGAAACTGAGGCCACCCCATGTGACCACCTACTGGCAAAATGTGCAGGGGAAAGTGCTCATTGCGGCTTGGCATCCCCATAAAGAGAACCTACTGGCCTATGGGACTGCGGAATCTAGAGTAAGTATCATGGAGAAGCAACTGTACTTTTTTACCTGCGACTTCGTCCGCATCAAACTCGTAAAATTAAAAATAAAATTGGTTTTAATTTTTTTACGCGGGAAAAATATCAAAATAAAAGTTACTCCTTACAATATCAACTATTGGCCAGTGAAATTCCGACAAAATCGGTCAAGCCGTTTCAGACAGATCAACAGGCAAAAATATATTAATTGTTTTTTTGTATAAGCACCGCACCGTAAGTACTACGTTTAAACTCATGCATTTTTTTAAAAGTGGTTGTATTGATATTACAAATAGACGCTTAAATTTTTATTTACTTGTTATAATCTGCAGTCTTATTGCGTAATGAATTCGGAAAGAGCAAAGGGCAAAAGAGTATGAAAAATCGACAAATTATATGCGAGTTGAAAGACTATGTGGATTTCCGTCTATGTGATTGTTCGATTTTTCATACTCCACAATAAGGAGGCTGGTCTCCATCAACCATTAACGTGGTTTTCTCACAGGTGGGTCTGATAGACACCAGGCACAAACAAGAGATGCCCGCGCGCGTGTTGGTTCCGGCGCTGACTCACGGAGTGTACGGCCTGTCGTGGGGCGAGGGCATGCAGCTGTACGCCAGTGGCGGGAATAAACTTGTGGTGTATCAAGCTAATAAACTTAATGAAGGTAACTTGTACATTTCAGTTTTTATTCTCTACTGTAACAAAAAACCCGACTTCTTAAAAAGCGAACTAAAAAGACGTAAACAAGAAGAAACTCACGCTGTGCAGTAGGAGGATACATATATATATATTCGCGAGCTGGCTGACCAAAACCAGATTTTTCATTCGGTTTTTTTAAGAATTGGGTACATTTAAACATATAAGTGTTATATATATTTGAAATCACCTCTTAAAACCCTCTATTTTGATATCCCACACGATGGATATTGAAGAAAAAAAAATTGGGCCCCTACAATATGTCGCCCAAAAACCGCCATTATTTTAATGTAGCCAGTGACACTCGCGAGGTTAAGACGAGTCGATTGACGTAATAATCATCAAAATCGGTTTGGTCTCTGGAACGCCACATAGGAACCATACATACATAGATTGATAAACACATTACCCGCCTTCGGCAGTCGGATAAAAAGGAGCAGTGGTGGCCAAGTGGTGACGGCCCCGACTTACATGTCGTGATGGTCGTGGTTTCGAACCCAGAACTTGCACTTTACTTTGTGTAAATTACTTTATCAGCACTGCTGACAAACTGAAGGACATTAGGAGGAAACCAGCATGTCCTAGAAACAAAAAATCTCACTGGGCCTGCGTGGTGGATTAAGGAACATTCCCTCTCACAAACAGGCTGCCTATGTCCCAGCAATGGGAATGTTTAAAGGCTGATTATGTACAAAAAGTATACAATAATTTGTCTGTGCGAAAAAGGGAGAGGAATGGAGGCTTTTGCCCTGCAGTAGGACAATAATAGTAGTTACATAGATTCAGTTAGTGCTTCTAAATTACTTGATAGGTTTAAAAGAGTAACTCCGTTTACCTGTTCCTCATCCTCCTTAACTAACTTTATAATTGCTTTTTAACCGACTTCCCAAAAAGGAGGAGGTTCTATGTTCGACTAAAAGTTTTTTTTTTTTTTTTTTGTGTATGTTCACCGATATCTTCGTCAATTGTGGACCGATTTAAAAAATTCTTTTTTTATTTGAAAAAGTATGTTCCGAAATTGGTTCCATTTTAATTTTGTGAAGATCTGATGAAGAACTTCGGAGATATACAACAGAACTCTTCAATAAATAACGGCAAATCTCTCGGGATTGCTGCAATCGCATGTCTGTTTGTTGTTTATAACATTTCATAACATAACATCACGCCAGTTCGCTCTTAAGGTGTAAGCAGATCTCTCATTTCACCGGTTATGTTCAAGTTTCATGAAATCTATTCTGTCGAAAGAGTTCCCTTACTAACTTGCCTATTAGGTACGTACAACTAAAATGTGAAAAATAAAAAACTTTTTGCAAAAAAATACTACCGACTTCCAAATACAAAACTACAAAGTGAAAAATAACTTAATTTTTTGAAGTCGGTGTCCATAACGCAAAAAAATGGTACCTACGAAAGACACCGACTTCAAAAAATTAAGTTATTTTTCACTTTGTAGTTTTGTATTTGGAAGTCGGTAGTATTTTTTTGCAAAAAGTTTTTTAGTCCATAAATTCTTTGAGCTAAAAGCCAATAGTTCATTTACCGAAGCCGAGCGCATACCAATTGTTATACAGGTACAGATAATGTATGAAAAAAATTAAGTACCATCGACAGATAATAAGACAGGATAAAATTATATTAACTAGCTAAACTCCAGAAGATGTGTGATGGGTATCCATATCTACTGAAGATAATATTATGTCATTTTACAACAGACAAGCCGTGTGCCCTAGCGAAGCTAGCAGGTTTTGCTGTCGACAAAAAAAACCGGTCAAGTGCGAGTCGGACTCGCGCACAAACGATCCCGTTTCCGTTCCGTACCATTATCGCAAAAAATGGCAAAAAAAAAACACGTTTGTTGTATGGCAGCCCCACTTAAATATTTATTTTATTCTGTTTTTATACCGGCAACAGAAATACATTATCTGTGAAAATTTCAACTGTCTAGCTATCACGGTTCATAAGATACACCCTGATGACAAACAGCCAGACTGACACTGGAGTCTTAGTAGTTTCTAATAACGAGTTCAATGTATGGTTATACGACCTGTATGGAGGCATACAGGTTGCCTTTTTAACCATAAATTCCACACATTTTAGCTATACCACCACACCAGCTGCCGTTAACCATTTATCAGTTCTGCCTGATAATAAGGCTGCAACAGAAACACAAATCACGAGTCTAACATAGTGTACTTCTTCCTCAGATCCTGAGCAAATAGAAGTAACCATAGAAGGTCAGCCGTGGGCCATTTGTGCTGTGACCTGGACGCCTCGCGGGTTGCTGGTCGGCAACAACACGGGGGCCGTAGCCGTATTAACGCCTAATCGCCCGCATTCTCTTATAGCTGCTGCTTTTGTATACAGGTAAACGCACTAAACGTTTTGGAAATACTTTTATTATGCGTACAGCTAAGGTGTGGAATTCCCTGCCGGAGTCTGTTTCACGATAGCTACAATCTAGGCGTATTTAAGTCAAGGGTGAATAGATTGCTTCTAGGCAAGCGTGCTTCACCGTCGACCACATAGCTTACCATCAGGTGAGATAGTGGTCAAGCGCCTATAATAAAGCCTACCTATTATAATAAAATAGACGAGAAGCGTAATTGAGTGGTACCCACGCGACGGGAAAAGGCGCAGAGGCAGGCAACACAAGAGGAGGGAGGACGATCTCCCACAGGCTTGGAGGAGATCGGCAAGGCACCGTAAAAAGTGGCATGACCTGGAGGAGGCCATATGTCAAAGGACAACCTGACTAAAAAACAGTCTACATTAAGTTAGCTAGTGGTTAGTTAAGGATAAATTTAAAATAAACTGTAAATGTCAGTGAATAAAGGCTATTTTTATTTTATTTATTTTATTATAATAAAAAGGTGAGTTCAACATAAAATGTTGTAAAATGAACAAAAACGTTTCACATGATAAGGAATGCGCTTAACCGGAGTAAAGCACGTGTATCACCGTAAATAAAGCAAAACTAGGTAACGATCGTATCAGCTGGCGTTTTGTAGTTTCTGCCTAATATGCCAGCTTGTTATTGCACATTCTAACGGTAATGACGAGTTATGATGCTGGAAAAGGAAGAAACTTTTCTTGATGATCAAGAGATGAGATTGTGTTCCGTCTATCAATAGCTATTTATGCAACTGTTACGTTATGGACGGTCTTTTAATACGAGTGCCATACGAGTACGCGCTACGCTTGTACCGAAATAGCCACGCACGAGTTATTAAAATACCAATAACGTACAGTTGCATACAAGATTTTATCTACGAAGGAAGGAATAAAACACAGATATAGACAAATAAGTATTTTAGGAAGTGTGTTTAAGTATTTCATTTCTCTTACATGTCTTGATTTTTCTGGTAGTAAATTATTTGTAGCCGCAACTGCTTTATTTGTTATATATCAGGTGGAGTATTTTCACACTTTTCACTTCATGTTGAAGAGATTTTTAATTAAATTTGAAATAAAATTTCACTCAGAATTTTTTTCGCGCGTCCACTTTATTTTTTAAATATTCTTTATTAGGTATAAGGCAAAGATCTTGTTGCCGCAACAGCCAAATAGTATACGATACTTTTGTTCTAAACTTGGTCCATTTTTAAAAACATCATTTACATTGTCCCGATTTCGAAGTAATATTCTAGGTACCTGGCTGTATGTTCAGAATGTCTTTGCTTGTGTTTTAGAATTTATGACGATTCGCATAATGCAACCCGATGTCGTTATGGGTATCATAATGAAACCGCTGTCAATTTTATAATTGGAATATAACGAAACCGAAGTAGATAAAATATTAACATATTAGAGAGCAGGGCAAAAGATTTTTGGTATCATTGAAAATACACTCACTATAAAAAAAAACCGTTTATTTTGGACAAAAAATATTTGCACATTTAAATAAATATTACCCAGGCGGGATTAGCGCTTGTATAATAGTGCGCTCTTGGTTATATAACATTTTGATCTAAAGGTTACTTATAATAATTATTATTGTTCAGTAATTTTCAGCTAATGGCCTTTGCATTGAAAAACACACAAATCTAATAAAACAATCAAATACGAATAAAAATAAAATTTGAAATTAAATTAGATCATTGAAATACAATGTCAATACAATAAAATAGATAATAATCATTTAAAATTTATCATTTAAATAAAATAAAATCATTAATATGAAATAAATAAAATCACTAAAATCAGATAAAATAAAATAACTAAAATAAAAACAAACAGTGCTAATTAAGTTATAGTTAGTGGCATAATGTGCAAAGTTGCATGAACGTCGACTCGGACATTATAATTCAGCGTGTCGAAAGTCCATGAGTGTCGTTTGCACTTACCTGACACTGATAAAATAGTACAATATAAATGTGAAAGTGTAAACAACAAAATGTGTGATTATAAGCAAATGTGAGGATAAAAGTTATTGGAATAAAACCAATGCATAGAATAAATAGAAAATAAATAATACCAAATAGACCATAATTATTATATTCAAAGCAGCATAATAACTTCAGTAAAATACTTGTCACAATATTATTGCGTAAAAACTACACGCACATTAATAATGAAAATCATCAGTACACAACATTATCACATTAATAATAAATCAAGAGCAATCAAAACGTCAAACCAGAGAATGGGCAGCAGCGTTCTCTGTGCTTCTATAACAACCATACTGCGATCGCCAACCCGCCTGCCAAGCGTGGCGATTATGGCAAAACCCCCCCAATGAATAGCACAAATAAAAAATGGCCCCTGGTACCCGGCAGCTTGCCTACCCTCGACTACGGTAGCGGTCGAGGCTACGGCATGGCAAGAGGTGCTAAGAATCTCCGGACGAGATCCGGCTACCCCAAAAATCACCGACGACTGGACCTGGCAACGTACAACACGCGCACACTTCGGACCGACGAGAAGGTCACCGAACTTGAGGAGGAATTGAGCAGGTTGCGATGGAGTATTATAGGGTTATCTGAAGTCCGAAGAGAGGGGGAGGACTCGATAATCCTCAAATCCGGTAACCTGCTCTATTTCCGAGAGGGTGACCGGCAGTGCCAGGGTGGTGTCGGGTTTATCGTCCACAAGTCCCTTGTGAACAACGTGGTGAAGATCGAGAGTGTGTCGACCAGGGTGGCGTACCTTATACTCAGAATATCCTCAAGATATTCGCTGAAGGTCATACAGGTCTACGCCCCAACCTCGGCACACCCCGACGATGGGGTAGAGACCATGTATGAGGATATCTCCAGAGCCATGCATGGTTTCAAAACTCACTTCACCGTTGTCATGGGGGACTTCAACGCGAAACTGGGCAAACGAGACGAGGATAAGCTGCAAGTGGGGCAATTTGGAGTTGGACAACGGAACCACCGGGGTCACCTACTGGCCAATTTTATGGAGAAGGAGGGCCTCTATATGATGAACTCCTTCTTCAAAAAGCGTGAACACAGGAAGTGGACCTGGCAGAGCCCCGATGGTGCAACAAAAAATGAGATCGACTTCATCATGTCAACCAAGAAGCAAATGTTCAATGATGTCTCTGTGATCAATTCGGTAAAAACCGGGAGCGATCACCGCATGGTAAGAGGCACATTGAACATTAATATTAAGCTTGAAAGGTCTCGACTGATGAAGTCCACGCTCCGGCCAGCACAGATCCAGGTCCAAAACCCCGAGAGCTTTCAGCTCGAACTCCAAAATCGTTTCGAGTGCCTAGGGAGCTCCGTGGATGAATATAGCAACGGGTTCGTGGAAGCTGTCCATACGGTCGGGTCTAAGTTTTTCAAGACCCGTCGTACAGATAGAAACAAAAAGCTCTCTGATCATACCCTCAAGCTTATGAAGGAGAGGCGTGAGATGATCCTGCAGTCTTCAGATGAGGCGTGCAAATACCGGCAGCTCAATAGACAGATCTCTAAATCCTTGAAAAGAGACCTCCGCCGCTTCAATACCGAGCGTATTAAAGACGCGATCGAGCGAAATAAAGGCTCCAAGGTATTTTCAAGGGATCTGGCTATTGGACAGAGCCAACTCACGAAACTGAAGACCGACGATGGCAGGATCGTATCCGCCAAACCGGAGCTTCTCAGGGAGATCGAGACATTCTATGGGCAGTTGTACACATCGATCAGCAAGCCCGTTGCGAGTCTAGCAAACGACCCAAGAGCTAGATTGACCCGACACTATACCGAAGATATCCCGGACGTCAGCCTGTATGAGATTAGGATGGCTCTGAAACAGCTCAAAAACAACAAGGCGCCGGGTGATGACGGAATTACGGCCGAACTCCTGAAGGCGGGTGGAAAACCGGTCCTTAAGGCCCTTCAGAAGCTGTTTGATTCCGTCATACTCGAGGGCAAAACGCCACAGGCATGGTGCAGGGGTGTGGTGGTACTCTTCTTCAAGAAGGGCGACAATGCCCGGTTGAAGAACTATAGGCCCATCTCACTTCTTAGCCATGTCTACAAGTTGTTTTCAAGAGTCATCACGAATCGTCTCGCGCGCAGGTTAGACGATTTCCAGCTCCCCGAACAAGCCGGATTCCGAAAAGGCTTTAGCACCGTAGACCACATACATACGCTGCGGCAGGTTATACAGAAGACCGAAGAGTATAACCTGCCTCTCTGTTTAGCGTTTGTGGACTACGAGAAAGCCTTCGATTCGATAGAGACTTGGGCTGTACTGCAGTCTCTCCAACGGTGCCAGATCGACTACCGCTACATTGAGGTGTTGAAGTGTTTGTACAAAAACACCACCATGTCAGTCCGTCTTCAGGATCAGACCTCGAAACCAATCCTTCTCCAGCGCGGCGTGAGACAGGGAGACGTCATTTCTCCGAAACTGTTCACTGCTGCGCTGGAGGATGTCTTCAAGGTTCTGGACTGGAGGGGGCTGGGCATCAACGTTAATGGCGAGTACATTACTCACCTTCGGTTTGCCGACGACATAGTGGTCATGGCTGAGACCATGGAGAGCCTCAGTAAAATGCTCGATGACCTCAGTAGAGCTTCCAAAAGAGTGGGTCTTAAAATGAACATGGACAAAACCAAGATCATGGTGAATGCCCATGTAACACCCACTCCTATCAAGGTCGGAGACTCTACTCTCGAAGTTGTAGACGATTATGTCTACCTGGGACAAACGGTCCAGTTGGGTAGGTCCAATTTCGAGAAAGAGGTCAACCGTCGAATCCGACTCGGCTGGGCGGCGTTCGGGAAGTTGCGTGGTATCTTCTCGTCCAATTTACCGCATTTATATCTATGACCAGTGTGTGTTGCCAGTGATCACCTATGGGACCGAGACGTGGTCGCTCACAATGGGCCTTATCAGAAAGCTCAAAGTCACCCAAAGGGCAATGGAGAGGGCTATGCTCGGAATTTCCTTGCGTGATCACGTCAGAAATGATGATATCCGCAGGAGAACCAAAGTTACCGACATAGCCCGAAGAATTGCCAAACTTAAGTGGCAGTGGGCAGGGCAGACATTGCTCGCAGAACGGATGGCCGATGGGGCCGAAAAGTTCTGGAATGGCGACCGCGAACCGGAAGACGATTCGTTGGAAGGCCTCCCACTAGGTGGACTGATGACCTGGTTAAGGTTGCGGGAAGGCGCTGGATGCGAGACGCACGGGATCGGTCAATGTGGCGACGCCTGGGGGAGGCCTATGTCCAGCAGTGGACGTCTTTCCGCTGAAATGATGATGATGATGAATCAAAACGTACCTGACCGTTCAAACTCCGAAGTCAAACCAAAATTGAACGATCAAGCCTCTAGCGCAGGAGGTCGAAAGATACTCAAATATTATAAAAATAGGAATTAGTTATTTTTCCCACATACACACATAATCAACACGCGCCTTTTCAAGAGGTAACATGTTCAGAATTATTCTGCCAGTTACATAATGATCCATACAAAAGTAATTTCTTAACTGTTATTATGTAATATTGTTTTTTTATTTTATTTTACTTTATAATCTTGTGTCTAAATGTTCATATTTCGAAACTAATTTCTTAGGCAATGTGTTACATAATAAAAAAGGTAGTGCAAATAGTTTTTTTTATTCAATTTCATATTCATATGAATTCATCTGCTGTTTCAATTCTAAGTATATTTTTTTTTTGTTTCACAGTAAAATGATATACTCGGTAGAGTGGCATCCCCTGCAAACATCGAGCTCAAGTGAAGAGTCGCATTACAAGAACCTCATAGCAGTCACCGCTATGGAAAGAGAATCAGTTGTTGTCATATTGGAGTTGGGGCCCAATGAAATAGGTAATGTAGCCTTTGCATATTATCAGGCTGTCCACATACTGGAAAGTCAGGGCAAGCCATGGAAAAGTCAGGGCAGCTCAAGATGATCAGGGCTCGGGGGACCACTTAACTTTCCGTCAGGGAAAATTCATGATTTCAAACGTTTTACTAATAAAATTTCACAGTGATTGTAAAAAGAGTGATCCACATCATAAGATCGTTTCTGGTCATTATTAGATGACTAACTCTTTTTTAAGGTTCCGTAGGATTTAGTGCTAACATGACGTTTTGTCATTCAATATTGTAAATTAAACCTCGTGTTAGCAAGTGGGCCTTGGTAAATCAACAAGAAACCCTTATAGTTTCGCCAAGTCTGTCTTGCCTTCCGTCCGTTTATCCGCGAATTAACTCTGAGACTCTTGCCCTCAGTTTCCCACCTTAAAATTATCAGTGAATTAATGTGACAAATTGTCAAGCACGCGTTATCTGCTGTGATTGGTTGAATGAATTTTCGACAGCCAATCACAGAAGATAACGCGTGTTTGACAATTTGTCACATTAATTCTCCGATAATTTTAATGTGGGAAACTGAGGGTTAGTGTTTATAAGCTGATAATTGGCATGGTCATAGATAGTAATCACGTCTACAAAGTTGTGAAAATAAATTCGACAAAAAATTTTTGTTTGGTTACCTCCCGTACAGGTAAATGAAGGGTGATAATTTATTATCAAAAGTAGGGTAGTTTAATGAAAATTAGTTTTTTGTCCGTCAGGTAGATTAATAAAAAATATTGGACTCGTTTTTTTCTTTTGACACGTAAACAGTAAGTGCCGACGATATAATTCGTTGAAATATCGTGAAACGTCATGCATAAAGTGTACTAGCGCACTTTATACTGCCTTAGTGACGTCACAAGCCCCCACTCCTGAACTTTGATGCGCTTTAATTTTTATTTTTTTATTGATTTGGCAAAGCAAAAAATATGTATCCAATATTATTTCACAATCTCACTGACGGACAAAATAAAATTATCATTTTTCTACCCAGCAAACATACCTATTACAAGGGGCGACAATACACAGAAAATTATAATGAGTGACGGGATTAATAATGTCATTCTACTATGTTAACAGATGGCAAGCAACAGTTGACTTTATGGAGATTACTGACTGGTCATAAAAGGCCGGTGCTGCATGCGGCTTGGAACCCGCATCGGGATGGACTACTGCTGACCTCCTCGCAGGACTCCACTGTTAGGGTAAGAATATTGAAAGAATTCTCATAATGCCAAACGGCAGGCACTTGGCATCCTGATTAAACTATCATTCAGTCAGAAAAGTATTATCGGATTTCAAACTGGCTTATATGTTAGTTGTTAAACCCCAAAATGTTCATGTTACCCGTACTGTACTGTGGCGACTCTATACAACCACATGAGGACAACATATGACGTCACACAAATCCTGCATCGCGCATCAAATCTACAGCAATCGTCGGCAACTAGCCCATCAGTACCTACCTGTCTGATGGTTTGTGTTATTGGGTGGGCCACCAGTTAGAAGTCGCTTCGAGGCGAGCGGTCACAGAGCATCGCTCTCTGCCCGCGGGTGCAGCACAGCAGCACCGTGGCTCGCAACTGCGAACCCGTCGCTGGGTGGTCCCCTGGACCTGGCGAGTTGCGAGCGCGAGTCTAACCCCCATTTTCCTAGCTCAAAATTATCGGAGAATTAATGTGACAAATTGTCAAGCACGCGTTATCTGTTGTGATTGATTGAATGAATTTTCAACAGCCAATCACAGCAGATAACGCGTGTTTGACAATTTGTCACATTAATTCTTCGATAATTTTGAGCTGGGAAACTGGGGGTAACCCGCGCTAACTATGTTTAACTTGTAGTGTGAGGCCGCCGCTTCTTCACGGCACCCTGGCGGTCTACCCCCACCAAGTGGGATCTATTGCGTACCATAGGAGGCCCATGTGTAGGCCACTATTACTGATTCTCCTATTAATTCCTTAATTAACTTGTTTTACTTTGACAAAGCTTCAATCGCACGGGTGGATTTTTAAGGTTAACTGAAGCTTGCCGAGGTCGGTCCGTGGATTACCGTTTTACCCGACTGCCGAAGGAGGGTAATGTGTTTATCAGTCTATGTATGTATGTATGGTTGTTCCTATGTGGCGTTCTAGAGACCAAACGCGTTGGCCGATTTTGATAATTCTTACGTCAATCGATTCGTCTTAACTCTGCGAGTGTCACTGGCTACATAAAAATTAGAAAAGAAAAAAATGGCGGATTTTGAGTGCCATTTTGTGGAGGAAAAAAACAAAAGGTTTTAAGAGGTGATTTCAAAAATATATAACACTTATTTTTTTTTATTATGTACATTTAAACATATAACTATAAAGTTGTAAATAAAAAAGTTTATTAAAAAAACAAAAAACGTCGGGTTTTTTTTTTTAATAAACTTTTGCTTAAAAAGCGAACTAAAAAGAAGTAAACAAGAAGAAAATCATGTTGTGCAGTTGGAGGATACATATTCGCGAGCTGGTTACATACCGAGATCACTCCTGCGTCCCTTTGAAAGTACGTTATATTATGCCATTGGTCCCGGCTGTCATTTGAAGATCTTTGACGTCGTTACGGTAGTCAGAAGTCAGAAAGCAGTATTGCCAAGGAGTACCGTGGTACCCAGTTAAGGTCTATTCACACATATCAGGGTCGTGCCCGGGACGTGACAGGGCCGGGCCCAGACATTGAATCTCCATCACTGGCCCGTGCACGGACGTGTATGGACGAGTTCATATAAATGTACACACCGATATTTTTTTGAGCCCCTGACGGGGCACGGTCCGTCCACGTCCCGGGCACGGCCCTGATATGTGTAAATAGACCTTTATAGTGCCCGGCACGTAAGTTGGCAAGGTTTTGGCGTAGTGGGGGTAAGTTCGCGCATATTCCGCGAACTGACCAACCACCATATAGAGCGAATGGATCGTGGAAGCGACACGATTGGTCAGTCGATCCTTGTGTCAACTGACCAACCAATCGCGCACGGTCCTAGACGCTTCCCGCGCCCCGCTTCACTACCAAAGATACCTTAAAAACCGGCCAAGTGCGAGTCGGACTCGCGCACGAAGGGTTCCGTACCATCATTGCGAAAAACGGCAAAAAAAACACGTTTGTTGTATGGGAGCCCCACTTAAATATTTATTTTATTCTGTTTTTAGTATTTGTTGTTATAGCGGCAACAGAAATACATCATCTGTGAAAATTTCAGCTGTCTAGCTATCACGTTCATGAGATATAGCCTGGACAGACAGACGGACCGCGGAGTCTTAGTAATAGGGTGCCGTTTTTACCCGTACGGCACCATAAAAACGACTACTGCGCATCTAACGACTCTTGCCAACTTACATGCCGGGGATTATACTTTGTTGTAGAGGGTGGACAGCCGCTCCATGTAAAATACTGCTAGTCCTAGTTGCGAAGAGGCTATCCAGTTTGATTGATTGGCTTATATTTTCTCCTATAAATTATTTTAATCTGATGAAGGGCCGGCGCTCACTGACGGTATGGCACAGCAAAGGATTTTTTCGTGGACATACGATTTTCAACCTAATTTCAATGACTTAAGCGCTGAAATTCCTTTATGTCTACACGAATGCCGTGGCATGCAGCAGAAGAATGATTGGTATGCTGAAAAGTGCCGTGCTATGTGGTCAGTGACCCTAACCTAACATGTTGTATATCCCCTTACATAGGTATGGGACGTGTCGACAGGCGACTGTATCTCGATATTCTCCGGGCACTCGAACTTGTCGCTGGCCGTGAGCTGGATGGCGCAGCCGCAGCTGCCGCACCACGTGCTGTCGGGCGGCGGCGAGTTCTCGCTGCGACTGTGGGACATCCACCAGCATAAGCCTGAGAATTTTGTCGGTAGGTACAGCTCATCTAAAATTAATTTTGAGCAGGTTGGCTCTGCGACATGTAACATGAGCGCTCTAAGTTTAACATTTTTTTTTTTTTTGTCTAATTGTCGTACTCGCGTCGGGGACCGCCAAAGTTAACAGTAGCTAAGTATTTGATATACAAATAAACGCACATCGTAATATTGGTTTTCATTTTATTTATTTAGAGGTCCTACGCGAGTACGACTTTTGCATGAAAATATTACTACTCTAAATCGAAATTGGTTCATTCGTTTCGGAGATATGATGACCAGACAGACACACATAAACACACGTCAAACTTATAACACCCCTCTTTCTCCGTCGGGGATTTAAATAATAATTATGTTGACATCTGCCAGCAGAACAGAGCGGATACAGAATACCAAAGAAACCACGTAAGAAGGCAGTGAAGCAGAAGATTGAAAAGGTAGATTCACAAGAACCAGCTGACGAGAATGCCTCAGATGAAGAACAAGACGACAACAGACCACAACAGAACGTCGCAATAACAGTGGAATTAACTAGCGCTACACCAAAACCTCCCAAAAAGTTCATGTTACCCATAATGTTCAAACAAATAAATGACCCGTGTAGTTTGCAAGCAGCAAAAAAGATGCTGCAAATATATTTACAGAAGACTGCTGCAAATGAATCTCCAGGAGAGAAAGGAGATGGAGCACAGAATGTCACTGTAGAAAAATCTGATACTGTTGATGATAAAGGGGATAGTATAACAGTTGAAGAACAGACACAAGTACCTTCGTGTTCAACTAAAGCTGATGAAATAGGAGAAAATAGTAACACACAAGGAACAGATGATACCGAAGCTATCACCCAAGAAACTGCACAAAATACTAAACCAGAAAAAGAAATAAACTTAGATTTTCTCAAAATTTTTGGAAGTATCAAGGAGGTTAACGAATTTTTGGATATGGAAAGTGAGTATTTTGTGTTTATAATTGTCTTCCTAAGTCCACCATAGATCTTTTTGCCAGCGCTTACAAACAAACCGCGCTGGTATTGACACTGGTTGGCGCAGGCAGTTTCACACTTTTTTTGTATGAACTAGAGTAGAGAGAACCAGCATTAACAAGCAAGTGCTGTCCTGGGGGTGACCATAAGCTCCTAGAGCAAGGTTATTTTTAGTGAGTGTAAGGGACATGTATATATCTGACCTTTTTTCACAGTCGAACCATGATAGTTTTGATACGTCGGTACGGGAGCAGATCTTATCAACATTTTTTGCCGTCTGTTTGTGGTGCTTCGCGCTGCCAAACCGGCAACTGGCAAATACATTTGGTTACTAGGGCTACGAACTGTGTGCCGTTAACTACTTTGTACACATTGATACAAGCTTCTTCTTGATATAATAGTCCACTGCTGGACATAGATCTGTCCAATTGCAAGCCATTTGTTTCGATCTTCAGCAGTTCTCATTCAGCTGCCACCTGTGAAGATCGTCGTTCCATCTAGCCTAAGGGGGTTCTACCTCACGTTTACCAGTTCGCAGTTCTACGACTAATATGGCCGGTCCATTGCCACTTACAAAGTCTCTATTACACCTAATATAATATGTAATTATTTTTCTGCAGTGCACAGTCACATGACTGGGTATCCAAACCCGGAAGCGTACATATTGCTGTTAATATTCCGCGGACACATCGACACTATGATACAGTTCGCGGGCGAACGCGATATGCTGTGCCCCTTCCTGCTGAGTATGGCGCCTTGTGTCTCTTTCAAGTAAGTTCAAAACTAACCACTAAACAGCTGTTTACTAAACTAAACTACTTAACTTGAAAAGAGTCGTTAGATGCGCAGAAGTAGTTTTTTAGGTCTCTTTGGTTATCAAGCGGAACGCGGGTAACGTTTTTTTCGCTCCCGAATACACTTGCGTGCATTAAAATTCCATTCTTATTTTTTGTTGACTATTTTATTTTTAATTATAATGCTACGAACAAATACCGGTCAAACATTAATTTCAACGCAGGGATTAATTTCACTTTTACAAACCGATAATATATTACATAACGAAATAGGTTAGAAAAGTTGTTGACCTAGAACTTTCGCAGGAAACACAAATCAAGTGACTCAAATAATGTGTGAGAAGGACGAGTGGAAGGGATTTGTACTATCTATTTCGAGGGTCGTGTTTTATATGTACAAGACTATTTCCTTGCACAGCTGAGTCCATTTCGCCTCACCGCAACAATATGCTTCCTCGCACACCTCTGGTCGAAACGCACCCTAACATACTATAGATAGTTAAATACCTGTTGTTTATTTAAGACTAGTGGCCCGCTCCGGCTTTGCCAGAGTCATAATAATTTAAAGCCCATAACCATCTGGAATAATGTACCTTTCAAATGGAGAATGTTTTTTTTCAAATTCGGGCTCTCTATATAATATTAGTTAAGATTGTGTGGATATTAAGTTCAACATATTTGCTTACAGATATTGGAAAGATGCAACTCAACTATATTTAGCACAAATAGATAGGCTGGTGGCTAGAGGAGAGGAAGCGAAACTTTATGGTATGGAAAACATGATTTTAAAAGCTTTTATTTACTTTCACCTGTCCCGGTGTGTAAACAAGTCTTGTAAGTTAAATTTGACCCACTTCCTAGTGTCTGATTGAGCTGAAATTTTGCACACATAGTTGTTTCTTATGACAATGCAATTTTTAATATAAAAGTTGATTAAAATATATATATATAAAAGCTTGTTTAATTTGTGCACATTTCACGACCAGATGTATTTTTTTTTTATATATTTATTTATTTTGGTTGTTCTGACATTTAATGTAATATGTTTTTCTTTGTAGAAAATAGACATTACGGAGGTTCTACATACCGCAAAGCTGTCATCTTGCTAAGTATGCACGACGTTGTGGGCGCCGTGGAAGCTCTGTGCGAAGGGAAACTGTTCAAGGAAGCGTACATTCTATGTCGCTTGAGGTGAATACAGATATTTTACTCTATTTAAACTGTCGTGCTGCAAATACTTTGTGAATATTAAACCTCAGATTCATGGAAAAACAAGTCCAAACCATCATTTGAGCAACATATATGAGTTGCGTGAAGCATTTTGCAACTTAAAAAAAATTGGCTGTATCATGAGCTAGTTTTTATGTAGATTGAATTTTTTTTTTGTGTTTTGGGCGATCCATGTGGTTACTAAGCTATTAATCCCCGGCATCTCAACACTTGATTATCGGGCTGTTAACGTAATCGACGAATAATCGCCGGTTACCTGCTGTGATTAGCTGTTGAAAACCCAATCAACCAATCACAGCAACCCGCCTGCCTGCGGCCTGTGTCCCAGCAGTGGGAACATTAATAGGCAGATGATGATGATGATGAATCACAGTAAATGACGCGTGCTTGATAATTTGTCACATTAATTCTGCGATAATTTAGTGGTGAGAAACCCGGCCTATGCCCTTTAATCGAATAAAAAAATGGGTAGCACAATTTTTGTTTACCAATAATACGGGGATTTGCGAGACGACATCAAACAAATTCAAAATCACTGCTTTATAAATTTATTGGAAATATTCACAGATACATGGACAGTGTAGCCGAAGAAGTTTTGAAGAAATGGTCTTATGAACTCGCCTTTAGCGGTCAAATAGCCATGTCATCTCTGCTGTAAGTTTGTTTTTTGAGCTTTATTAACAGCAGCGCGTGTCGATCTTCAAGGTTAAGCAACGCTTGCCGAGATCGGGTCGCGAATGAGTGACCATCTTTACAAAGCGAATTTCCTCTGTGCCTCGGAAAACACGTTAAGCCCGTTAACACGTTAAGCCGAAAACACGTTGGTCCCGGCTGTCATTTGAAGACGATACAGGTAGTCAGAAACCTGAAATCTGACACCACTCTTGCCAAGGGGTATCGTGTTACCCAGTTACTGGGTTGTGGAGGTCAGATAGGCAGTCGCTCCATGTAAAATACTGGTACTCAACTGAAGTCAACCACAACATAGGGTGGGTAGCTTAATTGATATTTTATTCATTAAATAAAATTACAAGCTTAAAAATCGATCCAGAAATAAAATAATAGCCTTATCTCTTGTCATGTTGAAATCAGTCGACAGACTCAGTAAATTTCTGCATTAGATTAGGCAAGCTATATGCAAAAGCAAGGGCGTAGACAAGGGGGGCAGGGAGGGACAGCTGCCCCCTATCCCTAGAGATTCTATATCCCCTAGAAATGATTCAAATAAGGGCCAAAAAATTACATGTAAACAAGGAAGAGCGTCAACACTGATGTCACAATAAGGCTTTGGGGGTAGTGGAACAGGGTGTAAAGTCCCACAAACCTCCATAGAAAAGGGAGGATCCTCCGACCAGACGGGTGTTGTGTCTGGTCCGGGCAACTGCCCAACGGTTGTTGTCGGACTGTTGTATGTGTTCTAATCGCGCCGAAAACTTTACTTGCGCGATGCAGGATTTGTGTGACGTCATGTCGTTAGTTCGTATGTGGCGGCGTTGGTGCCGCTACATCACTCCCGTCCGGAGACCGGAGGTCGATAGCAGGTTGAGTCGTCCGTACATCTCGTGATGTGTGCCTGGCCAGTGGAAGGTTGGTTCCCGTGAGTCGGAACCGGAAGTCGCAGAGTTCGCGGTGAGTCGGAACTGTATGCGGTTGTGCCCCAGTGAGTCGGGGTGATGAAATCCCAGTGAGTCGGGATAGTGTTGCTGGCTCCAGTAGTTCGGAGCGGTGATGATGTCCCAGTGAGTTGGGAAAGTGCTGCTGGCTCCAGTGGGTCGGAGCGGTGATGAATGAAGCTGGGGGTGATGACCAGGAATGCGCGTCCGCTGCATGCTGGTGGTCAGGATACCCCCGTAGATGCCGTGGGTACTGGCTGGCTGTGTGACTCGCTGCTCGAAAGCTTGAGAAAGTGATGATGACGTCACGACGAAGTAGCTCTGCACTAAGGCTGCGCTGACGTTCATGTTCGGGGTCACCAGTTTGGGGGTAGTGGAACAGGGTGTAAAGTCCCACAAACCTCCATAGAAAAGGGAGGATCCTCCGACCAGACGGGTGTTGTGTCTGGTCCGGGCAACTGCCCAACGGTTGTTGTCGGACTGTTGTATGTGTTCTAATCGCGCCGAAAACTTTACTTGCGCGATGCAGGATTTGTGTGACGTCATGTCGTTAGTTCGTATGTGGCGGCGTTGGTGCCGCTACAAGGCCATTTCACGACGACCGAGTCACGAACGTTCTTTGAAGTGTAGTAGAAAATTTTAGGATTTTAATAATTTTTTTGAGCAACAAGCAGTAGATGAATTTATTTTTTAATTTTCTTAAGTTTATAGTTTTGTATTTTTTATTGATTTAAGTGAAGAAAAAATTACATGCATATGCCCTATTGATTTGTTTTTACTGATATTGTTAATGCTGATTTTGCATCGGTTTAAAAATACTGCAATTTTGCATGGTTTAACACGATCCACGCCAAGTCGGACAATACTGGGAGACACTCGATGAATAAGCAAAATATATGAAATTGTCAAAAAAAAACTTTTTTATCACTCACATGATAAAATAAAATAAATACCTACAATTCATATTTTTCTCATTCTCCATATCAACATCGGCTGGCGACGCCCTTGTGTAAAAAGCAGTGATTGTCATATTCGAGTTTCAAAATTGAAGACTATGTCCGCGTCGTTAGCACTTCTAAACTACACGCGATTTTGCTATTTAAATATAGTGTACGTTATCCCAACAAGAAAGTGTCTCCTAGAGTGATATGAGTGGAACGAATAATTAGTGCGTAATCTACTGTGAATGTGCGCAACATAAAAAATTTGTGCGTGTCGTCGTTTCTGGAAAAAACGATTCCTGCTGGGGTAACGTTGTTCCAGCAGGAAAATTCTAAACGAATAATCGGAGTGAGAAATATTGTGCATGGGCAGCTTGGTGGCATCTTGACACTTGTAATAACCATAAAAACTTTCAAAAGCAAACATGCTTGCGTTATCGAATAATATTGCTAAAATTCAAAACGAGGGTGTCATAACTTCGAATGACTACGAAAAAGCGACGGATTCATACAATATCGTATGTATGCCTTCGAAATGTTAAGATGGACTGAATACAGTTTTCAGCGAGCTTATACGTTTTCTTTAGCTGCGATTTATTTTCGATTTTCAAAAAAGCGCGATTACTTGAAAATTATAAATATTTTCTTGAATCTAATTCCGGCACAAATACGCACATATCAAGAGCTACTCGTGTATGTTTCTTCTACAGGCCCAACTACAATGGTTTTGGAAATACACGATTCTGCAAAACGTTACTCCAGCAGGTAATGCAATATCTCGAAAACCTGACGACGCACCAGTTATATTTTCGGCGCACATTTTTGCTATAAGCTCTCTCTCTGCCCATGCACAATATTTCTCACTCCGATCATTCGTTTAGAATTTTCCTACAGGAACACATCGTTACTTCTGTAGGAATCGTTTTTCCGTTTTTTTTTAAAACGATGCCACGCACAATTTTTTTTATGTGTCGCACATTCACAGCAGATTACGTACTAATTATACGTTCCACTCATATCACTCTAGGAGCCAATTTCTTGTTGGGGTAACGTACACACAAAAATAGACCATTTATAAGGGCTTTATTTTATTCATCGATGTTCAATTGTTATTATTTATTTTCCAGTTACATCGTCATGGGTAATCTGTCCGAAGCGGCACAGGTGCTCTCAGGGTCCACCAAACAAGATCACCTCAGTCTAGCTGCAGAAATCGCACAGATCTCTGGTAGAACCACATTCGCTGAACATGTGCACAAGAAAGCCCTGTCGAAGTTACAAGCATTGGAAAAGACTGAAGAGTTACTGAAAGAACTCCCGTCGAAAATAGAACTCCTTATGAAGGAGAAAACTAGTATTAATACTGAAAGTGATACGTTAAACGATGAATCCTTGCAAAGTGATAATTTGAATAGTGATACTGAAACCAACGAGTAATTTTATTATTGTGTAATATGTGTAGTTTATCGACTATAGTCGAATCTCAATGTCTTTTACTTTTTTACTTCCGCCTGTCATAATCCTTTACTGGGTATAGGCCTCTTCAATATGTATGATGTGTTATAACTAAGCATGCGTAGCACTTTTATACTGTAAACGAAACTTTTTATCAAATAAAAATTGTCTATACTGTAACTAACTTTGTTTGACACCTTAGTCCGTTGTTTTTAAAGGTATTATAAAAAATATCACAAAAAGCCACTCGCAACTCTTAAAATTACGTTTCGTTGCGGTCCGCCCCTGGACCAGGCCAAAGGGGAGACAATGCGCTCAGGACAACTGTCCGACCGCGTACACAATTCAACTGGATTGTGTACCTACGTGCGTTGGTCATGCCGCTAGCATGATGGGATGGGATGGATATGGGCGCCGGGAGGGAGTGCAAGGAGGTGTATTTGCACCTAGTATAATTGATTGAATAGTAGATTGTTTACCTAGAGAGCAAACAACTATTTTAAAGAGAGTGTTTTTTTTTAATCCAGCACTCTAGAGTAGAATCCCGAGCGTAGCGAGGTGTTCTAAAGTAGAATCCTTTGCTCCTCACTATCTAGAGATGAGACAATAAGTAAGTGCAACTTATGAACAAGAACGTTTTACAATTTGGAACCATAAGACATAACATAGAAATAATTAGAGGCTAATGTTTATATTTAAACAATTATGGAAGTGCATCGTACAATTTTATTTGTACCACGGATGGTATACAGTTGTAGATTCATATTTTAATTTGTCTCGCGGGCGATTTTCCAGTCATTCGCCTCATACATTCGTCGTAATCGATTTTAGCGATGTAATCCTATTTTGGACTGCATGGTTTGCGTGATTCATCTCTTTGCTGATTGGAACATTTACTAACAATATCCACATTCCAAATTCAAATCAGTTTTAGCCCCTAAAGGGATTAATGAGCTTTTTCGATCCATGTTTATGATGAATAAACTAGCTCTTTTTGAATAGATGTGATAAAAATATACTTAACAACAAAAATCCGAGTCACGTTTAGTTGTTTTATTTGGGGGGTGCTCAATAGAAAACCGCCTCGGGTGCCAACTTTTGTGCAAAACTCCAGCATTGCACGAACTAAGCTGGTATCGCGTTTAGCCTGTCTCCACCGGCAAGGCTGTGTGTAACCACAGATAATATAATACTAGCATAGTGTAACTGACCCCGTATCTCTCGATTGCGTCACTCCAGACGTGAATGGCATACCTACGGTAGAAGATCCCCATTTGATCGATTTCGGCGGAAGCCGTATTGGCGGTCACTGAGGATGTCGTTGTCTTCTAGGTATGACAGGAGCTTATTGTTCAACACACCATCCATAATCTTACAGAGAATGGACGTTACCGAGATTGGTCTGTAATTGGCCGGGTCAGCTCGACTACCCTTCTTGGGCACGGGCTGAACGTTAGCTTGCTTCCAAGCCTTCAGCACTTTTTCATCCACTATCGAAAGGCGATATAGGCGTGTCAGTATCGGAGACAATTTAGGCGCACAAGTGTTTTGTAGATACAATTTTCGGTATCCCGTCGGGGCCACTAGTTTTGTTCAAATCAAGGTTACGCAGCACCTTGTCTGTAAACTTGATGAATGCGAATGTCCGACATACTCGTCTAACATCCAACAGGAGAGGGTGGGGGCCGCGCGCCTTCAAGTGTTTAGACACGATGATTACGCAAAAAGAGATGACCGTCGGGTCTCAGCAGTGATGGTAGAGAGGGGCGACGTAAATTTGACACAACCGACTAAGCCAGGGACCAAAACGCTTTGCTATCTGCAGGGTATGAAGTAAGTTTGTTCCCGATTCTGCTAATATCAAACCGTGCTCTTCGCATCGCCTTTTTGCAGGACTGTTGAAGTTTCTCTTCTTCTGAGTCACGTCATTTGCCTTGCACACTCGAGAGTCGACCCATGCCAGCCATAGTAGGACAAGCCTGGACAGCGCTACGTCAGAATGGAATGTAGTGCTCCATCCCCTGGCGCAACAAACCAGTCACGGCGTCAGCGCATGACGATGGATCGTCCGAAGAAAAGCAGTAAGCCGCCAAGGATAGCATGCGAAGAAAGCCTCTCGGGCTGGGATCGGGCGCGGAGTAGACGGATACCGACTTCACCAGAACAGTGGTCGGAACTACCCGAAGGTAATGATATCGACACTGAGTATCGGTCTGGATCTGTTGTCAGCAGAAGGTCCAAGCAATTGGCTGTATGTGAATCAACATCCAGAATCCTCGTTGTCCCCTGCACCAGCTGGGTGAGATTTAGCGCAAGTGAAAGATTTCGTATTTCTCGTCCAGCAGAAGAGCCACTCCTGGTGGTGGGCATTGAAGTCCCCTAGTAACACTTATTGGGCCGAAGAGGTTGTTACCGTTACTGGGCCACATCAGCCACCTCACTCAGGTGTAAGCCTGGTTGTCTCCTGATCACCGTTATGTGATCGGTAGACACAGACGTAGATAATTTTATCCAGATCTGTGTACACCAGGGCCCATGACATTGAATAATTTGAGTCTTCAAGGACACGGAGTCGCCTATAGCAGATGTCGTCACGGGCGTACTTGCATACACCCGCACGTGGCTTAAACTTGTGCTCCAGTGTAAACCCTGGGTAAGATAGGTAGGGCTAAGTCCGACGGACATCAGATCTGCGTCTCCGTAATGAACAAAAGTGCTGGTTTCTCAGTCTCAAGGTGGTGATGGACTGCGACCAGGTTCGAGTCCAGTCCTCGGATGTTGCTGTGGTGCACCTTATGGGAGAGTGAGTGCTGCCGCTGTTCAGTTTTTTATTTTTGTTCCTTGACATTATTGCTGTGAGTGAAGGAAGGCGAGGAGAAGTGAGATGTTGTTCCACGCTAGCAATCTTCAGACCCGCGCCGACAGAACGCCATCATTGGGGGACTAGTCTGGAGACTGCGGGGACGCCCGAACCCCCCCGGGTATGTCCATCGAGCACTCTCGTCTGGTTCCAAGTTCGCCAACCAGCACGATGGCGCATCCTGGGATTTTTCGACAGTTGGCGTGGCAGCCTTTTGTGTGTGGCTGGCACACTATTTGGGCCCCCAACTACCTGCGGTGGGCCAACGGCGCACCGTGCCTTGGATCCTGCTACCCTCTGCAACCAGTCTCCCGATATGCCCACGCGATGGAAAAACTATCTCGACCTCTTGTGGCTACACCGAGCATCGTACCGGAACACGGCTAGGCCGCTTGGCGGTACGTCTTTGCTCGGTGGGAGGCCTTTGGCTGAAGTGTTAGTGTTACCAGTTAATCAGGTGATTAGCACCACCCGGGGACCACGTGTAGGGTAATAAAAGGGGTACTCTCGTACGGACGCGGGTGACTCAGCCCCCAAATTATCTTCGGTATTGAGCCAAAATTATCTTCTAATTTTCTCATTACCTCGGTCGAGCCATAGTCAAAAATCAAATCAAAATCATCTTTATTTTTCTTCCACAAATAACACTTATCAACTAAAAACTCAAAAACGGAAAAACAATAATAACGATATGCCACATAGTTATTTGCGGGAGACTGGTGCTTGAGCTAAGTCGTAACCTGTATTTCAGGACACCATTATACATATCATCAAAATCTACTATTATAGCTAGAAAATTCTTAGCAAAAGTAATTTATTTTTATGTTACAAGTGCAAACATTTAATTGGAAGGTGTTACGCGGTGCTAATCTATAAGGATCGCCGAGACAGCATTGACCCAAAACAACACTGCACACGGCTCGACCACGCAGTGCAGCGTCAGCAGAAACGTGCCGCGCGATGACGACAACAGCGGCTTCGCAATAACGGAAACGCGGACCCAAATTCATAATTGATTCACACTTCGAACATTGTAAACCTCTTAGAAATAATTAACTTGTAACTTTTAGTATAATTAAATTTTATTAAATAACTTTTGCTTTTTTTTGGATCCTCCGGTTGTAGCCCACGTAATTGGCGCAGTCGGTAGGATACCAGTAAAGTAGAGTCAGTGTCGTATCGAACGATTAGTCTACGGGTATCCGAACCTACGGGAGCTGCAGTCCAGAGGAGAATCCGACTCTCGATTCGTCAAGAAGAAGCAATGCTGTAAGTCCTTGAATCTTTCAAGTCCTTGCCTATCTTACCCTTAAGTATCCTTGAATATCACAAGCCCTAAGTTTAATCCTTACTATATTCTTATATCCTGTCCAATCTATGTTCATGATATTATTTTTACTTATAATTTCTGTATGTGTGTAAGTTTTTAGCGTTCAAGATTTTCCATCCAACGGAATATCGATCTGATAGGTTAGATAATAGTGACCGAAGCGGGAGTAGGCTCGCGGCTATAGACGAGAACAGGAATTTAGGCGCGATGTCGAGCGACGACGTAGACACGATTTATAAATCCCTGAGATTAGTGCCGGAGTTCGACGGGAACCCGCACGTACTAACCCGTTTCATTAGTATATGTGACCAGTTGGTAGTTACTTATTTTAAAACCGCAAAAGGTTATGAACTAACGAATTTAGCCCTCATTAACGGAATTTTAAATAAGGTTACGGGACCCGCTGCTAGGCATATTAATTCCAATGGTATCCCGGATACCTGGCAGGGTATTCGATCCGCCCTGATCAATAACTTTGCTGACCATCGAGATGAGACCGCTTTATACAGCGACTTATCCTTGCAAACCCAGGGTTCCAGTAGCCCTCAAGAATTCTATGAAAGGTGCCAAAACTTATTTAGCACCATAATGACTTATATCTCGCTTCACGAGACAGTTAACACCACTATTGAGGCTAAACGAATGCTATATAAAAAGTTAACCCTCCAAGCTTATCTGAGGGGTCTTAAAGACCCCCTAGGCTCTAGAATACGTTGCATGCGTCCCGAGTCCATGGAAAAGGCATTGGAATACGTGCAAGACGAACTAAACACGCTTTACCTGCAACACCGCAATGAGGGAGGACCCAGTAGAAAGGACTGGGCTCAACCACAACCGAATCATCATTTACCTTTGAACAATTTCACCCCCAAAGTAAACCCTGTTAACGTTCCTGTCATGCCTGGACCATCAAAACAATTTGCGTTCAATACGCCTGGCCCGCAGCGACAGCAGTCAATGCAGCCTTATGCTCAAGGATGGAGGCCCAGCATGCCTATGCAACAGCAACCCCGTGGCTTAACCCGTACACAACAAATGATGCGCGCCCCCTTGCCATTTTATCACCCGCAAAGTAACGTCTTTAGAATGCCTCCTAGACCTCAACCGCAACCACAATCAGGTTATAATAACGCACCTAAGCCAATGAGCGGCATTAGTCCTTTTGTGCCCAAAACCTTGCCACCCTCAGGTCGCGATTGGAGACAGTATGGTAATCCACCTCCGAACAACTATTTCAGGACACGCGAGGTTAATTTTAACAACTTAGACTACGACTATGATTATAGTAATTGTTACTATGCCGATTACGAACAAGATTATTATACTAACGAACAGTACCCCGAATCTGGATATTATGAGGATTCGTATCCCTACCACGACACTCCTTCGGTAGAAGAGGTAGACCAAGATACCCAACCTGCTGAAAATTTTCAGAAGGTATCCAAATTAGAAAAACCAAAATAGAGCTCAACTTTCATATACAGAGGCAACTCGGATTTATTCAGATTCAGGATCCACCACTTAAGTTACTAATTGATACAGGAGCCAATCAATCGTTTATAAGTCCAGAAGCCGTAAGCAAATATTTTAACCATATACCACTAAACTATGAGCCATTCGAAGTAACGAATGTTCACGGGACGTCTAAGAATGACTATTCCATTACTTTGCCATGCTTTTCAGAATTAAACGAACATTCAGATGTTACATTATTCGTTTACAAATTTCATAATTACTTTGACGGACTCCTAGGGTTTGATTTGCTTGAAAATTGGGGAAGTAAAATCGATCTTAACCGTAAATTACTAATAACACAGAATGCACAACTACCTATACAGATGTATGACTCACGCAATGTTAATTTGTATGAGGACATAATATCAGCTAATTCATCCAAGTTAGTTAGAGTACCTATTAATACGTTGGATGGTGAAGTAATGATCGAGGATCAAGTCATCTGTAGTTGCTTAATTTCAAACTGTATAACTAATGTTAAAAATAACCGTGGCTGGGTGGAGATTACTAACCCTACGTGTAACGACATCATCTTTTCAATGGACCGCCCCGTAGAGGCTGAGCTATTTAACATTGAAGTTGAAGGTACTGCAATTCCATCAGATCGTGTTAATGCCGTACTTTCTCGTCTCAGAACGGAACATTTAAACCCAGAGGAACTTGCTAACTTAAAAAACCTCTGCGCGAACTATGCCGACGTCTTTTATCTCGAAGGCGAATCATTGACATTCACAAATAAAGTGAAACATCGCATCCGAACAACTGATGAAATTCCAGTACACACAAAAACTTATAGATATCCCTATGTCCACAGACAAGAAGTCAGAGATCAAATAAGCAAAATGCTTGATCAAAATATAATACGACCATCAGATTCGGCCTGGAGTTCCCCTATTTGGATCGTACCCAAAAAGGCGGATGCTTCTGGCAAGGTTAAATGGCGACTTGTCGTGGATTTCCGAAAAGTCAACGAGAAAACGATTGATGACAAGTATCCCATACCCAACATTACAGACGTACTCGACAAATTAGGTAAATGTCAATATTTTAGTACCCTGGATTTAGCCAGCGGGTTCTATCAGGTCGAAATGAACCCTGAAGATATACATAAAACGGCGTTTAATGTGGAAAACGGCCATTATGAATTCCTTAGAATGCCGATGGGGCTTAAAAATTCTCCATCGACATTTCAAAGAGTTATGGATAATATCCTTAGAGACCTAAACCACATCTGCCTGGTATATCTGGATGACATTGTAGTGTTCAGTACATCCCTGCAGGAGCATATTAATAACCTGGAAAAAGTATTTAAAAGATTGCGAGAATCTAACTTTAAAATTCAAATGGATAAGTCCGAATTTTTAAAGTTAGAAACTAGCTTTCTAGGCCACATCATTTGCAACGAAGGTGTCAAGCCAAATCCAGACAAAATTAAAGCCATAGAAAACTACCCTCTTCCTAAAACAGCAACAGAAATCAAACGTTTTCTCGGCCTGATCGGTTATTATAGGAAATTTATCCCGGATTTTGCTAAATTAACTAAACCACTAACTCAATGTCTGAAAAAGGGTAGCAAAATAACTTTGGATCAAAAATACATTAATTGCTTTGAGCACTGTAAAAAACTCCTTACTAACTAGAACTAGAGTTCATTCTAACAACCGACGCATCTAACGTTGCGATCGGCGCCGTCCTATCCCAGGGAGTAATAGGTTCAGATAAACCCATAGCGTACGCTTCACGTACTTTAAATTCTAGCGAGTTAAACTACAGTACCATTGAAAAGGAATTGTTAGCAATTGTTTGGGCCACCAAATATTTTAGGCCGTATTTATTCGGTAGAAGATTTAAAATAATTACTGACCATAAACCCCTTCAATGGATCATGAACTTGAAGGAACCCAATTCGAGACTCACAAGATGGCGGCTAAAACTGAGTGAATTTGATTTTTCAATAGAATATAAACAAGGTAAATGCAATACTAACGCGGATGCTTTATCACGGCTTGAAATTAATAATGAAGAACTAATGTCTATTGTAGCTAACCCTTCAGAAAATAACCCTGCCCTTGATGACTCTAGAACCATTACGGCTACGGAACCCGCGGATGACTCGGGTACCGCTACAGTCCACACAGATAATGAGAACCCCATCCTAGAGGTTCCCATTTCTGACGATCCATTAAACAAGTTTACGAAACAGATTATTTTTAATATAGTAGGAGATATAAAGGGTCGAACAATTGTAACAAAACCCTTTGACACCCACACACGAATCAACATTCAAGTGTCAGAATCAAATTTAGAGGAGGACGTAGTTAATGCAATAAAAGAGTACGTTCATCCTAAAATTAAAACAGGGCTACTAATAAATCCAACTTTAGGCATGTACTCAATAATTCCCATTATTCAAAAGAACTTTAAAAATTCATCAATGACCTTAACGTTAACCAAAAAGGAATTGGATAACGTTAGAGAGTACTTGAGGCAACAGGAAATTATTAACAAGCATCATGATGGGAAAACTAACCACAGGGGTATTAACGAAACTTACTTAGCTCTATCTCATAAGTACTACTGGCCGAAAATGCGCGAACATATAACGAAATTTATTAACGAATGTACTACTTGTGGTCAGGCAAAGTACGACCGCAATCCGACCAAACAACAATTTAAAGTAGTTCCACCAGCAAGTAAACCATTTGAAATAGTACACCTCGATTTATTAACTATTCAAAGCGAAAAGTTTCTAACTTTAGTAGATTCATTTTCAAAGTATGCTCAGGCGTATTACTTAAGAGATGGAACAGCCATAAGTGTAGTACAAGCCTTGCTTAGCTTTTGCACTCACCATGGAATACCATCTACCATCGTTACTGATAACGGGACAGAGTTTACTAACCAACTAATAGCAGAATTCACAAGGTTACACAAAATTCAACACCATAGGGTTGCACCACATACTCCGAATGAAAATGGTATAGTTGAGAGATTCCACGCTACCATATTGGAACACCTTCGTATCCTTAAATTAAGTCAAAAAGGTGAATCCGTGACTAACCTCATGCCCTACGCCCTCCTAGCTTACAATAGCAGTATCCATAGTTTCACAAAATGTAAACCTATCGAAGTTATTACCGGACATTTTGATCCCCGCGATTCCTTTGACATAGATTTATCCGCTCATTTGCTACAGCAGTATATGACTAGTCATAAAGAGAAAATGACTACTGCATATAATGCAATACATGAGCTATGTATCGAAACCCGCAAGGAGTCTACTGATAGTCGTAACCGTCAACGCGAACCAGAAGTCGATTACTCACCTGAACAACAGATTTTTGTAAAGAATCCATTTGCTTCCAGGCAAAAATTAGCTCCTCGATACACTCATGACGTTGTTATGGCGGACCTCCCTATCCATATCTATACAAGGAAGAAACGCGGTCCTGTTGCGAAGTCTAGGCTAAAAAGGGTTCCTAAAACCGCCCGATTGTTACAGGAAGCTCCTGATTCTACACCTGTTCCTGCGAACAGCTCTATCTCAAGAAATAAGACTTGAGAGCCTGGACGATGGACCTGGGATTGTACCCTTTAAATTAGGCCCAGCTAAGATCTTATCACACCACCATTCCTTCATACAATACGTTAATTTAGACACTCTACAAGATAAAATAAATTCTATTGATAGCCATTTACTAACCAGCAGCCCTAATCTTAATAACCAAACCAAATCATTATTCCAGCCTCATATAGATTACCTGAGATCCAAACTCAATAGTGTATCCGAACAATTAAAATCTTTCGAGATAACTCGTGTAAAAAGAGGGCTCATAGATGGTCTCGGTAGTGTTGTGAAAAGCATTACAGGAAATTTAGATTATACCGACGCATTACATTATAATCAAGCTATAAAATCTCTCGAAAACGATGAACACAAATTAGTCACTGAATTCAATCAGCATGTTAGTCTAACAAAAGAGATGTCCACTCAATATTCTAAAATCATTGACGATATTGTAGATAACCAGAAAAAAATGGCAGCCCTACTAAATAGAATTAACGAAAGCAACGCAGATAGAGATCATGATTTGATAAAATACGCACATTTAGCTCAAATACTTATTATCCTTAGCGATAACGTAGATGCAGTTTCACAGGAACTAAACCGGCTGCAGAATGTTCTAGCATTTATAAAAACCTCTACAATGCACCATTCCATTCTCAGCATAGACGAAATACGCGCTATAATAAATAAATTAACAAGTTTATATAGTAGTGAGAAAGTAGTAGATATAGATATAAGAGAATATTATAATATAATTAAGTTAGGTTCATATTATGTAAGCAATAATATAGTTATAGTATATAAGTTTCCAATATTTCAACCGCATACATACGATCTATATAAGTTATCAATAATACCTAACAAATATCATGAAGTCCTCATTCCATCCTCTCCTTTCCTAGCCATCTTCCAGAAAGATTCTAAGAACATAGAGGCTGAATGCCCGAAGACCAGCAAGTGGTTCATATGTGAGGAGAAACGAAGTCTACAGAGTCATTCCTCTCAAGATTGCATACACGAACTCATCACCACGCAAAGGAAAAGTTCAACATGCAAACCTGTCGCTATCACCTTGGACCAGCCAGCGTACGAGGAACTTGATGATAGATACTACACCATCAGCTTCCCGGTTCCCACGAAGGTTCATCTCTCCTGTGGACAAGACCTGTACAAAGAAGTTCAAGGAAGTTACTTACTCACCATACCGCAGGACTGTTACATAGAGACACCACAGATCACTATCGCCAATAAGAAAAATCGTCTGAAGGGTCACGTATTGAAGATTATGGACCTACCTCTAGAAGACATAGATAATCAGCTTCCAGTCCCGACACTAAAATTGAACTCAATAAACTTGGACCACCTACATGCAGCCAATATGAAGATAATGCAACAACAGCCACATATTCCAGCTAAGAATGACTACGGAATCTACCACACCACGATTCCAATGTACATAGCACTAACCGGTGCATGTGCACTCATGGGTTACTTTATCTACCGACGGTACTGGTCAAAATCTAAGAAGACTCCAGACGAGGAACCACAATGTCACCCAAGGTGTCCAGGAAGAATTTACGCTCTTCCCGAACCTAAAGAGAGGATAAGCTGCAACCAACCCCCACCTCAATTTACTACGAAAATCATCGGTGGTGGCTGCTCTTCGGGGGAAGGTGTTACGCGGTGCTAATCTATAAGGATCGCCGAGACAGCATTGACCCAAAACAACACTGCACACGGCTCGACCACGCAGTGCAGCGTCAGCAGAAACGTGCCGCGCGATGACGACAACAGCGGCTTCGCAATAACGGAAACGCGGACCCAAATTCATAATTGATTCACACTTCGAACATTGTAAACCTCTTAGAAATAATTAACTTGTAACTTTTAGTATAATTAAATTTTATTAAATAACTTTTGCTTTTTTTTGGATCCTCCGGTTGTAGCCCACGTAATTAAGGTTTTATTTCTTATTTATTTATTTTTAGAAACACCAATTTTCAGATTAGATATATTTCTTTTTTTATTATGTGAAGTAAGAGTGGCGGTGTATGTATATGAGAGTTTGTGTTTGTGTGTGTGGTGTTGGGAGAGTGATAAGATATGCGAGTGGGTTCAAAAAGTATGGTGTGGTAGGATATATTTACGTTTTTATGACGAGCAGCTCTTCTGTTTTTGTGTAGTCCAACTTTAGTAGCCATTTAGTTAACGTAAGTTTACATTTAGATTTATTGTAATGGAAAAAATCTAATTCTTTATTTAATTTATTATAGAGTTCGGGTCCTCGGAAAGTATAAAATTTTTGGGCAAAGCCAGTTTTACATTTAATGGTGCTACATACGTCGTAATGCCTCCTAGTAGTTAATTTAGAGAGAATAAAAGAGGGTGGATCTGAATGTTGCCGGAGAACAGTAAACAGGACGTAAAGCTGTCTGACAGTTAAAACCTCAGCTTCCTGATATAGTGTGGTAGTGGGGTAGAGTCGTGGTTTAGAAAGGCCAACTTTTAGAATCAGCCTTTGGGCCCTCTCTATTTCCAACATTTTGACGGCACCTCCCCATGTTGTTACACAATATATCAAGATAGATTGAACAAGGGCAATGTATACCATTTTTTGTGTTTTACCACTTGCTACATGTCTAAGCTGTTTAAAGATATAAATAAGTTTTCGTACTCTTTTAGATTAGTTGTGAATGTGTTCGTCAAAGGACAATCTTTTATCAATGATTACACCCAAGTAACGAATACTTTGTGTTGGCTGTATAGTTGAGCAGCTACATTGATTCAAAGGAGGAAATGAACACTGATGAACATAAATGGGAGGCTTGTCTTGTAAGAAGGTTTCAGCGCTCCTTATTGCAAAAGGTATGTATTTTGTTTTATCTGCGTTAAGTGTGAGCGAGTTTGCAGCGAGCCAGTGGCAGACCGTGTTCAGGCCTTTTTGAGCTAAAGAATATACTTCTTCCCAAGAATTTCCCGTGAAAGTAAGAGTTGTGTCATCTGCATACGATATTATTTTGCAGTTTTCAACATCAAGCTGACATAGCTCATTTAAAAAAAAAAGTCGATTCACAATTGAAAGTTTTAGTCAAATCTTGAGTGACGTCGTGTTTTTTGTTTCTATTTTTATAATCACTGTGAATGGAAAGTAGTTACAATTGCTTGAATAAATTGTATCATTTGTGCAATCCATATAAACAATGTGCGCGTACAAATAAATGTTTTCCTTCCAATAGCGGACACTAGACTGAGTTCGCGAACAACAAGTTTGTATGCGGCGACGCGACTCCACTGCTTTTCATTTGTGCGCCAATAGAGTGAAAATATAGTTAGAAAATGCTATATTCACCTTCAAAGTTGAGCTACTGCGCAGGGACTTGCAGCCAATTCAGACACAAGATCCATTATGAATATTATATACAGCTAGATGTTTGCGCACAATTTGTTATTGTTTTGCTCCAGTGAGTCGACCAGAATAAACATTTGTGATTATTTTTTTTCTTTGTATGTCAACATTCTACTCTTTGTGTTTGAAAGGTCAATAAAAGTTAACCTTCCATAGATCGGCAACAAAATTTTCGAGCTCAAACCGCCCGCTCCATTCTGTGAAGGTTAAAAAAACAAGTAATAATAAATCAAACATTTATTTTGTATTGGTACCATCAATATCAGACATCAGAAGATTAACCGTGAATTAAATTGCGATAAAATAACATCCATTCTAAGAATATTAGTCGTTCAATATAATTAAAAGAAATTCTCTTTGAGTAATTGTGCATTATAATTTTATTAATGGACGAATCACTAAAATTCGAAGTTAGTAATTTGTGCGACAGACGGAACATACATAACTTTGGGACTCTGCGAACAAATTGTGTCGTATCACTGGTGAGAAGCAAGATGAACGCAAAATACTCCCCGGCTAAAATAAATGTGCATCTGGTGCTGTGACGTCACTTAAGACGTTCAACACTCGCTATTGGCGCACAAAGCAAACGCGGGGTTGAGTCCGATCGGAGTGAAGTCGAGGTGCACAGTTATTTTAACCGAGTAGAAATATATGTGCCTGCCAATATTTTAGTACAACATTTGATCATAATAACTAAATTATTTACAGACGGATACAAACGTTATAATAAATATTATCTGCATTCTCGAAACTAATATCACTAAATACTTTTAGGCACAAACATTTTAAGTATACCCTAATAATACTATATTGTACCACGTTCAATATATCTATGAGAATAATTGGATTCACTAATTACTATCTACCTACCATGGCACCATACTCACAAAGTTCGCTTTAGAATCAGACAATCACATTTCGATCATTCTTTTTTGGAGAAGTTAGTGCAGAGTGGCCTAACGAATCAAAATATACCGCGCTAAAATCAAAATCTATTGAAAAAATAAACAATTAATGTTAGACAACTCTCGCACTTCCCCATTAAAATGCTTTTGGAATGTCTTTGCAACATTCAGTCTCAATTAGAAAATACAGCGGCTTTCATTAATTTGTTCTTACAACGAAATTACTAGAAACAACTTGTGCGCACTAGGCCATATAAATTTGAATAGAGAATAGTAATTTGAATCAATATTTTATTTCAGAAACAAGTGCCCAAATAAATGTCTTAAGATGATAAGCGTTTAGTAGTGAATAGAATCTCCATTTTCGTAATTAAATTGAGATAGAAAAACAATTAAAGCTTTCCTACTTACGAGTATAAACATGCCAAAAATATACTATATTAATTTCCACACTAGTAAAATACCACAAGATAATGAGTATTACGTAGAACAAGCTCAGCTTCTTACGATTATTATGTCATTACATTACCCGTATCATTTGTGCATTGATAAAAAAAAACTACATTCTTCTTCAAATGAATTGAAAAATTAAATATTAATGTTCAGCCTCGGTCGGCGGGGTCTTCATTTTCTCTGTTGGCGTCTTTGCCCCTCTTCTTGCAAATGTTAACCAGTTTTGCGTTTATCTTCTTTAGTTTTTGGTTTTCTTTCATCACGTCCGTTAGCTGTTGATTCTGAAAAAGGATAGAAAATTTTATAATTTATCTAAAAAACCGGCGAAGTGCGAGTCGGACTCGCGCACCGAGAGTTCCGAACAAACAGGTACATTCCCCAAAATAATTAGGTAAAAATACTGAAGTTCATAAACGCACCAATTAAAGCTTCGGTGCTTTAATTGGTGCGTTTATGAACTTCAGTATTTTTCATTGCTATAAAGAAATGTTTTTTTTACTTTTCCTTATACATTTTATAAGTTGGTCAACTATTACTCGTAAAGCCTACTTAGCTGTGATAGCTTTCCTTTTAATTTCGTTATATATGTTATGAACCAAGTGATAAATACGACTTTATTCATAATACCCGGGCAATTTGAGATAAGCCCAATATGCCATATGCCGCGAACTGAGCAATACCACATATATATAGAGCGAACAGATCGTGGACGCGACACGATTTGTCAGTCGATCCTTGTGTTAACTGACTAACCAATCGCGCGCTCGGAAAGGTCCTAAACGTTTCCGCGCCCCGCTTCACTACCAAAGATACCTAAAAAACGACTTCTGAGCATCTAACGACTCTTGCCAACTTACGTGCCGGGGATTATAACGCCGTGAGCACCCCCCTCTCCACCGTCTCGCCGCACACATACTCAAGGCGCCCTATAACGGTGTCGGTCAAACTATAGCAGCGACTGGCATGTAAAAGGTTTACTCGGTTTGTGAATATTTTTCTTTAACAGTGACAATTTGTTTTATAGTATTTTTTTGCACGTGTTTATATTTTCATTGTACCAAAATGTGTTACAATACAAATTTAAAAAACCGAGTGGAATGTCTCTTAAATTTAAAATAAATAAAAAACAAAAACTATTGGAATCAATTTTAAATTCACAATCAATTCACATTTCAAAGATTATTTGAACGGAACAAATAATCTTTGAAATGTGAATTAAGAGCACGTTATTCCATAATTTTGTGCTTAGAAGAGTTGATTAAACAATAACATAAAAAAAATATGATAAATTTTAGAAAATGTTATTTTTACACACAATTCAATAACAAATCGATGCATATCTCGACATCTAGTGATATTAATTTGAACCAAATGTTCTTTCTTAGCGTCGGGACCCCGAGATATAAGTGAAACTGAATCCGACCAGGATGCTTGGTTAGGTTAGGCACTAATCCAAAAGTAATAAGCTGACTGACAAAAAACAGTTTTCTTTTTGTGTAAACGCGTTTAGATATCGATACCGATCTTGTGAAGTTTCGCTAGCTAATTTAATTGAACCATGTATACGCAATTAGTTTCTTACCTGTACTATAGCGCTGCCGGTCGCGACGTACATGGGGTGCGGCGGTTGCATGGCAGACACGGTCAACAGCTGCTGTTCCAAGAACGACTTCTGTTGCGACAGCTTCTCGACAACCTGATAATAATCATAAATAACATTAATTAATATGTTATAGCAGTTTGCTAAACAAATGACAACTTTAAAAAACCGACCAAGTGCGTGTCGTTCCGTACCAAAGAAAATATCGAATTTATCAATATATTGGTATTTGTTAGTAAATAAACGTTACGTTATCACCATATTTCAAAATATAGGTCAATGGGAAGTTAAAAAATTCTTTGGAAAAAAATTGTGTGACAGATAGACACGTGAGTGACTGCAATAAGGCTCCGTTTGGACACTTTGGTCCATACCCGATCATTTTTAGGGTCCCGTAACCCTAAAAATCATGTGAATACGAAAACGTCACGAATAGTCGCTCATTAATCGTCTCAGATGTGAATTTTATAATTCAAGTAATCATTAGAAGTCCAAAGATTATAAGCTAATATCGTAAAACAAAGACATATGAGGACTCTTTTTTTTTTCTTTTATTGATAAGACTCGCGCTTGCCTTGAAGTAACCTATTCACTAAGACTCCCAGGTTGTAGCTATCAAGAAATAAAGACTCCAGCAGGGAATTCCACTCTTTAGCAGTACGCATAATAAAAGTATTCCCAAAACATTTGGTGCGATAGACTCGCGCTTGCCTAGAAGTAACCTATTCACTAAGACTCCCAGGTTGTTGCTATCAAGAAATACAGATTCTGGCAGGGAATTCTACTCTTTAGCAGTACGCATAATAAAAGTATTCCCAAAACATTTGGTGCGATAGACTCGCGCTTGCCTAGAAGTAACCTATTCACTAAGACTCCCAGGTTGTTGCTATCAAGAAATACAGATTCTGGCAGGGAATTCTACTCTTTAGCAGTACGCATAATAAAAGTATTCCCAAAACATTTGGTGCGATAGACTCGCGCTTGCCTAGAAGTAACCTATTCACTAAGACTCCCAGGTTGTTGCTATCAAGAAATACAGATTCTGGCAGGGAATTCTACTCTTTAGCAGTACGCATAATAAAAGTATTCCCAAAACATTTGGTGCGATAGACTCGCGCTTGCCTAGAAGTAACCTATTCACTAAGACTCCCAGGTTGTTGCTATCAAGAAATACAGATTCTGGCAGGGAATTCTACTCTTTAGCAGTACGCATAATAAAAGTATTCCCAAAACATTTGGTGCGATAGACTCGCGCTTGCCTAGAAGTAACCTATTCACTAAGACTCCCAGGTTGTTGCTATCAAGAAATACAGATTCTGGCAGGGAATTCTACTCTTTAGCAGTACGCATAATAAAAGTATTCCCAAAACATTTGGTGCGATAGACTCGCGCTTGCCTAGAAGTAACCTATTCACTAAGACTCCCAGGTTGTTGCTATCAAGAAATACAGATTCTGGCAGGGAATTCTACTCTTTAGCAGTACGCATAATAAAAGTATTCCCAAAACATTTGGTGCGATAGACTCGCGCTTGCCTAGAAGTAACCTATTCACTAAGACTCCCAGGTTGTTGCTATCAAGAAATACAGATTCTGGCAGGGAATTCTACTCTTTAGCAGGAAGCATAATAAAAGTATTCCCAAAATATTTGGTGCGTATGGGTGGGATGTCAATTGAATAACGAAAGTCCTACTCACCAATTTCAAATGCTTCATTTCTTTCGTTTGCATATCTTGTGACGTTGAACGGGAACTTCCATCTCGCTCCACTTTGTAACTAAGGAGATCTGTGAATGTTTCAACATAAATATGACTAAGGCCCTCTTGCGACACCTTTATCTTACTAACTCCGAATTAGTTCTAACCCGGCTAATTATGTGTGACATATATATTATATATTATGGACCTATGGCATCCAGCTATGGAGAACAGCATCACACTCCAACATTGAGATCATACAGCGGTTTCAGAATAAGATCCTAAGAACGATCACTAACGCGCCATGGTATGTACCAAATGAGGCTCTACACCATGATCTGACGATTCCCACAGTCATAGAAGAGGTAAAGAACTACATCAAGTCATACAAGGAAAGAATTACCCGTCACCCAAACATCCTGGCAAGCCACCTTATGGATGGGACAGGGGCTAGAAGGCTTAAGTACAAAATACCTCAAGACTTCATCAGACAAACATAGCAACATATGCTGCATAAGTAAATAGGATGTGTCATAGGACACATACCGACCAAGACATCTAAACACGTCAAAAAATTTACTTAATGTCCAATAGAACTGAGACAGATTGTAAACAGAGAAGAGACAAAAAAAAAAAAAAAAAAATATTATGTAATCTTGTGTTAGCAACAACTCTATACAGGTATATGTTTATATCTCAGGTGGAAGAGCCAGCCTAATCTTGTTCCACTGCAGGGCAAAGGGTCTCCCACAGAGAAAACACTAGCATTATTTACCGCTCGCTCAAGGTGAATTGGCTAGGATATGTGGATTGGGCTTAGACTCCCATTCGGGAAGGGAATGGGCCCGTAATCCACCACCCGTGCCCAGTGCGGGTTGGTGGATGTCACAAGTTTTCGAATTATTGGTTGTAAGACATGCTGGTTTCCTCACGATGTTTTCCTTCACTGTTTTAAGAGCAGTGGTGATGAAATAATTTACACAGAGCACCTGCCTGCGAAAAATTATCCCGAGGGAACATATTCCCGGGATAAAAAGTATCCTTTGTGCTATACCTGACTATAATCTATCTCTGTGCCAAATTTCATCCAGATCCGTCCAACTATTTGAGCGTGAAGCAGTAACAGACATACAAACACACACACAATCACAAACTTTCGCCTTTATAATATTAGTGTGATAGTACGAGTGAGATTTTAATACAAGCGTGTTAGTACCTTTTCAGACGCCCCGGTTACCGGGTAGCCGCTACCAGGCATATATGTTATCTTTCACATGTACCAGCGTATATGCCTCTACATTGACCGCCGGTTATCCGGCGGTCAATGTAGAGGCATACATTCGCCGCCGGGTACCCGGCACCAGCTACCCGGCAACCGGGGCTTGTGAAAAGGCACATAGAGATAAGATACTATTATAAATCAACAAGCTTGCGTGCTCAAATGAAAGTGCATATGAATCAATAAAAATGATTGGCTACCTTCACCAGTCTCAGTGCAGGCGTCCTTGACGTCGACGGTGGCCGGTCGGTTCTGGTCGTGGAGACTCTGACGCTTCTTGCGCGTCGAGTGCGACTTAGCGTTGTGATCGTCTTGGAACTCTTGCAGTTGAGTCTGAATAAAAAAAAGAGTAGTACTATTTTGAGTACAGATAATGAAATAATTCACGAGCGCACTTCAGTGACTCTGACATTGCAATAAGATATCAAGTAGAATGATTAGCGCGTTCATGAAATGCAACATCTGTCTAGTTTCTCCATATTGATTGAAGAACTTATAACATTGGAGGCATTGCAGAACATTTAAAATATTGTATAAATGGCATATCTAGGAAGAAGTTTCGCTTTATAGATCGTCCCCTCTACCACTAATACCTAAGAAACAAAACATGTTTATTTGGTTCATGAGCGTTTGTTACTGTCTTTAGAAAGAAAGCATGATTTACAAACGTTGGTGGCCCACAAATTTTCAACCTTATGTCTTCAAATTCAAATTAATTTCTATGCCAGAATGTAGGTTTACCTCTAGCGCAGTCTTAGCCTCCTTCAGTCTGCGACACTGTTCTTCCTTCTCTCGTAAGTACTGAGCGCAAGTCTCACACTCCTCGTCCAATTCCTTGTATTTTTCTCTAAGCTGTAACAGCTCCTGCTTACACGCTTGAAGTTCGTGCCGCGCTGAGTCTAGTTCCCTGTAAATTCGTAAATTGTAGGTGAAAATTCAATGTTAATGTAAGTGCGATAATATGCTAACGAGAGAAAGTATTTTCGTTATATCCAGCACCTTTATGACGTATGTAGTGCAACTAATATGCCTCAAGAAATAACTGTCGATGGCCAAAGTAAAAGAGATTATCATTGCGAAGGTGTTACGCAAAGAGGGTGCTACAGTCTTGCCCTACACTAGGTATTTCTTCTGTATCGTGGATGCGTTTACATATATTTAAAATTCACATACACAAACACCTAGAACCAGAACAACTATCTAGTAGGCCATACAAATATTTGTTTCGAGCGGGAATAAAACCCCCGATACGCAGCGCAGTAGTCGATCGCTCAATCTCTGCGCCAATCGTTGACACAAACAATATTATGTTGTAGTGTGTATGCAGTGTACCTATGTGTATGTAACCAACCTTATATAATCATGTGTATCCTAAAATAAAGGAGAGTATTATTTGAGCAGTCGTGCCTATCATTTCGCTCCACAAATACCTTCGACCTTACATGGCGACCCTGCCAGCGGGCATCGCCGCGCGATCGCCTTACCGACACCGCCGTGCCATATAAGGGTTGTACAGTGTAAACAATTGGACTAAGTAGAGTCAAGCTAAGATGAATTATAATAATTATTCACTAGCGTTAATAACGTTCGCGGTTGTGACAAGTGGTATTTGGTTCGTTGCTTACGAAAAATACGGGTTCATTAAAAATGGGAACTACGCAAACTAAAGATGAAACCGTGATAGTGCAAAACGCAGCCGGAGGAACTAATAACGCGCATCTGGAAGAGGTGAAATTACATATTACCACCATCACCATACTGACGACTATAGTGGTGCTGGTTCTGGGACTCGGCGTGCTGTATTTTCTGCTGCAAATGTATCGGCGATGTCATGTACGCTGGATACATCAGGAGATGTACAGGAGTGCAATATCTAGAAGGTCAGGAGCGAGGCAATCTGGACCATCACTGGAGAAAGGACGGTCGAAGGGCGACATAGTGTGAAAACAAAGATAGCGGATACCATCGCACATCGGTTTACACATCATGGGTTTAAGTGAAAGTGAAAAAAAAGTGCTGAGTGTGTGAAAGTTCGAGGAAAAACAACGGGCATCGTAAAATGGACTCAGAACTTTATTAGATAAGTACATAATCGTAATAATAATAAACGTAGTAAATGATATGTTACATTGTACTTGTAACTATAATAAACGAAGTGATTAATTAAACAACTAATGATGGTAGGAAATGGCAGATGACTTAGAACAATTATATAAAAATTTGAAATGTATAAAAACATATTTAATTAAAATTGGCCCTAAACGAAGGCAAGGAAATGTATTAGAGAAAAAGTTGTGTGATTCAAAGGAAATTTATGACAAATATACTGATATAATAGAGAAGATATCAGACGATGTAAAGAAAGGTAAAGTAGGACAAAACGAACAGATATTAATAAATACATTTTGTATTGATTTTGAGTCATTGTATAAACAAATTTTAGATTTATCCTCTACGTCAAGTACGAGTAGTAGCGAGGATACAAAAATGGAGTCATTTGATTTGAAAGTAGCTCTTAGTTTATTACCTATGATACCAACTGACAATGAATGTGCGCTTAAACAATTTATTGATAATGTAGAATACTATAGCTCGTTATTGGCTAGTGATGAGTGTAAGAAGAAACTAGTACAGTTTGTTGTGAAGAGTAGGTTGTCTCAGAACGCTAAATTGCAGTTACAGTTAGATTATTCTAATGTTGATGATTTGGTAAAGGAAATGCGTAGAGTATTACTGCCTAAAAAATCACCGTTTGCGATACAAAATAATATAAATCAATTAAAGCAAACAGAACTGTCAATTCAGGACTACGGAACCAAACTTTCGGAACTTTTCGTGGATTTGACGGTATCGCAAGCCGACGGTAACTTAGAGACATACAAAATAATTAAACCCTTGAATGAAAAGCAAGTTATCAAAAGGTTTGCCGATGGGTTGCGAAACCGCCGTCTTTCAACTATCATTGCAGCTAGGAACTACGAGTCGTTGAAGGACGCAATACAAGGTGCGAAGGATGAAGAAACATCCATAGCGGGACCGAGTTCGAGTTCTGGCGAGATCCTAGGTATGTATTCTCCTAGAGGAAGACAACAGAATTTCCGTAGTGGTTATCAAAATAATAATTACAACAGGACATATTATAACAGGGGTCGTAACAATGATTCCAGTGCTCGTCGAGGCTACCCTCGGGGGGGCCAGCAGGCGCATCAGCAGAGCCGCGGTGCACCACAGCGAGGCCGAGGATCACCATGGCGTGGTAGAGGTAGGAGCTATTATAGGAATCGCTGTAACCAAGGGATAAGCCAAACCCCTAAAGATACAAATAAACACGCGGTTAATGTTCTAACGGGACAGGAAAATGAAGAGTATGCAAATGAGTTTTTTTCGTGAATAATAGAGTTATTCTCGCAACTGATACTAACTATTATATTAACTTAAGTTCTAATAGCAAAACTTATTCATGGTTAGTCGATACCGGTGCTACAATTTCGGCTATAAAATATAAATATGTTCTAGAACAAAACATTCCAGTCCAAAAAGAGGACATAGTCATACATGGAATTGGTGGCAAAGTCCATGCAATGGGATATGTTTGTTTAACGTTGTCATCGGGTGATCATCACCTTATTTGTAATAAGTTTTATGTTTTCGATACTCTACCATGTAGGGCTAATGGCATCATCGGACAAGATTTTATTAATAAACATAAGTCCATATTAGATTTCAGTAATAATACCTTAACATTGTTGACACAAAGTTCAATTAAAATAGTTTTACCTTTACTGAGTTATAAAAACACAATGGAAGTTTACCCAAGATGTGAATCCATACATTATTTTAAGACCGAATTCACAGAAGAGTGTGTAGTACATTCTAAGGAAATTAGTGACGGAATATTATTGGCCAGTTGCATAGCAACACCAGTTAATGGTCTAATACCGATTAAGATATTAAATACAACGGATAAGTTGTGTACCTTAACGGACATTAATCCATGTATAGAAAAATTAAACAACTACAATGTTTGCCAATTTGACAAATCAGAACGTGATGCAAGTAGAGTAAAACAATTGTTTTCGGTACTAAACCTCAAACATCTTAATAAGGAAGAGCAAATATCCATAGAAAAATTATGCGCGAAGTACTCGGATATATTTTATTTGCCAGGAGATAGATTAACTACAACAAGTATTTATAAACATACCATTAGTTTAAAACCAAATGTAACTTCTGAATTTACAAAGCCATATCGTTTACCACATTCACAGAAGGGAGAAATTAAGCAACAAATTGATAAAATGTTAAGAGAAAGGATCATAGAACCTTGTCGTAGCGAATGGTCTAGTCCAGTATTACTAGTTCCTAAAAAGACTGACGGTACAGGTCAGAAAAAGTGGCGACTAGTTATTGATTACCGAAAATTAAATAATTGTATTGAAGACGACAGGTTTCCACTTCCAAATATTTCCGAAATACTTGATTCGCTATCGGGTTCGGTATATTTTTCACATTTAGATATGTATCAAGGTTACTATAATATTGCACTAGAACAGGAAAGCAGAAAGTACACAGCATTCTGTTCAGGACAATACCAAATGACTCGTATGCCAATGGGTTTAAAAACGAGTCCAGGATCATTTTCCAGAATGATGACCATGGCTATGTCTGGCTTAACGTATGAAAAATGCCTTATTTATTTAGACGATTTAGTGGTCTTTGGTAGAAACTTAGATAGTCATAACAAGAATCTACAAGACGTTTTCGAACGACTGCGGAAAGTAAATTTAAAATTAAACCCGCAGAAATGTAATTTTTTAAAGAAGGAATTACTATACTTAGGCCATGTGGTATCAGGTAACGGTGTATTACCTGACCCGGATAAAATAAATGTAGTAAAAAAATATCCGTGTCCAACAAATATAGACGAGACGAGGAGGTTTGTTGCGTTTGTTAATTTCTATAGAAAATTCATTCCAAACTTTGCTGAGTTAGCTTATCCACTTAACAAATTATGTCGTAAAAATGCTTCTTTTATATGGGATGAAAAGTGTCAGTCGGCATTTGATAGTTTAAAAGGAAAAATCATATCCCCACCGATTTTACAATATCCGGATTTCACAGAACAAAATGAGTTTAATCTCCAGACAGACGCTTCTAATTATGCAATCGGAGCAATTTTGTCTAACAAAAATGGAAGACCAGTATCATTTGCAAGTAGATCACTAAACAAAGCGGAAATAAATTATCCAACAATCGATAAGGAATTGCTAGCTATAGTGTGGGCGATTAAACATTTTCGTCCCTATTTGTACGGAAAACATTTTAAAATATACACAGACCACAGACCTTTAATTTCATTATTTAACATGAAAGACCCATCAAGCAGGTTATTTAAATTTAGGTTATTACTAGAAGAATATGATTTTACGATAGAACATGTCAGGGGTACGGAAAATGCGGCAGCAGACGCATTGTCGAGAATTTCCATAACATGTAATGACTTAAAACAAATGCACGAGTCGTGTGTTTCAGTTATGACAAGAGCTCAGAAAAGAAACCAGATTGACAATAATTCTAAGATAGGAACGAGTGGCACAACTACAGTTCGGTCTGATCAACCAAACGTTGTAAGCACTCCTAGTACTAGTACTTTAAACGAGTCAGTGGAATTACGTTTTATTGATGCATGCAAGTTAGAAACAATTAGAAAAAGTGGTGAAACATGTAAAGAAAGTAATACATTTATGTACATTCCTAAGGAAAAAACTATCTATATTAAACATGTATCTTCTCCATCGCAAATATCGCGAGCCGAATTTGTGAGAGAGTTACAAGATTTTTGTAGAAGCGTAAATATTACGGAAATCTATTTAATAAAAAGTAATAAAAATAACATTTTTATAAAAAAGTTATTAAATGAAATAGATATAATGAAAAAGTGGACCGGACCACACTTACATATAGTAAAAGATGTACAACGAATAGAGAATACAGAAGATAAACGAGTAATTTTGAACGATTTTCATCTCTTACCTACCAGTGGCCACGCGGGTACGAGACGAATGTTCAACAATATAAAAAAATATTACTATTGGACGGGATTAGAAGATGATATAAAAGAGTTTATAAAGAGGTGCGACAAATGTCAGAAACAAAAGTATTCACCGCACAATACCAAACAACCTATGGAAATAACAACAACAGCACATAGTGCCTTTGAAAAAATATATATTGACTTAGTAGGTCCTCTGGAAAGAGATAATTATAATTATAGTTATATCCTCACGTTGCAGTGTGAACTCACCAAATACATTGAGGCATATCCCTTAGTTACACGCAGAACGGAAGAAGTAGCGAAAGCGTTAGTTGATAATTTTATATTAAGGTATGGAGTACCGAAGGAGATAGCGACGGATCGGGGTACCGAGTTCCTGTCATCAACATTCAAGGAGGTATGTAATCTATTAAATATTAAACAACTAAACTCAACAGCATATCACCACCAAAGTATAGGTGCTTTGGAAAACACGCACAAGCATTTGAATTCATTTCTCCGTATTCAAACCGACAACCATCCAGAGACATGGAGTACATGGCTCCCATTTTGGTCATTTTGCTACAATACTTCAGTACATTCAGCAACAAAATATACCCCTTACGAGTTAGTTTTCGGAAAAAAGTGCTCGTTACCAAGCAATTTGACCAATAGGATTGTTGATCCACTATATAACATTGATTATTATCCATTAGAATTAAAATTTAGATTACAAAAGTCACAGAAAGATGCACGAGACAACTTACTCAAAAGTAAATTAAAACAAAAAGAACTATATGACAGAAATATAAATCCAGTTACTTACCGTCCTGATGATTTAGTTTTAGTTAAAAATAATATGTGTAATAAATTAGATAGTGTTTATACGGGACCATATAGAGTTATATCAGAAGAGTCACCAAATGTTAAAATAATAAAGAATGGTAATGTAGACACCATTCACAAAAACAGAACAAAATTGTATTATCCTAATCAGTAATTATCATGTTCTTGTGTAAATGTAAATGTATTATAAAAATAAAACAAAATGATAATTTTATTTTATTTTACCTCGCCATGGGAGGTGTAGTGTGTATGCAGTGTACCTATGTGTATGTAACCAACCTTATATAATCATGTGTATCCTAAAATAAAGGAGAGTATTATTTGAGCAGTCGTGCCTATCATTTCGCTCCACAAATGCCTTCGACCTTACAATGTTCTTTGTTGGGTAAAATAATCAAGTACGGTTATGAAGTTTGCTACTCTCTGCACAGCACCCCAGTCCTCGATCCCGTCGTCACATGAAATTGTTATTGAGCAGAAAGTGTTCCAAGCTATTAAATTTAAATTTACACTGCATGGACAGCAGCTATAAAACGGTCAAAATAACTGCGCACCTCGATGGAATGCGACCCATCTCCCGCCTACCCGCGCTTTCGCCCCGTGCGCCTAAAGCTAGAGTCGAACGTCAGAGTGACGTCACAGCGCCAGGTGCACACTTACTTTGATCTAGTATTACCTGTTACTACTATTCCTCTCGATAGCCTTCTGCATCTTAGCGACCGTGTTCCTCAAGTCTTGCTTCGTGAAGCGCAACTCTTCGATGATCTTGGTAAGTCTCTTGTTCTTCTCGACCTCGGCGTCGAACGACATGCGGTCTACGACCACTGAATGTAGGTTGGCCCAATCTGAAAAGTTAATCAAAAATGTTTTAGTGTTTAAAACTAGCCAGGTGCGTAGTACTTGTAACCGAAACAAAAGGAGTAAGTAAGGATCGATGCAGGTGGTATTCTGTAGTATCTGCCTACATCCATGGAAAAAAGCCATGAGTTTATGAATGTACTAGCGGACACCTCGCGGTTTCACCCGCGTAGTTCCCGTCCCCGTGGGAATTCAGGGATAGTAACCTATGTCACCCGGGGATAGTGTAGCTTCCCAATAGTAAAATAATTTTTGAAATCGGTCCAGTAGTTTTAAAGTTTATTCGTTACATACAAAAATACAATCTTTCCTCTTTATAATATTAGTTTAGATGTGTATTTAAAACTGAGTATGGACAAATTGATGAGAAGCCGTGAGCTCAACACAACTCAACATTTTTAGACAATATAATACAAATAACTAACGCCTAAGCGCTAAATGCCTAAGGCATTAAGTGCGCCTCTGTACTTGTGTGTGCATGAAGTATTAAATAAATAAATTATGCAGATTGTATAGTTAGGGTTCAATTTGAAGGGTCGCGGATAAATCTGAAAGAGAATTACCGCGGCCCTGGCACAAGCAACTAAAGAAACACGGGTAGGTTTTAGTCAGTTAAAGTCCAACACGCCCTCCCGCTTCACCCAGAGCGGGAGAAGTCATTGGTAGTCACAGTCCTTGCGAGCTGGTATTTTGGCTTTTATTGATTGGGACTTCCCAATAATATAAAAGGTAAAATACTTAGTTTACAAACCTTCAATATCTGAATCACCGAATGCTTAATTTAATCAGAAAATGCAGTCTTAAGTCTGCTGGGTCTAAAAGCACGAAATGTTGCACAAAGTTTGTTTGTTTGGATTGAAATTGAATGTGTCATTTGCACTGATGGGAAATACCATCGAGCTGATGATGGTGTGGGCTAGTTATATCATCACCATTACAGCCGTAAGACATGCACTGCTGAACATAGGCCATCCCTAACCGGCTCGCAGCCCTAAACAGATCTTAGGGGGGTATTATATTATATTACTATTATTTATTTTATTATATACTTTATCTACTTCGGTTTCGTTATATTCGAATTACAAAATTGACAGCGGTTTCATTATGATACCCATAACGACATCGGGTTGCATTATGCGAATCGTCATAAATTCTAAAACACAAGCAAAGACATTCTGAACATACAGCCAGGTAAGCCACCTATAATATTACTTCGAAATCGATACAATGTAAATGATGTTTTTAAAAATGGAACAAGTTAAGAACAAAAGTATCGTATACTATTTGGCTGTTGCGGCTACAAGATCTTTGCCTTATACGTAATAAAGACTAAATAAAAAAATAAAATAAAAAGTGGACGCGGGATACATTTTCTGAGTGAAATTTTATTCCAAATTTTATTAAAAATGTCTTCAACATCAAGTGATATTGAAAATACTCTACCAGATATAACAAATAGAGCAGTTGCGGCTACAAATAATTTACTACCAGAAAAATCAAGACATGTATATGAGTAAGTAAGTAAGTAATTCTTTATTTTGCAAATATGGGTATAGTACATGGTGATACACAGATAAAAAGTAGGTTCGGCCATATTTTACCAAGAGGCATGCAAAAGTTATAATTTGACGCTAAAATTATAAATAAAGGCAATTAACAGACACGTCGAACAGTTTTAAATCACAACTTATTATATCTAGGTCACCCGCAACACAATTCATATAGATTACAATTATACATTTGATTTCATTTATTTACACAAACAGTTAACATTGTGTAGAATATTGGGTACACAATTACAGAAATTGGTGGAACATAACTGCAATAAAAATATCACATAAATATTAATTAAATTGTTGTAGCAAATTGTATATTGATTTAAAATGTGTTACAGATAGATGTGATGTCATATTAATCGAATAAATATAAGCTGCAAACCATTATATCATCAAATATACCACAAAAAACTAAAAAATAAATAAATAATAGAATGTCAAATTTATCAAATATGTCACAAAAAAAATTAGTTTAACAATTGTATGTTCAATAGAATATTATCTCACAAGCAAATAGAATGTCAAATTAATCAATATATCACGAATAATTAGAATGTCAAAATAATCATATAATATGTCAAATAAATAAATATATCAGAAACATTATTAGAATGTCAAATAAATCCAGTGTATGTCCCAAGAACTATAATGTCAAATAAATCCAAAAAAAATATATGTCACAAGCAAATTAGATTGTCAAATTAATCAAATATCACAATTTATATTATTATAGACACATTTCATTATTATATACAATACTTGTTCACAATTCTTTCTCAGTGAGGAATTCGCTGACAGTATAGTATGCTTTATGCGCTAAAAAGCTTCGGAGCCTGTTTTTAAATAATGAAAGCGGCAATTCTTTCCATTGCTTAGGTAATTTATTATAGATGACCGAAGCCATGCAGTAGACACACTTTTGCATTAGTGCCGTTTTGGCGGGATGGGAGCATAGTAGGCTATTGTCGCGTCTATTACGTGGAATTACGTCAGCCATACGCTTAAAACGATGCGGGTTCGATTTCACAAACACAGCTACTTCCATTATGTACAGACTAGGTAGTGTTAATATTTTGTGCTGTTTAAAGTATGGCATGCAACTATCAGTGGATTTAAGTTTAAACATCGCCCGTAGACATCTTTTCTGGGCTTTAAAAACGGTTTCTCTTTCGGTTGAATTGCCCCAGAATATTAAACTGTAACGTAAGTGGGATTCTACTATGCCGTAATAAGCAGTAAGAAGTGCATCCATGTATACTATTGGGGATAGTGAATATAGAGCGTATGCGGACTTACTAATTTTCTTACATAAAGTTTCAGTATGCGCTTTCCAATTTAGGTTTTTGTCTATTATCAGTCCCAGAAATTTTGTATTTTCTACTTCTTCTACTGCTTCATTGTTGTAGTTTATATCAGGGCTAATTCTAGGAATCCGCTGACTAAAATGTACAACTTTTGTTTTTTTCAAGTTAATTTTTAAATTATTTTCCTCTAACCAATTAACAACATTTTTTAAACAATTATTAATGTCCGTTTCATACGTCTCCTCACTTTTACATGGGATTGTAACAGTACTGTCGTCCGCAAAAAGTGTTATTGGTTGTTCAACGCATTCAGGTAAATCGTTTATATATAGTATGAACTCAAAAGGACCCAACACGCTCCCCTGTGGCACTCCAAACATAACTTCACGCTCTGAGGATCGATATATCTCTTCGCGCTTGCTGACTGGATTAATTTGACAAATTTCGGTTATTTGTTTTCGGTCTTTAAGGTAAGACTCAAGAAGACTAAGTACATTGCCTCTAATACCGTAAGCTTCAAGTTTTCTTAAGAGAATATCATAATCTACGTGGTCAAAGGCCTGTGTCATGTCACAAAATATGCCACATACAGGTGTTCGTTTGTCGACATTCTGAATAACATTATAAATAAAGTCATATACGGCCATATTGATAGTTCTATGTTGTCTAAATCCTTTCTGTTCGTTACATAGAACGTTATTTTTTTCAATGAATTTATTTAGTTCGTTATAAATGTATTTCTCAAATATTTTGGCTATCACAGGTATAAGTGCGATTGGCCGGTAATATTCCATTAATTCTCTATTCTCTTTCTTAAATATTGGCTTTATTATTGAAGTTTTTAAGGCATCTGGGAAGATGCCTGCGCTGATACTAAGGTTAATTAAATGACTTAAGGAGAAATGCTTATCTCACTTATTTGTCTATATTTGTGTTTTATTCCTTCCTTCGTAGATAAAATCTTGTATGCAACTGTACGTTATTGGTCTTTTAATAACTCGTGCCCACCTATTTCGGTACGCGCTCCGCTTGTACCGAAAAATGGCACTCGTTTTAAAAGACCGTCCATAACGTAACAGTTGCATAAATAGCTATTATTGTACACCACTTAAATAATTACAGGACAAAACATTTATAAAGATAAGTGTACAATGGGCGATCTTATCGCACAGGGCAATCTCTTACAGACAACCTTTGGATGAACTGAACGAGAGGAGATAGACATAGGGCTGTCAGTGTACAAAAACTATATTAAATAAGATTACTTAGATTTAACATACATACAAATAAAATAATATACTAATAAATATCAAATATAGAACAGAGAAAGTAGAAGAATAGTTACAGAGAAAGAAAATGGTCCCACCATTGTTTTAAATGCAGGTAATGTTTGCGCACGCCTTACCTCAACTGGCAATGCATTCCACAAACTAGCTGCTTGAACTGTGAAAGATTTGTCGAAGAAGGATGTGGAATGCATACTAATGCTCAGTTTTAGGTTTGCCGATGATCTCAAGGACAGAGAATGTGTGGCACAAAGGAACTAAAAGCGTTCTTTAAGATAAAGCACATTATATAGCTATGAAAGTATGTGGGCATTCCGGCGAAGGCGAATAGGAAGCCATTTGAGCTTGGTTCGAAATTCAGAAACATGGTCATACTTGCGCAAGCCAAATATGTACTTGATACAGCGATTTTGAAGTCACTCAAGCTTGTCCAATTTGTCTTGGGTGAGATCGAGATAGCTGGCATCAGCATAGTCCAGGATAGAGAAAAGATTGTGCTGTCGCAATTTTAATGGTGATGGGAAGAAAGTTACGAAGGCGTCTCAGGGATCCCGCAGGCGCAAACAGTTTACGACTGACCTCTTGCAATTGTTTAGACCAGGAAAGGGTGCTGTCGATGTAAAGCCCCGGGTATTACACTATTACATATCTAGGATCCGAGATCTATGATTCATATTTATATGATAGTGTAATATAAACATATGAATCTATCATCCTTCAAAAAGATTTTATAATACCCGTCATAGGTTCAGCTAGTGGGAGATGCTGCGAATTCGGGTACGCGTCGCCACTCCAAAAGCGGCTCCTCACCTTTGTTCTAAATTCGATAATAAGTTTGGTAAATTCTTACCTTCGTCAGTGTTAACGCCGACGTGAGCGACGCTCGGCTTCGATGCAGCGAGTTGACTTTGATTGGGATTGCACGACTGTAGTTTCGCTTTGAGATCAGACACTGTATCCTGTTGAATAAAAATAATTTTCATAGTTTAATCAACCAATTGATTATAGGGTGTTGCTACAAACTGTAAAAAAAATCCTACTTTGGGCTGCTGTGGATCATTCCCAATTGAAAATCCCGAGGACACTGCTCTTGAAGAATGTAGCCAAAGGGGTGAAACTCGTAGAATGAAGTTTGACTTAAAATAAGTAAAGCGAACCGGTAAACGTAAGTAAGGAAGCCCTCAGGCTAGATGGAGCGACGACCTTTGCAGGGTGGCTAGTAAGTAGCAGCTGAATGACAGTAGCCGAAAATCTAACCAAATGGCATGCAATTGGAGAAGTCTATGTCCAGCAGTGGACTGCTTTAGGCTGATGATGATGATGAAGTAAAGCAAAATATTTGTACGAATATAAACTTTACTAGCGGACGCCTCGCGGTTTCACCCGCGTAATTCCCGTTCCCGTGGGAATACAGGGATAAAAAGTAGCATATGTCACCAGGGGATAGTGTAGCTTCCCAACGGTGAATGATTTTTTGAAATCGTTCCAGTAGTTTTTAAGTTTATTTGTTACATACAAAAATACAAATCTTTCCTCTTTATAATATTAGTATAGAAGTATAGATTATTATTGATGTCCGTTTTAGTATAAGCAAATATGAACCAGCATTTCATACAAATATTAACTCAAAAAATTATGTCCCATTATCCAAACGAATAATGTCCATTTTCATACAAGACGCATCAAAGCGAAATGCGGTTCTGTGATTCTCGCCTTAGCAGCATGGCAAAGTTTAGTTAGAATGAGGTTGCAATTTGAAAAGGGATCTGAAACTATATGTACGTCCTGTACAACCCCATCTCTTACTCGCACAACTACACAATTTATTTAGTAATGTAACCAACAGCAAAAGATAAACGGTACAAAATATAGGTTTAACAGTTTTATGGATAATTATAGGTTTCCCTGTGTAACTGGGATAATAAGGTGTTTCTTTTTATATCCCATAACTCTAGTGTTTGAATGAGATCATATCAAAGAATCAACTAGAATATGAATTATTTTTCTTATTTAATCATATTTTTTTTTGCATTTTTCATACATTGATTTTTAATAATATGTTTAATAATAGATTTTTTATTGAAATAAATTATTAAACATATTCATTTTTGGACCACATACTCTTGGACTTTTTTATTATTTTTACATATAGAATATAATCCTAAAGTTATGGAATATAAAAAAAAAAACACCATGTATTATACACAATATGCGAACGGACTAATGAAAGATATTTAAAATTAACTTTACAATTAAAATTTATTTACTTATGGTAGTGGTTGGTGTAATTTGTAAATATGCTTTATATATATTAATATAATATATTTTATATCCCATATTCTGCAAATAAAAGATTTGAATATGGTGGTTGGTTGATAGATTAAATTACAATTTTGATACAGTAAAAAACAAAAAAGCTTGAGTAATAGACGATTGGTTGCTTAGTATATAATGTAAGTAGCAGTATAGTGTAAGTATGTTACCTGCAGAGTCGCCTTCTCCTTCTTAAGCCGGCCGCACTGTTCGTCTCGCTCACGCAGGTACTCGGCACACGTTTCGCACTCTTCATCTAACTCTCTGTACTTCTCTTTCAGATCTTCTAACTCCTGCTGGCAGAAGGCTAGCCGTTCTCTTAGATTGGACACCTCACTGCTACAACAGACATACTTATTTCAAAAGAATGAAAAGTATGCTTTGTTCTTTTGTGAACAAGTGGAAGTTATTTATTTTCGACTTTATTTCAAGTATACAATGTCGACATTTTTCGACAAGTGTGCAGCAGACCGACAAGCATTTAAAGCGGTATTCTATACATATATGTAAATAATATTAAAATGGACTGTTACGAACCTAACAGCATCACCCGAAATGTCAGAAGGCTTCGAATGGTTGAACTCATCGAGTATCCTGTTCGACAGATCTGAAATTCAAATTCAACATATTAAAATAATATTTAACAACTATTTATGGGTGCTAAGAGTTTCGACTATAAAGCAATATAACAGTTTCTGAAACGAAAATCAACAGAAAAATTATCTAATAAGAAATAGTGCGCGTTGGTTTGACTGAATTATCAAGACAGTCAAGCGTATCACTCGACTTGTGTTTAATTTTGTCTCATCGATCATGTTTGCACCAACTGTATACATAGCTATATGGCATTTCCCAACTATGGGGTTAGCTTCTAGTCTAACCGGATTCAGCTGAGTTCCAGTGTTTTACATGGAGCGACTGCCTATCTGTCCTCCACAACCCAGTAACTGGGTAACACTATACCCCTTGGCTAGACTGGTGTCAGATATCAGTCTTCTGACTACCCGTAACGACTGTCAAAGATCTTCAAATAATAGTTGGGACCAACGGCTTAACGTGCTTGCCGAGACACGGAAGAAACTCGCTGTGTCACCCTTCGACGGACCGACCTCGGCAAGCGTTGCTTAATCTTGAAGATTAACCCGTGCGACTGTTATTATTTAAATGTAAAAAAATATAAAAAAGAAAAAAAATGTAATGTATGTATGTGTATGTAAAAAAGAATGGATGAATAAAAAAATAATCAAAGCCTGTGAGCATCGGGATAAATTATTTATGAAGTGGATAAAAGACTCTAATAACGTAGTCCTAAAACAAGAATATAATAAATCAAGAAACTATGCAAACATTTTAATACATAAAACTAAAAACAATAATATAAAGTCAGAAATTATATCAAATAAGAACAATATAAGACAAATGTGGCAAATTCTTAATCGTTTAACAGGCAGAATAAAACCTTCTATTGACGAGGCTATTCACAACTCATTTAATAAAACTAACTTAACGTCTACAGATATAGCTAATAATTTTGCGGACACATTCGATAAAAGCGTGAAGCAAATTATTCCTAAGTGCTCGAAATCATTGTTAAATAAAAAAAACTACACAAATCCAGCTAACGTTTCTATGCGTATAAAACCTGCGGATCCCAACTCAGTTAAAAATATCATTATGTCTTTGAATAATAATAAAGCCCCAGGAATAGATGGAATTAGAGCCATGGATATAAAAATGTTGTGTACGACAATTACTGCAGTGATTTCTAATCTAATCAATCTATGCATACAAACATGCAAGTATCCATCGACACTTAAAACCGGAATTGTCAGACCGATTCATAAAAAAGGAAGCAGGCTGGATTACAATAACTACAGACCTATTACTATTTTGCCTACCATTGATAAAATAATAGAAAAATACATTTGTAAACAAATACAAGAATTTTATGAAAATAATAAAATACTAACTGACAAACAATATGGATTTCAACCAAAAAAGAATACCTCACAACTGTTATCAACGTTCACAGATAGTATTCATAATCATTTAGATAAAAAAAAGCACGTTTTAGTAGTATTTATAGATTACAGCAAGGCATTTGATACACTCAGACATGAGCGGTTACTGGAGTGTCTTCATGACAGCAGCATTAGAGGCAAACTACACGATTGGTGCGGAAACTATCTTGATGGCAGAAAATACATGGTCAGGATCAGTGGCGCGACTAGTGAACCAGTCATCGTAACGGAAGGAACGGCACAAGGCTCGGTTCTTGGACCGCTGCACTACCTCACGTATGTAAATAGTCTTGTTAATGTCATAAAAAATTGCGAGATCTATCAGTTCGCCGACGACACCTGCCTCATATAAGCTGGACGGAGTGTTAGTGATGCCCAAAGGCAACTACAAGAGGACTTCGACTCGTTGACTAAATGGTCTCATGACGCTGGACTAGTATTAAACGCTAGTAAGACCAAATTAATGTATATCAGTTCCAGTCAAAATAGAAGCTCTTTAATGCCTAAGCTAACTGCTCACTGTCATGAGTGTTTGCATGATAATTGCAACAGTAAATTGGCCATCCCTTGCAGTTGTGACTCCATAGAGCTCGTAGATAGCCAAACATACCTAGGACTTACTATTGACAGCCGGCTTAATTGGAAGGAGCACATTAACGGGGTGTGTGATAAATTGAGATGTATGCTAGCTAAATTCTCTATTATTAAATGCAAAATTCCATATCAAACTCTATTAATGCTTTACAAAGCCCTGGTCGAATCAACTATATCCTATGGCCTGTCGAGCTATGGTAGGACATATAAGACACATCTTGATCAAATTTACGCAATTCAACTGCGTATATTGAAAGCAATTGTCCCTCACAAAATTAAGAACAAATACACAAATGACTATCACAAATTATTTAAATTCTGTAACATAATACCTATATATGAACAAACTAAATTTGCACTGTTAAAAGAACATTTTTTTAATGAAAATCTAAAGAAATCAAAAAACGTAGATAGTAACGAAATTAGGACTCGTAGCGTCATCAATGCTCAGCTGTTACTACCAAAGTACACAAATTTACACGGCAAGAGATCGTTAAAATATATAATACCTTACCTTATTAATAATCTACCTACATCATTGAGGGATAAAATAACTCAGAAAAACATAAAAAACAAACTAAAGAAATATTTTCTACAAAAGTTAAATACATAGATTCACTAATAAAAATATGTTATTTAATTATTTATAAATAAGAAGTTTAAAGCAATAAAAACAAAAATAATACCTAACTATAATATCAAAACACAAATAAAGTTGAAAATTAACAATGAATAAAAACACTAGTTATTATTTTGGGAACAACCTGTTTCAACTTAAAAACTCTCCACCACTTTTGTTTTAAGGATGGAAGGCCGGAGTGGTCACTGATGTGCGCTTGTTAGTATTAGAGAATTATTTCGCATATACCCGCTGTAGTCTTATTCTTTTTGTTGTTACATTTTACCTAAGTACCTACTTAAGTGGTTATAATTTTTTGTTTATATTATGTAGTCGATGTTTTTGGTGCACGGTAAAACTCTAATGAGTTTATGTTGGCATCAACTTAATTATATAAAATGTATGTGTTACTGATTAAATAAATAAATAATAAATTTAGCTAAGAGCTCCTCTTTTTTATATATATTTAGCTAAGAGATTACCAGGTGATGGTGTGTGACGTAGCACGGTTCTATGCAAGTCGTGAATGCTCTGCCTTCTACGACGCGTTGCCACCACGCTGCTCGGTCGAGACGGTTGTTCTTCATCCTGATACAGAAACAAATACATGTTATAGGTCTGTCGAAGGAAGTAGTTTGGTTTATTTATATGTTGTAATTCATCATCAACAGCCTTATAATGTGGCCACTGCTAGGACACAGACATCATCTCTGTGAGAGGTCATGCGCAAACCAGTGCGTTCTAAAGAGATGTAATATGACATTACGTTTCGTACCGAGGAATATTACATTACACCGTGACTCCAAACATGACGCGAAATGAAGCGCTACACGATGGTTATTGTAATTAAATGCTCGCGTATATACATCATTACATGAGATGAGATAGCGCGATATGATATGATGTGATATTGTAATGTGACAGACATGAGACAATCGTCAAATCTACTAGTAGTAATGCTACAGTACGCGGTCGGGATATATGAAGCGTTATGCATCAATCACATTACTTACACAAGTCTAGGTAATGGGCCTTAACCCACCACGCGGGCCCAGTGTGGGTTGGTGAATCTCACATGTCTTTTGGTTCTAAGACATGCCGGTTTCCTCACGATGTTTTCCTTCACCGTTTTAAGAGCAGTGGTGATGAAATAATTTAGACAAAGTAAAGCGCCTGCCTGGGTTCGAACTCACGACCTACGACTCGTAAGTCAGGGCCGTTACTACTGGGCCACCACTGCTCCAAGTTGTAATTGAATTAACAGAAAACCCGAGAAGGAAATACCTGCACCATGCGAGATTTTTGCGAGGCCAGCGTAAAGACTATCGACTTGGCGGAGAACTGGTCGAAGAAAATTTTAATTAAGAACATGAGGAAGAAGAAAAAGGGCCCGAGTAGGGAATCTTTGTCGTATAACTCATCAATATAAAATACGTTTACTTTGTCTCCAAACCTTTATGACCTTTACAACAAAATATTTGCAGTGTAATTTTTGTCATGTGAACGTGAATGCAAGGGTAAGCAGTTTTATTTCAAGTTTAGTCAGAGAGTAATACTTATTCATCACAGATATAAATCTAACTAGATGTCGCGATTGTAGGTACTTCGCATGTCAAAAAAACTGAGTAAAATTACGATCAATGATCGTACTTTGAGCTTTTCATTTAGCATTATCGGCACCGGAAATCCACAGAAATCTAGAAAAATGCCTAATTATGCCATACTGAGCTGTAAAGACTGCATAGAAAAAGTTGGCCAAGGCATTGTCGATTTTTCTTTCATTGGCAAGTAAATTTGTTTTTAAATTGTCTGTGAAAAAGTGGCACGCTTGATTTCCATACAGATGGAGGGGCTTGTGTTATCTAGTTAGATTTATGTCTGTGTTATTCATAATGATTCCGATGACCCCTTTTGCGTCAGTGGAGTTATTTTAATTACACTTTAATAATCAAGTAAAAGATTATTACCTGATCAGTCTTTGAAACGGACAAGCTGTCTCGCCTGAAACAATATAAATACATAATGAGAATTATTTTGTGGAGACTATAAACGATTTTAAAAATCTCTAAATAGTATAAACCAAAGTCAGTCTATCTCTGTCTGTTTCTTAGCTTAGTTCTAAACCACGAAAGGGATTTAATACGGATTCCACTAATAGAATGGGCGATAAACGAGAAAGTTTTGCATATACAGAGTGTTTTTTAAGTGGGCGTGGATGGCCAAATCCGATTTTGATGAAATCTAAAACTGCATCATTGGAATTAAAAAATATATATATTACTAGGCAGGAATCGTTGACTCGTTGATTATAATAAAAAAAAACAAATGCTGTATTATTACACCATTTCATAGTGTCGCTAACAAGGATCAAATTCTAGGAAGTAATGATATAGGGCATACTTAAGGAAAGGACTCATTTTTAACAAAATACTTATTTGTCCTACGTTAATAAGTACGTCTATATAAATCGTAAGTGATGAAAATGATGGCCATTATTTTCAACAAATAGCCAGATTCGACACGAGTTGTCATGTAACTACATTCAGCATTACAATAATTATGACTCCGTTTAGAATATGCTCTAAGATTTTTTTCATGTCATCAACTGCATGATACGAGTCTTTGATTTCCTACAAAAAAAAAGTATTTAGTTAAAAATGAGGTATTTCCTAAAGTTTGCCATATGACATTACTTCCCAGAATTATATCCTTATTAGCGACACTATCGGATGGTGTAATAATGCAGCGTGTGTTTTATTTTTCCGAAATCAATTGTTCGATTCCTAGCTAGGAATATTCATTTTTCGAAATTCCAATGACGCAGTTTTAGTTTTCATCAAAATCGGGCTAGTGACTCCTTTGAATGTCTTTCGCTATTCCTCATAGTTTCTGTTTTGGCCATCTACGGCCTCTTAAAAAACTCACCCTGTACAATTTGTCCCGTGCGAAACCAGGGAGGCTCGCTTGTAATGAATACATATTTTATTAATTTACCCTTTGCTATGCCTCATAATCGGACTGCTCCTGTTAGATATATCCTCGTCGACGTCTATGAAAAGGTCGTCGGGTTTCGGCCGTGAGTCAAACACGGCTTCTACGCTGTTATGATCTGAAACGAAAGAAAATTACTTTCAAAAGACTGATAAACCGTAGAATTAGAAGACACCGCATTATTCCCAAACCACTGCAACTCCTGAATCAACAGTGGCGACCACCAGAAAAGCGCAGAGGCAATGAAGCTCGACGAAGTCCCAATGAATTTAACTGTCTTGGATCCCTCAACGAACTTAATTAGAAAAGCATAACGGAGAATGCTTTGCTACAATTTTTTTACTCTATCCTCTTGAAAGATCATATTTTGGTTTTCTATAAAACGTTTACAGTATTTTTGGGGTTTGCCTGACGCATAAAAAACTTGCACAGAACTATTGCAGCCATGAGTACATGGTGGCAAAGTCGCGCGTCACGACTTGCTCCGTGAGTCGCGCCGAAGAAAATCAATAATTAATTTGTTTAGCACTATCATAAATAATTCAATTTTTTCAAGCTATATTGTTCCGTTTCTGAGCAAAGATACAATATATAGCCTACCAAGTATCACTGGTTTTTTGCCTTATCCATCCATCTTCCGTAATTGCTCATTAATTCCCAACTAAAAAAGCATCACTCACCTCCGAACTCATGTTTATCTTCACCGAACAAGCGCTTCGAGTCGTGCAGGCTCTGTCGTCTTTGTCGGGACACGTCGGCGAGAGCATCGATGGACGGACGAGATTTACCCGACAACAGCTGTTCAAGCTCAGACACGCGAGCCTAAAATTAATAAAAGATGGTAGTTAAACTTGGTTCTCACATAACATAATCCTTCATCTCGCCTGTTTCCTATTAAAGTTCAGGAAAAAGATACATATACATATCGCCATTTATGTTGACCTGGTTGAATCCCAAAATTAGCGAAACAATTTAAAAAGCCATTGTGTCTCGCGTGGATCCACGTTTTAGGCACGCAAAGGGATTAAGTCCCACGTAATAATAACCCATCCTTTTCCTATCAATTCAGCAGGTAAAAGTTAAAGACTCTGCACTGTTACTGAAAAATTCCTGATGGAATCTCCCATTAAACTTTGGTCCTGGGAATAGACCCAGGATCACATGCGATCTAATAATTAACCAGGCAGTGAATCAGTTCAGCCGAAAGACATCCACTGCTAGACATGATTTTGGGGAGACCTAAGCTTCTCTTCAACAACCTGTCCGGTGCAGTCTATCCATATATAATGCAGCCATGCAACCTTGACCGGCAGGCTTTTTGCGTATCTTTTGCAAGAGCAAAACGATAGCGATTTTTGCGCAATAATTGCTCTTCAATACAAGTTTTAAAGTGCGTTTGACAAACAGCGAGCGATTATAAAACGATTGAGTAGGATCTACCATACACTCCAGGTAATTCCGACTTTTATGACATAAAGCGTTTGTTCGCTATCGTTTTGCTCTTGCAAAAGATACGTAATAAGCCTGCGGGTCGTCGGTCGATCCATCCACGATATTATGCGGTCAACACTATATAAATTTTCTTCTCCATCGGCCATCGTGGGCTGTATTATGAAGAGTTATCTTGTTCCAGTGTGAAAGGAGAGATGGAGCCATACAGGACGAATATACTTTTCACAACGGAACAATGACGTCAGACATACTACTACTCCCGTTCTTCTAGCAATTGATTTATAAGGACCTAATAGTATCAAACATACCTCTAAAGTTTCCTTAGTCTTCCTCAGAAGCTCGATTTCATTGCCATCATTCTGCAGGGAGACCTTGTGTGCCAACTCTTCTATCTGTTTCGTCTTCTCGCCGATAGTCTTATCATCTTCGTTCTTTTGTTTCTCTAGCCTGAAAGTAATTTTATAAGTAACAATCTTCACGCCTGTAATATCTCGAAGGGTAGGTAGGTGCGTGGCACACCATCCAGCTATGATATGTTAAAGTTCTACTACTAAACAAACTCGGCAGTCAAATTATTCATACGATTAAACTTAGAACACAGGTAGACCAAGTCTGGGAGTAGGACACATGATATTTTTTTTAGGCCAGCGTGTATTTCCAACTTTCACACAGGCTAAGCCGGTGGGAGAAGCTAGCAAGATATAATTTGGGCTAATTAGTATATTCTTACAGTAACCGAAAGCAAGTAATAGATTTACAAAACTTACCCAAAATTTCTATTCATTTCAATACTGTGTCGTAAATGATTTTGATTTATAACAAAAATAAATTGTGGTATAAAACATATAACATTGTTTAAATAAATAATAGAGGACATAGGAAGGCAGTACAATTGTTTTCGTTACCATAACAACTCTTTATTTATATGATTATGTTGTCATGTTTTCAAATAAGCAATGCCAATCGTGTTATTATTTAATTCATTGATGTGAGAATGCTTCGATGCTAAAATCGGGTAGGTCTAACACGACATAAATTCTTTTACTCATAATTTAAATCTTTTATTTTAATATCTGAATCTATTTGATCATAGTTCGGAAACAATATAAAAAAAATATTTAAAAGGTTCTTATACAACTAAAGCACTTAGTTCCCGTATTTTTGTCAGCTTTTCCCACAGTTTCGCTCTCACGGCAAGGCCTATCCCGCAGACATCGTGGATTTTTAATGGTATAAAAAGTACCTATGCGGTAGTGCAGCTTCCTTTCACTGAAAGAATTTTCAGTACCTCCAGAGATTACCCATTAAAAACATCAAAACATACAATTTTAACTCTTTATAATATAATTTATTAAAATTATAATGAACTCACCTCACTATCATTCTGGTCTGAATCTCGGCGGACTTCTCATGCGTTTTAATATTAGTCTCCAGTCTATAGCATTCCCTACATTTATCTTCCAACTGTTGCTTCAACTCCATATTCTGTTTCAATAAATTCTTGGCTTCCACATTCAAATTTTCTATTACCATACCATTCTCTCGTACAGATTCTCTCAGTACTAATATATCCGAAGTCATCTTGTCCATTTCTATGTTATTTTGTTTCAGAGTCTCACCAGACTTTAACAATTCACTAGCATAGGAATCCTTTTCTTTAATTATAACTTCGTTTATTGCTTTTAGGTGTACAATTTCATCTTGCATTACTTTTAGATTTCCTATTAGTTCAGTAAATTCTTTTTCTTTGCATTCGTTTTGCGTATCGACTTCCAACGCAAGTTTTACGATAGTCTTTTCTTTCTCATCGATGGTACCCTTTAGTAATTTGACTTCTTCCGATAACTTTTCTATAAGATCTACATTGGCCTTATTTTCTTTGACTTTGCTTTCGTATATTTCATTTAAATCTTTATAAAATGCACTTTGGGCTTGTAGTTTGTTCTCTTTGTCCACTAAATCAACGGTAACAGCGTTATTAATTTCTTGTAAGTTTTGATTACGTGCTTTAAGTTCCTCTATTTCCTTTTGTTTTACTTCAACAATTTGGTTTATGTTCTTTACTTCTATGGAAAGATTTTCTTTCTCCTTTTCTACATCGGGGCTAATGCTGTTTTTATGTTGGGTAATACAGTGCTCAAATAGCAGGTCAATGTTAGCGCTAAACGGCAATGTCAAATCGACGTCTTGATTTTTGACTAAATTAAGTTCGATTAGTTTTTTGTAACCACTGCTAATTGTATCATTTAATTCTTTATCTTTTTTGACGATATCTAAAGTGACTGCACTGTTTATTTCATGGATACTCTCTTTTTGTTTCTTGAGCAAATTGTATTCTTCTTCTTTGGCAGACAACTGGCTCTTCATGAGCTCTAAATTCTCATTGACAGAACTTAATTCTTTGGTGAGACTCTCGTTGTGCGCCTGTAACTTGGTGTATTGCTCCATTATTCCGTTCAAATCAGTTTGATGCTTGTTAACAATGTTATCGATAAGAGTTTCGATAATGTTCATACTGGACAAACCTAATTCATTGTCTAAGACTCTGAAGAAATTATCTTTGTACATATTTACCAGTTTAGTTACGTCTACATCAGTAAACCTAGTAATCTCTTGGTTTAAAGTATTAATATTATTTTTAATTTGCGATAGAGCATTTACAAAAGCGCTACTATTTTGATCTTTTTGTTCCAATTCTGCAGTTACGTGAGAATGTTTTTCTTTTAAGATGCTGATTTGACTTTCTAGCTGGCTTTTAGTTTCATCGTAATCTTTCAATTTATTTGTTAAATTTTCTACTTCGTTACCGTGTTTAGTAATTAGATGGTCGTAAAACGTTTTCATGAGATCGATCATTTTGATATCACGGTTGATAGTTTCATTGTCTACGCCTGTTGTTTCAGCGTAGTAATTAAAACAATCTAGTTTGTCCATTTTGTATATATCTATGGGCAGTTCTTCTGGAATATCAGGCATATTACATTTGTTCGATTGAGGGCTGGTAATTGCATAGTCTCTAGTGAGCAAGTACATGTTGGATTCCCCCATACTATCATCTAGATCCATTGCGAGATTGCTGCGGTCTAAATGATTTTTAATAGTGACTACATCTTCAGTAATCTCCTTGCAGTCTTCTCTGCCCGCATCCAATTCACTTTGCAGCGTGCAGATCTTGTTGTACCTCGATGAGGTATCAGAATCACTTAGACTTCTGTTTAGTTTTGTATGAGTTTTTGTTAGTCTCAGTTCCAATGTCTTTATAAGTTCGTCTTTCGATGAACACTCAGAACAGCTATCAGAATGCGGTTTATCACTCAAATCCCTAACTGATTGTTCTAACTGGTTACATTTTTCTAATAATTCACTATTAATTTTCTTCATACTGTCTAATTCTTTGTTTAAGTCATCGGCTTCGGATATGTTTTCCATTACTTGTGTAGATAACGTATCGTTTTCATCTTGTAAGCTTTTAAGTTGTTCAGCCTTAATGCTAAGCGTATTGTTAAGTTTATTAATTTCTTGCATTTTAATATCGTAATCTTTTCCTAAATTATTCAATTTCTTAACAAGGAGATCAGTTGAGGGTGTTTCTAAGATCAGATTGTTATATTTTTGTTCGATCTCCGTTTTTTGGAATTTAATGTCCGACAATTCTTGTGATAGTGATTTTAATTCTTCATGTAATTCTTTCTGCGCGTTTTGTAATTCAGCATGATTTTTACATTTTTCACACTCAATAGGGGCACTAAGATCATTATTTTTCGGAATGTGATCAATATTTTCATGGTTACCATTGTTTATCTTGATGGGGCTGACCTGTGCGTCTGTCATTGATTGTTTCAGTTCAGCGTATTTATCAACTAATTCGCGTAGTTTGAAGTTTTCTTCTTTCAAGATATTTAATCTCTCATACATGTTCACTTCATGCGTTGATATTTCTAATTGAGTTAACTCATTTGTTTGGCAAGAAGCTTCATTGTAGAACTGTGTCAAATCTAAGCAAGTTTGATCTTGAGCTGTCAAAGTATTATCAGCAGCTGTAGTTATTGTAATATTGGTATCGAGCATTAAAAGATCCCCGTCCAAAGTAGATTCGTTTTTAAAGTTAGGAAGAGCAGTACTACTATCTAGAACATCTGGTAGTGAGTATCGTTTAAAACTGGCGTTTTGTTGATCGACTATAGACGGATCCCCTCTCAATAAAGTCATTAGTTCACGCAATTGCTTCTTAAAATCAGGTATATCTCTTTGGCATACATTGTGAAAGCGACTATGGTGATGCTGTAGCCCTTTAACCTGTGATTTTAAAGCTCTATTTTCGGCGGTAGTAGTAGCTGTTAAGATTGCGAGATTTGTCTTATGATTAATAATTTTCTTCTGCAATTCGTGCGCTGGTGCAGCGAGAAGCTGTATTTCTTCGCGTGTTTCTTCTTGTTCCTGAATAAGATATTGGTTTACAGCTTTCAAGTTCTCTAAAAGCTCAACGATTTCATAATTTTCTTGCCTAGCGGCTTTTAGTTCTATAGAAAGTTCACTACATTTGCAATCGACAGTGTTGTTCTGCTCACTTTTTTCTGAACAGTCATTTGAACTTATGGTTCTTGTATTAGATTCCACTTCCTTAGGGTGTGTATAATCTACTATTTTGTTACAGCATATCGTTAACAGGCTAGGAGGAGACGACAGATCACCGCACGAACTGACATCATCAGTGTTGTTTTTTTTATTAGCTACATCTTGATTGTCACAATCAAAGGAGTCTTTGTGTTCATAAATTATTACTGAGTCTAATTTAGGTTTATGTATAACACTTGGAATGCTAGCTTTTAGTTGTTCGTTTTCTAATTTTAATTCGTTCATCTGCTGATTCATTATAGAATCTTGAATTTTAAATTGTTCTGTCCAGTCTTTTACTCTTTCTTCCAGGGTTGTTAGTTCATCAGATTTCAATTTAACTTCTTCCTGTAAGCTTTGCAGGACGCGTTGAGTCATTGACAATTCCTCATGAAGTTCTTTATTGTTATCCAGAATTTTCGTTAGTTTAATTGTTAATTCACTGTTCTTGCTTTCAACCTGAGATAGTTGTTCAATGTAACTGAGATTCTGTTGTGTTAGTTCAAGCATTTCTTGCTTGGCTTCTAATAATATTTCATTTACTTTGATATTTTCGTCGTCATCATTATCATTTTTCGAACTGAGAAACGAGATGTGACTTCCAATTTTTTCCATCGATAAAAGAATGCGGTCGTGAATTTTATTGCAGTCATTATCTACTTCTCCCCTTGTATCGGTTTGGATGTTATAATTTATCGTCAATTCAGTTATTTTATTATAGATGCTACATAATAACTCATCTCGCTCTTGGATTGAATTGGTAATTTGTTCCTTAATGACACTTAACTCTGAAATCTTATTTTCTAGGACGCGTTCTTTTTCCTCTAACGTCATCGTAAGATTATCAAGTTCATTTTTGCTTTCAAGTAAATGTGTTATTTTTATATTGCACTTTTCTATATGTTCAGTAGCTTGTTCTAAAGCAGATTCCAGACTCTCACTTTCTGAATTTTTTGAATGTAACTCATTGCGAGTTCTTTCGAGTTCTTTGTTCAACTGACTTATTGTTTGAGTTAATGATACATTTTCTTGGCTACTACTACTTTCAGTGGTACTAAGGATATCTAATTTTTCCTGTAGTGTTTTAATTTCTGAGTTATGTTTTAGAGCAAGTACTTCTAACTTCATTATCAAATCGGCGTTAATCTTATCGGTTTCTTCTTTTTCTTTGACAACACTATTGGCAACATTTTCTAAAATATTCAAAATATTACTTAAAACGTTAAAAACATTTACAAAATTGTCAATCATTTCTGGGACTTCTTGCATGTTACCGGACAAAGTGGTGAGTATCAGTTGTGATTTGATGACGGCAGCTTTAGCATTAATCAAATTTTCTTTTGATTCTCTATCTTCTGTCTCGAGAGAAAATATCAGATCATCTTTATCGCTTATTTCTGTTTCTAATTTAAGAATTTTCTCTGTCATATTCTCGATTTGTTCCAGCAATTTAGTATTTATTTCTGACATTTGTTTTTCCGAAACATCATTTTGTGCTATAGAAAGTTTAAGCTTTTCATTTTCTTCTTTCAGACTTTCAGCGGAAGTGGTGAATTCTTTATTCAACTTTTCAAGTTCACTAGTTCTATGTTCAATATTTGCCAGTTTTTCAGTAAGTTCTTGTTCGAGAGTTTTGAGTACAGTCTTTTCATGCATTAGTTTGTTAATACTAGTTACATTTTCATTTATTTGCTTGTTCAAGCTATCTACTTCTTTTGTTTTAGATTCAAGTTGTTCCGCTAAAGTTACATTTTCGTGTGTTGCATCGCTGTTCATTTGCACCGAAGTTCTTAATTCCTCAATTTCTTTACTACGAGTATCATCTTTTTCGCTTATTTCTGTTTCTAATTTAAGAATTTTCTCTGTCATATTCTGGATTTGTTCCAGCAATTTAGTATTTATTTCTGACATTTGTTTTTCCGAAATATCATTTTGTGCTATAGAAAGTTTAAGCTTTTCATTTTCTTCTTTCAGACTTTCAGCGGAAGTGGTGAATTCTTTATTCAACTTTTCAAGTTCACTAGTTCTATGTTCAATATTTGCCAGTTTTTCAGTAAGTTCTTGTTCGAGAGTTTTGAGAACAGTCTTTTCATGCATTAGTTTGTTAATACTAGTTACATTTTCATTTATTTGCTTGTTCAAGCTATCTACTTCTTTTGTTTTAGATTCAAGTTGTTTCGTTAAAGTTATACTTTCGTGTGTTGCATCGCTGTTCATTTGCACCGAAGTTCTTAATTCCTCAATTTCTTTACTACGAGTATCAAGGGCGAGTTTAAGTGACTGAATAATATTTCTCATGTTTTCGTTGCTAGCAATAAATTTCTCTTCATTCGCAATCATATTTTCTAGAGTGCTGTCATCAAGAGTGATGATTGGTAGTTTTTCTTTTTGGCTTACTTTTATTTGCAATTCTTGAATTAGACTATTATAGGAATCTATGTTATTTTTCGCGGTTTCTAAATTTTCCTTTTGGTCTTTTATGGTCAAATTTAGTGTTTCTAGCGTAGATTTGAGGAGTGAATTTTCCCCGTCCATTAAAGAGAGCTTTTCATTAAAAGCCGATACTTCTTCTTGGAGACATTTGGCTCGTGCTTCTAACAAAGATATTGTCTGTTGCTGGGCAAAAATATTAGCCTCTAAGTCTATGATGGTTTGGTTTTTTAAGTTCAATTCTGATTGTGTGTCAGCGAGCAATTCGTTCATATTATTATGATCAGATTCAGCGTCATTTGCATTGACAATGCTTTCATTGTCACTATTGACAAGAGAAATATCTTTAGAAATATCCATAAATTGTATCTCCTTGTCCAACGTGCGCGATAATACTTTGCCTATAAATTATAATAAAAACAGTTCATAAATAAAAAAAAAACAAAGTTATAACCGACCTCGTAATTGTTGAACGCTTTTGACAATCGTTCCAGTCCTAGCCTACTTCCTACAATGTTTGGCATTTAGCTATTCCGTAAAAGACGTCATTGATCACTACTCAGTGGACAAACATCATCATTTCAGCCGAAAGAAGTCCACTGCTGGGCATAGGCCTCCCCCAGGCGTCGCCACATTGACCGATCCCGGGTGTCTCGCATCCAGCGCATTCCCTCATCCTTAACCAGGTCATCGGTCAGTGAGAGGCCTTCCAACGCATCGTCTTCCGGGTCGCGGTCGCCATTCCAGGACTAGGTCAGTATCTCAGTAGTATGTTCCCGTAGGATAATTTTCGACATTCAAACGGGCGCAGCCGGTGGCAAGAGCTAGTACCGAATAAATTTAAAGTCCAATAAACTTGTTTGTATTCTTTAGAGAGAGACTGACAGATTTTTTTCAACATGCTAGTAAAGGTAAAGCAATGACGAGGTCGACTATAATACTTATCAAATATTAGAAAGCTGATCTACTATGCGGTCAAAACCAACTAACTGTGCACCTCGGTGGATTGCGACTCTATTCCCGCCTACCCGCGCAGCGCCCCGTGCTTTCCTCGTGCGCGAGAGTCGATCGTCAGTGTGACGTCACAGCGCCAGGTGCACGGTTATTTTGACCGAACAGTGACTGTGTCTTACAGTCTAAACTTACCGATATCTTCCGGTTTTTTGTTCCTCGCATTAAGTTCCTCCAGCAAAGACAAGAGCTCTTCTTCTCGAAGCTTCGCTTTGTTCCTGAGAGTCTCGTAACTTACTTCTGCGTCAGTCAGTCTAGTGTTGTAGCTGTCACACTGTGATTTTAGCTCGGTCTGTGAAAATCAAGCGTTATTATAAAAACAAAACAAGTAAAAATTAAAAAATTCCTTAGCGCCCGACGATTTTTATTTATTTCTTACTTTTGAAACTACATAATTTATCTAGTAGTAGACACGCTTCGATCAACAATCTATCGAACACGTAATTATGACACGATATCTTGCGAAAATACCCCGATTGAAACAGTAAAACGCCCATAACTTTTGAACGGCTGAACCGATTTTCATCAAACATAGCTAAGAAAACTCCCGATAATGTCACCTTTCAGATGTCAGAATTAAGCCAAAAAATAAAAGAAAAATAAAAACCCTTGTCATAAATACCTCTTTCAAACTACATAATTGATCTAGTAGTAGATACGCTTCGATCGCCAATCCGTCGAAACATGATATCTTGCGAAAAGAAAAAGCGCATATTCTTTGAACGCCAGAACTAATTTTCATAAGAAAACACGATAAATTCCCCTTTCAAACAAAAAATAACTTACATCAAAATCGATTCATCCGTTTAGGAGCTATGATGCCATAGACAGATACACAAACACACAGGTACACACATCAAAATTATAATGACCCTCTTGCCCTCTTTTTCCTTCAGGGGTAAAAAGGAAACGTGTTGAATCGATCCCAAGTAACATGGGAGGACCGGGGCAGTTAGATGATGATGATGATGATTATGATTATCGATAGTGCCCAATGCCAAGACGAGCCTATACTTTAACCCCCAACGGAAAAAACAGGGGTGTTATAAGTTTGACGTGTGTATCTGTGTATTTCCGTATATCCTGTGGCATCATAGCTCCTAAACGAGTGAACCGATTTTGATTTAATTTTTTGTTTGTTTGAAAGGTGACTTTATCGAGTCTTCTTAGCTATATTTGATGAAAATCGGTTCTCGCGTTCAAAGGTTATGCGCATTTTTCTTTTCGCAAGATATCGTGTTATAATTACGTTTTTCGACGGATTGGCGATCGAAGCGTGTCTGCTACTAGATCAATTATGTAGTTTAAAAGAAGTATTTGTGAAAAGGGTATTTTTTTTTATTTTACTTTTTCTTAGAAGCTTAATTCGCTAGAGTCATGAATCAAGCAGCTTTAAAATATGTTATTGCTAGTTTTCTTTCTAATAACGTTATGTTTAACAATCAACTTGAATGAAAGATTATTTCGTAGTTTTTTAGTAAAATAATATACCCTTACCTTACTGGAGGTTAAACTTTTCATAGCTTCTTCAGTCTGCTTAATTTTACTTTTCAAATGTTCTACTTCTAAATCCTTTTCTTTGCTTTGCCTACCCATTAGTTCAATTTGATCTTGCAATTTTGCTATCACAGTTGTGTTATGCTCTAATTTTTCTATATATTCAACCTGAAAATTAAAAGAATTAAATTACAAAATTGTAAGGTTGACCTAGCGTCGACCTTACCACCAAACTAACATTATGATGGCTCTGAAGACGTCTCGGTTTGGTACAGTAGCCGGCACGTATCTTGGCAAGAGTCGTCAGATGCGCACAAGCAGTTTATTAGGTCTCTTTAGTTACCAAACGGGACGCGGGGAATGTTTAGCACCATACCGAGCATGCGATTTTTAATCGCGTCGCTTCCACTTTCCGTTCGCTCCTTAATATACTTGCGTGCATTAAAATTCTCCCCTTTAAACATATTTGTAAAGCCACGAAAAAAAACCGGTAAAAATATTAATTTCGTGGCAGTGGTAACTCTTTTACAATACGATAGGGACGACGATGGCATAATATTAACAACTACATTTTTTTTTGTAATGGGTTATCCTACATTTTTTAACCTTTAACTGTATATTGGCTGGTCATTGAAAATTAATCTGATATTTTATTTATTACACCTAATAAACTTTACGAATTCCTCTCCTTTCTTAAACTTACTTCTAAACAGACATTTTAAAAATGAATAAGGCAATAACTTTAGAATAATGACAAGCAATAAAAGTGTTTTTTTTTGTTGCATTATGTGCACTATGCGCGAACTTACCCCCACTACGCCTAAAACTTGCCACACAATCTATGTTCCCCACACAATCTACACATGGGTGTCGCGGTTAGACCCATCTTCATGAGCTTGTCGTTGGTTCCAAAGTGCCCAATAAAGGCCCCAAGCAGGTAGTGGATTTGCTCCCTGCTCAAATTACAAATACATTCCCGGGCTTTGAACGTAGAGCATAGGAATTTCTTGAAGTGTTGTAGACCGGTATTAGAGAGCCAATGTGTTCGTTTTATTCGATTGACAACACTTTATTTATCTTATGTAAAAATACTTGATTTCGATTGGATGTTATAAGCTGTACTTTGCCGGATGTGTTAAGTTTACAATGAAAGTGGGGGTGGTCCATAATGGCTGCCTGCGTGGTGTCTCTCGCCATGGTTTCGCGCCTTGGAGTTGTGATGACAAAAGTTAAGAAGTAGCCTGGTGGCGTGCATGAACTTAAAAAAGTGTGTTTTTGTTGAGAGAAAGCGAAACGATTGGTGACGGAATCCGCTGCTTTGTTAATTGGATCAAGGACTATCTCTAAAACGCCATAAATTACCTGCTTTGCGCGTGCATTACCCACAAGACCGAGGGTATATTAAAGATAGCCCTCCTATTTGCGACATATAGATTTGGAATGGTATATTTAGTAGGTTTCATTTGATACCCATATTGTTAGGATAACGAAAAAAAATATTGTATGACCCCCTTTTTCTTAGAAGGGGCACTATTTTTAAAAAATATATAAAAACATTGCCCTTCCGCAGTCGAGTAAAAACATGGTGACAATAGAGGTACCGCGTAGATCGTCCAACATCGGCGTTCGTGAGTAACTGACCGCTCGAACGCAAAACTGACCTCTTGAAGCTTGACTGCGTGACCGCTCTCTGTCCGATAGAACCCTTAGTGATAACCCATCATCGCTTACCATCAGATGAGCACGAGCCTATCAATAACAACCGGACAACTCCATGTCGGACTTTGCACATTTAGGGTTCCGTACCAATTTATCAATGTATTGGTATTTGTTAGTAAAATATACGTAATAAATAATAAACATTATCACCATATTTCAAGTTCATAGGTTAATGGGTGTAGACAGACAGACGGACACGTGGGTAACAGCAATAGCTCCGTTTTGGACCCTTCGGATACTGAACCCTAAGCAAACAAACACTTACCACATTGGGAGAATACATCTTTTCCCTTTCAGTCAGCTCCATGATTCCTTTCAAATTCCTCTCAGCCTCTTTTGCATTTCGCCTCAGTATGCATGGTGGAGTTTTTGTTGCACCTGAAAATAGTGTAATGTCGTAATTATAATATTTTTAAAAAACTTTTTTACAAAAAAAATATCGACTTCTAAAGCAAAACACAAAAAACTGCACAGTTTAGTGTTTTGCTTTAGAAGTATATTTATTTTTTGTGAAAAAGTTTTAATCTCTCTCGTTTTAGTTTTAGTACCCTAACACTAAAAAGTAAGCAAAGTCTTATAGTAAGGTACCTAAAGGATTGACAAAATACCCGTAATAACTTAATTTACACATTTGTGCTCTTTGCCGCTAAGGAGTTGTGTTGTATGTTCCATATCTTGAAAACTGCTGAACCAATTTTGATGAAACTTGTACTGTTCCTTAAGTTGAGAGATATCTAATCTAATTTAAAACAATATTACGATCCGATTACTAGTTTCGGAGATATGCGTGCACAAACAAACATACATATACTTATGCAATTTAGCACACGTGTTTAGAAGCCTATACATAGTAACATATGTGAATATTGTGCAATTCCAACAATGTTACATACATACGTGTCGAATTACCTCCTTTTTTTTAAGTCGGTAAAATAAAACATAATTACTAAAAAATGCATGTAAGAATAGTTACCATAGCATTTATGAATGGGCGAACATGTTTGTGTGTCGTCTTGCGTCGAGTCATCGTCGTCGCTGTCTGTGAAATATAAACAATTAAGTATTTTCAGTGACTATATACAAACTATAGGATAGTATAGATAGTTCAACTCATCTTTGCGCGCGGAGCCATGTGTGCGTGCAATGTGCGTACGCTTGTAAATACACAGCTTTAATTTGTGTGGTAGTGCAAACAACCACCCACACATGCTTTCCCACACATAGCGCCGCGCGGAAAGATGACTTGAACTATCTGTATCCTTCTACATAATAGGAAGATTCGTAAGGAAATAAGGAACCTATAATAGGTAAATATAATAATTTTAAGCCAACAGCTGATTACAGCACCATAATTGAGTTACTTTCATGAAAACTCCAAGCACACGCGATAATATTATTCATTGCTTCATGTTTAGAAATCCGTCTACTCAACTGTGTAAAAGATGCAGTGAACACTGTTGAATTGTCGAAATGAAAGCGTACGCGCGTGCTTTAAGTTTTCGATAAAACATTATAAAACTTTTTACCATAAAATCAAACCAACTTCCAAAACAAAACACAATAAAGCGAAATATAACTTTCTTTTCGAAGTCGGTGTCTTAGGTACCTATAGTCTTTCGTTTTTAGGCATAGTCGATTAACTATTCGAGATATTATCTTATACCCGTGACATACTTAGCATTAAGGAGCTCCAGTGGCCATCTGTGGTCTTCTTCATCAGTTCCACTTCAGCAAATGACTTTTTCTGTGCAAATGATTGGAGAGAGAGTGCATTGTTGATGAAAATATCAAAATCACTATATGTATGCCTATAATATTTAAGGAGTTCCCTCTATTTCCATGGGATCCATCGCCAGATCCTGACCTGATGACAAGGCCTGGGAAGTATACCCTTTCAAACAAAATATCGGTCCAGGCGTCTTTGAGTAAACAGGTAAAAAAAAAAAACGAATTGAGGACTTCCTTCTTTTTTTTAAGTCGGTTAAAAATATCTCATCTTCATAACTCCTACAAAGTTTTACTTGGTTACTGAGTCAATTACTATCACTATGGTATTAAGTATTACTCTGGACTTAAAAGGAAATACTGAGCAGTTCCTAGGCCAGTATGTGTCATGTCACGGCCATGTCCGAACGATCACTGTCACTCTACATGAACCATATCGACAACATACGAGACACTAGACTCCCGCCAGTACTAAAAAAAGGTACTTGTGTATCATATTAAATTATTAAGGTTACACTAGTCGAAAATTCTTCCATACAAATGTAGTCTGGCGATTACTCCACTGTTTGATGGTGTACGTTCAAAATAAAAAATGATATCAATTTGTCTCATCATTATCTAGCCCTGTATGGAAACAGAAAAATAAAAAGATACAATATTTGTAAGTTATGAGCGTCGAATTCCTTGTTTCAAAACAAATTTTAACGCATCTTTGGGCGGAAATAAATACCATAAGAAGATTGCAAAACGGCCTCCATACAGCGATAGATTAGTAATTCAACAACGCAAATGATTTTATTTTGAAAATATACATTTAGTAGTTTTTTCATAATATCTAGACTCCCAAAGGTCTGTTCATAAAATTTCGCGCGCTCGTTTTCACCCTAAATCATCATTCATTTCGCTACAAATTTGCAAAGGTGCTAATTCGTACGAGAACTAGCTTCTTACTGCTCATCACGCATAAATTTTTTCACACGTGTTGTCGGATGAAACAGCATGGATTTAAACCCCGCGCACAAATTAGTTCGTGCCGTTGACTAGGGAAACCTTAAGTAAACAAATCATGACAAGATCCGACAAATATTATAATTCTCTAAAATATTTTCTGTTGTTCTTCTTGCTGAAACCCATAACGTCTGTGGTCAAATATTACCCTAACGAAACGAAATAAGCTTTAAAGTACTAACCAAGTTCAATGACCTCGTTGCTGAAGAAGACGGTGCGTGTGGGCGGCGGAGTGACGAGCCGCGCGGGCTCCTCCGGCACGGGGGCCAGCTTGTGGTTGTCGCTCGGGATAGGCAGGAAGTCGGGCTTTACTATCGCGGGGCTGGAAACGAACAAGTCAATATTTTATTAAACGTTCTTTGTCATCTGCTAAAGTTCAACAAACATCCTAGATTGTTAAGGTGTTTATTTATTTTTTTGATAGGAACACACAAGTACATATTTACAAATAAAAAACATATTATTGTACATTAATCTACATTCTGTGTGTTACGTATGCCTAGGAATCTGCTGACATTGCGGACAATATACATACATAGACCTTGATGACAGTGCAGTTACCGCGAAGTCAACGCACGTAGCTAGACTTTCGCTGACACAGAAACGTACGGAGCATAAACATAGGAAGTTGCTGACTGTGCAATTACCTTGGAACCGATCCAGCCATGACGTCAAGGAATCGATCAATGCCGAACTAATATTTAAGAGCATCTCTCGTAAGAAAGAACCATTCCATATTCCTACATCGTGTAGGATGGATTCTCGTAGGCTAGTTAGTTTTAGTTAGTCTATTTAATTATTGTAACCATTCCATGTCCTAACATCGGCTTGGAATGGACATTCGTAGGTTAACTAGTTGTAGTTAGTAGTTGTAACCATTCCATGATCCAACCTCGACTTGGAATGGACTCTTCTAGGATAATTAATTATAATTAACTTTAATAATTAAAAGTTTAGAATCATTTCGGGTTTCTTTCCACTCTCCCGGCTGTGGTAAACGTAATTGGCGCAGTCGGTAGGGTATCCGCGGGAGACGTCGGGACACATCACACATCGATAATCACGTCTCGTGTCACCCGGGTGGCTATCAAGCACCGTTCCGGATATCCTGAACATACGGACCTGCTGCAGACCGAGAGAAGAATCTGGAAATCGATTCGCAGAGAGGAACCGGAAATGAAATAGCTGTAAGTACATTTGAATTATTCTCGTGTTGCTCCCTCCTAAATCCTAACCTTCAGGGTTTACCATCCCAGGAACTCGAGTGCGCGGGGACCTGCATCACGTCAGGCCCACCGACGAACTGTAGATATTAGTAGAAATATATTTTTAGATAAGCTAGAGTTAGGCAACTTGGTTAGTTTAGATATGGATCAGCACAGCCAAATACCATTTCTAAGGCACTTCGCCTTGGCCTTGCTTTTCATAGTAACTCTAACGTGTTTGCGCGGTTTATTAAAATCCTTGATTCATCATCCAAGTGTTGCATGCGAAAGCGAATTTTCTAACTTGTGACCATTAAACAGAATTCTTAATAAGATTTCTGGAACCACTTTGTGTACCAGTAACTCTAATGGGGTACCAGAGAGTTAGTTGGGCAGTCGAACCACCCTGATTAACAACTTTTCAGACCAGCACCATAATTTCAAGGAGCCGGTATCTAATTGACAGCTCCCGTAGGTCCAAATCCTTCGTTTTTAAATTTTCATTTTATTTCTGCTCCCAAGAATAGTTACGACCTATAAAGATTATCATCATCAGCTTCTTTTAATGTTCCCTCTGTGATAGGCAATGGACCGTAATTCATCACACGAGCCCAGCGTGGGTTGGTAAAGATTATCCGTAGTACCTAAAAACACGCATAGGCCCTTATCCTATCCTTCCCAGTCCTAGCAACCAACGAGTTGACATTCACTTACATGGAGGCTGAATGCCCGAAGTCAAACTGGTGCGAGAAGGAAGTTACCCACCAGATCCGCACCAAATCTGATTGCATCCAGAAGTCGATCACCAATCAAGTTCTGCGGGACTCCTGCCATCCCACTACAGTTATCCTGATGAAGAAAACTATGAAGAAACTCGATGACCAACACCACGTCCTGTAATTCCCTCAGCAAACGAAAGTACAAATTATCTGTCACCAATAAGACTACACACCGCTCCAAGGAAGTTATTTCGTTACAACTCCCGATGGATGTCGACTGAAATCTGAAGAGTTCACCATAGCAGATGCCGACGATGAAATCAAAGGCCAACCTCGCAAAATCATGAGGATACCCTTCGATTCTGGGCAACGAGCTACGTCAACTACTCACATCAATTTGTACTCCGTGGATCTTAAGGGACTAGTGCAAATGGGCAACGCGCAAAAGAACACCTGTCATACCACAAGAACCAGCAGCCTCCTACCGTAATCCTGAAAAAAAACTCAGATCCCGAGAAGACTCCGGCAACTTTTTTCACTCAATGTGCTAAAATAGTTGCCGTTCTAAGGGTGGAGGTGTTACGTATGCCTAGGAATCTGCTGACATTGCGGACAATATACATACATAGACCTTGATGACAGTGCAGTTACCGCGAAGTCAACGCACGTAGCTAGACTTTCGCTGACACAGAAACGTACGGAGCATAAACATAGGAAGTTGCTGACTGTGCAATTACCTTGGAACCGATCCAGCCATGACGTCAAGGAATCGATCAATGCCGAACTAATATTTAAGAGCATCTCTCGTAAGAAAGAACCATTCCATATTCCTACATCGTGTAGGATGGATTCTCGTAGGCTAGTTAGTTTTAGTTAGTCTATTTAATTATTGTAACCATTCCATGTCCTAACATCGGCTTGGAATGGACATTCGTAGGTTAACTAGTTGTAGTTAGTAGTTGTAACCATTCCATGATCCAACCTCGACTTGGAATGGACTCTTCTAGGATAATTAATTATAATTAACTTTAATAATTAAAAGTTTAGAATCATTTCGGGTTTCTTTCCACTCTCCCGGCTGTGGTAAACGTAATTTGTGTGTCACTTATAGTTGAAAAAAGCATAAACAATATTGACTTTTAATACATTAAATCAGCGGTTCTCAAACTTTTTTACCAATGGAACCCTTTTGGAAACCTAAATATTTGGCGGAGCCCTAAATATGTTTGTTAACTTATAACAAAAATAAGCTTATGTTTACTTATTATTTATTAGTAATCAAATATTCGAGTCTTTATCTATCAGACATTGTTTTATATTAGGCTTGATAGAAGAGAGTTGAAGTTTCATCGGTCTACGTTCGGCATCCAGTAAATTTTATAATTTTAGTGACTGTCGTATAGTAACAAAATTTTCTCTGCAACCTTATTTTTCTTTGGTATATTTTTTAATTACAGAGGCCCCTACAGAGGCTCCACGGAGCCCTAGGGTTCCGCGGAGCACACTTTGAGAACCGCTGCATTAAATTATATTAAATTAGATTTAAGACTGATCAATGAATAAGAACAAAGATGAATTATGAATTAGGTATAAAATGTATGAAAACATTTGATTATAAACTAGATGAACAGGTAAATTTGGATGTAATAATGAATTAGGTATAAATAAATTAGATTGTAAAATAGTAAAACAGGTACATTTGGGTTGTAAAATTATGAATTATGTATATAAATACATTTGATTAAGAAATTGATAATACATGGTACATTAAGTTATAGAAAGTTAATTATAATATTCAAGATTCATCGATTTTTTTAAATCTATTTAAGCATTACACGATTTTTTTAAAACAGCATGCTCTTTTTTTTACAGCAAAGCTTGCTCATCATACAATGATACACCCGCGGATATAAATCTCACTAGATGACGCGATTGTATGTGCTTTGTGTGTCAAAATACCCTGTAAAATTACGATGATCGTAATTTGAGCTTTTCATTTAGCATTATCGGCACTAGAATTCTACCGAAATCTAGAAAAATGCCTTTACATCCCATATTGAGCTGTAAAGACTGAATAGAAAAACTCGGCCGAGGCATTGAAAATGTTTTTCATCATTGGTAAGTAAATTTATTTTAAAATTTTGTGTGAAAATGTGGCACGCTTGGTTTTCATACAGATGGCGGGACTTGCGTTATCTAGTTAGATTTGTCTGTGGATACACCAGAAAACATTTTTTCCACTTACTTGTCCAAAACATGAATATACAAACACAGGGCAAACGAAATAGTTGTTAGATGTAAAAATAGATTACTTACTTATACTTCAAACTAGGTGTACAAAACTTGGGTATAGGTATAATGGGCTCGTCATCAGATATAGAATGCAATGTAGATATCGTTATGCGCCTGGGCGGCTGAAGCTTTCGTCTTGTGCCACTTATTAAGTCCACGCTGCGTCTTTGAGCAAATCCGTTCAGTATGAGCTTTTGTAGATTCTGTATCTTGCTTTGAAGTTTGTAGTTGTCTTGCTGCAATAGAAAAATAGTTGTGTCAACATAAAGAGTATTTGGATGAGACCATCAGTAGACGCTTTTACGTGCACATCTTTTTACACCGTTCTCACATTATGTATTTTTCCAACAAGAATGACGTCACCAAATAATTGTAATTAAAACAGATGGAAAAGAGGGTCCGTGGAGTTTCTTGCACATTCTTCTCCATAGCGTCAGTAGGTCTACGCTTGCGCATGTGCATCTTTTGTTTGACCATTCAAAAGTACCTATAAGGTTTAGTTGAATTAAAATATTTTGATTATTTGATTTTGATTGTTGCAAATTTTAATTCAACATAGTTGTTACATTTCTTTAGAGCGCGCGTTTGATATTGCAATATGCACCAAATAGCAAACAGAGGTGAAAATAAAGGTGTTAAACCTTCTGTATCACATTCTTAAGTTCGCAACTCCACGTACAAGCGCGTATTTTGCTTAAGGAATTTAAACCTTATCACAATGAAATAAAAGTCACAAGACTCGCGATCGTAATGACTCGCCCCTTATTGCATGAGACTTAAGGCACTAGACCGAATTTCGGTCACGGTGGCCAATCTCAGCACAAATAAGCCAAATACACGGGCGATATTATACTACACTCTTGGCTCCTAAGAGACCTTCCTAGTAGCGCGACGCAATGAGGGCTTCCGTTTTAGTGCTCACCAGTTTGCGCCACTGTCGAGTAAGGTCCTTAAATATAGCTATAAACGTTGTTATTATGCGCACGGAAGCAGTTTGAATTAAAAACATTTCAAATAAAATCGAGTATGCTGCAGTTTCGCGCGGCTGCGCGAGTGAATGAAGAAAGAGGCGTCTTTTAATCGAAGAGAAGGAGGATACATTTTGCCGACAGTGGTTGATAAAACCTGTAGGTACCCATCTTAATCTACCATATTTGGAAAATATTCACAACAATAAAAATGTAGTAAATAAACTCGCGCTAAAAGCCAAAAAAACTATGAAATCTGACATTGAAAACCTCGCGCAACACCAGCGCCCCTAGCGGCTAATTCAAACGCGGCAGCGATATCGCACACAGTATTTTCTAAAAACAATATCATGTTCAAATCGGTCGAATAGCATCGCATAACGCATTGCGTCCATGTGGACGTATATTTGGATTTTCGCTTAGTAAAAATTGCTTATCGTTGTGATATAAATGGAATCGCGATGAGCCAGCGGTAAGGTTGCTTACTCTAATAGTCAGATGAGACGTCAATATGACCTCACGCTCAGCAGTCCCACTTGCGGCCACGACACTGACGGACCATTAATGTGAGCATGGGGTATCAATTCAAACAAATTATAATTAGTATTAAAAAAAGATCATAGATGGCAGCATAGGTAACAAATGTGAAAGTAACAATCAATTAAAAATGTTTAACAGCAGATTCAGGCTGAAATAAGTTTAGTAAAAATCAAAACTTGCTTTTTTAATGTTAATTTATCCATTTACACTCATTAATCAGGTTTTTTGAACAAAAAAAATAAGTGAAGACTTTGTATGTTAAATTAGTTGAAAGTAGCTATCGACTTTTCGTTTTGTTTTGAGTTCTTTGCAATAGATGGCGTGTTTCACAATTTGTCCTAAACTATATATCCATCGTAAGATTCATTTTGTAGGATAGTTATTATTTATTATAGGCGTAATTTAAAAGATATTATTTATTATAGGCGTAATTACAAATATTAATGTTTTGGTCTATTATTTAAAATCACTTTTTTGTGATGCTTGTTTACACGTCGAATTAACTAGATACCTCGCTGGAACAGGACTCGTATCGCGCTAGGGCCTACTCAAATCGCACGGGTACTAAAATAAGAGATAACGCGACGCGTGTGCCGCTTGCCGTCCGAGTTTACGCGTCGCATAGTAGGTACAGTTTGATTCAAACTTAATAACGGCTCGAAACACTTCGTGAGCCACTACGCGCTAGCAGTTTCATGTGACAGCGGGGGTGAGGGGTAGGGTAGGTACTGCCATGCTGCGTACCTAACTAAAGTATTAAAAGTAATCATTTTTGTAAAAACATCTTGTTCTTTATATATCTAAGTACAACCTAAAATAAAAAAGCTAATTTAAAAATCAAACACCCGACTGCTTAAAAAGCGAACTAAAAAGCTGTAAACAAGAAAATAACTAGATATGAAGTCGGAGGATACATATTCGCGAACTGCCTGATTTATTTACAACTTTTAAGTATTATTTTTTTTATAAATTGTTTTAAACATATACGTGGTATGTATTTTTGTAATCACCACTAAAAGCCCTTCATTTTGATACCCCACTCGACGGGTTACGAAGATAAAAAATTGCAACCTCTACAATATGGAGCCCAAAATCCGCCATTTTTTTTTAATGGCACTATCTAAGTATATTTGGGTGGCCAAGACCTATCTAACGATGTCTTAATTATAAAAATCCGTCATGTGGAAAAATACGTCACACACATACTTACATACAAGATACGCGCGAAATCATAACCCTTTCCTTGCAGCCGGGTAAAAAAGGATAACCCTTATAGTGAATAATAAAATGACATGAAGTAGATACCTACTTCGTGTTTTCATTCATTGCCGCGGAAGCAAGCTAACTACCAACATTTAATTCTACAACGAATTCTATAGTTTTGATTGATTTGGAATATTCATGAATATTGTGAAATTCGCTACACAATGCGACCACTTAGATTTAAGAAGTTACCGCGGTCTGAGCGGAGTCTGTCCCGAACCGAACATACCTAATGTTATTATTACGAATACGAAGTAAGCGTTCAAGGACAAGACAACTGGCAAATAACGTCTCTGAGTACCAACATGATACGATTCCTCGCTCAAATTGCCATATGATTTAGTATCTAGGCAAACTACTAGATGGCGTTAGAAAACCACAGTCTCGGGCTATTAAAGAGTCACTGGTGCTGCCGCCTGTTAAAAATATGGAGAAAGAAAAAATAGCCCGACCAATAGCCCGACTTAAGGAGGTGACATTTCTTTGTATGGGATTGGGTATCTGTACTGTAGTATTATATTATCTTTGATGTGAGTGTACATCTTCCTTAACACAACTAGGGGTCTAAGGGAAACTAAGCGTGATGTTATGGTATAATCAAGTTGACAAACCTCAATATTCTTCTTGCTCTCCAACTGCGCCTGTAGCTTGCACATTTGTTTGGTGAGGCGCTGTATCATAGTGGCGTCAGCTGTGGCCACCGCATTCACCTCCGGCTTGTTCTTTATTGCCTTGGCCCGATTTGCAAATCTGTTAAGACAATTATAAAGACTAAGATTTCGCACCTTTAGGTTCAATGCATAACTAACTAAAGCAGGTTGAATGAATATCAAAAGAAAACTGAAACTTTTTTTTTTTTGAAATTTTTCCCATATGTATAGGTCCCGTCACGTAAAAAGAACGCTGGGCGACAGTGGAGGGCATGTGTCTGCGCATGGGTACAGTCGCGTTCTAAAGTACTAGGCCATTGTTTTATAATATAAGAGTAAATTGTTTTGTTGTAGAATCATAATAGGTAGTTTACTAGCTAATAAGTACTTTGGAAAGGGTTAGATTTAAATTAGATAATGTTTACTTGATCATTATTTTTTATTTCGATCTTATCATGATAAACATATAAATACCTTATCATTATAAATAATCAACAGCTCCTTTTTCAGCTTCTTCTACACTAATATTAAGAGGAAAGATTTGTATTTTTGTATGTAAAAAATAAGCTTAAAAACTACTGGACCAATTTCAAAGATTCTTGCACCATTGGAAAGCTACACTATCCCCGGGTGACATAGACTACTTTTTATCCCTGTGTTCCCACGGAAACGGGTACTAGGCGGGTGAAACCGCGAGGCGTCCGCTAGTTCTTCATAAAACAATAAATAATGTAAATAATTTTTCTTTTCTTTATTTTTAAAACCTTCGTCGTGCATAGAAAGTTGTCAGTGCGACTGTATTTTGGGAGCGAACGCAGCGTGATCTCAGCGCGGGAAGCATGTCTCAACTGACGAACCAATAGCGTGCGCGCTCAGAAATACTGGCGGACAATGATATTCAAATAAACAGATTCGTTATACACTCACAAAACAATTGAAAAAAGTGTTCCGCTCTCACACTTTTCATTCATCTGACATTTCACTACAAGTCGAAAGGGATGGCTTGATAAAACCAACAAGACAAAAAGAGACAGCTAGTGTTTATCACTTGCGTGTGAATGTAAACAAACATTATTCTGACCACCAATTTTGTTATCTTTTTCTATCCTCCAAATATCAGAATATTAGGAAAAAAAAAAAAAAAAATTAGTAAATTGAGGCGTATTGCGTACTTACATATGGTATGAGATCCCTTCTGTTTTATTTACTTTGGTATCATAATTGGTACAATTTCTAAATACACACGCTGGCATTTTTTTATTTTGTTTTTGTTTCAACAAAGCGTATCGCTCTTCGCCATGCATGACATAAACTGAAGACTTTGTTTGAAAACATGACATAAACTGAAGACAAAGTTCACAATTATGACCTATTCGAGTCTTCACTATGCGCACGCTCATAACATATCTGTTTATTTGAATATCATTGCTGGCGGAGCATTCCCCCGTCGCGCCCCCTTCATACCACCAGTTTGATCGATAAATCGCTCAGTGCGCAGATTCAAGGCCAACGCTATTTTTACGTCCCGCCTGTAAGTGTGTCCGTGTCACATTTAGAAATAGGTAGGTATTATCTTCTTAGCAAAAAAATAACTTACTGCAAAGTCGATATAGTTTCTTCGACAGCTGCAGGCGTTATAGCGCATATAATACTCGTCTTGGCATTTCCGCCGAGAGAGTTTTGTAGGATACGAGTCAGTTTGCTGTCGCGGTAGTTTGTGAACCTGAAGACAAAAATATATATCATTATTAGTGGTTATTTGACATGGAAGTAGCTATGAACCAAGAACAAAACGACTTATACATTTTATCTCACAGATTTTGTAATGATTCAACAGTCTTTGAACCTACAAAGAAAATTATCCATCGTTTTCCATCAGATGAGAGCTGGCTCATCAGGAAATAAAACAAAACCTGCCAAACAAGTTACAGTGCCGTTGGGTTGCTTCATAATCAGAAGGTCTAAAACTAGCTAAATGTCCAATAGCTTGAAACGTCTAATGAGCAGTAAGTCTAATTAGCAAAATGTTCATGTAGCAAAATGTCTAACTATCAGATGGTCTGCATAGTAGAACATCTATATAGCAAAAAGTCAAATTCTCAAAATGTAAAGAGAAACGGACACAGCATTTTAATATGTACAGACTCTTTAGTCTATGTAGTCATAGCGTATATCATATTTTTAAATTGTGACTGACACTTATGTGCATGCATGCTATTTGATTACCATTACTCATTTGTATTTACCCTGAATCACTTGATATTCATTACAAATCCAATAATGTCAAAGTTCTAAGTGTTCAAGTGGAGAGCTTCAAGTACAGGAGACATTACCTATCTTGGAAGCATTCTAACAAGTAAAGGAGACCTCCACGATGAGATTAATCAGAGGATTTGTGCTGCTCCCGTAGCTTTTGGCAAACTGAAGCCCAAAGTTTTACGCTCTCACGATCTCAAGTTGACTACAAAGATCGCTGTATACAATAGTTCGTCCAAACATGCTTTACTCTTCGGAGACGTCGTGTCTCTCGTCTGTCTCAAGAACAAACATTTACTTTCATTGAAATTCCAAAGAAGAAGCGTGTGCTGCTGCTGAATGGTCACAGGTACAATTTAAATATCACAAATAAGGGAGGGTCAACTTTATGGAGATGCTCCCAGCGCAATTAGTGTTCCTAGTGCATCTGTTACAATCAATAAAGACGTAAAGAAGATAATTCGTCAGTTAAATGTGCATACTTGTAAAGCTAATTTCGATAAAACAGGACTAACATAGTGATGGACAAATGCAAGAAATACGCCAAATGCAAAACATGTAAAGATTTTTTTTGAGAAAGAATTCGTAAAATGTGAAAGAGATTCAACGGGTACTAGATTAAATAAAAACATAAAATGCAGGGGAAATTGTGCGCCTAATATCTTAATAATCTTTGAGAGGCTACTGGGCAGCTTTTAATCCCAGATTTATTTTCAAATAAATTTTATGTAATTTACAAATGACTTTTACTTTCTATCATGAGTGTACACATTTAAAAAATTACATATTGCTATATAGATGTTCTGCTATACAGACAATATAATAGTTGGACGTTTTGCTACATGGGCATTTTGCTAATTAGACTTACTGCTCATTAGACGTTTCGCGCTATTAGACATTTAGCTACTTAGACATTCTGATCGTATGGCGTTGGGTTCTATTATATGCGAGCTATTAATTTGATTCTACAAAAAAGAATAAGTAATGTGACATACTTGTTAGGGTCTTCGGAAAGCTGCTTGATGACAAGCGCGAGCGCTGACAGCGACTTGTTGATATGCGTGCCCTCCTTGAAGCGGATGCCGGTGGCGCCCGTCTGGCCGCTGCGCTCCGAGCCCGCCAGGTCCACGAGGTTCAGCTGCGACACGTTCACGCAGCCCGGGTTCTCTTCCCCTTCGATGTGCTCGCGAGATTCTATTATCTGGAAGAATGTTTAAATTGGGTTTATTCTTTTTCTTAGCGTGTCGATGACAAACTTCTTAGCTAAATCACTTGCCACGTTTGTTGTATGGGAGCCCCACTTAAATATTTATTTTAAACTGTTTTTAGTATTTGTTGTTATAGCGGCAATAGAAATTTTACTCTTTGGGTACGGAACCATAAAAAACTACTTCGTTGGTATAGTGATCGCAAGCACTACAGCTGAGCTTGAGTCCTGGGTTCGATCCCGGGCAAAGACAAAGTTGAAATTTTTGTCTCCTGCGTCAAACAGATACACAGATTACGTTGCCGACCGAGGGTGCAAGAGCGAGCGAAGCGAGCTCGAAATTTGTTAACACACTGGTTCGGATAGGTTAGGTTTCCTTTATACACAAGAAAACCAGGCGGCAGGCTAGAAGAGCATAGTAAGCTTGTGTCAAAAATATATTCCAGGCTAGTAGGGCTGGCTTGCGCCGCCCCACGCGTTGTGTCTTGGCCTAAGGCGAAATACGCTACTGCTTGACTGCAACTAAGACTCATGGAGGTAGAACGCGCTCAGTCCTTGAGTCCCAGGCAGAGGCCTGGTTAGCCTGTGGGTAAATCAGGCCATTCTTATGAGGGTGACATTTTTTGTGACCGGGAGAGTAAGAAATAAAGCTCTCTTTATTACCCGACTGCCGAAGGAGGCTAATGTGTATATCAGTCTATGTATGTATGTTTGTTCCTATGTGGCGTTCTAGAGACCAAACGCTTTGGCCGATTTTGATGATTCTAACGTCAATCGATTCGTCTTAACCCTGCGAGTGTCATAGGCTACAGCAAAATTGGAAAAGAAAAAGTTGGCGGATTTTGGGCGCCATTTTGTAGGGGGGGATTTTTTTTTCTCTTCCAAACCCATCGTGTGGGGCATCAGAGGTGATTTCAAAAATATATAACAATTTTATGTTTAAATGTACTTAATTAAAAAAAAACAAAAAAGTTGTAAAGTCGGAGGATACATCTGGTTTTGGTCAGCCAGCTCGCGAATATGTATCCTCCGACTGCACAGCATGATTTTCTTCTTGTTTACATCTTTTTAGTTCGCTTTTTAAGCAGTCGGGTTTTTTTTTTTTTTTATTTTATTTTTTTACTTAATTTATTATAAATTTTTCATTTGTGTGGCAAAATTTTATTTATATAAATGCTAGCCTGTCGCCCTATATGTCTGTCAAAAGAAAATCAAAATTATCCGAGGCGAAGTATCTACTGTAGATAAGTTTATGAGCTTGCTTTGCTCACTCCTGAAAAAAAAGAAAATATTAGCTATCCGAGGCTGTGATCAAAAATTTTCTGGCAGGCTTCACTCATTCACGCATTTTTTTTTTGCCTCTAGCCTACCTATGAATTGTTCGGCGGCAAATGTTATGTGGCCAGGGGCGCCAAATCATTAAATACGCCACTGTACTTTAAACCAACATTGAACATCGCTTCGACGTTAGGCGCTTTGTGAAAAAAGCAGTCTTTTTAAATTATGACTTTGTGAAAAAAGCAGTCTTTTTAAATTAGTCTTTTTAAAGCTGGCCCCCCCTCCCCCTCTACCTGGATCCGTGCAAACCTGCTCGCCCTGCGGTGAACAATGTGTTGTTACGTTATGTGGGTCTAAAAGCTAGCTTTCTTACAGAATAGAACAATGAGGGCTTATCCCAAACAATTGATCCTATTCAATACAATGAGGGGGGTAAGGAAGGCCATGACAGCAATGATAACCCCATTAATTACAGTTTATGTATAAGTCAGCTATAGTGTTAACAAAACTTACGACAAACCTTTATTGTTCTGTAAGTAAATGTAGCTTTTATTTCAAACTCCTTCTGTTAGCAATCTTTTAGCTTTGAGAGTATTTTATATTTATTTATTTATTGTACACCACACAAATATATATAAAGGACAAAAAGTCATAAAAGCAAGTGTACAATGGGCGGTCTTATCGCACAGGGCATACTCTTACAGACAACCTTTATACTGCTTAGGTGCCACGTCAGTTCTATGTATCTGACGCTAGTGGAGGTTTGATCTCCAAATTTTTGGCCCACTAGTGTATGCATAGTATTATTATTATTATACATAGTTTAAAGAAATCATAAGAAATTTATTTTGGATTCATAGATTAATAGCCTGTGGTAAGTTTAATATGGTGGGCACAAGATTTAAAGTTAACTTAAACTGGTTACCACATTTTAACACCCTAACTGCCCGACAAACAATACATTTTCTATTGTGTCTCATTGTCTGGCAATTACGGTGTTAAACAATACTATTTTAACACGACCAGCTTCTGCCAGCGGCTTCGCCCGCGTGAATGTCGAAATCCCAAGGGAACATATTCCCGTGATATGTACTGTTCCAGACTATAATCTATCTCTGTGCCAAATGTTATGCCAGATAAGTTCAGTAGTTTTTGCGTGAATGAAATCCAAACATACAAACAAACACAAACTTAAGACTTTAAAATATTAGTGCAATTCTTCAAGAACATTACACGATAGTTAAAACAACCTTTGGTTAGCCATCCAAGGATAAAACAATACTTCAAATGATGATAGGCTATTTTTCCTTATGTCTATATAAGGTATTAGAAACATAGCATTCTATTAATAGTTTGCTTCCAAATCCTATTTCTGTACTATTAAAGTAAATAAACTACTTTGAACGTGGGTGTATCTTCTTACATCAGACTATATCCAAAAGAGGTGCATAATGATTAAGGTTGAATGCCAAATTCTAGTCCCACACAACATTACTCAAGTACACAAAAAAGATTTTATGTTTAACTAACTTAATATAGATGTGCATGGTTTGAATTAAACAGCTCATTATCAGGTTTAAATTACTAGATTTGCAGGCAACAAGATTTTATTTGCTTTTTTTTTCGCCCACCAGAAATTCGGTAATTTTCGCAATGCAAATGGAATGTACTACTTCGGATAAATCTTTTGTTCTAATAGAGGTCATGGTCTGCCCATAATACACAAAATTTTGTACAAATACATTCAGCCAATGAGGCATGATCAATCACATCTTTATTTGTAGATATGTTTCCCACACAGACTTGTTTTAGGTTTTGATCCTTTTTAACTAAAAACGAATGATCTTATTGTTACAGTTTGGTTATTTGTCAAGGTTTTTGTTTCATGTGTACCTGTGTCTTAATAATTCCAAAGGGCTGCCATGGAGGCGGTATTTTTTAGGGTTCGGTACCCAAAGGATAAAAACGGGACCCTATTACGAATCCGCGGTCCGTCCGTCTGTCTGTCTGTCTGTCTGTCTGTCACCAGGCTGTATAGTTCTCGCCAAACTTATTGGCCGCCCTGAAGTTGGCTACAATGGCTGCGCAGTAGAAAATCTCATACAAAAACAGTACCGTTTCGTGCCTCGCGCATCCGGTAAACCAACTTCAGGGCGGCCATTAAGTATGGCGAGGGCTATATCTCATGAACCGTGATAGCTAGACATACCCCCATTAGACTACTAAGATTTTCTATAGTGGCCACCTTCACCCACCTTTCGGTATATAAGACGGCACACTATACCAGGCAACCCCTTACGAGGTGTCTGGGTCCATCTTCGGTAGGTCACGCCTCCAAGAGTACTCGCCCCTACCGCGCGTGATAGCTAGACATGACCCTTTAGACTACTGAGATTTTCTATAGTGGCCACCTTCACCCACCTTTCGGTATATAAGGTGATAGCTAGACAGTTGAAACTTTGACAGATGATGTATTTCTGTTGCCGCTATAACAACAAATACTAAAAACAGTATACAATAAATATTTAAGGGGGGGCATACAACAAACGTGGGTTTTTTGGCGTTTTTTGCGATAATTGTACGGAACCCTTCGTGCGCGAGTCCGAATCGCACTTGGCCGGTTTTTTTATGGTAAACACTCGGGAGTTTGTCGAGTGTTTTTAGCGAGGACGAAGAAGGTGGCTTGGGGACATTCGGTCGTGGGTCGTCTTCTAAGGTGCTTGGTTAAAATATAGTGCTCAAAGTCATAGACATTGTTGTAAAATTATATTCCTTTGTTTAGAACAGTTTTCTCACATTATAATATAAAAGTAATGAACAGTTTTAAGAGTTCTAAAACGGTGAAGGAAAACATCGTGAGGAAACCGGCATGTCCTAGAACCAAAAATTCGAAGACATGTGACATTCACCAACCCACACAGGGCCCGCGTGGTAGATTAAGGCCTATTACCTCTCCCACAGAGAGGATGCCTGTATCCCAGCAGTGGGAACATTATAAGGCTAATGATGAACAATTTGAGTTTGATTTCACATATCACATCCAAGTATCTACTCGTAGTAAACCCGCCGATTGCTACACTTGAAAGTTATGCCTTCTTCTTTTTGATTCAATGGTGACTTCACCCTTGGACAGTTATGCCTTATAAGCAGACATGAGGTGGCAGCAGCACTGAACTATTAATATAATGAATGCTATTTACTTACTATTTGAAATATGGAATGGGATCTGCTACTTTGTTCATTCATGTTTGTGGCACCCTTCTGTCTGTTCGCTTCACCCTGAAAGCATACACAAAGTTATTAAGTAAAGTTTATTAACTTGAATAGTTGCCCTAATGATGAAAAAGTTATTTGTTAATTAATTTCACTGCTACTATTAATAAAAGAGCAGTCAATGCAGACATCTTCAACTAATTAGAAAGCAGGATCTGACAAGACTTGAGCAAGCCACTTGTACCAAATGGTTAAAAAGTGAAAGTATTGTAAAGAAATAAAAATAATGAAATTGAACAGTGAGTTAATTCTTATCATAAGTAAAATGAGTCTTATTTGTAAAAATCTTGGCATTCTTTAGAAGATTCCCGATTTTAAGAAGGTAAATTCAAATTCTATATAGAAATTTTGAATTAAATATCAGCAAATCAATTGCTACAATGCAATTATATTTAAAAAAATAAGGATATTTTTCAGTATATAGCTGTAAATGGTTTTTTTCCTGCAACTTCAACCTTTTCCTCCTTTGGAATATTAATCGCCTGGCAATAAAACCTTAATAATAGTGACAGCCATATCAAAATCTGTTGAGTGGTTAAGATATATGAGCAAGCGCACATACATTATTTTATATTTATGGAATTGAAGGTGAATAATAATACAATACCTCTTTCATAGCTTCAAGAACTTCCTCAGGTGAAGAAGTGACTTTCTCAGTGGCATCCACCTTGATACCTTGTAGCGTTTCATGGATCTTTATGTTATCTTTGTCAACATTAAGCAGATCTTTTACAGTCTCATTGTAGATTTCTATGTAAGACACTCTGGAAGGAGAACTTATATTATTGTTTTGTATCAAACCCTTGTTAATTTTATAGATAGTTTTTATTACAATATATTAATGACAACCCTAACGATAATCCTGTGTTAATGCTATTCAAAAGTAACAGTATTTATTTCACGCATGAAATGACTTGATTTGATATATTTGTCAACCAATCACAACTAACTCTGCGTAACATAAACACACTATGTTCAGACTACTGGTACAAAGGTCTATGGACTCTGTGTGAGAGGGAGTTACTTATCTTGTGAAGGGGCCGAGAAATAACTCGACACTTCGACCCAATGGGATCTATTTTGGTTTCCTAGATAACTTACTCCTCCCCAATCTCGTTGAAAACTCTTTTCATGAGTTTTACGAGACTAGGAGATATGAGCCTATAGTCTTCTGGTTTTGTATATCCAACCCCTAGTAGACTCATTTGCTTAACAGCCGGTACAGTTATTATGGCATAATGTTTCTGCTTGGAATACAGTTGCCATCTTAAAGAGGGAGTAACATACAGTTATTTACATTAAATGTATTGCCCCTTGATTTGATTGGCCTCTCAAGTGTTTGTTAAGCATACAAAAATACTTGGCATTAATATTACAACATAATGAATTCAATACAGCTAAAAGTGAACCTTGCCAGCCGATTTAGTGTGCAAATATGCTTATACTATCCATGGTCACGGATACTTGATCTTGTAATGCAAACCTACATTTTACTTTTGCTTTTTATGAATTAGAATTCATAATATTTAAACTAATTGGAATGTCTCATGTTATTTGGTTTTATCTGTTTTTAATTTAATGTTTACAAGTGTGAAATATGGATAATATCTAAAATAAAAGGATTAAAAAATATAGTTTTTAGCAATAAACTTATATAATAGGCCTGTGATTTCTACATGAGTGTTCAATCAATCTTATCTGTCTGATAACAATGCTAACGCTTTTTTAAATATTTGCAGTATAAATATTAATTGATCTCATTTGAAGTTTCCGTTTGTAAAACGTCATATTGTTGAACTTTATTTAGGTATAAACGAAGTAGAGTTTCGTTTTAATCATGCAGGACATGCTAGTTTTACTTAACAAGAACCAAAGTATTATCAGAAATTCTATAAAATTTTTAGATAAACAGAATAAATTTGCACTAATTTAAGAGTTTATTATGGTTTATTGTGAATGGTGCCAACCCGCACTAGGCCCGAGTTGAAGATAGTGTAGTTTTAGTGGGAATTTTATGTCTGATTAAGTTAAAATCTTAAATAAAAGGTATTGACACACAATTTTAGCACTAGCAGTATAGGCAGATACTGCTGGTGCAAAGTAGGTACAATAGCTAAACAATAGCTGTGGACTATAAGGCACTGTACAGTCAGTCACAAGATTGAATCAAGAAAATAGTTAAATGTTGTTACCTCACTAAGAAGTCTCGGTCAGGCACGTTTTTGATGATCTCAAATAGGTTGATAACTGCCAGTGGAATGATTCCAGGCGATCTGTCTGTGCCGGTCATGGTATACGTCTTTCCAGAAGACGTCTGTCCGTACGCAAATATAGTGCCGTTGAAGCCAGCCGTCGCGGCTTGGACGATCGGCTTCGCAATATCATCGTACACATCCGAAGTCTCCGTATCCTTGTCATAAACTTTGTCTGAAAAACCATTTTCCCTGTTTAGTATTCGTATAAATAATGCGTTAGCCTTCGATTCTGTGACGTATTTACCCTACACCTATAAGAATCACAATAGACTTGCACATATTTGATTAAAGGTTATTAAAGTTTCACTCACCGAATGTGAAAGATTGGCCGAGATCTTTCCCATTTTGATCGAGTTGATATAGCGTGTTATTCTTGACCCGCCACTGGTACGAAAGTTTATCTTCTATTTCACGCGAAATTAGAGGTCTAACTTTGACAACTACTTTTATATTGTCACTCATTTTCTATCATTATTTAGCTACGTCTTCCTAATATGATATGAATATTAGCAAAAATAGGCATGAAAATCAAGCGCAATCGACATTTTAACAAAACGCGACCTATGCAATTTAACGTCTAGAAAACAAACGTAAACAGAAGCAGACAGAACACCAAAATAACCGACATACGATTTCAAACTGAAAAAATAGAATTAGAAAAAAAGAAATAGTGATGTGATTCCCATGCAGTGTTGTCAACTCCTATAAATTCGATTCCCCTAGACTCAATATCAAATATGTCAATATCAAATATCAAATAGTCTCTAATACCAGCTAATACTGATTCAAACACTAAACAATAGTTTTGCATTCAAATTTTATACAATAAAGTCGTTTATTTTTGCTAAATCTTAAATAAGATGATTGCCGAATGCACTCACAAATTATATTATTTACAAGCTTGGCAAAAACGTCTAGAAACGGAACTAATTTTTTGTCTGTTGGCAACATTCCCAAAATAATGACATTTCATAATAAACAAAGTTCGCGACTTCGTAGAATTTTTATTTCGACCACCAAACGTTGATTAATAAACGTAAAAAGTGAAAAATAATGAATAAAACCATTCGAAGTGCTGGCAGGGAGGTTATTTATAAGGTGTACAGGCGTTTTTTTTTTTGTGTGTTGCCAAACAAACAACACAGTGGCGCCTCCATTATTTTCTACTCTTTTTTGCCAAGCTGTAACTAAAGGTAGAGTAAAAAAAAAGTTTAACTTAAAATTTATAAAAATTGGATGTGTAGATCTGAATATTTTTTGAAATAGCTAAAGATACACTGATCTAATCGGAACTGATTAAACGTCACCCATTAATTATTATAGCTTATTAAACCTTCAAATAAGTGCATCTTTCGCAGCTTTTTTAGGGTTATGTCTGTCTGTCCGTCGTTTGGCACTCAGGTTTTACAGCCAAACGGTTGGAGCTACAGTCTTCAAATTTTCACAGTATAAGCATCTTGTTAACCCAAAGCCATAAAAATTGACAAAAAATATTTTAAATGTTTATAAGGGTGGCTCTCATGCAGCAAAAGGGGGCAGCGGAAAAGATTTTTTCTCCAAAGATAAATACTGTACCTTTTTTTTTTAATATTGGCAAACAATGGAATGAGAAGCCTGGAAATCAGCCGTTTTTACAAAATTTTCTTCCGAAGTATTTTTCAACTTCCCATTGACCTTTATATTCGTTTGGTGACAATGTTATAATTTTTCCTATTACAACCAGCTAGATTTTGCGGTTTGTTACGGAACCCTAAATGTACGAAGTCCAACACGCACTTAGCCGGTGTTTTTTGTACTACCACATAATTTACTCTGTTAAAGTATAAATTAAAAAAAAACGCAATTAACTAATTAGTAAAATTAATTTTAAAAAAAACAACAAAATGCGAAATTGTTCATAATGACTGAACTTCTGCTTTTCGGTTAATATTGGGTGTTAAGAAGCAACACCTTGCTCTTAGATTATGATCTTATGACGATTTGGGAATCCATCCATTATGTCTTGCACAGACTACTTAGAGATACTACGTATGATGTCTTTGATCAACAGCTGTGGTATGTTTTTAAGGGACAGATGTATATGACTTGTATACATCTGTCCCCTTTTCACGTTATGTTATGTTGCCATAGTAATCTTCTAAATTTTAAACGCGTGAAATTACTGGATCACGATTTTTGCTATGTGTAGCCGAGCTTTATCCTGCATTAACACAAATTCTTACCCATACACGGTGTAAATGGAAACACATGAGGTTCTAAAGGGAATCCCCCTCTTAGCATATTTTTTTAGTCATATTGTTTTTTGGCATAACGTTTTCGCATAACTGTTATAAGCATATTAATACTGCGGCATAATTATACTTTGGAATAATACAACGGTTAGTTTAACTGTCTGTTTAATTTGTTTTGCCATAAGTTGGAGTTGCATAAATATTTAAGGCATAATATTTATTCGTCATAATAGATTTATGGGCACATATTTGAATGCCGAAAATTAAAATACCTACGGGTATAATGTCAATTTTCAAAATATCGAAAATTTTAATATTGTCGCAAATAATTCCAGCCCACGTACTTCCGGACGCCGCCGCGCATGCCTTCCCTCTCGCTTTAATGACTATGCACTCGAGGCATAAAGCCCGGGTGACACGAGGCTAGTAAATCAAGCTAGTGAGCCAAGCTAGTGCTGCCAAGCTAGTAAGCTAGTGACACTAGCTTCGTGTAGACGGAACTAGCTTCGTTTACAAGCTAGTAAGCTAGTGTGGAAGCTAGCAAGCTAGTGCCTCAAGCCAGGATAGTTTTAATAGCTTGGGGTTCTATTTTTCAAGCTAGTAGGCGCCCCCCACCACCCGTTTTACTATCCTGGCTTCGTTACTAGCTTCGTGTCAACCGCGAAGCTAGCGAACCTAAGCTAGTGTGCAGTCGGAGAGCGTGGTGAGAGTGCGTGCAATTTGTTAAAATGCCGAAATTAGCGGACGAAATTAATTTAAAATTCGTTCAATTGTACAGAGAAGAGGAATGTTTGTGGAATGCAAGTATTCCATCTTACAAGGACAAGCAAATGCGAGACTCGTCACTAGAAAAAATACGCGACATACTAAATAAAGATGGAATAGAAATGTCGATAAAAGAGATTAAAAATAAAATTAAAAATCTAAGAGCTACATATTGTCAAGAATTAACAAAGATAGAAAAATCTGAGAGGTCTGGAGCAGGAACTGCAGAAGTCTATAAGCCAAAAATTATTTGGTTTGAGGAAATGCATAATTTCATAAAAAAGGTGCCAATGAAGAGAAAAACTTCGGTAAGTTATTTTAATATTATTTACTCTTTACAATTATTTACCTTAAAAGTACTTATTGAAATATTAATAATCGTCGGCATTTTTAATTTTTCTTGAAGTTTTGTCTGAATTAACGAATCATTCTTGCTTGCCATGGTACTGCTCCATCATTGTTGAAATATCTCTTAAATTTCTCCCTTTTTTCGATAGCTGACAGAGAAGAGTGGTTACTTCCCTGTCGACTGATACTGGGTAAACATAAATTTTCCATTCTCCATGAACCGGGAATAATGTTTCCCGCTTCAATGTCTTCTTGGTCGACATCACTACTAATGCAATAAGTGCTTTTTTGCTCTTTTCGTAACCAATTATGCAGAGCACATGATGCTAGTACAATTTTGTCTACTGTTTTTACGTCAACTGCGATTGGTCTTTGATAAACACGAAATCGGCTTGCCAATATGCCAAAGGCATTTTCTACAGTTCTTCTGGCTCTACTTAGCCGGTAGTTGTATACTTTTTCTTCATGTGTTAAATTGTCACCTGGGTACGGTTTCATAATATACGATTTTAATGGGAATGCAGCATCCGCCAAAATTACTCCGCCTTGTGGTATAAGGTTATTTTCTAGTTGATTATTATATGGAGCAATTCCTAAAAACACTTCCATCAGATGCCATTCCACAGGCGCCGACGTCAATATAAATGAAATTATAATCGTAATCAACAATAGCCATAAGAACAATACTGAATGTTTTTTTGTAATTAAAAAACAAACTTCCACTGTTGCCAGGAGCTATGATTTGAACATGCTTCCCGTCGACGGCGCCATAACACGCTGGAAAGTTCCATTTCACTCTGAAACCATTTTCTATAGCTGCCCATTCTTCAGTTGTAGTTGGAATCTGTAACAATATTTTTAACAATTTTTTTATTTTCAGAACAATCAAGATTCTCCAAACAATAATAAAGATGACAACAGTGCAAGCAACAGTCAGTTATTAGAACCACCCGTAGCAGAAAATCTGTCAGAAAAGACAGTTGAAATGTCTCAACCTGCAAGCGAAATGTCGTCTATTCAAGATAAAACTTCTAAATTTATTTCCCCCGGAAGTAACATTCCGCAATTTAAGAAACGGAAGGTTTCGCAAGTGAGTTCATTGATAAATGAAATTAAGGTGATTAAGGAGGATTTAAACAGTTCACGAGAATTTCAGGAACCAGAGCTGGATGAACATGAGATATTTGCAAAATATGTAGCAAGTCAGTTGAAAAAGCTTTCACCCGGACAGGCCATTTTAGCTAGGGATCAGATCAACGCAACACTATCCCGCTGTCGGATGTATGATTTAAACTTCGGAAATACTACATTTTCGTACCAGTCACCTATCAATTCTTCAGACTCCAATATGTCAACCACATTTTCTTACAATAGTTCTGCAGCAAGTCCACTCTACACTAATCCACCATCACAACTACAACAGACTGAGCAACGTGATGAACCCATCATCCTACCGCCACCACAGCAAGAGTTGGAGCAAGATGAAGATCCCATCTATCAAGCATTTCAAAATGCTTGATACATTTCTCGCCATTTATGTAGCGTAAACGTACATTTTGTCGTCATTTATGATTTCTCATTTTGTAATTTAGAATTTAATCTCGCCATTTATGTAAGCGTAAAAGTACCTACTTTAATTTGAAATAAATAAAATTCTACATACCTGTATATCTTTCTTTAATGCCTTATAAATTTCACTGCAAACTTCTGGTATAAATCTAGATATAGTAGATCTTGAAACACGATACATGTGACTTAACTTCCTGTAATTGACACCAGATGATAGAAAATCTAGAGTTATTTCCAATTTTATTTTAGCCGGTATGGCTTCTCTCATATTAGTATTTAATTTTTGTATTTGTGGTCCCACTAGATTCAGTAAATTGTCAAAAATATTAGGTGTCATTCGCAAAATACTCTTGAATTCGCCGGAATCCTCAGATCGCAGTTCTTTTAAAAGTAATGCAGATGCTCCATGACTATGTCTTCTTAAGATCCAGGGTCTTGTCCAAGTACGCTTTTCTTCTAGCAGAGCTAATATTTCATCTAGCGCATGTTGACACAACTTCCGAATTAACTTTCTTAGTAGAATTGCTTTTCTCTTACGCACACTGTTCATTTTTACGTATACGTGTTATCAGGTTAAGCACAACTCACTACTGACTTGACTAGCTTGAAATTTCCTAGCTTCGTGTAGACAGCACTAGCTTGGTTACAATCCAGGCTAGTAGGTAAGCTAGAAACCAAGCTAGTGACCCCTTACTAGCTTACTATCCTAGCTTCAAAATACTAGCCTCGTGTCACCCGGGCTTTTAAACGCTCGCGCGCTGATCAACGTCCGACGCATGCGTAGTACACGCAAGGTCAAGTTTCGAACCGTCGCGCGCGCCCGAGCTCCTAACCGCCGTGCGTTTTTCTTAATCGGTTGTATTAGTTAGAAATAGTGTCCTTGTATAATATAATAATCTGAATTTTAGTGTACCGTTACCGTGATTATAAGACATTCTATCACTCAAGTGTTTCATTCAGCAAATCCACGATAATCCTATATGAACACAGTCACGAAATATGGCGTCCCAACTGTAGGCGGTAGGCCGAATACCACAGTGCCTGTGAAACTGTAGTAAAATACTTAGTGTGTGTACAACTGTGAACATAATTGTGATCGTGTAACAATGCCGAAGACACGGAGTAGGCAATCCGTCAGTGGTTCGCATGACGATGACCTCAACGACAGCATCACGCTGTCTCGCGATAACTTTACCGCTCTGTTATCAACGATTCAGCAATCGAATGCGGAGATCTGTGAGCGTATGTTAGAGCGCCTGTCGACATTCACGTCTCCTCTGACCGCTCAGTCACCGGCGACAGTGCCGAGTGCGGCAGAGAACACCGGCAATTTCTCACGATGCACGTCCAGATTCTCCGGAGCGGCGAAGGAAAATGTCGAAGCGTTCATCGATGCCATTGAAGCTTTCAAAGAATGCACGAACATCTGCGATGATGTCGCTATTCGTGGCATGTCTATGCTACTTATCAGCGAAGCAGCAACCTGGTGGCAGAGTATCCGCGCAGAGGTCACATCCTGGAAAGAGGCGATACAATACCTACGTGACGCGTACGGCGACCGCCGTCCTGAATACAAAATATATCGGGAGTTATTCAGAGATGAGCAGGGTGAAGACGAACGAACAGATATCTTCGTAGCAAAGAGTCGAGCCCTCCTAACACGCCTACCAGCAAACGACCTGTCTACCAAGGTGCAAATTGATATGATTTACGGCCTATTACACCGAAAAATCCGTAAAAGATTACGACGCGAAGAGGTCAGTAATTTTTCCGAGTTGTTATCGAAATCTAGAATTATCGAAGATTCCATAAACGAATCGTTAAACCGAGAATCGCAAAATGCAACATCCATTGCTTCGCGAACGAAACGTAACGCAACCGAAACGCCTAATCAGCCCGCAATGAACAACGCGCGAACATCAAACTCCGCTGCAAGCGTGAGACCGGAGAACGGGGCAGCTATCACAACACGCGGCGGCGGCGCTCCGCCTTTCCGCGCGCGCCCGCAGGAATCGCACGCGCGGGCCACCGCCGAAACACCGCGTGATCGTGATGAACACGCACCCGCTGCAGCAACATCGAGACAGCGACCGTTTTGTGCGTATTGTAAACACTACGGACACCATAAGGACCAGTGCCGTAAGTTGGCGGACAAAGGTGAGTCAGCAATTAATTCTCATAATTCGGTTTCGTGTTACAAGTGCGGATCTAAAAATGTTACTCGTGAAACTTGCAAAAAGTGTAACAACGAATCAAGTTTTTATAGTGTTGATACTACTGTGCAAATTTCGGGACCAAAGCACACTGAAATTCTAAAGTCTGAAAATCGTGATCTTAGTGCGTGTTCTGAAAATTTATATAACCCCGTAGATTTAAACTATACTACTTCTCCTTCTCGTTTTAATAATGTTGATGCAAATGTTAGTTGTGTCGTTCAAGAAAGTAATAACTGCTCTTGTGATAGTTCGAGTGAACCTGCGTACTATCAAGCTGAAATGTCTTACAATAATAATTGTTATTCTGCACAGAGTAATTTTTCGGACAAGGATTTGTCGAACGATCACGTGACCAGCTGCGAGGTCGATTACAATAACGACCGAGTTTCAAATTTTTCAGACGATGAGAATTTTTATTATGATGACGCTCTTATTGTAAAGGAGCGTAAGGGCGAGATTTGTATATCAATTGAAAATAATAATCTTTTTGATAATGACGTCCGCTTTGCAAAGGGACGTAAGGACCATTTTTGTGATGTTTCGGAAAATAAATGCTTTCGTCACGATAACGTTCCCAATGTAAAGTGGCGTAAGGACGATTTGTGTACTTTGGGGGAAAATTGTAAATGTTATTGTAGTGACGACCGTAATGCATTAGATCGTAACAACCATTTTTGTAAATTTTTGCCAAATGATTTATTTTGTTGTAATGATGTTTCTAAGAAGGTGTTGAATGATAATAATTATGGTGTGTAGTAGTGACACGTATGTACAGAATGCGCGCGCCGGTAGGAGCTCCGACAAGAAAATTTTGCGTCCGATTTTTGATATCGAAATTTTAGGCGCGTCGGGGACCGCGTTAGTTGACACCGGGGCCAAACATTGTATTGCGGGCCATACACTGCACACCCTCCTCTGTCGAAAGGGACACCCTCTTGAAACTGCGCGAAGACGTATTAAGCTTGCCGATGGACACGTTCGCGACATAGACGTCCTCATAACTACTCTTGACGTGCACTTAGAGGAGAAGGTCATTAGGACTCCTTTTCTTATCCTTCCTGAGGCGCGTAATAATGAAACGTTGCTCGGCATGGATTTCTTGTTTGCAGCCGAAGTAGTCATGGATTTCTCTCGGGAATGCTGGTACTTTTCTAATAACAAACGCGTTCAGTTCAGGATGCGTTTTGAACCCTCCTTATCACCAGAGCTGTCTTGTTCCTCTGCTGACGTACTCCGGGACGACGAAGGTACATCACTGAATCCACCTGACCGGAACCTGCTGGCGCAGATCTTGGTTACCAATACGGACATTTTCCAGCTAGGGGGAGAGCCTACCCCGTTTGCTGAGCACCGTATTGATACAGGTGAGCATCCTCCTACCTATGTACCTCCGTACCGATTGACCCCTGCCAAAAAGGAACTTATGCGTCAGGAGATTGAGAAGATGCTGAAGGACAACATCATTGAAGAATGTGAGTCTGCATGGTGCTCACCAGCTCTCCTGGTTCCTAAGGCTAACGGTGGCACCCGTTTCTGCGTAGATTACCGACGCCTAAATGCCGTGACCAAAACCGACCATTACCCGATGCCTTTGATCGACGAATTGTTACAGTCGACAAAGAGGGATTGTTATATGAGTACATTGGACCTGCGATCCGGTTACTGGCAGGTCAGTGTAAATGAGCAGGATAGAGATAAAACCGCATTCATTAGCCCATTGGGAACTTTTCGCTTCAAGCGCATGCCCTTTGGTCTCAAAAACGCTCCGGCGACCTTTCAACGACTGATCGACCGGCTGCGATCCTGTTCATCCCTGGCCAATGTGACAATCCTGGCCTATTTGGATGATCTGCTGATCATTTCTGAAGGTTTCCAGCAGCATCTCCAAGATCTCCAGGCTGTATTCAGTCGGCTTCGCGAATTCAAACTGCGAGTCAACCGGGAGAAGTGCGTTTTTGCCAGGGGAAGTGTCAAGTATCTGGGGCACGTAATTACCCAACAGGGCGTCTTACCCGATCCTGAAAAGGTGCAAGCTATACTAGAGATGAAAGAACCAAGCAACTTGAAACATCTACGGACATTTTTACAAACCTGCTCCTGGTACAGGAAATTTATCCCAAACTTCTCCTCTGTAGCAGAACCACTTACAAGGCTAACAAGAAAGCATCAGACCTGGACCTGGGGTTCAGCTCAGATCACGACTTTTAACGAGTTGAAACAACTACTTACCTCAGCGCCAATCTTAATCCAGGCTGACTTTAATCGCCCTTTTGTCCTCCGCACCGATGCGAGCAATTATGCCCTCGGAGCCGTTTTACTCCAGGGGGAGGGCAAGGAAGAAAGACCCATTGAATACGCCAGTCGTCTGCTAAACGCCGCTGAGCGTAACTATTCTACAAATGAAAGAGAGGCCTTAGCGGTAGTGTGGGCGGTGGAGCGATTTAGATGTTACCTAGACGGACATCCGGTGGTTATTGGTAGCGACCATCAACCGCTTCGTTGGCTGATGACTCTAAAATCTCCTACAGGTCGTTTGGTGAGGTGGGCCCTCAAGCTACAATCATTCGACATTCAGTATCAGTACACCCCCGGCAAAGCAAATGTAGTGGCCGATACGCTGAGTAGGCCGATATGCTCCCAAGATACACGTGACAGTTGCGGTATTTGCTCAGTGATAATTGACGTACCCACTAAGAGTCCTGCAGAGTTAAGGCAGGAACAGCTGGCCGACCCGGAGGTTGACAAAATAATCAAAGAGATGGAAAGTGCAGACGAAGTGGCATCTCGTAGATGGACGGAGCGCGGGTATCTTTTATCGCAAGGTGTACTATACCGGTATAATCCCGACTCCGATAGCGAGACTCCTCAACTTGTTATTCCGATTTCACTCCGTCCCGAGATCATGAAAGAGTGCCACGATTCACCTCTGGCGGGCCATTTTGGAATCGATCGTACTTACCACAAGATCGCCCAGTCCTATTATTTTCCCGGAATGCGAAGAATCATTACCGATTATGTGAGAGCTTGTGTCGATTGTCAACGATATAAAGCTACCCATGACAAACCCTCTGGACTACTCCAGACGCCCGTGATGCAGCAGCGGAATGAGGTCCTAGCTGTAGACCTTTTTGGTCCCTTACCTGATGGAGAGAACGGTGAGCGGTGGATACTTCTCGTTGAAGAAACCGCCACACGTTGGGTTGAGCTCTACGCCCTTCAGGAAGCGACTGCTGAAGCCTGCGCCCGTACTCTTACCGAGGAATACTTTCTCCGATACGGTTTACCGCGCAGGGTCATATCTGATAACGGCGTACAATTTGTCGGGGCGGTCATGCAACAATGTATGTTTATCTTAGGGGTCAAACAAAACTTCGTGCCACTTTATCATCCGGAGGCAAACCCCGCCGAGCGTAAGAATCGGGACCTCAAGGCGCAGCTCGCACAACTCGTGGAGAATGACCATTGCTCTTGGCCTTCGAAACTCCCAGTGATTCGTTTCTCTATGAATAGCGCGGTATGTAGAACCACGGGTGTCACTCCCGCATATCTCATGTTTGCCCGAGAAATGAGGTCCCCCACGGAAGCTCGTCATGATTTGAGGGTGATTCTTGATAAAGAGAATTTTCTTTCCCAAATTACTCCCTACTTAAGATCTTTTATCAACTCACTATCTGCTGTTCGTGAAAGAGTCGAATTACAGCAAGATCAGACTAAGAAGGTTGCTGATCGATCCCGTCGACCCAGTGCAACATACGAGGTTGGAGATAAGGTGCTAGTCCGGTCACATGTGCTGAGCCAAGGTAGCAAAGGTCTCACCGCTAAATTTGTGCCTAAACGCGATGGACCGTATATTATAACAATGAAGGTTAGTCCTACCACCTATCTTATCTCGCCAATAGGAAACCCTGAGGAATCTTTAGGAAAATATCATGCACAGGATTTGACGCCCTTCGTAGAAAGTGGTACTGGAAACGACGTACCACCTAAACCTGTCATTCCCAAGCGACGACGCGGACGCCCGAAGCACAAGGCCATTGAGCCAGTCCAGGAACGAGGACGTTCTCCTAGACTAGAGGGGGAGTCTGTCGCAAATAATTCCAGCCCACGTACTTCCGGACGCCGCCGCGCATGCCTTCCCTCTCGCTTTAATGACTATGCACTCGAGGCATAAGAGAGGGCGAGCGAGAACGCAACCTAAACGCTCGCGCGCTGATCAACGTCCGACGCATGCGTAGTACACGCAAGGTCAAGTTTCGAACCGTCGCGCGCGCCCGAGCTCCTAACCGCCGTGCGTTTTTCTTAATCGGTTGTATTAGTTAGAAATAGTGTCCTTGTATAATATAATAATCTGAATTTTAGTGTACCGTTACCGTGATTATAAGACATTCTATCACTCAAGTGTTTCATTCAGCAAATCCACGATAATCCTATATGAACACAGTCACGAAAATATCAATTTGAATCGATTCTAAGTGTGGGATTGATGGGGACTTTTTACATTTCATTTGTAATGGTGTTCCGAAAATTATATTTCTGTTGCCGCTACAACAACAAATAGATACTAAAAACAGAATAAAATAAATATTTAAGTGGGGCTCCCATACTACAAACTTTATATTTTTGACAGATGGGTGCCCCACGAACTCAATGAACGCCAGCGCGTACGCAAGTACGCGTCGAGACGAGCCTTGCACTGCTCACCAGGCAAACAAACGATGGAATTTACAACCGCATTGTCACTTGCGGCGAAAAATGAATTCTCTTTGACAATAGCAAGCGCTCAGCAAGCTGGTTGGATCATGGTTCAGCACCTAAACAATGCACTAAACGAAAACTTACCCTTAGAAACCTTACCTTATCTGGTTCATCTGCATTCGATTCATCACAGTTTCTTATCAAATGAGATGCGCATTACTGCAGATGTGTACTGTGAAGAACTGAACACAATGATGGAGAAGTTCACACGTCTCCAACAGCTTTGGTCAATCGCTCGTCTCCGCTGCTCCTGCACGACAACGCGTGACCTCATACTGCACAGCAGACGGTTTCTAAGTTACAAGGGCTGGGATTGGAGCTCTCCGTCATCCACCAGACCTTGCACGTACAGACTTCTACTTTTTACAGAATTTGGATAACTTATTGGTGGAATAAAAATTCAATACCCGAGATGTAGTAGGTACAAAATGCCTTTGAAGAATTTGTTGCCTCCCGTCCAGCTGATTTCTTCAAGAAGTGCATCAATAAACTGCCACTACGTTGGCAAATATGCGTCGATTGCATAAGTGATTAATATAAATACGTTACCATATCTAAGTTAACTTATTTCATATAAAACGGCAATTTCATAGGTAAAGACCTTAAGCTGCACGAGCCGAGCACAAATTCGAACCGACAAAACACCGAAAAACAAAAATGAACCACAAAAAATGTAACGATGTAATGTGTGTGTATGTGTAATGTGTGTTGTAATGTAAATGTGGACCGACTTACGAGCCTCGAACGCCGCGGACAAAGACGCCGCGAAGGGCTCCGCTCGTGCTCGGCTCGTCTAGCGTACAGCATAAATGTGGAAACATATTATTGAAACCCCACCCGACGCCACGCCACCCGACGCCTTCTGACGCATTGAAGTACTTATCACTCCCATACACTTAGTATGGTTTGAAACACATAGTCAACACGCCATGTGACCACACGCATTCCCACGCGGTAACACGCAGTTGGTTTGGATCAGCGTGTTGATGGGAGAGGGAGAACACACGCCACCCGAAGCCACGTGACAGTGTGTTTCTAGTTAACACCCGATCCCACGCGTCAGTCAGTCGAGAGCATGATCAGTGGTGCCAACATAGTGTAATTTACCCAAATTTAGAGTAAAATTTCATCAGCACGGTCATATTTAGGGTACAAACTCGGTGAGGGTAATTTTTATGTTTATGCTATAATAGAAATTAGTAACTTATTTGAGTCAAATTTGTTATGATATGGACTTACGGTTAAATATTTCCCTTGAACCTGCAATTTCTTAAAACTTCTTTTTCGATACGCCTATCAGTGTCAATGAAGTAGTCAAGTACTTGGTATCGTACAAATCCCAAAATAACCAGATTTTTTTTAATGGTTTTAAATATTGTTATAGTAAAACTGGTCTGTAATTATATTATAGATTATAATGTCTCGTCTTATGTATGATCTTGCATGAAATGTATCAAATATATATAGAACGGAGAGGGAAAGCAAATTAAAAGAAAAGAGTAATTTTTCTTATAACTTAAAATGAGAGATCAGACTATACTGGCTATGACACTAGCGAAGCGTGTTGTAGCATCACGTGGGGTGTTGTATATGTGCACGGTGCGCGTCGGGAGTCGACACGTCGGGTGGCGTGGCGTCGGGTGGGGTTTCAATAATATGTTTCCACCTTAATATTAAAAAAATCAAGACTGTTGTTCCGCTTGTGCAGACTGGCAGATGGTTTGAGTCTTGGTATTCTTGGCAACACTATTTGTATTGTCACTTGTCACTGTCACTGACTTGCAAGCAACTGTCTTTTCAGTGTTGTATTGAGTTGAGGTTATGTTGTGTGTGGCCCATGTGATTTATTTCAAATAGTTTGTGAAGTTATAAATATAAGCTAAAATGCAGCACGACGACGTAAGTAATCTCTATAGTAGACACATTTGCTTCACCTCTGCAATGTAATATATTTACTTTTTAATGGTTATTTTACAGGTTGTGTGGGCCATCATCAACAAAACGCATTGCTCTCATAAAGTAACGTAAGTTTCCGAAACTAAAATGAGTAAACTACAGTAGTATTGTTAGAGAATTTGTCAATAATGCTTGTGATTACCTTTTCAGGACAAAAACACAACAATTTTGCCGTAATGAGTTCAACTTAACGGGTCTATGCACCCGGGCGTCTTGCCCGCTTGCAAACAGTAAATATGCGACAATCAGGGAGGAGAATGGTATTATCTATTTGTTCATGAAGACTGCTGAAAGGTAATAGTTCAAATTGATGTGTTTCATTTACAAAGATGCTTTAAGTTAGTGGTATAACCAGGTGTAGAAAATATTGATAGTTTAGGCTAGTGCCTGGTAAAACTCAATATTTAGCAGTAGTATACTATTGGTCCTTGTTGTGATTTTGAATAGATTTTTTTTTAAATTATATCTTCTGTCTAATAGTACGCAAGTTTATTGACATCATTCCAAATATTCAAACATGTATTTTCTGGATAAGCCTTGCTTTAATTTTGCAACAGCTGCAGTATTAAAGAAAAACAATACATACAATAAGGTTAAAACATTGTTTTATTTTCAGAGTTATGTTTCCAGCTAAGCAATGGGAGAAAGTAAAGTTATCAAGAAACTTTGAGAAGGCAATATATCAAATAAATGAGAACCTATTATATTGGCCTGCTTTTATCAAAGCAAAATGCAAACAGAGATTTGTTAAAATAACACAGTACCTTATTCGGATGAGAAAACTTAAACTGCGAAGAGTGTAAGTATTTTAAACAATTAACAATTGTATTAGTAAACTTCTGGGCCACCGGATTGGTGCTGTTTTTGTATGAGATTTACTAATGCGTAGCCATTGTAGCCAACTTAAGGTTGGCAAAGAAGTTTGGCGACAACTGTACCTATGAATTGCTTTACTATTTGTAATGTTTTCATAAAAACTATAATGAGCAATCTTTAAACACCAATTTTGTTCCGTTATATTTTTAACAACATTCTTTGCATCCAGAGATGATATCCAAAGTCTTGTCACACATGCCTGGACTTGAGTTTTCATCAAAATTCTGTAACATAATAGTTATGATCATGATATTGATATATATGCAACATTTTGGGACAAAATATTTAGAAATATAATTATTTAAAAAAAAAGACAATTTATGTTGGTCAACCTACGCTTAATAAGTCAATAGGCTAGTAATACCTTCCCGTTTTGTCATTCTCTTGGATTATTCTCCAATCTTTTATGAAAGAGTATTGGTTTTGTTTTAAATTGATTATCATTCTCTTGTACTTATCCCAATAAAATTTGTTGTTGATTTTGGCTTCCTTTCTCTCCTCTATTAACTCTTGACTCCTCCATTACATGTCCAGTCAGTAGTCATGTCACCCATTTTCCATTTTGATCCCCGAATGGAAAAAGAAGGGTGATATAAGTTTGATGTGTGTCTGTTCGTCTATCTGTGGCATCATAGCTCCTAAAAAAATGAACCGATTTTGATTTAGTTTTTATTTTGTTAAAAGGTGTCTTTGTTGAGAGTGTTCTTAGCTATGTTTGATGAAAATCGGTTAAGCTGTCAAATTTATGCGCATTGTGCATTTTTCTCTTTGAAATGGGATTGGGACTCCCTTTTCCTCCAACAACAAGGTTAACAAGGCCAACCTAGCTCTGCCCAAAAGCACATATGCTTCCAGGGAGCTTCACAGGCTTCTTGGAGCGATTTAAATGATTTTTTATTTGTTAATATTAATTTAAAAACATTGTACCAATTACAGGAAGGAACTAGTCCCGATACAGCGTAAGATAGAGAGACGTGAAAGGAGAAGGGAAGAGAAGGCCTTAGTTGCTGCAAGAATAGACAACGCCATAGAGAAACAGCTGCTTGAGAGGTTGAAAAAGGGCACTGTAAGTATAACTAAATCAACATAAAGTTACGGACTATTGTATTGATGTACAATAAGGTTTAAAGTTAAGTAGTAGTCCAGTCAACGAGGATATTTGTTGTATGGAGACTTCCGAAAAATTCTCCCGCCTATGAAATTTGGCATGTGATGAAATTAGGTAATACAGATTACAGATGTAAAATAATCCAACAAATTATGTTACGAGAAGTTAGGTATTTTTACCTAAACATGAAAATTGCTTATAAGGCTCTGTGAATATTTCCTCAGACTGAAATACTTTCTGTATACGTATGTATGTACTAGTTAGAATAAGTATGTAAAGGTATCCAACATTTTTTCGATTTTGGTGATACCCCAAATTTAACTTTTAACATTTTGCGCTATAACTTCTACTGAAAAATTGATCTGCTAATTGTTATTTTTTAATATGTTTTTATTTCCTTAAATACATAGCTTTGTTTAATAATCCAAAAGATTTTCCTTTTTAAACCATTTTTTTTGATTTTTGCTTAATTATGTAATGTGAAAAATATCTCCGTGCATTTTCATACCTTTATTAGTCATATGATTTTATATTAAATAAGAATTATCAATTATCCAACAAATTTTCGAACGTTCATTATATTTGTTAGGATAGTTCGCTGATTTATGCTAGAGCGTAAGGGTTGACCTTCACTTGACCGCTCGGAGCTGCTTTGCCGCGCATTACTTTTGGAGTATTGTAGGCGGGTTTTGTGGCCACCGTTATTATTGCAAATAATTTTTTATCTTAATATGCACTACTTATGTGAAGTCATCTAATTACCACAAACTGTCAAACTTTCTCATTCGATTTTGAACTTAACCATCAAGATTTGATGGTTCAAAATCATTTGGAGAAATTTTTCAGTTTTGTACAACCTAATGTGCTGTTGACTGTAAAAAGGCGTTTAGAAATTCGCTTTATATTTCTAAAGAATATTTATTACTTATACGGATTTAAAATAAACGTTTGATACCTCCTTAAGGACTTTGTAAACTATGCGAAAAAATGGTCAAAAAGTATGTTTAGAAAGACATCTGTTAAGGCGATATCGAGTAAGATAAAAGAAGATTATTATTATGTCCCTTATGTAATGTTCTTTTCTTATCGTCTACATTTATTTTTATTTATATAAAATAAATGTAGACGATATGACACTGGTATCGGAACAGGGTCTAAGCATGAAGTCCAAGTCTTGTATGCACTAGGTAAGTGCCCCCCAAGGTCCCCGGTTGGTGCACATTTTCGACGAAGTCAAATTTAGGTATCTAGTCTCACACAGCAACATTACGCGCACGCACTCATTGAAACTACTAAGCGCTCGATTTTATACATCACTGAAATAATATTGTTCCTTGATATTATTTTTTAATTTTATTGAAGTTGATTCAGAAAGGTTAGTAGGCACATTGAAAATGCATTTGGTAACTTTTACAAACCGTCGTCGTAAAAAGTAGGTTATTATTTACAACTGACTTCAAAAAAAGGAGGTGCTCTATCCATTCGACCCGTATGTATCCGCGATTTTCTTGAAAACTACTGTTCCGATACTGATCGGGTTTTCGTCGATAAATGTATGTCTTTTCAGGGAAGGTTTTATTGTGTAATATATTAGAATCTGATAAAGATCTTCGGAGATAGACAAAGGAACTCTTTAATAACAAATAGCAAATGACCTGCGATTAGTGTGATCGTATGTTTATGTTTTGTTTTACCATACCATAATATAAAATCACGCTTATATGGTTTTAGGGGTAAACAGATGTATTTAGTATACCCACTGTGGGGTACCAACAAAAACTAAAAAGAGTAAAATAATAACTTTCCTGTGTTGAAAAACCAAAAAACAATAGGTACCGACACCGACTTCCGAAAAGAAAATTAGTTTTGACTTTGTTGTAATAAGTAGGTATTAAAAAAAACGTTAGGAACGTGAAATAAGTAGATACCTAAATGGAAAGAATTTTTGGTCACAAGGATTAAAAATGACTTGAATTTTTAAATTGCATTACATGGAACATATAAAATATTATTATCTGAAATTTATACATAATGAGCAGCAGCTAATGACATACTACCCAAAGTCCATGAAAATGACACCCATGACGAAAAGAAGTAAAATTTTCGTCGGGGCCATCTTGTATTTTGGTTTTGACCCCATATTAGATATAAGCGACACCAAAAACCATGAAAATGACACACATGTCGAAAAGATGTCAAATTTTCGTCGGCGCCATCTTGTATTTTGGTTTTGACCCCATATTCGATATAAGCGACCCCAAAAACCATGACAATGACACCCATGACGAAAAGATGTCAAATTTTCGTCAGCGCCATCTTGTATTTTGGTTTTGACCCCATATTCGTCATACATATAAACATACAAACCGGTTAAAATCATAAATCTCCTCCCACCCATCCACTTCTTACCTTCACCGCCGATAGCTTAACGTTACCCATCCAAAACCTAATCTTACTAAGAGCTGCTTAAACCCACCCATCCATTTCTCAACCTTGTCAACAACTGCTTTATACCACCTATCCAAATACCGCTCTTAAAAAAAAAATTAAAAAATTAAAATATTTATTTCAATCACAAAGGGCATTCCGATACATATTATTATTTTGCTCTTACCGAACATAATTTCTAAATCACATTCTAATAATAATAGGAAACTCAAACATACTTTATTTCGGCCCGATAAAATATCAACTCTTTTCGATCAAGACAAACGACGACGACGGTACTCACACGCATGCACACTACAATCTTTTCTATTACTTTTATCGTATTTATTTTTTGCGAGAAAGCGATAAGCCCGTCCTTCCACAAGCGCTTCTGAGCGCGGAATGATGAGTCTCGAGTGCAAAATGTATGAAGAATTCGGCAAGTGTTTTTTATTTTAGCTAATAATTAACAATTATAATGATTTAGGTAAAAAATAATTAGCTGAACCTGTAAAGGACTATATATACCGCAATTTCTTCTAATTTTGAAGTACAAAAAATGCTGTAAATTTACCTAAATTGGGACCTATTCGGACCCTACTTTTTTAATATTTTTGCGATTATTGTGATGTGCAAAACGTATTTTTGCAAACATTTTGTATGATATCATACAATTTTTCTGATGCCAATCAGGAGCTGAATATATTATCTTTAAATTAAGAGCATGATATCTTCATATCTGTGATTGCATATACATTAAAATTGTACCTGAAAAGCAGTGTTATTTGTAGAAAAATGTAATAGCGTCCTTTTGGGCTATGGGTTTTGGAAGGTTTATTGGATCGATTACCTAAAACTTTAGAATTACTATTAGCCCCTGCCTGACCACTGTTGAACTACACGACTATAAAATGGCAGGGGTGACATGCACACTCAATTAATGGGCTACCATAGCGGATAGCGGATCTCCAATCAAGCCAGCCAATTAAGGCAAGAGAGTGGTGAGGAACAAGACTTCTCCCAGGTGTTCGTCGAGGCTCTTGGCTATTATGCCATAGGCTCTCACGACTATCGGCACAATTACTGCTGTATTCACATCCCACATGTCGACAACCTCGCGAGCCAGATCAAGATACTTAGTTTTCTTATCTCCCTCAGCCTTCAACAGGTTCTCGACATGAGGGACCGCTATGTCAACAATCAGTGCGCGACGCTCTAGTCGGTCTATCACCACTATGTCAGGCTTATTGGCAACAATAGCCCTGTCAGTGATGATAGACCGATCCCAATACAACGTGACATTGCCATTTTGGAACACTGGGTCGGGCATATACCTGTAGTAGGTACCGAAACGCAGGCGGGCTACGGACGCCGATTGGTCTATATCGAACCCATGTAGTTCCCGGAAAAAGCGTCCGCGAAGCTCCTTACTTTGCCATACCTCCCTGCGGTCGTTATTGTCAAGCACTACAGGCTTGCGCCAGTTCTCATTAGCCAAGGAGAGCGGGCCGAGTCCCTTGTCCACTTCTACTTCATACATATCCACGTCGGCGTGTAGAAAATATTCTTTCAGTTTGCTTATCTCGCGGTTGTGGAGGTTTTTGGTATTTAAACCGACCGACGATCGTGGGTGGTGCATTTGATATGCAGTCAGCAGTGTACGGACCCGCCTATCCAGGGCGTCAAGTGCCGTTTGAGTTAATTTGAGTATGCCGAAAGAGTACATCAATGCATAATATATGTATTTGAGTATGTCGGAAGCGTTAGGTATCAACACTACTGACATGAAGCAATCGTTGAAGGAACGCTACGTTCTCGGAATCGTTTAGGGCGAGCACCATGTTTCCGCCCGAAAGGCTATTGAATACCTTCTTCAGGCGGACAAAGAAGCGTTCCTTCTACGATTGCTTCATGTCAGACATACCCAAATAATTATAGAATTCGTTTGGGGACAGGGACCTCTTGTTTTACGTAATCCGCGATTCCATAATTTCCCCTCGCTTTACATGCATGACCGCACATTTATCCACACCAAACTCCATCCTGATGGCGCTACTAAAAGTTTCAGTTACCTTCAGTAGAGATAGAGATATCCGCTGAAGATTGCTGGGGGCAAAGAGCTTCAGGTCATCCATGTAAAGGAAGTGAGATATAACCTGACCACCTCTCTTCAGCCCTGAATTCTCCAGCATGCTTATAGGATTCAGGGCTAAGCAAAACCAAAGTGGACTCAAACTAGCACCCTGGAATATACCTCGTCGATTCTTACATGTTATGCATATTCCTCTGGATATTTAGACATCCTGGATAGCGAAGGACCGTGCTCTATTGCCCCATACACGAAATTAGGAAGGTGCGTAGAGTTGTATAAGTTAATAGTTTAGTTTTTTATTAGTTTTTGTTTTTTTTTTCAGTTGTATTATTATTAGACATTTTGACTGGAAATCGAATTCGAGAGGCGGGATGCTCGCTGCCGGTGGTTCTGACACTGTAACGTTCATGAATAATGTCTTCTTCCTTTTAAACGCCTTGATCATGGCATCATTTATATATGATTTTCGACATTTCACGTGTCCTGTAAGGTTTGACACTTCCATAAGTTGCGGGCAAAGTCCATCATCTCTTGCCTTAATTGGCTGGCTTGAGTGGAGATCCGCTATGGTAACACATTATTTGAGTGTGTAAGTCACCCCTGCCATTTTATCTTTTTTAGTCGTGTAGTTCAAAAGTGGTCAGGCAGGGGCTAATAGTAATTCTATAGTTTTAGACAATCGATCCAATAAACCTTCCAAAACCCATAGTCCAATATATTTGTCTTCATATTTAACAATAGTCCTGCACCAACCGGGGATTGTCCTTGGGGGCACTTACCTAGTGCACACAAGACTTGGACTTCATGCTTAGACCCTGTTCCCGATACCGGTGGGCTCTATTTTTTATGTCTTTTTATAAATTTATTTTATATAAATAAAAATAAATGAAGACGATAAGAAAAGAACATTAAATAAAGGACATAATAATAATCTTCTTTTATCTTACTCGTTAACGCCTCAACAGGTGTCTTTCTAAACATACTTTTCGACCATTTTTTTGCATAGTTTACATAGTCCTTAAGGAGGTATCAACCGTTTATTTTAAATCCATATAAGTAATAAATAGTCTTTAGAAATATAAAATGAATTTCTAAACGCCGTTTTACAGTCAACAGCACATTGGGTTATACAAAACTGGAAAATTTCTCCAAATGATTTTAAACCTTCAAATCTTGATGGTTTAGTTCAAAATCCAATGAGAAAGTTTGTGGTAACTGGATGACTTCACATAAGTTTGCATATAGGGATAAAAAATATTTGCAATAATAACGGTGGCTATAAAACCCGCCTACAATACTCCAAAAGTAATGCGCGGCAAAGCAGCTCCGAGCGGTCAAGTGAAGGTCAACCCTTACGCTCTAGCATAAATCAGCGAACTATCCTAACAAATATAATGAACGTTCGAAAATTTGTTGGATAATTGATAATTCTTATTTAATATAAAATCATATGACTAATAAAGGTATGAAAATGCACGGAGATATTTTTCACATTACGTAATTAAGCAAAAATCTAAAAAAAAGGCAAATACAGGAAAATCTTTTGGATAACTTATCAAATCTGTTTATTTAACGAAATAAAACAATATTAAATAATAAAAAGTAGCAGACCAATTTTTCAGTAGAAGTTATAGCGTAAAATGCTAAAATTTAAATTTGGAGTGTCTCCCAAATCGAAAAAATGTTGGATGCCTATACATGCCTATTCTAACTAATACACTCGTACGTATACAGAAAGTATTTCAGCCTGAGGAATTTTTCACAGAGAGTTATAAGCAATTTTCAAGTTTAGGTAAAAATACCTAACTTCTCTTATCAAAATCTGTTGGATAATTTGATATCTGTAATCTGTAGGTCTTACTTTATCACACTACCTACTCTCACAAGCAGGAGATTTTTTCGGGTTACTTATGCCTCGTTGATTGGGCTATAGTGCAAACTTTGGGATAGGCATTGTCGATTTAGTCAATATAGGCTGCAAATTCATGTGGGTTGCTAGTAGCACAGATAATATAATACTAGTATTATATTATCTGTGCTACTACTTTTTCATCTGGTTAATCTTATCTGTTATTTTTGTAATTAAATCAATCGTGTTTGATCCCGTTTCACGGCAATAGATGGTGTTAGCAGTGATTTGCAAGTAAAATAGTTTATTAGGTTAGTGAATATTTTTTCTTAAATACAGTGAAGATTCGTTTTATAGTACTTTTTTGGACGTTTTTACATTTTTTTTTTGCACCAAAATGTGTTACAATGCAAATTTTATACAATTTAACAATCGAATGGAATGCCTCAGAAATAAAAAAATGCGCCATCTATTGGCATCAATTTTAAATGATCCGTTCAAATAATCTTTGAAATGTGAATTAAGAGCCCAATATTCCATAATTTTGTACTTAGGAGAGTTGATTAAACAAGAACATACAATTTTTATGTTCAATTCCAGAAAATGTTAATTATACACACAATTCTATTGAATTGTGTGTACATGTCGCGCCATCTAGTGAGATTTATTGGAACCAAATTTTCTTTCTTAGCTATGTGACCCTGTGCTAATAGGTTTCTTGGGATAGCTCTAGGTGCGAGAACTACAGAATTAGTCAATGTGCTGATGCTTGGGTGATGCTTATGTCCAGCAGTCTTTAGGCTGAAATCATGATGTATTGCACAATCACATGGATAAAACTTCTACAAGAAATTTCATATTCAAATTAAATCTTGAAAGTGTTTGTTTGTACTTATAAAATTGTTATTGGCCCTAATTGAAAAGGCAACCAAAAGTTTTATAATTATTGTAGAAGGTTTTTAACTGCACCTGTAATGTTCTCTGTTTTGAGTCCTGCATCTACAAGAATAAAATGACACAATAAATAAAAAAAGTATTCAAATTTTCATGTCTCTTATATCCTTTCCAGTACAATGATATCTACAACTTCCCACAAATGGCATTCGACTCAGCGCTCAAAGCAGAAGAGATATCGAGCGAGAGTGAGAAGGAAGATGATGAAGAAGAAGAAGAAGTAGAGAGGGAGATGGAACCTGAGCTAGAAAGGGAGTTGGAGAGGACCGTGGAACTGGCTGATGAGTTTGTTGAAGCTGATAGTGATATGGACAGTGATGAGGTGAGTTGGCTTTTGTTTTTTGCTTTAAGGCTCAATTTACATTGCCGCGGAATGGACTGGAAGCGTCTTCTGTTCATCTTTGCGCATTGTCGGGAATTCTCGTAACTACTGTCCCATAGCTATGGCGAAATTGACGCTTCCGTTCCATTCCATTCTGCGGCCTAACTGTTCTCTAAGTCCTTCTTCTGTCAAGTCAGACTTGCTTGAACTACTACTTCAAGGCATCAAGTAGTAGTTCGAGCCAGTTACAGTCAAAACCATTTATAGTGACTTTGCTTAAAGTGATAAAATGGGTATTCAACGGAACATTAAGGTCAATGTGCAAGTATTAATTTTTATAACGACTATCAGCTTTAGTCAAGAGGGTCATCGGCAATGAGGCACTGGTCGAATCAAAGCTCCAGAGCCTTGAACATTGTCGTCGAGTTGCCAGCTTGTCGGTTTTTTATCGGTTACATTTCGGGGAGTGTGCGAAGGAATTGCATGATCTGATTCCTAGCCCGTTTCATCATTGGACTACAAGACGTACGGCGATGCGCCATCGGTACATGGTGGACATCCCACCCATACGCACTTAACGTTTTGGAAATACTTTCATTATGCGTACGGCTAAGGAGTGGAATTCCCTGCCGGAGTCTGTGTTTCCAGATAGCTACAACCTTGAGGTCTTTAAGTCAAGAGTGAATAGGTTACTTCTAGGCAAGCATGTTACACCGTCGACCACATCATCGCTTACCATCAGGTGAGATAGTGGTCAAGCGCGAGCCTATAAAGAATAAAAAAAAAACAAAAAGAAGCTATAGCTGAAGATCGACTGAGCCGAAAATATAATGTCGTTTTAAATGATTTTGACTGTAGTTGCAGATCTGACTACCACAAATGTACTAAAATCACTTAGGCCCTTACTCAAATTCAATTTGAAGTACCACCACTAATCATAATTGTCCTTTAATGGCAATAAATAACAAGGTATAATTAATGTCAAATTGATGATTCTAAGTAGAGTCGACTTGGAGGGCATGACTTGGATGATTAGTGTGTTGTACTCCTACTTGAGAGGCTCTCTCACACGAATAAGGTGTGATAGATAACATACTTGGTTCTTAGTTATGCAGAACTTAAAGTTTGCTTCCTTGACTATATCCATATTAAACTTACAATAATTTATGAAAATATTTCAGGACTCTGACTCAGGAAAGGTAGAAGGTGCGGATGTTGCTAGCGATTTCGAGTCGGAGACATCGGACATTGAGGTAATTTCAAAATTATCTTACCTGTAGCAGTACTCTTCTAGATACAATATTTTAAAACTGTCTTCATTAAACATTGGTTTCTCAAAATAACATCATTTAGTATTCATCTAAGAAAAGTATTTGTTTCGGTTTAAGGCATAAAGCCATGAATTAATAGTCTGTAACTAAAACGTGAGAAACATTGGGTGCATTCAATTTACAACAACGGCAATAAGGCCCACTTGCGCCAACATAATTTTTTTTTTGCTCCTCCCTGGTTTATGTTACTAACGAGTTATTAGCTAACTCGGGCAATTATGTATGGCCTAAAACATACACAAGCGACGTAAGGCAGCAGGCGTGGAACAGGCGTGGCGCAGGCGTGCGCCGCTTCAAAACGATTTCATACAAAATGTATGCAGGCGACGTTTTTGAATTATACTGAAGCGACGCGGCGCAGACACGCCGTTTCGTTGCCTGCGCCGCGTCGCTAGCAGTCGGTTCTCGTGAGTCACGCAAGGAGCACGTCGCTTGTGATACGGTATGCTCAGTATTTACCAACCCAAAAATGCGTTTCTTGCCTGTTCCACGCCTCTTCTGATATAATTCAAATCGCGTCTGCGCCGTATCTGTCCCACGCCTGCGCTGCGCCTGCCCCGTGCCTTCACCTTACGTCGCTTGTGTGTGTTTTAGGCCTATGACATATTTAACCTCGAGTTAGTGACTAACTCAGAGTTAAGTCTGTAGCGCAAGCAGGCCTTAGATTTGCATATTTAGCATAATAATACTTGCATATACTCTAATATCTACTATCCTTGACCTGCACAATCTTAACCGTAGACAGAGAAAACTATAGACGACTAGATAGCTTGCATCTCATTCACACAATAAAGAGAACGGTATAAGCATACGTCATGTAAAGAAATGAGATGCATGATAAGATTTTTCGTCTCATGTCGCGTGCCGGTTTTTTCAAGGTCATCACAGTACTGTGCTAAACAAACATTGGAAGTTCTACCTAAAAATATTACTATTTGGTGTTGCCTGCGTTTGAAATTATTTTTGTTCAAACCATATAATTTCATGTCATAAAAAAAACATAATATTGTTTTACTTGTACCTAAATGTGAATTTAATTATATCCATAAAAAAATAATTTAATGTATGGTATACAAAATATTGAATTGATAAAGTATAGTTAATGATCTAACATGATAAAACTTCTTTATATATATTTTTTTTTTTTTTATATTATATTATGTATAAATTAATGTAACGGGTAAAACCGCGATGTCCAGTTAGTTAATCACAGATGTCTTTAGACTAATTATGGACTTCAAGCCCTGAATCTGGGATTCTAAAAATCGGGGTAAAAGTTTTGATATGTCAATACCATCTACATATCTTCTATCGCACATGCGGCACGGCAACCATTTGTCTATAGTTTTCTCTGTCTACGATCTTAACTAATAAAAAACACAGATAAACTTGTATGTTTTTTTGTAATGGGTAATTTGGAAGTAGATCCAATTAAGAAAACTCTTTCAAAGATAGGCATCTACAATATCGCTGATTGTCTTAAGTATGTTACTTTGCGCCAGCGGGGAGCGAAGCCGCAGGATAAAAGCTAGTCATAGATAGGGTTACCATTTCGAAAACTGGAAATTATAGACAAAAAGCCGGACTTTTGAAAAATGGCCGGACATTTTAGTTACACAAGTAAAATATCAAAATTTTCAAAACCCCCCGACACGTTTATCTTGCGAAAACATCCCGATTCAAACAGTAAAACGCCCATAACTTATGAACGGCTGAACTGATTTTATTCAAACATAGCTAATAACACTCTCGACACAATCACCTTTCAAACAAAAAAAAACTAAATCAAAATCGGTTCATCCGTTGAGGCGCTATGATGCCACAGACAGACACACAGATACACAAATACACAGACACACAAATACACAAGTCAAACTTATAACACCCCTCTTTTTCCGTCGGGGGTTAAAAATAGTAAAAAATGATTAATATTTTCAGTTCGAATCTAAGTGGATGTTTGAGCTTTTTAAGACTGTTTAAATTAAAGTTTAATAAAGGTTGAAGACTTATTCAATTCTTCTATTATTTTAAGTAACAAATAGGTACATTATGGGGATAGTATATTTTATTATTAGTAAGAGATGTAGGCGATATAGAAACATTGGATTTGAAGTTTAGGTAAAATACAAGCAAAATATCAGGACAAATTAGAAGGCCGGACAAAGACCGGTCAGGACGCCAAATCTCCGGTTAAATCCGTACGGATGGTAACCCTAGTCTATACCAATATTATAAAGAGGAAATATTCTTTTGTTTGTACCGAATAGGCTCCGAAACTTCTGGACCGATTTTAAAAATTCTTTCACCTATGGAAAGCTACATTATTCGCGAGTAACATAGGCTATAATTTGACGGGAGCGAAGCCGCGGGGGTCAGCTAGTCGTAGATAAATTGCTTACTTATACCATTTTGTTTGCAGGACATGGCTGATAGGATACCTCAGAAGAAGAAGGCTCGCGTCGAAATAGAATACGAGACGGAACCAGTCGCCAGTGTATCCAGAAAGAAAATAAAACATTGATACCTATATTACTTGTTTTAATTTAATAATTTCGCCCATACTACTGCCACCATGTCTTCAAATTCCAAGAGAAAACATTAATTTATGAAAAGGCCGCAAGGATGTACCGTTGTTACTTGAGTAGGCAGACTATACCTGTGTGTGTGTTTTACTTCGCAGACTATCCCGCGGTTTCTGAATTGAGACTCGGAAGATCAGAACGTATTATCTGGAATGTGGGTCAGGCGGACCTTAAGGTTCCCCTAGTCAACGGCACAAACTATTTTGTGCGATGGGCTAAAATGCATGCTGTATCATCCGACAACACGTGTGAAAGAGATTGATGCTGTGATGAGCAGTAAGAAGCTAGTTCCCGTACGAATTAGCACTTTTGCAAATTTGTAGCGAAATGGATGACGATTTAGGACGAAAACGAGCACGCGAAATTTTATGAACAGACCTTTGGGAGTCTAGATATCATGAAAAAACTACTAAATGTATATTTTCAAAATAAAATTATTTGCATTGTTGAATTACTAATCTATTCCTGTATGGAGGCCGTTTTCCAATTTTCCGCCCAAAGATGCGTTAAAATTATTGTTGAAATATGTAACCTTCGACGCTCATAACTTTCAAATATTGTATATTTTTACTTTTCTGATTCCATACAGGGCTAGATAATGATGAGACAAATTAATATCATTTTTATTTTGAACGTATACCTTCAAACAGTGGAGTAATCGCCAGACTAAGTTTGTATGGAAGAAATTTCGACTAGTGTAACCTCAATACCACATTACTTTTGAGTTATTTATACAACAGTGCGATTTCAGTTTTTAACCGACTTCAAAAAAAGGAGGAGGTTCTCAATTCGTCGGAATCTTTTTTTTTTTTTTTTTATGTATGTTCCCCGATTACTCAAAGACCCCTGGACCGATTTCAAAAATTCTTCTTTTGTTTGAAAGGGTATACTTCCTAGTTGGTCCCATAATCATCAGGTCAGGATCTGATGATGGAATCCTAGAGAAATCGAGGGAACTCCTCAAATATTATAGGCAAACATATAGCGATTTTGGTATTTTCATCAACAATGCAATCATTTGCACTCGGAAAGTACCATTTGGTGGAGTCGAACTGATGAAGAAGGCCACAGATGGCCACTGGAACTCCTAAATGCTAAATATGTCACGGGCATAAGATATCTCGAATAGTAAACCGACTATAATGAAGCAAATACTTATAAATAAATGGTACTGATGAAAATGGCACCATCGAACTGATCTGATGATGAAGCCGGAAGGTAGGCACTGGAATTCTAATATAAAACAATGTATCCTAGTCGTGTTTGGGCTTATTGGAATCGCAATGAGATGTACTTTGGCTGTAAATGATAATCATGTTAATTGGAGGTACCTACCAAAACTAAAAAGATAAAAATAAAAAACTTTTTAACAAAAAATCAAACCGACTTCCAGAACAAAAAACTACAAAGCAAAAAATAACTTTCTTTTCCGAAGTCGGTGTCGAAAAACTGAAAAAAAATGGGTACAAAAGACACCGACTTCGGAAAAGAAAGTTATTTTTTGCTTTGTAGTTTTTTTTCTTTCAGTAATATTAGTCTAGTCATTTCTTCTGTATCGTGATTGACGAAAATCAATAACACCGGTAACATTACAATGTATATGCCAATAAAATAGAATATTTACTTCATGCGGGAGTCTTAACCCGCGATGCATATCGCAGAAACCAACCGAAATCCAATAGCCGGTTCATAAACATAATAAGTTGTATAATATTATTAAAATGTTTAATTACTTATCTACCTAACTTCCTGTTAAGTTTCATTGAAAACAGGTACAACAACCTACCTACTTTCTTTCTTTTATTCTCGGCATGATTCTCAGTATACGGGATATAAACGAAAATATTTTGTTCAACACTCAAACTCTGGCTCCTACCTACCCAACTTCGTGCCAGTGCGGACAAAGATTATTATTATAAACCTGGTGCGGATATAGAGGAGCCCAGACTACATCTATACGTAGTATCTCTAATTAGTCTGTGCCCAATCTCTTATAGTGCTTACACACGTTCGGATTTGGTCCGGCCGGACCACGGATTTGTGGGCGGAGATAGTCCGGCCCGGACCATATCCGAGCGTGTGTAGAGTGGTCCGCCGGACATTATTATTATTAATTGATTCCGTCTCGGTCAACACAAGCGTGTGTAAGCGAGAAAGGATTTGTGGGCGGTGTTAGTTCGGCCGGACCATATCCGGACGTGTTATTAATATTTTCCCTAGAACTCATATAAGTTTATATTGCCACAGATAACTATAAATAAACTAAGTTCATTGTGGTGCCATTCCTATTTCCATAGTCCCATACATATTCAAAAGTGATATTTATTTTTGTTTTTAATTATTAATTTATTTTTAATGTAATACTATGGATACTTTGTCTGAAAATAAATCAATTATAATTATAAATACAAAAACATTAATTTTATTAAATATGTTTTGAATATTTGCTCTCTGGCAGTTTGCCTCTTCATCAAAAACCTAACACGGCGCACGAAAACATATCTGCGAATCATAATCCCATTTTTAGGGTTCCGTACCCAAAGGGTAAAAACGGGACCCTATTACTGAGACTCCGCGGTCCGTCTGTCTGTCTGTCTGTCACCAGGCTCTGTCTCGTGAACCGTGATAGCTAGACAGTTGAAATTTCCACAGATGATGTTTTTCTGTTGCCGCTATAACAACAAATACTAAAAACAGAAACAAATTAATATTTAAGTAGGGCTCCCATACAACAAACGTGATTTTCGTGCAGTTTTTTGCGATAGTGGTACGGAACCCTACGTGCGCGAGTCCGCGTACACTTGGCCGGTTTTTTTTAACTAAATATTATGTTCATGAAATGTTATTTTATGTTTTGGAGCAGGATTGTTGAAAACTCTCTCTCGGCTCTATAGGTATCCCGGGTCTGGCCAAGTGATAATAGATTTTTCCAGTAGGAAATTCTCAGAAGTAGGTATGATAGATTTTTCCAGTAGGAAATTCTCAGAAGTAGGTATGATAGATTTTTCCAGTAGGAAATTCTCAGAAGTAGGTATGTATAGGTCCTACTGATTTTCTAATGCAGTATCTGGTGGACCGACGAATGCCCTGAGCATTGAGATTTATATTGGTTGTATTGGTTGTTGTGGTTGTTGTTCAAATATAAATTGTTAGCGCAGAGAGTACCTTCCTTATTGTAATAAATAACATCGTAAATAATTGATATTAAACTTCCAAAATCCTGTTTTAAAATTCGTGATATTCGTTTGATATTCGTCGCGGGTTAACAATAAACTGTGTCATTTAAGTTATTTTTAGTTTATGTTTTAGGATATAAGAGTCACATATACATAGATACGACTTGTATAAAATGATGGGCAAGTATTTGGTATCCGCCGCAACACATTGACACAGACAGTTAGATAAATCAGTTCTTCCCCTGAAATAGACACACCTAGAATAAAATATAACGCAATAACTTATTATAACACTAGCTTCTGCCAGCGGCTTCGCCCGCGTGAATGTCGAAAATCATTCCAAGGGCGCACGGTTGGCGCAGTGGTTGAGCGATTGACTGCTGCGCTAAGTGTCTCGGGTTCGATTCCCGCACGGAACAAATATTTGTATGACCTACAGATAGTTGTTCCGGCTCTGCGTGTTGTGTATGTGAGTTTATATGTTTGTAAACGCACCCACGATACAGAAAGAAATTTCTAGTGCAGGACAAAGTTAAAAAATAAAATATACAAACCCACACACTCTCACAAACTTTTGCCTGTTTAATACTAGTGTGATGTAGGTACTACCACGGAGAACTACAATGTACTACCTACTAGCATCTGCCAGTGTCTTCGCTCGCGTGATTGACGGAAATTATCCCACGGGAACATACTACCGGGATAAGCCTATGACATGTGCTATTCGAGATTATAATCTATCCTGTGCCAAAATTCATCCAGATCCAATGATATTCAAATAAACAGATACGTTATACACTCACAAAACAATTGAAAAAAGTGTTCCGCGCAGCAGCGGCAGCACACATACACACTTGTCATTTATCTGACATTTCTCTACAAGTCGAAAGGGATGGCTTGATAAAACCAACAAGAAAAAAAGAGACGGCTAGTGATTGTCACTTGCGTGTGAATGTAAACAAACATTATTCTGACCACCAATGTTGTTATCTTTTTCTAACCTCCAAATATCAGAATATTAGGAACAAAAATGAAATAAATTAGTAAAATGAGGCGTATTGCGTACTTACATATGGTATGAGATCCCTTCTGTTTTATGTACTTTGGTATCATAATTGGTGCAATTTCTAAATACACACGATGTCATTTTTTTTTTGTTTCAACATAGACTATCGCTCTTCGCCATGCGTGACATAAACTAAAGACTAAAGGTCACAATTGTCACCTATTCGAGTCTTCACAATGCGCGCGCTCATAACATATCTGTTTATTTGAATATCATTATCCAGATCCGTTCAACCGTTCTTGTGTGATTGTTTATCAAACATCCATCCAAACTGTCGCATTTTTAATATTAGTAGGAAGTAGGTAGGTACCTACCTACACAACAATCAACAATGATGTTAGTAGTTTAGATACAGTAAGTACCTAGTTTGTACCTATTTTCTGTTTCTTCTTCTTCTTGTCTCTTTGTTATGTGTGTAGTTACAATCATAGATTTAGTTATTTTTTTTGCTATATTGCACGAGTGTTATGTTGGTGCCCGAGCGCATGCGAGGGCACTAAATTAGCACGAGTGCAATAATTACTGACTTTAGCGAGGTGCGTAATCTGCTTTTCTTTCAACTACCAATCTACCAACCGTGATAAAATATAACTAATCAAAACAAATACTCAAGATAATGAAAAATATTTATCCCGCGACTTTTGAGGCAAAAGGTTATGAACAATTTAATTAGCTGCTGTAGCAGCAGCTTTCTGGAGTTGAATTCATATCGCTATCGCAGTTTATTTCCATATTTTTAAAACTTTTCTTGCTATATTTATGAAGTACCTATCAAAGTTTTAAAATGGTACAAAATACGCGCCATTTGTTTTTTTTTCAAAAAATCGATTTTATTTAGCCGATTTTTTTTTCAGCCAGTATCTTTTTGATATTAGATCAAATGCCAATGATATTCAAATAAACAGATATGTTATGAGCGCAGGCATTGTGAAGACTCGAATAGGTCACAATTGTGACCTTTAGTCTGTAGTCTACATCACGCCAGGCGACGAGCGATAGGCTTTGTTGAAACAAAAACAAAATAAAAAAATGCCATCGTGTGTATTTAGAAATTGTACCAATTATGATACCAAAGTACAAAAAACGGAAGGGATCTCATACCATATGTAAGTACGCAATACGCCTCAATTTACATTTTTTTTTTCTTGTATTCTGATATTTGGAGGTTAGAAAAAGATAACAACATTGGTGGTCAGAATAATGTTTGTTTACATTCACACCACACGCAAGTGACAAAAACTAGCTGTTTTTTTTTTCTTTTTGGTTTTATCAAGCCATCCCTTTCGACTTGTAATGAAATGTCAGATTAATGAAAAGTGTGTATGTGTGCTCCCGCTGCTGTGCGGAACACTTTTATCAATTGTTTTGTGAGTGTATAACATATCTGTTTGTTTGAATATCATTGTCTAATGCATACATTTTATATTCAACTTTATGGGAGACTTATACCTCTATGGTAAATTTATATCCAAATAAAAATAAAAAACTTTGCAATAATGAAACACTTTGCAATAATGAAACACTGTGCAACAATGAGATTTCATAAAACATTTCTTCACTGTTTTGGTTCTAAGCAAAAAAGACGTCCTTTGTGATCGGTTTTGTAGTGATTAATGATAAAATTACTACGTAAGTACGTAGTTGAAAGAAAATAAATTTGTAGGTACTTATCTAATTACTCAAAGTTGCAAGAAGTAGATAGACATTAAGCTTGCTTAAATTAGGTCTGAATTTAAATAAACCAATGAGTTTTCCGTATCTATAGGTACCGTAACCAGACCTAATGAACCCGGCGATGTTATATGAACAATTTAATAAGCTCAACAACATTATCTAAAGTGGGCAACAGGAAAATATTTGCTACTAAGCATGGATAGTCATACATTGTTTGTGTTTTACAACTTACAACCTTTATTTTATAAATATTGGTCTGAGTCACAGATAAATAATTACTAACGCATCTCAAGTTAATACCTACGGTTACTTAATAATTATGGCACTGTAGGTTGAGGCTTAGTAGGCGTTTCGGCCGCTGAGTTTCGTCCGATTCGGTCGAAACAGGAATTTAATAATATTTTTGAGTGGTGTTCCGGACGAATCCTTTTTTAGTGGCAAAGTAACGTCAGAAACATAAAATCGGTAGAGAGTTTAGTAACATGAAAAATATATGTTAGCGATCTTTATATTTAATTGAGCACACTAAGTAATTTTTGTATGTTGGCAATAATACAATATACAGATTGGGTACACTAAGACGGCTAAAAACCTGGGGGTAATCATGGACTCCTATTTGTCGTGGACTACCCATATCGCTGAGGTCAGTCGCAAAGTGCACTACTCGTTCCACTCGCTGAAATGCCTCCAGAGCTTTTTGCCCTTGAAAACCAAAATTTCCCTTGCCCAAACTCTCATTCAGCCCATCATCGACTACGCCGACGCCTGTTATTTGGATGCCACCGAGGAGCTTTTAAATAAACTTGAGCGTTTGCAAAATGTATGTATTCGTTTTGTTTTCAACCTTAAAAAGTATGATCACGTTTCAGATTTTCGCAGGTTACTCAAGTGGCTCCCTATTCGACTTCGCAGGAACTCTCGCATATTGTGTCTTTTATTTAACCTCTTGCATAATCCTAAAACGCCTTCCTACCTCCGCGATCGCTTTTCCTACTCCCATCCTCCCGATGCACTTTGCAGATCGCATCTTAAAAATCTCCTTAATATCCCTTCTCACTCTACCGACTTCTACTCCTACTCTTTTACTGTGTACGCCGTGCGATTGTGGAACTCTCTGCCGCCTGACATTAGAGACTGCCAAACTCTTGCAGTTTTTAAAAGAAGAGTGAAAGAACACTACCTTTCCATTCCGTCATAGTTGCATTTTAATTATGTATCTACGTATATGTATATTATCTTTTATATATATATAGGTATTAGTATGTATTGCTTTAATATTTATTTTACAATTATGTATGTATGTCTATATGACAGTATATTTAATTTGTAATTAGTATTGTTTATCAGCTATTACTTAGTTATGAATCGTTTTGTGTTAATTATTTTTCAACTCTACACACTATGTCTACATCTCTTTTTTTCATCTTTCCTTTCGCAGGTGTGCTGGAAGAGATTTCTATAGAAATAAGCATCACCTATGTACCTATTTTTCTGTTTCTTCTTCTTGTCTGTATATTATGTGTGTGTGCATAAATGGTTAAATAAATAAATAAATAATTTTTGTCAGGTTGGTAAACGATAAGCTTGCACTTCTCGTTTCCCGCCCATTTCGAGGTTATAAATAGTGGGTCATGCCATCAAAGGCAGTCTTTTCTTGATCGAGGCGTCGTTATTAAGTATTAGGGTAAGTGCTTTATAAACTGTATTTTATAAACTGTTCTATAAAGTGTGTTCTATAAACTATTTTCCATAAACTGTGTTCTGTGTAACTGTGTATTTGATATGAGAATATACTGGGTGAGTAAACCCTTTTAAGCAGTTTTATTTGCATCGCCATCCCCTCTGAAATACCCACACGAGATTTTAGTCTTTTGAGTAAAAGACGACATATATAACTTCCTATTTTGCTTTTTAGTTAGATGTTGAACATTATAAGTATTTATACCCAAACTACCAGGAGGCCAGAATCATGAAGAAGTTCTGACCTCCTGGGACTCCGTTAGTCTCTACCGTTTATAATTCTTGGCCCGCAAATACTAAGCTTTATCTTTTTCCAAAAATTGCTTAAATAATATAACCCTACCTAAGGTTTTTCATTTTGACTACAATATTTGTTTTAAAAAAGTATAGTCCGAAACACCACTCAAAAATATTAATAATAATGAAATTCATGTTTCGACCGGATCGGGTGAAATTCATCGGCCGAAACGCCTACTAAGCCTAGGTTGAGTAGGTTAACTTCAGCTTTGGGTCAAAACCACAGATTACTTTTTTATACCAAAACACGTCGTGTTGGGATTTTGTACGATGCACATGACATCGATTTTGTTACGTCACGACATCGCATCGCGACAATATATCGCAAGATCGCAACAAATGCGACAACTTATCGTGTATGTGCTAAGTGTTTTAGCCATAGAATTAGCCGTGATTTAATCCTTTGTAGAGCGTCATCCGTCTTACTCATACCTGTGCGACCGTACTCAGTCAGTAGTAGGTACCTATATTATAGTTGTATTCTCTATGGCGCCCAGCAGTGCTATTCTGTAAAAACAAATCTCAAGAGAAAGCTAAGGGGGAGTGAGCATGAAGTGAGCTTAAAGTCCATCTATTCAAGGCGGAATTACAGTTCAGTTCAAGTTCAAGCTCACTGTACAATACACCTAAGTTTTCACTGTGAGATTAAATTACAGACTAAACCAACAGTTTCATTCAAAAATGTGATGTAGGTACATACCAAATTAATACCCTATTTTCTCCACGAATAAAGATTCTTAGATACCTATATAAATGAATACTACTCAATCTGAATCCAATCTGGGATTCTTAATTAAGATGTGATGAATGACGCTTAATTTTCACATTTAATTATTTTAGCATTGTGTGCTAATGAATGTCTTCACAAAAGAGCCCTCAAAGTGAAGTATCTGTGATAAGAATAACAATTTATGGGATTGTCCTTAAAATGGATGCGTAAGTATTTGTACTTGATGGTTTTGGTTGCTTATCGTCTGGGCATTCGACAGTTTGTTCATAAATTCTGCTGGCGAACGGTGAAGTGCTTGAAGATGCAAGGGACGTCTAAATAAAAAAACTTTTTGCAAAAAAATACCACCGACTTCCAAATAAAAAACTACAAAGTGAAAAATAACTTAATTTTTTGAAGTCGGTGTCTTTCGCAGGTACCATTTTTTTGCGTTATGGACACCGATTCAAAAAATTAAGTTATTTTTCACTTTGTAGTTTTTTATTTGGAAGTCGGTGGTATTTTTTTGCAAAAAGTTTTTTTATTTTTCACTTTTTAGTTGTACGTACCTTTTAGGCAAGTTAGTAAGGGAACTACGAGTATTTCGCCAGAACAGATTTCATGAAACTTGAACATAACCGGTGAAATGAGAGATCTGCTTATCCCTTAAGAGCGAACTGGCGTGATGTTATGTTATGAAATGTTATAAACAACAAACAGACATGCGATTGCAGCAATCCCGAGAGATTTTCCGTTATTTATTGAAGAGTTCTGTTGTATATCTCCGAAGTTCTTCATCAGATCTTCACCAAATTAAAATGGGACCAATTTTGGAACATACTTTTTCAAACAAAAAAAGAATTTTCAAAATCGGTCCACAATTGACGGAGTTATCGGTGAACATACAAAAAAAAAAAAAAACAAACTTGAAGTCGAACATAGAACCTCCTCCTTTTTGGGAAGTCGGTTAAAAAATAGGTAGATATCGGCGTTTTGAGCCTGACACTCCAATATAATATATGCTGATGATTATTAGCTTGGTTTTCAAGAAAAAAAATAGAATTCTTCATAGCATTGCTGAAGTGTTTTTTTTTTGTAGACGTAATTTACGGCAAGTGAATTGATGTGAAGCTAAAAGACTGCCCTCGATTGTAGTTTTTGTTTACTCCAGGATGATACTGTATGATTGTAAAAGTTATATAAAAAACATTAAGTAATTATATCTGGGCATATCTCGAATATAAATGAAAATATTCAAAGCTCATTCAGAGAAAATGTTATTCGTGGTTTTACAAATTGAGTTTCAACTTTGAGCGGACTTCGTTCGGAATTAATTTTATTATTTGATTGGCTATTCATTGGGAATCATCAGTTTTATTAAGTTTGCGTATCTATCTACGTACAATTAGCATGTTTTAGTCGTTATACAAAAAATATAAAGTTGATAATAATGAGATTAGGTATAGCAGCCTAAGCTTTGTGTGTTATAGAATTTTCTACAGCGACTACCGGCATTTCAGTACCAGATTACGTTTTCGGACAAACTTTTGCCAAAGTTTTGACACTATGAGACCTAGCTGGGGTAGAGGGCGTCCACAGTAGTCCTCCATCACGACTGGCATTGAGCATGACGCTTCATTTTACTACACGTCACGTTTCGATGCTCATCTTTTCTGCAAGTATGGTACTTCGCCAGGTTTGACATGGACGGCCACGCTTTTTATATCAAGGGAAGAAGAAGCGTGGATTACAATCCATGGTCTGTTTAGGAATATGGTCGAAATCCCTCCGGACGGTGTGACCAATCCATCTCCACTTACGACGCTTGATTTGGCGGGCTAACTAAACTTATCTATAGTACACGTAAGTCTTTTTTTAAAAATTCGAAAAACGGAATACAGTGGGTTCGAAAGAGACAGACTTCTGAAAAGAAAGTTATTTTTCGCTATGCAGTGTTTTGTTTTGTAAGTCGGTTTGTTTTCATTTGATAAAACGTTTTTTATTTTTCTCTTTTTTGTTTTGATTGGTACCTCCAATTAATATGAAAATCATTTCTAGCCAATGAACATCGCATGACGATGCCAATAGGCCCAAACACGACTAGGATTTTTATTTTATTTCGGAGTGCCACTGCCTGCCTGCCGGCTTCATCATCAGATCAGTTTGATGGTGCCATTTTTTTTAATAAAAAGTTTTTATCTGACTCATTTAACTTTAACAATATCTGCAGTAACAGTTTTTAAAGAATCACCCACCAAGTAGGTAATGTCATTGAAATTGTGTGCGTGTGTATGCGTAGCTGCAGTCGAGCTGTAGTTTATGGTAGGGGAATCCCCGCACCGTATCCCTCGCAAATTATTGCTTTTTGTTATGATTAAGGTGATTTCTATTATTAGATTGAACCTTTTGACCGCTGCAGACACAAAATACTATGGCCACGTATACCCACACATCAGGCAAGATTTTTTGGAGAGTGTTAAATAAGTAAGCGGCCCAGCTGATTGTAAGTGGTCACCCGTAGACAAATTCCAGGGGTACCACAAGTACTTTGCTTACCTACTGTCAGTGTACTACTGAAAGAAAAACCAGCCAAGTGTGTGTCAGACTTCGCACATTTAGGGTTCCGTACCAAACCGCAAAATCAAGTTGGTTGTAATAGGAAAAGGAGGGAATTTCAAGTCAATATACGTAATAATAAACATTATAATCAAATTTAAATTTCATAGGTCAATGGGAAATAAAAAAAATCTTCGGAATAAAAGACTTTGGTGGCTTCTCATTCCTTTGTTTTACATTATTTTTTAAAACAAAAAATACAGTATGTATCTACTCAACGAGCTCTAAACAACGATACCCCACTCGATGGGATAGGTCAAAATTATTTCTTCGCGCCCTCCTTTAACTGTAGGTATGGGTATCTAGAGAAGGTCGCGAAAACACTTAAAAATATTTTTTGACAATTTGTATGGCTTTGGGTCAACAAGATGCTTACACTGTGAAAATATGAAGACTGTAGACAGACAAACGGACGGGACCCTAAAAAGGAACTTCTTTTTCTTCTTCCTTCCCTGGCCCCATTATTTGGGGCAACAAAAACGATATATCAAGGCCAGACTGGAAGTTAAAACATGTGTAGATCAATGTAGGTTGACTAGATACTTATAGGTTTTGATTTGTAAATTGTTTTTTTGGTTGTGTTTTTCCTATTTGTAGAATAGTTTTTTATTTGGGTACTTCGTGATTATATCGCACTCGAAGCCTGACCATGACCTTAAAATTGATTATGTAAGTACAGTTCGCATTTGTATTTGATACTTGGACCCTATTATAAAAATACGTCGAACTATATTAAAGAAAAATTAATTATCTATCTATGAAATATTATCTGTGTAGGTAGGTACGAGTAGGTATCTCTACTCATGTCATTACCTAGGTAGGTACTTAGCAATAATAGGCGAACCAGATGTTTTGATTAATCTAGATTTTAGCTAGACTGTCAGTAGCCGTACATTTTTGAATGAATTAGGGACCAAAACTAATGCAGGATGGTTTACACAATTAATTCCAGCATTATACCTAAAGTCGAAAGTCTAACTTTCTAACAACAAACGAAATCGCACTTGATGTTCATATGTACTGCAAAGCCTAGTCTAACTGCCGACAGTTAGACTTTAGACCTTATAATGCTGGAATTAGCTATACCTATATATTTAGAACAAATTCAGGCGGCTACTGAAAAAGCCAAGATTTCCGAGAACTTTAAAAAAAAATAACCGTCTGCGTATTACTACTGCATTGTGGGTTTCCGTTTAACCCACGTAAGACGCAGACGGTTTACTCTAGATATATACATACACCTGTACATTAGTGTACATACAGGCCATAAAGTATACATAAAGAAGCGTTCATAAACATAAATTTTTAATCTAGAATTCCGACTTTAACTAAAACGCGTAGGGTACAAATTTGCGAATCTCAAACCCACGCATTCTTTACATCCACGATTGACTATGCATAGTATATGCATGTGCATGCTCGTTTGCTCCACAAATATAAGTCTCCCCAAGACTATGGTCAATTTGTGGTCTGTTCCCGAACCAGACGGTCGTTTTCACAGAGATTTTTAGACACATTTTTAGAAGTTTTTATAGTATCAAGATGAAGTTCGCATTGGTTGTTTTGTGTGCCCTGATTTTGGTGGTGCCGTCTCAAATGGTCTCACTAGAAGATCTGGTGAGGGCATATGACATTACCAACAACGAAATTGGCACCGGTACTGCCGGAAATGGTGAGTAACACCGTAGCTTAGGCTTAGCACGAATTTTCATCTGCGTCACAGATAATATAATATTAGTTAGTTAGTTAGTAGTATTAGTAATACACGCACTGCAGAATTGCGGATTGAATATCGCACGATTTTCTAGGTAGAACGAGACAATTACCTATTGAATATTTTGAGCTCTATGAACTCATAGAGGGCGCCGCGGTGCTGTGGATTCTAGACAAAACATAGATTTGTTGATTGAGGTTTTTGGCGGGCTTTTTTCGGGTGAAGTTCAGCGGCTGTTAATATTATTTGTAGTTTTGTGTATCAATTGTCTACGCAAATGAACAATATGTGGAAATCATTGACAGAAGTGATCTCGGGATAGTGGAGCGGAGAATTTTATTGTAGTATTGACTACCTCCGCAAAGCTTACTGGGAAGCCTGACTCGATATAATTTGCTGCCAAACACTCCAAAAAACATTAGAATATGTTACATCCGCATTCTAATGCATAATAAAGAATATTAAAACCCATTTATACGTGGCTAAAAGGTCCTAGCAACCAGGCCATAAAACTTACATAAAAAAAAAAACACAGATTTGTTGCCGGTTGCGTATTTTTTACCGCAAGTGCGTGCAACTTCACACAATGCCATGATATGTCGCAGAATTTGCGATTTTTATCCGCACGGCTAAAAACCGCAATGTATGCTAAGCCTTATATTATGTATTTTTAAGCTCTTGTTTCACTGCTTTTCGGGATTGATTATTTCTTCTTCCCAATGATCTATTAGGAAAGTATCTTTGAGGGTATAAAAAAGATTCCGAGTTAAGAACCTCCTCCTTTTTTTGAAGACGGTTAAAAAAAACTGATAATTTTGTATTATTATTTATATTATTACATAAGACTTAAGTAATCTGTTATCGAGCCCCTTTTAGTTGAATAAAAATTAAACGAACTGATTTTACAGCAGATTAATTCTTTATATTATACAACTAATTAATAATAAAAATACTACCGCCAATATTTTTTTCAAAAGTCTGATGTCTAGTTGAGCAATGTTAATTGTACACATTTTTTTTTTACTCAACTCAATTTGAACTTGAATAAATTGACAGTTTCAATCAAAATCAAAATCAATTCTTTATTTATTTTACATAGGCCTACATGGGCACTTATAAAACGTCGACAAAAGGTGCACGGTTCGGGTTGGTCGTTTCCTATGGAGAAGAACCGGCAAGAAACTCCATGGTTACTCTTTTAAAAAATGGTTTGTTTTTACAATATTTCCATGTTACAGCATAAGTACTATGGGGGGACAACGTAGGCCCGACAATAAGTCGTAAGAAACTAAAAAAAAAAGTTTGTATAGTATATAACAAAGTTAACAAATGTTAACTAACATCTAGAAGGCCTACAATGTTCACACATTCACAAAATAATCGGTAAAAGAATCTATACAAAGTTAAAAAAAAATATATATATAACAAGACTAAATTTAGCATGTGGTACAAATGTTGTTATCAGTGCTGTAACTTTTATTTGCAAAGGGCTATAAAGATGATTGCGAACTATTGTACAAAGTCCAATTAAAAGAAAAACAAAAAAATATGAAAAATGAGATTGAGAATAGTTAGAGACATCCACATATTTGTGCCTTTTATGAGTTACCAGGGAAGCCGCATGCGCAGAAGGAGAAGGTTTGAATTTGTCACATGATCGATAACGGTTATGAACTTATGATACACGATTTTTTTTTGTTGATATGGCAAGTGACGTTGAGTGGAGTAATTTCCTTTAGAATGAAAAAGACCCATATATTCCAAGGTATTTCATCCAACTAGATTCCACAGCTTGTTATGTATTGAATTACAATCGAGGGATTTTTCGTTGTCACGAATTCATGACGACTGAGTGAAGTGAATGTCCTTCAAACTATCATGGTGAAGTGTATACTCTCCTTTAGATTAACAACCATATATGTATGCCCCTTTATATTAGGTATCACATGTTATGCTGACATAGCTTTTACTTCGTTTTACTCGTTTCTTACTGTAACTAATTCATTATACTATTGGCAGCCAACCTGACTTATTATTTCTACATCCCGTACAACTCCAAACATCTCATGGCGACCATGCCAGGATCTCCTTGGGTTTTAGTATAATCGCCAACTACTGCCTCTTGCCGCGAAATTCGGTTACTTGTAAATTAAACCAATAACACATTAGCCATCGGAGTTTCTAAAGGATGTGCAACTCAAAGGTGGAAAAAGATGAGGTATTCATCACACAAAACGCAGCGGGCAGCAACCAGGCCACGTTGAAGGATGTTGGTCAGCACATGGAGCGGATGAATATTGTGATGTTCGCGCTGTTGGCTATACTCACCATTGCAATGGCCTACTTTGTGGTGCGTTTATATAAACGGTGCCATCGGCAGTGGATCCAGGAAGAGATTGGTCTCCGAGCTATGCAACGTATCCGGGCTTCTATCAGAGGACACAATAACGCCGAAACAACAGCCTAAAGAACCGTGAGTTACCTGCCAAGATCATTTCAGAAAGTGTTTTATCCGACTTTTGTGAGTGTTTTTTTTTTAATTTCAGTGCGATTAAATCTCTCGCGAGTGATAAAATTAATATAATTATAAGTTATGGACATTAAAACTAGAAAACAATAAGTAATATTTAAATCTAAAAATAGAATGGGATCATATTTCATTACGATCTGAGTTAATTATTCTATAATCGTGTACTTTTGCTCACGTAACTCGATACTTCGCAGCAAAATTGAAACGTAGGACATTCTTTAGCCGCGCTGCAAGTAACTTTACACTATTGTTTTGACATTTTACTATAATTATAAAATACTGCAATGACTAAATGGATCGATTCTATTTTTAAATAATGATAGATGCGTTAATTGAGAATTATGATTTATTAGAGCAAATAAGAAAATATCTGATTAAAAAGGGAAAAGCTAGATATTTAGGTAAGGTTGCCGAGATAAAATTAAATGAAGCGACAAACATTATAGATAAATGCAGTAAATTGATTTTACTTTTAGAATCTAAGAAGGATCCGCAGATTATTTCATCAGCGGCAGATATTTTTAAAAACATAAACAAACTATACGATAATATAAAAACTTTATGTACTTCTCCTAATATTGACTCTGTCAAAATGGAGTTCGATTTGAAAACTGCTTGTAACTTATTACCCGTTATGGACGATTCGGAAAATGTGACGAAACGCTTGATCGATGGTATCGAGATGTATTCGGATATGATCGGCGACACAGATAAGGATTTATTAATTAAGTTTATTTTGAAAAGTAGACTATCAGAGAACGCGAAGTTGCGAATGGCTTCAAAGTATTCAACTGTTACAGCACTTGTCAAGGACATGCGTACGCACCTTTTAACTAAAAAATCATTTACAGCAATTCAATCACGTCTGCAAAATGTTTCACAAGGTCAACGTTCGATTGATGAATATGGATCTGAACTCGAAAAACTTTTCACGGACTTGACAATTGCTCAGGCAGATGGTGACCCTACCAAATATGATATTTTGAAACCATTAAACGAAAAAATGGCAATAAGAAAATTTTCAGAGGGTTTAAAATCCACTAAACTTAGCACGATAGTTACAGCTCGAAATTATGGCTCATTAAAGGACGCCATTCAGGCAGCTAAGGATGAGGAGTGTTCGATGTTGCCGGGTGCGAGTCCAAGCAACGGCAACGTCATGCATTATTCTGGTAAGTCAAGTTCACATCACAGAGGAAAGCGAGGTATGTATAACAATAATTTCAATGGACACAGACATGAAGGACATCGAGGACGAGGTGCGCAAGGACGAGGTCAGTCAACGAATAGGTAGGTATGCAAAGGGGAATAATTATAGTAATCGCGGTAACCGTTCAAGATTATACCATAATTCAGGTTTCTTTAGAGGCGCAAAGCTTAGAAATAATTATCCGTTACAGAATCGTAGTAATACGCGTCAAATATATTCGGCTCAAGCAACTGATACTAACGACAATAGCGCCCAAACCCAAACTGCTCAAGTAGTAGACCAAGCAGATAAGTTTTTTCGTGACCCACCCAGAAATATTAGCTTTTAATGGACAAACTAAATTAGTTTCATTTAATTTAAATAATAATCAGTTTTATTGGCTACTGGATACCGGAGCTTCTTTGTCGATTGTACGAAAAGAATGCTTACCACCAGATATTTCAATTTTTGGACATGATATTTTAGTAAACGGTATAGCTGGTCAAATCCGTTCACTGGGTCAAGTTTGCCTTGCATTGTCATCACCGCTGTTAAGTGACGTATTCACTCATAACTTTCACGTGTTTAATAATCTACCTATCAAGGCTGATGGAATTATCCGATTAGACTTTTTAACTAAATACTCGTCAAATATTAATTTAGAGGCAAATGATTTAACTTTAAATATAAACGGAAAGACAATCAGAACTAAAATTTTTGATATTACGGAATGTCAATCTGAATTTTTGAGTGTTCCGGCGCGAAGTGAGTCTGTTCACTATATAGACTTAAAATCAAGTTTAAAAGAAGATTATGTTGTTTGTGCAAGTGAATTAGCGAAAGATTTGTTTTTAGCTGGTGCAATCGTAAGGGCACATAAAAATAAAATCCCATTAAAAATTTTAAATGTAAGTGAAAAACATATTCGTATTCCTGTTATAACACCGATTATGCAGCCGTTGTCTGAATATGAATGCTACTCATTTGATAAACATAAAGCTGATACAAGTAGGGCTCAGACTTTAAGTAAGTTTTTGAAATTACAACATCTTAATTTAGAAGAGAAAACATCAATTGAAGATATTTGTAAAAAATACTCAGATATTTTTTACTTACCAAATGATAAACTAACAATAACAAATATTTATGAACAAAAAATAACGCTAAAACCTAATACTAATCCAATATATATAAAACAATATAGACAACCACAGCAATTAAAACAAGAATTAAATAAACAAATTAAAACAATGTTAGAAAATGATATTATAGAAGAAGCACAAAGTGAATGGTCTAGCCCAGTTCTACTAGTACCCAAGAAAAGTGACAATAATAATGAAAAGAAGTGGCGTTTAGTAGTCGATTATCGAAAACTGAATGAAAAAATTCAGGATGACAGATTTCCACTACCAAACATTACTGAAATTCTAGATTCTCTTACAGGAGCTATTTTATTCAGTCATCTAGATTTACATTCAGGTTATTATCAAGTTTCATTAAATCCAGAAAGCAGGAAATGCACAGCATTTAGTACTAATACTGGCCAATATCAGATGAAACGTCTGCCGATGGGGTTAAAAATTTCCCCAAGTGCTTTTAGTAGAGTAATGACTGTAGCAATGTCTGGTTTAACTTTTGACAAATGTTTCATATATTTAGATGATTTGATTGTTTTTGGACGTAACCTAGAATCCCATAATCGCAATCTAATGGACATTTTCGAAAGACTGAGAAAAGTGAATTTAAAATTAAATCCCGCAAAATGTCAGTTTTTAAAGAAAGAACTTTTATATCTTGGTCATGTTGTTTCTGCACAAGGTGTCATGCCAGACCCAGATAAAATTAAAATCCTGAAAGAATATCCCGTGCCTAAAAACGCAGACGAGGTTAAACGGTTTGTTGCATTTTGCAATTATTATAGAAAATTTATACCTTGTTTTGCTGAAATTACAATGCCTTTAAACAAATTGTGCAGAAGGAATGAACCTTTTATTTGGTCACAAAGTTGTCAAAATTCTTTAGAAAAATTAAAACAATCAATGACAAGTCCACCAATTTTACAATACCCAGATTTCACAGACAACAGTAAATTTATATTAAAAACCGATGCATCAGGAATAGCAATTGGCTCAGTCCTATGTAATAAAAATATGAAACCGGTTGCTTATGCTAGTCGACCATTAAACAAAGCAGAGAGAAATTACCCAACAATTCAAAAGGAATTGTTAGCTATTGTTTGGTCAGTCAAATATTTTAGACCATACTTATACGGCAAACATTTTGTCATAGAAACAGACCATAAACCGTTAATATATTTATTTGGGATGAAAGACCCCTCAAGTCGTTTGTTAAAATTTAGATTGACACTAGAAGAATACGACTATGAGATAGTGTATGTCAAAGGAAAAAATAATGTCGCCGCAGATGCATTGTCCAGAATTGTGATAACAGCGGATGAATTGAAAAGTATGAATAATGATGTAGTAACAGTGTTGACAAGAGCGCAAAAGAAAAGAATGAATGATATGACGGATGCAAGTAAAACAGATTTGTCTAAGAGATCCTCAAACTCAAGGTCTGATCAGCCAAGAGTTGTGGAAATTGTAAAGAAACCTACTGATTCTGTAGAAATGAAATTAGTAGAAGATGCGCATCTAAATAAATTAATTAAAAACAATAGGATATCCTTGAATGAAGAATGTTTTGCATACGAAGAAAAGACAAAGAATTTATTTATAAATCTTGATTATCGTTCACATTTTACGCGAGTCGAATTTGTGTCGAAATTGAGTAAACTTTGTAAGAAATTAAATATAAATGAGTTAGGTATAATAAAACATGAAAATAATGCTAGCTTTATAAAAGACTTATTTCAAGAAATTGAATCAATGAATACTTGGTCCGGACCACGAATTCATGTTTTAAGAGGAGTCAAGAGAATTACTGATGATGACGATATTAAATTCATTTTACATGACTTTCATTTACTGCCCACTAGCGGTCATGCTGGTGTGCGCAGAATGATAAATAATATTAAAAGACAATTTTACTGGCCAGGAATAGGAAAAGACGTCGAAGATTTTGTATCAAGGTGTGACAATGCCAAAAGATGAAACATGGTAAACCTATTAAGGAACCCATGTGTATAACTACTACGGCATCTTATGCCTTTGAAAAAATATTTTTAGATATTGTAGGTCCATTACCTCAAGATTACGAAGGTAATGTATACATACTGAGTCTCCAGTGTGAATTGAGTAAATTCGTGGAAGCATATCCACTTAGAACTAAGGACACTATAACTGTAAGTAAAGCATTAGTAGATAACTTTATCCTTAGATTTGGACTACCAAAAACAATTGCAACTGATCGAGGTGCTGAATTTATGTCGTCAACAATGGAACAGGTTTGTAAACTTTTAAACATTAATAAAGTATCATCAACTGCGTACCATCATCAATCTATCGGTTCGTTAGAAAATTCTCACAAAAATTTAGGAGCTTTTCTCAGAATTCAATGTAATAATAATCCACAAACTTGGTCACATTGGTTAGCTTACTGGTGTTTTAGCTACAATACCACTGTTCATTCAGCAACAAAATATCAACCTTTTGAACTTGTATTTGGTAGACAATGTATTGTTCCTTCTAGATTATGTAATGATGTTGAACCATTGTACAATCAAGACAATTATTGTAGTACACTTAAGTATAAGCTTCAACTAGCTAATAAAGACGCCAGAAATAATTTAATATTAAGCAAATGTAACCGCAAAGATAATTATTATGATAAATATTTGAACCCAATTCAATATAAGAAAGATGACTTAATATTGATTAAAAATGAAACGGGTCAAAAATTGGACCCATTATTTGATGGTCCATTTACTGTTTTAGAAGATATGGGATGTAATGTTAAAATTAGAAAAAATAACAAAATCGACATAATTCACAAAAATCGAACCAAGCCTTTTGTATCCTAAATTCTGATTTGCAACAAAAGGTAAAAAAAAAAAAAATACAATATTATGCTATTTTTTTTTTTTTTAAATAGCCGGAGGTGAAGTGTATACTCTCCTTTAGATTAACAACCATATATGTATGCCCCTTTATATTAGGTATCACATGTTATGCTGACATAGCTTTTACTTCGTTTTACTCGTTTCTTACTGTAACTAATTCATTATACTATTGGCAGCCAACCTGACTTATTATTTCTACATCCCGTACAACTCCAAACATCTCAATGGCATTTAAGTCTTAGAATATTGGGTGGGCCTCCAAGCGAACGATTGTGCCTGGATTGTGTCAATCAAAGTCGAAACTATATTTTTTTCTTATTTTCAGAAGGAAATGCCGTGGTGAAGGTGGCGAGTCAGTCTCTGTTCATACCGATGAATCTCCGGGACTGCACCAACGGTGGGTGCAACTTCACGTGCTGGTTACTTGGCTACAAGTACGGCGTTTGTATCAATCCGACAACGTGTCGGTGCTACAGCTCTGCCGGTTAAACGTTCCAAATTCAAATATTTTTCTTCTAATCTGGCCCAATCTAAAACTAGCTTATAATGCGTTTTAGTTTTTAGTTAAGACCGTTTCTTTATTGTAGTGTTATTTTTTTTAATAAATGTTTCTGAACGATTTTTATGATTGGGTTTTATTTTGTTGCATGCACACTGATGTTAAAATTTGTGGAACAATATCTTCAACTTCAGTGTGCATGTATTATTTTGATACACATGTACCTAGGTACTACATAGGGGTCACTTCTTTGACACTAAACACTATCACACTTTTGAAACTTTCTTTTAGCCTAGTAAGTGCATTTAATTAGGATCACTCTCTCATGTTTTGTTTTTTTTTACACTTTGCCCCACACTAGGAACTCCTTCCTGTATCGTGGGTGCGTTTACAAACATATAAACTAACATACACAAACACCCAGAGCCGGAACAACTATCTGTAGGTCATACAAATATTTGTTCTGTGCGGGAATCGAACCCGCGACACGCAGCGCAGCAGTCAATCGCTTAACCACTGCGCCAAAGGTGCGTCCAAATAGGCCTTAAACAAACAAAAAAAAAAGTTAGTACAAGGCCTAATTACTTACTATAAAATAAATTGTTGTAAGTAATGTAATGGGCTCTGTGAATGAAGCATACACTTAAGGGCCTACATACGCTTTAGTGCCGTAAAACGGTAACTTTCTAAAGCGAACTCCTTAGTAACGGCTAGGTTAAGATGTTTGAAAAAAATATATATTTATTATTGATTCATGTACATAACTTTGAACTCAAGGTTTTTTCGTGTAACTAATAGTTTTGCTTTAAAAAATAAATTTACAACACGATATTTTTTCGCAACTTTTGGTAACTCCTCCAAAACTACTTGGATGTTTAAAAATATTTTTACACAGATAAATTGATGGCTGGAATTTTGTCATAACTAACATAGCATATGTAAATCAAAGAATATTTTGCGAGCGGGCGCACGGCCAGTACTGCGTTAACATTGGGGCGTATATAGCGCCTTAACAAAACATAAAATCACTCGTTACCTATCAAGTAAAATGAGTGATTAAAGTTTAATTTTGCTTCATAAAATCTCAACATTAGGTACTACGTAGAGTAACAAGAAAAAGCCTCTTTATCTCAGACTTCACACTCGCTTAGATTACCTTCTCATCTTTTAGTGATAGCACATACTTAGCTGATCTCTAATATAGGTTGAGAAGAGTATGGCATCTATAGGTAGATCTCTACTATAGGAATATAGACTGATTATATGGCTTATTCATTTCCTTACCTACATCGAACAGGAAATACGAGCAATTCTATCTACATAGGCAGATTAGAGATATAGGCAGGTACCTAGGTATATCTCTAACCAACGGCCAACGCTATACATAACGATTGCAGCGCACATAAACTCTCCAACGACATGAGCATTTCCTTTAATAATATCTGCCTGCGGCTTCGCCCGCGTCCCTTCCATCTTTGGACAACGAGACGCACGGCAATGTACATGGTGGATATCCCACCCATATGCACGAAGCGTTTTGGGAATGTTTCTATTGTGCGTACAGCTAAGCAGAGGAATTCCCTGCTGGAGTCTGTGTTTCCTGATTGCAATAACCTAGGAGTGTTTAAGTCAAGAGTGAATAGGTTACTTCTAGGCAAGCAAGCGTGCTTCATCGTGGCCACATCATCGCTTACCTTTAGGTGAGATAGTGGTCAAACGCGTGTTTATCGTCAAAAAAATATCTACGACGGAATGGGTCGCTCCACGGGCCGGTCCGACCCACCAGCTGGACCAGCCCGAGCCACAGCCCGACCGCGCATATTATGTAGCTAGCTGCTGTTTTAAAATCAGTCGCGGAAAAATACCGCCAGTGCGGACGCTTGTATTGATATAGGAACACCACAAAATACGCGGCTCAAAACCGCGAGCGGTTGACTACAATGTGGTCTAGTGCTATCAAGGGAGATAGAGATTTGGCTCTATATAAAAATTAAGGGAAAATGGAGCTGGAGTCTGGCTCCGGGTCGTTCCACGGGCTGGTCAGGCTGTGTCCGGGGCTGGTCCGGGTAACAACTAGACCGGCCCAAGGAGGAACCGGCCCACCGGGCAAAGTCCCGGTACTCCATGGGGTCAGTCCGACCCTGCCCTTCGGGTACGGAACCCTGAATGATCACTTAACCTTGGACACAATTTGGAATATTTGATTAGAAATTCGATTAACCTCTTATTATTCTCTTCGGACTTCAGATAACCCTATAATGCTCCATCGTAACCTGCTCAATTCTTCCTCGAGTTCGGTTATCTTCTCGTCGGTCCGGAGCGTTCGCGTGTTATATGTTCCCAGGTCCAGTCGTCGGTGTTTATTTGGGTACCCGGGTCCACTCCGGGGATTCTTTGCACCCCTTGCTACGCCATCGCTTTGACCGCTACCGTAGTCGAGGGTAGACGGGCTGCCGGGCATTCGGGGCCTTTTATTATGTGTGTTATTTATTTTGGTTTGGGGGGGTTTGTCATAATCGCCACGCTTGGCAGGCGAGTTGGTAATCGCAGTTTGTTGGTAAAGTGCACAGAGAACGCTGCTGCCCATTCTCTGGTGTGTCCCATAGTCGCCTCTTACGACACCCACGGGAAGATATGGGATGATGAAATTCTTTACGTTCGTCACCATACGGCACGATTTAAACATATAAGTGTTATTTATTTTTGAAATCGCCTCTTAAAACTCTTTATTTTGATACCCCACAAGATGGGTTTGAAAAAAAAAAAAAAATTGGTCCCCACAATATGGAGCTTAAAAGCCACCATTTTTCTATTTTCCAGTTTGAATGTAGCCAGTGACACTCGCAAGATTAAGACGAATCGATTGACGTACGAATCATCAAAATCGGCCAACGCATTTTGCCACTGGAACGCCACATAGGAATAAACATACATACATACATAAACTGATAAACACATTACCCTCCTTCGGTATTCGGGAAAAAAGGAACAAAAACGATATTTCAAAGCGACTGGCTTTGAAATTAAAGTTATTTGAAATGGCAGTTTAAACATATGTAGATCAATGTAGGTTCACTACTTATGGATTTTGACTTGTAGTAGGTCAAAAATCTACCTACTACAAGTCTAGAGTCTAGTGTAGGCCAATTCAGGCGACTGCCGAAAAATGAAAAAAATGTGACAACTTTTAAGCTATTGCATAGCTTCTTTCGCGGGCCTTGAGCGCGGGGACCGAATCCAGAAATTCCGTAACGAAAAAACCTCACGCTCCCCACTGTCCATCAATGTGGACCTTATGATAATGAGAATAAGGGTCACTTTTGCTTGTCAAAGAAAAGCGACCTTATTTCAATGTGAATAAGGGTATTTTTGTTTTGTTTTTTAATAAGGTTTTTGAATTCTGTGGAATCTGAGTGGTGAGGGGCAGGGGGGCGGGGGAGGTTTGTTGCACGTGTTTTCGATTTCCGTGTTGGTATTTTTAGAATGAAACATTTTTTTGCGGGGGGAGGTAAACGGTTAAGGGGGGGGGGGTTAATCCTATCTTGTTCTCCTGGATGAAGTAGCGAAGGGCAGGGGGGCAATTTTTTTGTCAGAAATGCGCTAACTCCAACCGTTTCTGAGATATGAGGGTTTTAAAATTTTTGTTGGTCGTAATTTTTTTGCCTTTTATCGGTCTCTCTGAGCTGTTTCTGTGACAATGGTGATCAATGTGGACCTTATGCTAATGAGAATAAGGGTCACTTTTGCTTGTCAAAGAAAAGCGACCTTATTTCAATGTGAATAAGGGTATTTTTGTTTTGTTTTTTAGAGTTTTATTAATCGTAAATAAATGCGGGTTTGGCTCGCTACGTTTTTTGTTTTTTAGAGTTTTATTCATCGTAAATAAATGCGGGTTTGGCTCGCTACGTTTTCGAGTTTTTAACGTTTTTAATTTTTTTGACGCATTTTCCAGGACTGGATCTAGAATAAATGCTATGCAATAGCTTTACCGCGGCATTCACCGAGTGCCACACGACTTTTTTTTATAATAATAATATTAAAACCACAACGCAGTACGAAGATGCAGATGTTTGACTGTATATTCAATACATACACCAGTACATAAAGACTAAAAAATATAGCTATAGAAGCGTTTATAAACAAAAATCTTTTAATCTAGAATTCCGACTTTAACTAAAAAGCGCAAGGTACAAATTTGCGAATCTCAAACCCTCGCATTCTTTATATCCACGATTGACTATGCATAGTATATGCATGTTTGTTGCTCCACAAATATAAGTCTCCCCGAGACATGACTATGGTCATGGTCAATTTGTAGTCTGTTCACGAACCAGACAGTCGTTTTCGTTTTCACAGAGTACATTTTAGACGTTTTTATAGTATCAAGATGAAGTTCGTATTGGTTGTTTTGTGTGCCCTGATATTGGTGGTGTCGTCTCAAATGATCTCACTAGAAGATCTGGTGAGGGCATATGAGATTACCAACAACGAAATTGGAACCGGTACTACCGGCAATGGTGAGTAACACCGTAGCTTTAGTGTTTTAAGTGTTCATGTCTTGTGTTATGTTCGTGTAAAAAGTATTATTTAGCTCTTGTTCCGCTGCTTTTCTGGAGTGGTCGTTTCTACTTCCCAATTCTCCATGAGGAAACTGTGAAGGGCGTGCTTTTAGATTCTTGTTAAAGTGACAAAGCATTTAGCATTTTTTTGTATCTTTGTGGATATAAAAATATGCAAAATTAAGTATTTTACAGGCCTTATATAATAACAATTCGTTTAACTATAATTCTCAAGCGCAGGTTATTTATCTTTACCGATTATTGAGGTCAAATGGCACTTGCTCTTAATAAAATCTGATAATTTTTGTATTATTATTTATACTATTTCATATGGCTTATGTAATATTATGTTATCGAGCCCCTTATAGAATATAATAATAAGAATAACTGATTTTACAGCAGCGAGGAGGTTCTGTGTTCGATTTTATGTTTCTTGTTTATTTTTTCCGATTTAGCCGTCAATTGTGGACCGATTTTGCAAATTCTTTTTTTGCTTGAAAGCGTATGTGCCCAAATTGGTCCCATATTAATTTGATGAAGATCTGATGATCTGATGAATACGCTCTAAAGAAAGGGGTACGCAGATGTGTACAGTTCACCTTGGTTCACTCTCATTTCACCGGTTATGTTCAAGTTTCATGATATTCGGATAATCTATTCTGGTATTATAGGTACCTTACTAAAGAACTTGCCTATTAGGTAAAACTAAAAACTTAAATTTATTTCAAAAAAATGCTACCGACTTCCAAATAAAAAATAAATAATGTAAAAAATAACTTTCGTTTTGAAAGTCGGTGTCCATAACGAAACAAATTGGTAGGTACCTACCAAACACACCGACTACCAAAAAGAAAGTTATTTTTTACTTTGTAGTGTTTTTATTTGGAAATCGGTAGTATTTTTTTGTAAAAACGTTTTTTATTATATAAATACCACCGTTAATATTATTTTTCATTATTCAACATGTAATTTGAACCTTTATGAATTTTATGACACACGTTTTTTTTTGTTGACATGGCGAGTGTCATTGAGTGGAATAATTTATTTTAAATATATTTTCCTTATATTCCCAGTTATGTCATATCCAACTCGATTCCATATCTTGTTATTTATTGAGTTTGACATACAATCGAAGGTTGTTTTCGTTGTCATGGCCACTGAGTTAAATGGATGTCCTTCAAACTGTCTTGGAATTTGGGCCTTAGAATAATGGAGGAGCCTGCGGGCGACCGATTGTGGCTGGATTGTGTTAATCAAAATCAAACTAATATTTTCTTTTCTTTCAGAAGGAAATGCCGCGGTGAAGGTGGCGAGTGAGGCTCTGTTCATACCGATGAGTAAGAATCTCCGGGCCTGCACCAGCGGTGCGTGCAACTTCGTGTGCAAGTTCCTTGGCTACAAGTACGGCACTTGTGTCAATTCGGACACGTGTCGGTGCTACAGCTAGACTGACGACGTTCCAAATTCAAATATTTTTCTTGTAATCTCTCCCAATCTAAACATAGCCTATAATGCGGTTTATTTTATAGTGAACACCGTTTCTTTATAGTAGTTTTCTTTTCTAAAATAAATGTTTCGGAACGATTTTTATGATTGTGTTTTATTTTGGTGCATTCATACTTCACACTGAAGTTACACTTTGTGGAGCAACAGTTTTCAACACAAATACTTTTGTAAACAAGATACAAATGATTTTCATAAGTAATACAAAATGTTGTTCCACATAAACAACTTCGGTGTGCATGCACCATTTACTTTTACATTATTTTGATACACATGTGATTTTTAGGCTTCCGTACCCAAAAGGTAAAAACGGGGCCCTATTACTAAGACTCCACTGTCCGTCTGTCTATCTGTCTGTCTGACTGTCACCAGGCTGTATCTCTTGAACTGTGGTATCTAGCCAGTTTAAATTTTCACAGATGATGTATTTTTGTTCCACTATAACAACAAATACTAAAAACGGATCAAAATCAATATTTAAGTGGGGCTCCCACACAACAAACGTGTTTTTTTTGCGATAATTGTACGGAACCCATCGTGCGCGAGTCCGACTCGCACTTGGCCGGTTTTTTAAATGTATTGTTGCAATGTGATTCTAAAAACACTAATTAAGGGGCTGAGGACGAACAATTGACAATCGACATATGAGGTTCTAAGCCACGCCCACTGTCATCGATAGTTTAGGGGCCAACTTAAATTGGAGCGAAAAGTATTTGAAAATTAAATACAGAGGCCCGCATCGTAAACGGACTCTTCCGATAGTTTTTACAAAAATATAACCGCGCAAGTTCTTATTTCAAACTGGCGGCTAGCATCTGACATCAGATCGTTCACTGTTATTTTGCCTATAAATGCAACCTTATTGCTATGAAAATAAAGATCACTAAAATAGGTAATCTGGCTAGTGTCATACGAGTCGTACAGTACAATAGGAAAGTCCCATCAAATTGTAAAACACCTTACATTTACAAATATCCAGAACTTACTAAGTTCGGCATTGTCTTTTTTAGGCATATTTAAAATATCTAATAGAATTGAGGGCACTATTAATATCATTTGTACAATTCATAGGTTCATATTCCTTGTTTAGTATTCTCTTAAAATATTAAGATGTTGAGATTAGTTACTTGTACAACATGACTTTCCATAGCCTACTTCAAATCATAATATATTTTTGCGCTATCCTGGAATATAATAGTTTCAAAGCACCTACTGGGTTTTGATATACACCAGCCCTCTGGGGTGAGAAGGTCACGTGGTGTCGATTTTGAGATAACAATAGTTCTATTTTTAAAGAGGTTTAATTACTTTTTAGTTATGGACTTAGTAAGTAAACTAAACGACATGAGTCGTTTATAATACAACAAAAATGAAAATGCTAGTGACAGCGTTAGTGCCAGAGAATAAAAATAATACAGAGTTTGACAATATTCCTTGTGATTTCGTTAGTTCCAATTAAAGCCACCAGGTTACAAGATCTGGCTGCATTATACCGGTTTTTTTTGACTGATTTAATTGACGAGAAATAAATCGAATATGTTTTTGCATTTTGCGAAATAAAGCGACATACGTCCTCCTAGCAAGGCCATAAAGCTATCACTGTCGAATTGCACTGGATGGAAAGAGAAGCACGATGGAATTTGTATGTTTTTTTTATAAAATATAAGAATATGAAATACTTAAAAATAATGAATGAAACTTCAAAATATACGACAGTGAAGTTTTGCGTCCTGTTATGATACGTTATTGTTGTTAATTGTACAAATGTACGCTGGTCAGTATTACCGGAGTTTTTTTTTGAAGATCACGGTAAGAGGTTACTTTGCCATTCAATTGTATCGAGGTTTTTGTGCTTAAACGTGTTTCGGCCACAACAAAGTTTTCGGAAACGTGATCAAGATTAACATATCTTTTTTCCGCTGCCACATCTTCAATAGATTTGAAAAAAATGTTTAAAAGAATGCATATTTTGGTAATTCAGCCCCTTAAGTTAGTAGGTTTAATATGTAGTGGATATCTACTTGGGTATTAGTGTTCTTGTGAATTTGAATATACAGTGGGTGTATTATCCGTGTCCGCATAAGAAGCGAATACCATCTGACCTATTCCAAGTATCAACAATTACCTAACTGTTACGAAGATACCAACTAAGTAAGTAATAAACAGTTTTCTTGATAGTTATAATAATGACAACTGTTAATATAGCTCGTGACTTATATTTTTATGTAAAAACATTTAGAATTAATTAACAGGACATGAAAATTCATCACCTTCATGTCACATAGGTAAGTACATTTGGTAACACTTGAAACAGACTTTCAAACAAAATGATAGACAGGCCAATTAAAATAATAACAGATAAAAGAAAAGTTCACAATATATATACATACTTCCTAATATATATACTTCCTAAAGGCACTGCTAGTTTCAACACTTAAATAAGAACTAGAAAGATAAGAAATAAAATTCTCTGATAATTTTTGCTTATTTTAATATTCAAAACACAAGTCTAACACGAGGTAAAAATATTAGTCTAAAATTAACATGAAATTAAAAAAAAAATCTTGATAAAACACGACGACATTAATCGAGCTCACATCACGATATCAATATAAATACAAAGTGTATTTACTTGAAATAATTTAGCATCTTTCCAATGGTGAAAATATTAATATAGATAATCCAAAAGATATCATTAAAAAAAGAAAAACAAATAATGACAGTGACAAAAATATGCATGGAAAAAGTGGTGGTTTAGTGATTAATTACTTAAGCTAATACGAACAATAACATGTAGTTGAAGACGTGCAGACCCCGTGGTGGAAACCGAGGGCCTTACAAACATTGTCGCAGACGGCGTTGTCGCATGCCTTCAAAGCCATCGGTATTTTTAGGACTTGAGTTGCTACTGCTACTACATCGTCGTCTGCTGAAACAAAAATTAAGTATTAATGTGCGTTTTAATTGATCGAGCGGCTGGGGGTTGCTCTCCGTTTGCGCCTCCATTTTTATATACAGTCTAGGGGTAGCAGCCAAAATACTAGATAACAATATTATAAAGAGGAAAGATTTTTTTGTTTGTTTGTACCGAATAGGCTCCAAAACTACTGGACCGATTTCAAACATTCTTTCACCGTTGGGAAGCTACTCTATCCCCGGGTGACATAGGCTACTTTTTATCCCTGTATTCCCACGGGAACGGGAACTACGCGGGTGAAACCGCGAGGCGTCCTCTAGTACTAGATACTTAAAGTCGGGTTACCCCAAAGGCCTCGCCCCGAATTCTCCTTCGTGAGACTCGGTAGCCAGATTTTATCGACCGAAATACATATAATGCAAAAAAAAAGACAGCAATACACTTCAAAAGTAACTGCTTTTATGGAAGGCGCACTGCATCTTTCAAAAAAATTGGTGTCGATAACTAATTTATGAAACCTAAATTCCTTTATACATTAGAGACTCAGTGAATAGTTGAAACATAAACTGCAAGCTGAAAGAACACTGTCTACATCAACTCCATTATAACTTATTTTTAGCCGACTTCAAAAAAAGTTCTCAATTCGTCGGAATCTTTTATATTTTTATTTATGCTCCCCGATTACTCAAAGGCGCCAGGACCGATTTGGAAAACTCTTCTTTTGTTTGAAAGGGTATACTTCCCAGGTGGTTCCATGGTCTTCAGATCAGGATCTGATGATGGGAACCTGGAGGAATCGAGAGAACTCCTCAAATATTATAGGCACACCTATAGCGAATTTGGTATTTTCATCAAAAATGTACCTAATCATTTGCACTCAGAAAGTATCATTTAGTGTAGTGGAACTGATGAAGAAGACCACAGATGGCCACGATAACTCCTTAGTACTAAGTATGTCACGGGTATAAGAAAGCTCGAATAGTTAAACGACTATGCTGAAGAAAATACCTACTTATAAACAAGGTACTGATAAAAATGGTACCATTGAACTGATCTGATGATGAAGCCGGAAGATAGGCACTATAACGCCGAAATAAAACAATGTACCTATCCTAATCGTGTTTGGGCTTATTGGAATGTTCATGAGATGTACTTTGGCTATAAATGATTTTAATGGTAATTTGAGGTACCTACCAAAACTAAAAATATAGTAACAAAAAATCAAACCGACTTCCAAAACAAAACACTACAAAGCAAAAAATAACTTTCGAAGTCGGTGTCGAAAAACGGAAAACAATAGGTGCCAAAGACATTGACTTCGGAAAAGAAAGTTAGTTTGCGCTTTGTAGTGTTTTGTTTTGGAAGTCGGTTTGATTTTTTTGTTAAGAAGTTTTTAACTTGCTAGAATAACTATGTATTAACCGAATATCAACAATTAATGGTTGTTAGCTGTGGGGTAAGAACTAACTGTTATTAGCGCGTTGATTTAATCAACCTAATTACACCCAAACCATGGTATGCTAAGAAAGACTCCAGAGGTTTAATAGTATGTTTTTGTTAAAGTTTAACAAAAAAAAAAACTTGTATAAATGAACAACTAAAAAACTTTTTTACAAAAAAATACTACCAACTTCCGAATAAAAAACTACAAAATGAAAAATTACTATCTTTTTGGAAGTCGTTCTTGCCTTGTGGACACCGACTTCCAAAAAGCAAGTAATTTTTCAAATAAGAATCTACCTAATAGGCAAGTTGTTTAGTAAGGTACCTATAATGCCAGAACAGATTACCCGAATACCATGCAACTTGAACATAACCTGTGAAATGAGAGTGTACCAAGGTGAACTGTACACATCTGCGTACCCCTTTAGAGCGTACTGGCGTGATGTTATATTATGAAATGGTATAAACAATAAACAGACATGCAACTGCAGCAATCCCGAGAGATTATTATTCTATTATTTATTGAAGAGTTCTGTTGTATATCTTCGAAGTTCTTCATCAGATCTTCATTAAATTAAAATGGGGCCAATTTCGGTATAAACCCTTTAAAAAAATATATGATTTTTCAAAATCGGTCCTTAATTGAAAAAGAAAAACAAACTTAAAGTCGAATATAGAACCTCCTCCTTTTTGGAAAGTCTATTAATAAAAAGAATCTAGGATGTCTTATTAAAAGCTTCAATAATATTTCGAAAGCCAAGAGACTTCGGCTCTCTACATAGGTTCAAAACAACATCGAAGTACGCGCAAAAGTAATGTCAAGCTATATTGGTCAGAAAACAAATAAATAAAAAAATACGTATTGTAACTCACCTGAGCTATATGACATATCGTACAATTCCATCAAATCTCTGAACGTAACCTTTCCATTTGCTACCACGAGCATTGCACTGATTACAAATAGTACTACTGACAGTTTCATTGTGATTTAGTTAAATTTTCAGGACCTTCTTGTAAGGTTACAGAACAACAAGTAACTCGAAGTGGCGAAGTGACAAGTAGTTCGCTTTACTCTTGTAACCCATATTTATATGTCGAAGCTCCTAATACAAATGGGCGGGAATGTTATTAAGTTAAACAAATGTGCATTTTATTTCTATGGGATAGAGCTGAAAATAAATTGGTCATTTTCTTAGGCTTACTTAAGGCCTACTTGTTTGATGTTATCATAAAAATCTATGTCGATAAGAACAGAGTTTAAGTGATTTCATGAGTAAAAATTTACTCTCTTCCAATCAATAAATATTGTTGTTTCATTAGGGTTTTATTTAATTACCCGAATGCAAGGAAAGGATTATGTTTTTCGCGCGTATCTTGTATGTTTGTAATATTCTTTATTACCTCATATCTTGCAAACCACTAGACGGATCTACTTAGACGAGTGTTGTTGGATAGGTGACGTTAAAAAATACACGACGGCTTTTGGGCACCATATTGTGGGGGTCTCAATATTTTTTTCTTCAATTCCCATCATGTGGGGATTCATAAAATCAAAAATCCCGACTGCTTAAGAAGCGAACAAAAATACCTAAGGTTTTGGTCAGCCAGGTTTTCCGACTGCACAGCATGATTTTCTTCTTGTTTTAATGTTTTATTTCGCTTCTTATTTAGAACTAGGTTCTGCCGGCGCAGGGGCTTCGTACGGAAGTAAGAAATTATCCCATAGGAATGTACACCCAGGATAAAAAGTTTTCTATGTCCTTTTCCAAGGCCCAATCAATTTGATTCAACCAATATTGATTCAGCAGATTTGGAGTGAAAATGTAACCAACAGTTGGGTACTTTAACATAGATGGCGATTGTCAAAATGCCAAAATATAAGGCATCCCATGTCTTTTTGACAATTTACCAATCGCTCGCGACGCTTTTGTTGGCAAAATGTCGCTTGATAGAGCCTTGTTCTAAAACTACATCAAAGGTACTTTACTGTGTGGTTAGTTTACCAAGGTTAAAAATAATCTTATCGTGGACGAGTCAACTGCATAGGCCGTAAGTGGGTGCGACCGGGGAAGTACCGCGCTCACACAAAGAGCTTATTGTACAGGGGAGCTCAAACTTGTGTTAGTGTCGGCTATCAACCTCAAAATATTAAGATTGCATATGGTTGTCTACTACTTAGAAATATTATCTCAAAGTTATTATCCAGAACTGTTAATTTTCGATGATAACGCGGACGAAGCCGCTGGCAGAAGCTAGTAATCTATATCATTGTAAAATTTCATCATAATCCGTTTAGTAGTTTTGCGTGAAAGAGTACCATCCATCCTCACAAACTTTCACGTTTATAATGGTAGTAGGAATTATAAGATTTAATTCCCAAAAAGAAGTTAAGTTATTATTGACAAAATACCGCCAGGCTCGCTGTAGGCGCCACAAGATTCGCAATCTCGCACATTATATCACTAATACTGACAAATTAGCCACCATAATGTTTACAGTCAAGATGTCTTACGTATGATAAATTTACATGAATCCCGGTGTTAAAGAAGTAGGTGGTGCTGGTTTTAGTTTCTATTTTTATTAGTTTTTTTTATTATTTAGTTATTATCTAACTACAGTTCATTCAACTTCAATACTTCAGACGTGATAAAATAAAACTGCAGGAGCCGTGAATGAGTGTTTGCCGTCGTATTTCGATATAATACTTTTTGGCATTTTTTGCGATCGACTCGAACAGCTCTTGCATCGAATGTTTGATAACCTCTGCTTTAACTTAAGTTATAGCCAATCTATATGTGTAGATTGGCTATACCTTAAGTTATTAGGTACAGCGCTACCACGGGGAGATAGCGTAGTTATGTGGGATTCCAACCCACTAAAACTCCACGGTGTTCCCCTGTGCCGCTCATGGCGGGAACCGGGCACGCGTTAGTACTCACCGCGAACCCACCACAGCTGTCTGTCACCGTACCCTCCTTTAGAGTGTACCCCCCACCACCGGCGCACCCAGAACACATTGCACGTCGTGACCACACCAGGGACCAAACCAAACCTGTGACGGGTTAGGTCAGATGCCCCGCCACCTCCCACTTTTTGGCCGCAGGAGATAGGGATATCCTCTGCGGCCCCGCCGCGTCTGCCATCAGACGGTGGCAAACCCGTCCAGGCCGCGGAAGGAAGGGAGAGAGGCTCACCGCAATACCGGCACTCCTCTCCCACCGCGGCCTCCAATCGTCAGCCGCGATATCGTGTGGGACCTGGGACGCTTCATATGACATCGCGGCCCGCTTCAGGTGCGATGTCGCCTTTGTTACCAAGCGGCATCGCAACCTACTTGTAAGCCGCTACGTCGTCGCGGCGTCGGCTAATTATCGGCAAAAGGCCTAACGAGCAGCCCTTCCTCGGGTTCCTCTTCGCTTCACCGTGTGGGACCAAGTCACGGCTACTAACCCCCCAGCCTCGACAATGCGGGATCCGACCCACCGGGGGGGAGGTATTGTGTCTGGTCTTGTGTAAAACGAGTTGTTAAGTTTCGGTCGGCTATGCACAAACCAAAATAGTGTTTTCAGTACTATTTTTAGCAGACAGGCAATCAAGCATTGTAATTAGAATAATTTAATCGTCATCATCATATCAGCCGAAAGACGTCCACTGCTGGACATAGGCCTTCCCCCAGCGTCGTCGCCACATTGACCAGTCTCGTGCGTCCCGCAACCAGCAGACTTTAAACTTGTTTATGATTATTAATTTAAGGAAAATACTGTACAAGGCTGCATAGTGTTTGAAACAATGCTGAACAATATGACTTATCATTTAAGCTTCATTTAGACTTGCCATTTATGCTTAAGGATGTTAGGTTACCACAATATGCATTTATTTTATTACGAGTAATTGGTAAAGAACCTGTGTCATTCTTGTTTTTAATACTCACTATATTTAGCTAGAGGCATAGCTATACTTTTTAACCGACTTCAAAAAAAGGAGGAGGTTCTCAATTCGTCGGAATCTTTTTTTTATGTTTGTTCCCCGATTACTCAAAGACGCCTGGACAAATCAGTTATTTTTTTGAAACGGTGTACTTCCCAGGTGGCCCCATGATCGTCAGGTCAGGACCTTATGATGGGATCCTGGAGAAATCGAGGAACTCCTCAAATATTATAGGCATATATTTTGGTATATTCATCAACAATGCTATCAGTATCAACTGTACTCAGAAAGTATCATTTGGTGAAATGGAACTGATGAAGAAGACCACAGATGGCCACTGGAACTCCTTAATGCTAAGTATGTCCCGGGTATAAGATATCTCGAATAGTTAACCGACTATGATGAAGCAAATACTTATAAATAAATAGTATTGTTGAAAATGGTACCATCGAATGGATCTGATGATGAAGCCACTGGATCAATGGTAGGCACTGGAACTCCGAAATATAACAATCTATCCTAGTCGTGTTTGGGCTGATTAATCGTCATGAGATGTACTTTGTCTATAAAAGATTTTCATGGTAATTGGAGGTACCACCTACCAAAAATAAAAAGAGATAGATAAAAAACTTTTTAACAAAAAAATCAAACTAAAATTTATAACAGAAGTCGGTTAAAACATTACAAAACGAAAAATAACTTTCTTTTCAGAAGTCGGGGCCGCAAAACGGCAAACGAAAGGTACCACAGACACCGACTTCGGAAAATAAAGTTCTTACAATTCGCAGTCTTGAATGATAAATGTTAAATGATTTTATTTCTGTAAGTTGGTTTGTACAAACACTTTTACATGTCGATCATATTTTTAAAAACTAGATAAGATAGGGAACGACCTCGGCGTTTCCTATCTGACTACTCTGAAAAGAAAGACCGAAACAAACATAGAGGTCACAGTCTCTTTTAAAGTCCAGACAATATCTTGGTTAGATCATGTGGAGAACATGTAGATTGATGTCTGAAATGGTCTTTTGAGGAAAGAACCAAGCAGATTGAGTGGACCTGTCCAGTCAGTGCACGCATTTGTCAATAACCGTGCAGCTCAACTCAGAATTTAAGGAGCTTAACAATTCGACGAACAATACCAAAGAATGGGTCAATGGGTCATCGACTCCCACTATTAAAGGCGACTAAGGACCATTAGAGGTATAATACCCAACAGTGGGCCAAGTATGACAACGGATGATGGTGAAGAAGCAGCATGTTATTGGACAGGTAATGTTAAAAAGAAAGGAAAGTATTCTTATAAAAAAAAAATGTAACAAGTATTCTACAAAGGCAGTATAAAAAGCGCGTAATACACTTTCACTAGTCAATTAGTATAGTACCTAGTACTAAATCATAAAGGTCGAGTTTTGATGATTGAGCAGACAGGTGCGGCGCAACAATGTCACTATGTAATAGCGCGTTGCCCTAAAGATCACCTGGGAGATGAGCTGTTACAATTCTATAATTACTGCGTTTTAAAATCAGAAACCTCTCCAATGAAAAATGCTCTACGTGTAAATACAAACCGGTACTTATACAGGTGGTAGTTTATTTTCTCGAACATTCGGCTGCCACAAAAAAGCTAGTACCTTTGTTCGAACCCTTATTTATGTATGAATGAGCCATTAGTTCGACCGCGCGCCGGTAGAGAGCGCTACTGGCCCACAAAAAGCCACTATTGTTCGCTCTAGTGTTTTTCTTTTCGTAGTTGCATAAGAATTTTGCATTGTAGTTTTATAAGCACCTAGTTTAGCTATCGCAAATGTAGGCAAGGCAATTACGGGTACCGATTTGTGAATGAATGAGGTGACCTATATAGGGTAGGAGTCAAGATTATCGTCATCTGCATCCGTTTACATGTGTTACGGTCCGTGCCCTTAGCTCGTGACGTTTCATACCCAATTAGGTTTATATTAAATATTTTGAATTTACTTGGCTCCCGCAGCCGAATTGCGCAAGTGAATTCGGCAAGGCGAAGGGTTTATAATAATATAAGCCTTTATTCAGACACAATTTTTTACAATAATTAAAACTTATCCTAACGACTCAAGCGAGTCGGTGACACCGACAACTCGGTCTGTTTGGCCAACTTTGGCAAAGGCCTCCTCCATTTCTTTCCACTCTGTTCTGTTTAGCGCTTTCCTGGTCCATATTTTCCCTGCTATGATCTCTATTTCGTCTTCCCACCTACGAAACTGTCCTCGTTTTCTTTTCCTATTTCTTGGGTACCAAAATACTAACTTTTTGTTCCACTTTTCTATGCCTCTTATAAAATGGCCAGTCCATTTCCACTTTAGTTTTCTTATTCTGGTTATTACGTCTTAAATGTTCGTGCGTTTTCGGATGGTATTTCTGCGTATTCTGTCGGACTTCCTTATTTAGCATGCTTCTCTCCATTGCTGTCTGACAGGTTTTCAGTTGCCTGTTTTGTGCTTTGGTGAGTGCCCAAGTATGGCAGCCATATGTTAAGACAGGGAGTATGCAGGTGTTATACAACTTTGCTTTGAAAGCTATCTTAGTTTATTTATTCTTCATTACTTCTTTAAACCCCCAGTAACATTTCCATGCTTTTGAACAATCGCATGTGAGATGAATGACGCGATGTGCATTTCCGCCTGTGTGATTGGCTGATTGATAGCGGTCAAACCCTTTGCGTTGCCGTATTCACTTACGCAATACAGCTGCCGGTGTAACTGATCAAGCAATTTCGTCACTCCGGGCATAGACAATTTGCCACCCTCGGCGCCCTATAAAATGACGCATTTAAAAAAAATACGTTTTTTAACCGTCGGATCGGATAAAGCCGCTTTTTTGACTAACTTCAAGCGAAGTGAAAACAAAGTGAGCTCGAAAGTATCACTTAAGATTTTTTGTACCATTATGATCGTTATTTTACGGTGAGTTTACAACAAGTACCGCGAACATTCGACAGCGAAGCGAGCTTGCATCTAGAAATGACCAGAGCAGCATTTGTAGATTCGGCCCTGTAACCGGAAGCAGCTAAATACCAGTATTTACATGGAGCGACGGCCTATTTGAGCTAAACATTCCAGTTACTGGCCCCTGATAGCTTTGTAAATAAAAAAACAAAGTCAACCGCAGATCTTTAATTGAAGTGAGATCGCTCGGTCCCGTGACTAACCAAGTTATTAACTCAGACAAAACCAGGGTCAATATTTCTGAGAATTATTACACATCGAGCTTAGACAAAGACTGTCATACAGTTACATATGTGCACCTGGTTTTTGAATTCAGAATTTGGAGTTAAAACCCGTCAAATCCTAATTTAAGGTTGCACTAGTCGATCATTCTTCCATACAAACGTATTCTGGTTATTACTCAACTGTTTGTCGATGTACGTTCAAATTAAAAATAAAATATATCAATTTGTTTCATCATTATCTAGTCCTGTATGGAAACAAAGAAGTAAAAAAAAATATATTTGAAAGAGCGTCGAAAGTTCCATATTTCAACACAAATTTTAACGCATCTTTGGACGAAAATAAATATCATAAGAAGTAAAATTGCAAAACAGCCACCATACTGTGATAGATTAGTAGTTCAACAATGCAAATAATTAAATTTTGAAAATATACATTTAGTAGTTTTTTCATGATATCCATACTCCGACATACTGTTTATAAAACTTATCGTGCTCGTTTTCGTCCTAAATCATCATCCATTTCGCTACAAATTTGCAAAATTGCTAATTCGTATGTGAGCTAGCTTCTTACTGCTCATCACAGCATCTATCTCTTTCGCTCGTTTTGTCGGATAAGATAGCATGCATATTAAGGGCCTACATACGCTTTAGTGCCGTAAAACGGTAACTTTCTAAAGCATACTCCTCAGTAACAGCTAGGTTAAAAGGTTTGAAAAAAATATATATTTATTATTGATTCATGTACATAATTTAGAACACAAGGTTTTTTCGTGTAACTAATAGATTTGCTTTAAAAAAATTATTAACAACACGATATTTTTCGCAACTTTTGGAAACTCCTCTAAAACGACTTGGATGTTTAAAAATATTTTTATACAGAAAAATTGTTGGCTGGAATACTTCATACCTAACATAGCATATGTAAATCAAATAATATTTTGCAAACAAAACTGTTCAAAAGGAGGTTCAATTTTGATATTTTGGCACCGAGCGGGCGCACGGCCAGTACTGCGTTACATTGGGGCGTATATATCACCTTAACCCCGCGCACACAATAGTCCGTGCCGTCGAATATGGCAACCTTAATGTCAAAACTTCAACAGTCTAGCCTCTGCTTCAGGCTAAAGTAGAGTTTGACAAATACTCGACAACAAATTCTAAATTTTGAAAAAAAAAACACAGTTTGCCCTTTTGTACGGCCAGGTACTGTATTTAGCACAGAGGTATTTAGCTTAGTGGAAAAAAAAAGATTTCTCATCAACTCGCTAGTCTCTTCACAATTTTCAGTGCACTATAGTGTAGTGTAGCTACTGAAGTATTAACCCTCAAACTCCAATCGGGGTAACGCGTGCGAGAGGAGATTAAAAATGTAATTTCCGATGGCTGTGTGGGCACTTCCTTGCAGCAATCACTGTTAGAGCGCTTTCACGTAGAGATTTTAGAAACCTGCGTTCTAGCTAATGATTTGGTTGCACTTTTTAAAAGACGGTGATAGATTGATCAGGTGCCGTGCACAGCTCGGCTCAGGGGAGACGCCACTTTAGTCTCCCTTGGGATGTGGCCTAATAGGTGTAATTAAAAAGAGAGGGTTCCGAGTTAACCTTTTAAGAGGTCACGGGGCTTCTGCCATGTGCTCACCGGGGTAGTTTTAGTGAGGTAAAAATCCCACACTCCCTGGCCGTTTCCTCCAAAACCCCAGGCATCTTTTGAAGGTTCCCCTCCGAAAAAAACTTTTGAAACCTTGTTTTTAGTAACACTTGTTAGTCTATTCGTCGAAAGTGTGACTGTTGATTGAGAGATCCTAGATTCGATATCCGGTTCCCACCTTGCAGCCCAGTACTGATCTAGCTTTGAATGCAGTTTTATTCTTTCTAAGACGAACTCCTTCTGAATCTCCATGGATCATTAGAAGTACTTAAAACCAAATTTATCATCTTAATAAATGTATCCTACCTTCTTACGTAATTTTTTAATTGACAAAGCTAGTACCCGATCCAAGATTTTCTTAATAATTAGTACCTACTACAGTCTGGCACCTAACTCTTATTTTCTAAGATTTGCTTTATATGTGATATCTATGATTTTTGGTATATTGCAAGTTGACATAATTATTGTATGCCTACTAGGCAGGACATAATGGACTGGATATGGGCGCGTAGACGCGTGACAAAGCTAGTAACTACTAAAATACTTCTAGTTCACCTGGGATCGCACAGAATGTACTTTATGTACAGCCCCTTAGAAGAAAACCTTATGATGTATTGGTTTTCAGCAGCTTTATGTCTAAAACTTTAATGTACCGACATACTCGCCTAATAACTTGTTTCAGTTTCAGGCAACTATTTGACGTGCTTTTGTCTTGTTTAATTGATTTTAAACTAATGAAAAATAATGTCTGTGGATTTTCTGCACATTCTTCTACATAGAGATTTACTGACGCTTGTGAATGTGCAACTAGATTCATCCTTTGCTTGACAATTCTAAAGTACCTTTAAATGGTATAGTTGAAAGAAAATATTTTTGATTTGATTTTGAAAAAGGCTAAATTGGAGTGAGACTTTCTTGAAAGGCTTCGCAAGCACAATTTTTAAACTGAATCAAGACTTAGCAATATATACGGTCAATATTAAGTCATTGATAATATTTTAGTTACGCAAACATAAAATAATAGAAAAGAATTCGTTTTCATATTTCACAGTTGGTCCCATACCCCTAGTAGAAGTTATTCGTATTCATTAGTAAAGAACTAACACACTTACTACACACTGAAAGATTTCCAAAGAATTACAAGTCACCCTGTAGGTAACTAAGTATTTTGGCAGAGTCTCTTGCCGTATAGGCAAACAGTTAAAAGGGAAAAAACAATATTAAAATAATTTTATACCCCATGAAATAACATTTTTGAATCTAAAACGTCAGCGATCGTAAACTATAGAAAGGTCGTCGGTTTGGTTGGTCGTAAACGGTCGCCGCGTAGGATCGAGGTACCAGGGTCACAGTCAGCCCCGAGAGGTCACCATTATGTATGTAAATGCCTCGGCCACTGCACTCCCAGGGGAAGGGTTCTCGTCTTGGCAGCGATTTTTCTCGCATTTTATTTATTAGGGTACTATCGGCCCTCGATACCCGTTCATCTGTCAGCTTCATGAGAGAGATATTTATTTGCTTGTGTGCAAGACTTATAGACAAAGATGTTTGTTTCTTTTTTGTGGTGGCACCGCATAGCAATACAATTATGTATTTTATTTTCTCCTTGTAGTGTTCGTGTGGTAGTTTGAATCAGCCATCTTTATCTCAACTGAAATGCAGTACCTATATCCCCGATTTCGTAATTTAGAATTTGTAGTTGAGTATTTGGTTAAATATACTTCAGCCTGAAAACCCTATCAATCTATGGAATCAAAGTACAAGTAATGCCTTTCCTTACTCCAAATAATCAATTCCGAAATTAGGTACTTAATTATGATAAGTCTTGATTTCGTAAAGATTCCAAAGGAGAGTTCTTTTCTCCAGACATATGCATGTGTTAGAATTTGAAGTACGTGTGACGTCATTAAATCATGAATTTTCATTTTCAAGTCACAATGGTTGAATAATACATACCTGTCATATTTCGACAAATGTCTAAGTACGTCCCTAAATTATTATTGTGTTGTCAAACTACCTACAAATGTAAAATAGTACCCATCTAAGTAAATATTGTTGTGTGTACAGGAAATAACTCTAAACTTATATTTAAGCCACATTGATGATATGCCTATAAATTATTACGTAATTTGTAATGATCATTGCGATGTATCCTGGATTTTATATTGCTATATTAGTATTATAAGTCCTTTGAAAAATTAGTACAATACTGTCTGTTAGTATCAATGTTCTTTCGAATATTGATTAAAAATAACTAAATAGACGATATTAAATTCGATTTAATTGTCTTGATACGTTTTAAAACAGTTTCACTTCAAGTGAATTATTATTGTTCACCCCATTGTGAGAATGGCAGGATACCGCGCCATTTTCTCATATTGGACGTATTGCGACACAGATAGACCCGATATTATAATAGTACATTGTGTATTAAGGGCGGTAAGTAAGGAATTACGATCGAGGCTCTACTAGAAGCCCGAAGTCGAAGACTGAGGGTTTTCTGAGCCGAGGTTCGTAATTCCCGTACCGCCCGTGATACATACAATGTCTTTCATCGCATTTGCGAGTAATAATTATGAATTATAGCTTTAATACACAAGTCAGCACAGCTGTTATTACGAAATACGTGAACTTTTTTTTAAGCGGTTGGCGAATTTTTGCCCACACCACAGATTTTACAGTGTTTCGTTCAGAAACTTTAAGGGCAAATACTTACGTAGGTATACAGCCATGACGGAGTGTAAAAAGAATTAAATAATTTCGACGTTTTCATACTACAACTATTAAAATCGATTATTAAGAACATTAGTTGAGTATTTAAGTAACATGTAGCGAGATTGCAAAGAAATTCCTGTTTAGATAACATTTTAAGACAATTTTTCAATTGCGTGTAAACTCCTTGCTTGAACTTGCATGACCTGTGTGCTGTGGCATGAATTAAAAAAAATAATACTTACCGCCCTAGGGTTTCATGACAAAAAGAAAGCCCGAGGGTTTTATATGGGGCATTACGGCCAATTTAACCTGTATGTTTAGATACTTTTTACGTGCAAGTGTGATGAAAAAAATATTGTGTAATTGATAAGCTGACTTACTTTTTTTGTGAATTACCAGCCAGTACAGGCCAGATATTGTTATATAGAAGTCTTCCTGAATAATAATTACTTGAGTAGTGATTACTCTTGAGTATTAATAAATACTTTGTGAAAGATCAACTAAACAAGGCTAACGTAAGTTATTTGATATTATAACTTTATAATTGCTAACGGTTGTATTGAAACTGTATTTATATCATCTTATGGCCTTTATTCCTAATATGTTAAATTGATTTAAGGGCTAGTCTATGTTCTTTGCCTTATCCTTGTTATTTTGATTCTATAATATTGTGCATACAATACATACAGTGGTTGTAAAAGGTATTCTTCTCCACGAGAACTAGTTTAGCAAAAGGGTAGTAAGCTAACTGAGCCTTCTCAATAGGAATTAATTGACAAGCCTTATTTAAATAAATACCTTGTGTTGTCTTTCTGTGCTTTTATTCATAAAACCCTTCCCGTACACACCACATAAATTGGAACTCTGATACACAGTAAATAACCAACGCCCATCTTGACATTCAAAGCTTCCTAACTTGGTTGATATCTACCAAGTACTTTTATATAGAGTTCCATTCATGATACTAACATATGCCTCAAATCTTTGTAGTAAGTGTGAAATCGATAAGACGATAGATATCAATATCTTTCTTTTTTATTTATTTTTCAATTAGTTTATTTATGAAACAGTTCTTAAAATATGATCGCACCTTCGCGTTACACCCAGTATACTTCGCTATTCTATAACATTTCTCTGCTGTCCCTATTTTAGCAGCCAGCACGTAAATTTGCCAGCCCATTCATGTTATTTATAGAGAGAGTAGGTGATCGAAATGGTTTTCGAGTGCTTGATCAGCAGTTGGAAGGTTTGTCAGCTGTCCCTGTGTGTGTATTCGACCTAATGTATCGTTGGGATAGCCTTTACTGCATGTGGTGAACATAACAGGGTGGACTGTAATGATACTGGATACTTATAAAATAAGGTAAAAACAGTAGCTACTAAATTCTTTCCATAATTATTATTGTAGGAATTGAAAAAAAACTTTTTGCAAAAAAATACTACCGACTTCCAAATACAAAACTACAAAGTGAAAAATCACTTAATTTTTTGAAGTCGGTGTCTTTCGTGGGTACCATTTCTTGCGTATATATTTATACGTTATTATTATTTCCTCACGATCTTTTGCTTCACTGTTTTGAGAGCAGTGGTGATGAAATAAATACTTAGTAATTTATTTCAGATCTTTTGTTATGGATTTGAAAATAGATACTTTCACGTATCTTGAAAACATGGAGCTGAAATAAGTCTTAAATACACACACATTGGTATATACAATACCAACTCACATCAGACGGGATTATAGTCTAGTCAACAAGTGCTTTTTAGGTCAAAATTTTTTCGCCTCCTCCGAATATTATGAATGAGTTGTTATTCGATTCGGAATGGCATGTAGGTAGTTTTTGAGAAAATGCTAAGACCGCTCGCAAAAATTGCAATAGTTATAAACAATTAAGTGAAATAAAAGGGTGTTTGATTTTTGGTCAATATCTCAAAAACTATTGAAGATTATTCAAATTTAAAAAAAAGATCCAAAAAGAAGAGAACATTTCCTAAAAAAAAGTCCAAACTATCAGAACGGTAGGACCAATATTTATAATTTACCCAGAGGGTTGAAAATACGCCTGAAAACGGGTACTCCGGCTTTCGCAAACCACGCCCCCTTCGGACATTTAATGAATAAATATTATTTAAACTTCTTAAATATGAAAATTAAAAAATACCAAAAAAAATATATCTAAAAAGCTATTGTTGACTAGACTATTAGTGCAGCATTGTCTCAGTTTATCTAATTACGCTGAAACGTAAACAATCCATGCTTAATTGCTTAACAAAATAAATAATTTCGCTCCAATTAAAATGATCATCACAATGGCTGCTAATTAGGTATTTGAATACAATTAACGCTGGGTGAACACGCTTTGCATTTAAAAACGACTGTCGGACTCCTAAACACGTTTTATTTTGTCCTTGGTCATGAAAACGCAATTCAAACTTGGAACACGAAAAATAATAGACAATGTCGCTGATTCTGTTGTTCAGAAACATCAGATAGCTATTATTATATATAGAGAGAGTATGGAATTAGTATGTTTTTTACCGTAGAGTACAAAAGGGAGTGATACGAAAGATAAATTGTGCAATATTATGTTTAAATGTCCGTTTTTTCGTTGTGAAACATCCTATGAGTCAGTAAGAGTAATAACCTACTATACAGTTATTCCCCTCTGTTTTGCTGATATAATATAATCATAGTGGAAGGGAATTAAAGAGTTTGTCAGAAAGAGTGTGTTACACAATGCCTGCGGTAAACTTATTAGTCCGTTTTCATGCTGTAGAGTTGGTAACCGTAAAACGAGTATGTGGTTGAAACTGGCTCTAATAAAAACTGCAAACATAAATCTAGATCTCAATTTTCGGATATCATATCTCTGGCTTTTCCAATTGTTCATAAATCACGCGTTATTTTATTTATGAGTGGCGTTATTGTCCATATTTTCGCATTACTCGAATCGTTATTACATCCTAAGCTTTGTCCGTGTTGAGTATGGCCTGTTTCCGTCGGATAAAATATTCGGCAGACAGCATTGTTTATAATTATTATTTTGTACCTGGAACTCTATTCCTAGATACGATGCAGCCGTAGACTAAACAATTATTACTGCATTGCTAACAAAAAAGGGATTTTTGAATCATGTGACTAAGTGCTTAGTTAGGAGTAAACAAAAACAAAAGTACCACACAACACAAAACTATATAGCACTCTTATCCAAGTAGATAAGCACTTTCGCTATAGTTGTTTACTAAAAGAACGCCACCCGAGATAAGTCCAAGCACCTTACACACAGATAAACACTGGCCTTTTATTCGTGACACATAATAGTGAACAAAGGAAGCGAATATAATGATCTCGGAGCTATGTCGAATATTCCGTATCACTTGAGCGATCACCAATACGGCTTCGCAATATCGGAATAACTCCCCCGCGGCGTGCGCTCCTAGTAGTTCTGTATTAATATCACCCTTAATTACTAGACGGGGTTGACAGTCGAGTTCTCACGTCTTCGGAGTACAAACTTCACAAATATTGCAGTTTGTGATGATTATTTTGTTTTTGCTAATGAACCTGATAAGACTCTTTGAGAAATTGCTTTTAGGTTTTTTAAAGGCGTTCATGATTGTTCTGAGAATACCATTTACGGAGATTTTAATTAGACCACAGATAAGACATATGTATAAGCACTTTAAAAGTAAATATATATATCTTTCTTCTCAGAGTAGTCAGATAGGAAACGCCGACCTCATCTAGTTTTAAAAAAATATGTTCGACATGTAAAAGTGTTTGTACAAACCAACTTACAGAAATAAAATCATTTATCATTTATAATCTAATAACGTAGGTACCTACTGCGGTATTATTAAACTCCAAAACAGGAAAATTGTGAACCGCGCTGTCAGTGCTTTACGTGGAACACTTGAATGCTTGTTGATTGCTTCATTTAAGTACCTACTGAAATGTTTTTCGCATATACTCATGACCGACTTGAGCATCGGGTCCTTGAGATATCCCTGTGAGAAAAATACATGCGGTATATTGCAATAAATTCTTATGGATTAAAGAAAAGTAAATTCAAAGACGTTCGACGTTCTACAGTCAGTGTTTACGAACCCAAACACTATTATAAAAATCAAATCATTCATAAACAATCTATCAAATTATAATGCGTAAAATCCTGTAATGATAACAAATAAAAACTTTCATCTAAATCCTATTTATGCGAATCTAAATTTAACAAAATAAATATTGATGTTAAATTGAAACAAAATTAACAAACGATCAATTTTAAATGATAAACCTGCTTAGCTTAATAGATAAAATATTTACAGTTGATCCGAGGCATGGGTTACTTCATTTTGTTTATCTCGTTTGATTGTGACGCTAGAGAGGGGATTGGGAATCGATTAATAGCGTTTACATTTAAATCGATCCTGCATACCTATTATTACATCATGTTATTTATTTATTACTTATATACTTTATTGTACAACACGTAAATAATTACAGGACAAAACATTTATAAAGATAAGTGTACAATGGGCGGTCTTATCGCATAGGGCAATCTCTTACAGACAACCTTTGGATGGACTGAACGAGAGAAGATAGACTGGATAGGGCTGTCAGTGTACAAAAACTATACTAAATAGAATTACTTAGATATAACATAAAATACATACATACAAATAAAATAATATACTAATAAATATCAAATATAGAACAGATAAAGGAGAAGAATAGTTACAGAGAAAGGAAATGCTCCTTCACCATTTTTTTAATGAAGGTAATGTTTGCGCACGCCTTACCTCAATAGGTAATGCATTCCACAAACGAGCTGCTTGAACCGTGAAACTATTGTCGAAGAAGGATGTGGAATGCATACGAATGCTTAATTTTAGGTTTTCCGATGATATCAAGGACCGAGAATGTGTGTCACAGAGGAACTGAAAGCGTTCTTTAAGATAAAAAGGACTAGAAGGATGTTATATATATTTTATTGTTAACCATACAATTTCATAGTCTATTTTAGATACCTTGTTGATTAATTTATCTAGTCAAAATAACGTATTGAATAATTAAGTTAAATACCTATTAAAAGTAACGTATCAAATTGTATAGAGATCTGCTTATTGTAAGCACCGTATCTCATATCTTGGTACCTATTTGCTTGCCAACTTATCGCGAAATGAGTCATTGTGCTAATAATACCATATTTTGTAAGGCATGTTATGCAAATAATGGGTTTTGACTTACTTTATGTTATTGACAATCGTGTTATAAATGCTTTTGAAATTGTTTAGAGTTTTCTTGAATATTTGCTGTCCCTGAATTTTGAGTCATTTTCGCTAAGTATCATCATCATCTTCCTGCCCTTATCCCATGTTACTTGGGGTCGGCGCAACAAGTTTTCTTCTTCCATACCGTTCTGTCCCCTGTCACGCTATCACTGACTCCCTTTTCCTTCATATCACTCCACACACAGTCCATCCATCTTTTCTTTGGCCTTCCTCTTCCTCTCCATCCATCGACATTTATATTAACTAAATATATACATTTTAATTAAAGTTAAATGACATCTTTTGGTCTGGTTGGTTGGATTTTTATCTGATTCTGTATTAATTATGCTTCGATTTAGATAAGCGGGATGTTTGTTTATATCGAATGAAAACCATCGATAAAGGCAGTCGACTACCGGCTGATATATACCGCCCGTCTCTAAGTCCATAGAGCTGGTTAAAATCAAATCGTTTTAAATGAATTCCACGTCATTAAACGTTTTTACACTAATTAATGTGACTAATCGAGAACAAATATCCGGGCAAGGGTTTTCAGTACGTATTTGTATCGTTTATGGGATAAATTGATAACCTGTCCTTCAGTCGGTCAGTCAGGTTGACGAGATTCGGCATCGATTTACAATGCTTGGGTTGAGCAAGTACCTACAGACAATTGATTAAAATGGAACACCTTGAGTGCCCGAAACGTGGATTCACGCGTGACACAATGGCTTTTTACCCGAGTGCCGATGGAGGATAATGTGTTTATAAGTATATGTAGGTATGTATGTTTTTTCCTATTTGGCGTTCGTGTGGTCTCTCCACACGAATTGGCCGATTTTGATGATTCTTACGTCACTCGATTCGTCTTTACTTTGCGAGTGTCACTGGCTACATTAAAATTGAACAAGTAAAATTTCAAAATTTAAAAAAACCCCCGACACATTTATCTTGCGAAAACATCCCGATTCAAACAGTAAAACGCCCATAACTTTTGAACGGCTCAACCGATTTTTTTCAAACATAGCTAAGAACACTCTCGACACAATCACCTTTCCAACAAAAAAAACTAAATCAAAATCGGTTCATCCGTTGAGGCGCTATGATGCCACAGACAGACACACAGATACACAGATACACAGACACACAGATACACAGCAACACACCTCAAACTTATAACACCCCTCTTTTTCCGTCGGGGGTTAAAAATAGCGGATCTTGGGTGTCATATTGGGAGCCCCAATTTTTTTTCTTCCTTACCCATCACGTGTATCAAAATAAAGGGTTATAAGAGGTAATTTCAAAAATATGTAACACTTATATGTTTAAAAGTACCTAATTCGAAAAAAATAATTAACTAAGAAGTAATGAATAAAAAAAGTTAATTCAAAAAAACCATGCTGCCAGCTCGCGAATATGTATCCTCCGACTGCACAGCATGATTTTCTTATTGATTACGTCTTTTTAGTTTGCTTCTTAAGCAGTCGGGTTTATTGTTTTATTTTTAATTTTTACGGCATTTAATCGTTTAATACGTATATCTTCAAGTCCACTGCTGGAGACAGGCCATCCCCAAACTCATAGATCAGTCCTGTGCTTTTGATATTTAGCGGATTCCCGCTGCTTTCATCAGTTCATCAGTCCTACTTGTGGTCTTCCAACACTGCGTGTTCCGTTCGTTACGCGATCACCACTTCAAAACTTTTCGACCCCATTGGGCATCGGTTTTGCAAACGAATATTTACAATCGCAAAACGTTAGTCGCGTTTCTAAACAAAATTACCTAGGCCTAATAGTGTAATTAAAGGTAAGTTTTATATAATCAATGCCGGATTCGGAAAACTCAAAATATCAAAATCAAAATTACTCATTTATTACCTGACTGCGGCGAAGCAAAAGGCAGGGTTATATTTTTTCTTTCTACAAACAATTTAGGAAAATTGGCGTAGGTATCCCAATGTAATTAAAATACATCCGACCGTCCGGTAAACACACGTTTCAAACATAAATTTGTTTTGAAGTCCACGCCGTTCTATCATGAATCTATTGGATCATAACACAAATAGATAGTAGATACTTATTTATTGAACCAGAAACTACATATTATTCTGTATGAGAAAAATCAACACGAATATCAACACCGATAGATCATAATAATCCATAATATTTTGAAATTGGCTTTGCGTTTCACGTCCGATACCGCATTGCATAAAAGGCTAGACTTAGGTCAAACTAGGCGAAAATAATTATCTATTTGAAAAAATATGGACAACCTGAGAATTTGGCTGCGACTGCAGCTACAACTATTGTTGCCTATTATAAATAAGAGAAAAACATTAATCAGTCGTTATCTACAGTTTTTGAGATATTTATTTATACGAGTATTACAAGCTGTGCCCCGCGGTTTCACCCACCCGCGGTATGACTAAACTCTTCAACTTTATTAAATTTGTATATAGATTTTGTACACCTACCACATTTTAAACCCAAATGTTGACTGGTAGAGAATCCCGTCACTGTACATGAAGCTAAAAGAAATAAATAAAGTACGACTCAAATATTTGAGGCTTTTTCTTTCACGTACTATTAATTAACAACAAGTAAAATTTAAAAATTTAAAAAACCCCCGACACATTTATCTTGCGAAAACATCCCGATTCAAACAGTAAAACGCCCATAACTTTTGAACGGCTGAACCGTTTTTTTTAAACATAGCTAAGAACACTCTCGACACAATCACCTTTCCAACAAAAAAAACTAAATCAATATCGGTTCATCCGTTGAGACGCTATGATGCCACAGACAGACACTCAGATACACAGATACACAGACACACAGATACACAGACACACAGATACACAGACACACAGATACACAGATACACAGCAACACACCTCAAACTTATAACACCCCTCTTTTTCCGTCGGGGGTTAAAAACGTTTTAACATGCCCTGACAGACTACCAATTCGGTATTAACAGCGTACACTGAAAAGTTTTGACTATATTTTAATCACTGAATTTCATTTCTGAAATACAATTGGTTGTTGAACCGTAACTTTTAATAAGTTAATACACTGGCCTTTAAAACTTAGTAGCGTCCCATATATAAGACATTTCAATTTCTCATAAATTATAGAAGTCATATGAGCACTGAGCAGTGGTGGCCCAGTGGTAACGGCCGCAACTTACGTGTCGTACGTCGTGGGTTCGAACTCAGGCAGGCGCTTTACTAAGTGTAAATTATTTCATCACCACTGCTCTCAAATCGGTGAAGAAAAACATCGTGAGGAAACCGGCATGTCCTAGAAAAAAAAATCGAAGACACTATATATGGCTAATTGGCTACATATAGACACGACATTCGCTTTAATATAACAAATTACCCTTATAACAGCTAATATAATTCGGCTATAAGGCCAATTTCTAGTGTAGAAGCAAAAGCAATACGAATATGAGTTAAATACTGCATAATTATCTCAAACGCCTCCATCTATACCAATATTATAAAGTGGAAAGATTTTTTTGTTTGTACCGAATAGGCTCCAAAACTACTGGACCGATTTCAAAAATTCTTTCACCGTTGGGAAACTACTCTATCCCCGGGTGACATAGGCTACTTTTTATCCCTGTATTTCCACGGGAGCGGGAACTACGCGGGTGAAACCGCGAGGCGTCCTCTAGTTATTTATAAAATAGATAGTAAAATAAATGTCTGCCTTACTAGACATTTACCACATCGATCTTTTTTCGTTTTGTACTGGAAGTTTATATGGGAAAGCAGTTTTTTGAGATTTGCGGATATGTTTTATGCCATATTTTTAATGCGACTCTTTAATTTTATGTTTTTAATATGAGAAAAATTAAAAAAAAATTGAGAGGCCTTGTTAATTGCTACTATAAGCATAATTAACAAATTATATGCTTTTATAAATCACCTATAAGTCATCTACTCTTATTGTAGCAGCGTTGTGCTAATAAGCTCAACCATATTGAAAGATTTTAGGGTTCCATTAACTTTATTAAAAAAATTGTGAATATTACTTTGAACTTTTTTTATTTTACGTAACCAAGACTACTACTAATATCTAATGAATTGAATGTGAACAGTTTCTTGACAAAGATAATTGCCTCATTGCCACGATATGTTATACTACTGCAGTGATATGTTATACTCCATATCCCAAGTAGCTACATTATCATCTCTGAACCCGTCCTTTTCCATGCCTCTATTTATGTCACTGTCACGCTCATCAGATGATTAATTATCACATTGAATAAAGGAATATTGTAGGAAATCTTCATCGAAAGTGTCGTTGTCAATGTTTTGTGAAATTAGTTCTACGGAACCCATAGTATTTTCATCCATCGTAGATGCAAAGTCAAGTATAATATACTATATATTACAAGAATTGTTATATATATTATATATAACAATTCTTGTAGCTGTTACATAAAGTGTTCGTCAAGACTTTTATACATATAGAAGCCATATAACTTGCCATTTTGTATTAGCTTTAAAGCTGTATTTTGATAGTCTTTATAAGGGTATAACTTTATAACAGCCATATTAATTAAAAAATAGTATGACGCCAAAGCGGCTACATGGCTAAAATATTATGTGTCTGAATAGCCATATTATATACTTCTATATGCCCATTACTTTAAAAGGGCCATTGAAATTAGTTATATAAACGTTTGTAAGATAAAATTTTAAGACTAATTTACCATATTAGCAAAAAACACTTTAACATGCTTTTATAAAGAAAGTTGCAAAACTAATACTGTTACAAAACATGTAAAAGTTAAGCCCTTATAAATCCTTCGTTATATAGCAATTTTGCTACTTGGTACGTGACATCCACCGACCCGCACTGGGCCCGTGTGTTGGTATACGGCCCATTCCCACTCAAAGAGAGGAGGCCTGTGTCCCATCAGTGGGCACATTAAAAAAGCTGATGATGATGACATAGAAGGCAGAGTTTTGAAATAAAAAATAATTTACAGAAAATTTCACCAAATTCCTTGGAAATTATAGATACAAACATTAGTAATGAATGATGTTTACTTTAAAAAATCAATAAAATTTTGAATGTGTGGTACCTACTGAAAGTGTTGTAGGTTATAAGTAGGCAAGTTCGTTGTAAACAGTAGTATAGGGAAAATATTGAAATACAAAGAGTTAATAATACTTTTGTTATCAAGTGACTGGATCTTTTTTTACCTTAGTAAAGGTTTTTTTTACCAATTGTTTTGAGAATGTGTCAACATTTTAGGCCAATTCTAGATTTCTAGATACTTGTTAACATTTGTTAACTTTTTTTTTGTTTATATATTATATAATCTTTTTTTTGGTTTCTTACGACTTATTGTCGGGCCTACGTTGTCCCCCCATATGTAAGTACTAATGCTGTAACATGGAAATATTGTAAAACCAAACTATTTTTTAAAAGAGTAACCGGAGTTTCTTGCCGGTTCTTCGCAATAGGAAACGACCAACCCGAACCGTGCACCTTTTGTCGACGTTTTATAAGTGCCCATGTAGGCCAAAGTGTAATAAAAAAAATTATTTTGGTTTTGGTTCAATAAATAAGTGGAGTTATACTCGTGTTCCTGTTTATTAATATTATCAATGCCATGGACACCATTATCAGAATGTTTATGACGATATTTTTATGGCGCACAGATTTGTGTTAAAATCACTTCTTTTTCTTAGATTTCTCTTGGTCTGGGAGGTGACCATAAGCTCTTAGAGCAAGGTTATTTTGAGTGTGCATAAGGGACAGATGTATATGACTTGTAGATCTGTACCTTTTTCACAGTCGAACGATGATAGTTTTGACACTTCAGGGCACGGTCCGGGGGCAGTATCAATGTAAGTTGATCAAAAGGTCGAGTTAGTCACAAGCTGTTATATTTATGTAAACCTGCACGCCTCACTCGTGTAAAGGTCTTATGCAAGGAGACATTTTCATACCAAAAAGTGGGATTTAAAAAAAAAGCTAAACTTACATTCACATTGCCACTACAAAATTCGCGAGAAACTCTCCTTTAAACTAAACCTTAATACAACAGAGATAAAGTTCTATTTCCCATGTTAGACACTCATCAAGACTAACAATTCGCAGGAGGTACTAGACTCGACGACAGCGACATGTTCGAGCTACTGCAAGAAGATGACATGTGGTCTGGTTCATAGCAGAAACACGCGCGTTACCGTGACACCAACGTCATTCAACATCAACGCATTCAACAAATAATCAAGAGTATGAAGAGAGAGACGGTGAGTATGAAGTAAACTAAATAAAGAACTGATTCATCAATGCAGTAACTAACTACTTAAACTTACGAAGTTTCACAAACAAGAAACATCAAACTGCAAGATGCATTTCAAGCTCTAGCATCACATAATACAGTCGATATTTCCGTGCTTAATACAATGACGAATCATGCACCAACTTCTTCAAGGGTTTCAATAACAATCTTAAGTGCATGAGGACTATCATCATACAAATAATGCGTATCTACCACTCAGTATAAACAATTTATAGGCAATAAATACAAGTAATATTTCATTTCGCAAATCGTTCCGGTGAAAGAAAGTCGTATTTCAAAATGAAACTTTTGGTCATTTTAGTAAGTGCCTTGGTGCTGGTGGCACAGGGCAAAGCTGCTCCATCCAATGACGAGGATAGAGTAAACCAGGTCCAAGCTGAAGTAGTTGCTGGGTATGCTGTTGTTGATGAAGATACCGGTGATGTTGGACCTCAGGCTGCATTTGTAGAAGGAGCTCCTGCAACAGATAAACCGAGGGTTGTTGGTTCGGGACAAGGACCACAACGGTCTTTTGGACTAGAAGAACTTGCAGGTGGTAAGTAAATAAGCACTTGTTTGTTTTCTGTTCTGTCATACATGATCAGTTATGAACTTAAGATCTACGCACCCGAAGATTGTCATCGTCACGTAATTATGCTGGAAGGGGTTTGTGATCCGAATGTTATTGTTACAAGGACTTTTACTTTCATCAGTTATTGTTTTATAGAGTAGAGATGAGACCTCCATTTGCTCACATTAGGGCAGTTACAGGCTTCAATTATTATTATTCGTAGACAAAGTAGTTTAAAATAAATCAACAGCAAGCAAATAGCCGCGCCACTTACGTACTGTGTGTCAACGGTGACTAAAAATTGAACGTAATTTAATATGGTGACTGACATAACTAGAAATGGATAATATGCTTTTGCATGTTTGCATATGCAAATGCATAAAACCAGAATTAAATAACGTTATTAGATATTTTAGTAGATACTTTTTCATTGATAGTGCTTATTTCAGTAGATATAAGTGTAAGCGGTGTTTTATTAATAATTAAATTCTGTTCTGTATAAAACCCCAGGTCCAGCCCGAAAAGGGTTGTGCTGAAATGGTGCCAAATTTCAAGTTCTATCTAATAATGTCAGTGGACGTAGTCATTTTCACCCTAACAAAAAGTAAAAAAACATCACAAGATTGCTCTAGAAAATCTAGAAAAATATTTATATGTATGTTGTCACAAAAATTACAACTGATAATTAAATATATTGTGACAATAAACATAAAATCTAATGACGAAAGTATTTTGATTGTGCATATTTCACCACTTTTCCGTGCATATTTGCATGCACATTTTGGTATTTTGATAGTGCATATAATCCATTGTCTAGACATAACCCACATATAGATTGTCGACTTAGCAAAGGCAACTGACGCAGACACTCTTCACATGCTTTTTCACATTTAAATCACCTAGTGGTAAATGATGATGAGGTCGACGGTGGTGCACGTTTGCCTGAAGCAACAATTCACGTGAGACTTCAAAACTCTCAGATTACAGATATTTTATCAACGTCTATTTATTAACCTAATGCTTATTATTTGATGCAATGTAAAATACTTATGACTGTTTTACTTTGTTCCAGAAATCAATGTCTACTTTCCTCAAACCATATACATCCCATTTATTACGAGAGCTTGTACTAACTCTGCGTGTCTCCAAGTTTGCAACCTGCTTGGCTACGCAAACGGCACCTGTGTGTCCGATTCAACTTGCCAGTGCTATAATTAAATACATCCGTGTTTTTCAAGAGCCGTCTCTGTAACAACTGGTTTTTAAATTATACTCAATTCGGCTATTGATCTGTTCTAACTCTTGGACTATGTATCTATGTTAAAAGTTTTTAAGGTATTAGTTTGTGTTTTGACAAAAACACTGTGAATATAAATGTTTCGCAGTTTATAATCAAGCGGTTGTGATTGAAATAAAAGATATTTATACAAAAGTTTCATTTATTGTACGTAATAAATTGTGATCATACACTCATACACAATATCATCATCTGTGTCAAGCAAAGGTGAGTTTACTACATAAAGCGTTATCAGTTATTATTTTGAATATGTCACTCAACAGATTTAAAAACCTGTGGCAATCCGCAATGTGAGTTGCTGGGTTAGATGCTATATTGTCAAAATAGCTCTAGTGTGTGGATGTGGGAAAGACTCACGCGCTGTGTCACATTTCCTCTATCTCTCTTGTTTTGCTCTGCCCCAACACCTTCAATCAAAGTTCTAAGTTCAAGTGTAAGCCTAACAAAATTCTGACACGACTAAGAAATACTTTTGTGAAGTTTGTGTGGTTTCCTAATAAATCACCTGAAATATTTATTTGAGGTATGGTTTGAGTCCTGTGCTTATGGGGTAAATAAACATAACCTGAGTAATGACCAAAGCGTCGCTTCATTACACGTTGCGGCGCCGCGCCGTGTCGTGTTGTTACGAAGTCGTGACTCCTGTTGTGGTTTACGGCAGGCATCGTAAAATTCTTCTGTTTTACATTCTTAAATTCTAGCCAGGGTGAGGACATCCTCAAGGTTGACGTTAAAAACGCCTTCAATTCCGTCAACAGGGACACTTTGTTGGCTGAAGCAAAAAGAGCTTCCAGAAATTTTCGGCTTTTTGTGGCAATGCTATAGGCACCCATCAAAATTATAGTACAAAGAAAATGTTTTGCAATCTTCAGTTTCTCCCTCTCGGGCCTGTCATTTTCAGCCTGGCTATTCATACCATACCATCGTATTTGGATGATGGAACACTAGGAGGTGACGTTGACACCGTTTTAGCAGATTTCCAATTCCTGAAAGAGCAGTTCTAATCCATCGGCCTAAACCTCAACCAATCCAAATGTGATTTTTTTCTTTGTAACAATACCAACAGACAACCGACCCTACAAAATTTCACTGCACCTCCTAGATTCCCCAATTTTGCAAGACAGTTTCATTTGATATCCATTGATGGAAAAATTAACCATTTTAATGATATTTCGGATAGACTCTCCAAAATAAACCTTCATTCGGCTTTTAATCTTATTAGGTATTGCTGTTTGGACTATATTTTATTTATTTTCTCCGCTCTTCCCCATTAAGGAAGCAGCCACATCTCATGGAAAAAATTTACGAAATTATTCGAAGCACTCTGACATCTATCTTAAATGTGGCCTTGAATGATCGAGCCCGGATGCAAGCTACACTATCCATTCGCTTCGGCGGGCTCGGCATCCGCAAAATTTCTAGTATAAGCCTACCGGCGTTCCTGTATTCGGTCCACGGCACTGAAAAGTTAACCACAAATTTAATGCTTTTCACTGGTTAACTATGAGGTGCCGTGCTCGACAGACGCAGTGTGTGCCTGGAAAGTGGCTTGCCCAACTACGGCGTTGCCCGAGAACCCATCTTCCCAGAGAAAGTGGGATGGGCCGCTCTGCAGGTTGGTACGGAATAAACTTATAAATACGTCCACCAATACTGCTGAGCGTGCCCGCCTGCTGGCTATGGGAGAATAGGAGTCGGGCCTCTGGCTACAGGCACTACCGTCACCCAACATAGGTACTATGTTGAGTAACAACATCTTCCGGATCGCTACATGTCTGCGTTTGGGTGCTCCTTGCGGAGCCCCACATCGTTGTCAATGTGGTGAAGCAGTCGACCGCCTCGGTCACCATGGCCTATCCTGCAGTAGGAGCATTGGCCGGATAGCACGGCACGCCAGCATTAATGACATCATACGTCGGGCTCTTTTCACCGCCGGGGTGCCAGCTGTTTTAGAACCCAATGGCTTGGCACGCGACGATGGGAAGAGACCAGACGGGATGACCATAATGCCTTGGAAGGTACGTAGGCCCTTGGTGTGGGATGCAATATGTGTCGACATCCTTGTGCCATCCCATCTTCTAAGCACGGCGGGCTGTTCTGGGGCGGCTGCTGCCGGTGCAGAAAACCTCAAACGGCGCAAATATAACAACCTTACTGGAAGTTATATGTTTGAGCCGTTTGGGGTTGAAACATTAGGTCCATGGGGTCCAAGAGCGCATCGAGTTTTTCGAGAAATTAAGACAAAGCTCGTAGACTCGTTGATTATTATGTTGTTACTATTTTATTATTTGATGTATTGATTATTATGTAATGGTGAAATTGTTGATTCTCTGCACGTGTTGGGTCAAACTGTAAGTGCAGAGAGTAATTGTGATAAATAAATAAAAAAAGAATTCATATTTTAAAGCTACGTTATCAACGAATGAATAATATTGTATAACTGACAAATTCCTCCAAAATTTGTCAGTTATCCCTACATAATAAATAATCAGTTTTCTGTTCCTCTACCTCATTGCTGATTCAGTGGCCTTTCTCAAAAGTAGTTATGTACCTTGCTGTATGTACAGTTACCATTTAAAATTCACTACAACTAGTTAGTCTATTGACCCTAACCGCGACTGCTAAGCATGGGATTCTTTGTACCGATGCCCGGGTTAGTCAAAGTGAAATTGGCTGTTTGTTCTGTTAATAGCAACAATAAATAATAAATATATATTAATAATATAATATCCATCAATAACATAAAAATAATCCGATCATTAATTTGTTCCCCTATAGGTTTATCAGTACGGGTCGAGTTATAAATTATCTTGTCTAGCATCAACAGCATCACCAGTGACTACTTCAGGCTTAATTTCAAAAACACTTTCCTCTTCTTCGGATGGAGTAACATCGCCGTGTGCTACGAGCACCAAAGCACTTACGAAAACAAGCAGGAGCTTCATATTCATATACGACTTTCTTTTACAGGTTCTGTCACTGTTTTATTTTTTTTATTTTTTTTATTTGTGATGGGTTTGCTCTTGACTCTAATCTAAGTCATAGGTGACAGAGACAGAGTCGACGATGGAGTGAGCTTACCCAGAAGGAGCCTGTTTAATCTAACTTTGAAGAGATTCGGGTTGAATGTGTTCGGAAACACAGACGCAGGTAGTGAGTTCCATTCATTCGCTGTGCGCATTATGAAGGATGTTTGGAAGCGCTTGGTGCGAATTGGTGGAATGGCAACAAGGTAAGGATGGTAACTTGCAGTGCGTCTAGATGTCCGATGGTAGAAGGGGGCTGGTGGGATGAGGTCGTGGAGTTCTTGAGCACACTCACCGAAATACAGTCTGTAGAAGACCGACAAGCAGGCAACCTTGCGGCGATGAGCCAAGCTGTGAAGCTTGGTATCCACCAGTTCAATGTCGCCGATGAGCCTCTTAGCTCTGCGTTCCACCGAGTCAAGGGCGGCAAGCTGATACTTTGCTGAGCCATCCCAAAGGTGGCTGCAATACTCCATGCAGGATCCATGTTGATTGTAATTATGAATCGTGTGAATGTAGAATTTATAATGTCTGGATATAATGAAAGAGGTGGTGGTGATGACACCCAAGATACGGATTAAAAGTATTAAATCCCCCGAGTTGGTGCAATATGATGGATCATAGGTTGCGTATCAAAATATGCACTACTGCATTATCTATACTAATATTATAAATAGGTAAAGTTAGTGAGTTTATTTGTAGGATATAAATCTACAAAACTATTCATCTGATTACACTTTTTTTTCACGGTAAGAAAGTTTTTATGCAATTCACATTCACTTTCGCACCCAAGGTCAACTCCCGATTTGTGTAGGGCTATTACAAAATATGGCAACAAAACGAATCTCCGCGTTCTGTCAATAAAGGTAAAAAAAAAGCTCTGTTGCTCCTCAGTGCTCAATCTGACCGGCCAATAAAGGCAAACCGGGTATGAGGAATAAGACTTCTCCGAGGAGGTCAAGTCTGTCGGTGACAGTTTGACATAAAACAGCTTTGCATATTGTATCTATCTTGGCTTTTTGCGGTAAATTAAAATCTTCCGGCACAGATCCAGGGTTTATTTGAGCTAGTTACACCACAACGTCAACGTAGACATACAGTGGTAGAGTTTATTCACCTGAACATAAGTGTATATAGATCATGCAGTCTATATTTTATACGTCACATATTGCACCAACTCGGGGGTTTTAATACTTTTAATCCGTATCTATGTATGTCATCACCACCTCTTTCATTGTATCCAGACGGTATAAATACTACATGTAAAGGATTCATAATTACAATCGACAGCTCTTTTTGAAACAGTAAATGTAAAAGAAAGTCGTATATTAAAATGAAGCTTCTGATTGTTTTCGTAAGTGCCTTGGTGCTGGTAGCACACGGCGATGTTACTCCGTCTGAAGAAGAGGAGAGTGTTTATGAAATTAAATCTGAAGAAGTTGCTGGTGATGCCGGACAAGAGGCTGACGGTGTAGGAGAACTTGCTGGCGGTAAGTAATCACTAATATAGTCTGTTCCGTTTTTTTTACTTGATTTGGCAATGGATCATTCGACCCCTTATGATAAAGCTATGTGGGAACAGGGATTCTTTTTTTTAACCGACTTCCCAAAAAGGATGAGGTTATCAATTCAGATGTCTATCTATAATTTATGTATGTACGAGCATAACTGCGTCATATATATATAGACGGATATGCAAAATTCTTTTTTGTTTGAAAAGGTACCCTCGAAGTGGTCATATTGTTACCAAGTTAGAATCTGATTGTGGGATCCCATGGAAATCAAGGGATTTTCTCAAATATTATAGGCACACAAATAGTAATTTTGATATTACCATGAACGGATAACTAATTACGCGCACGGGGTGGCTGAAAAATCAGCCAGATAGATAAGACTCTAAGTTGACGCCGTTGAGGCGAAAATGAGGTTGATGAGAATGAGGATGACAGAAAACTGAGAATTCAAAATCCAAAGAATAATAAAAATATGTAGATAGGTAACCAAATATCTCTTCCTTCTGCTAAACTATGTATTCCATTAAATTTGGGTTCAACTAACACAAAAAAAGGCAATCATGGGCACTGCCAACAAGAGTGAAATCTTAAAACTTTGGAGCACTTACTGGCGCAACACGACATATTAGCATGTCGGTGACGCGAATCCATAAGTTTTTTACCCCAAACTAAAATCGCACAACGTGGCTGAAGAACTTCATGAACTAAATAATTATTTGATTTATGTACTCTTGCTTCAGATCCGGCTTCTGATACTGGTGTTTACATCCCAATTGTTTCGAGGGCCTGCAATAACGCTGGGTGTGCCAATGCTTGTCATCGACTCGGCTTCAAAGTTGGTGTCTGCATCTCCCCTACCGCATGCTGGTGCCACAACTAATGTCTTGTATTTAAAGAATTTAGAATTTGTAAAAATTAACGGTTTTTATCCATTCTAGTTTTTGGTCAATATAATTATTGGGAAAAATACAGCGTAGATGTGAATGCGCGTACGCGTGCGTGTGTGTGAGCGTACTTAATCTTATAAATTAATGTTGTGATTGCAATAAATGAGTTCTTCACAGCATATTCTTGTTTTTTTTAAATTCACCTACTATAATAGTGACAATCATGACGATTAATGACGTTTCTTATTTTACATGTCGCGATAACTTTAAACATAAGAAATTGAAATATCATATTCTAAATCCTTACTTTATTACCCATACACTATAACAACGAGTATAATTTGTAAGCATCAAGTTTAATTATTATTAAGTATTTTTTATAGCTTACAAATCCGTCTTCTTAGATTGTAACGATTATAGTTGAGATCCGTGGTGCGCGTGGAAAATGTACTTAATTCAACTAATATTATATACTAGTTTCTGCCAGTGGCTTGATTTACCATCCAAAAGTGTTTTACCATCCCAAGGGAACATTATACCGGGATAAAAAGTAATCCGTGTCTATCGTCTATAGTCTATGTCTGTGCCAAATTTCATCCAGATCCACTCAGCCGTTTTGGCGTGATTAAGTACCAAACATACATCTATCCATCCATCCAAACTTTCGCATTCATAATATTAGTAAGATGTGAAAGTTTGTGAGGATGTTGCTTACTCTTTCACGCTAAAGCTACTGAACATCATAACAGTTGCACTGCCTCTAATATTGCAGATATACTTAGGTAGTAAGCAGTAACACTTATCATCAAGTGAGTGACCTAATTGCCCCATAAACATAGCGGGGATTCGCCTGCCAAGGGTTCCGTATAATATTAAAAAAACAATTATATTGTGCTGTTAAATAATTTGCTGTTTTATTATGGATCTACAGTACTAAAATCCGAGAAAGTTGCATGTTTATAAGTATCAGCGTTTTCTAGATAGAGCAGTCACGACACCTTTTTTGAAGATTTATTGTATCCTAGTCTATATGAGTTGGAGTTTTCTTCTTGTATGATAAGTATGGAACCTTGGACTAGAAGAAACATATCTGTAGTAGAAGCTGTCGACATTTCCAATAGGCAATCCTTGATCCAAACTCTTGCGCCAACTAAGTACCTTTTTGAAATATCGGGGGTTTATCCTTATCTATTGTGTCATCACCTCCACCACCTCTATCAGCCAAGCCAGTCAGTATAAATGCTACAATGTAACCATTCCTAAATACAATCAACTCTCCTTAATATGACAGAAAGTGTTAGAGAAAGTCGTATATCAAAATGAAGCTCCTGCTTGTTTTCGTAAGTGCCTGGTGGTGCTGGTAGCACACGGCGATGCTACTCCATCCGAAGAAGAGGAAAGTGTTTTTGAAATCAAACCTGAAGTAGTCTCTAGTTATTGTCGGGCAAGAAGCTTATGTTGTACAACCCTACCGGGAACTGCAATTCGCCAAAGAAACTCCAGAAGTACGAGAGTTTTTTGCTTCAGAAGAAACAAACCGGCAAGTTTATGAAGCACAAGAACCTGCAGCCTGTAAGTATCACTATTTTTCTTGTTCTGCCTTTTTCCCTGTTATTGCTTTCGATCATCGACAACTCGTGGGTTTGTCTTATATCACATCAAGTTATTTGGTATATTTTCATTTGAATAAAATTCACAAGATGTAATAAACGTGAGATATAATTTCTTTACATATAACATTTATATTAATAATTTGGCCCTGACTGGGAGGAGGTCCGAAAGCGCGCGGATGTTGCGCTCGGTATTGTAATGTCTTGGTTAGTTTGCAATATTCTAACACTTAAATGTTGATAAAACGAAATACATCCCGTTTTCAATAAAATCCTCCACACAGCCGGATGAGTCATATGTTCTTAGGGCTCATACCTGCAATGACCAGATAGATCATTGCCTCTGCCCTCCCCTAGTCAGAGCAAATCAAGTCAGGTACCTAGGCATCATGATAGACAACCTGATGACCTGGAAGGTGCATATTGGGGGAACGTCTGACAGAGTGAGGAAACTCATAGCGATTTTCAAGAACTTGCGACATAGTGCTGACTTAAATACGCTCCGGACAGTGTATTTTTCACTCTGCCAGTCGGTACTCTCATTTGGGATAACCGCTTGGGGTGGCGCTCCAAAAACGTATATGCTGCACTTGGAAAGGGCACAGAGGGCTGTTCTTAAAGTTATGACTTTTAAACATTTCCGGTATAGCACCATGCAATTATATAAAGACTGCAAAGTTATGACCGTCAGACAGCTCTTTGTTCTCAGCACTATTTTGCGCAAACATGGTTCACTGGATCTAGGACACAGTGCGGGTTATCGGGCTAATAGGAGATCTAAATATGTCTGTCCTGTAGCTCGTTATAGAACCAAGCTGGCTGAGAGACACTTTCATGTCATTGGTTGTCGAGTTTATAATGCAGTTAACAAAAAATGCAACATACATGGGATTACAAAATTTGAATGTAAAAAGAGGGTGAGTCAATGGCTCACGACTCTTACTTACCAGGAGATTGAGAAGTTGTTAGGCAAGCTTTTCTGATTTTTCATACAATACACCCTTACACACAATAAATACACACAAGACATACACATTCACACATACACTTTCACACATCCGTTTACATACTAAGAGTGGCTTTACATTATTTTTGTTTCTCAATTAATCGAGAGAGCCCTGGCACTCATATCACAAGTTAAATCTTAGCTTGGGTGCCAGAGATCAATTTGTAATGTACGCAATTTTTTTTTATAATGATTATGTTTTTTACTTGTAAATTGAATGTTATAATGTGAAAATTGTATTTTTGGAAAAAAAAGTTTATTATTATTCCTTTATTTATCTTCTTTCTTATTTAGTAAATTTTTAAATATTTAAAAAAAATAAAACTTAAAAACATTTAAAAATATAAAAAATACAGGCCAACCGGTATCGGGAACAGGGTCCAAGCTATCGGTGGTTAGGGCTCCAGAGACAGGAACCTCCTCATAATGCGAGCCGTATCGAGGAGTACTGCCTTCTGTATCAGACCCTTGATCCAACCGCCCAATGACAGCCTCGACAGATGGTCATCGAGGCTCTTGGCCATCAGGCCGGTGGCCGTAACGACAATCGGCACAATGATCGCCGAGTCCACATTCCACATGTCGACAACCTCGTGTACTAAGTCGAGATACTTGATTTGTTTCTCTTTCTCAGCTTTCACGAGGTTCTTGTCATGCGGGATGGTGACATCGATTATCATTGTGCGGCGCGCTAATCGGTCTATCACCACTATATCCGGCTTATTGGCAACAATAGTCCTATCAGTGATGACAGACCGATCCCAGTACAACGTGACATGGTCATTTTCGAGAACTGGGTCGGGCACATACTTGTAATACGGTACCTCCGATTCCACTAGATTGTACTTCAATGCAAGTTGCTGATGAATAATCCTGGCCACTTGGTTATGCCTGTGTAAGTACTCGCCGTTAGCCAGATGAGAACAACCAGAGATAATATGTCTGATGGATTCACCCGGACGGTGGCATGCCCGACATATGTCAACCGTCCCGTCCTTCATTATATGTCTCCGGTAGTTATTCGTCAGGATAACTTCGTCCATAACTGCACAGACAAAGCCCTCAGTTTCACCGAAAAGGTCGCCGAAACGTAGCCAGGATACGGACGCTGGAAAATCTACATCGGGTCCATGGAGAGCCCGATAGAAGCGCCCGTGTAGCTCCTTGCCTTGCCATACCTCTTTGCGTTCATCGGTCGATAGTATTACAGGCTTGCGCCAGTTCTTTATAGCCATGGACAACGGGGTGAGACACTTGTCCACTGCGACCACATCCCGGTGCGTACCCACTTCAGCTTTTAAAAAGTACAGAGAATACTTTGAGCGAGGCTGCACACCTCGCGGTTGTGAAGAGTCTTGGCGTTTAAAAAGCCTCGACCCCCACATTTCCGCGGGATGTTCAGTCTCATCACCGATGATCGTGGGTGATGCATCCGGTTTGCGGTCAGCAGTGTCCGGACCCTCCTATCGAGGGCGTCGAGCTCGGTCTGAGTCTATTTGAGTATGCCGAAAGAGTACATCAAAACCGGCATGACCCAACTGTTGAAGGCGCGCACCTTATTGCCGCCCGACAAAAGGCTATTTAATACCTTTTTCAGGCGGCCAAAGAAACGCTCCTTCAGCAGTTGCTTCATGTCAGTACTGTTGATGCCCAACGCTTCCGACATACCCAAATACTTATAAGTTTCGGTCGAGGAAAGGTGTCTAAGGTGTATGGAATCAGAGAGTTGAATTCACTCGGATTCCATAATCTCCCCTCGCTTTACATGCATGACTGCACATTTGTCCACACCAAATTCCATCCTGATGGAGTTACTGAAGGTTTCAGTTACCTTCAGTAGCTCCGTCAGTTGGAATTTATTGGGGGTAAAGAGTTTCAGATCATCCATGTAAAGGAGGTGAGCTTCTAAAGAAAATTCAGTACGAAGCGTTCAACTACTCACAATTATATAAAACTTTAGAAGAAACCAACTATGAACATGAAAATAATGACTACACTACATTTGAGAAATATTTAGAATCGAATATAAACAAAAGTAAGACAATTAAAACTAAAATTTTAAATGCAAAAAAGACGGATTGGATTAATAAAGATCTACTATTGGATATAAACAAAAGAAATGAAGAATGGAAAATGATGAAAGAAAATCCTAAGGATGATGAAATTAAAGAATCTTTTATTTGTATTCGAAACAAAGTATCAGAGAAAATTCAAACTACTAAGAAAAAATATTACCTGAAAGAGTTTAGTAACTGTCGTTAAAATCCCCTTAAAATGTGGACACTTATAAATAATCTCACCTGTTTTAAAACAAAGGTTAGCTGTGCTCCGGCAATACTTGATGGCCTTCCAATGGACAAAATACAAGTATGCGAACATTTTAACACTTACTTTTCGACAATAGGCTCTAAATTGGCAAATGATATCCCTAGTAAATACCATAATAATTTAACAAACACACTTCCACAGAATCAGAGTCATAGTCAATTGGAAGAACTTACGCCAACTACCGCTGGTGAAGTTGCAAAAATTATAGATGATCTTGAAACCAACACCAGTAGTGGTTTGGATGGACTTAATGCAAAGACGATAAAATGTGTTAAAAATTTAATTAAGAATAATTTAAGTAAGTGCATTAATTCTTGTTTACTGGATGGACATTTCCCTAACAGTCTGAAAATTGCAAAAGTTACACCGATACATAAAAGTGGCAGTAAATCAAATGTTGAAAACTATCGTCCCATTTCTGTACTCCCTATTATCTCGAAAATAATTGAAAAAATTCTATATATCCGATTACATAAATACTTAGTCTCTATAAATTTCCTTACCGATAAACAGTATGGTTTTCGGCCAAAATCGAACACCCTATCAGCTACAGTCGATCTCGTTACTAAAATTAAAACTAGCATAGATCGGAAACAACTGGCCTTGGGTCTCTTTATAGATCTAAAAAAGCCTTCGACACAGTAAGTCATGAACTGCTTCTTAAAAAACTGAAGGCAATTGGTGTTACTGGAGCGGCATACAAAATCTTTAAATCGTACCTGACGGATAGATTTCAGGTGGTAAAAATCGATGACTGTCAAAGTAGCCCCCAACTAATTACGTGCGGAGTTCCCCAAGGCTCTATTCTAGGCCCATTGCTGTTCTTAATATACATAAATAATATTACAGAAGTGGGATTACGAGGTGATGTGTCACTCTATGCTGATGATACAAGTCTATTTTATTTTGGCAATAAAATTGATATTCTTATGGAACAGGCACAAGATGACTTACGTGAATTGTTTAATTGGTTCCAGTGTAATCTACTGACAGTCAATACCAATAAAACAAAGTACATAATATTTGCAGCCAAAAATAAAAAAATACAAACACAACACACTCTTAACATAAATGGTAAAATTATAGAAAAATCTAAAGCGGAAAAATACCTTGGACTTATACTGGACAGCGACTTGTCGTGGAAAGAACATATCGAGAAAATAAAAAATAAGCTCTCTGCTTTAACAGGCGCACTGCGCAGCATTGTTCGTTGTCTTCCACCGCAGTTTTGCTATATGATTTATAACTCTATGGTGAAATCTCATTTGGATTACCTAATTGAGGTTTATGGGTGTCTTATAAATCTAACCTACAAATCTTGCAAAGAGCTCAAAATAAAATTATTAAAGTTCTTTTTAAATACAATTTTCGAACACCAACGCTAAAACTTTACAATGACACAAAGCTCATGAATATTGCACAGATATATAGGTATAATACTTGTATACTTGTACATAAAATTTTAAATAATAACATACACACCCAACTAACTCTTACAAAACAATCACAAACGGAAAACAGATACAGAACTAGACAAGCAAATGACATAACGTTGCGGGCGCCTAGAACAAACTACGGCAGGAGTACGATTTTGTATGAAGGAGCACAGCTTTACAACAAATTGCCTCGGAATGTAAAAGATCAAAACACCATCTACACTTTCAAAAAATATCTAAAGAGACACATTTTAGCGGATTTAAAAATTTAATCTATCTTCGGGTACTGTAATAATCTAACCTATTTTCTATTGTGTAACCGTCGCGTCGCCTAATATATTCTAATTTGAAATAAGTTTTTTCTCATATAAGTGAATGTAATTTTTTTTGAGAAATAAAGTTCTTAAACCATAGATATGACCTGACCACCTCTTCTCAACCGATAACCTAGTCCTGAATCCTCCAGCAGTGTACTTAGAGCCCTGAAATATCCCCCGCTTAATCCACACAGGCTCATCATCCCCCTGAATCGGTCGACATCCTGGATATCGAAGGACTGTCTTCCATTGCCCCATACATGACTCAAGGAAGGTGCATAGAGTTGCATCTATTTTGTACAACTCCAGCACCCTCATGAGCCATGTATGTGGCACAGAGTCGTAGGCCTTCTTGTAGTCTATCCAGCACGTCGACAGATCCTTGCGGGAACGACGAACCTGCTGGCTTATGGCCATGTCAATGAGGAGTAGCTCCTTAGTGCCGCGGGTCCCATTCCTACATCCATTCTGAGAGGTAGACATTATTGAGTTAACTTCAATGTGTTTATAAATTTTTGCTCTCAGGATGGATGTAAGAAGTTTATAAACCGTTGATAAGCAAGTAATTGGTCTATAATTCTTGGGTTCCGCGGGACTACCTGTCTTATGGAGCAGGTGGGTAACGCCTGTTGTTAAAAACTGCGGAAGCGACCCAGACTCTAAACATGACTGGAATTGAGATGCCAGAAACGCGTGTGAGCTGCTATACCATTTTAGCCAGAAGTTATGCAGTCCGTCCGGACCCGGAGACTTCCAGTTCGGTAGCGGACGAACTGCTTTGGCTACATCCGATGTACTAATAATGACTTTTTCCATTTCTGGTATAGCTTCACACACGCGCTCGACATCACGAATCCAGCCACCCTCAGTGTGACAGATGGGTACCGACCAGATGCTTCGCCAGAATGTACTCGTGGCAACATCATCCGGGCGGCACACGTCAGTCACATTTTGTTCAGGTCGCTCCCAAGTTCTGTATACCCCCCTCTCATCACTCTGGAACATGCGGTTCTGCGAGTACCGGTCAACCCGCCGCTTATACCGCCGAATACGGCTGGCCCATGCACAAACTTTCTGCTTCAGGAAGTCGATGCGCTCCGTGACACGGGACATGTATTCTCGAGGACTGATTCCAGTCCCCAAAAATGCCCGCCTCACGAAGCGCATCACACGTGGTCGTGTATTGCCCTCCCTGAAACAGCATAGTTTGCCGATGAGTGCCCTGGCCCCATCGATACGCCGTTCGATCCTGCACTGCCAGGCCGGCACGGCAGGCCTCGGCGGAATAGCCTCGTTCGGGAACTTAACATTAGCCAAACGACATGCCGTAACAGCCCTGCAATACAGGATTGAGTGCGTATTAACAAGGTTCTCGCTGCTTTCAAAGATGTTCTTAAGCAGCGAGTCCAAGGCAGACACCAGCGCCCTATTCTTCTTGTGCATAGGCAACCGTGGTAATCGGGGCCTAAGTTCAGTCGGTGTTGACCTATACTCGCGAAGCGCATCCTCCAGTGCGCTCCTCAATCTATCGTTGCACTGGCTACTTACTGTGGCAACCCTATCATCTGCCTCATCGTTAACAAGATTGGACCGCAGCGGGATCACAATAGTGGCTGGCGGTGCCGCGGTCTGTGTCGGGGTTGAGACGATTTGGTTGTTCAGCACTTCTGAGCGCAGCCTATCAAGTGCGGCGTCATCCAACCTGTGATTACGCTGGATGACCCGCACCTGATCCGACAATCGTTGGGCCGAGACGTTTACGGTTGGCTCTAGGTCCTGAAACAGAGACAGCATCCTAACACGGTACACAGTGAGGTTAGTTCCCCCCTCTGTAGACCCGTAATAGGCGCGCATGACGTTCTCATTCATACCTTGAGTCCATCTCATGCGCTGCACACAACCACCGGCAGCGGAGACCCGGCTCGGGGCCTGTTGGCCCCTAGATCCCAAGCTCCTCGGTGGCCGGCCTCTCCCCTGCCGACGTACAGGTGTTGGCGACGTCGGCGGGGAAAAATACTCGTCGCTCGAGCTCGACGCAACTGCAGCCGCCGATGACACTGGTGATCCGAGGACCGGCGGCGGCGAGGCGGAGCTGAGCGGCGAGTCCGGGGGTGGATGGCGTGCGCGACAGGCAGCTGCTCTCGTCAACATTATTTATCTTTTCCCTTACACTTTTCCATTGTATAATTTTTCATTATTATTATGTCTTTTATTTAACTTATTTCTTATTGCTTACATTTTTAAATATTTTTAATACACACAAAAAAGAAAAACATTTAAAAATATAAAAAAATAGAGGCCCACCGGTATCGGGAACAGGGTCCAAGCTACCGGCGGTCAGGGCTCCAGAGAGAGGAACCTCCTAACAATACGAGTCGTGTCCAGCAGTACTGCTTTCTGGATCAGGCCCTTGACCCAGCCGCCTAACGAGAGCCTCCTAAGGTGTTGGTCGAGGCTCGTGGCTATTAAGCCATGGGCTGACACGACTATCGGTACAATGATCGCTGTATCCACATCCCACATGTCGACAACCTCGCGAGCCAAGTCAAGATACTTGATTTGCTTATCTTTCTCGGCTTTCACGAGGTTCCCGTCATGCGGGACAGTTATGTCAACAATCATTGCACGCCTCTCGATTCGGTCCACCACCACTATATCAGGCTTATTAGCGATAATAGTCCTGTCAGTGATGATGGATCGATCCCAGTACAATGTGATATTGCCATTCTCGAGAACTGGGTCGGGCACATACCTGTAGTACGGCACCTCCGAAGCCACAAGAGTGTATTTCAGAGCAAGTTGCTGATGGATAATCCTGGCTACAAGGTTGTGCCTATGCAAGTACTCTTCGTTAGCTAGACGAGAACAACCAGAGATAATGTGGCGGATCGATTCACCCGGACGGTGACATGCCCGACAGATGTCAACCGTGCCATCCTTCACAATAAATCTCCGGTAGTTATTCGTCATGATAACTTCGTCCATAATTGCACAGACGAAACCTTCGGTTTCCCCAAAGAGGTCACCGAATCGCAGCCAGGCTACGGACGCTGATTGGTCTACATCGGACCCATGTAGGGCCCGGAAAAAGCGTCCGTGAAGCTCCTTACTCTGCCATACCTCCTTGCGGTCGTTAGTGTCAAGCACTACAGGCTTGCGCCAGTTCTCATTCGCCAAGGAGAGCGGGGTGAGTCCCTTGTCCACTGCTACTACATCTCGATGAATACCCACGCCGGTGTTTAGAAAATATTCTGTGAGATTGCATATCTCGCGGTTGTGGAGGTTTTTGGCATTTAAAAAGCCTCGGCCTCCACACTTCCGCGGGATATACAATCTCATGACTGACGATTGTGGGTGATACATTCGATATGCAGTCAGCAGTGTATGGACCCGCCTATCCAGGGCGTCAAGTTCCGTTTGAGTCCATTTGAGTATGCCGAAAGAGTTCATCAGTACCGGCATGACCCAACCGTTGAAGGCGCGCACCTTGTTTCCGCCCGAGAGAAGGCTATTGAATACCTTCTTCAGGCGGCCAAAGAAGCGTTCCTTCAACGATTGCTTCATGTCAGTAGTACTGATACCTAACGCTTCCGACATACCCAAATACTTATAGGTTTCGTTTGGAGAGAGGAATCTCATGTTTATGGAATCCGCAAGTTGAATTCCTACGTATTCCACAAACTCCCCTCGCTTTACATGCATGACTGCACATTTGTCCACAACAAACTCCATCCTGATGGCGCTACTAAAAGTTTCAGTAACCTTTAGTAGCTCCATCAGCTGAAGACTGCTAGGGGCAAAGAGCTTCAAGTCATCCATGTAAAGGAGGTGAGATATAACCTGACCACCTCTCTTCATCCGATAGCCTAGCCCTGAATTCTCCAGCATCATGCTTAGAGGATTCAAGGCTAGGCAAAACCAAAGTGGACTCAAACTATCGCCCTGGAATATACGTCGCTCGATCCTTACAGGTTCGCTATTCCTCTGGATATTTCGACATCCTGGATAGCGAAGGACTGTGCTCCATTGCCTCATACACGACATCAGGAAGGTGCGTAGAGTTGTATCTATTTTATACAATTCTAGCACCCTCATGAGCCATGTATGAGGCATCGAGTCATAGGCCTTCTTATAATCTATCCAACATGTCGACAGATCCTTTCGGGAACGCCGAACCAGCTGGCTAATGGCCATATCAATAAGGAGTAGCTCCTTAGTACCGCGGGACCCGTTCCTACATCCATTCTGAGAGACCGACATGATGGAGTTATCGTCGACGTGTTTATTAATTTTAACTCTCAAAATGGATGTAAGAACCTTATAGACCGTTGGTAAACATGTAATTGGTCTATAATTTTTGGGTTCCGCGGTGCTACCAGACTTGTGGAGCAGGTGGGTTATTCCTGTTGTAAGGAACTTGGGTAGCGAACCAGACTCTAAGGCTGCCTGGTACTGAGATGCTAAACGAGCGTGCGACCTTTGTAGCCACTTGATCCAAAAGTTGTGCAGTCCGTCCGGTCCTGGAGATTTCCAGTTCGGCAACGGACGGACTGCACGGGCTACATCTTGGGGGCTGATCGTGATAGCCCCCATTTCTTATATTGGATCACACGCTCGTTGGACCTCCCGAGTCCATTCACCTTCGGTGTGACTGACAGGCACCGACCAGATGCTGCGCCAGAATGAACACATAGCGTCATCATCCGGCAGGTGCGTATCAGTCACAGCTTGGTCGGGTCGCTCCCAAGCCCGATAAACCCACCTTTCATTTCTTTGGAATGTGCGATTCTGGGTGTATCGCTCCACTCTCCGCCTGTACCTACGAATACGGTTTGCCCATGCATACACTTTTTGTTTCAGGAAGTCGATGCGTTCTGTGACATGGGATATATAGTCTCGGGGACTGACATCAGTCCCCGAAAACGCCCGTCTCACAAAGCGCATCACTCTTGGGCGACTATTGCCCTCCCTGAAACAAATTAGTTTGCCGATGAGTGCTCTGGCCCCACCAATACGACGTTCGATCCTGCACTGCCAAGCCGGTACGGCTGGTTTCGGTCGTGTAGCTCTGTCATCTGCAAATTTGACATGAGCTACACGACATGCCGCTACAGCCGCGCAGTACATGATCGAATGTGTATCAGTGAGGTCTTCGCAGTCATCAAAATAGTTTGAAAACTGCTTATCCAGACCAGCCACCAGCGCCCTATTCTTGTTATGCATGGGCAAACGAGGTAATCGTGGCCTAAGTTCGGGTGGCATGTTGCGATACTCCCGAATAGCACACTCCAAAGCACTCCTCAATTCCTCATTGCACTGGGTACTTACGTTTGTAACCGTGTCACTACTCTCCTCGTCAGCGTGGTTGGTCTGTGGTAGCACCACAGCCTGCGACGATGGGGCAGTGACACAGTTACCCATTTCCTTTCCGTTCGGAGGCGATCAAGTACAGTATCATCCAACATACGGTTACGCTGGATGACCCGCACCTGATCCGAAAGTCGTTGGGCCGAAACGTTGACGGCTGGCTCAAGCACCTGAAACAAAGAGAGCATCCGGACACGGTACGCGGTCAGGTTGTTTCCTCCCTCTGTAGCCCCAAAGTATGCGAGCATGACATTTTCGTTAATGGATTGCGTCCATCTCATGCGCTGCACACTTCCGCCGGGTGCTAGGACCCTTTCAGAGACCGGTAAGCCTCGAGGTCCTAAGCGGTCCGGCGGCCGGCATCCTCCCAGTCGTCGCGCAGGTGGTGGTGTCGTCGGCGGAGAGAAGTACTCGTCGCTCGAGCTCGACGCAACTGCCACGGCCGGTGTCACAGCACTCACGGTGGGGCTGGTTTCCGGCGGCGGCGAGGCGGAGCTGGGTGACGAGGCCGGAGGTGGTAGGCCTGCTTGTCTAGCGGTGGCAGCTCTCGTTAGCATGACGTCGTCATAATTTTTCTCGTTTTTTCATTATTATTATATCAAAAAAAAAAATTTTTTTCCTCTCTTAGATATATTTATTTATTATATACAATTGAATATTATAACAAAAACAAACCTGTATACAAATACAAAAGTGAGACCGAAAACAGCTCATTGTGCATAACGATATTGGATATAATGTTTATTTAACCGAAAATTTAAATATACATTGATACCGGAGTCCTGTCAGCTCACCAAAAAATTATTTACAAATTTAAACTTGACAGGCAACGATTGGCAAACACTTGATTTGTCATTTCATCATTATGTACTAATGTGTGGGCACCAAAGACCTTATACTTCTTACTACTAGACTGTGCACTATGGCGCAAATACCGGTCCACGTGAGAAGGCTCCCGTTGGTAGTGTGTCTCTTTCTAATGAGGTGACCATGACAAAACAGAACACGGGACAAATTGATTGTAAAAACGATAGTTTAAGTATCCCGATATATTTATGCTACCTAACTGCGCTACCTAAACCTACCGAATTTATAGTCAATAAAAAAAAATAGTTTATATTTTTTTTATTTACATCGCTAACCGTATGATGTCGGGCGTAAAGAATTTCACCATCCCATGTTTGCCCGTGGGTGTCGTAAGAGGCGACTAAGGAAAAAACCAGAGAATGGGCAGCAGCTTTCTCTGTGCATTTGTAACAACCATACTGCGATCGCCAACCAGCCTGCAAAGCACACCCCATGAATAGCACAAATAAAACGTAGCCCCTATTGCCCGGCGATCTGTACCCTCCACTACGGTAGCGGTCGAGGTTACGGTATGGCAAGGGGTGCTAAGAATCCCGGAGGAGATCCATCTACCCCAACAAATACCGACGACTGGACCTGGCAACGTACAACACGCGCACACTCTGGATCGACGAAAAAATCACCGAACTCGAAGAGGAATTGAGCAGTTTACGATGGAGTATTAAAGGGTTATCTGAAGTTCGATGAGAGGGGGAGGACTCAATAATCCTCAAATCCCAAGTCTCCTCTAGTCTCATTCTTCAAGACCAATCGTATAGATAGGAACAAAAAGCTCTCTGATCCTCTCCTCTCAAGCTCATGAAGGAGAGCCGTTAGATGACCCTGCAGTCTTCAGACGGTGCTTTGAAATACCGGCAGCTAAATACACCTCAAAGGATCTCTATGATTTCTCATATTGTCCAGTTGCGTAGACAGTTGAGAAATAAAACTACACCAATTGTATTCCACTAGGAATCAATTTGCAAATAATATTAACAGCCGCTGAATTTCACTCGAAGAAAGTTATTGTTCTGTGAAAAAAGTCCGCCGAAAATTCCGCAAACCGTCACCTTACATTTAATATTACCAGGCCCAAACATTTAAAAGTACTACTCTTACTCAGTATTAATGAATATTTTTTTTAAATACAACGAATTGATTAAATATAGGAACTGTAGAAATATTTAAATACCTTTCTAGAAATATTTAAATACGTGTCAAAGTCTATGAATTTTTCGTTTTGGTATAAAATAAAAATCAAAATATAAAATTTTCTACCATTTCTACCAAACCCAATGATTAGTTGAGCTAGCAAGAAGTCAGACAAGGACACACTACCAGCGGAAACCCTCTCGCCAGGACCGCTTTTGGTTAGCTACCGCTTATAAGGAAATAGCTAACCTAGGTGTATGATGATAGATTTCATTTTAGCTGAACAAAAAATTTTGGTACACAGTCTAGTAGTGAGAAAAACGTATAAGTAGTTCTTTGGTGGGCACAGATTGGTGACCTATTTTTTTATGTCATTGACACCCCTAAATTACAATTTGTAAGTCGGGGCCTATGCCCATACAAATTGATGCTCGTTGAGCGCTCTGAGATGAAATTAATCTACCGTACATATTTTTTTTAACTTACTGTCGTTGCTTTATTACTTTAGTTGCGTGGATTAAAGAACAAAAAAACTGGTTTCCACCATATAATAACTTAATTCAATGAATTAATAATAGAACATAGTTAATAAATACAGCCATGGTTAAAAATAATATAGAAACTAGGCACCATTTGGATATAACAGAAAATAAGGAAATGAGTAATAATACCTTTTGATATATAAACACAATTTTCAACATACGTCACTTTGCTCTTATATATTTAACAGGCGCAGGGGCTTTTAAACTCTAGGCTAGCTTATTAAAAGAATAATAGGGTCTAGGCGAGTGCGTTACTCCAGCCAGATAATGTCGAAAATCGTCACCTAAGTGCAATAGATAATTAGATATACAGATTCTGTAATTGGTAAGCACATTTTTAAATTTGGTAAGCTGATTGTTTTTTAATTATTTGATAAAAACAGTTCCGGCTGGAGTAACGTTACCGCAGCCAGACCTTTAGTTTTCTAATGGGTATTTTGAAATAAATTTTATCTAAATAATTAGATATCAATTTGAAATAAATGGTACAACTTAATTTGTATATGTATTTGCTATGGTTGCGAAGATATTTAAAATCCTGCTGCGGTAACGTTTGCACGATTGCTGCATCTCGAAATTGACTAAACGGATGATTATAATTTTTGTACATGACATCTGGCTAATTACTCGTAGTTATAATTTGTTACGCAATAAGAGAATCCACAATAATGCACCATTTTGAAGTTATTTTAGTAAATAGAAATATGCTTTAATAGGTCCTAACACTCCCAATAAACGGTCCAAAGACTATCTTGAAATGTTATTGTATAAGTAATTACTGCCTATAAATGGTACTGAAGTTTCATTAGTATCCTTTAAGTAATTAAAAAGTTATGATGAAACTTCAATTTGTTCCGGCAACGGCGCGCAGCTGTGTTATTTGAAGACCGATTAACCGAGTTTCCTCTAGTTGTGGTAACTGAATCTTATATTAATAATTAGATATATAGTTCAATTATATACCTAAGAAATTTCAGAAATGTACACTAATTAATTAACGACGACCCGACCAAATCCAGAATGTTAAAAAAAAGCGGCCACGTTACTCCAGCCGGAGCTGTTTTTATCAAATAATTCAAAAACTACCAGTTTACCAAATTTAAAAATTTGCTTACCAATTACAAAAGCTGTATATCTAATTATCTATTGCACTTAGACATCAGAATGGCCAGTAAAACATAAATGTTTTAATTCTTTTAACTTATGAAATAAGCTCTCAATCATCATGATCAGCAAATATAAGCAATTTATAGGTAATTTTTAGGCACATTTTCGAAGCTAAATACGACTGTTAATCTGCGATTCTGACGTTCACCTAAAGTTATGTGGGTTTTACTGTTTGAATCGAGGTATTTTGGAAGATATCGTGTCATAATTACGTGCTTGATAGACTGTTGATCGAAGCGCTTCTACTGCTAGATAAAATATGTAGTAAAAAACAAAAGTTCACAATATAAGTCACAGAATCTACTTAGACTTAGATCTGTTAACACAAGTCACTGGATCTATATCAAATCAATTGTGATAGGTACTTCCTAAATGCACAAATAGATTCAACACTTAGAAAGATAAGAAATAAAATTCACTGTTAATTTTTGCTTATTATAATATTCAAAACACAAGTTCAACAAGAGGTAGTGGGGAGATTAGTCTTAAATGAACATAAAATAAAACATTCTTGATAAAACACGACGACATTATATTAATCGAGCTCACATAACGATATCAATACATATCAATATAAACACAAGGTGTATTTAATATAAATTATTTAGGAATTTTCCAATGGTAAAAATATGCATGAATTTAAAATCGGACATATCCCATAATTTTAAATACATTCTGTAGTCCAAGAGAAAAAGAAAAACAAATAGTGATAGTGTCAAAAATATGAAAACGGTCCCTGTACCTATACAGGGTGTCCCAGAAATCGACGTCAAGCCGTAAATGGGTGATAGACCAAGTTATAACAGTTCTCAGAAAAATACGAAAAAAAATCTATCTCATGTTTTTAAAAAATTATGTTCACTTTAAAAATTTACTAAAAAAATCAATCCCTGTAATGGTTCTTTAACTCCAATTGCTACAAATCCCATAATTTATCAATTTTTTTTATTATTATGTAATCTTGAATAATGCTTGTGTAGATTTTTGCCTAAAATTTAAAGCCAACTCCTCCTACTTAGAAGAAAATTAAACTTTTTCAAAACCAAATTATTCAAATTTACTGTTTCGCCCAACTTTAACTGACTGTACTGAAAAAAAAATGTACTACGCTAGTTTGGCAAGTAACATGAAAAATTGGCGCATTTAATAAGGATTCAAAAATGGTGTAACACTTGCTAGATTACGTTTTCAATAATTGGTCAAATTTTTTTTTGTAAATAGTATCGGTTTTTACCCAAAATGTCCATACTTCCTTAAAATGACTTTAGCTTACCTAAAGCTTTGCTAAACTCCGTTTCTAATTCGATAGAGACGGAGAGAGTCATTTTACGAAGTGTGAGCGAGATAAGAAATCGAAATTTTACGTAATTTAAGAGCAATTAAAAAAAAAAAAATTAAATTAATTAAATTCAATTTTTTAATTTTACGTACTGATTTGTAATTGTGTGTGCGTCTGCGCTTACAAAACAGAACAATAACTACTGCTGTCTCATTCGCACTCATCGGTAAATTATATCTCCGTTTCATGATAAAGGTTGTGTCACTGATAAAGGTGGCGTCACTCTCTGTCTCGCTCACACTTCGTAAAATGACTCTCTCCGTCTCTATCGAACTAGAAACGGAGTTTAGCAAAGCTTTAGGTAAGCTAAAGTCATTTTAAGGAAGTATGGACATTTTGTGTAAAAACTGAGACTATATACAAAAAAAAACTTGACCAATTATTGAAAACGTAATCTAGCAAGTGTTACACCATTTTTGAATCCTTATTAAATGCGCCAATTTTTCATGTTACTTGCCAAACTAGCGTAGTACATTTTTTTTTCAGTACAGTCAGTTAAAGTTGGGCGAAATAGTAAATTTGAATAATTTGGTTTTGAAAAAGTTTAATTTTCTTCCAAGTAGGAGGAGTTGGCTTTGAATTTTAGGCAAAAATCTACACAAGCATTATTCAAGATTACATAATAATAAAAAAAATAGATAAATTATGGGATTTGTAGCAATTGGAGTTAAAGAACCATTACAGGGATTGTTTTTTTTTAGTAAATTTTTAAAGTGACCATAAAGACAGTGACAAAAATATGCATGAAAAAATGGTTTTGTTAATGATTAATTACTTAGGCTAAAACGAACAATTACATGTAGTAGAAAACGTACAGAACCCGTGGGGGAAACCGAGGGCCTTACAAACACTGTCGCAGGCATCGTTGTCGCATGCTTTCAAAGTCATCGGTATTTTTAGGGCTTGAGTTGCTTTTTGTTGTGGCTTGACTACATCGTTGTCTGCTGAAACAGAAATAAAGTATTAATGTCAGTGCCCATAATTGATGAGCGGGCGGGATTTGCTCTCCCTTCGAGGCTACGGTTTTTATATACAGTCTAGGGGTAGCAGCCAAAAAGCTACGTGAAGTCGAGGTGCCCCGAAGGGTTGACACATTAAAGACTCGGTGAATAGTTGTAACATAAAATGCAAGCTGAAAGAACACTGTTTACATCAACTCGATTATAACTTATTTCAACTTGCTAGAACTAACTTTGGGCGCATGGTTGGTGCAGTGGTTGAGCGATTGACTGATGCGTGTCGCGAGTTCGATTCCCGCAGGGAAAAAAAAATTGTATGACCTACAGATAGTTGTTCCGGCTCTGGGTGTATGTGTATGTGAGTTTATATGTTTGTAAACACACCCACGATACAGGACGAAATTCCTTGTGCTGGGCAACATTTTAAAAAAAAAAACAGACTCAGTAGATAGTTGTTACCTGTGGGGTAACTACTGTTAATAGCGTTTTAGATGTAATCAACTTAATTATATCCCAGACCATGGTATGTTTAGAAAGACCCAGGAGGTCTAACTAATAGTATGCTTTGTTTAACTTTAAGAAAACAAAAAACAATAAAAATAATGTATGATTTCACATTAAAAGCTTCAATAATTTCGAAAAATCAAGAGACTTCGGCAAGTTTAAAACAACATTTAAGTACGCGCAAAAGTAATGTTAAGCTATAATAGTGAACTGAAAACAATTTAATAAAAAAATACTTATTACTAAAATTATATATATTTTAACTCACCTAAACTATGTGACATATCGTACAATTGCATCAAATCTCTGAACGTAATCTTTGCGTTTGCTACCACTAGCATTGCACTGATTACAAATAGAACTACTATAAGTTTCATTGTGATTTAATTAATAATTCAGGACCTTCCTGTAACGTTACAGAACAACTGGTAACTCGAAGTAACCCATATTTATATTGTCGAAGCTCCTAATACATGGTTGTTTACTCAAATGGGCGGGCATTTTTATTAAGTTAAACAAATGTGCATCTTATTTCTATGGGATAGAGCTGAAAATAAATTGGTTAAACATTTCATGTTTTATTAAGTAAGCCTACATGTTTGCTCTTATCTTAACGAATGCGTTTGGGTGATTTTATGAGTAAAATTAGGGTTTTATTTTATTTAGAACTAGGTTCTGCCGGCGCAGGGGCTTCGTACGGAATTGGAATATTGAGCCATCCGTTCTGCGAGCAATGTGCCCTGCCCACTGCCACGTAAGTTCACAATTCTTCGGGCTATGTCGGTAACCCTGGTTCTCTTGCGGATTTCTTGGAGACTGATTCGATCACGCAAGGAAACTCCGAGCATAGCCCACTCCAATGCTCTTTGGGTGACTGTAAGCTCACTGATGCTAATGCGAGGCCCGTTGTGAGCGACCACGTCTCAGAGCCATAGGTTATCACTGGCAACACACAGCAGAAGCTAATATAAAAAAATAAAACCCTTCTAATTAACCATATTAATTGATTTATAAAAAGGGAACAAAGCGCCATCCTTATCAAGATAGCCATTTTTATGGCAGAGCATACAAGCATACCTGTATAACTTGAAATGATTAACCAATTTATTTTCAGCTCTATAGAAATAAAATGAAGAATAAATTGATTGGACCTTGGAAAAGGCTATAGAAAACTTTATATCCCCGGTGTACGTTCTTCAGGGATAGTTTCGTAATTCCGTACGAAGCCCCTGCGCCGGCAGAACCTAGTTCTAAATAGACTTAAAGACCCCCAGATTGTAGCTGTCGGGAAACACAGACTCCGGCAGGGAATTCCACTCCTTTGCTGTACGCATAATAAAAGTGTTCCCAAAACGTTTAGTGCGTATGGGTGGGATGTCCACCATGTATCGATGGTGCATCGCCGTACGTCTGGTAGTCAGATGATGAAATGGGCTAGGTGGAATTAGGTCAAAATCAAAATCAAACTTTTTTATTTCATATAGGCCTACATTTATACACGGGTGCCACATATAAAACGTCGACAAAAGGTGCACGGCTCGGGTTGGTCGTTTCCTATTGTAGCGTAACGTTAGGCTCGGTCGAGCTAACGTTAGCCACGTTAGTAAAAAAATAAAAGGTAATATAAATTAAAACTATGAAAAAGGATATAGATAATAAAATCTATGGTCCGGCTTCGCACGACGTGGGCAGCTAACCAGGCAGCAGGTCAGGCCGGAAGACGTGGTAGGCCCTGGGTAGGCAGATGACAAGGCACCACGACGGCAATCGGATAGGCAGGCTGTAGAGTAGGGAGCAGGACGGATAGGCAGGCACACAGATAGATGGTCGAAGCCAGCTGAACTAATAGTCAGGCTAACGGGCAGGTAGGCAGAATCACAGGTGCAGGCACATGCAGCAAGGGGTGCAAGCACAGGCAGCGAGGGGTGAGGAGGGCTGCCCGTTAGCCTGAATATTAGTTCAGCTGCCTTCGACCATCTATCTGTGTGCCTGCCTATCCATCCTGCTCCCTACTCTACAGCCTGTCTATCCGATTGCCGCCGTGGTACCTAGGATGACAGAGGAATGGTGTTCAAAGAACTTCCTTTCTATCAATCCAAGCAAAGCAGTCATTATCCCATTCACGAGAAAGAGGCAGCTCGGCAACCTAGGAGAGCCCTGGTCCACCGAAGTTAAATATCTGGGTGTACTCGTAACGCTTGATAAAGGATTCAGGTGGAAAACTCATGTGGCAAATATTACGACAAAGGCCCTACGAGTGTTCGCCATGTGTCGTTCCACCTACGGTGAAACTTGGGGGCTAAGGCCCAAAGTGATACGATGGCTGTACCGGACCATGATAATACCTATTATCACATACGGCAGCATAGTGTGGTGGCCAAGAACAAAACTTGCCTCGTGCAAAGCGCTACTCAACAGGTTACAAATAACAGTGTGTCTCGGAATCAGGGTGCATTCAGGACAACACCTACGGCGGCGATTGAGAGATACCTCAATATCCTCTGCTTATGATGGTTGAACTCGAGGCAAGGAAGACATTACATTGTCTTGCTGTTGCTGGAATATGGGATGCCTCTAAGCCAGAGATTAACCATACAAAACAATTCCAAGCAGAAACATATGCCATAATAACCTGTGCTCAAGAGAATATAGACAGAGGAACCAGAGGTGAATCCATATTTATTCTTAGTGACAGTCAGGCTGCAATCAAAGCCATGGCATCGTACAAAGTGGACTCCGGACTAATTCTAGATGCTGTCCAAACCCTAAACAGGCTTGGGAAGCATAACAGAGTAAGACTTATGTGGGTCCTTGGGCACAAAAGAATCCATGGTAATGAAGTGGCTTATGAACTGGCAAGAGAGGGCTCAGCATATGATTTTGTGGGTCCAGAACCATGTGTAGGCATTTCGACGTGTCTCGAAAAAGCCACATTTAGGGAGTTTGCAGATCACAGACAACGAACACATTGGCTGTCTTATACCGGTCTGCAACACACCAAGAAATTCCAGGGTCTACGTTCAAAGCACGGTAAAGCATTTGGAATATGAGCAGGGGGCAAATCAGCTACATTTGGCCTATAGTGGGCACTTTGGAACCAACAAATGTTCATGAAGATGGGTCTTACCGTGACACCCATGTGCAGGTTGTGTGGGGAACATACGGAACGCTTGGAGCACCTTCTGTGCTAATGCGATGCACTGACTGATAAGCGAATGAGTAACCAAAACCAGAAGACTATCTCCTAGTCTGGCTGTAAAACTCCGTGAAAAGAGTTTTCAACGAGATTGGGGAGGACTAGGTTATCTAGGAGACCACAATAGATCCCAATAGGTCGAAGTGTCGGATTTATTTCTCGGTCCCTCCCCATGATAAGATAATATACTGGGTTAGATGCTATTTTGACAAAATAGCTCTAGTGTGTGGATGTGGAAAATACTCACAAGCTATGTCACATTTTCTTTATCTCTCTTGTTGTGCTCTGCCCCAATACCTTCAATGAAAGTTCGAAAGTCTTTTGTAAGTCTAACGAAACTGTCGTGTTGTTACCAAGTCGTGACTCCTGCTGTGGTTTACGACAGGCATCGTAAAATTCTTCTGTTTTGTTCTTTAGAAGGGATTGCTCTTCCAATATTTCTATAAACCTCTTGTGCGAGTCACAAATAAATATTTTTTGATCTGACCTACATCAATGCGTCATTTCTATCGAACATCAATTACGGCACTGACGCAGGCAAGATTGCAACGTCATCATCTAAAAAGCAGAAGATCAATGATATTCAAATAAACAGATATGTTATGAGCGCGCGCATTGTGAAGACTCGAATAGGTCACAATTGTGACCTTTAGTCTTTAGTTTATGTCACGCATGGCGAAGAGCGACAGGCTTTGTTGAAACAAAAACAGAATAAAATAATGCCATCGTGTGTATTTAGAAATTGTACTAATTACGATACCAAAGTACATAAAACAGAAGGGATCTCATACCATATGTAAGTACGCATTACGCCTCAATTTACAATTCTTTTTTCCTAATATTCTGATATTTGGAGGTTAGAAAAAGATAACAACATTGGTGGTCAGAATAATGTTTGTTTACATTCACACGCAAGTGACAAACACTAGCTGTCTCTTTTTTTCTTGTTGGTTTTATCAAGCCATCCCTTTCGACTTGTAGTGAAATTTCAGATGAATGAAAAATGTGTATGTGTGATGCCGCTACAGCGCGGAACACTTTTTTCAATTGTTTTGTGAGTGTATAACGTATCTGTTTATTTGATTATCATTGCAGAAGATGGAGTCAACCCACCTTTCCACTGGCTGACTGGTTATCTGGCCAATATTAAAAAACAAAATAATGCTTTTTTGCAATGAAAAAGATGAAATATATAAAAACAGAAAATGTTTTAAAGAACTAATTTATTTCAATTATAACATTAATTTACAAAGATAAAAGAACACTATTCACATCTGCATTGTATTTTTTCCAAAATTTAATCTTTCAACATCAATCAAATGGATGGATCAAAAGCAGTTAATTTTTAAAACTTCTAAATCATTAGTGGTGGCACCAACATGCAGTAGGGCAGATGCAGACACCAACTTTCAAGCCGAGTCGATGGCAAGCGTTGGCACACTCAGCGTTATTGCAGGCCCTCGAAACGCTTCGGATGTAAACACCAATTTCATAATCTGAGACAAGAGAACATAATTAATTATTTAATACCAGGGCAAACGAGCTCTGCTCATTTACAAAATAGAGAAAACATTTTTTCGTGAAAACCAATTTGCCCAGATATGAGACCCTAGCTACATCGATTTTTCGCCTCCAAAAACCCCTATATTGCTAATTTTATCGAAATCGTTAGATCGATTTTCGAGAACTTAATTACAAATATATATATATACAAATACTGCTCGTTTGATAGTATAGGATTTAGTTTTTGTCTCATCTCATTTCCTGCCCTGCATGCAGCTTCCAGGATTATAATGAAACCAATGACAGTTATTCAGTTGGCTTCCTAAGGTGTTCGTACAAAATTTGAGTCAAATCGACATGACATCACAATTGAGGAAATGGTCGACACCTAATTCATGGAAAGCTCGGTTTAGGAGTAAAAATAACTTATATTTTAAAGCTACGTTATCAATAAACGAAGAATATTGTAGTTTGGAGGAATTTGTCAGTTATCCCTACATAATAAATTATCAGTTTTCTGTCATCCTCTTCCTCATTTCTGATTCAGTGGCCTCCACCAAAAGTAGTAATTTACCTTGATGTATCTACAGTTAACATTTTAAATTCAATATAACTAGTTAGTCTATTGACCCCAACCGCGACTGCTAAGCATTGGTTCCGTAGTTCCGATGCCTGGGTTAGTCAAAGTGAAATTGGCTGTTTATTCTGCCAATAGCAACAATAAATAATATAAATCTAGTCCTTTTTATTATCTTAAAGAACGCTTTCAGCTCCCCTGTGACATTCTCGGTCTGCATTCCACATCTTTCTTCGACAAATCTTTGACGGTTCAAGCAGCTCGTTTGTGGAATGCATTACCTATTGAGATAAGGCGTGCGCAAACATTACCTACATAAAAAGATGGTGACGGAGCATTTCCTTTCTCTGTAACTATTCTTCTCCTTTCTCTGTTCTCTATTTTTTTTTATAGGTTTGCGCTTGACCACTATCTCACCTGATGGAAAGCGATGATATGGTCGACGGTGAAACACGCTTGCCTAGAAATAACCTATTCACTCTTGACTTAAAGATGCTGTGTGCGATAACACCGCCCATTGTATACTTATCATTATAAATGCTTTGTCCTGTTAAGTGGTCTACAATAAAGTATATGATAAATAAATAAATAATAAATATATAATAATAATATTATCGCTACGTCACTAAAGTGCTAGCGACTATTTATGGGGGGATATATTATGCCCCCCGCATATAAATTAGTGTGCAAATCATCCCCTGCCATTTTATAGGGCTGCGTGTAGATCACCAATGGTCAGGCAGGGGCTAATAGTCCTTCTATAGTTTTAACACGGGCTCCCAACGCGAAAAAATTAGTTACTTAGAAAAATAATCAGTTTAATCAGATGAAAAACTCTAGTTACGTCGACACGGTTTCTTTGTATGGGGTGAGGCATCTGAATGCTAGTATTATATTATCTATGGTTTTAGGTAATCAATCCACGAAACCTCCCAAACTCATAGCCAAATAAGTTTAGTCTCTATATTGTGAAATAGTCCTGCACCAGCTGGGGATTATCCTTGGGTGCACTTGCGTAGTGCATAGAGGGATAATATTGTCGGTTGGTGTCACATATCAAGCTACATGTCTAACAAGGCCTATGCCAGTTGGTTTCAGCCCCTGATACGCCTTTCAAAGGTCCGGGATTAATTATAATATTATATCCCTCAATAACATAAAAATGATCCGATCACTAATCTGTTTCCATATAGGTTTCAACAACAGGTAACAGTACAGGTCGAGTGATCAATTATTATTGCCAAATCAAGAAAAAAGACAGAAAAGAAGAATATTTGTGGTTATTTACCGGCTTCAGGTTCTTCTATACCGTGAGCCTCTTGTCCGGCATCAACAGCACCACCAGCGACGACTTCAAGTTTATTTAAAAAAAAACTTTCCTCTTCATCGGATGGAGAAACATCGCTGTGTGCTACCAGCACCAAAGCACTCACGAAAACATACAGCTTCACTTTGATATACTACTTGCTTTTACAATAACTGTCTCAATAAGGACTGTCAACTGTAATTATGCATCGTTTAAATTACCAGACAGTATAAATTCTACGTTCACAAATGTTCAAAATGAAGCTTCTGCTAGTTTTCGTAAGTACCTTAGTACTGGTAGCACACGGCGATGTTACTCCGTCTGAAGAAGAGGCAAGTGTTTAGAAATATACCTGAAGTAGTCACTGGTGACGCTGTTGATGCCGTACACGAGGCCGACGGTGTAGAAGAACTTGCTGGCGGTAATTAACCACAAATATTCTGGATGGGATCCCATGGAAATCGAGGGAACTCCTCAAATATTATACGTATACATATAGCGATTTTGATATTTCCATGAACATGGAATAGATTTGTATTCAGAAAGTATCATTTGGTGAAATGGAACTGATGAAGAAGACCACCGGTGGCCATTGGAACTCCTCAATAAGTTTGTCATGGGTGTAAGATATCTCGAATAGTTAAGCGACTATGATGAAGCAAATACATACCAAGTATAAATAATACTGTACTAGTACTGATGAAAATGGTACCAGCGAACTGATCTGATGATAAATCTGGAAGGTAGGCACTGGAACTCCGTATTAAAACAATGTATCCTAGTCGTGTTTGGGCTTATGGGAATCGAAGTAAGATGTACTCTGTCTATAAATAATTTTCATGGTAATATGAAGTACTTGCCAAAACTAAAAAGAGAGGAAAAGAATAGAATTTATTTCAATTAAATTTATAAAAAACCTGACCGCAAAAATAAGGCTATTCTTACTTTATGACTGTCACCATCTCGTTTTTTTTTCGTCTCATTAACATATAAATTAAAAATTAAAATAAATTATATGTAAAAAACTTTTTGACAAAAAAAAAACTCCTATGACACCACATTTGGAACAAAGTTATTTTTCGCTTTTTAGTGTTTTGCTTTAGAATTCGGTTAAATTTAAAAAAAAATGTTTAATACCAATCGTTTTTATATTCTGAAGGTAAAAAAAATCAGATGGTGACATTCTTAAAGTAAATGGTGGCTGAAAAAGCAGCCAGATAGATAAAACACTTATTGGACGCCGTTGAGGCGAATAGAAAATCAGGTGCGGGGTGACAGAAAACTGAGAATTGTGTAGACTATAGACAAAATCCAAAGAATAATAAAAAAATGTAGATAGGTAACCAAATATGATTTCTTCCTTCTGCTAAACTATGTATTCCATTTAGTCCGGGGTCAACCTACAAAAGTAATTTCCAACACAATAAAAGGCAATCATGGGGACTGACAACAGAAGTGAAAACTTATAACTTTGGAGCATGTCGGTGACGCGAACCCATAAGTTTTACCCTAAACAAAAATCTCTTAATGTGTTTAAAGAACTTCATGAACTAAATAATTATGATTTATGTTCTCTTGCTTCAGTTCCGGCTTCTGATACTAGTGTTTACATCCCAAGTGTTTCGAGAGCCTGCAATAACGCTGGGTGTGCCAACGCTTGTCATCGACTAGGCTTTAAAGTTGGTGTCTGCATCTCCCCTACCGCATGTTGGTGCCACAACTAATGTATTTTATGTAAAGAATGATTTAGAAGTTGTAAAAATTAATTGCTTTTGATCCATTCTAGTTTTTGATCAATATAATTATTGGGAAAAATATAACATAGAAGTGAAAGCGCGTGCGCCTGCGCGTGTGTGAGCGTTCGTACATTCTAATTAATGTTGTGATTGAAATTAATTTATTCACAGCATTTTTCGTTTTTTAATTTACCTACTTTAATTGTGTCAATCATGACGATCAATGACGTTTCTCATTCAAATTAAAATTAAATTTATTGCATCAATAATGTACATACAGGTGGTAAATATAAGTTACAGAAATAATTACGGACCCTGTCGGGCACAGCAACATTCTAGATGCAGTCAGTGTCTAGGAGAGAGGTTAACGCTTATTTTTTTCTATATAATTAACATTTCAGTTGTCTATTAGTAGAATTAAGAATATTTTATATATATTCAACATAGAATGGATGGATGTATGTTTCTTACTCAATCATGCCAAAATGGCTGAACTTTTTAACCCGGTATAATGTTCCCTTGGGATTTTAAAACATTTTTCACGCGGGCAAAGTCGCAGACAGAAGCTAGTTTATAATATTAGTAGAATAAAGAATATTTTCCACGCGCGCCACGAATGGCCATGCCAGACAAATGCTAACTAAACCCTCGGCAAAAAAATCAATTTAAGCTTTATATATAACCAATAAAAAATAGAAGTAGTTAATGATGTCACTCTCGTAGGTTTCACTGTAGATACACATATAAACTGGAAAACACATATACATAAAGTTAAAACAAAAAAATTCAAGTTTTCTTATGTCCTACGAGAAATAAAAAAATACTACCAACCTACAAACCGCACTAGTGACTTACTACGCGTACGCCCACGCTTGGTTAAGCTATGGTATAATCTTATAGGGTAATAGCACGGACGCCCCCAGTCTAATAACTAATATCGAAATAACAGATAGCTGCAAGCCTTACTTCCAGAAACACAAAATCCTTAGTTAGTATTTATATTTTAGAATTATGTAAACTAGTTCGCAAATACCCAGAGTCTTACAACACACGTGATGACATGCAGAAGAATTATTCGTTGCGCTACAAAAACAGACTAGATCTACCCTCCTCCCGCCTTAAATGCACGCTTCTAGTCCGTATCTAAGTCGATAAAAATATATAACAAATTACCGGAAAGCATGAAACAAGTAAATAAAACCATTATATTTATAAATAAATAAAAAAAAAATCTTAATTGATAAAAGTTATTACACCACTGACGAATAACTGACGGATAAATTTCATAAAAGGTAAGACTAGTAAATGACATGAATAATTGAATTGAATTTGTTATTCACTCAAAATATAACATGGACATATTGAGTATTACTTTTATTAAAATATAGACAACTGTTACCTAACTTACATAAACAAATAATTAATTGACTCAGAATTATAATATTATATGGACATTTAAGTATTAATTTTATTAAAAATAAAGATTACTGTAAACTCGATAAGTAAAATGACATTTTATTGACGCACAATAAAATATAGATATTTTAAGTATTAATTTTATTAAATATAATCCATGAATATCAAATAAACTAAATGTAATAAATTCAAAAATTAAACGAATAAATAAATAGGTAGAAATAATTAGTACATTACTGCAGAATCCAGTAAGTAAGCTTTCCTGGCCAAGTATGAGTTAACCGGACCGAACCGCAGGTGAGGTCCGGTTATATACGAGGCCAGGATGGCTTTTTTACTGGTTGAGGCTTGTATAATGCTTTTCTCAAAAATGTAAGAAAGTGTAACAACAAATTCGTTTAATTAATATTGAAGGTTACATTCATATTAGGGCAATTACTGATAGATATTGTGATCGATTTACCGGGGGCATTTATACTTGTTTTGCTAATTCAGCCTCAGCTTTTACATCAGGAGGAGTGCCATCTATTGCCGAATCAGATTCGCTTGAACAAATTTTTTGGGATTATCTATGTTCACGCGGTAAATTAAAACACAATTGAAATCCCGCCAGACGATAAAATTGTTTTTTTTTTTTACTAAAAAAATTGCGTTTAATTTTGAACATTGTTCTATTTTTACATGACATGAATGTACTAGTAAGAAAACAAAAAAGGGTTTTTGAATCTCCATGTTAATATTAGAATGGAAAGTTTCAATCCAACATTTTTTATAAACTTAAATTACTAAATACAAACATAAAATCCCACACTATACTTCTACAACATTACTAAGTACAAAACGCAATGTGCGTACTTTTTCTGCGTCGCGGTAAGTGTCACAGAGTATAAAATGGATGGCTCCAAAAATATATCTATCTCATAAAATGTCAAACCAAAAAGAGAGATAAATATATATTTGGAGCCTCCCCCCTATAACCATGTTATAATGGCTAAACTCTAATCAGTGTCTGGTAACATGTTTTTTTTTCCAAGGAGATCTAAAGAGGATGACCAACTGTCCAGTAAGTAAATTACATACTTACTTACTGGACAGTTGTGAATAAGTCTCCAGTAAAGTTCACTTTCTGGATACTTTTTAGAGATGTTACGGGAACATTACATACCATTTTTGAGAAAACATAATTTAACATACACACACATATTGGTACATTTAACCACATAAAAGCAGATATATGGCCAATAGACAACTGAAATGTTAATTATATAGAAAAAATTAAGCGCTATTCCTCTCTCCTAGACACTGACTGCATCTAGAATGTTGCTCTGCCCGACAGGGTCCATAATTGTTTACAATATACAAAACGACTAAAAAAAATTATATACTTAACTCAAAAAGCACAAAATAATTATCAAATAAATAATGCTGAAAATAAAAGTAAAGCTACGTGGAACGTTATCAATAATTGCAAAACAAACTTTCCTTCAGAACCTTTGAATAAAATAAATATTAATGGTAAAATAGCTCATGATCCCTCAGAAATCACTACGGCTTTTAATGACTACTATATAGATTCAGTAAAGCAAACGTCTTGTAATAAAAATAGCAATAGCTTCCCAAGCCAAACCTATTACCCTAAATCGTTGTTTATGGCACCTACGGATCCTCGAGAATTATATGAAATTATAAATTCATTAAAAAACACGAATAGTACGGGTTACGACGGTATTTGTACAAAAATATTAAAACTAGTATCAAATATTATAGCACCCGTACTGAATCATATAATTAACTTGTGTATAGAAAACGGCCACTTTCCAAGTAAGTTAAAATTGACAATAATAAAACCGTTGCATAAAAAAGGTGATAAAACAGCTATTCAAAATTACCGTCCCATAGCTCTAATCCCAGTACTGTCTAAAGTATTCGAAAAAGTCATAAACAAGTCTTTATATTCTTTCTTTGAATCACAAAATATACTAACTAAAGAGCAATATGGTTTTCGTAAAAATAAAACAATAAATATGGCAGTCTTTGAATTACTCTCAAAAAAAATGCACACTCTAACAAAAACTTACATACTAAATAATAACCCAAACCCACATATCGATCGAAATACACTCATTAACTTTAGCCCGCACTTATACACTGACACTAACACCAAGGCACAGGTTTTTTTTGCCCGTAAATAACTAGGAACTACTTCATATTTGATTTCAAAAACACTTTCCTCTTCTTCGGATGGAGTAGCATCTCCGTGTGCTACCAGCACCAAGGCACTTACGAAAACAAGCAGGAGCTTCATTTTGATATACGACTTTCTCTAACACTTTCGATCACAATAAGGAGAGTTGATTGTATTTAAGAATGGTTACAATGTAGCATTTATTTAGAAGGTACGTTGTTGGCGCGGGAGGTTGGATCAAGAGTTGCCTATTGGAAATGTCGACAGCTTCTACTACAGATATGTTTCTTCCGGTCCAGGGTTCCATACTTCTCATTCAAGAAGAAAGCTCCAACTCAAATAGACTCGATACAATAAATCTCCAAAAAAGTTGTTGTTACTGCTCTATCTTGAAAACGCTGATACTTATAAACATGCAATATTCTCGGATTGTAGTACTGTAGATCCATATTAAAACAGCAAATTATTTAACAGCACAATATGATCGTTTTTTTGGTATATACGGAACCCTAGAACTGCATGAACTAAATAATTATGATTTATGTTCTCTTGCTTCAGTTCCGGCTTCTGATACTAGTGTTTACATCCCAAGTGTTTCGAGAGCCTGCAATAACGCTGGGTGTGCCAACGCTTGTCATCGACTAGGCTTTAAAGTTGGTGTCTGCATCTCCCCTACCGCATGTTGGTGCCACAACTAATGTATTTTATGTAAAGAATGATTTAGAAGTTGTAAAAATTAATTGCTTTTGATCCATTCTAGTTTTTGATCAATATAATTATTGGGAAAAATATAACATAGAAGTGAAAGCGCGTGCGCCTGCGCGTGTGTGAGCGTTCGTACATTCTAATTAATGTTGTGATTGAAATTAATTTATTCACAGCATTTTTCGTTTTTTAATTTACCTACTTTAATTGTGTCAATCATGACGATCAATGACGTTTCTCATTCAAATTCAAATTAAATTTATTGCATCCATAATGTACATACAGGTGGTAAATATAAGTTACAGAAACAAATCAAATCAAATGTTTATTTGTAGAGCATAGGTAACATACAAGGTGTACATAATAAAATATAAGTTCGCCATGTCTAGCCGATAGCGGCATACAAATATTAATTATATATAATGTCCTTACAACTAAATTAAAGAATAAGTATCACAATATTAAATGATTTACATGCACATAATTACATTATTACTAAGTCGAAAATGTTAAAATATTACTAATATTATTAATATTGCTAAATATTGTTAAAGCACATATTTATCTACAATTTATTTGAATATTTATTCAAATTATCATCGGTTAGGTATTCTTGTACTGAGTAATATGCCTTCTGTGTCAGGAATTTCAGCAGCGTTTTTTTAAATTCATTTAACTCATTTTTTTCTCTGATGCACCTGGGTATTTTATTGTATATCTTGGGTGCCATACCTACAATGCTTTTTTGATAAAGGGCAGTCTTGTGTGAGTAGGAGCAAATGTCCATATTACGGCGTTTAGATTTTACAGCTTTGAATGTTTCCGAATTAGTTTTCACGAACAAAGCTATCTCATAAATATATAAGCAAGGCATGGTAAGTAAATTAAATTTTCTAAAATATGGTAGGCAGCTGTCAGTTGATTTTAATTTAAAAATTGATCTAAGGCATTTTTTTTGCGCTTTGAAAGCGACGAGTCTATCAGTGGAATTTCCCCAGTACATAATGCCGAACCGTAGTGTAGAAACTACATATGCATTGTACGCTACTAGAACGGCAGACTCATTTACCATTTTTGATAAATTGTATAGGGCATATGCATATTGATTTAACTTTTTGGCAACGGTTTCAATATGGGATTTCCATGATAGGTGATTGTCTAAATGTAATCCTAGAAAAGTAGCAGTATTAGTTTCAGCGATCCTTTTATTATCGTAAGTAATATTAAGTTGCAATTGATTTTTTCGCTGATAAAATAACATTATTTTGGTTTTTTCTAAGTTTACTTTCAATTTATTTATTTCTAACCAGTTTATTATGGATTGAAGGGAACTATTAATATCATTTTCGAAAGTATGTATGTTTCACATGGGACTATGACAGTGCTATCATCTGCAAAAAGAACGGTTTGATGTTTAATACATTTTGGTAAATCATTTATGTATACAATGAATAGCAAGGGCCCGAGGACACTTCCTTGGGGAACTCCGCATGTAACATATCTAGTCGACGACGTATAGGTATATTCTACTTTTGTTTTGGGGCAAACCTTTTTTAAGACAGTGACTTGCTTCCTGTCAGATAAGTAGGATTTAATTAATTTTAATACATTGCCCCTTACGCCATAACCTTCTAACTTACGTAGTAATAATTCATGATCTACATGATCAAATGCCTTTGACATATCCATTAGTATGGCTGCGATCGGTGTTTTTTTGTCAACATTGACTATGATTTTTGAGAGTAATTCAAAGACTGCCATATTTATTGTTTTATTTTTACGAAAACCATATTGCTCTTTAGTTAGTATATTTTGTGATTCAAAGAAAGAATATAAAGACTTGTTTATGACTTTTTCGAATACTTTAGACAGTACTGGGATTAGAGCTATGGGACGGTAATTTTGAATAGCTGTTTTATCACCTTTTTTATGCAACGGTTTTATTATTGTCAATTTTAACTTACTTGGAAAGTGGCCGTTTTCTATACACAAGTTAATTATATGATTCAGTACGGGTGCTATAATATTTGATACTAGTTTTAATATTTTTGTACAAATACCGTCGTAACCCGTACTATTCGTGTTTTTTAATGAATTTATAATTTCATATAATTCTCGAGGATCCGTAGGTGCCATAAACAACGATTTAGGGTAATAGGTTTGGCTTGGGAAGCTATTGCTATTTTTATTACAAGACGTTTGCTTTACTGAATCTATATAGTAGTCATTAAAAGCCGTAGTGATTTCTGAGGGATCATGAGCTATTTTACCATTAATATTTATTTTATTCAAAGGTTCTGAAGGAAAGTTTGTTTTGCAATTATTGATAACGTTCCACGTAGCTTTACTTTTATTTTCAGCATTATTTATTTGATAATTATTTTGTGCTTTTTGAGTTAAGTATATAATTTTTTTTAGTCGTTTTGTATATTGTAAACAATTATGGACCCTGTCGGGCAGAGCAACATTCTAGATGCAGTCAGTGTCTAGGAGAGAGGAAAAGCGCTTAATTTTTTCTATATAATTAACATTTCAGTTGTCTATTGGCCATATATCTGCTTTTATGTGGTTAAATGTACCAATATGTGTGTGTATGTTAAATTATGTTTTCTCAAAAATGGTATGTAATGTTCCCGTAACATCTCTAAAAAGTATCCAGAAAGTGAACTTTACTGGAGACTTATTCACAACTGTCCAGTAAGTAAGTATGTAATTTACTTACTGGACAGTTGGTCATCCTCTTTAGATCTCCTTGGAAAAAAAAACATGTTACCAGACACTGATTAGAGTTTAGCCATTATAACATGGTTATAGGGGGGAGGCTCCAAATATATATTTATCTCTCTTTTTGGTTTGACATTTTATGAGATAGATATATTTTTGGAGCCATCCATTTTATACTCTGTGACACTTACCGCGACGCAGAAAAAGTACGCACATTGCGTTTTGTACTTAGTAATGTTGTAGAAGTATAGTGTGGGATTTTATGTTTGTATTTAGTAATTTAAGTTTATAAAAAATGTTGGATTGAAACTTTCCATTCTAATATTAACATGGAGATTCAAAAACCCTTTTTTGTTTTCTTACTAGTACATTCATGTCATGTAAAAATAGAACAATGTTCAAAATTAAACGCAATTTTTTTAGTAAAAAAAAAAAACAATTTTATCGTCTGGCGGGATTTCAATTGTGTTTTAATTTACCGCGTGAACATAGATAATCCCAAAAAATTTGTTCAAGCGAATCTGATTCGGCAATAGATGGCACTCCTCCTGATGTAAAAGCTGAGGCTGAATTAGCAAAACAAGTATAAATGCCCCCGGTAAATCGATCACAATATCTATCAGTAATTGCCCTAATATGAATGTAACCTTCAATATTAATTAAACGAATTTGTTGTTACACTTTCTTACATTTTTGAGAAAAGCATTATACAAGCCTCAACCAGTAAGAAAGCCATCCTGGCCTCGTATATAACCGGACCTCACCTGCGGTTCGGTCCGGTTAACTCATACTTGGCCAGGAAAGCTTACTTACTGGATTCTGCAGTAATGTACTAATTATTTCTACCTATTTATTTATTCGTTTAATTTTTGAATTTATTACATTTAGTTTATTTGATATTCATGGATTATATTTAATAAAATTAATACTTAAAATATCTATATTTTATTGTGCGTCAATAAAATGTCATTTTACTTATCGACTTTACAGTAATCTTTATTTTTAATAAAATTAATACTTAAATGTCCATATAATATTATAATTCTGAGTCAATTAATTATTTGTTTATGTAAGTTAGGTAACAGTTGTCTATATTTTAATAAAAGTAATACTCAATATGTCCATGTTATATTTTGAGTGAATAACAAATTCAATTCAATTATTCATGTCATTTACTAGTCTTACCTTTTATGAAATTTATCCGTCAGTTATTCGTCAGTGGTGTAATAACTTTTATCAATTAAGATTTTTTTTTTATTTATTTATAAATATAATGGTTTTATTTACTTGTTTCATGCTTTCCGGTAATTTGTTATATATTTTTATCGACTTAGATACGGACTAGAAGCGTGCATTTAAGGCGGGAGGAGGGTAGATCTAGTCTGTTTTTGTAGCGCAACGAATAATTCTTCTGCATGTCATCACGTGTGTTGTAAGACTCTGGGTATTTGCGAACTAGTTTACATAATTCTAAAATATAAATACTAACTAAGGATTTTGTGTTTCTGGAAGTAAGGCTTGCAGCTATCTGTTATTTCGATATTAGTTATTAGACTGGGGGCGTCCGTGCTATTACCCTATAAGATTATACCATAGCTTAACCAAGCGTGGGCGTACGCGTAGTAAGTCACTAGTGCGGTTTGTAGGTTGGTAGTATTTTTTTATTTCTCGTAGGACATAAGAAAACTTGAATTTTTTTGTTTTAACTTTATGTATATGTGTTTTCCAGTTTATATGTGTATCTACAGTGAAACCTACGAGAGTGACATCATTAACTACTTCTATTTTTTATTGGTTATATATAAAGCTTAAATTGATTTTTTTGCCGAGGGTTTAGTTAGCATTTGTCTGGCATGGCCATTCGTGGCGCGCGTGGAAAATATTCTTTATTCTACTAATATTATAAACTAGCTTCTGTCTGCGACTTTGCCCGCGTGAAAAATGTTTTAAAATCCCAAGGGAACATTATACCGGGTTAAAAAGTTCAGCCATTTTGGCATGATTGAGTAAGAAACATACATCCATCCATTCTATGTTGAATATATATAAAATATTCTTAATTCTACTAATAGACAACTGAAATGTTAATTATATAGAAAAAAATAAGCGTTAACCTCTCTCCTAGACACTGACTGCATCTAGAATGTTGCTGTGCCCGACAGGGTCCGTAATTATTTCTGTAACTTATATTTACCACCTGTATGTACATTATTGATGCAATAAATTTAATTTTAATTTGAATGAGAAACGTCATTGATCGTCATGATTGACACAATTAAAGTAGGTAAATTAAAAAACGAAAAATGCTGTGAATAAATTAATTTCAATCACAACATTAATTAGAATGTACGAACGCTCACACACGCGCAGGCGCACGCGCTTTCACTTCTATGTTATATTTTTCCCAATAATTATATTGATCAAAAACTAGAATGGATCAAAAGCAATTAATTTTTACAACTTCTAAATCATTCTTTACATAAAATACATTAGTTGTGGCACCAACATGCGGTAGGGGAGATGCAGACACCAACTTTAAAGCCTAGTCGATGACAAGCGTTGGCACACCCAGCGTTATTGCAGGCTCTCGAAACACTTGGGATGTAAACACTAGTATCAGAAGCCGGAACTGAAGCAAGAGAACATAAATCATAATTATTTAGTTCATGCAGTTCTAGGGTTCCGTATATACCAAAAAAACGATCATATTGTGCTGTTAAATAATTTGCTGTTTTAATATGGATCTACAGTACTACAATCCGAGAATATTGCATGTTTATAAGTATCAGCGTTTTCAAGATAGAGCAGTAACAACAACTTTTTTGGAGATTTATTGTATCGAGTCTATTTGAGTTGGAGCTTTCTTCTTGAATGAGAAGTATGGAACCCTGGACCGGAAGAAACATATCTGTAGTAGAAGCTGTCGACATTTCCAATAGGCAACTCTTGATCCAACCTCCCGCGCCAACAACGTACCTTCTAAATAAATGCTACATTGTAACCATTCTTAAATACAATCAACTCTCCTTATTGTGATCGAAAGTGTTAGAGAAAGTCGTATATCAAAATGAAGCTCCTGCTTGTTTTCGTAAGTGCCTTGGTGCTGGTAGCACACGGAGATGCTACTCCATCCGAAGAAGAGGAAAGTGTTTTTGAAATCAAATATGAAGTAGTTCCTAGTTATTTACGGGCAAAAAAAACCTGTGCCTTGGTGTTAGTGTCAGTGTATAAGTGCGGGCTAAAGTTAATGAGTGTATTTCGATCGATATGTGGGTTTGGGTTATTATTTAGTATGTAAGTTTTTGTTAGAGTGTGCATTTTTTTCTATGATAAAGAAAATATTTATGAGTTCTAATGTAAACTGAACGGGTCCGGATATCAATAAAATGTTGGCTGAGTTTAACTTTTCTGTTTCAGTAGAACTTTAAAGAATTAAGGGGGTGCCAAATAATGATCCATTTAAGGGGGTGTGGCAATAATTGATGTTTGAAAATAGTAAACGAATCATTATACCAAGCATAACTTTTACTAAATATTATATTATTTTCATAAAGTATATGGGCACCTTAAGGTTCCCCTAGTCAACGGCACGAACTATTTTGTGCGCGGGGTTAAAATGCATGCTGTCTCATCCGACAACACGTGCGAAAGAGATTGATGCTGTGATGAGCAATAAGAAGCTAAAGTCAGAATTTTAATTCGATTCCAGATTTGACATTAGCTACTGTCATTTTGTGAAATAATGATACCACTTATAATAGTGTAGTGATGAACACAAAAATCGATAAACAATCAGTGTGTGTGCCATCAGTGTGCCAATTAAAGACTAAATTATTGATTTTTATTTAAATAAATACATAATTATTCATAATAATTATTTATTAATTAGTAATCGCTGCTCTATTTTACAAAAAGTTAATATTTTTATTTTATATTAAAAACAAAACTTATACTACAAGAGCCTCGATAGTTTTCAGTATTGGCAACCCGTGCGCGCTCGTGCAGCTATCGCCGTTTTGTTTATCGTGTCATTCGGCTTCATTCTCCCAGTGTGACTGCACGAATATCTTATTTCATTGCGGATCGATATTTTGTTGGGTTTTTGTTTAAGTGTTGTTACGTTGTGTTTGTTGTTACGTTTATAGTTTTTTGTGAACTTTGAGTGAATCTATTTGTTTTGGTTTTCCATCAAAATGGATCCTCAGCCAAGTACATCACAAAAAGACGTGGATGTTTTCTTGTCCCCAAGAAAAAAACGTCCACGAAAAGCTTTCACTGTTACTGAAAAAGTATTGATCCGCAACGCCTACAAATACGTGAAAAATGAAATTTCTGCGCAATTGGAGGCCTTTGAAGTTGTGGAAGAAAATTAATGTATGAGCAAAGTTGCTGACATATTGGGAATAACCTCACGCTCTGTTTGTAACGTTTTGAAGGAAGTAAATAAAGGTGCGCCGCCAACTCCTCCTAAAAAAACTGGACCAAAGCGAAGTTTCAAAGATAAAATTGATGAATTTACATTCTCTGCAATACGAAGAATTGTTCATCAGTTCTTTTACCAAAATGAACCTCCAACCATTGCAAAGGTTAGTCAATCAGTCAGACAGTATTATTTTATACCTACATCTTTTATATATAAGTAATGATTCCAAGCTATTATAAAACTTACTATTTTAGATTTTACAAGTGATGAACGATGATTCAATCAATGCCCAAGATTTCCAAAGACACCCTCAAAAAAATTTTGAAGCATCTTAATTTTAAATTTGTTGCACGGTCACGCAAGAGCACACTTATTGATCGAAATGATATAATAACATGGCGCCAGCGTTACTTGCGATCTATATGTCAGTTTCGACGAGAAGGGAGACATATATATTATCAAGATGAAACTTGGGTTAACGCAGGTAAGGCTAACATTTATACACAAAATGAATTTATATACATTTTACATTAAATTTAATAATAATATTGAATGTTCATGTACTATATTTATTTTAAGGTCATACTGTAAAAAAAACTTGGGTGGACAAGAAAGTCACATCATCTCGACAAGCGTTTTTGGAGGGACTGACCACTGGATTAAAAAATCCATCTGGAAAAGGCAAACGTCTCATAATTAGCCATATAGGTAGTGAAGAAGGCTTCCTGGAAGAGGGGCTCATGATTTTTGAAGCAAAGAAAAATTGTGAAGATTACCATGATGAGATGAATGCAGTTTGTTTTGAGGAGTGGTTCGCTGGAGTCTTACCAAAATTAAGACCAAACTCAATTGTGGTAATGGATAATGCACCTTACCACTCCCGAAAATTGGAAACGGCACCAAAAATGAGCTGGAAAAAAGCTGCCATTCAAGATTGGCTTTTAAATAAAAATATTCATTACGAACCAGATATGGTTAAAGCTACGCTTTTAGAACTGATTCCACAAGGGGCATGTAGCTCAAAATAATAAATCTTTCAAATTGACAGACGTGAGAAATTTATTTCAGGAAGGCATTCAAAAAATGACGGCTACCGAATGGTCTAAATGCGTATCCCATGTTGTCAAAGAAGAGGAAAACATGAGTAGGCTAGATATGTTAATTGACAATATCACAGACACATTTATAATAAATGTTACAGAAAGTGACAGCGATAGCGATAGCGATGACGGCGACAATATATAAAATAAATTATTACCATAATACATCTATCTGTTTTATTTGTCATGTTCCTTCATGATCACATTTTTTTATTTATTTCACACACAATTATAAAAGAAAAGTCTCAGATCGTTAATTAATCGTCAAAACTAAATTATCGGTTCAGAAATATTTAATTTCCTGACATACTTAGTTTACGAGAGTAAAATTATAAACGAGAAGAATCGATCCGGAAATATTCCATTTCCATATCGAATAATTTTGCAACGTCACTATTTAGTACTTGTCATAACTTTGCAACACTGAAATTGTCAAATCTGGAATCGAATTAAAATTCCGAGTATAGTTCTCGTACGAATTAGCACTTTTGCAAATTTGTAGCCAAAAGGATGATGATTTAGGAACAAAACGAACGCGCGAAATTTTATGAACAGACCTTTGGGAGTCTAGATATCATGAAAAAACTACTAAATGTATATTTTCGAAATAAAATTATTTGTATTGTTGAATTACTAATCTATCCCTGTATGGAGGCCATTTTGCAATTTTCCTTCTTCTTATGGTATTTATTTCCGCCCAAAGATGGGTTAAAATTTGTGTTGAAATATGGAACTTTCGACGCTCATAACTTTCAAATATTGTATTTTTTTACTTTTTTGTTTCCATACAGGGCTGGATAATGATGAGACAAATTGATATCATGTTTTTTTGTATTGAATTTGAATGTACACCGTCAAACAGAGGAGTAATCGCCAGACTACGTTTGTATGGAAGAATATTCGACTAGTGTAACCTTAAGTTTGTATATCTGAATTTTATTTTGATATAAGGTTTAGCTTGTTAGTATAGTTATTTTCTTTTGTTATTTTATTGTTATGTTAAGAATGTTATGTATACAATATGATGATGAGGTCGAGTAGGAGTTCAGAATATTAACAAAAATGTTTTAGTTAGGTTTATTTTTCGGTATTTGATATTGGATGATGAGATGTTTTCAAGTAGTAGTATAATTAAGTATGATTAATCGAGAATATAATGAGTCGAGTAGGAGTTACAGAATATTAATTAAATGTTTTTAGTCAGAGAGATTTTTGAGATATTTTATATTCGATGATGTTTCGAGTGGTAGTCTAATAAAATATGATGGTTAGTTTTAATTGATACTGATGATAGATTGGTGTTCAGATGAGTCGATTGGCAAACATTATAGGGTAGTTGAAATGTTGTTGTTATTATGTTTTTAGAATATTGTTGAAGTAAGTGGGAACTTATATTAATGTTAATGAGTGTACGTTTATTTATAGGCAGTTTAGTGTTTGTGAAATTATGTTGAATTTTATAATATACAGGGTGCTAGTAGATATGTTGTTATAATATACAGGTTGCTAACAGAAATATGTTGATACTTTAGGATATACAAGGTGTTCGTGTAGATATAAAGGTTTTAGCGTGTGCAATTGATTGAGGGGGTGTGTTGGAATGAGGTTTGATTTATCAAACTCATTTAAGTCCTCTCTGAACAGAATATTTCATATTTGTTCTTTATTTTCAATCAATGGTATATGGCACATGTCATATTCAAGTAGTTGTTGATTGGATACGTCAGTCTTGTATTCATTCTAATCAAGTGTTCACCTACATATATTTTTTTTTTCATCTTCGCTTACCATCAGATGAGATAATGGTAAAGCGCGAGATTATATTATTAAATATCAATAATAAAAATAAAAACCAAGTATCCTATGTTTTACAACCCCACCGGGCACTACAAGTCACCAAAGAAACTCTAGAAGTACGAGAGATTTTTGCTTAAGAAGAAACAAACCGGCAAGTTTATGAAGCACAAAAACCTGCATCTTTATCCTGTTATTGTGTTCGATCGTCGACGACCCGTGGGTGTGTCTAATATCATATAAAGTTATTTGGTATATTTTCATTTCAATAAAGTTCACAAGCATTGAGGTAATAATGTAGTACGTACACTGACCTCTATTATACAAGTACGCTGGACTTCATACTATCGATGACAAAATGAAAACATTTGATTTTCACCATTTTGGCGCTGATAGCAACGTGACGTAACGTGAGAGTCTATGGAACTAATATTAGAGATGGGACACAGCCTTCGGTAAAAATATATTTTTATGGACTTAATCGATTGTGAGAATAATTTAATACGTAAGAGAAAAGAACCCAGTTATTTTTATTATGATTAATTTTTAAGTAATAGAATAATTGCTGTAAAGGTTAACTGAAAAATATTTTCAGTCAGATTGCAAGCTATAAACTAGTGGATAGCGTGCTAGTAAAATTATAGCGCATTACTGTCAGCTCAGTGAGATTTAAATATGGGGATAGGCTAACAACTTATCCTTAAAACTAGTACATTTGAGCAAGTATCTCCTAGCTCAAGTACACCAGTTAGTTAATACTTACAATAGTTTGGATTCAATCAGTTGGCACCCATCGGATTCGTGAAGGGAACATCATTCATACGGCGTTTCGACAGCTGAGTTTCATCCGATCCGGTCGAAACAGGAATTGCATTATTATTTATATGTTTGAGTGGTGTTTCGGGCTATACTATTTTTAAGCAAATTTTGTACAGTCAGAATGAAAAACCTTATTTAGGATTTGAGTAAAAGTCGGACAGTTTTTGGAAAAAGATTAAGCTTAAATAATATACCATTGCAACAATGAACAGTTAATGATCACATTAACTGTTCATTGTTATCACAATAAAAAGTCTTGTAATCGATATTTTTCGCAGGTGCCTTATGTGGAATAATTTATTATTTAAAATTTTATTTCACATTTAGCACCTTCGGATCAATAGCTAGTACCTATTTTTATGTTGGGACGTTTATTTTTTTTAGGAAGTCAAAATAAAAAATAATATCAGTTGAGAGTTTAATAAAATGATAAAAATATAACTTCCTTTTTTGCTTTTTTAATTACATTTATACCCAAACTACCAGGATGTCAGAATCATGAAGAAGTATTTGCGGCCCTAGAATCATAAGCGGTAGAGACTAACGGTGTACCAGGTCAGAATCTAAAACCTCCTAATACTCTTTTTCAATCTCATGATTCCAGCCTCGGTAATACTTCCTCATGATTATAATCTCCTGGTACTTAAGTTAGTCTTTACCGGTAATGATTCCAGCCCCGCAAATATTAAGACTTCATCATAATTCTGGCTTATAATTTTCAACATCTAACAAAAAAAGCAAAATGGGAAGTTATATTTTTATCATGTTAGTTGTTCTCGCTCTTATCGCTGAGATCCTGTCTCTGTAGTGTTAAGGTGCAAATAAGAGTGACATCGTATTCCAGCGAGGTGAAGACTTATATCAGTTTTCAACTCTGTTTTAGATGCAGATATAAATTGTTTGACTTAAAAACATTTGTTAATAAAATTATAATTATCATGATATTCTTCCAGAATAAATTTCAGGCACAGGAACGTGGTGATTGGTACAAGAAAAGAGAGACCTGTGCTCAGCAGTAGGCGAAGTCGGGCTGTGGATGATCATGATGATGATTCCAGAATTTAATATTACACATTGCTTTTGAATATATTATTACTGATTATTACGCATTCATATAACATTCATCACCAATACCAATATGAGATATTTAGTTGCAACATACTACGAGAAGTCAATACAGTAGATGAATGATACGCCTTGCCAAGTCTAATATCACTAATACTGTTATATTAGTTACAATATTATAATATTTCCAGGCGAATATATTAATATTACCTAATCTTGAGAAATATCGGTATTAACCTATCACTAAATGTGTCAATTTTAGTTCCTGTGACACTCGAGTGGGGCGGTTTGAATCAGTACAAAAATTAACTGTCATTGCTTACAGTATATTTGGTCCAGCGTAATTGTATAATAGAGGTCCGTGAGTACGTAGTGTATATTATCTCAATGTTCACAAAATGTATTAAACGTCAGATATAATTTCTTTACATATAGCATTTCTATCTCAAACTTAATTCGTATAACGTTATTGGATATAACGTTTATTTAACCGAAAATTTTAAATATATACCGGAGTCTTGTCAGTTTACCAAAAATATTTACAAATTTTTACTTGACAAGCAACGATTGGCATAAACTTGATTTGCCATTTCATCATTATGTACGAATTTGTGGGCACAGATTGGTGATCTATTTTTTATGTCATTGACACTCCCTAAGGCGCAGGCCATATAGAAATGGCGTCGGGCGCAGACATGGCACGGGCGGCTTCCTATTTCATACAAAATGCATGGCTATAAAGCGCAATTTGATCAGGCGCGGGCGACGAAATGGCGCGTCTTAACCACGTCCGAGCAACGACATACCGTGTGTCCTAAATTGCGCTTTATTTCCATGCATTTTGTATAAAATTTGAATGGAACAGGAAGCCATCCGTGCCATGTCCGCGCCTGATGCCATTTCTGTGTGGCCTGCGCCTTAAGTAACAATTTGTAAGTCGGGGCCTATGCCCATACAAATTGTTACTCGTTGATCGCACTGAGATGAAATTAATCTTCCATACATTATTTTTTACAACTAACTGTCGTTGCTTTTTTACTTGAATTAGCATTTATATAGTTGCGTGGAGTAAAGCATTTTTAATTGCCTTTTTATTATTTTCATAATAAAAAGAGGAAGGAACTTTGTGAATTCCTTGGAGTAACAAAAAAATTGTTTCCACCATATAATATTTACTTACTTTACTTATTTCAAAGAATCAATAATAGTTAATAAATACAGCCATGATTAAAAATCATATAGAATCTAGGCACCATTTGGTTAATAAAGAAACGTGTAATAATAACTTTTGATATATAAACGCAATTTTTAATATACGTCACTTTGCTCTTATATATTTAACAGGTGCAGGGGCTTTTAAACTCTAGGCTAGCTTATAAAAAGAATAATAGGGGATAGGCTTATAAATTATGAAATAAGCAATTAATCAGCAACCTTTGGCATTTCAAAATTCCAATAATGCCACATAGTTACTACTTTACAGAGATTGACCAGCCATTCTGACATCAGAATGGTCAGTCAAATTTCAATGTTTTAATTCTTTTAACTTATGAATTAAGCAATTCTTTCATCATGGTAAGCAATTTATAGGTAATTTTTAGGCACAATTTCAAAGTTAAATACGACTGTTTACCGACGATTCTGACGTCCACCAAAAGTTATGGGCGTTTTACTGTTTGAATCGGGGTATTTTGCAAGATATCGTGTCATTATTCGTGTTCGATAGACTTTTGATTGAAGCGCTTCTACTACTAGGTAAAATATGAAGTTTATAAAGCACGAAATAAAAATGTGTCGGAGATTTTTTTTTTATCTTTTACTTTTTGGGGTAGTAAATATTTCTAATGGAATTACCTCGTATTTGCTGCATATCTTTTATACCAATAAAAGAATATATATTACTTAAAAAGAGAGGTAGCGCATATGGTTCCTATCGTTTGTGAAGTTTGTGTATTGTTCGTAGTTCGTACGTTTTCGCATTGATACGGTTTTAAGTTTTGGCTTATTCGTTCTCGTAGTAGTAGAGATTTTGATTCGATACAGTTTTTGTGATATCGTTTATTTTGATAGAAATATCGATATGATATGATATCTAACACATATCCGATTTAAGTTACGTTTTGATATATCGGACCCATCCCTAGTAAGTGTTATTAGCGTGTTGATTTAATCAACTTAATTATATCTCAGACCATGGCATGCTAAGAGAGATCCCATAGATCTAATAGTATGCTTTATTCGTATTCTTTATTGCACACAAAACAAACATATACAAATACAGAAGAACAACTTATGTACAAAGGCGAGCTTAACCCATAATTGGGTTCTTTTACAGCAAACCTCAGTGTTATAGCGAGATTTACACATTTGGGTTGTTGAATTTAAAAATAATACGAATTTTAAAATATATTTTGAAACTTTACATATCATAAATTATATTGTCGTTGCAAAAATCTCTTAATTTTGTTTTTCAATTTATTATAAGCAATTGAAAATCGATAAAAAATTTCCTGTCTACGAACGGCCCATGATTGGTCGCTATGTTGGTGACGTCATAACGTTCAAGGAATTTCACGATAGTACAGTGTCACGTGAATTGACTAAAAATTATCCGAATGTTAGTGCAAAAATATTCTTTATAACAGCAAATTTTATTTAGTCATGTGTGATAAAGGATTCATTAAGGCTTATTTCGATAATATACCCATCTGATAACGATTTGGAAATTTTGAGCATAAATAAAGTAATCGTAATGAATAATTACGTGTTAGTTGTACTATTATCTATTCTGTGGTGTTAGTGGAACGGTGTTTGCTATTGTTGTTTACCAGATACATTTAGAAACTAACTGTCATAATGTAATTGTTTTTACATATGGGTAGGTAATATTCATTATTTACATATCCCTTAATAATATTAATCACAAATATCTATATAACATAATTACAAACACTAAAACACTTTGTAGAACAAAAACGTGAAAATATTAATTCGGTACATTTTCAAATCCTACTCCTACTAATATTATAAATGCGAAAGTTTGTGAGGATGGATGGATCTATGAATGTTTGTTACTCTTTCACGCAAGAACTACTGAAAGGATCTGGATGAAATTTGGCACAGAGATAGATTACAGTTAGGAATAGCACATGTGATACTTTTATCCCGGGAATATGTTCCTTCGGGACAATTTTCGATATTCACGCGGGTGAAGCCGCTGGCAGAAGCTAAGGATCTCATAAATGCGTCGATTGATTTTCACAATTCAAACAGAAATATTAGTTTTACGCCTATATCTGTCATCTAAAATTAAAATAATGAATATATCTCCTTATACAAAAAATCATGTTTTCAAGTTACGTAATTATACAACAATGTCAAGTTTGCTCGAAAGTTCCCTTAAAAATTTACTTTTCGCTGTCTTTTATGATCAAATTAAGAAATTAATCCGAATCTAATACTAAATAACAACACAATTAACACATTCTAATTGGAATCTAGTTAGACATAGAACATTTCTCAAAACTTTAGTACCTACAGTTTGCTAGGTACTTGGCTATTGCGTGAATCACATATAATGGGGAGTTTTTTGTAATATTCGTACATAATGGTACGAAGCAAGCACGATAACTTTTAAGATTCGATATTTTTGATCAATATATTAGATATTCATCAATATATTGACGATAATAACAAGATTGAATCGGTTAAAAGTCAAAACACTGTTTCAGCTATGTGCTACAATGAGTAGAAATGAACGTCGTGACGTCACACAGGCTCGGGTTTGTTCGTGAACTGTCGGCGTGTTTTCGGTACTGGATTCAAAAAATATTTTCATTTCGATATTACTTTGTAATTATAGCGAAAAAAAAATATTGTTTTTTATGAAAACTTATTATGATCTTTCCATTTATTACAAAAAAAAAGTTGGTTCAACAAACCAATTAGGACAGTGAACAAAAGCGCACAACAACAAAAAAAGAAACTTAAAAACAAATTTAAATTCTTACTAATTAAATACACTACACAAATACGTGTACAGCACACAATGCATAAACATAATACATACTTTATAATATATAACTAAAGTTCATACATATTTATGAGTCATGTTGACAGGAAATGTTCCCTAGTTCTTCTCCTGAAGATATCTAACGAAGGGCTATCCCGTATAGTGTGAGGAAGATTATTCCAGAGGCGGACAGCACGAACAGTGAAAGATTCACCGTAACGACTTGATGAGTCAGGAGGAAAACGAAGGAGAAGAGATGATGAGGAAGATACTCAAAGCGCTCCTGAAGATACGAAGGAGACGTAGGATTGTGAAGAACAGAAAAGAGTAGAGAAAGAGTGTGGGAATCTCGGCGCTGTCGAATAGGCAGCCACTTCAACCGTTTCCGAAATTCCGACACATGGTCGTACTTTCGGAAATGAAGCGGATGCACAAATTCTGCAAACGTTCGAGCTTATCAAGAAGTTCCTCAGTTGCATCAAGGAAGCAGACATCAGCATAGTAAAGAAGATGAAGAAGAAGAGACTGAGCAAGAGTAACTTTAGTCGACAAAGGCAGGAACTTCTGGAGACGCTTCAGAGATCGAAACGAGCAAAACACCTTCCTGCTTACTTCAGCAATGTGAACATTCAAAGATTTTTTTGGAGTAGGCTATAGCAACGGCATCGTAGAAAACAAGAGGGAGAGGCTGGTTACTCAATAATTGACGAAATGTCTGCCACCAATAAAAAGAGCTTATGATGTTGCTGGGCTCACTAAAAGGCCAAAACTTTTAGCCCACTGACAGATATTTCCAAGGTCATTATTGATGGCATCGATAGTTTCAGTGAGCTCTTCAAGTTTAAAGTGACGGTAAAGCTGCAGGTCGTCAGCGTAGAGATGATAGTTTGAAGATAAGACCTTTATAGTGTTTAAGTTTGAGGAAAAAAATCTTGTATTGATGAATAAATAATATATAACTAAGTATTCACATTATAAGCTTCAAAAATATGCCGATAATCAAGAGACTTTGGGCTCTCTACATAAATTTAAAACAACATTTACGCGCAACAGTGATGTCAAGCTATAATTGTGGATTTCCAGTGTTTAATGACTAAAAACAATTAAATAAAAAAAAGCGTATGTTCACTCACCTGAACTATGTGGCATATTGTACAATTGCAACAAATCTTTGAACGTAATCTTTGCATTTGCTACCACGAGCATTGCACTGAATACAAGAAGTACTACTACAAGTTTCATTGTGATTTAATTAGAAACTCAGGACCTAATTGTATGGTTACAGAACAACAAGTAACTCGAAGTGGCACAGTGACAATAGTTCGTTTGACTCTTATAACCCATATTTATAAGTCTGAGCTCTGTAATATATATTACTCTCTCTCTCTCTCGCTATTATATATATATTTTATAAAGTAAAACAAATGTGCATTTTATTTGTATGGTATAGAGCTGAAAATAAATTGGTTAATCATTTCAAGTTAAACAGGTATGGCCCCTGCTTGTACGCTCTGCCATAAAAATGGCTATCTTGATAAGGATGTAGCTTTGTTTCTTAGTATTGTTGATTAGTAGAACTTTTTTTTAGAAAAGTTTCTGACCAGTGTGTGTTGCCAGTGATAACCTATGGCTTTGAGACGTGTTCGCTCACAATGGGTCTTATCAAAAAGCTTACAGTCACCCAAACGGCAATGGAGAGAACTATGCTCGGAGTTTCTTTGCGTGATCGAAGAATTGCCAAACTTAAGTGGCAGTGGACAGGGCACATTGCTCGCGGAACGGATTGCCGATGGGGCAGAAAAGTTCTGGAGTGGTGACGGCGAACCGGAAGACGTTGCGTTAGAAGGCCGCCCACCAGTTGGACCGATGACCTGGTGAAGGTTGCGGGGATCCGCTGGATGCGGTACGCACGGGACCGGTCAATGTGTCGACGCTTGGGGGAGGCCTTTGTCCAGCAGTAGACGTCTTTCGGCTGAAATGATGATGATAATTATTAGTTCAGGCATACTAACATAAGACTACAGAAACTGTGAATTGAGTGGTTGTCGCCATTTCGGATTTAACATATTTTGGGCATTTACGCGATCGATCGGAAAACTCTTGCGATAAGGTATATGCAATCTATATGTATAGGTATTGCGTTTGGCCTTGTGTATAACGTATTTTGAACCTTTTATAACAACGCATTTCAGGAAAATACTTCACCAGGCAATTAACAATTCTGATGTTTGAAACAATTTCAAAAATATGGCTTATCATTTTAATAAAAGGCTGTTAATAATAAAAAATATACTGCGGTTACTATGCCATATTGCATTTATTTTTATTAAGTACTAGCTGTACCCGCGGCTTCGCTCCCGTCAACAGCCTATCCTACCTACCTACTTATCTTTATTTTGGGTCATTCTTCCGCAGAGAATTTTAACACCGCCATTCAATAAATGACTTCAAATGCACAATGCCACCTATCGAATACAGATATCTATTGTACGATTATCTGAATTGCGTTTAATGTGATATTTTACTTCTCAAACACTTTAAATTTCATCTTACTTTTGATGGAAAGAACCGATTGCGATAAAACTAAGAAATATTTCAAGTTACGCACAATTTTTATGTATTAAATATCTACATTGGTTTCGTACATTTTACGTGATGTGTGCACAAAGAAACAGACACAAATTATTTTGGAATTTTTGTCTGTTTAAATCTTGCTAGAGTAAAAATGTTCTGTGGTTTAAATGCTGGAAATCGGTTCTGTGGATTATCCTTTCAAAACCTGGCAATTTCTTTTTTGGTTTGAAATTTTCTACAGATTTTTGTATGTCTCATTTTATTTCGAGTAATTGGTAAAGAACCTGTGTCATTCCTTTTTTTCGAGTGTGTTACCTGACTTAGAACAGTGTGACACCGAATAACACGTCCCAGTAAGTTTACTAATACGAAATACAACGAATGCAAGCTACCACGAAAAACTTAACGGCGTAGCTATGCGATCTCGAATAACCAAATCTCTAATTCACCAATTTGAATCACTTAACAACAAATGCGCGCGGTGTTCCTCAGGGCTCTGTTCTGGGACCTCTGCTGTATACCATATACACAGCTGACCTACCTGAAGTAGATAAGACCACAATTGCAACGTTCACGGACGATACCGCCATCCTTGCTAGCGTCAAAAATCCGGCTTTAAAGTTTCTACAGAATGCATTAAATAAAATAAAGAAGTGGCTACAGGACTGGCGTATCAAAGCAAATACTTCAAAATCTGTCCATGTTACCTTCTCCCTTCGAAAAGGCAACTGCCCCGCTGTCTAACTGGAAGATACCACCCTACCACACCAGAATAGTGTCCGATATCTTGGACTGCATCTCGATCGGCGCCTGACATGGAACCAACATGTGGAGAAAAAGAGATGAACTTAACATTCGCTTCGAGCAACTACTTTGGCTTCTGGTTCGTAACAGCAAATTGTCGATGGATAACAAGCTACTCAACTATAAAATAATTCTGAAACCGGTATGGATCTACGGCGTCCCACTCTGGGGTAGCGCCAGCAATTCAACCATCTCATGCTTGCAGATAATGCAAAACATAATACTGCGAACAATTAGCAACGTACCATGGTACATCACAAACCAGAAAATTCATAAACATCTGAATTTAACCCACAATAAAGGACGAAATCCTAAACGCCACCTTCAAATACCGGGAGAAGTTAGTGAAACAGCCCGATACATTGGCAACACAGCTTACGATACGTAGCTACATAAAGCGCCTCAAGCGGAAGGACATCAATCAGAACAAATAATGTAAGGATAGACGATGAGGAGACGCCCTCACTGGGGAACGCACTCTAACCGACATAACGCGCTCACCAAATTTGCTAATAGTGCCAAGCACTGATCGCAGATATTACTAAAATAAATAAAAAATCTATTTTTTTAATATAAAATCTTTATTCATTTAACAATCTACCAAATAAAACATTTGAGAAAACAAAACAAATATATTAATATGAGTTCAGTCATCGTTCAAAACAGCACAAGTATGCAAGACCGTCCAAAAATGTGGTTAAGTCCATTGTTTCCTTTTTTTGCAAATGTTTTTTTAATTGTTTCTTCCCTATTTTCTTTTTATTTGCTCTCATCGCAACATCGATTCTGTATTTTTTGTTCCTTGAGGTTTTTTGAGTAGTTTTTATAATTTCCAATCTATATATATAAAAGAAAAAACTGACTGACTGACTGATCGATCAACGCACAGCCTAAACCGCTAGGCCTAGAAGAATGAAATTTGGCAGGAAGGTTTCTCATGTGGCGTAAGTGAGCAATATATATAATATGTAATGTCCTATTCAATTCATATCTAAGATTGTTTTCTTCCTGTGGCAAACTTTGGCTGTATGGGAATGTGAACATCACATTTTTTTAAAACTAAGGTTGCACAAAGTTCTATAATGTTGGAGTAATTCTCCTTTGTTCACATTACCCCTATTACCAATAAATATTAATAATGTGGTATCCTGGTTAAAATTGCATTTTATAACTTTTTTTATTATGTCAAATAAAGAACAACCAGGCATACAGTAGTTCATTATTGAGTGTCCTAGATATCTATTTGTCAACAAGTGGCCTAAATCCTTTCCAATTTCATCACAAAATAATACTATTTCTGTATTTACATTCTTTTTAGGCAAACAGTTAGTAATTTCTAATGGCAAACTTGCACTAGACCGCGGTATGGTGGCATCACATATTGTCAATGAATGGTCTGGTGTGGTTTGAACAGATGGTGGTTGACAATGATCACATTTGTTAATTTGTGAGCTTACCAGCTCGTTCATTGCCAATACATATTCCCTCATTTGGTTTTCAGAGGCTGTATATTTGATGGTCATAGAAGTAAGTTTCTCCTGTAGATGGTCAAGTTCATACCGCAAGTCTTCTGTGTCAGTTTGGTATTTTCTAGTACTTTTTTCTAAGTTAAATAAATACATATCTAATTGTTTAAGTAGATGCAACCTTTCTCTATTAAGTTTTACATTTTTGATGAAAAACCTTTGTTTTTTGATCATTTTCTTAGTTTTAACTATGTATTTGTTAATTTTAATGTACTTTTTTATTTTATTTTTATAAGTAACTACCCTCAATGATTTCATTGATTTTGAATCATCATGATCTGTTAAATCTATTGTGTAAGAGGGGTTTATTGCAGTTACCATTGATGGGGCAACAGGCACTCTATGACAGGCACCAATTCATTGAATAGACTTTGATTCAACGAGGCAGTAATGTTATGATTTGTTGTTTCAAGATGTTCAATCTGACTTTGAGCCTCATGTAGCTGCTGTTGTAGTGAATAATTGTGACTAAGAGCTTGTTCATACTCATTGCTACACTGGCTGAACCCGTCCACAACAAATTGGAGCCTGTCCCGGGCTGCTATGGCATCAGTGTATTGAATATATAACGGAGCCATTTCTGTTTTCAGTTTATTATTCCTGTCAAGGACACTAAGGAACTCTATTTCATTTTCATCTTTTTCCCTTATCAATTGGTCACAGAACTCCTGAGACGCCTTTAATTCGCTCAAAGCCTGACTGAGTTTGGTTTCTTCTAGGCGAGCCCGCGCGCTGCGAGTCATAATCATGACTAAAGAGAAGAAAGATGATGTTGGAAAAGAGTAGTGGAATGAGTAACAGATGATTAGTTGAACGGAAAAATGAAATTTAGATAGTTAAGAGAGAAGTTCTGTCACCAAACTAATTAAGGTTATGTTTAAGTTTTATAGGTCATTGGTATCAACCTGTAACCTTAATAAAAGTGATCCAATTAATTGTAGGCAAAATATTAAAACGCAAACAATCCAATATCAAGTAAAATATATAGTATTGTACCTGATACCGAGGCGAAAAAGTAACATTCGCTTGAGCCGGTAACTGTCAACGAAACACAATTAAATTTCAACACTTATTATGCACTTGTAGTGTCTGTATTTAACACAAAAAACTTAATTACGCTTTAAAACTAGTTAATAAATTGGAAATAGGCCTTATTATAAAGGAAATCTAATATTTAAAATTAAAATTTTTAGGACAAATTCAAATCAGCTGTTAGCTGTAGTGTTCAACCTACACTAAAAGAAATTATGTGTTGTACCTACACTAAAAGAAAAATATTACTTCTTTTGATTATATAGTCTCTCTCTCTCACTCATATTCTATCTTCAAATTGTTGAAAATCAAAAATTCAGAGCTACATTTCCAAACAATTAAATCACACTAATTTGATGATGTCAAATTGCACTGGAGAGCGCTCATTTTCAAACATGAAAATTATAAAAAATAGGCTAAGAACTACGATGGCACAAAACCGCCTATCAAAGTTATCCCTACTTAGCATAGAAAGTGATTTACTGCGGGAGCTGGATTTCAGCGAAATCATCAAAGATGTTTCGTTGAAAAAGCTCGGTAGGTGCCATTTGCATGAAAGGCTTTAATTTAAAGATTATTTACTTATTCTGTGACTTGGTTTGTGATTGCCTGTTCTATCTTTTTGTGCCATACGATAAGACGAAAAAAAACTGACTTCAAGAACAATACATGCGGTAAAACAAGTGTTTCCCTGAAAGTAAACAAGTTATATTATTTCCATCTGGCTCAAAGTATTTGGAAACATATGCAATCTGATGGTCTAACCGAACAATACTCAGAATCGACATATTTTGCTCACAAAAAGCTTCACTTGGCCGCGTTAGCCTTTTTAAAACGAGATGAGATATCGGAAGCTATAGAAATACTACAAGAAAAAGTATTAAGTACCAAAAGATGCAGTTAAAGTCACTGATTGGTTTTCCAAATATTATATCACTAGCACTTCGCCCGCGACTTCGTTCGCATGATTTTGTATTTTATTCAACTAAATTATGTGCAGTTAGTGAAGGCGATCAAAAATAAGCTATTGTTAAATCAATAATAAATGGGATATCGTAGATATCTACGGTTTAAGTTAGGATTTAGAGGACATAAAACCTCCTCCTTTTTGGAAATTCGGTTAAAAATCTTATTCCTTTTGGCAATAATAAATTGCCATCATTAGTTTTTCAGAATTAACCCCAAAAGATGTTTTAGGTGTGTCAACGGTTTTTTGAAGAATAACCAACACTAAGATGACCTCTTCCTCGATTTGGAATTACCGAACTGGACCGTTTGTCCAGTGTTGTTTGACGGAGATATCGGTGAACATACACAAAAAATAGTTTAGTACCTTACTAACGGCAAATTGCCTATTAGGTCCACCTTAAAAGTGAAAATAAAAAATATATTTTACAAAAAAATACTACCGACATCCAACTAAAAACACTACTATTAACGATTCAGAAAATTAAAACAAACTTTCACAATTTCACGATATTTATTACGTTCTCACAAAATCACTTTTTACATCTGTCCATTACAACTGTTCGACGACAACTATCCAACACAACTGTTCCACCTGACTGTTCGACGACAACTGCCTTTTAAACACTCGCAACACTTCCTACCACATGTTTTCAACACGTGACGTAACGTGGTGGGACACATCCGGAAGTGGTGCGCGCGATTATACTTTGACTTTACGATTTCTACAAATAGTATAAATCATAGATAATAAATTTAATTACAGATAATATAATTCTTTGATCTAGAATAGAAATACATCTGTAATGCATGATTAATGAAACTTAATGTCTAAAAACAATTTACCAATTGTGGAAATACACTATTGAAAATAGAGTTTCTAACACTACAAAGTGAAAAATAACTTTCTTTTTCGAAGTTGGTGTCCATAACGAAAAAAATTGGTACCTACCAAAGACACCGACTTCGAAAAAGAAATTTATTTTACACTTTGTAGTGTTTTTAGTTGGAGGTCAGTAATATATTTTTGTAAAAAAGTTTTTATACAAATAAATGTCTCTTTAAAGGCTGAATTGCCAAAACTCCCTCCTTAGTGCTCACCTACATCATGGTTGAAAGAATTTTCAACAGCCAATCACAGAAGATAACGCGTCCTTGACAATTTGTCACATTAATTCTGCGATAATTTTAAGTTAGGCAACTGAGGGCCGGTTTCTGAAGTCGACGTCACATCTCAAATCAGCTGACAATTTTGACCTTGGTAGATGTTGTTTACGCTAGCGGGGTGACTTTGAATGGGTGATCAACATTTTTGTGGTGATGGTCACCCATCCAAAGACTAACCTCGGTTAGTGTTGCTTACCCTGGCGGGGTCACTTATCCATAAAAAAGCGATCCAAAAAAAAAACGTGGTCACCCATCCCAAGAATGACCTTGGTAAGTGTTGCTTACCCTGGCGCGGTCACCACCCCAGCCGCTTCAAGTTAAACACAAACCTATCTGGAAACTGAACTTGGTAAGTACTAAGTACAGGATACAGTCAACACTGACTATCAAACCTTCTTCACGCGCTTTGATGTGAGGTAGGTTCGATACCCAGGTCAGTAACAGTTTGTTTTTTTATAAGACCTAATAGGCAATTTGCCTTTAGTAAGGTACTTAACTATTTTTTGTGTATGTTCACCGATATCTCCGTCAAACAACACTGGACAAACGGTCCAGTTCGGTAGTTCCAAATCGAGGAAGAGGTCATCTTAGTGTTGGTTATTCTTCAAAAAACCGTTGACACACCTAAAACATCTTTTGGAGTTAATTCTGAAAAACTAATGATGGCAATTTATTATTGCCCAAGGAATAAGATTTTTAACCGAATTTCCAAAAAGGAGGAGGTTCTATGTCCTCTAAATCCTAACTTAAACCGTAGATATCTACGATATCCCATTTATTATTGATTTAAGAATAGCTTATTTTTGATCGCCTTCACTAACTGCACAAATAAAATACGAAATCATGCGAACGAAGTCGCGGGCGAAGTGCTAGTGATATAATATTTGGAAAACCAATCAGTGACTTTAACTGCATCCTTTGGTACTTAATACTTTTTCATGTAGAATTTCTAAAGCTTCCGATATCTCACCTCGTTTTAAAAAGGCTAACGCGGCCAAGTGAAGTTTTTTGTGAGCAAAATATGTCGATTCTGAGTATTGTTCGGATAGACCAGCAGATTGCATATGTTTCCAAATACTATGTTTCCAAATACTTTGAGCCAAATGGAAGTAATAAAACTTGTTTACTTTCAGGGAAACACTTGTTTTACCGCATTTATTGACACCTTCTTGAAGTCAGTTTTTTTTGTCTTTTTATATTCTACTAGCGGATGCCTCGCGGTTTCACACGCGTAGTTCCCATTCCCGTGCGAATACAGGGATAAAAAGTAGCCTATGTCAACTGAGAATAGGGTAGCTCCCAAACGGTGAAATATTTTTTGAAATCGGCCCAGTAGTTTTTTAAGGTTATTGGTTACATATAAAAATACAAATCTTTCCTCTTTATATTATTAGTTTAGATAAATAGGCTCACACTAAAAAAAAAACGAGGTTGGTTAAAAATTTACAATAAATTCTCTAATCTTTGTTGGCAAGAGACCAAACACCAAAGGTGAAAACCACCTTTTGCATGGTATCGTGCACTCCAATTAATCCGTGCATCGTATAAATCTGACAAAAATCATTTGGATCCAAAATGGTGAAAGCTGGAGAAGTCTCTTGAAGTCTCGAATACTGTAATAGGTCTAAAAGGATTTATGTACAAGATACCTCAGGAGATCTTTAAAGCCTTATGAGAAGTAATTTGAAATTTGTTTGTGTCAGTTTTGTCTCAGAGATAAGCAAAAAGAATTTAAATTATATTTTGCCCTTGGGCACCCCTCCGAGGAAAAGTATAATTATCTGTAATAATTTCGCCTTTTATTTGAAAAAATTGCGCTCTTAATTGATGGATTAAATAATTTATTGGTGTCTTTTCGTTAGAGGTTTGGTTAAGCGTGGTCGCATGGCTTCGGCGGTAAGTTTTCGAATTATTGAATTAACGTGATGCAATAGCGCGTTTCCGTAGAAGTTGTTCTATAGATAACCTGGGTGATGGGCTGTTACAATTCTATAATTACTGCTTTATAAAATCAGAACCCTTATCAATGAAAAATATACTATGTAAATACAGACCGGTAGGTGGTGCAGGGCCGGATTTAGAGGTGTGGAGGCCCTGGGGCAACAAGGGAATGGAGGCCCCTAATTATTTTTCAACTAGGTTAAATAATATTTATCTTACAAGTGTTTCAATAATTTATTTATTTAATCGTATGGCACAAAAAGATAGAACAGGCAATCACAAATCAAGTCACAGAATAAGTAAATAATCTTTAAATTAAAGCCTTTCATGCAAATGGCACCTACCGAGCTTTTTTCAACGAAAAATCTTTGATGATTTCGCTGAAATCCAGCTCCCGCAGTAAATCACTTTCTATGCTAAGTAGGGATAACTTTGATTGGCGGTTTTGTCCCATCGTAGTTCTTAGCCTATTTTTTATAATTTTCATGTTTGAAAATGAGCGCTCTCCAGTGCAATTTGACACCATCAAATTAGTGTGATTTCATTGTTTGGAAATGTAGCTCTGAATTTTTGATTTTCAACAATTTGAAGATAGAATATGAGTGAGAGAGAGAGACTATATAATCAAAAGAAGTAATTTTTTCTTTTAGTGTAGGTACAGTTTGAAATAAAATTGTTTTTTTGCTAAATGTAGGTTTACAGATTAGATGTTGTTTTTTTGTAGAACAGTCCCGATACATTTTGCCTTACGACATGCAAAATTGTTTAATTTAATGTAATTACAGACACCAATATTTTTAAAGCGGTAAAACATAGAATGTCTCGCAACTTAATACAGTAAATAACATTAAGATTATCATTACAAAAATCACTATTTAAATACAATTAAAAATATTCATATTAAAATAATAATAATCAATAATAGTTTGCTTCACTAATATGTAATTTGTTTTAATATGTAAAAAATATAATAAAACTTAAGTTGAATTGTTACTCAAATTTGACTCTATAAATCGAAAAATATACTTAGAAATCGCGCCTTAGTCGTTCGAAATTGCAGCAGTTAAATCATATGTATCTCGAAGTTCTTGTTAAGTTGAAAACTTATTTTATAGTTAAGATTCCACTATATTAGATACCCTATAGTTTTGTGAGTTTTTTTTTTAATAAATACAATTTTTGGGGGCCCGTTCTTGTGGAGGCCTTGGGCAGTTGCCCCTATTGCCCTCCCTTAAATCAGGCCCTGGGTGGTGGTTTATTTTCTCAAAAAAGCTAGGACCTTTGTTCGAAACCTTATTTATGTACTAGCTGTGCCCGCGGCTTCGCTCCCGTCAACTGCCTTACCCTACTTATCTACCTACCTAAACTACCTCCTGCCTACCCAACTTACCTACATGCACAGAATATTATTTACTCTAGGGAGAAGAATATCGACTTCATAACTTCATATAGAAACATATGCAATCTGCTGGTCTATCCAAACAATACTCAGAATCGACATCTTTGGCTCACAAAAAGCGTCACTTGGCCGTGTTTGTCTTTTTAAAACCAGATGAGATACCAGAGGCTTTAGAAATACTAAAAGAAAAAGTATTAAGTACCCAAGGATGCAGTTAAAGTCAGTGATTGGTTTTCCAAATATAATATCATTATAAATTATAAAAACTACTCAAAACATCAAGGAACAAAAAATACAGAATTGATGTTGCGATGAGTGCAAAGAAAAAAAAAAGCGAAGAAACAATTACAAAACATTTGGAAAAAGGAAACAATGGACTTAACCACATTTTTTAGAAGGTCTTGCATACTTGTACTGTTTTGAACGATGACTGAGGTAATCTTAATATATATAAATCTCGTGTCACAATGTTTGTCCTCAATGGACTCCTAAACCACTTAACCGATTATAATAAAATTCGCACACCATGTGCAGTTCGATCCAACTTGAGAGATAGGATAGGGTAGGGTAGGTAGGGTAGGGTAGGTAGGGTAGGGTAGGTAGGGTAGGGTAGGTAGGGTTTTTTTTTTTTTTTTTTTGGGCGCCTACCTCTCCGCGCAAGGCGGAGTCTGCGAGCTAGGGAGGTTCCCCGGACATAATCCGAGACCTTAGGGACTCGTCTTTAATCAAAATTCAATATTACATAATTCTTATCTCTATAACAGTCTTAGTCTATCACATGACGAGTATCTTATTTTATTTATATTATCTACAACCTTATTCTAACTTATAATACAGCATGTTACTAATAATACCTTATTTCTATTTTATCTATAGTTTGTATTATTCTGTTTGCTTCCGACTATATATAATTATATACAACTTTGAGCATTGATGTTATTTATTTTTGTTTATCGTTTTTTGTGCAATGTTTACACAATATTCAATAAATTCATTGCTGTATTTTTTATTAGAGATAAGTGTATTAAGATTCCCTGGTCTTATATCAATTTCCAACTTTTGCTCGAGCTCGTACCTTTCGAGACCATAGGCCGGGCAGTCCGTCAGTAGGTGGGTCACTGTCTCGTCTTGGTCAGAGTCGCACACACATGATGGGCTTTCCTTACACCTGAGCCTGTTCAGGTATTCTGAAAACCCACCATGTCCGGTCATTACCTGTGTAATTACCCCTGTAGGTCTTAATTTTCTAATTATTTTATATGCTTCAACAGCGTCCGGGAAGAAGAGTTTTGTTGTTGAGGCTGTGTCACCCATCCTGTACCTCCGGTTCCATTCGGCAAGCGAATCCTTTCGGATTTGCCGCTTGACGAATGAAACCGGACACTGATCGTAGTCCGGCCTCTTCTTTAGTTTTAGCGCCGCATCCTTAGCCAACTGGTCGGCTCTCTCGTTCCCCTGCATTCCCGCGTGAGCTTTAATCCAGAACAAAGATATATCTTTGTTCTGGGATTTGCATTGCCGCAGATTTTGTCTGATTTCGACTGCAAGGGGATGAGAAGAGCGGTGGTTTACGACCGTATCGAGTGAGGATCTTGAGTCACTATAGATTCCGTAGGTCTCGTATGTGCTCTTTTGTATCTCCCGCGTTGCTTTGCATATGGCCAGCAGTTCGGCCTGGTAGACCGTGCAGTAGGACGACAGCTTCAATTTCTGGAATTTGGTTTCAGCGCCATTGCTCCAAAGAGACAATGCCGCCCCCACCTTTCCATCTATTTTGCTGCCGTCCGTGAAGATCTGCACTGCTTGAGTGCAGTGGTTACTGAGTTGTTCTTGGTCTGCCAGGCATATGAACTGCAGACTCATATACTCCGCCGGGTGGGGTGTTGAGGCAAATGCGGTGCGTCGCTCGACGTCCCTATCTCCTAGCACCGGCCGGGGTACCCCCCTCCTCGCCTCATACAGGGCAGCTGCCTCTCGTATTCGGAGATCGAGGGGTAGTAACCCAGCCAGCACCAGCGCCGAGTTCAGGGATACGGTGCGATAGGATTTGCACAATTTCTGTGCAAATCCTCTTTGGAGCGCGTTTACCCTCTTCTTTACATACATCTTGGTGGCTGCGGATGCCCACGCACTTGCCGCGTACAGTATGACCGGTTCGACTACTGCCGTGTACATGGTGCGGATGACGTCGGGGTGGAGTCCCCAGCTGACCTTAGCAGCCCTCGACAACTGCTTGTAAAAGCCCAGTGCTTTTTGGCACACAATAGCTGTATGCTTATTGAAAGTAAGCTTGTTGTCGATAGTTAGCCCCAGGATTTTGATCTCTTGCTTCATGCCAATGGCGACCCCTCCCATGCTCAGCCGCGGGGTGTCAAATTTCAGTTTCCGCGTTATTACCATCGCATTCGTTTTATGCGGTGCGAATTTCAACTTGTTACTAACACCCCATTGATAAACATGGGCGAGGGCGTCATTCGCCTTCCGCTCGACCTCGATCGCTGAGTCGCCATCAAATATCAGCACCACGTCGTCAGCAAAGGCTTGGCAGTAGTCTCCCCGCTCTGTCAGCCACTTTAAGAGAGGGTCCAGTAGGGTGTTCCAGAGGATCGGTCCTCCAATGGAACCCTGTACACAGCCCTTTGACGTCGCCCTAACGACCTCTTCGCCTGCATACCTGACCCTGACCCTTCGGTTATCGAGGTAGCTGTCTATTACTCTCCTCACATTTACCGGGCATTTTTCCTCTGCCAGTCTGGTTCGGATAGCTGGCCACCATGCGCTGTCAAAAGCTCCCTCTATGTCCAGCGACACCATAACGGTGAGCTTATGGTCTGCCAGTTTTCCACGTATGTGTCCAACCAGATCATAGAGGGAGTCTTCTGTGCTCTTCTGGGGCATGAACCCGTACTGGCGAGTACTGAGTCGCGGTATAATGTGCCATTTAACTCTGTTTATGACCATTTTTTCCAAGACTTTTCCCAGCACCGGCAACAGACCAATTGGCCTGTAGGATTTTGGAACTGTATAGCTCTCCTTCCCGGGTTTCCTTAGGATCACAACTGTGGCTTCCTTCCAGGTCCCGGGAAAGTAGCCCAGTTCCAAGCACTTGTTAGCCAGTGCTAGGAAAGTTCCCGGATCATGGTCGATCGAATGCTGGCAGATGTCGGCCGTGAGACCATCCGCCCCGGGAGCTTTCTTGGGGTTGAAGGTGCGTATGGAGGAGTTTAGCTCCTCGGTAGTGAACGGTGGGTCATGTTTTTCATCATGACCCATGACGTTCACTTTTTCTGCTAACATCCTAACACGCTTGTGTTCTTCGCTATCCTCTTCCCTTCTGTCCCCCGGGTAAAATGTTACCGACAGCAATTCGGCAGAGTGGAGATTGTCCAGTACCTTACCGTTCACGATCAGGGGCAGGTCCTCGTGCCTTTTCTTTGTTCGGCCTATGACGCGGTATATGCCGTCCCATAGCCCTTCCCCATCTTGCCTCTCACAAAAAGCTTTCCAGCTTTCTGTCTGTGCTTTTCTAGCTTTGGTCTCATATTCGTTCTTTATTTGCAGGTACTCAGCGACGACGACCTCTCTCCTGACAGCTGCTGCACACCGGATCCTGCGCTTTTTGGTGGCGACTGCCTTCTTCAGGGTGGCGAGCTCCTCTGACCACCATGGTAAGTTGACCCTGTTATTTGGCTTTATTAGGGGTAGTCTTGTATTAGCTGCTTCTATTATGGAGTTTTGGTAAATTTTAATTTTGTCTTCTAATTCTATTTTGTTTTTAATATTTTCTACGTCTGAAGGGTTAATTTTATGTTCGGTGAGCAACTGGGCCAATTTCTCACGAAATTGGTCCCAGTTTGCTTTTCTGCTATTAAATATGCGTGTTGTTCTACATATTTGTATACCCCTTGCCTTCTCCAAGGCCAACTTAAAGGTGATGGTGTTGTGGTCTGAGCTCGTCAAACCCTCCACAACCTTCCAGTCGTCCACCAGGCCGAGCAGCCCCGTCGTGCAGACCGTTATGTCGACTATGCTCGTGTAAAGTCTGGTTCCACGAACTGTGTGGAACGTTGGGGTGCTGCCGACGTTGAGCACCTGCAAATCCATCTCGTCCAGGGCACCAGCCGCCTCTCTCCCTCTTTCATTTGCTTTATTGCTTCCCCACCAAGAGTTTTGCGCGTTGACGTCGCCTCCCATAATGATTCGCCGGCCGAAGTTCCGCTCAATCTTTTTAAGCTGCTCCAAGTATGGCCCTATCGGTTCTGGCTTCGGTTCGAAGTAGAACGAGACTACCGCGATCTCCCAAGCAATTGTCCTCATCTTCACCACCGTGATGTTAGGTGTGGTGAAGTCCGGGCACTGGACGACGTCTATGTCACCGTCGAAGACAGCGATTGCTGTCTTGACGGCACCGTCTTCCGTTCTATCGCACTGGTAAATTCTAGCGCCACGGTAGTCCTTCATTTTACCTATGCCTCCGATGTACGGCTCCTGGAGCAGTGCAAAGGCCATATTCCTTTTGTTCGCCTCAAGCATTAATTCGTTAGTTGCCAGTGCCTTTCTTTGCAAGTTTGCTTGGGCTACTACGTATGGCCTAGTGACTGAGTCAGATATTCCGCCGGTGACCACCTTAGCAATACGCCGTCTTGCTTCGGGCCATTGCATCCCATTTCCTTCTTATGGGGCACTCTTGGCTGAAGGCGTTGTGCTCCACTTTATCAAGTTTTGCCCGCGTGCAGTTACAGCATGACGGGCCCGCTCCCTCAAGCCAGTCTGGGCAGTCTGCCTTCATGTGGGCGCCCCCACAATGGCTACACCTTGCCTGGGTTTCCTGGCAGAAGCGTCTGCCGTGTCCGTATCCCAGACAAAGCGAGCACTGGACTAACGGAGACTGGTCGACCACTCGAATCCTTTGGAATTCGATGTGTACCGACCCAGCCTCCGTCATTCGCCGCCAAATTGTGGGGGACACCCGCACTATGACATGGCTTTGGTGCGGATTTCTCGTGCGCTTCCTATAGGCGATCTCAAGTCTATCGGCTTCGCCGAGTCCTTTAAACAAATCCCTATTTTGTTTCTTCAGCGCACCAAGAATTTCCTCGTCGCTGTTGTACTGCATCACGTCTTTGAGCACAACTAATGGGTCTTTATTTGTTAAGTCTTCGGCTCTCAGGTTATCTGACTTTGTCAGCCTGGCCTTTACTTTCTCCCTTTCCTCCTGATTCCTAAAGCCCATTATTACCTTCCTATCTTTGGCCTTTCTAATTCTTTCAACTTCCACTCCTCCCTCCTTCGCATTGACCGCCTCTCTTATTCTGTTAATTACCATCTCACCGGTCTCCTGCTCGTCTGTTGCCGTGACCACTAGTGAGTGTAGCGCAGTCCGCTCCGGAGGATGTCTCCTAGCGGACGACGCTACGCTCGCGTAGGTCTGCTTTTCGGCTTGTTCCAGGCTATCCTGCAGTTTCACCATGTTTTCGGTGTTCTGCTTGATTAATTCAGCATGGTCAGCGAGCATTTTTCTGAAAGCCTCCCTCTCCATTTCTTTTTCCACCTCTGCTATCCCTTCCTGGTTCGCCCTTTGTTGTTTTGGCGATTTCTGAGGCAGTTCCATCTTTTTGCTTTTGGTCGTAGACTCTACCTCCTTTACTAGATTGTATAGCTTTTCCGCGGCCAAAGTGATTTCAACCTTTATTTCGGTTTTTGTGTTCCTCGAAAGGCCTAGCTGGGTCTTAATTTTAGCTAGGCAGATCCTGGCTTCCGTCACTCTGTCTCGTGGCTTAGCTTGCTCAACCAGGGTGGGTGGCGTGGCGGTAGTGGCGGAGGTAGAGGGGGCACTTTTTGGTTTCTCGGAAGGGGTTTGTGGTTTTGTTTGAGACTTCCTTGTGGTTTCAGTTTTTGCTGCTTCCCACTCTCCGATACTTTTCCTTACCATTGACTTAATAACCGGTGATGTTTTCTCCGGTGTAGTCCTGGTGAAGGTGGAGTTCAGAGTGGGGTTAATTCCCGCTTTTTTGGGGATGGCATCGTCTTTGTCCTTGTTTTGGGCTGGTGTCCTGCTCATCATCTTGGCTATGAGGGGTTTGGTAGCGCTTGGTAAAATTACACTTATAAGGTTGTAAAAGGCCTTTTAAGTGTGTGTCAAAAGTAGATTTAACTGTCAATTTAATATGTAAATAGTAAAGGGGGTATTGTATAGGATACCCCGCTTTATGTGTCACTGTTGATGTTCTCCGTATCAAGTAGGGTACTGATCAGCAGTTTAATAATGTTGTCCTATCCTATAGTATAGCAGTACAATAGTACTGCTATATGTCCCAGTTTAAATGTCTAAATTTGGTACGCAATAAAATGCTACAATTGTCTTATACTAAAATATAGTAGCACAAAAGTGCTAATATAAATATATGTTCTATATTTAAAAAGCCTATGGGTTCACAAAAAAAAAAAAAAAAACTATCTGTATATATTTCTTGTTGAAATACTAGTGTAGTATAGTGAATATTTAAAGAATGATATATTAGATTTTTAAATATTACTTTAATTATTGGGGTAGGTAGGGTAGGGTAGGTAGGGTAGGGTAGGTAGGGTAGGGTAGGTAGGGTAGGGTAGGTAGGGTAGGGTAGGTAGGGTAGGGTAGGTAGGGTAGGGTAGGTAGGGTAGGGTAGGTAGGGTAGGGTAGGTAGGGTAGGGTAGGTAGGGTAGGGTAGGTAGGGTAGGGTAGGTAGGGTAGCTAGGGTAGGGTAGGTAGGGTAGGGTAGGTAGGGTAGGGTAGGTAGGGTAGGGTAGGTAGGGTAGGGTAGGTAGGGTAGGGTAGGTAGGGTAGGGTAGGTAGGGTAGGGTAGGTAGGGTAGGGTAGGTAGGGTAGGGTAGGTAGGGTAGGGTAGGTAGGGTAGGGTAGGTAGGGTAGGGTAGGTAGGGTAGGGTAGGTAGGGTAGGGTAGGTAGGGTAGGGTAGGTAGGGTAGGGTAGGTAGGGTAGGGTAGGTAGGGTAGGGTAGGTAGGGTAGGGTAGGTAGGGTAGGGTAGGTAGGGTAGGGTAGGGTAGGGTAGGGTAGGTAGGGTATTTTTTTTTTTTTTTTTTTTTTTTTTTGTTTTGGCAGGTGTGGAAAATCCTCCTGGGACGCCCCAAACTGCCTCGCCCAGAACGAGCCAGCCTGGGCAGTGTCGGACTCACTTAGGGTGCCTACCGACTAAAAACCACACCTGCCTCCAAATTTATTGCCGATGTCAATTCAGCATTTAAGTCTTTACGTTATGAATCTAAGGTTGGGCCCATTTTGCATGGAAGACCTAACTCGGTTGGTTTTGCATGAAAACTTTCCGAGCCAGGTCTCTCATGCGTATGTGCCGAAGAATGAGTCTGGGTTTGGTTAATAGTGTTAGTACAGTTTTTTTTTTTTTTTTTTTTTTTTTTTTTTTTTTTTTTTATTATTTGACTATTCCAGGACTAAAACTTATTATGTATACTAGAACTAAAAGTTAATAACAACTCGACAATATAAAATACAGGAAATATTTCCCATCCGCTGCACGCATCTTAAACTAATTGAAACAGAACTAGTGCTAAAGATAAGGCTTAACATATACTATGAAATAAATCTTAATTAACTTTTGATCACTTATATTTATTATGAAATTGCAGCCTTTTATGCTGCCTACTTATAAAGTACGGCCAGCAACTTAAAATATTTTGAAAACTATATTATATCTTACTGGACTTACGGACTATATGTTAACTAGCTCTGGAAAAAGAACTTAAACTATCTAAAATAAACGATCGACTAGAATTAAATAAAACTATTTTTATTAACTAAAAACTGTGACAAATGCAGTGGCATGGGTTACAACTTATAACTTACTTTATACTTACTGGACTTACGAAATACAACACTAAAATACATTATAACTATGAAATACTAGCATTCCCCATCAACTCATATATATATATATATATATTTTTTATACAAACTGCGCCTAAAACAGCGAAAGCGAGCTAAAATCAAGCAAGGGTCGACCCATTTGCTTTCGCAGCCTTGGTCATGACTATTTCCGCGAAAGCTAGAAAACAGGATCGGCCATTGTCGTCATTCATCAACTCCTGAATACTGCCCAACGGGCGACCCAGCCTCTGCTCACAGTCATACTTGGCCCGCATAAATCGGGGGCAGTCTAATAATATATGACTTACTGACTCGATCGCCTCGTCATCACAAACACAGGCTGGGGCACCCGCCAGCTTAAACCTGTAGAGGTACTCACGTATACCACCATGTCCCGTAAACAGTTGGGCCTTAAGGTTATTGGGAGTACCTATCTTCCCCAGAATCCTGTATGCACTCACTACGTCAGCAAAGAACAGACGTATGCGACGTACGCCTCTGCCTTGATGGGTGCCCGCCACGAATCGTTCTTGCCATTTGACCAGCGTTGCCTCCCTGATCGAGCGCTTTGCGAAGGACAAGGGGAAGTCGTCATAGACGGGGCTTGTCTTACGATGTAGTGCCGCATTTTTGGCAAGTTCGTCCGCCCTCTCATTGCCGGGTATGCCTGCGTGGGCCTTTACCCAGTAAAGTTGTATGTCCCTGCCCTGTCTTACAGCCTCCGCGATCCTAAGCTGAATCCTGATAGCAATGCTGTTGGATGTCTTGGGATCCGCAATTGATTCTAGTGCCGACCTTGAGTCAGATATAACATTGGCTGAAATGGGTGATCTTCTGTCTTCAGCATACTTAAGGGCTCGACTTATTGCGACCAATTCAGCCTGAAACACTGAGCAGTGGTCGCCAAGTTTAAGGCTCAGTTTTGCTACCTCCCCGTCCCGCCCCCAGCACGAGACCGCAGCTCCGACCTTGCCTTCTATCTTACTCCCGTCCGTGTAAAGCCGCGGGAAGTTGTTCCCAATTCTGGAAAGATCTACGGGCGAATCGATATGCCGGAACCCCAGCCTCACCCTGAGAGCGGGATGCGGCAGCTCAGATGGATGTGCGCGTCTTTCAAGGGTTCTACCCGGGAGCTCTTCCAGAGGTTTACCCCTTTTGACTTCGTAAATCCTCAAGTGTTCGATTGCTCGCATGTCGAGGGGTATTATCCTAGCAAGGACAGCTGCTGCTATAAGCGACGTAGTCCTATGGGCTTTTGATATTTTGATCGCAAACATCCTGGTGACCGAGTCAAGCTTTTTTCTGGCGTACGCCTTACCGGCAATCTGTGCCCAAGAGCTCGATGCGTAGGTTACCACTGGCTCTATAACGCCAATATATATGGTCCTCAGGATGCTTGCGTTCAATCCCCATTGTGCACGTGCTGCCCTCGCCACCATCTTGAATATGTTAGCTGTCTTCCTGGAGATCTCCTCTAGGTGCGGGCGGAAGCTCAAGCCTGCATCCAAAGTCAAGCCAAGTATCTTAAGTCGGTTGGAGATTTGAATGGGGACTCCCGATAGGTGAAAGCTAGGCAAGTCGTATTTAAGCTTTTTAGTGCAAACTAGTGCCTGGGTTTTGTGGGGTGCAAACCTCATTTTGTTCCTTTTCCCCCACTCCGCGACAACTGAAAGAGCCTCGTTGACCTTGTCTTCCAGCTCAATCGTCGTGTCAGCCGCCGCCAAAATCACTATGTCGTCTGCGTAAGCCTGCATGTGCGCTCTGAGATTATCCGCTTCCACCATTAGGGGATCCAATTGGATATTCCAAAAAATGGGACCATTAATTGATCCCTGGATGCAACCCTTCGTTGTGGGCAAAGAGACTATGTTGCCGAGATACTCTAGCGCAACCTTTCTGTCGGACAAGTAACTATGCAGGAGTCGCAGGGTTTGCCGGTCAACTTGTTTTCTGTGTAGCTGCTGCAGAATCGCCGGCCACCAAGCGTTGTCAAATGCGCCCTCGATATCCAGCGACACTACGGCAACGATCTTCTTACAACGAATTCCATCTCTGATATACTCCACGATGTCATAAAGGGCATCCTCAGTACCGCACCGCGGACGAAAGCCGTACTGCCGTCGACTCAAGAGGTTTTTTTTCTCAAAGGTCCAGGTCAATCTGTTGGCAACTAGCTTCTCCAGCACCTTACCCAGGACGGGTAGAAGTCCTATGGGGCGGTAGGACTTTGCAGTCATGTAATCCGACTTCCCATGCTTCGGAATCACCCGGATCCGGGCCTCTTTCCATACAGTTGGGAAGTAGCCGATATCAAGGCATTTGTTCAGCAGTGCTAGCTGGAACTCTGGATTGCTCTTATATGCTTCGTGACAGACGTCCGCCGTGAAGCCATCGGAGCCCGGAGCTTTCTTAGGGTGGATTCCTGCGTACACGTAGAGCAGTTCCGTGTGCGTGAATTTAGGAGTAGCCTCTGCTGGACAGCTATGCGGCTGGTAAAGATTTTCTAATGCAAGCCGCACATTCTCTCTGGTTATACCCTGCCCAGGGGTGTCCGTTCCAGGGTCGTCAGTAGGGAAGAAAGTTTCAGCCAGGTATTGAGCCGATTCCTCAGCCGACAGCATTGTACAAAAATCCTTCCAGCTCTTGGTAAGGGAAAGCTCAATGTGTTTTTTAAATTCGTCTCTGGACTCAGTGTACTCCTTGACGCAGAAGGGCCTTCTACCGGGATTCGCGTGGTGGATTCTTCTGCGAAGTCTTCTAACCAATTTCCTTTCCGCTTCTAAGTCCTCCGTCCACCATTGCGGCATGGAGCTTTTCCTCTGAGCCAGTTTGGGGATTGCCTCTTCGCAGGCCCTGGTGATTGCCTTTTGATAATTCCCCACTAGTCTTTCTAAGGAAGTTGAGTCGTCGCTAACATGGACCCTCTCTGTGGTCAAGTCTAGATCCGTCATTGCAGTGCAAAGGGTCGCAGCAAAAAGCGTCCATTTGGCCTTTTTGGTGTTGTATTTTTTTGTTGTGGCGGTCTTAACGGGAAGGTCCTGACCGTCCAGGGAGAGCTCAAACCGGATAGTACGATGGTCGGTCAGAATGGCCGTTTCGGTGTCGACCCTCCAGTTCGAATTGTTGGCTAAAAGTGAGTCAGTGCAGGCAGTGATGTCCACGATGCTGGAGTACAATTTACCGGTCCTGAAGGTGTAGAATGTTGGTGTCGAACCCAGGTTCAGGACATTCATGTTGTTCTGCGCCAAGAAGTCCGTCAATGCCCCACCCCGAATGTCCTCCGCATCACAGCCCCACCAGGGGCTCGAGGCGTTCACGTCGCCGGCGAGGATGACCTCCCTAGTTCCCATTTTGTCGAATACGGTCTGGATCCTGTTGAGGCAAACGTCTATATCCCTATCACCCTCAAGATACACATTTATTATGCCCACTTTCAAATGTCCTACAATGAGCACAACCGAGCTTACATTGGTGCAGTTCAGGTCATAATTGGCTATGTGCCTTATATTTGGATTCATGACGACAATAGCCGACTTCACGGGAAGGTTTTTGGATCCGCGAGGGTGCTGGATGATCACGTGGGGCGCAGACAAAAGGCCTGTCGCTCCCACGTAGGGTTCCTGGAGCAGTAATACGTCGGTGCGGGTATTAACGGCATCGCACAACGCTTCCTTGGTTGCAGCTAGGCCCCGGCCTAGGTTCACCTGCGCGAACTTTATAATCAATGGGGTGCCCTCAGCAGTATCTCACCTCAGACCTAGAGATACGATCCCACTTGACCCACTCCGGGCAAAGGCCAGAGTAGGCTGCATGGTCGGAACCGCTTTGTCTTCTGTTCTTAGTGCAGTTTATGCACTGAGGGGGCCCGGAACGATTAGCGCACTCCCGGGTGTCGTGTTCACCTGCGCAATATCCGCATTTAGGGGTCGATAGGCAGTCACGCGCCATATGCCCGTATCCCAGGCACTTGTAGCACTGGACTACGGGGGACTGATCCGAAGCCAGCACCACCTGATATCCCAGCCTCACTCGCTGTCCGTTTAGACGCTGCCATAGGTCCGTGCAAACCTCCAGGACCACATTTGTGGTGGTCGAAATTCTGCCCTTGGTTCGTCGTACTGTTCTAATCCGCTTGCTTTCCGGAGGGAGGCCTTCAAACAGCTTAATGTTCTGCGTGATCAACGCCCTTTCGACTGCGGCGTTGTCCAAGTCATTGACGACACCCACCAGGCGAATTAAAGGGTTCTTAGGTGGCGGAGTTACGACGGCAAATCCCTGTGCTGCCTCCTTTATAGCGTCTCCGAGGGCAGCTCTGTCCTGCTCCGAGACGCAGCCGAATGAAACCCTCTGGTTTCGTAGCCTCCGTATGCTGCTGATCCCAACCCCAAGAGTAACGACATCAACCTTGGACTTTACCTTTTTTATAACGTCGTCGCTGGTATGGCGAGGATCAACTGACTCCACTATGAGGCTGTGAGTTCGGGCTGTGCCAAGGGCTTCCGCGTACGACTTTGGGTGGACATGGTTTGCGGTATGTGCATCACCGGCAGGTGGGGTGTCTCTTTCTGTTGCGAACAACGCTCCACCCTCCATAAGGCTGCGCACATGTTCAACCGACATCCTAATCGGCGCTGCAGTCTCCACAGTGGTATCCTGGAGGCACTTAACTTCCCTGCGAAGCTCCTCCACTTTGGAGCCCAGAAGCTCCGCAGCATCCTTCGAAGGCAAATCACCCCGGAGCTCCAACAAACCACCACGCACCTCTACTAAAGTATCGTGCGTTTCCGCACACGTTTGCAGGATCTGCCGAATTTCAGGCGCGAAAGAAGGGGAGGGGGATGGAATGTCCTGAGTCGCCTCGCGCACCGCAGCAATTATTTCCTCGGTAGACGAGTCACCCAAGGGGAAGTCCTGTCGGCGCTGGTTCAGAGAGGCCAGCTCCCGGCGGATGAGCATGAGCTCCGCGTGAAGATCCGACATCTCAGGGCTGCTGCCGATAACGGGGGCGGCGGCCTCCTGAACACCTCGAGGCAGCACTGAAAGTAGTGCCGCTTTGAGAGGCTCGAGCCCAGCAGACATGTCAGCCACTCTCGCCAACACCGAACTAACCAGTTCGGGCGATTCTCTAAGTGCGAGTTGTGTGTTTCTCTTAAGTTCCTTGATAGGCTCACAAGCGTCGAACAGTAATATCTGGCAGAGCGACTCGACGTCACTCGTCAGTTTCTCGACATGAGCCTCGAGTCCTCTGTAATTCGCCAATACATTCTCCAGTGTCCGAGCGTGCCTGTTGGCCTGACGCTCACTTTCCTTAGACACTCCTGCCCTCAGTCTGCACGACTCAACCATGTGCAGACTTCGGGAATCTGACAGTCTCAGGATCATCTCGTACATAAGTTGGAGGGCCGATACGACGTTCTCCCGAATTTCCCTCTTCAAGTTCCCAGACTTTTCAAGGTCGAGCTTAGCCTTCTGGAGAATAGAGCCCGCCTGACGCGGCATCTCATTAAGGACGATTCGCCGGCCGTCGACCGTCCTGGTGGAGTCGCACGAGTTGACCGACACGTCTGAATCATATTCCTCCGTCTCCACAGGCCCAGCCGCCATCGCTTGCCTAATTTGCGCTTGAATCCGAAGATCCACCGGAGCCGACCTGGGACCAACCGCGCCCGGTCTAACCTCCTCCCTAACCGGTGTTGACGAGGGGGGGAAGTCCCCCAAATCCAAGGCATCTAAATACGCGGGGGAAGCGCCAGCTTCCGGGGAGTCCAGCGACCGGGAGTCGATGTCGCGATCCAGGGCGGATTCCGAGGGGACTGAAGCCACATTCACTGCCACTGCTATTGTCCTGGCTGCCTCCTCGCGCGTTTCTGAGCCCACTTCAGATACAGGTACTTTGCCGGCGGCCCTTGTCCTCGCGCGCTGTTCAACCGGGGGGATCCGCGCCGCAGCCCTAACCGAACGCTTGGGTGGGGGGGGGATGTTCTTGGACATAGTGAATGGCCAAGAGCAGTCCTTTTTTTTTTTTTTTTTTTTTTTTTTTTCTCGTTATCGGCGAAAGCGGAACTGCCGAGGCCAATTAGTAGGGCTCCTCGAGCTAGTCACCCTGGACCCTAGCACCAGGGGTTTATCTCTCCAAGGGGCAAAGATATCCCGAGGGGGGTGAAATAATATGAGAGAGTAGAGGGGGGGGGGTCCCAAGTCCTGAGGGGAGGGGGGGTCCTGAAGGGGGCACGAATTAAAGTAGATATATAATTAATATAAGTGAGTCACGAAATTTTGGGGGTGCCGAGAAAGGGGGCAAAAAAATAAATTTAGGGGGCCTATCATATACCCAGTCCAGATTGGGAGGGGGTGTCTTCTTTGGGGGGGGGGGGGAATTTCACCCGTTTCTTGATATTCCCAGCCGTTCCCGAGATATTCGGGATTTTGTAAAATTAATTATGCCGAAGAGAATATTTATTAAATTTATAAAATTTTGTTACAATAAAATTAAAATATCATTAAAATTTTTACATTCATTAAATTAAATTACCATTTACAATAATTAAATGCCAAGAATTTGGTAAACTAGAGTAAAAATAATGACTAGACTTAAATTTGGAATTTTAATTGGACGGCGGGGAATAAAAGAGGGGTATGTAAAATTTTTTGGTAAATTTTCCGAAAGGTTCCTAGAAAATAGGGGGTAACAAAGAAGGTATTCTGGTGTAGTAACGGGGTAACAAGCTCCGTTCCCAAAAATTTTTAGTTTTTGTAACCTTCAAAGTTCCGAGTTCAGTTCCCGGTTTTTACTTAGTTTAATTGCCTAAAAACAGAACAGTACAAATATATCATAGCGTTTATTTTATCACAGCATGTCAAAGATTTCTAGCAGAATAGTTCGGCTCTGTTGGTTTATTTTTATTTTATTTATTATAATTTTTTCCTTTTTTGCGTTATGCGCGAACAGTGTTAAAGTATAGGGTAATGCAAATTTTATAATAAAATATAAAGTTCGAGACTGGGGCTAATCTCGTAATTTACCCCGAGCTTTCCACAGGGGCGTCGCAGGAGAATGAGGTTTGGACACAGGGGTTGTCCTAGAAGAGAAAACAGTGTTATCTATGCTCACACTCCCTCTACGACTTCCCGTTTAGGTGATATGAGCCTCAACACACAACTCGTAAACAAGTGCAGATCGGGGAAAAAAGTCCCACGACCTGGGGGAGGCTATTTATTGTATACTAGTAGCTGATGGCTACTAGTATTTATATTAAAAGATCTTAAAAACTGTAATTAATCAATTTCCTATTTTATTTTCCCAATAAAACCAATCTACTCAGCCGTCGGAAATTTATGATGCATGCACTAATTTTACGAAATATAGTTAATTTGTTGTCCGATTTCAATAGTTTCTTGCATAAGGGTTGGATGACGTCCCAGCTAACCTCCACAGAAATTTGGGACCAGTTTATCGCTGATCTTTGAGGATTTCGTGTTCGGGAAAAGTTGGCGTCAGTTTGACAACCGAACAGAATTTTTGTAACTTTGTACGTTCGATTTCTCGGTGTTCACTTCGAATATTAAAATTATGAAAATACCTCCAAAAAATTATTCGTGGATTTCCTTGTTTCCCCTTGTATTTCCGCGCGCCTGCGCGGAATAAATCGGGACTCTTGCCAAGTCTGTAGAGCTCGACGGGGCACACAAGATAGCACTTCACGTTTTTATAGTTTACGATCTACTTTTTGAGTAAATTCACTTTTTTGTGTTTTTGTAACCTTAAATTTTCACTATTTTTGGGTTAAATTTCCCGTTTTTCACTTTTTCACCAAACTTTTTACACCACTGTGTTCGCCTTTTTACAGCGCGTGTTTTAACATACGACCTGAGTGATTTGGACAACTTTTTACCGTGTTCGCGATTTTTCGCAACGGAGCGTTTTAAAAACTGAACTGTTCGGTGCGGGGGCAGGTGGGGTGGGTCTGGTAGGTAGGGTAGGGTAGGTAGGGTAGGGTAGGTAGGGTAGGGTAGGTAGGGTAGGGTAGGTAGGGTAGGGTAGGTAGGGTAGGGTAGGTAGGGTAGGGTAGGTAGGGTAGGGTAGGTAGGGTAGGGTAGGTAGGGTAGGGTAGGTAGGGTAGGGTAGGTAGGGTAGGGTAGGTAGGGTAGGGTAGGTAGGGTAGGGTAGGTAGGGTAGGGTAGGTAGGGTAGGGTAGGTAGGGTAGGTTAGGTAGGGTAGGGTAGGTAGGGTAGGGTAGGTAGGGTAGGGTAGGTAGGGTAGGGTAGGTAGGGTAGGGTTTTTTTTTTTTTTTTTTTTTTTTTTATGGCGCCTACCTCTCCGCGCTTTTGGCGGAGTCTGCGAGCTAATAGTTCCCCGGACATAATCCGAGACTATGGAGACTTATCTTTATTTCTAGGTACTATAAACTTTCTTATTTCACTATTACATATTTTACTTACTACTACATGATAAGTTTTCAAATTTTTAAAACTAATACATACATAATTACACATCTATTATTATTTTATCTTAATCTACTGTTATCCTCTTTTTTAGATCTATTTACTAATGCTACCTGTTATATATGATATATATAATTTCGAGCATAATTATGCACCTATTTATTGTTGTGAATCGTTTTTTCCGCTATTTTCTTACAGTATTCTAAAAATTCTGTTCTGTATTTTATACCTTTAATTAATTTATTTAGATTTTCAATATTTACTTCTATTCCCAGCCTTTGCTCTATCTCGTACCTCTCGAGGCCATAGGCCGGGCAGTCAGTCAGTAAATGGGTCACCGTCTCGTCTTTGTCAGGGTCACATGCGCATGATGGGCTTCCCTTACACTTGAATCTGTGCAGGTATTCCGAAAACCCACCATGGCCAGTCAAAATCTGTGTAATTACACCTGTCGGTTGAATTTTTCTGACAAGCCTATAAGCGTCAATTGCATCCGGAAAAAACAATTTTGTGGTCGCGGCTGTGTCGCCCATCTTGTACCGCCGGTTCCATTCGTCAAGCGAATCCTTTCGGATTTGCCGCTTGACGAATGAAACCGGACACTGGTCGTAATCCGGCCTTCTCTTCAGTTTGAGCGCCGCATCCTTAGCCAACTGGTCGGCTCTCTCATTCCCTTCCAGTCCCGCATGGGCCTTGATCCAGAACAAGTGTATATCTTTGCCCTGGGATCTGCCCTGCCGCAGATTCTCTCTGGTTTCGACTGCAAGGGGATGAGAAGAGCGGTGGTTTGCGACCGTTTCGAGTGACGATCGAGAATCGCTAAAGATGCCAAAGGTCTCTTTAGCGCTCTTAAGTATTTCCCGCGTGGCTTTACATATGGCCAACAGTTCGGCCTGGTAGACCGTGCAGTGGGACGACAGCTTCAACTTCAGACTTTTGGTTTCAGCGCCATTGCTCCAGAGAGACAATGCCGCCCCCACCTTGCCTTCAATTTTACTGCCGTCCGTGTAGATCTGCACTGCTAGTGCGCAGTGGTCACTGAGTGATTCTTGGTCTGCCAGGCAAATGAACTGCAGGCTCATATGCTCTGCCGGGTGGGGTGTGGAGGCAAATGCGGTACGTCGCTCGACGTCCCTATCTCCTAGCGCTGACCGGGGTACCCCCCTCCTCGCCTCGTACAGGGCAGCTGCCTCTTGCACTCGGAGATCGAGGGGCAGTATTCCAGCCAACACCAGTGCCGAGTTCAGGGAAACGGTGCGGTAGGATTTGCACAGTTTCTGTGCAAATCCCCTTTGGACCGCATTTAGCCTCTTCTTTACGCACTTCTTTGTGGCTGCTGATGCCCACGCACTTGCCGCGTACAAAATGACGGGTTCAACTACTGCCGTATACATGGTGCGGATGACGTCGGGGTGGAGGCCCCAGCTGACCTTCGCAGCCCTCGACAACTGATGGTAAAAACCAATCGCCTTTTTGCATACATTCGCTACATGCTTGTTGAATGTAAGCTTGTTGTCGATAGTTAGTCCCAGGATTTTGATCTCTTGCGTCATGCCAATGGCGACCCCACCCATGCTCAGCCGCGGGGTGTCGTATTTCAGTTTCCGCGTTATTACCATCGCATTTGTCTTATGCGGTGCGAATTTCAACTTGTTACTAACACCCCACTGGTTAACATGGGCGAGGGCGTCATTCGCCTTCCGCTCGATCTCGATCGCTGAGTCGCCATCAAATATCAACACCACGTCGTCAGCGAAGGCTTGGCAGTAGTCTCCCCGTTCCGCCAGCCCTTTTAGTAGGGGATCCAAGAGGACGTTCCAGAGGATCGGTCCTCCAATTGATCCCTGTACGCATCCCTTGGTAGTCTCCCTCACGACCTCCTTTCCTGCATACCTGACCCTGACCCTTCGGTTATCGAGGTAGCTGTCCATAACTCTCCTCACATTTACTGGGCATTTTTCCTCAGCCAGTCTGGTTCGGATAGCTGGCCACCATGCGCTGTCAAAAGCTCCCTCTATGTCTAGCGACACCATTACGATTAGCTTGTGGTCCGCTAATTTCCCACGTATGTGTTCGAGCAGATCATAGAGGGAGTCTTCTGTGCTCTTCTGGGGCATGAACCCGTACTGGCGAGTACTGAGTTGCGGTATAATGTGCCATTTCACTCTGCTTATGACCATTTTTTCCAAAACTTTTCCCAGCATCGGCAACAGACCAATGGGCCTGTAAGATTTTGGAACTGTATAGCTCTCCTTCCCGGGTTTCCTTAGGATCACAACTGTGGCCTCCTTCCAGGTCCCGGGAAAGTAGCCCAGTTCCAAGCACTTGTTAGCCAGCGCTAGGAAAGTGCCCGGATCGTGGTTAATCGAGTGCTGGCAGATGTCGGCCGTCAGGCCATCCGCCCCGGGGGCCTTTTTGGGGTTGAAGCTGCGCATGCTGGAGTGCAGCTCCTCGATGGTGAACGCCGGGTCATGTTGTTCATCATGACTCAAAGCGTTCACTTTTTCAGCAAGTATTCTGGTGCGCGTATGCTCCTCTCTATCCTCATCCCTTCTGTCCCCGGGGTAGAACGTTTCTGCCAGCAGTTCGGCAGAGTGGAGATTGTCCAGTACCTTTCCGTTCACGGTCAGGGGCAAGTCCTCGTGCCTTTTCCTGGTCCGGCCTATGACCCGGTAAATCCCGTCCCATAGAGTCTCTCTGTCCTGTTTCTCGCAGAAACCCTTCCAGCTCTCCGTTTGAGCATTTTTTGCCTTGTCCTCATATTCTTTTTTGATTTGCAGGTACTCAGCGACGACGGCGTCTCTCCGGACGGGTGCTGCACAGCGGATCCTGCGCTTCCTGGTGGCGACTGCCCTCTTCAGCGTGGCGAGCTCCTCTGACCACCATGGTAAGTTGACCTTGTTACTTGGCTTAATAAGGGGTATACTATTGTTGGCTGCTTCTATAATAATGTTTTGGAATGCTTTTGTTTTATTTTCTAAATCTACTGTATTATTTATTTTTCTAATTTCTGTGGCATCTATATTGTGGTCAGTTTGCAACTGGGCCAATTTCTCACGAAATTGGTTCCAGTTTGCTTTTTTGCTATTGAATCTACGTGTGGTTCTAGTTATTTGTATACCCCTTGCCTTCTCCAAGGCCAACTTGAAGGTGATGGTGTTATGGTCTGAGCTCGTCATTGCCTCATCTACCCTCCAGTCATCCACCAAGCCGAGCAGTCCCGCCGTACACACCGTAACGTCCACTACACTGGAGTAAAGTGTGGTTCCCCGCACTGTATGGAAAGTTGGCGTGTCGCCGACATTAAGCACCTGCAAATCCATCTCTTCTAGGGCACCAGCCACTTCTTCCCCTCTTCCGTTTGTCTTACGGCTACCCCACCAAGAGTTTAGCGCGTTGACGTCGCCTCCCATGATGATCTGCCGGCCGAAGTTCCGCTCTATACTTTTAAGCTGCTCCAAGTATGGCCCTATCGGTTCTGGCTTTGGTTCGAAGTAGAATGAGACCACCGCGATTTCCCAGGCAATTGTCCTCATCTTTACCACCGTGATGTTGGGTGTGGTAAAGTCCGGGCACTGGACGACGTCTATATCGCCGTCAAAGACCGCGATTGCTGCCTTGACGGCTCCGTCTTCTGTCTTATTGCTCTGGTAGATCCTAACACCGTGGTAGTCCTTCATTCTACCTATGCCTCCAATGTACGGCTCCTGGAGCAGTGCAAAGGCCATTTTCCTTTTGTTCGCCTCAAGCATTAATTCATTTGTTGCCAGTGCCTTTCTTTGCAAATTTGCTTGGGCTACTACGTATGGCCTTGTGTTAGAGTCAGATATTCCGCCGGTGACCACCTTAGCAGTACGACGTCGTGCTTCTGGCCATGGCATCCCATTTTCTCCTTACGGGGCACTCTTGGCTGAAGGCGTTGTGCTCAACCCTTTCGAGTTTTGCCCGCGTGCAGTTACAACACGACGGTGCTGTGTCCACAAGCCAATCTGGGCAATCTGCCTTCATGTGGGCTCCCCCGCAATGGCTGCACCTTGCCTGGGTCTCCTGGCAAAAACGTCTGCCGTGGCCATATCCTAGACAAAGCGAGCATTGAACTAACGGAGATTGGTCGGCCACTCGGATCCTCTGCATGTCGATGTGAACCGACCCAGCCTCCATCATTCGCTGCCATATCTTGGGGGAAACCCGCATTACAACATGGCATGCGTGCGGGTTCCTGGTGCGCTTCCTATAAGCTATTTCGAGCCTATATTTACCGCTCAGGTCTTTGAAAATCTCCCTATTTTGCTTCTTCAGCGCACCAAGTATGTCCTCGTCAGTGTTGTACTGAAAAACGTCTCTGAGCACAACTAGTGGGTCCTTGTTTGTCATTTCTTCGACCTTTAGATGATCAGAGCACCTGGTCAGTCTGGTCTTGACCTTATCCCTTTCCTCTTGACTTCTAAAACCCACTATAACCTTCCTGTCCTTGGCCTTTCTTATTTTCTCCACTTCAACTCCCCCCTCCTTTGCATTCACCACCTTCCTTATTCTATTGAGAACTTCCTCGCCCGTTTCTTTCTCATCAGTAGCCGTAACCACCAGCGAGTGCAGCGCGGTTCGCTCCGGAGGTTGCCTCCTATCGGACGACGCTACACTCGCGTATGTCTGTCTCTCGGCTTTGTCAAGCTTCTCCTGCAGTTTCCACATGCTTTCCGAGTTTTGTCTTAGGAGGTTCGCGTGGTCTTCGAGCATCTTACTGAAGATTTCCCTCTCCTTTTTTCTTTTCCCATCCGCTATCCCGTCCTGGTTTGCCCCCAGCTGTTTTGGTGACTGCTGAGGCAGTTCCATCTTGTTTTTATTAGTCGTGGACTCTGTCTCCTTTACCAACTGGTATAGTCTCTCCGCAGCCAGAGTGATTTCGACCTTAATCTCTGTTTTGGTGTTACGAGATTGGCCTAGCTGGGTTTTTATCTTTGCTAGGCTGACTCTGGCTTCGGTCACTCTGTCCCTTGGCTTGGCGGGCTCAACCGTGGCGGGGGAAACGGATGTGGTAGAGGTAGTCGGGGCGCCCGGCGCTTTCCCGGGAGGGGTCTGAGGTTTTGCCTGAGACTTTTTAGAAGTCTCTTGTTTGGCTGCCTCCCACTCGCCGATGCTCTTCCTCACCGTGGATCGTGCCACAGGTGAAGTTTTCGTAGGTGTGGTTCTCGTAAATGTGGAGTTTAGGGTGTTTTCTTCCAATCTTTTGGGAATGTTCTCGTTTTTGGCTGGCGTCCTCGTGAACATCTTGGCGTCGAGGGTTTGTCTTTGGCGCTTAAAAGTGACCCTTATTGGGTTGTAAAGGGACCCTATAAGTGTATGGTCAAATTAAATAATTGGAATTGCAAATTATATAGTCAGTAAAACCGCAAATAAATAGTAAAAAGTGTTAATAAAATGTAAATTAAAATAAATGTAAACTTGGCTTTATAAATAAATACAGCTTCGTTGGGATAGTTCTTGCTCAACAAGGTAAGATATACCAAGATAGGCTGTCGTGTCCCTTGTTTGATTTGCTTCTACTAATAGAGCGAGTCAACAGCGAGTCAGGTCTTAGTAAGACTTGCGCAGTCTACGCTTGTCAGTCAATTTGTCTCCAGTCCTTGGCTGGGGAGGCAAGAGTGAACAATTTTTTTTTTTTTTTTTTTTTTTTTTTTTTTTTTTTTTTTTTTTTTTTTGTGTTATCTAAAAGTAAAAAAGGGGGGATTTTTGTTCCTATCCAGATCTTAGTCTAGACGGAGTTTGAGCTTAACGGTACAATAAAAATAATTGGGGGGGAGGGGAGTTAAAATAGGGGGGTATTATTTATTATTATCAGTTATAACAGGCAGAATTAATATAATATAGTCGAAAATAGAACTTCCTCCTTCTTGGTAAGTCGGTTAAAAATAAAAATTTAAAATCGGTTTTCGAGACGGCTGTATAATGGCCGCCGCGAGTCCAGAACAAACCATACGCTCTGTCCAAATTTGGGCTTTCCTTTAAAAGGGGATCAATTGCTCTGTCCCGATATCTAATCTAACTTAAATACTAACAAATTTAAAACAATTTAGAAAAAAAACATATAGTAATATAAAATTTCTGTCATGCACGTGGTGAATGGCGTGGAAGTTTTACGAATACGATGCGCATTTGAAAATCGACTTTCTTGTCCCTTCTCCCTTCAGAAATCCAAAAATATGGTGGGATGGGCAATGGGATAAAAACGTTTTATCCGGTTTTGGTTTTTAGCTAGGTTTTTTCTAGGCCAAGTTCTGAGCTTTTTAGTTTTGGAAAAATGTAATATTATGTAAACAATGAAAAACAAAGTTAACTCAGACCGTGGGAACGTTTAGAGAATTTACTATTATTACTATTATGAGGGCGATTTTAATTTGAGTTTAATGGGGATTTTTGCTACGTTAGGCTAATGGGAGGACTTTATAATTCTCTTTAATTATGGGGAATAATTTTAAAATTAGGGGTGAAATTAATTATTTAAAAAGAGAAAAGACAAGAAATCAACAGCAAATACCTTGCACCTTTACTATTTTGCTTAGAATCTCCACGATCTTTTTTCTACCAGGCTGCCGGCTGCTCCAGGATATCCCTCGGGTCCTCGAAAATAGCAGATCGCACCTCCAGTCAGTTTTTTCGGGCGTTATGTCCGCGCGGAGATTTTTTCGGCCGGTCCGAATCACGAACTGTAGCCTGGGGAGTTACGAGAAAATTCCCCGGAGTCCCCAGGAGTTTCGGGGGCACTTTATTACTCACTAAAAAGCGCTTCCTAGAACCAGATTATCCTCGATTTCAGAGGAGATGGGGGTTTTGTGCAGAAATTTCGCCTTTTTCCCTCTCTGATTTCGGAAATAGGACGCCGAAAAAGTTAAGTCTAGTTAAAAAAATCTAGATTTTGGATGGGATGCAGCCACTGAAATTGTCTATATTATAGTTTGATAAAAAATTGGTGTCGTCGCGACCGTTTGCGCGCCGCACTCTTCTCCCCGCAGGGTTGCGTTTTTTCACTGTGTTTCCCTGTGTCTTTTACCGCCGCGCTTTGGAAAAAGCTGTGGCAACCAGGTTTAGCCTAGGCTAAAAAATTTGGAATTCCTGGACGGTATGCTCACTGAGTTAAAACTGAATGCTCGGCGGCTTAAATTTCGGCTTAATGGGGTTTCTTAAAAAAAAAATAGGGCTCGCGCCGACCAATCTGGCGCCGTACGAATGTTTGTGATTTATTTGTGTCTTTTTTCACTTTTTAGGTTAATTTTCACACGTTTCACTTTACAGTTTCTTTGTTTTTTGTTCGTTTTTTATTCTGTTTTCATTTCCGTATGGCCCGCACTTGCGCGCAACTTTTGGTGCGCAATTTTGAATTTTTCAGTGTTTTTTACTTCTTACTCGAATTTTGAAGTGCGGAGCTCGCGAAATCGTGTATGCACGGGGTAGGGTCGGTGAGAGGTCTCGGTAGGGTAGGGTAGGTAGGGTAGGGTAGGTAGGGTAGGGTAGGTAGGGTAGGGTAGGTAGGGTAGGGTAGGTAGGGTAGGGTAGGTAGGGTAGGGTAGGTAGGGTAGGGTAGGTAGGGTAGGGTAGGTAGGGTAGGGTAGGTAGGGTAGGGTAGGTAGGGTAGGGTAGGTAGGGTAGGGTAGGTAGGGTAGGGTAGGTAGGGTAGGGTAGGTAGGGTAGGGTAGGTAGGGTAGGGTAGGTAGGGTAGGGTAGGTAGGGTAGGGTAGGTAGGGTAGGGTAGGTAGGGTAGGGTAGGTAGGGTAGGTAGTGTAGGTAGGGTAGGTAGTGTAGTTGGGTAGGTAGGGTAGGTAGGGTAGGTAGGGTAGGTAGGGTAGGTAGGGTAGGTAGGGTAGGTAGGGTAGGTAGGGTAGGTAGGGTAGGTAGGGTAGGTAGGGTAGGGTAGGTAGGGTAGGGTAGGTAGGGTAGGGTAGGTAGGGTAGGGTAGGTAGGGTAGGGTAGGTAGGGTAGGGTAGGTAGGGTAGGGTAGGTAGGGTAGGGTAGGTAGGGTAGGGTAGGTAGGGTAGGGTAGGGTAGGTAGGGTAGGGTAGGTAAGGTAGGGTAGGTAGGGTAGGGTAGGTAGGGTAGGGTAGGGTAGGTAGGGTAGGGTAGGTAGGGTAGGGTAGGTATGGTAGGGTAGGTAGGGTAGGGTAGGGTAGGTAGGGTAGGGTAGGTAAGGTAGGGTAGGTAGGTAGGGTAGGGTAGGTAGGGTAGGGTAGGTAAGGTAGGGTAGGTAGGTAGGGTAGGGTAGGTAGGGTAGGGTTTTTTTTTTTTTTTTTTTTTTTTTTTTTTGATTTGGCAGGCGGGCAAATCCGGTCGGACTTACACCCAAGCTGCCTCACAATACGAGCCAGCCTGGATAGTGTCAGGCTCCAACTGACTAAAACCCCTCCTGCCTTACACAGATCTCCCTCGGACATAGTCCGAGACTTTGGGGACTCATTTGTTCTAAGAACTTTTGCACTTTACATAGTTCTTTACTCTATTTAATCTATATCCATTTACATAATGAGTTTCTCAATTTACTTATATTTACAGACTATATTAGCTACTTGCACAGTATGTTATACGATATCTTACTTCTATTTTATCTATAGGTATTCTATCGTACTGTTTGCTACCTACTATATATATATCCATATAGAGTTTTGAGCAATGCTGTTAATTTTTATTCCTTTCTATCGTTCTTTGTGCCGTTTTAACACAGAATTCGATAAAAGCTGTACTGTGTTTTTTGTCTGCGATAAGTTTATTTAAATTCACAGTTGTAATGTCTGTCCCTATTTTCTGTTCAAGCTCATACCTATCGGGGCCATAGACCGGGCAGTCGGTCAGTACGTGGATCGCTGTCTCATCTTTGTCAGGGTCACATACGCATGATGGGCTTTCCTTACACTTGAACCTGTTCAGGTATTCTGAAAACCCACCATGCCCAGTCATTACTTGGGTTATTATCCCTGTTGGTCTAATTTTTCTGTCAATTTTATAAGCATCGACAGCGTCCGGGAAGAAAAGTTTCGTCGGCGCGGCTGTTTCACCCATTCTGTACCTCAAGTTCCATTCGACAAGCGAATCCTTTCGGATTTGTCGCTTGACGAATGACACCGGACACTGGTCGTAATCTGGCCTCTTTTTAAGGTATAATGCCGCTTCTTTGGCCAAGTGGTCGGCTCTCTCATTTCCCTCCAGTCCCGCGTGCGCCTTGATCCAAAACAAAGACACACGCTTGTTTTGGATGCTGCACTTTCGCAGGTTCTCCCTGGTTTCGACTGCGAGGGGATGAGAAGAGCGGTGGTTTGCGACCGTTTCCAGTGACGATCGTGAGTCACTGAAAATGCCAAAAGACCCTGCATTGTGCTTTTGTATCTCCCGCGTGGCTTTACATATGGCCAGCAGTTCCGCCTGGTAGACCGTACAGTAAGACGACAGCTTCATCTTCTGGCATTTGGTTTCGACGCCATTGCTCCAGAGAGACAATGCCGCCCCCACCTTTCCATCAATTTTGCTGCCGTCCGTGTATATCTGCACTGCTTGTGTGCAGTGGTGTGCGAGTTGTTCTTGGTCTGCCAGGCATATGAACTGCAGACTCATATGTTCCGCCGGGTGGGGTGTCGAGGCAAATGCGGTGCGTCGCTCAACGTCCCTATCTCCTAGCTCCAACCGGGGCAACCCCCTCCTCGCCTCATACAGGGCAGCTGCCTCTCGTATTCGGAGATCAAGAGGAAGTATCCCAGCTAGCACTAGCGCCGAGTTCAGGGATACGGTGCGAGGGGTGCGGGTCAGGTAACCTCCACGTTGGCCTAGTTGGTTGCTGGTCTCTTTCGGATACGTCCGGGGGGAAGAGCAACCCGCTGGGCTGGTGCACCCCGGGCACCGTCAATAACTTCCCATTCGTGGGTTCTTGTTGGCGGTGGCGAATACCTGACAGGGGGGGGGATGTCGCTCTGGGTGTTCCCCTGATTAGCAGGGGACACTCCAGACGCGACATAGGGGTGGGGCTAGGTTGGGTAGGTAGGTTCTGGGTAGGTTAGGTAGGTTTGCGGTGGGGCTCACTTCCGGGCCTCTGGGCGGGCCGCCCACCCCTGCGGGGGGGTTCCCCGGGTGCATTGACCAGCTCTGCACCCTGCTCTGCCCGGCTCTGCAACCGGGCTCTGCCCGCTCTGCACCTGGCTTTGCCCGCTCTGCACCTGGCTTTGCACTCGGCGCTCGTGCGGTTTGAGCTCCCCGAGTGCACTGACCAGCTCTGCACCCTGCACTGACCAGCTCTGCACCCTGCTTTGCCCGGACCTGCATCCGGCTTAGCCCGCTCTGCACCTGGCTCTGCGCCCGGCTCTCTCTCTTGCGGGTGGGGGCGGCCGCCGCCCGGGGGCGGGAAGTGGGCCCACGAGGTGGTGTTGACTTGTCGTTGCCGGCCCTCCTTTGGCGTGGGATGGTCGGCAGGGACAAGTCGATGGAAGGAGGAGGCGGCGGAGCGTCGGTCTCGACGCGCCGCCGCAGACGCGGAGGGCGGCATCTGTCCTTTGCGGGACAGATGCCGCAACGGAGGGGACCGTTAAGGTCCAGCGCGGTGGAGGGTACGGCGCAGCACACCGTCTAGGTGTGCCCAGCGGGGGCGTAGCTGCGCCGTGCCCTGAGGAGTTGTCGGGCAGGACCTCTCGCTTCCCGGTGTGGTGAATTCCATGCTGGGGGGTGGGGGGTCCTGGGCGGCGGATGTCCCCCTTTTGCGAGGACGCCAAGTCGCAAAAGGGGGTGGCGGAGAGGGGGTGGAAGGGGGCGGTCGTACGATCGTTTCCTCCCACCTCCTGGTGGTGACTAGCGGGCGACGGGTGTGGGGGCCGCCTTAGCCTGCATTGCACTAGTCACCACCCTTGCGGGCGGGAATGGCCGAGCACTCGCGGTCATTCCCGGGCCCCTCCATTGGAGGGGCGTGAAGGGCCTGCCCTAAAAGGCGGGCGGTCGTCGGCGGAGGACTGGACGTAAAGGCTGTGCCGGATTCCCAGTCCTCCTCCATTCAGACGATGCGGGAGTGCCGCTGGGTTATTTTAGTGGGTATACCGGGCTGGGGGGCCCGGGGAGTCCCACATAGCCCCCCATTCCCCCAATGGGTGGGTATGCGTAATGCATTTTTTCCCAGCGTGATCAAAAAAAAAAAAAAAAAAAGGGATACGGTGCGATAGGATTTGCACGATTTCTGTGCAAATCCTCTTTGGACCGCATTTAACCTCTTCGTTACGCACAGCTTGGTGACTGCGGGTGCCTATGCACTTGCTGCGTACGTTATGATCGGTTCGACTACTGCCGTGTACATGGTGCGGATGACGTCGGGGTGGAGTCCCCAGCTGACCTTCGCAGCCCTCGACAACTGCTTGTAAAAACCAATCGCCTTTTGGCACACATTCACTACGTGCTTGTTGAATGTAAGCTTGTTGTCGATCGTTAGCCCCAGGATTTTAATTTCCTGCGTCATGCCAATGGCTACCCCTCCCATGCTTAGTCGCGGAGTGTCGTATTTCAGTTTCCGCGTTATTACCATCGCATTTGTTTTATGCGGTGCGAATTTCAACTTGCTACTAACACCCCACTGATAAACATGGGCGAGGGCGTCATTCGCCTTTCGCTCGATCTCGATCGCTGAGTCGCCATCAAATACTAGCACCACGTCGTCAGCAAAGGCTTGGCAGTAGTCTCCCCGTTCCTCCAGCCCCTTTAGTAGGGGCTCCAGGAGGGTGTTCCAGAGAATCGGTCCTCCAATCGATCCCTGTACACAGCCCTTCGACGTCTCCCGTACTACCTCTTCACCTGCGTACCTGACCCTGACCCTTCGGTTATTGAGGTAGCTGTCTATGATTCTCCTCACATTTACCGGGCATTTTTCCTCAGCCAGTCTGGTTCTTATAGCTGGCCACCATGCGCTGTCAAAAGCTCCCTCTATGTCTAGTGACACCATTACTATCAGCTTGCGCTCTGCTAGCTTGCTGCGTATGTGCCCAACTAGATCATAGAGGGAGTCTTCCGTGCTCTTCTGGGGCATGAACCCGTACTGGCGAGTACTGAGTTTCGGTATAATGTGCCATTTCACTCTGTTTATGACCATTTTTTCCAAGACTTTTCCCAGTACCGGTAACAGGCCAATTGGTCTGTAAGATTGGTAGGGTAGGGTAGGTAGGGTAGGGTAGGGTAGGTAGGGTAGGTAGGGTAGGGTAGGTAGGGTAGGGTAGGTAGGGTAGGGTAGGGTAGGTAGGATATTTAGTAGATGAATGTTTGGTGTTTTTATGGCAAAACAAAGTTTGCCGGGTCAGTTAGTATTAATATATTTTGTTTTGTTTTCTCAAATGTTTGATTTGGTTGATGGTAAAATGAATAAAGATTTTTTATTAAAAAAATGTTTTTATTAGGTGAAAAATTAAGTGATGTCTTTTTTTTGAGGTTTTATTAATGTCGCGTGGCTTCGGCGATAAGTTTTTCGTAGAAGCGAGCATTTGTTGTTAAGTGATTCGAATTGGTGAATTAGAGATTTGGTTATTCGAGATCGCATAGCTACGCCGTTAAGTTTTTCGTGGTAGCTTGCATTCGTTGTGTTTCGTATTAGTAAACTTACTGGGACGTGTTATTCGGTGTCACACTTTTCAAAGTCAGGTAACACACTCGAAAAACAGGAATGACACAGATTCTTTACCAATTACTCGAAATAAAATGAATACATATAAAAATCTGTAGAAAATTCGATTCCTAAAAAAAAGGTTTTGAAAGGATAATCAACAAAACCGATTTCCAGCATTTAAACAGACAAAAATTCCAAAAGAATTTGTGTCTGTTTATTTGTGCACGCATCACGTAATAGGACGAAACCAATGTAGATATTTAATACATAAAAATTGTGCGTAATTTGAAATATTTCTTAGTTACAACGCAATCGGTTCTTTCTGAATAAACCGATTTAGATGGCATTTGTTATAGAGATAGTTTAATACCTTGGGAAGGACATAGACTATTTTGTTTTCATAAAACATGAAGGGTGGAGAAATGGGGGAGAGTGTTAATTTTGTATGTAACTTCTTATCATGCAACCTCTTCTTATTATGAACTGATTTAGATGAAATTTGGTATTGAGATAATTTGAGGCCATGAGAAGGACATAGGCTACTTCTTTTTGCATAAAACACGAAGGGGGAGAAATGGGGGTGGGGTAGTTTTGTATGAAACTTCTTATCATGCAACTGCTTCTTATTATGATCCGATTTAGAAGAAATTTGGTATGGAGATACTTTAAGGTCCTGAGAAGGATATAGGCTACTTGCATAAAACACGAAAGGGGAGAAATGGGGGATGGAGCTTTACTTTTGTATGCAATTTCTTTTAGATGGGACTTAGTATGTAGGCGATAGTTTGAGACTTTGGGAAGGACATAGACTACTTTATTTGCATAAAACATGAAAGGGAGAAATGGAGGGGTGTTAATTTTGTGTGTAACTTCTTATTATGATGCTATTTAGATGAAACTTGGTATGGAGATAGTTTGAGACACTGAGTAGGACAAATACTACTTCTCTTAGCATAAAATACGAAGGTGGAGAAATGGAGGGAGATTTAATTTTGTGTGTAACTTCTTATCATGCAACTTCTTCTTATTATGAACCGATTAAGATGAAATTTTTATGGAGATAGTTTGAGACCATGAGAAGGACATAGGCTACTTCTTTTTGCATACATCATTTTTGTAAGCTAAGTTTACATTCTTCGAAAGCCTGGTTGGCTTTATCGTCCCACTGTACCAATGTCTTATCGCGTTTCTTGGACCGATTTATAAACTTATTGAGGCTAATTCGTGGCTCTACTACTTTTTGGGATCTATTAAAATTGACCATTCCGAGAAAACTTCTTAATTCCTCTACTGTTTTAGCATAAAATACGAAGGTGGAGAAATGGAGGGAGAGTTAATTTTGTATGTAACTTCTTATCATGCAACTTCTTCTTATTATGAACCGATTTAGATGATTTTTTTATGGAAATAGTTTGAGACCATGAGAAGGACATAGGCTACTTCTTTTTGCATACAACATGAGGGGAAAGAAATAGGGGATGGGGCGTTAGTTTTGTATGAAACTTATTAATAGTGCTTAAACCGATAAACTGATTTAGATGGAATTTGGTATGAGAAAAGGGGAAAGCGTGTTCATACGTTGAAGCCTAATATTCCCCACTGACCTATCGTTTAAATCCAAAAGATTCCAGTTTCCAATCAAACTTATTTTTACTATTACTATTAACAAAGCTCAAGGGTAGCAGGGTGCATTTGCCATAGTTTACCCACGGCCAGCTACATGTCGCTGCTGATACTCGCATATGTCCAGGGCCCAGAATGTATATGTATTAGCACCAAATGAAAGGACATACAGCATAGTATATAGCAGCGTCCTAAATTGTTGTACCCATGATTAACGGCATAAATAAGGATTGCCAATTAACTGTAGATACAATTTATAATAGAGTGGTATCTTCAATTCGCAGCAAAGCAGAACCTATGACTCTTTAGTTTATTAGGGTTCCTTACCCAAAGGGTAAAACGGAACCCTATTACTAAGACTCCGCGGTCCGTCTGTCTGTCTGTCACCAGGCTGTATTTCATAAATCGTGATAGCTAGACAGTTGAAATTTTCACAGATTATGTATTTCTGTTGCCGTTATAACAACAAATACTAAAAACAGAATCAAATAAATATTTAAGTGGGGCTCCCATACAACAAACGTGATATTTTTGCCATTTTTGCGATAGTGATACGGAACCATTCGTGCGCGAGTCCGACTCGCACATGGCCGGTTTTTTAAGTTCCTCTACGTAGAAATCCATATTTTGGTTTTGAATTAAATTGTTTGTAAAAAAATCTCCCGGTAGTCTTATCGTACGCCGGTATATTATCTCGGCGGCGCTGTATCCTGTATCGCTTCTAACGGCTACGCGCAGACCGAATAAAACAGTAGGTAACTCTCTTAACCACGATTCTGTTTTGATTCTGGCCATTAACGATGCTTTGAGTGATCTGTGCCATCTTTCCACCATGCCGTTGCTTTGGGGATGATAAGCTGTTATCCTAATCCTTTCGATTCCCAATACTTTCATTAATTGGTGGATACATTACTTTCAAATTGTCTTCCTTGGTCACTAGTGATTTTTACTGGACACCCATAGTGCGTGATCCAACAATCATATAGTGTCTTGGCGATATTTTCGGCTGTAATTTCTTTCAATGGTATGGCTTCCGGCCATCTAGTGAACCTTTCAATTATAGTAAGATAATACCTATATCCCTCTGCTGTAACGGGCAACGGACATATAATGTCTGTGTGAATGGGTTCGAACTTGCCGTATTCCAAGTAAACGCCTAATTCTGATACTGTGTGTCTTTGTACTTTTGATTTTTGACATGCAATACATGATTTGGCCCATTTATCTATGTGTGAATTCATACCGGGCCAAAAATACTTTTGTGTGATTAACGACTTTGTTACCCTGACCCCGGGGTGACTTATGTTGTGTACGTTATCAAAAACCATGCGTCTGAAATTTTCTGTTAAATATGCTCGGACTGTGTCTTTTAACATTTCACAATAAATCGGTTAATTGACTGTGGGTCCGTTTTTTTTCTTTAAGTTCACACTGGTCTTTTTGATACTGTTATTTAATACTTGTGCTATATACTCGTCCGTTTCCTGTTCGGCTGCTAATTCTGCGAAACCTGTGTTCGTTGGGCAATACAACTCCGCAACACGTGATAACGAGTCAGCAACAACGTTACCTATGTCGTCCGTCTACATGGCGAATCTAGTTTATGAATTCGCTAATGAATAATAAATATCGTGTTCTTCTTCGAGTTTCTGAGTTACTGCTATTTAGTTTTGTAAGGGCTTTGTATATGTTATTGGTTTATGGTCTGTATATATGGTTATTTCTCGCCCTTCGAATAACTTCCTGAAATACTGAATGGCCATATATATTGCTAACAATTCTACAATACTTTGTTTGTGCCTCGATGAGTTTCTTCGAAAAATATCCCAACGGTTCCCAACGGTTTTTAACTCTTTGTTGTGACGCCGCGACTACACACGTATTCGATGCGTCACACATCAAAGCCAAAGGCACCCCGCTGTGTGGGTGTGACAATGTAGCCGCTTTTTGTAAGCTAAGTTTACATTCTTCGAAAGCCTGGGCCTGCAGTCTCGAAATAGATAGCGATCGTTATCTCGTAACGATCGGTCGCTAAGTCCTAACGATCGGAAGATAACGATTTTTGGTAGTCTCGACAGACAAAGCTATCGATTTTTGACGTTTGTCATCGCAAACTTAACGTATATTGTCGCTATGTTAACGATTTATCGGTATGATATCGAATTTCCTAGCGAGCATTTTTGACAGCCCGATAACTGTCGTAACGATCGTTATCATTGGTTTTAGAGGTTTATCCAAGATGTACTTTTAATTTTATTATTAATAGTTAAGTGGGTGCTACAAATTACTTATTGGCTTGCAGTGGGGCTGCAGCATAAGCCAAAAGTCTGTAAGTCGAGTAATACATGTTGTAACTTTGGCTATCAATGAAAACCTTTTAAGATGATACATAAATTTTCCTATGATCCAAGAAGAACGGTGTGCAGTTAAAGAGAAGTTTAGAAATGCTCAAAAGCCATGGACTGCACACCACCCACTACCCACCACCCATAGACTGCACGCATAAAAAAATTATCAATGGGGACCACCGTACATGGCTGCTTGGTAACTAATAATAAATGTTCATAATCTATAATCTACTGAAAGTACATTCTATGTTATATATTTTAGGTGATGATGGATATCCTCTGAAACCATGGTTGATTACTCCTGTCGTTATTACCTGTAATTAGGATACCTATTGTATTCTACTAAATATAAATAAAACTGACGTGGCTTGTACTTACATTTAAAAACCAACTTGATATGTAACGTCATGCATTGCTCGGGCGACTTAATGGATCCGTTTGGGAGTTTGTTGAGTTCCTCGGGAACTTCCTTCCAGCATGTTTCAAAATTTGCCCGTGTGGAGATATGGACGGGCTTCTAAAGTTGCCAAATGCGCATCAATATGCCTCGAAGTACGCCTGAAACATTTAAGATATTCATTAAGTAAACACAAACTACTTCGGACATATTCAAAGTATTCAATTTAGTACCAAAAATAGGAATCGAAAATTGTTGTAGATTGTTATTACCTGACGCTCACGCTGCTTGCTAGCACTCGGGCTAGGGCCTGCGCCTGTGTCACTGTCCTCCACTATAGAAATACGGTTCTTTTCCAGTTAATCAATTCCAATAATCCAATTCTATCTCATTGTCATATTTTGTGTACAAACAAACTTGACAATTGACATTGACAGTTTGTTTCCCATGTTCAACGTCTGTGTTGCAAGGAAGGGAACTATTTTCTTCTTTGTTATGTGTATTTTTAAAAACGGCATAAGCTACTTACAAGTTTCGATGCAAACAATTGTTAACATGATAAGGTTTACCTATCTTCTGCACAATTTTCAAAGAAAAATAGTTTTTTTTGAATATATTGTCTACCAATTTTCCCTATGATACAAGGATTTTTTTCAACTGCCATAATTTTTCAAAAAAATCACCGCACTATGAATACGAACATCGCTAGCCTACCGACAACGTTAAGTCAATATAGTGACAGATTTTGCACGCTAACTCGGCTGTCGAGACTTGCGTTTATCGTTAGCGTCGTTACGGCAAGCGTATTTTGTCGGTAAGAGATAACGATCGTTACTTTTTGGTAGTCTCGACAGTCAAAGCTATCGATTTTTGACGTTTGTCATCGCAAACTTAACGTATATTGTCGCTAAGTTAACGATTTATCGATATGATATCGAATTTTCTAGCGAGCATTTTTGACAGCCCGATAAGTGTCGTAACGATCGTTATCATTGGTTTTAGAGGTTACAAAAACAATAAATAAATAATAATTAGAGTAATATGGCTGTATAGTATTAAGCGTGGGCTTTGGTCGTGCTAGAACACAGACTCGATATAATAATGCGGCGGAAAAATGCACTAAACCGGCGTGAAGGTGAAAATCCTTTGGATTTAGAGGATGGCCAATTTCTCTATCTTTACCAAATAAACAAGGACGTTTCATGAGCTCGTTGGTGAACTTCGCCCATCTATTCAAAAACGAGGGCCTTAAGGACTTTCTGTGGAGTCTCAAGTGAGTGTCTATGCGTTGGGTACTTAATGTGCCTAAATAATATTTCTATTACTTTTTTCTAATATCCAAGATGTAATGTAATTTTCTTCATAATAGTCAAGTAGCTGCTAACAACTATATATTGGCTTGCAGTGGGGCTGCAGCATAAGCTAAAAGTCAGTTAGCCGATAAGTACATGCTGTAACTTTGGCTATCAATGAAAACCTTTTAAGAAGATATGTCAAATTTCCTATGACCCAAGAAGAACAGTGTGTAGTTAAAGCAAATTTTAGAAATACTCCACAGCCATTCCCAGTTATGATTGGAGCCATAAAACATATAAAAATTATCATTTGGGACCACCGTACATGGCTGCTTGGTAACAAATGTTCATTATAATCTGTCTGAACAGTTGCCCATTAAAATGCTGAAAGTACTTTCTATGTTTTATCTTTTAGGTGAAGATGGATATCCTCTTTGATGACTCCTTTAAAAAATCAACACCCTGGGACACCGGAGTATCAATAAACAAATACTCATTGTTCAGCCAGGAATGTCGTTGAAAGATGCTTTGCTGTGCTGAAGTCTGTTTAACGGGGTCTGTCCCACTCAATGCATGTGCAGTGTTACACAACAAGCATATAAAATATAAATTACATGAACCGGAGGCCATCTCACCCATGCAAATAGTGGACAATGATGGTAGTGTTCATGATAATGGCCTAGAAGTTACAGGTACCAAATCAAATGATTTATTTTAAGGTGTTTATTTAATATTTTATTATATTTATTTATATTCTTTATTGTCCTGTAAAATCATAAAAGCAAGTGTACAATGGGCGGTCTTATCGCACAGGGCAATCTCGTACAGACAACTATATTTATTAATTAGGTATACATTATATTTGCATAACATATAATTTTCCCTAGATCTTTATACCTATTTAATTAGCATCTCCATTTATTTGACCCAAAGGTGATATTTAATGGCTTAAAGTATCAAGTCCGACTTATGCCGTTGTATATCATTGTATGAATACTCCTAAAATATTGTTTTTGTTATACAGGTTTTGTGGTGCACTGGGTGAGCTGTTACAGAGTGCATAAGAAGACTCAATAATACTAGTTCTACATAATTTTATTTTATTGACCCTCTGTGATTTAAATAAAAAACATATAAAACCATTTTTATTTTTATTTACAAAAGTTGTAAAACTGTCCGCTATTGAATTTGCAGCCTATGCAAATAGCATCCACGCCTCGGCTTGTACCTTGCCTGCCTCTGGCAGCGTCTGATTGCACTTGATTTGCAGCTGCCACCATCTGTAAAAAAATTAGATGTACTAAAAATGTCTCTTAATGCTCTAGTGTGCTAGTGATTCTAATAATAAAAAAGAAAATGGCATAGTATCCGGGAAGTCTGTGCCAAATGTGTACTCTCCACTAATTAAGGATGTTATGCGTCTCTCCACTTCAGTCAAAGAAGCAGTGATGACGCCTCGGTTGCCAGTTTGAATGATTTGTTTTTATAATTATGCTGCCTTAGTGCAGGCGCAGCTTTTTAAGTCTATCCAAACCTGTAATTAGGATACCAATTGTATTCTACTAAATATAAATAAAACTGACGTGGCTTGTACTTACATTTAAAAACCAACTTGATATTTAACGTCATGCTCTGCTCGGGGGACTTATTGGATACGTTTGGGCGTTTGTTGAGTTCCTCGGGAACCTCCTTCCAGCATGTTTCAAAATTTGCCCGTGTGGAGATATGGACGGGCTTCTAAAGTTGCCAAATGCGCATCAATATGCCCCGAAGTACGCCTGAAACATTTAAGATATTCATTAAGTAAACACAAACTACTTCGAACATATGCAAAGTATTCAATTTAGTACCAAAAATAGGAATTGAAAATTGTTGTAGGTTGTTATTACCTGCCGCTCACGCTGCTTGCTAGCACTCGGGCTAGGGCCTGCGCCTGTGTCACTGTCCTCCACTATAGAAATACGGTTCTTTTCAAAAAGTATTTTGTGTACAAACAAACTTGACAATTGACATTGACAGTTTGTTTCCCATGTTCAACGTCTGTATTGCAAGGAAGCGAACTATTTTCTTCTTTGTTATGCGTATTTTTAAAAACGGCATAAGCTACTTACAAGTTTCGATGCAAACAATTGTTAACATGATGAGGTTTACCTATCTTCTGCACAATTTTCAAAGGAAAATACTTTTTTTTGAATAGCTTGTCTACCAATTTTCCCTATGATACAAGGATTTTTTTCAACTGCCATAATTTTTAAAAAAAATCACCGCACTATGAATACGAACATCGCTAGCCTACCGACAACGTTAAGTCAATATAGTGACAGATTTTGCACGCTAACTCGGCTGTCGAGCCTTGCGTTTATCGTTAGCGTCGTTACGGCAAGCGTATTTTGTCGGTAAGAGATAACGATCGTTACCTAACGTAACGATCGCAAAATATGTCGAGACTGCAGGCCGTTGGCTTTATCGTCCCACTGTACCAATGTCTTATCGCGTTTCTTGGACCGATTTATGAACTTATTGAGGCTAATTCGTGGCTCTGCTGCTTTTTGGGATCTATTAAAATTGACCATTCCGAGAAACCTTCTTAATTCCTCTACTATTTTTGGTTTTGGAAATTCCAATATTGCTTGTGTTCTGGATTTTAGCGGTGTGATCCCTTTTTTGCACACCTCAAACCCCAGAAATTCTACTCTAACTTTTCCAAACTGACATTTCGATGTATTAATGGTTATTCCGAATTGACTGAATCTTTCAAAAACTATTTCTAAATGTTCCCTATGTTGCTCATGGCCATGACTAGCTAAGATGACATCATCGATGTATGAGAATAAGAAATCTAATCCCAGTAAAACTGTTTTACTCATGAAACGTTGGAATGTTTGGGCAGCGTTTCTCAACCCTGGGAATTCAAACAAACCAAAGGGCTTGAAAATAGCCGTTTAGCCTACATCTTCTGGGTTTACGGGTATGAAATGTTAAGGTATTTAGAAATAATATCGTGATACGGATGGTCCATATTTAAAATTTTCAGTGATAGTTGAGAGCTAATTACTAGAGATGCCACAGTACTTAGCTCCGGTTCCTGGTCAACCAGTTCTCAGAAATCTGCACCGAGTATGTGGTTGGATGGTTGTTTCACGTCGGCTATTATAAAGTCCCATCTAAAAACTCGTCGTAATTGCAGGTTCAACAATTTTACACCGTATGTTTTGATTTGTGCTCCGTTCACTGCGTATAATTTATATTCACTTTCCGGATGTAATTGATTCTTCTTGTTTACTGGTATGACGGACACTTTTGCTCCTGTATCTACTAGAAAGTTTAAACCCGTATTTAGGTCTCTTACACTGAGGCGGTTCACTGGACGTACGGAACAGATTTCCGCCTTTGGCTGCTCCGTTGTTAGTTTCCCGCTTTCTTCCACGCACATGGCTTGACACATTTCTTGCGTTGTTCTGCGATTTGTCTGCGTAACGGAAATGGTAAAAACACAGCCAATCCGAATCTTCTTCTGAACGCCGTGCTCGTGAGCTGCTCCTGCTCCGCGTACTAGGTGCCTGGTAACGATTTATGCTGCGTGCCCTGTTTCCTCGGTTTTATAGTTCATCAAAACGAGCACTTAACTTTGCTTTTAAATTTAATATTGACTTCTCTATTTCGCTTGTCGTTGATGTTGAGGGCTGTTGTGATATCGCTGCCACTACACTTGCTTTGGTAATTTCATTTACGTCGTTGGCGATATTTGCCAATTTTTCTAAGTCTTTTGTTTCCGTGACGGTGAGCACTGCGCGTACTGTTGGTGGTAGAAGATTTTGCCATAAAACTTTTAATGTTCCGTCGGTTACTTTGTCTCGTGCGAGGGCTTTCATTTTTGCTAAAAGTTGTCACTGCTTCTGGTCTGCCAATAATTTTTTGTATCTGTTTTGTTTGTGGGTCGTCGTATATTTTTATTAATTTTTGTTTCAGCGCCTCGTATCTGCCTGTTTCTCGAGGATTTACAAAAAAATCCGTTAACTGACTTATGGTGTCGCTGTTGAGCTTTGATACCACAAGGTCAAATTTTGAGTGGTCTACTAGCTTTCCCTCCTTCGGGTTGGGTAATTAAACCACAAACGTGAATATTGTCTTGGGAGACTTGTAATATACTTACTTATCGATACTAAACTGTAAAGAATATGTTTTCAAAAAATGTCATCAAGATCTGATGAAGAACTTCGGAGATATACATCAGAACTCTTCAATAAATGACGGCAAATCACTCGGGATAGCTGCAATCGGATGTCTGTTTATTGTTTACATCAATCATAGTCTGGCAGTTTGAGTAGTTTATGCGGCCTACCCGAATGTCCTTTCTTTGGTATTGTTCGTCGAATCGTTGAGCTCCTTAAATTCTGAGTTGAGCTGCTCGGTTATTGACAAATGCATGCACTGACTGGACAGGTCCACTCAATCTGGCTGGTTCTTTCCTCAAAAGACCATTTCAGACATCAGTCTACATGGTCTTCACATTATCGACCCAAGATTTTGTCTGGACGTTAAAAGAGACTGTGACCTCTGAGTTTGTTTCGGCCTTTCTTCTCAGAGTAGTCAGATAGGATACGCCGACCTCATCTAGTTTAAAAAAATATAATCGACATGTAAAAGTGTTTGTAAAAACCAACTTACAGAAATAAAATCATTTATCATTTACTTAGCTTTCTAGTACTAAGAGCATAGATATAATAAACAAGACTAAGAGTCTCTGAGCTTAGCTGCGGACGGACAGACGGACATGACAAAACTATAAAGGTTCCTTGTTGACTACGGAACCCGTAAAATGAGCAACTTCTATAGCAAGGTACTTAAAGGAATGAGAATGAGATAGTAACTCAATTGACACATTTGTGCTGTTTGTCGCTACGGAATTCAGTTTTATGATCCATATCCAGAAAACTGCTGCACCGATTTTGATAACATTGGTAAAGTTTGTACTTTACTAATGAATATGAACAACTATACCCTAGAAGATTTCTTAATAATTTTGGCAGTCTTTCCCCGTATAAGCAACCTACCAGTTAAAAGAAAAACACAATATTAAAATAATTTTATACCCCATGAAACAAAATTTTTAAATCTAAAAGGTCAGCGATCGTAAAGTATAGAAGGGTCGTAAAATGTTTAAAAAGTGACTTTGGTTGGTCGTAAACGGTTGCCGCGTAGGATCGAGGTACCAGGGTCACAGTCAGCCCCGAGAGGTCATCATTATGTATGTAAATGCCTCGGCCACTGCACTCCCAGGGGAAGGGTTCTCGTCTTGGCAGCGATTTTTCTCGCATTTTATTTATTAGGGTACTATCGGCCCTCGATACCCGTTTATCTGTCAGCTTCATGAGAGAGATATTTATTTGCTTGTGTGCAAGACTTATAGGCAAAGATGTTGGGTTTTTTTTCTGTGGTGGAACCATAATTGCAATACAATTATGTATCTTATTTTCTCCTTGTAGTGTTCTTGGGTAGTTTGAATCAGCCTTCTTTATCTCAACTGAAATGCAGTACCTATATCCCAGATTTAGTAATTTAGAATTTGTAGTTGAGTATTTGTTTAAATATACTTTAGGAGCGTTCTTTTCTCCAGAAACATGCATGCCCCAAATCTTTTTTATTTTTTTATTATAGACTCGCCTTTGACCACTATCTCGCCTGGTGTTAAGTGATGATGTGGTCGAAGGTGGAGCACGCTTGCCTAGAAGTAACCTATTCACTCTTTACTTGAAGACCCCTAGGTTGTAGCTATCAGGAAACAGCAGGGAATTCCACTCCTTAGCTGTACGCACAATGAAAGTATTTTCAAAACGCTTTGTGTGTATGGGTGGGATATCCACCATGTACCGATGGCGTATTGACGTACGGCGAGAGCCGGGTAGAATGGGCTCTTTTTTGCGGAAAAAAGATCCCCCTTAGCAGCATTGAAACTGACTAGATTGGCATTGCCCCATTCGGCGGCTGCCTCCAAAGACAGGTTCAAGCGCTCAACCATGGCCTCCCGGAGAGATTGGACTTGAGGCCCAATAGCCCGTGCGCCAGACACGTATCTCTCAAAAACAGTGCTGTCGTCTGCATACCCAAAGGTTCCGGGTTTTAACAGGTCATTAATGTGCACCAAGAACAATGTTGCCGAGAGTACTGACCCCTGAGGGACACCGACGTTAATACCTAACTGACCGGACGAGCAGCCATCGATAACCACTCGGATGGACCGATCCCTCTGGAAGTCTGCAATCCAGTCACACAGACCACTAGGCAGACCGAAGGAAGGAAGCTTACCAATATGGCTCTCGTGCCAGACCCTGTCAAAGGCCTTCGATATGTCAAGGGAGACAGCAATATTTGTAATGAAAGTGTGAAATCGATAGTCGACTTTAAGACGATAGATATCAATATCAATTTACAACATCACTTTGTCAAGACAGGTTGGCACGTCATTAAATCGCCTTGGTTCAAACTCACATATTAGAGTACCATAGGTGCAGAGTCTATAGAAAGAAGCGATCATATTTTCAAAACTGCTTCGGCCCATGTAAATGAACAACTTCGTTCACGAAAGTCGCAGACAAATCTCAAAAAAAAGGGTTTTCAATACAAATTTTGGTCAGCTGACGACAACTTTATATGAAAAACATTTTTTTTTGGAATTGCCTTTTATATCCTTAGAGAAAGTAGTTTTTTTACATGGTTATACCCCGTATACTTCGCTATTATGTAACATTTCTCCACTGTACCTATTTTAGCAGCCACCACGTAAATTTGCCAGCCCATTCATATTATTTATAGCGAGAGTAGATGATCGAAATGGTTTTCGAGTGCTTGATAAACAGTTGGCAGGTTTGTCAGTTGTCCCTGTGTGAGTAGCGTCTATTCTACCTACTGTATCGTTGGAAAAGCCTTTACTGCATTTGGTAAACGTAACAGGGTGGACAGGAAACTTATGAAATGAGGTAAAAACAGTAGCTACTAAATTCTTTCCATAATAATTGTAGGAATTTATAATAGGTTTAATGTGCCCACTGCTGGGACACAGGCATCCTAGCATAGAGGGAGTGGGTTATCCACCACGCGGGCCTCGTGCGGATTTTTAGACATGTCTTTGATTTTTTGGTTCTAGGACATGCAGGTTTCCTCACTATGTTTTCCTTCACCGTTTGGAGAGCAATGGTGATGAAATAAATAACACAAAGTATAATATTCACAGCGGATCTTTGTTGGTCTGAAGTTGGCTCTGTCAACTATTGCACAAGAAACAGTTTAACTGCATAGAGTAAGCGAGATAGCATGATGAGACAAACGTAAGCGAGTGAAAGAGACAGTGTACAATGCTATCTTCACTTTCAATATTGACATAAAAATTGCTACTGCGCAGGCTCTTGCAGCCAATTCAGAGACACAAAGATCCGTTGTGAGTATTATAAGCGTCTGTCTAATTTATTTCAGATCTTTTGTTAAGGATTTGAAAATAGATACATTCACGTATCTTGAAAAAATGGAGCTGAAATAAGTCTTAAATACACACAGATTGGTAGACACAATACCTACTCACATAGGTAGCACTGTGCAGGATTGCCTCAGTTTATCTAATTACGCTGAAAAGAAAACAAGCCACGCTTAATTGCTTAACGAAATAAATAATTTCGAATAAAACGCTCCAATTAAAATGATCATCACAGTGGCTGCTAATTAGGTATTTGAATTCAATTAACGCTGGGTGAACACGCTTTGCGTTTAAAAACGACTGTCGGACTCCTAACCACGTTTTATTTTGTCCTTGCCTGTCCTTGCTCATGAAAACGCAATTCAAACTTAGAACACCAAAAATAATAGACAATAGCGCTGATTCTGTTTTTCAGAAAGCTAATAATATATATAGAGGGAGTATGGAATTAGTATTTTTTTACCGTAAAGTACAACAGGGAGTGATACGAAAGATACATTGTGCAATATTATCTTTAAATGTCCCGTTTTTTCTTTGTGAAACATCCTATGAGTCAGTAAGAGTAATAACGAGTGTACCCCATTGATATGAAGTTCATTACCGCGATGTACGTCATAACCTACTATACAGTTTTTCCCCTCTGTTTTGCTGATATAATATAATCATAGTAATTTACTATACAGTTTTTACAAACAGAGGGGCTGTTTTGCTGATATAATATAATCATAGTGGAAGGGTCTTAAAGAGTTTGTCGGAAGCAGTGCATTACACAATGCCTGGGAAAAATTAATAGTATATTTTCATGCTGTATACAGGTAACTAAACGTAAACCGAGTATGTGGTTGAAACTGGCTCTAATAAAAACTGCAAACATAAATCTAGAGCTCAATTTTCGGATATACTATATTATTACTACTGTATTTACTCTGGATGTTCCACTTGTTCATAACTCACGCGTTATTTTATTTATGAGTGGCGTTATTGTCCATATTTTCGTATTACTCGAATCGTTATTACCAGCTAAGCTATGTCCTGGTAGAGTCTGCAGCCGTATTGCGTAAGTGCACAAAGAGTTTGAACGCTATCCAACCGACCAAATCGGCCAATCACACATGACGAAATCCACATCGCGTCATTCATCTCCCATGTGATTGGTCGATTTGATCGGTTGGATAGCGTTCAAACTCTTTTCGCACTTACGCAATACTTTCTGGTTTGTTTCCGTTGGATAAATATTCGGCAGTCAGCACTGTTTATAATTATTATTTTATAAAACCTGGAACTCGATACCTCGATACGATGCAGCCGTAGACTAAACAATTCTTACTGCATTGCTAACAAAAAAGGGATATTTGAATCATGTGACTAAGTGCTTAGTTAGGAGTAAACATAAACAAAAGTACCACACAACACAAAACAATATAGCACTCTTATCCAAGTAGATAAGCACTTTCGCTAAAGTTGTTTACTAAAAGAACGCCACCCGAGATAAGTCCAAGAACCTTACCCACAGATAAATACTGGCTTTTTATTCGAGACACATAATAATGAACAAAGAAATCGAATATAATGATCTCGGAGCTATGTCGAATTCCGTATCACTTGAGCGATCACCAATACGGCATCGCAATATCGGAATAGCATCCCCGCGGCGTGCGCTCCTAGTAGTTCTGTATTAATATCACCCTTAATTACTAGACGGGGTTGACAGTCGAGTTCTCACGTCTTCGGAGTTTATACATCACAAATATTGCAGTTTGTGATGATTATTTTGTTTTTGCTAATGAACCTGATAAGACTCTTTCAGAAATTGCTTTAAGGTTTTTAAAGGCGTTCATGATTGTTCTGAGAATACCATTTACGGAGATTTTAATTAGACCACAGATAAGACTTACAAGCACTTTAAAAGTAAAAATATAATCGAATAACGTAGGTACCAGTTTACCTATTGCGGTGTTTTTATAAACTCCAAAACAGGAAAATTGTGAACTGTGCTGTCGCACTGACACTTTACGTGGAACACTTGAATGCTTGTTGATTGCTTTATTTAAGTACCTACTGAAATGTTATTCGAATTTCTCATGACTTGAGCGGGTCTTTGAGATATTCCTGTGACAAAAAACACATGCGCTATACCGCATACCGCATTTTTGCTTCAATAAACTCTTATGGATAAAAGAAAAGTAAATTCGGAGATGTTCGACGTTCTACGATCAGTGTTTACAAATCCCAACACTATTACAAAAAATAAATCTTTCATAAACAAACGATTTAATTATAATGCGTAAAATCCTTTAATGTAAACAAATAAAAACTTTAATTTAAATCGTATTTGTGCAAATCTAAAGTTAACAAAATAAATATTGATGTTAAATTGAAACAAAATTAACAGACGATCAATTTTAAATGAAAAACCTGCTTAGCTTAATAGATAAAATATTCACAGTAGATCTGAAGCATGGGTAACTTCATTTTGTTTATCTTGTTTGATTGTGACGCTAGAGACGATACTAGGCATCGATTAAAAGCATTTGAATTTATTTATTTTTTTGTCTATAGGCTCGCGTATGACCACCATCTCGCCTGATGTTAAGCGATGACGTGGTCTACGGTGAAGCACGCTTGCCTAGAAGAAACCTATTCACTCTTGACTTAAAGACCCCTAGGTGGTAGCTATCAGGGAACAAAGACTCCGGAAGGGCATTCCACTCCTTAGCTGTGTGTACAATGAAAATATTAGAATGTTATAAATTATTAAAATGAAATGAAAGTATTAGCAAAACGCTTTGTGCGTATGGGAGGGATGTCAACCATGTACCGATGGCGCATGGCCGTACGTCTTGTAGTCCGATGATGGAAAGGGCTAGGCGGAATCAAATTGTGCAGTTCCGTCGCACACTCCCCGAAATGTAACCGATAAAAAACCGATCTTGCATGCCTATTATTAAATAATTTAGTTTGGTATGGCTTATTACCTACTTGTTTTATATTTTGTATTATTAACCATACTATTTCATAGTCTATTTTAGTGAGTAACTACATTCAATTTGGTGATGAGTTTAGTAAACTTAATAGGTTAAATATCTAGTCAAAATAACGTATTGAATAATTAAGTTAAATAACTATGAAAAGTAACGTGTCAAATTGTATAGAGATCTGCTTGTTGTAAGTACCATAATTATCTCATATCTTAGTATCTATTCGCATGCCAACTTAAGGCGAAATGGGTCATTGTGCTAATAATTTATTTATACCATATTTTGTAAATAATGGGTTTTGACTTTGACTTACTTCATGTTATTGACCATCGTGTTGTTGAATGCTTCTGAAATTGTTTAGAGTTTTCCTGAATACTCGTATTTGCTGTCCCTGAATTTTGAGTCATTTTCGCTAAGTATATGCATTTTAATTAATGGTAAATAATGATATCTTTTGGTCTGGTTGGTTGGAATGTTATATAAGTCTGTATAAATTATGCTTCGATTTAAATAAGTAGGATGGTTGTTTAGATCGAATGTAAAACATCGATAGTCGACTACCGGCTGATATATATCCCCCGTCTCTAAGCCCATAAAGCTGGTTAAAATCAAAACGTTTTAAATGAATTCCGCTTCATCAAACGTTTTGGTTGGTTTTATACTAATTAACGTGACTAATCGAGAACAAATATCCGGGCAAGGGTTTTCAGTACGTATTTGTATCGTTTTTGGGATAATTGATAATCTGTCGTTCAGTCGTGAGGTTGACGAGATTCGGCATCGATTTACAATGCTTGGGTTGAGCAAGTTCCTACAGGCAATTGATTAAAATGGAAATTTATCCTTATTTATCACCTTGTGTGTCGTTGAGTGCCCGAAACGTGGATTCACGCGTGACACAATGGCTTTTACCCGAGTTCCGAAGGAGGATAATGTATTTATCAGTCTATGTAGGTGTATGTTTTTTACTATGTGGCGTTCGTGAATCGCTCCACACGCGTTGGCCGATGATTCTCACGTCACTCGATTCGTCTTTACGTTGCGAGTGTCACTGGCTACATTAAAATTGAAAAATGGCGGCTTTTGGGTATATTGGGGACCCCAAATTTTTTGACTTCCTTACCCATAGTGTGGTGTATCAAAATAAAGGGTTTTAAGAGGTCATTTTAAAAATATGTAACACTTATATGTTTAAATGTACCTAATTCGAAAAAAAAGTTAACTAAGAAGTAATAAATAAAAAAAGTTAATTCAAAAAAACCCGACTGCTTAAAAAGCGAGCCAGCTCGCGAATAAGTATCCTCCGACTGCACAGCATGATTTTCTTATTGATTACGTTTTTTTAGTTTGCTTCTTATGCAGTCAGGTTTTTTGATTTTTTGTATTAACTTTTTTTTTATTGTTTAGGTAATTACGGCATTCAATCGTTTAATACGTATGTCTTCAAGTCCACTGCTGGACACAGACCATCCCCAAGCACCAACTCATAGACCAGTCCTGTGCTTATGATATTTAGCGGATTCCCGCTGCTTTCACCAGTTCATCAGTCCTACTTGTAGTCTTCCAACACTGCGTGTTCCGTTACGCCTTCACCACTTCAAAACTTTTAGACCCCATTAATTACTAATATAGTTATAAAGTTCTTGTTACTAACATCCTTGCCTTGTCTATGGACTTTTTTGTCAGATTTTTTTTTATTTTTTTACTTGGCATCGGTTTTGCGAGCCCTGCCCATCTTGCTAACGAATATTTGCAATCGCAAAACGTTAGTCACGTTTAAACATAAATTACCTAGGCCTAATATTGTAATTAAAGGTAAGTTTTATATAATCAATACCGGATTCGGAAAACTCAAAATATCAAAATCAAAATTACTCATTTATTAGCCGACTGCGGCGAAGCAAAAAAAAGGTTATATTTTTCCTTTCTACAAACAATTTAGGAAAATTGGCGTAGGTATCCTAATGTAATTAAAATTCCTCCGACCGTCCGGTAACACGTTTCAAACAGTAATTTGTTTTGTAGCCCACGTCGTTCTATCGTGAATTCTAGATACTTATTCATTAAACCAGAAACTATATCCTTATCCTTACATAGTATAAAACAAAGTCGCTTCCCTCTGTCTGTCCCTATGTATGCTAAAAAAATACCTGCACCATGCAAGACCTTTGTGAGGCCAGCGCTAAAGCTATCGACGTGGCTGAGTACTGGTCCAAGAAAATTTTGTGAAGGAATCATCGACACGAAGAAGATTTGAAAAAATATGGGCAACCTGAGAATTTGGCTGCGACTGTAGTTACAACTATTGCTGCTTTAAACATTCCGTCTATGTCTATGGCTCTGATAAAAAAGAGAAAAACATGAATCAGTCATTATCTACAGTTTTTGAGATATTTATTTATACGAGTATTACAAGCTGTGCCCGGCGGTTTCACCCACCCGCGTTATGACTAAACTCTTCAACTTTATTAAATTAGTATATAGATTTTGTACACCTACCACATTTTAAACCCAAATGTTGACTGGTAGAGAATGCCGTCACTGTACATGAAGCTAAAAGAAATAAATAAAGTACGACTCAAATATTTGAGGCTTTTTCTTTCACGTACTATTAATTAACAAAAACGTTTTAACATGCCCTGATAGACAACCAATTCGGTATTAACAACGTACACTGAAAAGTTGTAACTATAATATAATCATTAAATTTCATTTCTGAATTTCAGTTGGTTATTGAACCGTAACGTATTAATCTGTTAAATACACTGGCCTTCAAAACTTAGTACCATACATAAGAAATTCATAAATTATAGAAGTCATATATGAGCAGTGATGGCTAAGTGGTAACGGCCGCGACTTACGTGTCGTACGTCGTGGGTTCGAACCCAGGCAGGCGCTTTACTTTGTGTAAATTATTTCGTCACCACTGCTCTCAAATCGGTGAAAAAAAACATCGTCAGGAAACCGGCATGTCCTAGAACTAAAAATTCGAAGACACGTGACATCCACCGACCCGCACTGGGCCCGTGTGTTGGTATACGGCCCATTCCCACTAACAGAGAGGAGACCTGTGTCCAATCAGTGGGCACATTAAAAAGGCTGATGATGATGACATAGAAGGCAGAGTTTTGAAATAAAAAAACAATTTACAGAAAATTTCACCAAATTCCTTGGAAATTATAGATACAAACATTAGTAATGATTTTACTTAAAAAAAAACAATAAAATTTTGAAAGTGTGGTACCTACTGAAAGTGTTGTAGGTTACAGTAGGCAAGTTCGTTGTAATCAGCAAATAGTACAGGGAAAATAATGAAATACGAGTTAATAATACTTTTGTTACCAAGTGACTGGATATTTTTTTTACCTTTGTCACAGATAATATAATACTAGCATACCTTTGTATAGGTTTTTTTACCGATTGTTTTGTGAATGTGTGAACATTGTAGGCCAATTCTAGATTTCTAGATGCTTGTTAACATTTGTTAACTTTTTATCTCGTTTTACTTTCTTTTTTTTTCTTTTGTGTATATAATATGTAATCTTTTTTTTAGTTTCTTACGACTTATTGTCTGGCCTACTAATGCTGTAACATGGAAATATTGTAAAACCAAATTATTTTTTAGTAGAGTAACCGTGGAGTTTCTTGCCGGTTCATCTCTATAGGAAACGACCAACCCGAACCGTGCACCTTTTGTCGACACTTTATAAGTGCCCATGTAGGCCAAAGTGAAATAAAAAAATGATTTTGATTTTGGATCAATAAATAAGTGGAGTTATACTCGTGTTACTGTTTATTAAAATTATGAATGCCATGGACACCATTATCAGAATGTTTATGACGATATTTTTATGGCGCACAGATTTGTATTAAAATCACTTCTTTTTCTTAGATTTCTCTTGATCTGGGGGGTGACCATAAGCTCTTACAGCATTTTGAGTGTCCCTAAGGCACAGATGACTTGTACATCTGTACCTTTTTCACAGTTGAACTATGATAGTTTTGACACTTCAGGGTACGGGGGCAGTATCAATGTAAGTTGATCAAAACGTCGAGTTATACGAGAGTATTTATGTAAATCTGCATACTTCACCCGAGTAAAGGTCATTTGCAAGAAGAAATTTTCATACCTAAAAGAGGGATTTTCAAAAAAAAAAAATACTAAACTTACATTCACATTGCCACTACAAAATTCGCGAGAAACTCCCCTTTTGAACTAAGTCTTAACACAACAGAGATAAAGTTCTATTTCCCATGTTAGACACTCATTAAGACTTATAATTCGCAGAAGGTACTAGACTCCTTGAGCGACATGTTCGAGCTACTGCCAGAAGAGGACATGTTGTCTGGTTTATGGCAGAATCACGCGCGATATCGTGATACCAACGTCATTCAACATTAACGCATTCAACAAAAAAGCAAGAGTATGAAGAGAGACGGTGAGTATGAAGTAAGCTAAATAAAGAACTGATTCATCAATGCAGTAACAACTTAAACTTACGAAGTTTCACAAACAAGAAACATCAAACTGCAAGATGCATTTCAAGCTCTAGCATCACATAATACAGTCGATATTCCCGTGCTTAATACAATGACGAATCATGCACCAACTTCTTCAAAGGTTTCATTATCAATCTTAAGTGCATGAGCATAGTGCTCGTGCACTTAAGATTGTAGTCGTACGAATAATGCGTATCTACCACCCCGTATAAACAATTTATAGGCAATAAATACAAGTAATATTTCATTTGGCAAATCGTTCCGTTTCGTTGATAGTTTTCGTAACTGCCTAGGTGCTGGTGGCACAGGGCAAAGCTGCTCCATCCAATGACGAGGGTAGAGTAAATCAGGTTCAAGCTGAAGTAGTTGCCGAGTATGCTGTTGTTAATGAAGATACTGGTGGTGTTGGACTTCAGGCCGCATTTGTAGACGGAGCTCCAGCGGCAGATGAACCGAGGGTTGTTGGTTCGGGACCAGTACCACAACGGTCTTCTGGATTAGAAGAACTTGCAGGTGGTAAGTAAATACACACTTGCTTGTTCCCCGTTCTGTTTTACATAATCAGTTATGATATACGTACCCGAAGATCGTCATCGTCACGTAATTACGCTGGAAAGGGTTGGTGATCTGAATGTCATTGTTACAAGGATTTTACTTATATCATTACTTGCTTTATGTCGCGTTTTGCCCACAGTGGGGCACAAAAAAAAACAAGAACGTAATGTTCTTGTTTTTTTTATCATTTAGTTCAAAATAAATCAACGGTGACTAAAATGGAAAGGAATCTTTTATGATAACAGATATAACTCACAGATAGATTGTTGACTTAGAAAAGGCAACTGAAGCAGACAATTTTGATATGCTTTTTTACATGTATCTCACCTGATGGTAAGTGATAATGTGGTCGACGTTGGTGCACGTTTGCCTGAAGAAACAATTCACGTGAGACTTCAAAACTTTCAGATTACTGATATAGGGAAATACTACGTATTTTTTCAAGGTCTATTTATTCACCTTTATGTATACCATATACCAAAAATTAACGAAACATTATTATAACTGTTTTATCTTGTTCCAGAAATTAATGTCTACTTGCCTCAAACCATATACTTCCCATTTATTACGTGAGGTTGTACTGCCTCTGCGTGTCTTCAAATTTGCAACCTGCTCTGCTTTGCAAATGGCACCTGTGTATCCGATTCAACTTGCCAGTGCTATAATTAAATACATCGATGTCTTTCAAGAGCCGTCTCTATAACCAATGATTTTTGAAATATACTGAATTCGGCTATGGATCTGTTCTAGCTCTTGGACTTTGTGTTTTCACATAAACAATGTACAAATAAATGTTTCGCAGTTTAAAATAAAACGGTTGTGATTGAAGTAAAAGATATGTATATACAAAAGTTTCAGCTATATTGACAAAATGGCTCTAGGGTGTGGATGTCAAAAGGACTCACAAGCTGTGTCACATTTCCTCTATCTCTCGTGTTGTGCTCTGCCCCAACACCTTCAAACAAAATTCTAAGTTCTCTTGTAAGCCTAACAAAACACTGACACGACGAAGCATTACATTTATGAAGTTTCTATTTATATTAGGAAACCACCTGAAATATATATTTGAGGTATGGTATGAGTCCTGTGCTTAAGGGATACATAAATATAATCTGAATATTGACCAAAGCGTCGCTTCGTTGCACGTTGCGGCGCCGTTTCGTGTAGTTACGAAGTCGTGATTCCTGCCGGGCGAGCACGTGATCTGTGATAGGCTCACGAGTTACGCATTTTATCACGGTGTTTGCTCCCATACAGTGATAAATATGTGTGACTCAAGCCTGTCACAGTAGGCCGTGTTCGCCCCGTCATCTACAAAGCAGAAGATGGAGTCAACCCACCTTACCACTGGTGTACTGGTTAACTGGTTAATATACAACAACAAAATAATACACCATTGCAATTAAAAAATTTAAGTAAATAAAAACAGAAAATACTATAAAGAAATAATTTATTTCAATTAAAACATAAATATATATAGATAAAACAAGGAATATTCACATCTGCATTGTATTTTCCCAAAATATAATCTTCCAACATCAATCAAATGATTAGATCAAAAGCAGTTATTTTTAAAATTTCTAAATCATTCGTTACATAAAATAGCGTCAGTTGTGGCACCAACATGCGGTAGGGGAGATGCAGACACCAACTTTAAAGCCTAGTCGATGGCAAGCGTTGGCACACCCAGCGTTATTGCAGGCTCTCGAAACACTTGGGATGTAAACATCAGTTTCAGGATCTGCGACAAGAGAACATAATTAACTAATTAATACCAGGGCGACCGAGCTCTGCTCGGGTGAAAATAGAGAACACATTTTTTTATAGAAATCGGATTTTCTCAGATAAGAGACCTAAGTGGATCGATTTTTCGCCCCCTAAAACCCCACTATTGCCATTTTCGTGAAAGTGATTACAAATATATATACTAGCTTCTGCCCGCGGCTTCGCCCGCGTAAATTTATTTTATGTTCCCAAGCGAATTTTAAAATCACAAACATTATCTCTTTATAATATTAGTATAGATATAAACAGATATTGCTCGTTTAATTGTATAAGATTTATTTAGTTTTTGTCTCATCTCTTTGCCTTCCAGGATTAAAATGAAACCAATGACAGCTATCCAGTTGGCTCTCTAAGGTGGCTACATACTGGTCGGACAACATTTGAGTCAAATCGACACGAAATTTAAGAAATGGTCGAGCCCTAATACATGGAAAGCACCGTTTAGGAGAAAAAGAAATCATATTTTAAAGCTACGTTATCAATTAATGAATAATATAGTAGTTTGGGGGAATTTGTCAGTTATCCCTACATAATAAATAATCAGTTTACTGTTCCTCTACCTCATTTCTGATTCAGTGGTCTCTCTCAAAAGTAGTTATGTACCTTGCTGTATGTACAGTTACAATTTTAAATTCTCTACAAATAGTTAGTCTATTGACCCTAACCGCGACTGCTAAGCATTGGATCCTTTGTTCAGATGCCCGGGATTTGATTAAAAGTGAAATTGGCTGTTTATTCTGCCAATAGCAACAATAAATACTAAATATATAACAATAATATAATATCCCTCAAAAGCATAAAAATAATCCGATCACTAATCTGTTCCCCTATGGGTTTATAAGTACGGGTCGTGTGATCAATTATTGCTTGCCTATTAACCTTGCCTATTATTAATTACTGCTAGCCTTGTATTAACACTGAAACATTTAATAAGTATGTTGCTACTTACTCCAGAATTTTTAAAAATACATGTAAGGCAGCTAAGGCCTTGTACATTAGAAATAAGGTTAAATTAGCAGAAAATAAAATTAAGACGGTTTGGAAAATTATAAAGAATGAAACGAACAGGAATAAAAGAAATAATACTGATTACACCCTCGAGACCACACACGGACTTATTAGAGATAACAAAAAAGTTGCGCAATAATTTGAAAATTTCTTTACCAGCATCTCAATTAAAACTACTGAAACCTTAAATTCTTCGCCCTCGCTTGCTTTTGGATTATTAAACGCGAACGTTTCACCCTGCCCGAATGTATTTAACTTTTCACATATAAATCTCATAACAGTAATAAAAGCTTTTAAGCAAATCAAGATCAAACCGACTGAAGATCTGTGGGGAATGTCCATCAAAGCTTGTACCTCCTTTATTCAGACTATAGCACCGTACTTAGCTTTAATTTTCAATTTGTGTGTGGATCAAGGAGTCTTTCCGGATCTAATGAAATATAGTAAGGTTATATCACTTTTAAATCCGGGGACAGTAAAGACACAAATAATTATAGACCAGTATCCGTCTTGCCGGTTTTCAGCAAAGTATTTGAGAAGATAATGCGTAATCAAATACTCATTCATTTTAATACGAATAACATCTTGCATGATAAACAGTATGGTTTCCCCAAAGGACGTTGTACAACTGACGCTGGTGTCACCCTATTAAAACACATTTTTAATGCGTGGGAAGAGTCGCAGGATGCCATAGGTATATTCTGTGACCTGTCGAAGGCGTTTTATTGCGTTAATCATGAAACATTACTTCTGAAACTTGAGCATTACGGGCTAGGTCAATCAGCGTTAAGTTTGGTTAAATCTTATTTGAATGATAGACAGCAATTAGTTCAAATAAACGGTGTGAATTCGTCGGGGTTAAACGTGAAAATGGGGGTACCCCAGGGCTCAATTTTAGGTCCTTTCTTATTTTTAATATACATAAACGATTTACCCCGTTTATTGGAAAACAAACTAAACATGGTGTTATTTGCTGATGACACGTCTTTTTTTCTTGCATCTGACGCTGCAATAAACGTGGCTACCTACTGGGCTCAAATTGTTTGATCAAATGTAACATCGAAACGAAAAAGAAGAAGAAGAAAATAAATAGACGTACTTGTCAGGTTGACGACGTAAATAACGCGCTACGGTAGGTTCAGGAATGGTTCACTGCCAATAATTTAGTTTTAAATGGTAAAAAAACCAAGTGCGTTAAATTTTCCTTGCCGAATGTCAAAAGTACTGATTGTGAAATTATATTAAACAAGGATAAGCTAGAATTAGTCGATAAAACGGTTTTCCTGGGGATCACGCTAGACTCAAGGTTACAATGGGGTCCTCATTTAATATCACTTGCAGGGCGGCTAAGTTCGGCAGCTTATGCTGTTAGAAAGATTCGTCAATTTAGTGATGTAGATACCGCTAGGCTGGTCTATTTTAGTTACTTTCATAGTATAATGTCTTACGGTATTTTACTATGGGGAAGGGCTGCAGACATTGAGTCAATTTTTATTCTGCAAAAACGAGCCATTAGAGCGATATACAATCTTCGCCGGCGCGATTCTCTAAGGGAACTGTTTAAGGGAATTAACATCATGACGGTTCCTTGTCAATATATTTATGAAAACATCGTGTACGTGAGAAAGAATTTACATCTTTTTAGTAAAAACGGCGATAGACATAATTACATTACTAGAAATAGGGACCAATTAGTTCAACCAGGTTTCAGACTGGCTAAAGTAGCCTCATCTTTCATGGGGTACTGTACAAAATGTTACAATAAAATTCCTCCCCACATTCTAGAACTGAATGAGACGAAATTTAAAACTTGTATAAAACGCACACTATGCAGGCAGGCATATTATAAGTTGGGGGATTACATCACTGATAAAAATGCTTGGCTCAATGCTAGTCTTGCTCCGTCTAACACTAAGGCGCAAAAACATGTGATATGCTGAAGACTGTATAAATATATTTGTATTATATAGACTCAATTTATTTTATATTGTATAGCTGCGCAGCACGTGTGTGAGTACTATGTGCCCAACTGTAGATCTACCATTTGCTGCACCTTTGTGTTGTTCTTTGACTTATGTGTGCCCTGGCAGTTGAGTGTGTCATGCTCTCTCAAATGTCTCTCTGATGGTGGCGCGTATGTTGGATCATTCGGTTCCCTTCATGATGGTTGAGCTGGGTGGTGCCGATTCATGCGTCATGTTCGTGAACGGGCGCCGTCATTCAGTTCGGCGTGTGCGCTCCTACCGTGCGAACGCGACACCTGTGACGCGACTCTGATTATTGATTGTTTACGGAAAAGTATTAAAAATATTAAACTATCGTTATGGTGCAGTGCAAGTCATGTAAACTGTCGCTGGCGCGAGTGAAAGGCGACAGTATTACAAAATGTAATGGTGACTGTAGTGGTGTCTTCCATAAAAAATGTGTTGCAAAAATCAAGGCATTTAGTGAAACCGGCTTATGCGATGAATGCCAAATCACGCCGCAGCTTCGCCAGCCAAATATAGAAGTGGTATGTCCCGAACGACACCAGAAAAACTGTTGGCTGAAGTTAATGAGAAGCTAACTATAGTTTTCAATATGAAGAAAACTCTTGAGGGGATGTCAGACGACATAAGTTTCTACGCTGAGAAGTACCAGGAATTGGTCGAAGAGAAAGAAAAAACAGACAAAAAGATTAAAGCATTGGAGTATAAGAACGTGCATCTGGAAACCTGTAATAAGGCACTGGAAGAAAGGATAGTTTACTTGGAGGTACAGGAGAAGGAAAAAAATGTAGAAATATTTGGATTAGAGGAACAGCAAAATGAGAATTTGGAGAACACAATTAAAACTATAGCAAGTAAATTAGGAGTAGAAGGTGGATTGATATGTGAGGTTAAGAGGGTGGGTGAAGAAATAAAAACCGAGAGGCTACGCGTGTGATAGAATTTGAAGTATGTGTGACGTCATTAAATCGTTAATTTTCATTTTTCAATGGTTTGCGACATAATACATACCTGTCATATTTATTAAGCACCTACCGACAAATGTCTAAGTACCTACCTTAATTATTATTGTGGTGTCAACTACCTTCAAATGTAAAATAGTACCAACCTAAGTAAATATTGTTGTGTGTACAGGAAATAACTCTAACCTTATATTTAAGCCACGTTGATAATATACCTATAAATGATTACGTAATTTGTAATGATCATTGTGATGTATCCTGGATTTTATAATGCTATATTGCTATTAATTCTTACGAATATTGATTAAGAATTACTATATAGGCGATACTAAATTCTTTAATTGTCTTGATACGTTTTAAAACATATTCACTTCATAGTAATTGATTATTGTTCACCTAATTTTGAGATTATTTGAAGCAATATAGAAAATGGCGGGACACTGCGCCGTTTTCTCATATTGGACGTATTGAGACACAGATAGACCCGATATTATAAAATATAGTGTAATTGATAAGCGGACTTACTTTTTGGTGAACTTCAAGCCAGTACAGGCTAGATATTGTTATTTAGAAGTATACTACTTTATAATACTTGGTGTAAGCTCGACTACACAAGACAAACGTAAGTTATTTGATATTAATATAACTTTATTATTTCTAATGGTTGTGTTGAAGCTGTATCTATATTGTATTATGGCCTTTATGCCTAATATGTTATATTGATTTAAGGGCTACTCTGTCCTTTGCCTTATCCTTGTTTTTTTGAATCTATAATATTGTAAATACTTTGTGTTTGTAAAAGATATCGACAAATACTACGAAAGAGCTTCTGTGGGGTTTGTTGCCCTTCTTCCCCACGAGAACTAGTCTAGCGAACGGGCAGTAAGCTAATGAGCCTTCTAAATATGAATTAATTGACAAGCCTTACTTAAATAAATACCTAGTCTTGTCTTTCTGTGCTTTTATTCATAAAACCCTTTCCTTACACACCACATACATTAGAACTCTGACACACAGTAAATAACCAATAACCATCTTGACATTCAAAGCTTGCTATCTTGGTAGATACCAATACTTTTATATAGAATTCCATTCATGATTCTAACACGTGCTAGCCGCGACAAATGGATAGCCACAAGAAAATCCCACCAGCTAACTAATGATGATATATTTGCTACTGGAAATAAACAGCGAATCTACATAAATGAGGATCTCACCAAGCATATGCGCAACCTGCTATGGACGGCTAAGAATGAGCTGAAGCAAACTTTTAAATACATTTGGATACAGAACGGTAAGGTGCTGATAAGAAAAGATGATCCAAACGACAACAAAATCAAGGCGATTCGCACGCTAATTACGTTTACCACAGCCGGGAGAGTGGAAAGAAACCCGAAATGATTCTAAACCTTTAATTATTAAAGTTAATTATAATTAATTATCCTAGAAGTGTCCATTCCAAGTCGAGGTTGGATCATGGAATGGTTACAACTACTAACTACAACTAGTTAACCTACGAATGTCCATTCCAAGCCGATGTTAGGACATGGAATGGTTACAATATTTAAATAGACTAACTAAAACTAACTAGCCTACGAGAATCCATCCTACACGATGTAGGAATATGGAATGCCACTTTCTTACGAGAGATGCTCTTAAATATTAGTTCGGCATTGATCGATTCCTTGACGTCATGGCTGGATCGGTTCCAAGGTAATTGCACAGTCAGCAACTTCCTATGTTTATGCTCCGTACGTTTCTGTGTCAGCGAAAGTCGTGCGTTGACTTCGCGGTAACTGCACTGTCATCAAGGTCTATGTATGTATATTGTCCGCAATGTCAGCAGATTCCTAGGCATACGTAACACCTCCACCCTTAGAACGGCAACTATTTTAGCACATTGAGTGAAAAAGTTGCCGGAGTCTTCTCGGGATCCGAGTTTTTTTTCAGGATTACGGTAGGAGACTGCTGGTTCTTGTGGTATGACAGGTGTTCTTTTGCGCGTTGCCCATTTGCACTAGTCCCTTAAGATCCACGGAGTACAAATTGATGTGAGTAGTTGACGTAGCTCGTTGTCCAGAATCGAAGGGTATCCTCATGATTTTGCGAGGTTGGCCTTTGATTTCATCGTCGGCATCTGCTATGGTAAACTCTTCAGATTTCAGTCGACATCCATCGGGAGTTGTAACGAAATAACTTCCTTGGAGCGGTGTGTAGTCTTGTTGGTGACAGATAATTTGTACTTTCGTTTGCTGAGGGAATTACAGGACGTGGTGTTGGTCATCGAGTTTCTTCATAGTTTTCTTCATCAGGATAACTGTAGTGGGATGGCAGGAGTCCCGCAGAACTTGATTGGTGATCGACTTCTGGATGCAATCAGATTTGGTGCGGATCTGGTGGGTAACTTCCTTCTCGCACCAGTTTGACTTCGGGCATTCAGCCTCCATGTAAGTGAATGTCAACTCGTTGGTTGCTAGGACTGGGAAGGATAGGATAATAGGTACTACGGATAATCTTTACCAACCCACGCTGGGCTCGTGTGATGAATTACGGTCCATTGCCTATCACAGAGGGAACATTAAAAGAAGCTGATGATGATAATCTTTATAGGTCGTAACTATTCTTGGGAGCAGAAATAAAATGAAAATTTAAAAACGAAGGATTTGGACCTACGGGAGCTGTCAATTAGATACCGGCTCCTTGAAATTATGGTGCTGGTCTGAAAAGTTGTTAATCAGGGTGGTTCGACTGCCCAACCAACTCTCTGGTACCCCATTAGAGTTACTGGTACACAAAGTGGTTCCAGAAATCTTATTAAGAATTCTGTTTAATGGTCACAAGTTAGAAAATTCGCTTTCGCGTGCAACACTTGGATGATGAATCAAGGATTTTAATAAACCGCGCAAACACGTTAGAGTTACTATGAAAAGCAAGGCCAAGGCGAAGTGCCTTAGAAATGGTATTTGGCTGTGCTGATCCATATCTAAACTAACCAAGTTGCCTAACTCTAGCTTATCTAAAAATATATTTCTACTAATATCTACAGTTCGTCGGTGGGCCTGACGTGATGCAGGTCCCCGCGCACTCGAGTTCCTGGGATGGTAAACCCTGAAGGTTAGGATTTAGGAGGGAGCAACACGAGAATAATTCAAATGTACTTACAGCTATTTCATTTCCGGTTCCTCTCTGCGAATCGATTTCCAGATTCTTCTCTCGGTCTGCAGCAGGTCCGTATGTTCAGGATATCCGGAACGGTGCTTGATAGCCACCCGGGTGACACGAGACGTGATTATCGATGTGTGATGTGTCCCGACGTCTCCCGCGGATATCCTACCGGCTGCGCCAATTACGTTTACCACAGCCGGGAGAGTGGAAAGAAACCCGAAATGATTCTAAACCTTTAATTATTAAAGTTAATTATAATTAATTATCCTAGAAGTGTCCATTCCAAGTCGAGGTTGGATCATGGAATGGTTACAACTACTAACTACAACTAGTTAACCTACGAATGTCCATTCCAAGCCGATGTTAGGACATGGAATGGTTACAATATTTAAATAGACTAACTAAAACTAACTAGCCTACGAGAATCCATCCTACACGATGTAGGAATATGGAATGCCACTTTCTTACGAGAGATGCTCTTAAATATTAGTTCGGCATTGATCGATTCCTTGACGTCATGGCTGGATCGGTTCCAAGGTAATTGCACAGTCAGCAACTTCCTATGTTTATGCTCCGTACGTTTCTGTGTCAGCGAAAGTCGTGCGTTGACTTCGCGGTAACTGCACTGTCATCAAGGTCTATGTATGTATATTGTCCGCAATGTCAGCAGATTCCTAGGCATACGTAACACGCTTAACGACATTAGTGCGTACGCAGTAAACAAATAACGTATCCTTTTGCACTGCTGTCATAAATAGTGAGTATACCTTACATCAAAATTCAATAATCATGCTTCACAAGTAACATCTAACATTGAATACAATAAATACGTAAGTATAGATAGCTGGCAGGATGATTTACTACAGCGTGATAACAATCTGAATATTATACATTTAAACATAAGATCACTTAGAAAAAACTTCAATCAACTACAAGTATTAATAGAAAATTGCAAGGAAAAGCTGGATATTATTGCATTAACAGAGATTGGCATCAGAAAACACGAACTATGTTTATACAATATAGAAGGGTATGACACATGCATATATACAAGGGAGAATAGAAAGGGAGGTGGGATTTTGCTATATGTAAATAACAAGTTAAACTTTACTGCCACCACAATTAAATCTAATTACTATGAGATGATACACGGGCAGCTTTTCCAAGATGGAAGCAAAATTATCCATATTTTGGCTATATACAGGCCGCCAAAAACAAACAGTCACGGTTTTATTGAAGAATTGCATAGACTATTATCCAGGATTCCATTAGGCTGTGACGTAATTATTATTGGTGATACAAACATAGATCTTTTGTGTTTAAGCAGCGTAATCAGTAACTACACAAATAATATGAGTGAGTTGGGCTTGGAATGTGCTATCCGTGACGTAACGCGAGAGGAGGTGTACGGTGACACAGCGACGCGGTCGTGCATCGACCATGTGTGGGTTCGAACTCATCGTTCAATATCTGCGTATGTTTTAACTGTAAAGATATCAGATCATTATGTTGTAGGTGTGCGCCTCGCAAGTAATTCGGTCTTGGATGATGCTCCGAGTGCATTAAAATCTTATAGGACAATTATTTGTGATAAAAAGGTAGCAGAACAGCTTGAAAATGTGTCATGGAATGAGCTGTTAAATTGTAAATGTCCAATAGACTTATATAACAGATTATGTTCAATTTTTTCTGATGTTTAGAATGAAGCGAAAATCCAAGTTGTGGTACGAAGTAAAAGGAAAAGTAAACCTTGGATCACAAAAGAACTTAAGGAAATGATAGGTATTAGGGACAGGTTGTTTAGAAATTGTAAAAATAAACCAGAAGATATGAATTTGCGTAGACAATATAATAGATTTAGAAATAGATTAAATAAATGTATAAATAAAGCGAAAAATAAATACCGTCAAGAAGAAATAAAGAAATGTAAAAAAAATATTAGAAAGATGTGGACTAAAATTAATTCATGGATAGGAAATGAAAAAAGAAGTGTAGATTCTGTTATTTTAAAGTACTTAGGAAAATTAGAATGCTCGGTTGATAGTATTTGTAACAAATTCTCAACAACATTTACCAAAGAAATATTAGATATAAAACATGCCTGTAGTCATAAGTTTTTGGAAAGAAATAGCTATGTTGATCCCGGAAATGTGTCACTGCGGTTTCAGAAAGCTTATCCAATAGATATAGATAAAATAATAAATTTGCTAAGTTGTGATAAGTCTGATGGGGTAGATAAAATTAGAGTTAAAGAAATTAAATTATTAAAATCTAAGTTGAGCCCTGTAATAGCTTTATTTATTAACTTGTGTGTTGAAAAGGGGTTATACCCCGAGAAACTAAAAACAGCATTAATTAGACCTATTTTTAAACAAGGTGTTCATAGTGATTACGCAAACTATAGGCCAATAGCCTTATTATCAGTTATAAACAAGATAGTAGAAAAGTTTATTGTGAATCAGGTAAGTGTTTTCTTGGAAAAACACAATATTCTGACAAATGCGCAACATGGTTTCCGAAGGGGGCGGAGCACGGCGACGGCCTTGGCGCGGTTCGCGGACGACGTCAATGAGTGTCTGGATCGGCGGAAGCAGGTGGTGGTGGTCTACATTGATTTCAAAAAAGCATTTGACACTTTGGAGCACCACCAGCTGCTTCAAGCCATGGAGGAGTGTGGAGTCGCGGGACCACTGAACAGGTGGTTCCGTGCCTACCTTACAGGTCGGACACTGAGAACGGTCATTGACGGCGTCGTCGGAGAGCCCAGACACGTCACGTGTGGTGTGCCGACCGGATCCGTGTTTGGCCCCGTCGGATACATCATGCATGTCAACAGCATGTGCAATGTGGTTCATAACTGTCGCGTATATATGTATGCTGATGATACTTGTCTGGTTTATGCAGATAAAGACTTAAATTTAATTGAAAGTAACATTCAGGAGGACTTTACTAATATCATCAAATGGGCTCACGACAATGGTATTATCATTAACATAAATAAAACCAAATGTATGCATATAAGATCGCCTTATCTTAAAAAAATTGAACGTCCGCCGCGCATAGTGGGGCATAGCTATGAGTGTCTGCACAGTGGTGGACTGGAACTGTGTGAATGTGCAAATATTGAGGTGGTGGAGGAATACAGGTACTTGGGATTAGTCATAGACAACAGCTTTTCTTGGAAATCACATATTATACACGTGTGCGACAAACTCAGGTATGTGCTTGTAAAATTCCACCACCTTAGTTTTGTGCTGGATAGGGCAACATTGTACATGGTCTACTATGCGCTGGTGGACTCATTGCTTTCTTATGGGCTGGCATGCTATGGTAACACTTTTAAAACATATTTAGACAAAATTAAAAAATTGCAAATCAGATTCATGAAATTATTAGTAGATAAAAAAACAAAAAACCGTTGTAAAAGTAGTGATTACGAAGACTTATTTTTGGAATGTAAAATGCTGCCGGTCCATGAGAGGGTCGTATTGTCAGTAGCTTTAGAACAGTATTGTAGCAATGAATTTAAAACCAATATTGTACACACAAGATCTCAAAGGAATAATAATATGGGACGATTTGTAGTGCCCACTTTTAATAATTATTATGGAAGACGGTGTAGAAATTTTTTGGGCCCAACTATTTTTAATGACCTTCCTTTAGATATAAACAGTTGTATCACAAAAGCAACCTTTAAAAATAAAATACACAAGTACCTCCTTAATACATTTTGTCAAGGTCTCATTGTAAAAAATATAAGTTAATATTATATACAAAAAAAAAAGGAGCTGCGTCTGCCAACAAACTGTTTTGCAGTTTGGCAGAGGTAATATTTAAATGTAACAATGTTTTTTCTGTGAATAAACACTTTTTCATTTTTTTTTTTTCATTTGGGATTGTTCTTAACTTAACTGCTTCGGATGCTAATGTTTTTCTAGTACCTATTGTGTAACTGCACGGTACATGTGTAAGTACTTTTAATACTTTGTATCTGTACGTAGTATAGTATGTAGTGATTCTGGGTGTATTGTTCTCACACATATGAATTTATTAATGTATGTACTTATGTACCTAAATATTGTAAAAAACATTTTATTTTTTAAAAGAGTAAGTATGGAGTTTCTTGTGCGTTCTTCTCCATAACAAGCTACTTTCCGAATGCACGGTAGAAACAATTTTTATTCCTTTTAATTTTTTATGTATTAACGTTCAAAAGTGCCGCTTGGTGGCCTAGTTGAAATAAAATATCTTTGTCTTTGATTATTGCCAAACCAAGAAAAAAACAGAACGGAAAAGATATTTTTGGTTACTTACGGGCTGTAAGTTCTTCAAGACCGTCAGCCTCTTGTCTAGAATCAACAGCATCACCAGTAACTTCTTCAGGTTTAATTTCAAAAACACTTTCCTCTTCTTCGGATGGAGTAACATCGCCGTGTGCTGTACTGGTAGCACTTTCCTCTTCTTCAGATGGAGTAACATCGCCGTGTGCTACGAGCACCAAAGCACTTACGAAGACAGGCAGGAGCTTCATTTTGATATACAACTTTCTTTTACACGTTCTGTCACAATAAGGACTGTTGATTGTAATTATGAATTGTGTGAATGTAGAATTTATACTGTCTGGATATAATGAAAGAGGTTCCATTTTCAGTCAATAAAGGTGACATAGTGGAAGCTATGTTCCTCGTCGATGCTTAATCTGATCGGCCAATAATGGCAACCCGGTGATGAGGAACAATACTTCTCCGAGGAGATCATGTCTGTGGTGGGTGTGGTCTGACGAGAGATGTAAACTGTGGCAAAACGCACATCCTGCCCCTCCATACTCCATCACTCCGGCAGAGCATCTGCCCCCTGGACACGAACTGCAGTGGCCAATTTGGAAATCCCTAAACCAATTGTGGTTACAGGTTGGTCGCTGTAGAAAAATCTGGTTAATTGGAATCTCAGAGATCCATCTCAAACACAATGCCTGTGTGGGACCTTGTCGCAGGATATGCCCACCTCCTTGTCTGCCCTTCGTGCCCAGCCGCCTGCACCTTTCAGGACCTGAACGAGGCAAATGACAGAGCGGTCCAGGTGGCTACATACTGGTCAGACAAAATTTGAGTATAGTTGTGTCAAAATTTGAAATTAACGACACGAAAAGAAGAAGAAGTCTGTCGCTGAGAGTTTGCGATAAAACTGCTCTGAAAATTGTATATTACTTCGAGGCCAGTCCTCCTAGACATGTTGCGGTAATTTAAAATCTACCGGCACAGACCCAGGGTTTATTCGAGCTAGTCACACCACAACGTCAACTTTACCAAACACCGTATAGTGGTAGATTTTATTCACCTGTACTTAACTGTATTTAGATCATGCAGTATATATTTTAACACGTCACATATTACACCAACTCGGGGGTTTTAATACTTTTTATCCGTATCTATGTATGTCATCAGCACCTCTTTCATTGTATCCAGACGGTATATATACTACATTTATACGATTCATAATTACAATCGACAGTCCTTATTGAGACAGAAGTTGTAAAAGACAGTCGTATATCAAAATGAAGCTCCTGCTTGTTATCGTAAGTGCTTTGGTGCTCGTAGCACACGGCGATGTTACTCCATCTGAAGAAGAGGAAAGTGTTTATGAAATGAAACCTGAAGTAGTTGCTGGTTATGCTGTTGATGCCGGACAAAAGGCTGACGATTTAGAAGAACTTGCTGGTGGTAAGTAACCACAAACTTTTCGACAGGGTCCATTATTGTTTCTGTAACTTATATTTACCACCTGTATGTACATAATGGATGCAATAAATTGTATGTGAATTTTGAAATTTTATCAGTTCTGCCTTTTTTTCCTTTTTTTGGCAATTGATAACAAGACCCGTAGTGATAAAGCTATGTGGGAATAGGATTATTTTTATGTTATTGAGACGAAAAAAAACGAGATAATGACAGTCATAATGTAAGAGTAGTCGCATTCTTGAGGTCAGGTTTTTTGTAAATTTACAATTTCTTTATTATGTTATTGAGGATTAGCCTATTACTATTAAATAGACACAAATGCAGACATCAGGCTGAGATTGAGAAAAAAATAAAATAAACACCCAATTTCCGAAAAAAAATACCGTAAATAGTAATGTAGTATAGATTTGTCATTTATAAGCTAGTAAAAAGGAAAGTGCATGTTGGCCGAAAAAGCAGCCAGATAGATAATGCCATTGACGCGAAAATAAGTTGGAGGATGACAGAAAACTGAGAGTTATGTAGTCACCGTACAGACAAAATCCAAAGAATAATAAAAATATGTACATAGGTAACCAAATATGATCTCTTCATTCTGCTAAATTATGAACGATCCATTTAGTCCCGGGTCAACCTACAAAAGTAATTTCCAACAGGCAATAATGGGGACTGCCAACAGAAGTGAAAACTTAAAAATTTGGAACACTTACTGGCGCAACACGACATATTAGCAGTCGGTGACGCGAAACAAAAATCTCTTAACGTGGCTAAAGAACTTCATGAACTAAATAATTATATGATTTATGTTCTCTTGCTTCAGATCCGGCTTCTGATACTGGAATTTACATTCCAAGTGTTTCAAGGGCCTGCAATAACGCTGGGTGTGCCAATGCTTGTCATCGACTCGGCTTCAAAGTTGGTGTCTGTATCTCCCCTACCGCATGCTGGTGCCACAACTAATGTCTTTTGTGTAAAGAATGATTTAGAAGTTGTAAAAATTTACTCCATTCTAGTTTTTGGTCAATATCATTATCGGCAAAAATACAGCGTAGACGTTAATGCGCGTGCGTGTGCGCGTGTGTGTGCGTACTTACTGTAATATACTTATATACTGTGCGTACTTAATGTTATTAATTAATGTTGTGATTGAAATAAATAAGTATTTCGAAGCATTTTCTATTGTTTTAATTAACCTACTATATGTCTATTATATTTTATAATAGTGACAATCATGACGATCAATGACATTTTTCATTTTACAAGTCGCGATAACTTTGTACTTAAGAAATTGAAAAATCAAATTTATTATCCTAATTGATAACTATGTTACCCATAACAACTAGTATCATTCATAAGCAAGTTTAATTATTTTTAAGTATTTTTATAGCTGTCAAATCCTTAGATTGACACGACTATAGCAGCCATCCGTGGTGCGCGTGGAAAATGTACTTTGTCCTACTAATTTTATAAACTAGCTTCTGCCAGCGGCTTAGCCCGCGTGAAAAGTGCTTTACCATCCCAAGGGTACATAATACCGGGATAAAAAGTAATCGGTATCTATCATCTATGTCTGTGCCAAATTTCATCCAGATCCATTCAGCCGTTTTGGCGTGATTGATTAACAAACATATATCTAACCATCCATACAATCTTTCGCATTCATAATATTAGTGAGATGTTTAAGTTTGTGAGGATGTTGCTTACTCTTTCACGCAAAGCTACTGAACGAATTTAAATAAAATTTTACAACAGTTGCACTGCCTCTAATATTGCAGATATACTTATGTAGTAAGCAGTAAAACTTATCATCAAGTGAGTGACCTAACTGCCCCATAAAGATAGTTATACCAATCATGTGCGAAAATTCTCGCTCCCCAAGAAGATTTTTAATGTTAAATTCTTTTGTATTTAATTCGGCTCATAACCTTTTTATTGATCGCCTTCTTTGTTTTTTGTCGGCAAAATAAGAAACCTTACTAAAGACTCTTTTAAACACTCGGCGGCGCAAGCGTTTATAGCGACCCAACGTGTCTTATTCTCCTAAGCCCATGCTGACTTGGTGGACCTTGGGGTTTGCGTCGAAAAATAATAAGCTTTTAATTGGTTAATGTTTTATTGCTTTCTGGTTATGATTTAAAAACTCTCCGGACGCTACAGAGGAGTGCAGTCGCGCCGGTCAGACGCTCAAGTGGCTTTATTTCTTACGGGTCTCTTTCGGTTTATTTTGTGAAAACTTTTCTTAAAGGCTGTCAATTTCTTTCTTTTCAAAATGACTTTTATAAAATTTTGTTTTATATCAGATTGAGAAATTTCGTTATTTTTTTCAAATTTATGGTTGAAATCAATGAGGTTCTTATGCATGTTAACATCAACATATCATATCTTGTGGAGGGGCCGAGAAACAACTCGGACCCTTCGACCCATTGGGATCTATTGTGGTCCCCTAGATACCTTACTCCTCCCCAATCTCGTTGAAAACTCTTTTCATGAGTTTTACAACGAGACTGGGAGATATGGGCCTATAGTCTTCTGGTCTTGGATATCCAACCCCTAAGAGACTCATTCGCTTACCAGCCAGTGCATCGCATGTGCAAAGAAAGTGTTCCATGCGTTCCGTATGTTCCCCACACAACCTTCACATGGGTGTCGCGGTTAGACCCATCTTCATGAGTATGTCGTTGGTTCCAAAGTGCCCAGTAAAGGCCCCAAGCAGGAAGCGGATTTGGCCCCTGCTCATGTTCCAAATGCATTCCCGGGCTTTGAACGTAGAGCCTAGGAATTTCTTGGAGTGTTGTAGACCGGTGCTAGATAGCCAATGAGTTCGCTGTCTGTGATCTGCAAACTCCCTAAATGCGGCTTTTACGAGGCACGTCGAGATGCCTACACATGGTTCTGGACCCACAAAATCATTTGCTGAGCCCTCTCTTGCTAGTTAATCTGCCATTTCGTTACCATGGATTCCTTTGTGCCCAGGGACCCACATCAGTCTTACCCTGTTGTGCTTCCCAAGCCTGTTTATGGTTTGGACAGCATCCAGAATAAGTCCGGCGTCCACTTTGTAGGTTGCCATGGCTTTGATTGCAGCCTGACTGTCACTAAGAATATATATGGATTTACCTCTGGTTCCTCTATCTATATTCTCTTGAGCACAGGTTATTATGGCATAAGTTTCTGCTTGGAATACAGTTGCCATCTTCATTTGTAACCTTTTGCGTATATTCCCGCCCCTGTACCTGATTCCATTTTGGATTCATCAGTGTTACACAACATCAACATAACTTTGGCATTCAGATGGAACCCTGAATGCCAAGGTTGTTGTCCAAACTCGTTGCTCTGATGGCATATGAACATGGTTCTCTGTAAGATAAACGGAATTAGGGAAGTCAATTGGACTGGACCGACACATTATTATACCCTCGTCCGTGCACTCACTGTTGGACAGGTAGTCCAACTCGTCGCCAGCTGGGCCGTCGACTCCGCCATCCACGCGCTCGGCCTGGAACACAGACTCCATCTCCAACTTGACATCGACGGGGCTGTCATCTCTGCTGGTCTGGTCAACATCGTAATCAAACATGCTCTCTCCGACGGTGTGATCGCCATCGCCAGCAATTGTGTCGCATTTACGTCAATATGGTCAACGCTTTTCTCACTGCAAGGTATATCGATTTGTGTTTCTTCGTCCTTAATCACGATACTAGAAAATAAATTTGCATTAACATCCTCACACAATACATCGGGTTGGCTTTTATCTGCTTTTCTTTCAGTGTTAATTATGCGGAGTTCGCAATAACGACATCTGCGGAGAAATTTTAAGAATTCACTCCTCAAGCAATCGCACAACACTGCGAAGTCCATGTCATATTCAAAAATCATACTATAATAATTATATGCTGTTCCATGTAGAAACCCTCCTAAGATCAGGCTATAGTCGTTCTTTCTTCATTTATTTATTTCACCCACTGACTTGAATTTGGTTAAGAATTCCACCAAGCAGTATCCGTCCGTGCCTGAATAATAATAATTCATGCTTGCTTTTTACTCAGTTACACTTAATAACAAAACCACTTAGCTTTATTTTCCCTTTTTCTTTTATTTCAATCCGTTTATGGGAGGGAACGAGAGGTAATAGCCCTGTCTGTTATAATTTATCTAACCTTATGTACGCCGACGGGGCTTCTGTGCACTGTATCGCCATGCACACGCGAATAGTTCGCCTTTTATCAATTTCTTCTTAGTTTTTTACTCACTTATATTATACGTATACAGTATGCCGTATACACGCGAAATATATGTTATTCTGACCAGAATTTTATATTAACCCGAGCCTCCAACACATGCAAGAGATGTAGCCAGGGAGCTACGAATAAAACTCCGAAATCACTTTCATACCTGTATTTGAGCAAGATTCCAGCCCTAAGGCGGCTTCTCTAGAATTGACAATCAAAGCCTACCAAAAACATCTTCATTTATTTATGTGTTCAAAATTAAGTCCCCTTTCAAAACTATGTTATCTATTGCCAGTCTTATTATAGGCAAGGAGTTTGCCTTCTTAATTGGCGAGTCCTCACAGTACTTAATACCAACTTCATCATCTGAATTAATTCTGTATCCTACGTTCTTACTGTTTGCTTATTTTTATTTAGTTTGTTAAAAAAAAAAAAAAAATATCCTGGAAAATGCACGGTATATGTGGTGTTGTGGTTGCGGAATATCACTGGATGCAAGACGGACAAGAACGGACAATGTGGTGACACATGGAGGCGGCCTTGTTTCAGCAGTGGAAATCTTTCAGCTGAAAAGATGATTATGGCTATGGCATGGGAGCGTAGACGCGTTACAAAGCTAGTAACTACTATTACACTTCTGGTTAACCTGGGAACGCACAGTACGTACAGCCCTTATAAGAAAGCATCATGATGGTTTATTTTTTTATTGGTTTTCAGCAGCTATATGTCTAAAACTTGAATGTACTGACATAATAAAATAAAATAAAAAGCCTTTTATTTCTTGCGTAATCACATTACAGATACATTCTTATGTCCTTTATTTAATTTTTTTCTTATTTGTTACATTTTTAAATATTTCCCACGAAAAAAATATTTGCCGTCCCTGGCGGAGACGGATATTTGCTATTTTCACAGCGAGTTGTTGGTTTTCCTCTTTTTCTAACCCTGCCATGACGTCAGTCTGGTAGTCCAACGGTCGTCCTCCATCCTGGCCACGTGTCCTGCCCAGCGCCATTTTAATATTTGTGAGAATTGAAGTGCATCTATGATCTCAGTCTTTTTTCGTATAGTGCTATGTGGGATCTTTTGTTTTTTTCCTGCTATTCTTATTCCATTTATTTATTTTATATACATATTTTTACATTTTTGAATATTATTCTATAAAAAATAAAATAAACAAACATTTAAAAATACAAAAATAGTAGCCCACCGGTATCGGGAACAGGGTCCAAGCTACCGGTGGTCAGGGCTCCTGAGAGAGGAACCTCCTAACGATACGCGACGTGTCGGAGGAGTACGGCTTTCTGGATCAAGCCCTTGATCCAGCTGCCCAACGAGAACCTCCTCAGATGTTCGTCGAGGCTCTTGGCTATTATGCCATTGGCCGTAACGACTATCGGCACAATGATCGCTGTATTCACGTCCCACATGTTGACAACCTCGCGAGCCAGATCAAGATACTTGCTTTTCTTATCTCTCAGCCTTCACGAGCTTCTCGTCATGGGGGCCCGCTATATCAACAATCATTGCGCGACGCACTAGTCGGTCTATCACCACTATGTCAGGCTTATTGGCAATAATAGTCCTGTCAGTGATGATAGACCGATCGCAATACAACGTGACATTGCCATTTTCGAAAACTGGGTCGGGCACATACTTACAGTAAGGCACTTCCGATTCCACAAGATTGTATTTAAGAGCAAGTTGCTGATGGATAATCCTGGGTACAAGGTTGTGTCTATGCAAATAGTCTCCGTTAGCTAGACTAGAACAACCGGAGATAATGTGACGGATGGATGCCCCCGGTCGGTGACATGCCCGACAGATGTCAACCGTACCGTCTTTCACAATTTCACAGTATTCAAGACTGGTGCGACATTAACAGTATGAGTCTAAATGCCAAAAAATGTCATCATATAAAATTCACATGGAATAAAACCCTAATTCAAACGCAGTACCACATTGGCAGCGTAATAGCACAGTCTAAAAATGATTTTTATACTGTGGTAATAGTACAGGAAGTGAATGAGATTCGGGATTTGGGTGTGGTCGTGGACAGCAGGCTAACGTTCACCTCACACATTGATAAGGCCGTGACGAAGGCCGCCCAGATGCTTGGATTTTTGAAGCGCAACTCCAAAGGTTTTAAGCACCAAAAGACAATATTGTCTTTTGGTACTTTGTCAATGTATGAGGCGAACGTTAGCCTGCTGTCCACGACCACACCCAAATCCCGAATCTCATTCACTGTCTGACAATGATTTTGATTTGATTTTTGACTTTATGATTTTTTATTTATTTTTCAATGTTTTTGATATTGTAATTAATACTTTTTATGACTTGTGTGATTTTTGAGCTTATGATTTTGATAATTCAGTTTTTTTTTATTTTTGATTTTCGTCATTTTTTTTTATTACTTTCATTTTAATTATATATTTTTTTCTTAATTAATTTGATTATTGACATTATGACTTTGATTCTGGACAATATTTTTTTTATGTTTTATTGTAGGTAATCAAATGATTATTGTTTTGATTTATGACCAGTATTTAAAATTATTACTAGTATTTTTTTTAAATGAATTATGTATTGAATTGTGACAATGTAGTTATTTGTGGGCGGCAATGTTATCATTATAAGTGCTATGTACGCCGTAATTGTCATGTGCATAGGTTCTGTGATTATCCATTTCTTTCTCTGTCGATGTGAAATGCATGTGATGTGGCTGTGCTATTTTAAATAAATAAAATAAAATGTATTTCCGGTAGTTGTTTGTCATAATAACTTCGTCCATTATCGCAGAGACAAAACCTTCGGTTTCCCCGATCTACAAAGAAAAGATCTACATCGAAGCCATGTAGGACCCGGTAGAAGCGTCCGTGAAGCTCCTTGCTCTGCCATACCTCCCTGCGGTCATTAGTATCTAATACTATAAGATTGCGCCAGTTCTCGTTAGCCAAGGAGAGCGGGGTAAGGCCCTTGTCCACTGCTACCACATCTCGATGCATACCCACGTCAGCGGCCTGGAAGTATTCCCTAAGACTGCATACCTCGCGGTTGTGTAGGGTCTTAGCATTTAAAAAGCCTCGACCCCCGCAATTCTGAGGGATATACAGTCTCATAACCGATGAACGTGGGAGATGCATACGATTTGCGGTAAGCAGCGTGCGGACCCTCCTATCCAGGGCGTCAAGTTCTGTCTGAGTCCATTTGAGTATGCCGAAAGAGTACATCAAGACCGGCATGACCCAGCAGTTGAAGGCGCGCACCTTGTTCCCGCCTGATAAAAGACTATTTAATACTTTTCCCAGGCGGCCAAAGAAGCGTTCCTTCAACGACTGTTTCACGTCAGTTACATTGATGCCTATTGCTTCCGACATACCTAAATACTTGTAAGTTTCGGTTGAGGAAAGGGATCTAAGGTGTATGGAATCCGAGAGTTGTATTCCCACGGATTCCATAATCTCCCCTCGCTTTTTTACATGCATGATTGCACATTTGACCACACCAAATTCCATCCTGATGGCGTCACTGAAGGTTTCTGTTACCTTCAGTAGCTTCATCAGTTGCAAGTTGTTGGGGGCAAAGAGCTTCAGATCATCCATGCAAAGGAGATGTGATATGACCTGACCACCTCTCCTCAACCGATAGCCCAGACCTGAACCCTCCAGCAGTGTACTGAGAGGGTTCAGGGCTAAACAAAACCACAGAGGACTCAGACTGTCGCCCTGAAATATTCCGCGCTCGATCCTTATAGTTTCGCTGTTTTCCTGAATCTGTCGACATCCTGGATAGTGAAGAACCATCCTCCATTGCTCAAAAGCCTTTTGACTCAGTGCCATGTATGGCCTTCTTGTAATCTATCCAACATGTCGCCAGATTCTTGCGGGTACGGCGAACCTGTTGGCTAATGGCAATATCTATAAGGAGCAGCTCCTTAGTACCGCGGGACCCGTTCCTACATCCATTCTGAGACGCAGACATGATGGCGTTATTGTCTATATGTTGATTAATTTTAGCTCTCAAAATGGATGTAAGAACTTTATAGACCGTCGGTAAACATGTTTGTAAGGTAACATTTTCACCCTACTCACCAGCTAACTCAGGGGTAGGTGATCAGGATGAGACAATTGCAGGGATGATTTTGTATGAGGGTCGACAGAAGTAAAAGTCTTTCTATTTGGTCAACTAGTTTAATATTCATATCAGCAGCACTACAGCTTCATAATTTATACATATTACACTTACTTGTGTATGGGCTATAATATACCTACATAATATACCCTTAAAACATAGTACCAGATGTATGATATCTCAATCAGCACCGTTCCTCTGTGCAGCTGGCATCCAGTTTCTCACCGGTCAAAATATCATGGGTATTCGGAGCCTGTTGTTGAACACTGTAGCTGTCGCTCTTATTTGTAGATGACCATATTTATTGTTCTATTTATTGATTATTTTAATCCTAATGAGCCCTGTCAATGGGAAAAAAGCAGGATGAGCATCATACAAGCACATGTCTCACAGGCATGAAAATATAATTTAATTCAACTAATACTCACAGCGCTTGCTGGCACATTATATTTTTATATTTAGGGCTGTTTGCCTGTCGCCTCCGAGTCATTTTGATTGATTAGATCAACTTTTTCTTATAGAAATTTTTCGTGACCTCCTCAATAAGAATTAGCAATGGAAAGGAAATGTCACTCTTGTCAGCTATAGACATTGAGAGTTTATCGACCCATAGTTATAATCATAGTTACTAGACTTGTCGTTTTTATTTATAAATTTAATTGTGTGTTTTATTATAATATATATTTATTACACACAATTCATATTTACTTATTTTAATCAATTTAGTATATTTCAACCGACAGTAGCGCCATCTGACAGAATTGCATTAGAAGTACCGACAATTATGAAAGAAAGCTAGTAAGAGATTCACGCCTTTGACACTAGATGTCGTTATTCTATATAACAATATAATTAATTGTTACACGTTATCGGTCTATAATTTTTAGGATCCGCAGTACTACCCGATTTATAGAGTAGGTGGGTTATTCCTGTCGTTAGGAACTGGGGCAGCGACCCTGACTCTAAGGCAGACTGGAACTGAAATGCCAAACGAGCGTGCGACCTTTGGAACCACTTAATCCAAAAGTTTTGCTGTCCGTCTGGCCCTGGAGATTTCCAGTTGGGCAATAGACGGAGTGCACGAGCAACATCTTGGGGGCTGATAGTAATTGCCCCCATTTTTGGTATCGGATCGCACGCTTACCCGACCTCCCGAGTCCAGTCACCCTCGGTGTAACTGACAGGCACCGACCAGATATCGCGCCAGAAAGAACACATGGCGTCATTATCTGGTAGGCGCATATCAGTCACACCTTGGTCGGGTCGCTCCCAAGCCCTATAAACCCGCCTTTCGTTGCTTTGAAATGTGCGATTCTGAGTGTATCGCTCCACTCGCCGCTTGTACCGACAAATACGGCTTGCCCATGCATAGATCTTCTGCTTCAGGAAGTCGATACGCTCTGTGATGCGGGACAGATAATCTCGAGATCCGATATCAGTCCCCGAGAACGCCCGCCTCTACAAAGCGCATCACTCTAGGGTGAGTGTTGCCCTCCCTGAAGCAGATAAGTTTGCCGATGAGTTCTCTAGCCTCACCGATACGACGCTCAATCCTGGACTGCCAAGCTGGTACAGCTGGTCGTGTAGCTCTGTCACTTTTTGGAAATTTGACGTTAGGTACACGACAAGCCACAGCAGCCGCACAGTACAGTATTGAGTGGGTATCGGCAAGGTCTTCACTGCTATCAAAAACATTTGACAGCTGCGAATCTAGAGCACACACCAGCGCCCTATTTTTCTTATGCATGGGCAGACGAGGTAGTCGAGGTCTAAGCTCAGGCGGTGTGGAGCGATACTCGCTGAATGCACATTCCAAAGCGCTCCTTAAACGTGCTTGGGTACTCACAGATATAGCCCTGTCATCGTCATCCTCACCATCATTATCTGGTCGCGGTGAAATACTGGGTTGCAGTTGCACCGCGGCCAGTGGCAAGGCGAGACACAGCTATTCCGTGATTCATTGCGCAGTTTATTAAGTACGGCATCATCCAACATACGGTTACGTTGGATGACCCGCACCTGATCCGACAGACGTTGGGCCGAAACGTTGATAGCTGGATCAAGTACCTGAAACAGAGAGAGCATCCGACCACGGTACGCAGTCAGGTTAATTCCCCCCTCTGTAGCCTCAAAGTATGCGCGCATAACGTTTTCACTGATCGATTATGCCATCGCATGCGCTGCACACTTCCACCGGGAGCGGGGACCCTGTCAGAGGCCGATGGGCCTCGAGATCCCTGGTTGCCGGCGGCCGGCGTCCTCCCCGTCGACGCGCAGGTGGTGGTGTCGTCGGCGGAGAGAAGTATTCGTCGCTCGAGCTCGACGCAACTGCAGCGTCCGGGATCGCTTGACTTACGATTGTAGATGGTCCCGGCGGCTGCGAGGTGGAGCTGAGCGACGAACCCGAAGATGTTGGGCGTGTGTTCTTGTCACGGGCCTGGCTTCGTGTGAACATATTTTCATTGTCTCAGCTTGTCAAATCATTTTTCATGTTGATTTTGTTGGGTTATATTGTAACTATTGTAGTTTTGCATTATCTTTTTTTTTGTCTTTGTTTTAGTGTGTTTAGTCATTTTTCTATTGCATTATTCTATTTTAATATTGTATTAGTTTAAATTTGAAAATTGAGAGAAAAATTTTTATGTGTCGCACTTGACAGGTCAGGCCACATATATTTATTATTATTATGGTTGATTCAATCAGTATTCTGTTATATTGTTATTGTTTATAATTTATTATTCTTAATATTATTAGTTTAATTTCCATCAATTAATACGATTTCTTATTATTACTATTGATTGATAATAATTAATCTTTAATCTATTCTATAATTAATTTTAATTTCTGTAATAATAATATTACATTCTCTAATACTATGGAATTATAATTTACTATTACTTAAGTTTTTTTTATTTGCCTTGTTACTGTTAATTTTAATTACTATGTTGACATGCTAGAACCCCTTCTTATGTGAGGGTGAAGGCCTCCTCCGGATTTTTCCACTTGTTCCTATCTTTGGTTTTTGTTTTCCAGTATTGTCCTGCTATTTTTATTATGTCGTTTTCGTTTTCTCTTTTTCTAATGCCTGCAGGGCCCTGCCATGACTTCAGCCTGGTAGTCCAACGGTCGTCCTCCATCCTGGCCACGTGTCCTGCCCAGCGCCATTTTAATCTATGTGAGAATTGTAGTGCATCTATAATTTTAGTGCTACGTGGGATCTTTTGTATTTTTCTCACATTTGTGATGCTTCTCTCCATGCTTCGTTGACAGGACCTAATCATGTTTTTCACTCTGAGTGTGTACTTCCATGTCTGGCATCCATAGGTGATGGAGGGAAGCAATCAGGTGTCCATGACTTTTCTTTAAATTAATAGGCATGGTTCCTTTTAATATTTCCTTTAAGCTCCAGATTTTTTTCCATGCGCCTGAAATTCTTCTTGTTACTTGGTTACGCTTCCTAATTTATAGTTCATATTTTATTGCATCACCATAGGGCGATGAAAGGCATTGGTATGATAGTTCCAATTTATTAAGTAAGTGTCACATATCGTTGTTTTGGTAATATTCCGTGGCGCTACGGTCAATTACGCCGCGATGCCACGATGGCCGGGCCCCAGCGGTCGGCCAGTCTCTTACCAACCAGGGCGGAGGTGCGCGCACTAAGTCACCCTCTCGCCCAAAACTCTTAATTGAGCCTACATGGAAAGTGTTATCTGTATTACCTAGACCTACTGTGTTGTGTACCGCTGGCCAGCATAGTGTACCAAGTCTGTGAGCTGAACTTCTCGAACGTGGCATCTGCATCTGCATGGGAATCGCTGTTTCAAAGGTATGTGGCATAATTAGTAAATTGAGCTTTATCCATTGCCTTTCGTCTCATCTGCATACTTTTCTTCTTCCATTTAGCACTGCTGAATCAGCAATTATAGCCTAGATTACTCTAATAATTTAAGTTCAATCGCGTGTGATTTTACTAGTAATCTTCTAGAGGTTATACGCACCATTTTGGTCCTTCGAACTGGATAAATTAAATTTGGGCCTATTTACAGCCTAATTTTAAGTCCTAAAAGTCTAAATTTAATCATTTTGGTCCTTCGAACTGGATAAATTAAATTTGGGCCTATTTACAGCCTAATTTTAAGTCCTAAAAGTCTAAATTTAAACAAAAAGTTTGGGAAATTTCCATATTAATTGCAGATCATCACACAATTCTCGCCTCTATTGCGTTGGGAATAAGGCTGGCTGCCTTGCGTGTAGTACTTTCTACCGGCAAATTAATTGTTAACGTAAATCTTTAATTTCACTAATTGAAACTCCGAAAAATACATTTAATTGAATATCAACGTTGATTCATATCGCTAAATAAGTTTATTTAATAAATCAGTTAATTTTCGGCGTAATTACATATTTTTTTGTTCGTGTTTGAAAATTGTGGGTAGTCTGTTAAAACATTCGTTCAAGTTGGCCTACGTGACTGTGGAATATTCCAGTTCTTGTTATCGTACGGTTAATTTTTATTTACGCATTGGAAACTTTTACATATTTTTCTAATCGAGATTTGCAGAATGAATGACATTGATTATTTTACGATACACTACTACTGTTGGTTCGTTAAGTAAATACCTACTATACTCGTATTGCACGAGTAGGTATTTTTTATAATTCTAGACTCAACCGCATTTGATTAATTATTGCAATTAACCAGATTATTTGCGTTTGTTATTTTATTTTGTAAGGTAACTTGATCTTTTGATAGGAACCTTCAGGTAAAACAACAGATTTGTATAAACTTTACGCGTTTAGTTCTCCTCATAGGAAACAGCCGTATATTTATACAGATCACCCCCGCACCTAACTTGTAAGCGTAGTACTTACTAGATAATTTACTTCGAACGGTCATCTGCGTATTTACTTGTTAGGAATTTTATTGTGTTTTACGAAGGTATTTCGTTACGAACACAATCGCATCGCTTACGGAAATAAGTACTATACTTGTTTCTAAGTTTCACACTTAACTTATTGTTGGTTAAGAATCTGTACATATTCTATGTATTGAGTAAGTTAATCTCATATAAATAGAATACTACAAGGAAAAAAATATATCGCTTCGCATCCGACATAAATGTTAATTATCGGGTTGTAGGTATCTCTAAGCTAATCATAAATATAGATAGATGGGTACGTTCATAAGGTATTTCGCGTGCTTACTATTTTATTTGTATTAGACTTTGTTACTTGTACGCGGTTCAAACTTTGTACGTTATTCAAACTTTGTACGCTTTATATTTTTTTCACCTTACAATTTATTATTGTTAGGGTTCGCGTGTACGGATCGTTCCGTACTATTGTTTACGTAAGTTGTAAAATCTTTCGTTGAGTTATCAGTTTGATTGGATCACTAATTTCACTTACGCGGGTTCCGTAAAAGATAAAAATTTGTTGTTTTTTTTTGTTTCCATATTTTAACTTCTGTTCACTATGACGGACAAGGTTAAACTTAGATTATTGGAAAGTAAACGCGACTCGTATTTCGCGCGGGTTCAAAGGATTTTGGATTCAACAGAATCTTTAACAACAGAAAGATTACGTAATTCTTTTATTGCTCAGGCTAAACAAATTGACGGCCAACGTAGCGAATTCAATGAGATAATGGACGAGATAAATATGTTAAAATTGACATTGGATCCAAAGTGCGAAGTAAGCTATAGTGCCTTACATTCATTTGATGAGTTGGTCGGCGAGATAAAAAATACTTTAGCTTCATTAACTGAATCAACTGTTTCCAAGGAACCTAGCCCGACAGTGAGCCCTAGTGCTCATCATATAAAGGTACCTAAAATTGAGCTGCCTGCCTTTGACGGTGATATTCAGAGCTTTCCGTTCTTTTATGAGACTTTCAAACGTATTATACATACGAACGCAGATTTATCAGATTCTGATCGCATTCATTATCTGTTGAGTTGTCTAAAGGGAAAGGCTAGGAGTGTGGCAGTAGGTATTGTACCTTCTGGCGATAATTACCGCGTGGTCTGGGATGCGCTTATCGCAAAGTACCTGGATACTCGCGCGCTCGCCACTAATTATCTAAATCAACTGTTCTCATTGAAGTCGTTCGGAACGACACCCGCTAATATTGAACAAGGTTTCGATAAATTAACTTCTACGGTTGCTGGACTCAAACAATTAAAAATACATAACTTGGATGATTTTATATTTATTCATTGGGGTCTTAAGTTAATAGACTCAGATACAGCAAAACATTTTGAAATGTCGCTTCGTAATCAACAAGAGTTGGATTATGATTATTTCGTAAAGTTTGTTCGTGAACAAATAAAAATCTTACATCGTATCTCTTCTGCGGCAACTAAGCCCGCCCCCGCAGGTAGACCCAGCACTTCGTCTAATATATCGCTGGTGTTGGTGGCTACTGAATCTAAATGTTCACTCTGTCAATCCCCGCATAAAAACTTGTATACGTGCAAAGCGTTTCAAAAGTTGAGCGCGGATAATAGATTTAAGTTTGTAAAAGACAATCACAGATGCGTTAACTGCCTAAGTAGCCAACATACCGTCTCTAAGTGACTATCTAAGTCAACATGTAGGAAATGCAACGGTAAGCATCATTCCTTATTGCATTTTGAGCAATCGACGCAAGCCCCTGCGCTGGTGCCCGCTAGCGACCCAGCCTCCGTTTCTGCGGCCGATCCAGCTACTTCTCATCGTGTGGCGTTGTGTACGCATTCTTCTGCTCAAATCCAGGCCACACGTAATACCGAAGTTCTGGCTACTGCCAAGGTGTTAGTGGCGGGTAGCAAGGGTAAGGGCGAGGTGGTTCGATGTCTTTTGGACCCTGGGTCGCAAAAGAATTATATGACATCGCGTTGCTGCCGTATGCTCGGTCTAACTATACATACGGACTCAATAACTACCGTTCGTGGTATTGGTGGCACATCGCAGCCCGTTCGCGGCTCAGTGAATCTTACGTTCAGCTCACGGTTTTGCTCGCAGCCTAGGTATAGAATTGACGCTCTAGTCTTGGATCAGATAACCGGGCAGCTTCCTCTGGGTGCTATAGATACTGCCGAATTGAAGCATATTGATCCTAAACTTCTCGCTGATGACAGCTGGGGTGTGCCAGGTAATATTGACATGTTACTTGGAGTCACGTTGTTCGCTAAGTTATTGCGACCCGGTACCGTGACCAGCGCACCCGGTTGCCCCGATGCATTGGAGACTATGCTCGGCTACATACTTCTAGGAGAAGCACCTATTATCGAACCTTCAACGGACACTTTGTCTTTCTTTGCGAGTTCTTTCGATAACTTCGATCTTCGTAAGTTTTGGGAGATTGAAGATGTTACTGCTTCGTCCGTTGGGAGTGTGGATGATAAACACTGTGAAGATTTTTATTGTAGCACAATTACCCGCGCTCCAAATGGCAAATATGTTGCAGCTTTACCACTGAAAACAGACGCGTCAGCGTTAGGAAATTCTTTTGATATAGCTCGCAAGAGATTCTATAGCCTCGAACGTAAACTTAAATCGCTTCCTAACGTCAAGCTTCTTTATGACGACGTCATACGGGATTATCTACAGAACAATTATATTTCTTTGGTGCAGAATATTTTACCTGAATGTGGGTTGCCCAAACGAAATTGTAAGGAGCGAGAAATGGACTACTATATTCCTCACCATGCTGTTATTCGAGAGGATAAAGTGACCACTAAGCTACGCGTGGTCCTAGATACTAGTGCAAGTACAGATAACGGTACCTCGCTCAATGATATCCTGTACGCAGGTCCAGTCCTTCAGGCTGACCTTTTTAACATCTTGTTAAATTTTAGGCTTTTTAGTGTCGCTATTTCCGCAGATGTTAAATCTATGTACCTACGTAAAGGTATACGCCCACAAGATCGTTCGCTTCAACGTATCTTATATCGGTTTAATGAAGATTGTTTCGTATTCCAGGTTAACGCTAATGTTCGCCTTTGCGCGAAACGGAATATTCTTTCTTCCATTGCACGTCTTTTCGACGTTGTAGGCCTCGTGGCACCGATAATTTTATACGCCAAGCTTCTTATCAAAGAGCTTTGGCTTGTCAAACTTGGATGGAATGACGTCCCACCACCTCGTATTGTTCGTCTGTGGGAACAATTTCAAGCTGAATTGCCAATTATCTCTGAACTGAGATTTTTGCGACATGTCGGCGTCGTAGAACGCTGTAGGCTCTCCCTCGTCGGTTTTGCCGACGCTAGTGAGAAAGCTTACGGTGGTTCGGTTTACGCCCACGTTGTCAGACCCGACGGTAGTATCGTCGTTTCGCTGGTGTGTGCGAAATCTAAAGTCGCGCCACTGAAAGTAGTTTCGCTAGCTCGTCTCGAGTTATGCGCCGCACTCCTCTTATCAACTGTGATAAAGCGAGTATATAATCTTTTCGCAGCTCGGCACGCCATTGAGGCAGTCGTAGCTTTCTCGGATTCAACTGTAACCTTGACTTGGATTCATTCCGCACCGCATCGATGGCACAACTTCGTAGCCAATCGTATCACTAAGATTCATGAGAATCTTTCGGCAGATCACTTCTTGCATACGAAACCTCTATTATTTCTCCCCGCCCGCGAAGTCAATGAAACGCGGTTACATCTTATTTCGCGTTATGAATTAACTGACCAAATGGTCCAGTCTTTTTGGAAGCGGTTGCGCCAAGAGCACCTGCACACCCTTCAATCCAAACAGAAATGGAAAACCCCTGCCAATCCAATACGGGTCGGTATGGTTGTCGTCTCCATGTAGGACAATGTGATGCCGCTGCATTGGCCGTTAGGAGTAATCACAGAAATATTTCCAGATAAAAACGGAGTTTGTAGAGTCGCATCGGTAAAAACTAAAAGCGGGATCCTTCAGAGTCGCCCGGTAGTAAAGTTGTGCCCTTTGCCAACGCAATAAGCTTCGTTACATTAATAATTAATTTTACCGTGCACCAATGTGCAGTATTAGATTTAATTACCGCGTAGAATAGTTAATTGTATATTCTTATTTATAATAGAGAGTCGCAACTTAGTTCTCATAACCTTTGGTAGAGTTGTGATGATCTGCAACTTATTTTACTTCTCCTTTGTGTTTCGAAAGTAGGAACTTTCAAGCCGGGGAAAATGGTTACGCTTCCTAATTTATAGTTCATATTTTATTGCATCACCATAGGGCGATGAAAGGCATTGGTATGATAGTTCCAATTTATTAAGTAAGTGTCACATATCGTTGTTTTGGTAATATTCCGTGGCGCTACGGTCAATTACGCCGCGATGCCACGATGGCCGGGCCCCAGCGGTCGGCCAGTCTCTTACCAACCAGGGCGGAGGTGCGCGCACTAAGTCACCCTCTCGCCCAAAACTCTTAATTGAGCCTACATGGAAAGTGTTATCTGTATTACCTAGACCTACTGTGTTGTGTACCGCTGGCCAGCATAGTGTACCAAGTCTGTGAGCTGTACTTCTCGAACGTGGCATCTGCATCTGCATGGGAATCGCTGTTTCAAAGGTATGTGGCATAATTAGTAAATTGAGCTTTATCCATTGCCTTTCGTCTCATCTGCATACTTTTCTTCTTCCATTTAGCACTGCTGAATCAGCAATTATAGCCTAGATTACTCTAATAATTTAGGTTCAATCGCGTGTGATTTTACTAGTAATCTTCTAGAGGTTATACGCACCATTACTTCTACTTCTAATTCGTTGTTTTTCTTGTCGAAAGAATCTTGTTTCCCTAAGTATATGTAGGTTTCCACGTAATCTAATACATTTTGGTCAAGATACAAGGGATATTTTTTGCTATTAGTCATAATTTTGGATTTATTTAGATTCATATGCAAGCCTACTTCAACGCTCACAGATTTTAGTGAGAGTATCATTGATTCTAGTTCTCTTGCATTTTCAGATATAAGAATAATATCGTCAGCGAACCTTAAGTGGCTGATAAATTTTTCGTTAATGTTTAGTTCTGTTCTGTTCCAATTGACTTTGCTGATGGCCATCTCTAGCACCGCTATAAAAATTCTCGGTGACAGAGGGTCCCCTTGCCTTACACCTCTTTTTATGCTTATTGGCGGACCTGTCGACTCAAGCTTCACTCTGCTACTGCAGTTGTTGTATATATACTTAATAACTTCTATGTATTTGTGTTCTACGTGCTGTGAGCTTAAAGCTGTCCATATTGAAGAATGCAGGATCGTGTCGAAGGCTTGTAATGTACTGACATACTCACCTAATAACTTGTTTCAGTTTCAGTCAAATATTTGACGTGCTTCAGTATTGTTTAAATGAAAAAAGCAAAATCAGAATGAGACTTTCTAGAAAGGCTTTGTAAGCACAATTTTTAAACTGAATCAAGTCATAATATGCGGTCAATTTTAATTCAATGACAGTTTCAGTTATGCAAACATAAAAGAACAGACAAAAACTTTTTCAGAAAACTATAAACCGACTTCGAAAGCAAGACACTAAACATTGCAAAATAGCTTTCGTTTCGAAAGCCGGTGTCTTTGGTACTCCTTTTTTTATCGTCGTTCGACACCGACTTCCGAAACGAAAGTTGTTTTGTTTTTAGTGTTTTGCTTTTGAAGTCGTATTGTAATATTATTTTTATTTCTCTCTTTTTAGTTTCAATACACCATCACTAAAAAACCGGCCAAGTGCGAGTCGGACTCGCACACCGAAGGTTCCGTACAAACAGCTACATTCACCAACATAATTTGGTAAAAATACTGAAGTTAATAAACAATGAAAGCACCAAATATTGCACTGACGAAAGGATTTTTTTTACTTTTGAAGTACATTTTATAAGTTGGTCAACTATACTTAGCTGTTATAGTTTTTCTTTTAATTTCGTTATATATACTACTGCGGTGATTTTAGCAAGGTACTTAAAGGAATGACGAAATATCCATAGTAACTCAATTTACACCTTTGTGCTGTTTGTCGCTAAGGAATTCGGTTTTATGCTCCATATCTAGAAAACTGCTGCACCGATTTTGATGATATTGGCAAAGTTAGTACTTTACTAATGAATATGAACAACTATACCCTCGTAGTAGTAAGATCGAGGGTCACAGTCAGCCCCGAGAGGTCATCATTATGTATGTAAATGCCTCGGCCCCTGCACTCCCAGGGTTCTCGTCTTGGCAGCGATTTTTCTAGCATTAGGGTACCATCGGCCCCCGATACCCGTTTATCTGTCAGCTTCATGAGAGAGATATTTATTCGCTTGTGTGCAACTTGTGCAAGACTTATAGACAAAGATGTTGGGTTTTATTTCTGTGGTGGAACCACAATTGCTATACAATTATGTATCTTATTTCCTCCTTGTAGTGTTCTTGGGTAGTTTGAACCAGCCATCTTTATTTCAACTGAAATGCAGTACCTATATCTCCGATTTCGTAATTTAGAATTTGCAGTTGATTATTTGAATAAATTCTTCAGGAGAGTTCTTTTCTCCAGAAACATGCATGCCTCAAATCTTTGTAGTAAAAGTGTGAAATCGATAGTCGACCCGTATCGAGTACACCGCTGCGACTGGTTCCAGACAAATTAAAAATCGTTAAGGGGGAGCTAGAATCTATGCTAGCGAACAGCACAGCCAGACCCTCCGACTCACCATGGGCTTCGCCCTTACACCTGGTTCCTATAAAAGATAGTGGGTGGTGACCATGCGGTGATTATAGGATGCTAAACGCGCGTACGATACCCGATAGATACCCTATCCGTCACATCCATGACTTCGCCCACAACCTTTCTGGAAGTCAAGTATACTCGACGGTAGACCTAGTCAAGGCCTATAATCAGATACGCGTTAACTCTGAATATATCCCGAAGACAGCTTTCGGAGCGTCCTGACATGACGTTTGGATCCCGCAACGCAGGGCAAACTTTTCAGTGCTTTGTTGACGAGATGCTGCGAGGTCTCGACTTCTGCTTCGGATATTTAGATGACTTTTTGGTTTATTCAAAAGACCAGAAGGAACATGAAGACCACTTACGACAGCTGTTCACCAGATTTAAGGATTATTGGGATGGTGATAAACACATCGAAATGCATATTTGGAGCTTCACAAGTAACTTTTTTAGGCTACTTAATCACCCCAAGCGGCACAAAACCATTGCCAGAAAAGGCCGAGGCAATAAACAGCTTCCCAACGCCGAAGACTGTCAGAGAGTTGAGATGGTTTTTAGGGATGGTGAATTTTTATAGGCGGTTCATCCCAGAGGCGGCTTAACATCAAACAACGTTGACCAAGCTTCTAGAAGGATCGGTGAAAGGCTCACACCCGGTAAGCTTCACAGCAGAGGAGGACGAATCGCTTGAAGCCTGCAAAAGAGGTCTCTGCCAAGCAGCAATGCTAGTACACCCCGATTAGGGAGCCAAACTGGCTTTGGTAACAGACGCCTCTGACATTGCCATGGGAGCAGTTCTGCAGCAGTTAAAGGATAAGGAATGGCAACCCCTAGCTTTCTTTTCGCGTAAGCTAAGCTCAAGCCAGCGAAAGTACTCCCCTTACGACCTTGAACTGCTCGCGGTATATGAAACGATTAAATATATCAGACATAAGGTCGAGGCCAGAGATTTTGTGATATATACAGATCACAAGCCCATCTGATACGCGTTTTATACATGTAAGGAGAATTGCTCACCAAGACAGTTCAGAAATCTGGATTTTATTTCGCAGTTTTCCACGGATATCAGGCACATTTCAGGCAAGGATTACCTAGTGGCTGATACCCTGTCACGAATAGAGGCAATAACCCAACCTATTGACTTGAATGTCTTAGCTAAGTCTCAAGCTTCTGATCCAGAGCTCAAATAGCTGCTAGACGGAGAAACATCATTACGCCTAAAGAAGATCACGCTGCCAGGAACACTGTCTGAACTGCACTGCGATGAGAGAAGCAAGACACCAAGACCATATGTCACAAAAGAACTTCGCCGCCAGGTCTTCGACAACCTGCACTCCTTGAGCCACCCAGGAGCCAACGCCTGTGCCAAGTTGGTATCAGAGCTTTTGGCCCAAAGTGAAGAAAGTCTGCAGAGAATGGACGCGAAGTTGTTTGCCATGCCAGCGTACGAAAATCACCAGCCATGTTTCCGCACCCCTAGGCAACTTCAAACTACCACGATCGTGGTTTATGCACATCCATATAGATATGATTGGTCCACTGCCCATCTCTCACGGATTCCGGTATTGCCTCACCGCTGTAGATCGCTTCACGCGATGGCCTGAGGCAATACCAATCAAGGATATCACAGCCGAAACAGTGGCCAACGCCCTTCTATATGGATGGATTGCACGCTTCGGCTGCCCTACAAAAATAGTGACGGATCGTGGCAGACAATTTGAGTCAGCCCTCTTCAAACACCTGTCGGACATAGCTGGATTCGAGCACCGGAAGACAACTGCTTACCACCCTGCTTCTGCCTCCGCGTTCCATAGACACCAAAAAACGGCTATTACATGCTACGGGAATCAAAATTGGGTAGAATCACAACCGCTAGTTCTGTTGGGCATCCGAAGTGCACACAAGGATTACATACAGGCAACTACAGCAGATTTAGTGTATGGAGAAACATTACGTCTGCCAGGTGATTTTTTCGAACCAGAAGCGGTCAACAACATGGATGTGACCGACTATACATCTAGGTTACGAATTTTCGCTAGAAACATGCAGCCGTCATCAGCATCGCGTCATTCCAACAGTCGGGCCATATTTGTGTTTAAGTACCTAAACACCGCATCGCATGTATTCCTAAGGGATAACGCTTCATCAGGTTCATTCAAGCCAGCATACACAGGACCACCTGTAGTAACGGGTGTCTCAGAATGTTTTTCATTTTTGATACTTAAAAAAAAAAAACTAGAATTAATTAAATCTCTTTTTATTTACTGTTGAATTAATTAGCAGTTTTTCAATTTTATTTGTACAAAACGAAATTAAGTAAATTCGCACCCTCCATTGCCTGACACTCATTTGGCCTGGAACTAAAATTTTCATTATTTATTTTATCTGTGAGTCTTTGCTTGCTTTTAAACATTCAGGTTGGGTGGCAATGGTTTGTAAACTTTACTTTTTAAGTAGCCCCATAGGAGAACATCAGCAAAAGTTTAATCTGGGCTATTTGGGCTGCCATATCACGTCAAGGAATTGTCGGTCCCTCACTTTTTTGCGTGTGATTGAAGATTTTAGTTAAAGGAAAATTGAGTGTCAGGAAGTGGAGGATGCACATTTACTAAACAATGTTTTTAATAAACAAAATTGAAAAACTGCTCATTAATTCAACAGTAAATAAACCGAGTTTTAACTAATTCTAGTATCGTTTTTTTAAGTATCAAAAAAGAAAAACATTCTGAGACACCCTTTACTAAAGAAAGGTGACAAAGTATTCAAACTCCTTTTTAACGGTAAAACCTTACGGTAAAAACATACCTTACTTTTTACGGTGTTGCGTCATTTGTAAATACCTTATTTTATATAAATTGTTTACAAACCAACGGACAAGCCGACTTGCTTAATAATAATATTGCTAATATTTGTACATAAAAATGTCATTACCTCTCGATGAAAAAAAGCAGTTTTTAGCTGAGTCACTTCTGTCATCCGGAAAGACAATGAAAGTAATATTCTGTACTGATATCTGAATTTTATTACTTTAATCACAATGGCTGCTAATTAGGTATTTGAATACAATTAACGCTGGGTGAACACGCTTTGCATTTATAAACGACTGTCGAACTCCTAAACACGTTTTATTTTGTCCTTGCTCATGAAAACGCAATTCAAACTTGGAACACGAAAAATAATAGACAATAGCGCTGATTCTCTTGTTCAGAAACGTCAGATAGCTAATAATATATATAGAGGGAGTATGGAATTAGTATGTATTTACCGTAAAGTACAACAGGGAGTGATACGAAATATAAATTGTGCAATGTTATATTTAAATATCCAATTTTTTCCTTGTGAAACACCCTGTGAGTCAGTAAGAGTAGTAACCAACTATAGAGTTTTTCCCCTCTGTTTTGCTGATATAATAATATAATCATAGTGAAAGGGACTTAAAGAATTTGTCGGAAGGGGTGTGTTACACAATGCATTTGTTTTTGTAAATGTTTGTCCTGTATGTTTTTGTGGTGTAAAATAAAGTATAAAATAAATAAATAATAATGCCTGCGGAAAACTTATGAGTCCGTTTTCATGCTGTAGAGTAGCTAACCGTAAACCGAGTATGTGGTTGAAACTGGCTCTAATAAAAACTGCAAACATAAATCTAGATCTCAATTTTCGGATATCATATCTCTGGCTTTTCCACTTGTACATAACTCACGCGTTATTTTATTTATGAGTGGCGTTATTGTCCATATTTTCGTATTACTCGAACCGTTATTACCAGCTAAGCTATGTCCGTGTTGAGTCTGGCCCGTTTCCGTCGGATAAAATATTCGGCAGACAGCATTGTTTATAATTATTATTTTGTACCTGGAACTCGATTCCTTGATACGATGCAGCGGTAGACTAAACAATTATTTCTGCATTGCTAACAAAAAAGGGATCTTTGAATCATGTGACTAAGTGCTTAGTTAGGAGTAAACAAAAACAAAAGTATCACACAACACAAAATAATATAGCACTCTTATCCAAATAGATAAGCACTTTCGCTTAAGTTGTTTACTAAAAGAACTCCACCCGAGATAAGTCCAAGCACCTTACACACAGATAAACACTGGCCTTTTATTCGTGACACATAATTATGAACAAAGAAAGAGAATATTATGATCTCAGAACTATGTCGAATATTCCTTATCACTTGAGCGATCACCAATACGGCTTCGCAATATCGGAATACCTCCCCCGCGGCATGCGCTCCTAGTAGTTCTGTATTAATATCACCCTTAATTACTAGACGGGGTTGACAGTCGAGTTCTCACGTCTTCGGAGTTCATACTTCATAAATATTGCAGTTTGTTATGATCATTTTGTTTGTGCTAATGATCCTATAAATACTCTTTGAGGAATTGCTTTTAGGTTTTTGAAAGGCGTTCATGATTGTACTAAGAATACCTCTTAGAATTTTGATTAGACCATAGAGAAGACAAATCAATATGAAATCTAATAACGTAGTTACCTGTTTACCTTCTGCGGTGTTAGTAAACTCCAAAACAGGAAAATTGTGAACTGCTCTGTCAGTGCTTTGCGTGGAACACTTGAATGCTTGTTGATTGCTTCATTTAAGTACCTACTGAAATGTTTTTCGAATTTCTCATGGCCGACTTGAGCGTCTGGTCCATGAGATATCCCTATGAGGATAACACATGCGGTATTGCAATAAACTATGGATTGAATAAAAGTAAATTTGGAGACGTTCGACGTCCTACGGCCAGTGTTTACAAACTAAAACACTATTAAAATTATTATGCGTAAGATCCTTTAATATTAACAAATAAAACTTTCATTTAAATCGTATTTGTGCGAATCTAAAGTTAACAAGATAAATATTGATGTTAAATTGAAACAAAATTAACTGACGATCAATTTGAAATTAAAAATCTGCTTGGCTTAATAGATACAATATTTACAGTATATCTGAGGCATGGGTTACGTCATTTTGTTTATCTTATTTGATTGTGACGCTAGAGAGGATACTAGGCGTCGATTATGATCGAATAGCATTTGAATTTAAAATTAAAATTAAATTTGCGTATTACCTACTTGTTTTATATTTTGTATTGTTAACCATACAATTTAATAGTCTTTTTCGAGTCAGCTCTCGAAAATGTATCCTCCGACTGCACAGCATGATTTTCTTATTGATTACGTCTTTTTGGTTCGTTTCTTAAGCAATCGGGTGAATAAAGTTTTTTTTTTAATTGTTTAGTTAATTACGACAATCAATCGATTAATACGTATGTGTTTAAGTCCACTGCTTGAAACAGGCCGTCCCCAAGCGCTAACTCATAGAGCAGACCTGTGCTTCTCTCATATTTAGTGGAATCCCGTTGCTTTTATCAGTTCATCAGTTCCCACACAAATCACAAGTATGTAATCTTCCAACACTGCGTGTTCCGTTACGCGGTCACCAATTCAAAACTTTTAGACACCATTGGACATTGGTTTTGCGAGCCATGTGCCCTGCCCACTGCCACCTTTTGTTTTTTTTTGTTTGGGTTATCATCCAATATATCTCCCGCTCTGGGTGAGCACAACGAATATTTAAAATCACAAAACGTTAGTCGCGTTTCCAAACATAAATTACCTAGGCCTAATAGTGTAATTACAGGTAAGTATCATGGGCGGCGTTTGGAAAACTTCGTCGAGTCTTCTCGTCTCGTATCCCACAAAGCCTGAAGACTAAAGTCTTCAACCAGTGCGTCCTACCTGTGATGACCTACGGTGCCGAGACGTGGACACTCACAATACGGCTGGTTCATCAGTTCAAAGTTGCTCAGCGAGCTATGGAAACGGCTATGCTCGGAGTCCCTCTAAGGGATCGAATCCGAAACGAGGTGATCCGGCAGAGAACCAAAGTTGTCGACATAGCTCACAGAATAAGTAAGCTGAAGTGGCAATGGGCCGGCCATACTCGTATAAGTCGTAGAATCGTAGACCGTTGGGGTAAACGTGTTCTTGAGTGGAGACCGCGAACTGGTAAACTTAAGGTAGGTCCCCCCTTAGGCTAGGTGGAGCGACGACCTTCGCAGGGTGGCTGGTAGCAGCTGGATGACAGTTGCCGAAAATCGAACCAAATGGCGTGCAATTGGAGAGGCCTATGTCCAGCAGTGGACTGTTATAGGCTGATGATGATGATGATGATAAGATAAGTATCAAATTATCTAATCTATACGAGATTCAGAAAACTCAAAATATCAAAATCAATTCTACAAACATTCATTTATTTTCCTTTCTACAAACAATTTAGGAAAATTGGCGTAGGTATCCCGATGTAATTTAAATGCCTCCTACCGTCCGGTAAACACACGTTTCAAACATTAATTTGTTTTGAAGTCCACGCCGTTCTATCATGAATCTGTTGGATTATCACACAAATAATAGGTAGGTACTTTATTTATTGAACCAGAAACTATATATATATGGGGAAAATCTACACGAATCACAACACCGATAGAACAAAATAATCTATAATATTTTGAACTTGGCTTTGCGTATGACGTCCGATACCGCATTGCATAAAAGTTTAGACTTAGGTCAAACTAGGCAAAAACAATTATCTATATGAAGTGAATGAACTGTAGGTATATCTTAGTCAGATGGGGGTGCTCCAATCAGCCACAGTGTGACTGCGGAACCATCACACAGACGATGCCCCATCTCCTGCCTTCTCCTTATGTAAAAACACCTGCACCATGCAAGACCTTTGTGAGGCCACGTGGCTGAGTACTGGTCCAAGATTAGCCATTTCAGCAGACAACATATGATACATGGCGGATCACTAATACTTATTAAAAACTCTATTAAATCTAAAGAAAGAAAGTAAAAATCTAAGAATTGTTAGATTGTCGGTTGAACACACCATTGAATTGTCCTGTGTTGAGCTTGATAAGCATGTTGTAGTATGCGTATACAGACCTCCAATTTATCAGAATCTATCTGTGTTTGACTCTGTAATGGAAGATGTGTTAAATAAAGTTAAGACTAGTAGTAAATCAGTTGTCGTATGTGGCGACTTTAACATTAACTTATTAGAGAATAACTCTAACAGAATCAGGTTGTTGGATCTTTTTAAATCTTTTAATCTGGAAAATGTGTTTATGGAGCCAACCAGAGTGACAGCTTCTTCTGCGACTTGTATAGATAACGTTTTTTGTAATTGTGATTACTTAGATAAAGAAATTGTAAATAAGTTAGCATATGATCACAGTGGACAAACAATAAACTTTAGCACCTCAAATAAAATTTAGACCAATTATTTATAAAAATGTAATAATACCGTGAATAGTAAGTTATGTGTTCAAAACTTTAATAACATAGATGACCCAAATGAGTTATATGCCGAATTTAAGTACTTTACACGCAATTTAATGATACTTTTCCACTGAAAGCGAAAAGTATATACACCAAGCTTGTCTTCTTTTTGGTGTGATTAAGACACAGAAACCGAGGTACTTGTACGATAAGCTCAGTTGGATGGCTAGTAGACGGGAATGCGCGCCCAGGTTTTGTGCTCAGCAACTCTCAACTCAGTCTCATAGGACAGCAGATTTTAGGGGCAGTTTTCGATACGCTGCATCCAAGGTGTGGAATAATATTCCACCACCAATAAGAGTGCCACCATCCATATTTTCAGATCACGTTTGCGGCAGTATCTTATAGATGCCCAACGGAAATTGGATATGGTTACAGGTAATGTGTCAATTTTATAAAATGCCTACAGTATTTACCCTTTCTATCATGTCATCCGTTTTACTGCTCTCGTTGCCACCTGTATCCCCAGTCCGTGGGAGCTGTAGTGCCTTGACATATTTGACCGGCTATCGCTGAAAAACAGCGCTGTGGCTCTGACTTGCGCAGAGTCTCAGCATTACGCTGAGCGATGACCGTTTTGCAAGGTTGTGACGCATACTTTGTATTTGTATTTAAGCTTTCCTTTGTTTTTTTATGGTATGCGTCGTGCCTGGCGCAAATAAACGTTTTTTCTTTCTTTTCTTTGTTTCCAAGTTTGTATTTAGCGACTGGGCGACCCCAGGCATTCGTAAAAGCAGGGAAAAGCTATATGAACTTTATGGCCTAAAGTAACATATGAATAATACAAGCTTTGATAAATATGTTGCGAATTATTCAAAAGTTAATGCTGAACCAATTTTTGCGTCATTTTAACAAACATTCCATATTTCATGATCAACAGTACGGTTTCACCAAAGGGCGTTACACAACTGACGCTGGCGTCACCCTAATAAAGAACATATTTTACGCCTGAGAAGAAGAACAAGACGCCATTGGAATCTTTAGCGACCTCTCGAAAGCGTTCGATTGCGTTAACCATGAGACACTATTATATAACTCGAGCACTATGGGATTAGACATACGGCCCTTGAGTTACTTAGATCATATTTGAAAGCCAGTCAACTTAAAGTTCAGGTAAACGGCGTAAACTCTCTAGGGTCTGGAATGACAACGGGCGTTCCTCAAGGCTCTATATTGGGTCCATTCCTCTTTTTAGTTTACATAAACGATTTGCCCCAATTATTACAAAATCAACCGAAGATGGTGTTATTTGCTGATGACATATCTTTGATATTTAAAATAGATCGGCGGTCGCAAAATCTTGATGATGTGAATAAGTCTATTCATCAGGTCCATACTTGGTTCACGACAAACAATTTGGTACTAAATGAAAAAAAAACAAATGTATTAGATTCACATTGCGTATGTCAGAAGTAGCGATGCGACATCATATTGAATGGAGAAAAGCTGGAATATGTAAATCAAACAGTTTTCCTAGGAATCACTCCAAATTACAATGGGGGCCTCACATAACATCTCTTGCAGGTCGGCTCAGCTCAGCCGCTTATGCTGTTGGAAAGATAAGACAGTTAACGGATGTAGAAACCGAGCGTTTGGTCTATTTTAGTTACTTTCACAGCATTATGTCATACGGTATTTTACTGTGTGGTCGGGAGGCTGACATTGAATCAATATTTATATTGCAAAAGAGAGCTGTCAGAGCCATGTATTAGTTATGTCACCGATAATCTCTTAGGGAGCTATTTAAAAATATTAATATTATGACAGTTTCTTGCCAATTCATTTATGAAAATATTATGTTTGGAAGGAAAAATATAAATCTCTTTAGTAAAGTTAGTGATAGACACAATTGTAATACTAGAAATAAAGATAAGTTAGATGAACCACGTTATGACTAAACTCTTCAACTTTATTAAATTAGTATAAAGATTTTGTACACCTACCACATTTTGAACCCAAATGTTGACTGGTAGAGAAAAATAAAACTATAGAAGTCATATGAGTAGTGGTGTCCCAGTGGTAACGGCCGCGACTTACGTGTCGTGGGCCCCTCTCACAGAGAGTAGGCCTGTATCCCAGCAGTGGGAAAATTAAAAAGGCTGATGATGATGATATAGAAGTCAGAGTTTTTAAATAAAAAAAAGACGTGTGGCACTCGGGGACTGCCGCGGTTAAGCTATTGCATAGCATTTGTATAATTAGGTATAAATAGTGTAATGACACACCAAAACAAAATTATTCATTTATAAAAAAATAACAAAATTGAGAAGTGATTATCGAATTTCGCGCGATGTACATTTATATAGATATAATATCATATATACTTTCTCTGCGCGGCATTCATGACAACAAATTTCTTCCAACAAAATGATTATTAATACACTTATAATCAATATAAACGCAAAAATATAACTTTAGAAAACCATAACAAACTAACTGTCAAACGCCTGACCAGAGGGAATCTAGTGACTGACAGTCAAAATGGCGGTCGATGTAATCCGTCTATTTGTTGAAGAGTCAAGGCCTATATAATTCCAGAGCTCTCATTGTTCTTCGTAATTATATCGGATTATAGCCGCCATTAAAAAGGACGTCCGTTTCATACATCGTTATTTTGTATAGGAGTTTCGCCAGACTGGTGTCGAAGACTGCCGAACTGAAACGACGTTAGACGATGCACGGCCTTCAAGCCACACCTCAGATTCCACAGAATTCAAAAACCTTATTAAAAACAAAACAAAAATACCCTTATTCACATTGAAATAAGGTCGCTTTTCTTTGACAAGCAAAAGTGACCCTTATTCTCATTAGCATAAGGTCCACATTGATCACCATTGGAGCGTGAGGTTTTTTCGTTACGGAATTTCTGGATTCGGTCCCCGCGCTCAAGGCCTGCGATAAAAGCTATGCAATAGCTTAAAAACTATTTACAGAAAATTTCATTAATTTATAGCACAGATAATATTACAAATTAGTAACGATAATACTTAAAAAAAATGCAAAACAATTTTTAAAGTGTTTAGTACCTACTGAAAGTGTAGTAGGTTAATACCTAGTTACCTACCACACTTTTAGTAGGCAAGTTCGTTGGAAAGAGCAAATAGTACAGGATAAATAATTGGATACAAATAATGAATTATGCTTTTGTTACCCAGTGATTGGATCAACTAATAAGTGGAGTTATACTCGTGTTCCTGTTTATTAATATCATCAATGCCATAGACACCATTATCAGAATGTTTATGACAATATTGTATATGGCGCACAGATTTGTATCAAAAATACTTATTTTTCTTAGATTTCTCTTTATCAGTATCAATGTAACATGATCAAAACGTCGAGTTAGTACAAGATGTTATTTTCAGAAAATATGACAGGTACTTCCTAAAGACTAAAGTAGATTCACTTTAGAAATATAAGAAATAAAAGTCTCTGTTAATTTTTGCTTATTATAATATTTAAAACACAAGTCCAACACGAGGTAGGAAGACAAGTGTAAAATGAATATAGAATAAAATATTCTTGATAAAACACGACGCCATTAATCAAGTTCTCATCACGATATCAATATAAATACAAGGTTTATTTAGTTCAAATAATGTATCATCTTTCCAATGGTGAAAATATTCATGAATTTAAAATCGGAAATATCCCATAATTTTAAATATATCCTGTATAGATAGTCCAAGAAAAACAAAAACAAATAATGATAGTGACAAAAATATGAAAATGGGTCCTGTACCTAGAGATAGTCTAAGAGCTAGCATTAAAAAAAGATAAAATAAATAATGACAGTGACAAAAATAATGGCAGTGACAAAAATGGTTGCTTAATGATTAATTACTTAGGCTAATACGAACAATAACATTTAGACGAAGGCGTACACACCCCGTGGTTGAAACCGAGGGCCATACAAGTTTGGCCGCAGACGTCGTTGTCGCATTTCTTCAAAGTTATTGGTGTTATTTTTAGGACATGAGTTGCTACTGCTACTACATTGTCGTCTGCTGAAACAGAAATAAAGTATTAATGTCGGTATCCTTAATTGATTGAGCGGGCGGGTGTTGCTCTCCTTTCGCGCCTCCGGTTTTTATATACAGTCTCGGGGTAGCAGGCAAAAGGCTACGCGAAGTCGGATTGGTGAGACTTGGTGGCCAGATTTTATCGGTCGACACTCAGTTTTAGGGTTCCATACCCAAAGGGTAAAAACGGGACCCTATTACTAAGACTCCGCGGTCCGTCTGTCTGTCACCAGGCTATATCTCATGAGTCGTGATAGCCAGACAGTTGAAATTTTCACAGATGATTTATTTCTGTTGTCGCTATAACAACAAATACTAAAATCAGAATAAAATAAATATTTAAGTAGGGCTCCCATACAACAAACGTAATTTTTGTGCCGTTTTGTTGCGATAATGGTACGGAACCCTTCGTGCGCGAGTCCGACTCGCACTTGGCCGGTTTTTTTGCAAAAAAAGAATGAGAGCACAACACTTCAAAAGTTACTGCTTTTATGGAAGGTGCACTGCATTTTTCACAATAACTAATTTATTTAACCAACCAACCAATTTTATTTATTATGTACCTTTTTACATTAGTAATAGCTGAAACATAAACTGCTAGCTGAAAGAACACTGACTACATCAACTCAATATATAACTTATTTGAACTTGCTAGAACTAACTATTAACATTATTATTATTCCTTTATTTAATTTCTTTTCTTATTAACTAAATTTTTAAATATTTTTATAAAACACAAAATTTGAAAAAACATTTAAAAATATAGAAAATAGAGGCCCACCGGTATCGGGAACAGGGTCCAAGCTACCGGCGGTCAGGGCTCCAAAGAGAGGAACCTCCTAACAATGCGAGCCGTGTCCAGCAGTACTGCTTTCTGGATCAGGCCCTTGACCCAGCCGCCTAACGAGAGCCTCTTAAGATGTTGGTCGAGGCTCGTGGCTATTAAGCCATTGGCTGACACGACTATCGGTACAATGATCGCTGTGTCTACATCCCACATGTCGACAACCTCGCGAGCCAAGTCAAGATACTTGATTTGCTTATCTTTCTCGGCTTTCACGAGGTTCCCGTCATGCGGGACGGTAATGTCAACAATCATTGCACGCCTCTCTATTCGGTCCACCACCACTATATCAGGCTTATTGGCTACAATAGTCCTGTCAGTGATGATGGACCGATCCCAGTACAATGTGATATTGCCATTTTCGAGAACTGGGTCGGGCACATACCTGTAGTACGGTACCTCCGATGCCACAAGAGTGTATTTCAGAGCAAGTTGCTGGTGGATGATCCTGGCTACAAGGTTGTGCCTATGCAAGTACTCCTCGTTAGCTAGACGAGAACATCCAGAGATAATGTGTCGGATCGATTCACCCGGGCGGTGACATGCCCGACAGATGTCAACCGTGCCATCCTTCACAATAAATCTCCGGTAGTTATTCGTCATGATAACTTCGTCCATAATTGCACAGACAAAACCTTCGGTTTCCCCAAAGAGGTCACCGAAACGCAGCCAGGCTACGGACGCTGCTTGGTCTACATCGGACCCATGTAGGGCCCGAAAAAAGCGTCCGTGAAGCTCCTTACTCTGCCATACTTCCCTGCGGTCGTTAGTATCAAGCACTACAGGCTTGCGCCAGTTCTCATTCGCCAAGGAGAGCGGGGTGAGTCCCTTGTCCACTGCTACTACATCTCGATGCATACCCACGACGGTGTGTAGAAAATATTCCCTGAGATTGCATATCTCGCTGTTGTGGAGGTTTTTGGCATTTAAAAAGCCTCGGCCACCACAATTCCGCGGGATATACAATCTCATGACCGACGATCGTGGATGATGCATTCGATATGCAGTCAGCAGTGTACGGACTCGCCTATCCAGGGCGTCGAGTTCCGTTTGAGTCCATTTGAGTATGCCGAAAGAGTACATCAATACCGGCATGACCCAACCGTTGAAGGCGCGCACCTTGTTTCCGCCTGAAAGAAGGCTATTGAGTACCTTCTTCAGACGGCCAAAGAAGCGTTCCCTCAACGATTGCTTCATGTCAGTAGTGCTGATACCTAACGCTTCCGACATACCCAAATACTTATAGGTTTCGTTTGGAGAGAGGGATCTCAGGTTTATGGAATCCGCTAGTTGAATACCTACGGATTCCACAATCTCCCCTCGCTTTACATGCATGACCGCACATTTGTCCACACCAAACTCCATCCTGATGGCGCTACTAAAAGTTTCAGTTACCTTCAGTAGCTCCATCAGCTGAAGATTGCTGGGGGCAAAGAGCTTCAGATCATCCATGTAAAGGAGGTGAGATATAACCAGACCACCTCTCTTCAACCGATAGCCTAGCCCTGAATTCTCCAGCAGCATGCTTAGAGGATTCAGGGCAAGACAAAACCAAAGTGGACTCAAACTATCGCCCTGGAATATACCTCGCTCGATCCTTACAGGTTCGCTATTCCTCTGGATATTTCGACATCCTGGATAGCGAAGGACTGTGCTCCATTGCCTCATACACGACATCAGGAAGGTGCGTAGAGTTGTATCTATTTTATACAATTCTAGCACCCTCATGAGCCATGTATGAGGCACCGAGTCATAGGCCTTCTTATAATCTATCCAACATGTCGACAGATCCTTTCGGGAACGCCGAACCTGTTGGCTAATGGCCATATCAATAAGGAGTAGCTCCTTAGTACCGCGGGACCCGTTCCTACATCCATTCTGAGAGACCGACATGATGCAGTTATCGTCGACGTGTTTATTAATTTTTACTCTCAAAATGGATGTAAGAACCTTATAGACCGTTGGTAAACATGTAATTGGTCTATAATTTTTGGGTTCCGCGGTGCTACCAGACTTGTGGAGCAGGTGGGTTATTCCTGTTGTAAGGAACTTGGGTAGCGAACCAGACTCTAAGGCTGCCTGGCACTGAGATGCCAAACGAGCGTGCGAACTTTGTAGCCACTTGATCCAAAAGTTGTGCAGTCCGTCCGGTCCTGGAGATTTCCAGTTCGGCAACGGACGGACTGCACGGGCTACATCTTGGGGGCTGATCGTGATAGCCCCCATTTCTTGTATTGGATCACACGCTCGTTCGACATCCCGAGTCCATTCACCTTCGGTGTGACTGACAGGCACCGATCAGATGCTGCGCCAGAATGAACACATAGCGTCATCATCCGGCAGGTGCGTATCAGTCACACGTTGGTTGGGTCGCTCCCAAGCCCGATAAACCCACCTTTCATTACTTTGGAATGTGCGATTCTGGGTGTATCGCTCCACTCTCCGCCTGTACCTACGAATACGGTTTGCCCATGCATACACTTTTTGCTTCAGGAAGTCGATGCGCTCTGTGACATGGGATATATAGTTTCGGGGGCTGACATCAGTCCCCGAAAATGCCCGTCTCACAAAGCGCATCACTCTTGGGCGGCTATTGCCCTCCCTGAAACAAATTAGTTTGCCGATGAGTGCTCTGGCCCCACCAATACGACGTTCGATCCTGCACTGCCAAGCCGGTACGGCTGGTTTCGGTCGTGTAGCTCTGTCATCTGCAAATTTGACATGAGCTACACGACATGCCGCTACAGCCGCGCAGTACATGATCGAATGTGTATCAGTGAGGTCTTCGCAGTCATCAAAATAGTTTGACAACTGCGAATCCAGAACAGCCACCAGCGCCCTATTCTTGTTATGCATGGGCAAACGAGGTAATCGTGGCCTAAGTTCGGGTGGCATGTTGCGATACTCCCGAATAGCACACTCCAAAGCACTCCTCAATTCCTCATTGCACTGGGTACTTACGTTTGTAACCCTGTCACTACTCTCCTCGTCAGCGTGGTTGGACTGTGGTAGCACCACAGCCTGCGACGATGGGGCAGTGACACGGTTACCCATTTCCGTTCGGAGGCGATCAAGTACAGTATCATCCAACATACGATTACGCTGGATGACCCGCACCTGATCCGAAAGTCGTTGGGCCGAAACGTTGACGGCTGGCTCAAGCACCTGAAACAAAGAGAGCATCCGGACACGGTACGCGGTCAGGTTGTTTCCTCCCTCTGTAGCCCCAAAGTATGCGCGCATGACATTTTCGTTTATGGATTGTGTCCATCTCATGCGCTGCACACTTCCGCCGGGTGCTGGGACCCTATCAGAGACCGGTAAGCCTCGAGGTCCTAAGCGGTCCGGCGGCCGGCGTCCTCCCCGTCGACGCGCAGGTGGTGGTGTCGTCGGCGGAGAGAAGTACTCGTCGCTCGAGCTCGACGCAGCTGCCACGGTCGGTGTCACAGCACTCACGGTGGGGCTGGTTTCCGGCGGCGGCGAGGCGGAGCTGGGCGACGAGGCCGGAGGTGGTGGGCGTGCATTTCTTGCGGCGGCAGCTCTCGTTAACATGACGTCGCCGTCGACTTCATTTTTCACATTTCTTATTCTTGAATTTGTATTTAGGCCATACTTTTAGTGATTTTACTGTAGTATGTTTTTTTTTTCTTTGATTTCATATTGTTTTGTATAATTTAGATAGTTAAAAATATTTATTATGGAAGAAATTTATAAGAGAAAATTTTTGGCAACTGTCTGTCAAGTCGAGCCACAGATTATTATTAAGCCTTTATTGCTGAAGAACTAAACACACGTATAATCTAATATTATTAAAAACTTAAATCTAATACATCCGGTTTTCCGGTTTAGTGACCAGCGTGTCCTGTGACACATAGGCCTCTTCCAGCTGTTTCCACTCATTTCTGTCTCTAGCTTTTCTAGACCAGGTAGCGCCTCCAATTTTTGCCTGTCTTCCCCTTTTCCTTTTGCCATCGCGTGGTTGCCATTCTGTTACAATTTTTGTCCATTTAAACTTACTATCTCTCGTCATGTGTCCTGTCCATCTCCATTTCAACTGTCTTACTTTCTTTATTATATCTTCTACTTTGGTTCTGGATCGTATTTCAACTACTCTTAACCGATCATTTTTAGTGACACCAATCATGCTTCTCTCCATTCCTCGCTGACATGATCTCAGTTTTAAAAGATGTTTTTGATTTAGGGCCCACGTTTGGCTCCCATACGTCAGACAAGGTAAGACGCACGAATTGAGGACTTTTCTCTTAGCTGCCATGGAAAAGTATTTGCTTTTGAGTATCTCCTTGAGTGACCAATATCTTTTCCATGCACAAGCAACTCTTCCTTCGATTTCCATGTCCGTTTGATCTCTGAATGAAATTAACTGTCCCAGGTACGTGTAGCTTTTCACGTATTCAATACTTTCGCCATCTATTGTTATGGCTATTTCTTCCCTGTTTGTCATTACGTTTGTTTTAGATTTATTCATGGTAAGACCTACTATTCTGCTAGCTTCTGTTAACTGTTGCACCATATGTTGCAGTGTACTAGGGCTGTCAGTGATTAATACTAAGTCATCTGCGAACCTTAGGTGGTTGAGTACTTCCCCGTTAATACTTATGCCTATATTTTCCCACTCTGTGTTCCTAAATACACTTTCTAGGATTGCAGAAAAAAGTTTTGGGGACAACGGGTCTCCTTGTCTTACGCCTTTCGCTATAGGGAACTCTTGGCCGGTTGTTTCCAATTTTATTTGTGCCATGCTATTTGTGTATATATTTTTGATTATACGTATGTATTTCTTGGGAATTCCTTGTTGGGTTAAAGCCTTCCAGAGTGAGTCACTCTGGAACTATTAACATACTATCAATATATAGTTGTTACTTGAGGGATAAGAGTTAATAGTGTGTTGATTTAATCCACTTAATTATATCCCAGACCATAGCATGCTAAGAGTGACCTCAGATATCTAATAAAATCAGATAAATAATAATATTTTTCTTTAAACTTAAACAAAGCATACGCTTTATCTTGTATTCATGACCAAATAATATGAAAGTAAGTATTCACATTAAAAGCTTAAAAAATATGTCGAAAATCAAGACACTTTGGGCTCTCTACATAAGATAAAAACCACATTTACGCGCAAAATATGTTAAGCTATAATTGTGAACATACAGTGTTTAACGATTAAAAACAATTAAATAAAAAAAACGTATGTTCACTCACCTGAGCTATGTGACTTATCGTAAAATTGCATCAAATCTCTGAACGTTATATTTGCATTTGCTACCACGAGCATTGCACTGATTACAAATGGTACTACTGAAAGTTTCATTGCGATTTAATTAATAATTTTGGACCTTCCTGTAAGGTTACAGAACAACTAGTAACTCGAAGTGGCGAAGTGGCAAATAGTTCGCTTTACTCTTGTACCCATATTTATATGTCGGAGCTCCAAATACATGCGACGGTTTCCCGACAATTTTATCTAAGCGTTTTTTTTGCGAAATTGTGTTATATACATATTTGGAATCAGTGAATCTTCTTGCGTCGTTTGAGCCGGGTTTTTTTTTTTATGAGCATTTATTTGGCGTTTCTACTCAGTAACTGTGCCCTCATTTTGATGACCGTGGTATCAACCGACACAAAATTTTACAACTTTTTGTTATTTATGTAACTTACTATTTGAGCTAATTTTCATTTTTTATTCATTAGTCGGTTGAATTGTTTTGTCAACGATGATTTGACTACTTAATGCGCATTAACCCAATTAGCCTTTAGCTGAAATGCTAGATTGTGTCGTTTGAGTCAATTTTTTTTATTTTCGATATGATAAAATCAGTCGCTTGAACCATTTTGCATGCAATCAAACCAAGTACTCCGTCGCGTGGGATATTTATACTTGGCCTTTTTTATGTCGAATGATACTTGAAACATTTTTCTTCCTATCAAGGACAGGTAAAATTGTTTAAATATTTTAAACTCTCTCTACCTTTTTGACATTTGTTAGTTATATCAATAGTCCGGTCAAATTAGAACTAAAAATAGGGGTAAGTTTACAGTAATTCGCATAGAGCTGAAAATTGGTACGAATGTTCGGAACACCATTATAATAGTACATTATGATATAAGTGCGGTAAGTTGAAAATTGTAGCCGAGGCGATATTGATAGCCCGAGCCGTAGGCGAGGGCTACAAGAATGCAGAGGCTGTAATTATCAAAGTGCACGTATGTCATACGACGTTTTATATCATATTTGCGAAGAAATAAATAAAACTCGGACTTTCTTAAACGAATAAATCTTTAATCACTTGTTAAAGCAGTTAGAAACACATGAACAATTTGTAAAATTATTACGTTTCCGGTTGGCATTTTTAATGTTGTCGAGTTATTATTATTAGTTACAATTCACCAGTCTCTCTCTCACTCTCTTGAGTGAAAGTAGGAGAAACGAGACCACAGAGTTCTGCAGTCGGTGGCGGCGACGGAGGCGGCTACGGCGGCAGCGACGATGGTGGAATGTACGCGTGTGTGCTCGTAGATGGTCGAAACTTCGAGAGTCAACACTTGGCTCCAATTTTATATTCCTTGTAATGCGGGAGCTAATTTATTCTTTATTTCTCATCGAGACATCTATGTAGCCCTCGGCTACACTGTTCGACCGCCACCCTCCGTGGCGTTTTAGTGTCAATAAATACGCACCTAAATCGGCGAGCAATGCAGCCGAGGACCTTAACCGTTTTAACACTATAGGAACTGTTTTTTTCGTGATTTGGACAATTTTCTACGTGATAAAAAGTTTTCTTACAGTACAAATTCTTTCACACAGTTTGTCGAATCTAGATCACTAGACTTCTATCGCAAAGGCATAAATGACCTTCCTATTAGATGGCAGCAATGTATAGATAATAATGGTAATTATTTTAAATTAATATGTTAAATTAAAAACAAAACAAATTTTAATTTTTAGTACAAATCGGCAATTTCATACTTTAACCCCTAATATTTAGGTAGGTAGGTGTTAGCCACATAACATAACATACATGATAGCATAAAACATAATAACACGCCTGAATTTTCTAAAGGGCTTGGCAGTGTTTACCTGATTTATATCGTACACCATATTTAGCGAGTTATTTTTAAGTGCCATGTAATACAGGACTAGTCTATTGCCATCTATCGGCTACAAGTGCAGACTCCGGTTTGCAGCTGAGAAATCACAGATGGAAAAACCCAATAACACTCTGCCTGCCCCGGGATTCGAACCGAGGACTTTATGCTCAGCAGTAGCGTTTGCAACCACTAGATTACGAGCCAGTAAGCTAACCAACTACTTTGATAAAATATTTTAAAGCCGTATAAATACTTCATCCGCTGGATGCGGTACGCACGGGACAGGTCAATGTGTTGACGCTTGGGAGAGGCCTATGTCCAGCAGCGGACGTCTTTCGGCTGAAATTATGATGATGATTATTACTTCAGGCATATTGAAATAAGACTACAGAAACTGTGAATTGAGTGGTTGTCGCCATTTTGGATTTTCGCGATCGATTCGGCAAACTCTTGCGATCACCTCTACCATAAGGTATATATGCAATCTATATGTATAGGTATTGCGTTCGGCCTTGTGTATAACGGTTTGCTATGCTCAAGTGAAAATAGTGTTTTCAGTAGTTTATTTTTAGCAGACAGAAAAACAAGTATTTTTATTATAATGTAATACTTGTTTATAACTATTAATTTGAGGAAAATACTTTATCAGGCAATTAACAATGCTGAAAAACGTTTCAATATGGATAATCCATATTTAAATAAATGCTAATAATATAAAGCATACTGCGGTTACTATGCCGTAATATATGCTATCGAATATGGAGTTCAACTGTCCGATTATCGGAATTGCGTGTGTTGTGATATTTTTCTTCTTGAACACTTTAAATTTTATCTAACTTTTGATGAACCGATTGCGATGAAACTAAGTAATACTTCAAGTTACACACAATATGCATAAATTATCTACATTGGTTTTGTATATTATAAGTGATGCGTTCACAGCTTAACAGACATAAATTCCAAAAATGCTGGCAATCGGTTCTGTTGGTTATTCTTTAAAACCCTGGCTATTTTTTTGGATATATTTTCGATGTCCAAAAACGACTTTTCTGCAGATTTATTATATGTATTGATTTTATTTCGAGTAATTGGAACTACATATTATGTAGTTTGTATGAAAAACAGGAATGACACAGGTATATATATTATATGCCTGTACCGAAATATATATATTTAGGTACAGGCATAGCTGATAGATATAATTATTTAATTCGCAGTCTTGATAATGAGTGGGTCGCCGACTCCCACTATGAAAGGCGACTAAGATCCATGAGAGATATAACGCCCAGCAGTGGGCCAAGTCCAGCAACGGATGATAATGAAGAAGGAGCATGTTATTGGACAGCTAACAAAGGCAAAAGCTGTACAAAGGAACAAAAAGTATTCTAAAAAACATATAAAATAGTATTCGGCAGTATAAAAAATGCGTAGGAACACTAGTCAATCAATAGTACCAAATACTAGTCGAGTTTTGATGACGCGACAGAGTGACGATGCAATAGCGTGTTTCCATAGTTTTTGTTTTTATTCATTTAAAGGGCTTTGTCGCACAAGCGATTATGCCGCCCTGGTTAGCTTAACAAAATAGATGTAACATTTATCTTAATCTAAGTATAGCTAGTTTGTAAAGTTCCCTAGCTGCGTCGAAAATTGGCACAGCTAGAACACTATTATTGTAACCTACGAGTACCTCTCTAAATCTACAATCTAAGCTATTTCTAAATTTCTCGATGCTGACACACTCGATTAATATGTGATAAACATCATCAACTGAATGAATACAGAAATTTCATTGCTGATTTTGCTATTCGGTATAAGAACTTATTGTACGGAATGTGTCCTTAGCGCGATAACAGTATCACATCTGTTCAACAGTTGATTATCTATCCACGGTGACTTCAAGGGATGTGGTTGGATTGTTTTGTACCAGATTCCTTTTTCTTGTGATCTTTTATAAAAGTACTCCTTCCAGAGGGAATGGCAATCCTGTTTTATATAAGGTATAAAGTAAGTGAAGTAAGGAGAAAACTTAATAGGAATACCATCAAATATGGCCTGCTTGGCTAGTTTATCAACAATTTCGTTACCTTTTATTCCGATTTGTGATGGAATGCATTGAAGGACTATATGCCTTCCAGAACATAGTAACTGCAAAATAATCTTCAGTATAGTGTAGGCTATCGGTGTTCCTCGAAATGTCGTGGTACATCGAGCCAAGTGTTGGAGCGAACTTCTTGAGTCTGTCAGAGTAACAATCTTGTTTTGATGGATTGATTCTGAATACGACAGAGCTTCTGCGATCGCAATCAGCTCAGCTTCCATTTTACACACACTGACATTAATTTGGAATTTCATTGAATGTCCTTCAGACTCATAAAAGGCGGCTCCCGTGCCGTCACCCTCTTTAGATCCATCTGTAAATATTTTAAAATAGGTCGAGTATTCCGAATGAATGTAGTCGATAAATACGTTACTTAAGCTGACAGGATTGTATTGCCGTTTTGGTTTGGACACAAAACTAACTTCGTGTTTTATTAAATTTTTGCTGTCAATACTACTGACCCATGTATTCAGAGAAAACATATCTAACTTATTACTGCAATGAACTTTTAAATTATATAGTGACTCATGAACTAAGTGCCGATTTCTGAGTTAAGTAAAACAGCAAAAAACAGTTGAGTATTGTCAAATCAGTGTCAAATAATTTAGGAAGCGTTTGAGTATTTTACGTTTTACAATTGAGAATCTACCTAGTAAGTATGGACCTAAGTACCTACATAAGTATGGACCTGTAAAAGTTCCATTCACTTTCTCTTTCACCCTTACGTTCCATTTTACAAAAGAAATCTAAGACATCACAAGATTGCATAAAATTTACAAATATAAATTTTATACAGCTATAAAAAGTACGTTAGTATTATAATACTTCATTCAATATTAAAAAAATCAAGTTATTAAAGAAGTTATAATCTTTAATAACTAGATTTTTCATATTTAAGCAATTTAATATGAAACCTATTTGAAATGTATACAACCTTGTTATGAAACTATAAAATGGATCGTAGGCACTAGTCAATTACTTCAAAATTATAATGGCAACCATATTTATTTTGTCAATCGAAAGAAAATAATATAAGAAGGAAGAAAAAGAAGTGAATGAGTTCAGAGTGAGCAGTTGCTGGTTTTTGTGATACCTCATAGAACTCTAGATAGACTAGACATTTTACTCAGAATTTCAAAAGATCTCTCAAGTGGGAACAGAACCAACACACACACATAATTCGTGCATTAGAATCTGATTGCAATTGTGATTAACACCAAATGTGGACTTTTGTGATGGAATTTTTAATGAGTGACCTGGGTTTTCAAGACGCCTGGTTTTGCTAGCCATCGAAGATCCTCCGGAGGTAAACAATATTAGCCAGGGTCGGTGCCATTGGATATATGTCGGATATTATGAAGGAGGACTGTGTTTTAATATGTGTTAACGAACAATGAGACTTATCATGTTGTTTTTATAATCTTTATTGTACTGATACCTAAATCGAATCATACAAAAGCCAAACAGCCTGTACACATTTTCATCGTTGTAACCTTGTCTTGTGGATCCTACTACTATTCTATATAGGTATGAAAGTCTGTATGTTTGGATATTTGTTAATCACACCTCGATGGTTGAACGTATTTGGTAGAACATAATTAAAAAAAAATTATGTATATATAATATATATTTAAAATAGAAATATTATAAAATAGATATAATAATAAATAAACGAAATAACAAAGCCTTGTATATTGAAATCAGAGATATAAAACTGAAATCTATACAATACATCTTCATAGTTTATAAAAAGTCCCTAATCTCAGTGTGCCTCTTGGCATAGGGCTCCACTAACAGTTTCCACTGGAGTCTCTCCTGAGCTACTTGTAAACACCACAGCGCACCATCGCTTACACTTTGTGCCTACATCTTGGACCAGCAGCCTTTCCCATTCCCATTTCTGACACTGTCTTCCACAGCTTTTTTTCCCATCTCTTGGGTACCAGTTTGGTACTATCTTCACTTTTCACATAGTTCCTGTAGGATAGCTCTCGGTTTTCGTGCAGGAAAAGCCACTGGCAACCACAAACACAAAAACTGGCACTTTTAAATATATTTGTTGAAGATCTCACTCATCATCATCGTCATTTCTGCCGAAAGACTGCTGGACACAGACATTCTCCAAGCGTCACCATATCAACCGGTCTTGTGCGTCTTTCATACATCGGATTCCCGCGACCTCAAACAGGCCATCGGTCCACAGAGGCTTCCCTCCTGCTACGTATTCCGCCACGCGGTCGCCACTCCAGAACTTTTCAGCCCCATCGACCGTTCTTCGAGCATCTGAGATCTATCAGGCGTGAAATATTTGCATCCAATGTAATGTTTTCGATAATTCAGGACGAACACTCTTCTGCCACGCATCGGTCTTCGTTGAGGCATCTCTAAGGAAGACAAGGATGTATCTTCATCACTCGTTTTATTAGTTTTCATATATTATTTTGTATTTATTTCGCTTGATTAACGTTTGAGCAAAGGCTTGTCAACTATCAACTGCCAAATGTAACCAGTGTAGCCCGATTTGACTAGCCCTAAGCCGCCGAAAATTTCGTTTTTCCATTTATATAAAACTGAAGACGACCACTATTCACTAAAACCACGAAACATTCTACGAAACGTAATTTTCCATTGTTGCCTTGAACACACTAGAAGCTTATATCAACTTTAATGCGTTTGACTCAATAATCATTATTGGTTCCGCATAAAACATTTATCAGCATTTCTTTATTTTCCCTGTGTTGTTGCGACTGAAGTTTAATGAAAATAGTGAAGAACTGTTAAAAGTATTTTGATTTCCAGTCGCCGATCATAAAAATTGGTCGCCTCGGCCACCCTTCCGAGTCTAAGCCTAAATGGCGAAAAGTCGCTCAATCTGGCCACACTGATTATGTAACGTTGACAACGGTTTGAGAATGATCAAATGTGTTTTTCTCAGTTGTGAAACCCAATTGAACGTCAATTAAGGTTTTTGTATGACATTTGGTATACTTTGGCATGACTTGAGTAAGTATACTCAAACCTTGCTCAGCATCGCAGAAAACTTAAAGTGGCAGATGATCAAGGGTGACAGATGCTGTAATCGAGATAAGCACAAACTTAATTACCTCAGAAACCGGCCCTAAGATTAATAGAGGAATTCTTTTTTTTGCCAATATGAAGAGTTATTACACAATGTGGATAGTTCAGAAAGCAAGTTAATTCCTTCCGTATTTGCTTTGCTTGCTTGCTTCAAGGCTTTCGTTTTAAGCCAGAATTTGCTAGCCAAGAATTGTCGACGTAGGTATAACTCGCTCTCCATCACGTGAGTGGGCGTAGTTTTTATAAAACTACCCACTACTCTTGCACCCACTACGCTTGGTTTTGTAATTTATTAAATTTTTCCAAGTGAGTTTTTGCACTGTTGTCATAGAAAAAGCTTCCACACGTCTTCTCATTAGAGATATATAAATCCTTCTTAAATACTTTGGATGCACACCCCAACTTGATCCTGCTAGCACTTTAATATTTTTTATGAATTTAAGAACTTTTTGGCAAACCTCATTGATATGTTTTCCTCACCACCGGAGTGAACGGTCCAACCACATACCAAGATATCGAACCGTGTCAACAACCTCCAATCTATCATTTCCAATTGACGAGTTAACTGACAGTTTTCTATAGCCTCTGTTAAAAATACAAATTTTGCTTTTATTTGATGAAATATTAAGGTTAAGGGAATCAAATAGATTACATAAGACATTTAACGCTTCCTGTAACTCGGCGGCTGACTCATCAGTGTTATGGCAAGTTATATAAAGTAGGTAATCATCGGCGTACTGTGAGATAGATACGGAGCTAGGTATTGCTTTACAAATATGAATGGTTGCAATATTAAATAGTAGTGGTGACAAGGGGTCACCTTGTGCCAAGCCCATTCTGGCAACTCTGGTGACGGTATTATCTAATCAGTTAATCGTTAAATATCTTTCTTTAAGAAATTCCCATAGATATTTACAGTATTGTGCTCCCACACCAAGTTGGTCCAAGGTTAAAAGAAGAGTAGTGACGTAAAAAATATTGTAAGCGTTATCAATATCAACGAAACATCCGAACGTGACAATTTTTTTTGAGTAACCAATTTGTATTTTTGAGATTAGTAAATTTAAGTTATCTAAGCATGAACGTGCTTTCCTGAAACCTATAGTCTCTTCAGAAAAAAACCTCCACTTTCTAAGTACCACTCAATTCTCTTATTAATAGCAGAATGAAAGATTTTACATAAACAGGATTTTAAATTTTTAGCAATTTCTGGAAGATTTTTATTCATCGAAAAGGAAATGTCATCGCAGCCGGGTGCGGTGTCTTTAGATTTTATACATTTGTCAATTTCTTGTCTTGTTATAGCAACTTCCAATATCTTATTTTCAGAACAAAAGGGAGGCATTGGGGGGCCATCTAAAATCAAGAGCTAAATTTAAAAGCACTTGTTCAGCCAACATCTCGTCTACATTGAATCTAGCTGAGCGGTATCCCTTCAACCAGCGCATGAGTCACCACATGTCACTAGCCGAAGTGACCTCATCTACTGAAGAACAAATATTACGGAAACCCGCATTACCAATATATACCGTCCCAACACCTTCAATCAAAGTTCTAAGTTCTCTTGTAAGCCTAACAAAACACTGACACGACGAAGCATTACATTTATGAAGTTTCTATTTATATTAGGAAACCACCTGAAATATGTGTTTGAGGTATGGTATGAGTCCTGTGCCTATAGGATACATAAATATAATCTGAGTAATGGACAAAGCGTCGCTTTGTTGCACGTTGCGGCGCCGTGTCCTGTAGTTACGAAGTTGTGACTCCTGTTGTGGTTTACGGCAGGCATCGTAAAATTCTTCTGTTTTGTTCCATAGAAGGGAATGGTCTTCCACTATTTATACTAAAAACCTCTTGTGCGAGTCACAAATATATATGTTTTCTTTTAATTTTTTCTTACCTACATCAATGCATCATTTCTAACGTACATCAATTACAGCACTGACGCAGGCAAGACTGCATCATCATCACCAACAAAGCAGAAGATGGAGTCAATCCACCTTTCCACTGACTGACTGGTTAACTGGTTAATATACAACAACAAAATAATGCTTCTTTGCAATGAAAAAAATAAAAACAGAAAATACTTTAAAGAACTAATTTATTTCAGTTAAAACATAAATTTATATAGATAAAACAAGGAATATTCACATCTGCATTGTATTTTCACAAAAATATAATTTTGCAACATCAATCAAATGGATGGATCAAATAATAATAATGGATGATGTAGTTAATTTTTAAAAACTTCTAAATCATTATTTACATAAAACACATTAGTTGTGGCACCAACATGAGGTAGGGGAGATGCAGACACCAACTTTAAAGCCTAGTCGATGGCAAGCGTTGGCACACCCAGCGTTATTGCAGGTTCTTGAAACACTTGGTATGTAAACACCAGTTTCAGGATCTGCGACAAGAGAACATAATTAATTAATTAGTACCAGGGCGACCGAGCTCTGCTCGGATGAAAATAGAGAACACATTTTTCTCGAAAACGGATTTTCCCAGATATGAGATCTAGCTAGTACGATTTTTCGCCCCCAAAAACGCCATTGCTAATTTTATCGAAATTGTTTGAGCGGTTTTAAAGAAAGAAAGAAAGAAAAAATATTTATTTGTGACCCGCACAGGAGACACGAGAAATATTCAAAAAATTTAACAATAATATAAAATAAAAAATTAAAACCCTATGCGAGACCAAAAAGGTTTACGAGGACGTGATTACATATATGTATATATATGCTAGCTTATGCCCGCGGCTTCGCCCGCGTAAAAAGTGTTTTATCATCCCAAGGGTATACAAACTCACAAACATTATCTCTGCATAATATTAGTATAGATATATACAAATATTGCTCGTTTTATAGGTCAGGATTTAGTTTTTGTTTCAACACTTGTCCTGCCCTGCATGCACCTTCCAGCATTAAAATTAAACCAGTGACAGTTATCCAGTTTGCTTTCTAAGGTGGCTACATACTGGTCGGACAAAAATTGTGTCAAATCGACACGAAATTGAAGAAATGGTTGAGCCCTAATACATGGAAATCACGATTTAGGAGAAAATATAACTCATATTTTAAAGCTACGTTATCAATATACGAAGAATATTGTAGTTTCGAGGAATTTGTCAGTTATCCCTACATAATAAATTATCATCCTCTGATCTATTATCCTCTACCTCATTTCTGATTAAGTAGCCTCCACCAAAAGTAGTGATGTACCTTGCTGTTTCTAAAGTTACCATTTTAAATTCACTATAACCAGTTAGTCTATTGACCCTAACCGCGACTGCTAAACATTTGATCCCTTGTTCCGATGCCCGGGTTAGTCAAAGTGAAATTGGCTATTTGTTCAGTCAATAGCAACAATAAATAATATATATATAATAATAATATTATATCCCTCAATAAAATAAAAATAATCCGATCACTAATCTGTTCCCCTATAGGTTTATCAGTACGGGTCGAGTGATCAATTATTATTGCCAAACCAAGAAAAAAAAACAGAAAGGAAAAATAAACTTGTTACTTACCGGCTGCAGGTTCTTCTACGCCATCAGCCTCTTGTCTAGCATCAACAGCAACACCAGTGACCAGTTCAGGTTTATTTTCAAATACACTTTCCTCTTCTTCGCATGGAGTAACATCGCCGTGTGCTACCAGCACCAAAGCACTTACGAAGACAAGCAGGAGCTTCATTTTGATATACGATTTTCTTTTACACGTTCTATCACAATAAGGACTGTTGATTGTAATTATGAATCGTGTGAATGTAGAATTTATAATGTCTGGATATAATGAAAGAGGTGGTGGTGACATTCAAGATACGGATTAAAAGTATTAAATCTCCCGAGTTGGTGCAATATGATGGATCATAGATTGCATATTAAAATGTCCACTACTGCATTATCTACACTAATATAATATTATAATTTGGTAAAGGTTGTAAGTTTGTTTGTAGGATATAATCTCCAAACACTACTAATCTGATTCCAAAATATTTTTGACTGTAAGAAAGATTTTATGCGATTCATATTCTAATTTCTCTCCTCCATTGTTCTTCAGGTCTATCCACACATATCAGGGCCTTGCCCCGTCAGGGGCTCAAAAAAATATCGTTGTAAACATTTTATATGAACTCGTTCACACACGTCCGTGCACGGGACGTGCACGGGCCATTGATGAAACTTCAATGATTGGGCCCGGCCCTGTCACGTTTCGGGCACGGCCCTGATATGTGTGGATAGAGCTTTAGTCCTTATTATTTTCCTGGGGCTAAGCCACCTCACAGAAGTCTTGTTAAACAACGAACCGACGTTTATCCATGTATACACTATGCAAGCGCACCCAAGGTCAACCCCCGGTTTGTACAGGACTTTTACAATATATGGAAACAAATGGCTCTGCCCAATGTCCATTTTCAGTCAACATAGGTGACATGGTTGAAGCTCTGGTCCTCGTCAGTGCTCAATCTGATCGGCCAATAAAGGCAAACTGGAGATGAGGAACAAGACTTCTCCGAGGAGATCAAGTCCGTGGGTGAAAGTTTGCCATAAAACTGCTCTGGAAATTTTATCTTACTTCGAGGCCTCTCGTCCTAGGCATGTTGCGGTAAATTAAAATCTACCGGCACAGACCCAGTGTTTATTTGAGCTAGTTACACCACAACGACAAAGTCGTAGACATACGGTGGTAGAGTTTATTCACCTGTACATAAGTGTATATAGATTATGCAGTCTATATTTTAATACGTCACATATTGCACCAACTCGGGGGTTTTAATACTTTTAATCCGTATCTATGTATGTCATCATCACCTCTTTCATTGTATCCAGACAGTATAAATACTACATTGAAACGATTAATAGTTACAATCGACAGTCCTCATTGTGACAGTAATTGTAAAAGAAAGTCGTATATCAAAATGAAGCTCCTGCTTGTTTTTGTAAGTGCCTTGGTGCTGGTAGCACACGGCGATGCTACTCCGTTTGAAGAAGAGGCAAATGTTTATGAAATTAAACCGGAAGTAATTGCTGGTGAGGCTGTTGATGCCGGACAAGAGACTGACGGTTTAGAAGAACTTGCTGGCGGTAAGTAACCACTAGCATTTATCTGTTTTGGCAATGGATCATTTGACCCCTTGTGATAAAGCTATGTGGGAACAGGGTTTTTTTTAAACCAACTTGCCAAAAAGGAGGTGTTTATCAATTCGGATGTGTATATTTTTATGTATGTTCGAGCATAACTGCGTCATATATAGACGGATATGCAAAATTCTTTTTTTTATGTTTGAAAGGGTATACTCTCGAAATGGTTCTATAGTCAGAATCTGATGATGGCATCCAATGAAAATTAAGGGAACTCCTCAAATATTATAGGCATATATATAGCGATTTTGATATTTCCATGAACATGGCAAGCATTTGCACTCCGAAATTATCAGTGTGTGTGTGTTGGTGAAGTGGGAGTGATGAAGAAGACCACCGATGGCCACTGGAACTCCTTAATGAGTTTGTCATGGGTGTAAGATATCTCGAATAGTTAAGCGAATATGATGAAGCAAATACATACCAAGTATAAATAAATGATACTGATGAAAATGGTAACATCGAACTGATCTGATGATGAAGCTGGAAGATAGACACTGGAACGCCGTAATAAAACAATGTATCCTAGTCATGTTTGGGCTTTTTAGAATCGAATTGAGATGTACTCTGGCTTTAAATGACTTTCATGGTAATATGAGGCCGGTACCTTTTTTTCGAAACTAAAAAGAGTTTTTGTTTTGTTTTTCGTAATTGTAAAAAAAAATATATATCATTTAAATTTACAAAATATCTGGGCCAAAAATACGACTACTCTTACTTTGTGACTGTCACCATCTCGTTTATGATTCGTCTCAATAACATATAAATTATCAGTAAAAAAACTATTTAACAATACAATTAAACCGACTTCTTAAGCAAATAAAATGTTTTTTCCGATCATTTATATGTTATTGAGAAGAAAAGAAACGGGATGGCGACAGTCATGAAGTAAATAGTGGCTGACAAAACAGCAAGATATATAAGATTCTTAGTTGTCGCCATTGTCGCGCATATTGAGGCGAAAATGAGATGCAGGATGACAGAAAACTGAGAATTATGTTTTCACCTTATAGACAAAATCCAAAGAATTATAAAATATGTATGATAGGTAACCAAATATGATCTCTTCCTTCTGCTAAACTCGTATTCCATTTATTTCGGGGTCAACCTACAAAGGTAATTTCCAGCACAAAAATAACTTTTTTACAAAAACAATACAACCGACTTCCAAATAAAAACACTATAAAGGGAAAAATTACTTCAATTTCGACAGTCGGTGTTCTTGTTTTCGTTTTTTGACACCGCGTGCCGAAATTGAAGTTATTTTTCACTTTGGAGTGTTTTTATTTGGAAATCAGTTATTTTTTTTGTAAAAAGATTTTATTGGTTCATATCAACTGTACACATCTGCATAACCGTTAAGAGCATACTGTCGTCATGGTATGTTATGAAATGGTGTAAACAATAAATATACATGCGATTGCAGCAATCCCGAGAGATTTGCGGTCATTTATTGTAGAGTTCTGTTGTTTATCTCCCAAGTTCATCATCAGATCTTTACCAAATTTAAATGAGACCATTTCGAACAAAAACAGAATGTTGCAAATCCGTTTATATATAACGGAATTAGTTCCAAAAAAAATATACTTCCGAATTGAGAACCACCTTCTTTTTGGGAAGTCGTTTAAAAAAGGCAATCATGGGGACTGCCAATAGAACTAAATAATTATATGATTTATGTTCTCTTGTTTCAGATCCAGCTTCTGATACTGGTGTTTACATACCAACTGTTTCGAGGGCCTGCAGTAACGCTGGGTGTGCCAATGCTTGTCATCGACTTGGCTTCAAAGTTGGTGTCTGTATCTCCCCTACCGCATGCTGGTGCCACAACTAATGTATTTTTACGTAAAGAATGATTTGGAAATTGTTAAAATTAACCGCTTTTGATCCATTCTAGTTTTTGATCAAATTATATCGGGAAGAAATACAGCATAGACGAGAATGAGCTTGCGCGTGCACGTGTGTGACCGTACTTAATCATATTAATTAATGTTGTGATTGAAATAAATAAGTAAAGCATTTTTATTTTACATTTATTTGTCTACTATAATAGACGATCATGAATCATGACGATCAATGACGTCTCATTTTACCTGTCGCGTTAACTTTGTACGTAAGAAATTGAAAAACCTATGCCAATTTTTCGATTAAAGTCAATTTTTCCGATGAAGCGCATTTCCATATGAAAGGCTTCGTGAATACACAAAATTGTCGAATTTGGGACTCCTCATGCAATCCATGAGAAACAAATGCACCCAAAACGAGTAACTGTCTGGTGCGGATTTTGGTCAGGCGGCGTGATTAGACCTTACTTTTTTGAAAATGAGGCCGAAATTGCAGTGACTGTGAACGGCATTCGTTACAGGAATATGATAACGGACTTCTTGTGGCCTCAACTGGACGGCGTGAATCTGGACAACATGTGGTTTCAGCAGGACGGCGCAAACTGCCACACCGCGCATGAAACAATCGACTTATTGCAGTAACGATTTCCAGAACACATTATCTCACGAAATTCTGATGTCAACTGGCCACCAAGATCGTGCTATTTAACGCCGTGCGTTTTTTTTATTTGGAGTTTTGTGAAATCTTGGGTTTGTGAATAAACCCGTAACAATTCCTGAGCTCAAATCGGAAATCCAACGCGTCATCGATGAGATACAGCCACATCTCTGTGCAAAAGTCATGGAAAATTTCATGAAAAGATTAATGGCCTGTCATCGGAGCCGTGGGGGTCATTTGCCGGATATTTTATTCCATACTTAATCGGAACATGTCTTCTTTACAATACAATAAAAATATCACAATTCTGTCAAAAAATACTTGTTTTTATTTTAAAATGAAAAAGTGCACTCTTCCTGAGACACCCTTTATGTACACCGATTACTCAAAGACGCCTGGACCTATTTGAAAAATTCTTGTTTTGTTTGAAAGGGTATACTTCCCATGTGATATACATAGTCATTAGGATCTCCTCAAATATTATAGGAATACATATAGCGATTTTGGCAATGCAATCATTTGCACTTAGAAAGTAACATTTGGTGAAGTAGAACTGGTAAAGAAGACTACAGATAGTCTATTAGGGTCTACGATATCTCGAATAGTTAAACTACTATGATGAAGCAAATACTTATAAATAAATAGTACTGATGAAAATGAAACATCGAACTGGTCTGTTGATGAAGCCGGCAGGTATGCTTTGGAACTCCAAAATAAAACAGTGTATCTTAGTCGTGTTTGGGCTTTTTGGAATGGATAGATTTTTGTCATGAGTTGTACTTTGACTATGTACAATATAAATGGCAATTGGATGTACCTATAAAAAATAAAAAGAGATAAATAAATAAACTTTTAAACAAAAAGAAACAAACCGACTGCAAAAAAAAAAAACACTACAAAGAAGTCAGTTTTTTTTTACAACTGATACAAAGATATGAGATACATCAAATATACATATAGATTAGTGTACTAACTTCTTACAGGTAAGCACATCATGCATTACATAATTGCCGATTGACATTGGGTATTTACATTGGGCACCTACTTACAACTAGATGATTCTTATATTCATCTAATTTCAAGCTTGCACACGTGATTATGTTTTCGACCAAACTCCAGATTAAAATCGAAATCAAGCCAGAATCAAGATCAATCAAAATAAAATTAAAACTAAAATGACAATTAAAATCAAAATACCATTAAAATCAAAATTAAAATAACAGTCAAATCAAAATAAAAATGAATGATATTTAAAACAAACTTAAAAGTAAAATCCAAATCATTATGAAAATGAAAATCAGTACGTACTAAAAATTAAAATCAACACTATAATTAAAATCAAGATCAAAAACCAATTACTAATATACCAATATCTCTCTGTAGCTGCTCAACATCAGGATCTGATTCAATTATTCTGCAAAATTTTAAATCGTCATCAAACATGAAATACTCAGAGAATTTCAACTTATTGGCGAGATCATTACTAAATAAGTTAAATAAATCCAGGCCAACATGTGTTCCCTGTAGGACGCCAGATGTTACCTTGTAGAAGTTGATTGGTAGGCTTTGAGGACAACATAGAAATAACGACCATCGAGATAGGATTTAAACCAATTAAGGTAGTAGCCAATTACGCCATAAGCCGATAATTTATGCAGAAGTATATTATGGGGGTATTAAGTTTGTGAGGATGTTGCTTACTCTTTCACGCAAAGCTACTGAAGGGATTTTGATAACATTGTACATTAATAGCTTAACATCAGCGTAAAAGTCGCACTGCCTCTAATATTGCAGATATATTTAGGTAGTAAGCTGTAACACATAAGTGTTACTTCAAGTAATAATCATCTTTATATATACATGAAGTGTGTAACGTGTAACCTAATTTCACTACAAACACAGCTAAATCTTAGTTAAATCGATCATGTGCGAGAATTCGCCTGCCAAGGCTTCCATATATACCAAAAATACTATTATATTGTGGTGTTAAATAATTTGTAGTTTTATTATGGATCTACAATATTACAATCCGAGAAAGTTGCATGTTTATAAGTATCAAAGTTTTCAAGATAGAGCAGTAACAACAACTTGTTTGGAGATTTTTGTTTCCGAGTCTATTTGAGTTGGAGTTTTCTTCTTATATGGTAAGTATGGAACCCTGTACAGGTAGAAACATATCTGTATTAGAAGCTGTCGATATTTCCAATAGGCAATCCTTGATCCAACCTATTGGCCTAGCTACGTACCCACTTGAAATATCGGGGGTTTATCCTTATCTCGTGTGTCGTCGCCACCACCATCTGTATCATCCAAGCCAATCACTATAAATACTACATTGTGACCATTTCTAAATACAATCAACACTCCTATTGTGTTACAAAGCGTAAGAGGAAGTCGTATATCAAAATGAAGCTCCTGCTTGTTTTCGTAAGTGCTTTGGTGCTGGTAGCACATTGCGATGTTAGTCCATCCGAAGAAGAGGAAAGTGTTTATGAAATCAAACTTGAAGTAGTCCCTAGTTATGCTGTGATTGCCGGGAAAGAAGCCTATGTTGTACAACCCCACAAGGAACCACAAGTCGCCAAAGAAACTCCAGAAGTACGAGAGATTTTTGCTGAAGAAGAACCAAACAAGCAAGTTTATGAAACAAAAAAACCTTCAGTCCGTAAGTATCACTATGTTTTTTCCTTGTACTGCCTTTTTTTCCTGTTATTGCTTTCGATTGTCGACGACCCTTGGTTGTGTCTCTTATCATATAAAGGTATTTGGTATATTTAAATTTCAATAAAATTCACAAAATGTAATAAACGTAACATATACTAGCTGTTGCTATAATTTATTTACATATAACATATATAATATCTAAAACTTATTTCGTATAATGGATGTAACGTTTATTTAATCGAAAATTTTAAATAAATATTGATACCGGAATCCTGTCAGTTCACAAAAAATTGATTTACAAATTTTTGCTTGACAAGCAACGACTGGTAAAAACATGATATGTCATTTCATCACTATGTACAAATGTGTGGGCACAGATTTATTGGCACCCCCTTAAGTAACAATTTGTAAATCGGGGCTCGTTGGTCCAAATCCAGGCTGGCGCTTTAATTTGGGTACTTTAATACAAAACCACCACTGTTCTCTATACATCGTGAGGAAATCGGTATGTCCTAGAACAAAAAGTTCGAAGACATATCTGCTAATTCTCACAGCGCACGATTGGTGGATTACAACATATTTCTTCTCACAGAGAGGAGGCCTGTGACCCAGAAGAGGGGTCGTTATAAGCTGAGTATGACGGTAAATCAATAGATATTAGCCGGTACGAATTCTGACACTAGGCTGCGACTAGGAATAACCTAATGGAAATACCCAATTTCACCTTGAATGACCTGGGTTCACTTTGGGATTGGAAGCTAAGATTCCAAGCTAACCAGTCGCACTTATGACCTTTAGATTAACCTGATGGTCAATAGTATTGTCACATAGAGTTGATATTTGTGAGCAAATAAAACATAAATTAATTTAAAATAATGGCTAAAATGTAGCCAGATAGGTAAGTGGCTAGATTGGAGGCAGCTGAGCAGGAATAAGGTGGCGAATGACAGAAAATTGTTCAATATGTAGGATGCTTACCAATTTGCATTCTCGTGATCCTAGGGTCTCGGCACTTTGAAAGGCCTACTAGGTACCGAAACCAACTCGCAGGGGCTTTGTTAGACACGGTAGTGTCGTGTCTAACAAAGCCCCTGCGAGTTGGCTCAAGAGCATCCAAGGACAATACCCGGCTGGTATAGCATTATTGCAGAAGAATTTTCATAAGGATCTCTAATTTCTGTCACTCAGGAATAATGTAGCTTGTTACTGGTAAATAATTTTCGAAATCGGTTCATGCGATCCAGAGATTACCCCCTATAACCTCAAAAACTTTTCCGCCGCAAAATATTACTATTACCTCTTTATAATATTAGTATCATGGCAAAACACATTGGGCTATGGGTTTGGGAGATTTCGTCGATTGACTACCCAAAACTATAGAAAGACTATTGGCCCCTGCCTTACCACTGTTGGTCTACACGGCTATAATGATTTCTAATGATTTTATTTATTATATACATTATTGTCCACTACAAAATACGTACACGACAAACATTCCTGCCCCTTTTTTTTTCCTCATATATAAATACGAGAAAATACGGATAGTAGCTTCAAATGAGTATTTCTTCTACTAAACCGTGAATTACGTCCGATACAGAATAACTAAATATTACGTTACCTTGTTTCAGAAGGCGTTTCAGCAACTCCTAAATCTGTGGTTTACATCCCAAGTGTTGCGAAGAACTGCGATAACGCTTGGTGTTCCAACATTTGCCGTCAGCTTGGCTTCAGATATGGTGTCTGTATTTCCCTTGATACGTGTTATTGCTATAACTAAACACGTGTTTTTATTAAAAAAACTTAAAAAACAATATTGGATGATTATAGAGTATAGTATCTAAATGTTGGTAAAATACAATATAGATGTCAATTTTCCTTGTTTAATCATGTAAATTAATGTTGCAATTGAAATAAATAAGTTTTTAAATACATTTTCTGTTTTAATTTATCTACTGTTGGAGTTAACTATACTTTTCCTCGAAAAGATGCATTTTGTTGGTAATATTTTAGTTCTAACCAACCAGACATTACCAGTGAAATTATGGGTTTAACCAACCGTTTCACTTTTTTCTTTGTGTTAAACAAATTAAAACTCCTAAGCTAATCTAGGGTAACCCGGTTTGTGCCCGAAAACATTACTGAAATACTAGAAGTTGTGGTCCCGTTTGGGTACGAAACCCTTAATAAAGCTAATTTAGAAGACATTTGAATCTGTAATCCATCATATTTTGCATCTTGACGTCAGGGATTATAGTCTATACTTCCATCTTCTTCGTTGGCGTTCATTGGGTGCTCCAAAGTGCAAAGTGTGAGGGCACTTTGGGCACTCCAGCATGTGTGTCATATTCTGCACAGGGGCACCGCACTCACATTGTGTGTCAGACGAGTCTATATATATCTATACCAATATTATAAAGAGGAAAGATTTTTTTGTTTGTTTGTACCGAATAGGCTCCAAAACTTCTTCCGACCGATTTCAAAAATTCTTTCACCGTTGGGAAGCTACTCTATCCCCGGGTGACATAGGCTACTTTTTATCCCTGTATTCCCACGGGAACTGGAACTACGCGGGTGAAACCGCGAGGCGTCCTCTAGTATACTATATATGCCTATTATATATCTAAATATACAAAAGCGAAAGGTCACCCACTCACTCATCATGAAATATCGAAAACCGATTGCCATAAAAAAGGATGAAATTTGGCAGATAGTTTTCTCAATTAACGTAAGTGAGCACTAAGAAATAATTTTTGCAAATTCCACCCCTAAAGGCGCGTCCAAACATTGAGCGACACGCGGCATGTTCAGGAAACAATTCTGCCGCGCTCTAGTTAGGACAATCCGACAAATGTTTGCGCGGCAATATGCGAGACACGCCGCGCATTTGAATTCAGTCTGAATCTAAACTACACCTCCCAACTATGCTTATTATTCCAAAATTGCGAAGAAGAAATAAAAAAAAACATATCAAAACAAGAATATGCTGGATTAATTACGAAATTCTTTATAAAACACCACAGTTTTTAAGAGTGTCCTTGGAAGAATTTGAACATTTACATAGTTTGGTTGGGCCATTTATCAAGAAAAAGGATATGCATTGGCGCATACGCAATTTTATTAAAATATTCTTTATGTCGAGGATTCCACAACTCGTTAAATGAGCCATATATTTCAATCAGTCTAATTGAAGTTTCATTGTCAATTTTTGAGAAGCGCAAACACGTCCAGACACGTTTACCGACGAACGATACTGAGCAATGATTGATTGCGCTAGATCGCAACGTTCGCGCGCAGTTGTTGTCCAAACAAAGCGCGGCACGACGCACGCGGCTGCCTCGCATACTTGCCGCTCAATGTTTGGACGCACCTTAAGGGGTAAATATTTCATACATATTCATAGTGGTGTCCGAGAGAATAACCGTGGTCGTATGCCACCTACAATACATTCAGCAAAGTAGCAAACGACCACGGTTATACTCTGAACTCCACTATAAATATGTATGAAATACAATAAAATATTTATTACATGTAAGTTGTTTATTTAATACCCGGTAGATATGGAATATTTTGTACATACTCGTAAAAAAATCAAATAAGAATATTTTCTTGTTTCATACTTTTTAGAGCGTGATTTTTCAGTAGTCGGGTTTTAGATAATGAACTTATTTTTTTATTTGAAGTATTTTGGGGTTTTTGCACACATGTCACATTTTGGCATTCGTCACATTTTTATTTGTATAGAGCTTGTTGTTTTATATGTATCTACAATTGTTACAAGAATGGACTCTAGATAACTTATAACGATAACGTAGTTGATTTAGGAAATTTAATATTCACTAAAGGACAGGTAGGTATAGGTATGTGTTTTGTGTGTGTTGTCTGCTAACGAAACATACACATAGGTTTATTATTTAAAATTTGAGAGACTCAGTAATAAACAAATTAACATAAATGCATACATACATACCGATCAACAAACACTGCGACGCCGCCGCGCCGTAATTAGGTAAGAAACTAGTTTCATGACTTTGACGAGACATGTCTCGCAAACGGTACGCTTGAAAATTATATGATGTACTAAACCCTACATTAATTTTAAAATTCCTGTTCAACGGTACCACACATGATGCGGTGGAGCAAAAAGTTTTCGGTTTCCATATTCAATTTAATGTGACGTCACATCATAGCCTATCACCAGCGGACAAACAAGACGCTTACACAATAGCTTATATTTGGCCACCTTCACTAACTGTACATAAGAAAGTCATCTTTAGGATAAAATACGAAATCACGCGAACGAAGACGCAGGCGGAGTGCCAGTAATATTATAAATGCGAATGTAACTCTGTGTTTTACTTCTTTTCGTTTAAACCGCTAAACCGATTTAAAGTAAATTTGGTATGGAGATAGTTTGAGACTCTGGGAAGGATTTGGATTTTTATCCGACAATCCTGCAAGAAAAGTTCCTGCAAGATGACATGGATTAAAACCCAAAAAAAATGGGGCAACTGAAGTTACTGGTGTAACTTTATTCTGCGTTTATTTATAACCCCACATACGTATACGTTATGTTATCTTATCTTGTGGAGGGGCCAAGAAACAGCTCGGACACTTCGACCTATTGGGATCTATTGTGGTCATCGTATACGTATACGTTACTGTCCCTCTCTAGTCTTTGAAATGTTTGATAGTTACAGAAACATACATAACAACCATTAATAAGAACCATTAAACAGACAGGAATCTGGTAATCATATTGTGGTCAAATTCACAACTACTTCATGTAAAGATGGATTCCTAAAACAGTGCAGGAACTTCAATAAAATGCACAAAGACAGCAAGTTAAATACATCCCACCTGCAGCTACCTGGCCCTACTAGGCCGGTCTTTGTCGATGAGTCACTGACAAGCTTGGGGAGACGACTAGCATACCTGGCCAGACTGTTTGTTATGGAACACAAATTCCATAGTACATGGACTTCTTATGGAAAGATTTTTATCAAAAAAACCCATGATTCACCAGCGCTGCGTGTGGACTGCGAACTAGATCTGGAAAAGATTGCAATTAAGTGACTACTCTACGTCAAATTACTATGTTTACTTTGTACTTTTTATGTTATATCCTTTTATATTTTTAAGTTTTACACTATAAGCTATTACACAATACTCCACAATGAAACACTCAACACATTAATAATAATAACACAACCATCTAACATTTTTAACTTTCCTACACTCATTTCACACATACATAGGGTGAACTATACATACGCAACGCAACAACATATCCATATAATACACACCTCTCAATTTTTCCACAGTGCTACGACACCATTATTTACAATTATTACTTGTTATCCATCTGTTACATATAACTACAATACATTATATACAAATTCATCATTATATTGCATTTGCATGAATAATTTTCAATCTACTTATGAGCTAGTAATCGTCACATCTTTTCATAATTATCTCGCACGCTAACGCACTTTTAAATCACGCTTATTTTTCACATAATTACAGTCTATTGACATGCTCGAATTCACCTACTTACTTAAATTATCAAAATTCGATAACATAAACCAAATTAATTGTGATCTTGATGATTTTGTTATAGCTGATTCATCCACTTGCGAAATAGAAGAGTGTCCTAATCTAATTAAAAGGCCACACTCTAGCCTAAAAATAATACATCAGAACATCCGTAGTGTTAATCGTAACTATCCTAGCCTGTTAACCCTTCTTAAAAGATCAAATACTGAGTGGGATCTTATCATACTCACGGAGTGTTGGCTACGCCACTCCCACAACATTCCTGCAATAGAAGGCTTTGACTTTGCTAAAACTGAAAATAACATCACCCAAAATGAAGGAGTCATCGTGTACTTCAAAGATAATTTAAGTCCAATAATATCGGAACCAACCATTCTTGATGCCAATTGTATTACAATACAGCTAGACAGCAATACCCTCGTCGTTGCAATATACAGACCTCCTGGTAATAAAAACATTAACCCATTTCTTGAATCTCTCAGTAACCTTTTAAGTAGCTTAAATTTCCCTAATATCATACTCATTGGAGATATTAACGTGGACATAACTCTCAACACCAACGATGCTAACTCATCATCCTACCTAAATCTACTAGCTTCCATGGGTCTCTTACCTGCCCACCAGTTACCAACACATAGTAAAACCTGTTTAGATCACGTCATGCTAAAAAGTAGTCTCCCTGCCTTTTGCTATGTCGCGGAGACGTCTATTACCGACCATGACAGTGTGATACTTGTGCTTGAGAACCACCACCATCCAAAGATAACATCTTCCATTAGGAAAGTTAACTACATAGGCCTTGACAACGATATGCAAAATATATGCCTCAACTCCATCTACGAAATAACTGATGTAAATGTGGCTACTACATTGTTAGTCAATGACCTAAACACTATAATCCTAGCTAACACACGAACCGTCTCTATTTCTAATCGCAACAGGATTATAAAGCCCTGGATAACAAGTGGCCTGCTGAGATGTATGAAAAATCGAGATAAACTCCACATAAAATCAAAAAAAAATCCCAGTGATGAAATCAGCAAGATCACCTATAAAAGGTATAGAAACTTTTGCAACTGGCTACTAAAAAAACTAAAAACGGACTATGAAAAAAACCTATTAGATAAAGCAGCTAAAACTAACAATAAAAAACTTTGGGACGCTGTAAAACAAATAACACACTCCAACAAAAAATCAAACCCAGCAATGGATCTTATATCCACCCCAAACCCTTCCACCTCTGTCAATGCAATAAACAATTTTTTCGTGTCTATTGGCAAAAACCTTGCTGAAAACATTCACGACGGAAATCCATCTATCTACACGCCTCACGCTAAGTCTTGTCCTTCCTCTTTCGTTTTGCTTCCCACTGATGAAGATGAGGTTCGTCTGTGTATCCTAAATCTAAAAAAAGTTAATTCAGTTGGACGAGACAATATCTCAGGAGCTTTTCTTAAAAGATACCACACTATCCTGGTCCCGCCCTTAACGTACATCTTCAACTTAATGTTCCACAGTGGTGTTTTTCCCAAGGAATTTAAATTTGCTGAAGTAATCCCAATCTACAAGAGTGGTGCCAGAGACTGTGTCAACAACTACCGACCCATCTCTATACTTTCTACTCTGTCTAAACTAGCTGAAAAACTTATTAACAAGCGTCTAATTAACTATCTTGAGACGAAATCCTTGTTGTCAAAATCTCAGTTTGGTTTTAGAGCTGGAATCTCGACCAATGATGCGGTTCACGGGTTAATCGATCATGTTGTTGATAAACTAGACCACAAAAAGAAAGTGATAGCGATATTCTTGGATTTAGCTAAAGCTTTTGACACAGTCTCTGTTCCACTCCTACTTACTAAGCTACAAAGTATGGGGATTCGTGATACACAGCTCAAACTACTTGGGGATTACCTTGCTGACAGGCAACAGAGAGTTAGAATTGGAGAATTCACTAGTGATGACTTACCTATTTGCTACGGCGTTCCTCAGGGTAGTGTGGTTGGGCCCACGCTTTTCCTCACCTTCATCAATGACCTGTGTGATCTGCTACTAAAAAATGGCAAAATTGTCACATTTGCGGATGACACTGCGTTGATCTTCCATGGTGACAGTTGGGAGGAGGTTTACAGCCTCGCTCAATCTGGGTTCAATACTGTAACTTCTTGGCTCATTAACAATGGCCTAACTCTCAATGTCAGCAAAACCAAAGTTGTACCATTCTCTATTAAAAACATCTCATCCTCAGTTCACGAAAATTTTAACATCAAAGCCCATTACTGTTCATCTTACCACTCTTGTTCCTGCAGTCGATTAGAAATAGCATCTAGTATAAAGTACCTGGGAGTCATGATTGATAGTTCTCTCAGCTTCAAACTCCACCTGGACCTACTATCTTCCAGAACTCGAAAACTAATTTTCATTTTTAAAAATTTAAGTCGTATTGCAGATAAAAATGTAATTAAAATGGTTTACATGGCCCTGTGCCAATCCATTCTCACTTATTGTATTACTTTATGGGGTGGCACTTGTAAAACCAACTTAATAAAACTGGAAAGAGCTCAAAGAGCGGTACTAAAAGTAAGCCTGTCGTTACCTTTCTTCTTTCCTACCAAAGATTTGTACTTGCTCTCTGATGTGCTGACAGTAAGACAACTTTTTATTCTGTGCTCAGCTCTAAAACAACATTCTTTAATTGGCTATGATCCACTACTTAATGCAAACAAGAGAGTCAAACACAGGGTTTGCCCAACACTCACTAATCGTAACACTGCCTTCTCACGCAAATTCTTTGAATTTCTTGGTGGACATCTTTATAATAAAATAAATAAGAAGCTAACAGTTTACCCTCTTACAAGAGCCAATTGTAAGAGGGTTATTACTGCCTGGCTTAAGTCGCTCAATTACGATGACACTGAAAGTCTGCTTATTGTACCATCCTAACCAACTGCGTATGCTGTCACCTCTTTCACCCCACACACACGCACTCACACACACACTCACTCTGTCCCACACACACTCACTCAGACACATACACGCTCCCACACACTCGCACTCACACACACACTCACTCTGTCCCACACACACTCACTCAGACGAATACACGCTCCCACACACTCGCACTCACACTCGCGCACACATACTCACGCACTCATACTCAATTACACACTCACTCAATTTAGTTCCTCTCACCCACTTTGTACCACCATAACAGCAACAACCTCACTCACCTAGCTTAATCCCTCTTAACTATTACTTCTTACTGATGTTGTATACAACTGTCATCTATTGTCCGGAGTCTGGAGAGGCTGGTAATCTGTCATACAGGTCTCCTAGTACAGAAACCAGTCTCTCACATAGATCACAAGAGTTTTCGCTAATGTTTTGTTTGTTTTTTTTATATTGTCTGTAAAATTCTATGTGAGAGAAGAACAATAAACTTTATTATTATTATATTATTAACCACGGCTAAAAATGTCTGTGATGTAACCAGTTAAACATTTCAGTACAAAATCATTGGCCACCACAATGGATTTACATAAAATGTCAAGTATTTTAGTGTGTTCTTTCAGGCATTCCCGCCATACTCACAGTAGAATGCGTATTGTCTACCTGTAATTTATTAATATAAATACTACACGACCAACTGACCTCATTCTGTATCTTGTTCCCGTGAAAGAAAATCGTACCTACCTCTAACAAAATGAAACTCCTGATGTTTTTTGTAAGTTTCTTAGTGTTAGCAGTATACGGCAGGATGTCCATTTTAACTTCTGATGAGAATAACCCAATACTGGTTTTCTATGTAAACACTTACGTGGATGTAGATGAAGATAAACATCAAATGAAGAAAGTAGTAAATGCAGAGAAAGTTGCAATGAAGAAAGTAGAGAATCCAGAGAAAGTTGCAATGGGGAAAGTAGAGGATACAGAGTATTGGCTTATGAACGGAGACGAAGACAAAAGCCTAAGGGAACCCTCACTCCGCTCCCACATGACCTCTGTACCAAGAAAGATTTACAAAATGCAACACATGAGTAAGTAATCATGATAATATTTACATAATCTTAATGTCCCACTGCTGGGCATAAGCCTCCCCAAGTACTTGCTGGTACGTACGCTTTTCTCGTGGCTTCTAAAATCAGCCCTCATAGTTCGCTTCGAAATCTCGCCTTTTATTCTGGGATTATCTCGACAGCGTCTTTCATTTTCGGGAACCCTTTCCGTAGTGGCTCTTTTTGAACCTTACTGCTACCAAATAAAAGCGCTAGCAAAGTCAAACTGTTGCCAAGAGCCCATTTAATGCAACTGATAGGCCACAGGTGAAAGGTGACAATATGAAAATTCGACATTTTTGAAGTTTCTTTCATACATTTTCATTTCATTAATTATAATTATTTTATTTTATTCATTTCCATTATTTTTAATTTTAATTTTCATTGGAATCAGGTTAGATTAACATTTAGGTCATATTGATTAGAACAACTAAGACATCACCAAAGAAATGTCATTTAAAATAATTTGTGAATATTACGTTTTTACAATAATGGCTAGGATGATATTAATATACACATACATTAATGATCTAAAGAGGTATTTAAACTGGGCTAAGATAAAATGATGTTAAACTAATTGAAAATATTTCCGGCACTAACTCGTTTTTCCATCAAAAAGCTGCTTAGTGAATAATATTCTGTTCATCTCATTCGTAATGTTTCTGTTAAAGTTGCAGATCAAGAAGTGATGATAGGTGAGGCTTTATCGTTTATAGTCGGTGGTCTGCATACAAATATAAAGAACTAGTGGCCCGCCCTGGCTTTGTCTGGGTCATAATAATGTATAACCATCTAGAATGATTTACATTCAAATGGTGAATACATTTTTTGCAAATATTTGTAGTGGTTCCAGAGATTCCTCTTCATAACTGAAGAAACTCACAAAATTTAGGCTCTGTATAATAATCTAATACTAGTTAAGATTATCTCAGATACCCAAGCTAAGCTAAACGAAGTTAGCTCTTGGTCTGAAAACGGCTTAAGGCAAACTAATTTTTTCGTTGTTCCAGAACACGTGGCGCCTCCAGAAGCATTAGTTTTACCGTATATTGTAAAATATTGTGTCACCGATTCTTGTGCATATTTATGTCAAATGCTCGGATACCGGAAGGGTGAATGTGTAGAAATTAAAAAGTGCAAGTGCTCCGTCCTTCATAAAAATACCCCCTGGCGAATCTGATGCAAGTTAGGACGTACAAATTATTACGGCATGAACGATAAACTACTAAAAAGGTATTTCAGGCTTGTTGCACTGATTTTGTTTGTGTTTAAAACCCTCTGGAAATTGTCCCGATGACAAAATTTCTCCCACTGAACGCAACATTATTCACGGTTGATAAATAAGTATAGTTTTGATACTTAATATGCCAGAAAGATGCATGGGACTTGTGCAACAACGGGTCGCGGTGTGTCCTTTTAACACTTTTTATAATAGTGAATGTGTATATTAATTTGATGATTTACGATTACGGGTTTGTGTGTTATATTGACGTTATGGAGAGTATCTTAACTTCAACTACGCCCTTTAAGTCGACAGTACAAATTATATCCATGGCTAGCCAAGCGTTCCTCTTCAGAACCGCATTTCTAGAGCACTTATTTATACTTTTAAAATTGTCCATGTCTTAGCTGTGTACAGAAATATGGGGCATACCTACAAGTGCACGGATGAGCCTTATTTTAGTGACTTATGTTTTAGTGCGATTCCTTCATACTTTCTTTAACTTGTTCGTTATCCCTCTAGACGATCCATATGCCGTTTCCATTGCTTGTAATCTTAGCGTCTAGGTATATAGGATGTAACGGAAAATTGTGATCATATTTTAAAAACTGCTTCTGCCCTTGTATACGAACAATTCTCTCCAAGGATGTCATAGGCACTTTGAAAATTTTAGATTTTCCGTACAAGGTTTTCATCAGCTGACTAAAATTTGTATGGGAGAAACAACTTATTTTTTGTTGTACCAGAACCATACAAGCATCGCCAAGATTTTATTAGATTCCCAATAGATAAACCGAACTACGTCTACGTGTACATACATTTGCGAAGTCCTCAACTACAGAATTTGCTATTGTGAGTCTACTTATGTAAATTGCAATATAATTATAAATTAAAACGAACTCGAAGAAGATGGAAATAATGGCACGAGTAGATACGACTGAAACAACTTGACGAAAATGAAAAAAAAAAGCTTTTAAAACTAAAACTACAAAAAAATCACTATCTGAAAAGTATAAAACAAGAAATAATTCGTAAAGGATAGTCGCGGTCATATGCCGCTTTGCCTTAAGGATTGCTTTCTACTATCCACTGTTTTAACCTTTTGTTGTGTAAACAACCCGCAGGTGGCATAATATAGTTCACTTTTTATTTATTATGTTATGTTTAATAAAATTTTTAGTTCTTGAAAACGATTTTATTTAACGGGAGTATTTATATTCTGACAATAAGACAAAAGTCACATTTAACTAGTATAATATGATGTACATAATATATTGGCATTAGCGGGCATAAAGTAAACTTTTAAATTGTATTAGTTGTCTGTGAATAAAGACTGTCATTATACAGGTTGAGTTTTTCAAGTGGGTTTCGATGGCCAAATCCGAAACTATGAGGAATAGCGAAAATCAATCAATGTACTCACGAGGCCGATTTTTGTGAAAACTAAAACTGCGTTAATGGATTATTGAAAAATCAATTTTCCTAACTACGGATCGAAAACTCATGCTTTATTATAATTATTATTTCTTTATTTATCTTAAATATTATTATTATTATTCCATTCAACAGTGTTGCTAATAAGGATCAAATTCTGTAAAGTAATGACTGGCGACATACTAAAGAAAAGGGCAATTTTTTTACAAAGTACTTTTTCCCTATGTTAAGGACGCTGTTACATTTTCGACGAACTCAAATTTAGGTATCTAGTAGCACACAACAACATTACGCGCACGCACTCATTGAAACTACTAAGCGCTCGATTTTATACATCACTGAAATAATATTGGTCCTTGTTATTATTTTTTAATTTTATTGAAGTTGATTCAGGAACGTTAGTTGGCACTTTGAAAATGCATTTGGTAACTGTTACAAACCGTAGTCGTAAAAAGTAGTTTATTATTTTCAACCGACTTCAAAAAAAGGTGCTCTATCTATTCGACCCGTATGTATCCGCGAGTTTCTTTAAAACTACTTATCCGATACTATCGGGTTTACGTCGATTAATGTATGTGTTTTCAGGAAAGGTTTTATTGTATAATATATTAGGATATGATAAAGATCTTCGGAGATAGACAATGGAACTCTTCAATAACAAATAGCAAATGACCTGCGATTAGTGTGATCGTATAGTTATGTTTTGTTTTCACCATACCATAATATAAAATCACGCTTGTACGTTTTTAGGGGGTTAACAGATTTATTTAGTATACCTACCCAATATGGGGTACCAACAAAAACCAAAAAGAGAAAAATAATAACTTTTCCGTGTCGAAAAACGAAAAACAATAGATACCGACAACGACTTTCGAAAAGAGAATTAGCTTTCACTTTGTTGTAGTAAGTAGGTATTTTTTAAAAAAACGCAACGTAAAATAAGTAGATACCTAAAACGAAATAATTTCTGGTCACAAGGATTAAAAGACCGGCCATGTGCGAGTCTGACTCGCGCACGACGGGTTCCTTACCATTATTGCAAAAAACGGCAAAAAAAACACGTTTTTTGTATGGGAGCCCCAATATTTATTTTATTCTGTTTTAGTATTTGTTGTTATAGCGGCAACAGAAATACATCATCTGTGAAAATTTCAACTGCCTAGCTATCACGGTTCATGAGATACAGCCTGGTGACAGACAGACAGACTGACGGACCGCGGAGTCTTAGTAATAGGGGAAACCCTAAAAATGACTTGAACATTTTGCATTACATATTATATAAAATATTACCATCAAAAATTTTTGGAGTATTACATAATGAGCATCAGCTAATGACATTCTAGCCAAAAACCATGAAAATGTCACCCATGACGAAAAGATGCCAAATTTTCGTCGGCGCCATCTTGTATTTTGGTTTGACCCCGTATTCGTCATACATACATACATACAAACCGGTTCAAATCATAAATCTCCTCCCACCCATCCACTTCTAACCTTCACCGCCACCAGCTTAACCTTACCCATCCAAATCCTAACCTTACTAAGAGCTGCTTAAACCTTGTCAACAACTGCTTAACAATACCTATCCAAATCCCGATCATACCCAACATAATTTCTAAATCACATTCTAATAATAAAAGGAAACTCAAACATACTTTTATTTCGGTCCGGTAAAATATCAACTCCTTTCGATCACGACATACGACTCACGCATGCACACTACAATCTTTTCTATTACTTTTATCGTATTAATTTTTTGCAAAAAAGCGATACGCTCGTCCTTCCACGAGCGCTTCTGAGCGCGGAATGATAAGCTTCGAGTGCAAAATGTATGAAGAAGTCGGCAAGTGTTTTTATTTTAGCTAATAATTAAAATATATATTGATTTGGGTAAAAAATAATTATCTGAACCTGTAAAGGACTATATATACCGCAATTTTTTTATTATTTTGAAGATAAAAAATGCTGTAAAATAAAGTAAACTGGGACCTATTCGGACCCTACTTTTTTAATATTTTTGCGAGTATCGTGATGGGCAAAACGTATTTGTGCGAAAATTTTGTATAATGTTATGCAATTGTTCTGATGCCAATCTGGAGCTTAATATATTATCTTTAAATTAAGACCATGATATCTTCACATCTGTGATTGCATATACATTAAAATTGAACCTGAAAAGCACTGTTATTTGTAGAAAAATGTAATAGCGTCCTTAAGTACCTCCCTATAAAACCTTAAGTGACGAAGTGATGACTATTTTTTGCAAAAAATAGCCGGATTCGACCACTTAAGCATTCTACTACATTCAGCATTACAATAATTTTGATTCCGTTCGCTCAGTGTCCTCGTAATTTAGAGTGATAAAGATTTATCCATTGCATTTTTACACAGACGAATAGTCAAATCACGTAAAGTTGTGTTTTTAGATAATTTATTGTACAGAGTTGGACCAAGATATTTAGAGAACCTTTGAGCAAACGATGTTCTACATTTTGGAACTGAGTAAACCAAATCTTTTCTACGCCTATGGATGAAACTGGCAGGTTTTTTACGTTGCAACAAAATTAGATTTTTAATAAACAATTGCCTAACAGTAAGCACTGACATATCTTTATAAAGGGCTTGAGTAGGATATCGATATCGTCTAAAATTTATAACCTTCAAAACTAAGCGTTGCGCTCTCTCCAAAATTAGCATGGTTGTCTTAGCCGTCCCTCCCCACACTGTGATGCAACAGGTCAAGATAGATTGACATAGGGCAAAGTAGACCGATCGCAGGAGTTTCGATGAGCAAATGTTTCGGATATGTTTATATATGTATACTAATTTTCTAACCCTTGCTGTTAAGGTGACAATATGTTCCTTCCAGTTAAGATTTTTATCAATATTCACACCCAAGTACTTAACTGCGGAAACCCTGGACAAGGCGCAGCAGCAACATGGCAAGGTGTTGTTACAAGTGTGTATATTAATGTTTACAGAATTTATGGGTGGTTAAGTCCACGTTCCTTCCAGCACAGATCTAGGACAAAACCCCGAGACATTTCAGCTTGAACTCCGGAATCGTTTCGAGTGCCTAGGGAGCTCCGTGGAAGAATACAGCAATGAGTTCTTGTCCACCCGGTCGGGTCCAAGTTTTTCAAGACCCGCCGTACAGATTGGAACAAAAAGCTCTCTGATCCTACTTTCAAGCTCATGAATAAGAGGCGTGAGATGATCCTGCAGTCTTCAGACGATGCGTTAAAATACCGGCAGCTAAATAGATGGATCTTCAAAGTCCTTGAAAAGCGACCGACACGCAATTGAGCGGAATAAGGGCTCCAAGATCTTTGCAAGAGATCTGTCTATTGGGCAGAGCCAGCTCACGAAACTGAAGACCGATGATGGCAGGATCGTATCCGACATACCGGAGCTTCTGAGGGAGATCGAGAGATTCTATGGGCAGTTGCACACGTCAACCAGTAAACCCGTCGCGAATCTAGCGAATGACCCTAGCGCTAGATTGACCCGACACTATACCGAAGACATTCCGGAAGTCAGCCTGTATGAGATTAGGATGGCTCTGAAACAGCTAAACAACAAAGCACCGGGTGACGACGGAATTACGGACGAACTCCTGAAGGCGGGTGGAAAACCAATACGTAAGGCCCTTTAGAAGCTGTTTCCGTCATACTCGAGGGGAAAACGCCACAGGCATGGTGCAGTGGTGTAGTAGTACTCTTATTCAAGAAGGGTAACAATGCCCTACTGAAGAACTATAGGTCCATCTCACTTCTTAGCCATGTCTACAAGCTGTTTTCAAGAGTCATCACGAATCGACTCGCACGCAGGTTTGACGATTTCCAGCCTCCCGAACAAGCCGGATTCCGTAAAGGCTTCAGCATCGTAGACCACATACATACGCTGCGGCAGGGTATACAGAAGACCGAAGGGTACAGCCTGCCTCTCTGTTAAGCGTTTGTGGAAGCCTTCACCGATCGAGACTTGGGCTGCGCTGCAGTCTCTCCAACGGTGCCAAATTGACTACCGGTACAAGAAGTGTTGATGTATTTATAGAAAAACGCCACCATGTCAGTTCGACTTCAGGATCAGTCCTCGGAACCCGTCCTTCTGCAGCGAGGTGTGAGACAGGGAGACGTCATATCTCCGAAACTGTTGAACACTGTACTGGATGATGTCTACGCATCAACAACAATGGCGAGTACATCACTCACCTTCGGTTTGCCAAATTTAAGTATCAGTGGGTAGAGCACATTGCTCGCAGAACGGATGGCCGATGAGGCAGAAAGGTTCTTCGAACCGGAAGATGTTGCGTTGGAAGGCCTCCAACCAGGTGGACCGAAGACCTGGTGAAGGTTGCGGGGATCCGCGGGACGCACGAGACCGGTCAATGAGGCAACGCTTGGGGGAGGCCTATGTCCAGCAGTGGACGTCTTTCGGCTGTAATGATGATGATAAAATCCTTGCGTTTCAGTTCTCCGAAATACTTATACAGGCAAGTCTACCTGGCTCTGTGTCAATCGTTGTTAGAGTACTGTTGTGCGAGCTCAACGAGCGGTACTAAAAGTCGTCCCTTGCAATCCGCGGCGCTAATCTACAGACAAACTCTGAAAAAAGAGGCGGGTGTCCTGAGGGTTAGACAACTGTACATTCTGCGGTCCCTTCTAAAACTAGCGACAGTGTTAGAAAGACAATTTACATACACCCAAAAAGGAAGAATTGGAGCTGACAAGCTAACCATCCCGAGAATGAGAACAACTTTTGCTACCCGGTTTTGTCTATTTCTCCCGATACGTACTTCAATATAATCAACAACCCACACTACGGGTCCCTGGGAATGTTTTTGAAGCCAAGATCGTTCATCATAAAGGTGGATGGTTACAAGACGTAACGTATGGAGACAGAATTTGCCTTACGCCCGTTGAGCTGACCAGCCCCTAAACACAGAAAACCTCACCTAGATCGCACCTAACCCTGTTCAACATTAACACACATGCCATAACTTTACACTCTCTACTCACACTTCCCCTCGCTTCTATATTTGACTGAGTGATCGGACCTTCTACTAAGTCTGGCTTATACTTTCAACTTGAAAAGCTAATTCTCAATATTGAATAATTATTTTGTTATTTTGATTCTAATTTTAATTAATAATTGTGGTTTGATCTGTAATTTTAATAGGATAAACAAAAGTATGCCATGTTATATTATGTCTAAAGTTTTTATGCAAATGGATAAGGATCCGTAGGTAGGGTAGGGTAGGCAGTTGACGGGAGCAAAGCCGCGGGCACAGCTAGTTACATATAGAATTGCCTTTAAATGGCGAACATGAAACCAAAGTAGAAGAACTACAAACCTACATCGGTAAGGTAAGCTACATTATTATGCCCACTATGCGATTGAACAAGTGTATCAATTGACTCCAAACTCATCTTTAAATTTCTATTAGTAACACTCGGAGTAAAGTTATGTACTCGCAAAATGTTTAGCAAATCTGGAGCTCGAAGGACCAACTGTTGGCGAGCGTGTGGAATGTAATTAAAAGAAGGACGCCTTTATATTCATTCCTAGGGATTGGTGTTTGTCTTCAGTTAGGGAAATAACAGCAACATGCAGGTTGACTGGTAAATAATGCACTGCTGCATTTAGTCCGCCTATGTATCACCATTGTACATTAAGTTTAATTTAATAAATAAATAAACATGCTTGCGACAAAAAAATAAATTAATATAGTCAGCATTTTATTTGCTTAATACAAAATCCATGGGCATAATGCATAATAAAAACATAACATTTCGAGCAATTTTATTGTGATTTTAATTTCTTTCAACCATTCCAGCCATACTCGTAGTAGAATGCTTATTGTCTACTTGTTATCCTAATATTAATAAATGTAACTGTTTGTTTGATTGTTTGTATATTTTTATGTTAGTGTTTCAATCATGAAAAAACTACTGAACGAATTTGGTTGAAGTTTTGCACACAGATAGTTTATAACCTGTATTAACACATATAATACTTTTTATTCCCGTAAATAGTGTACCAACAACTGTGAAGCAAGCAGAAGCTCGGAGACGGGCTGGAAAAATAAGTGCTAAAGAATCACAAAATACCAGGAGACCAGATCCGAGTATTTCCAGAGCTGAAATCATGAAAGGTAATAATTCTCAAGCTACCAGCAAGCTATTCTCAAATAATTTTATTAATGAGTGTTTTGTAACATAAGCTGCATGGTTGGAACATACGTTTCGGGTTGGCATCAAATGGGTGTGGAAACCAGGTGGTGACCAGAATCACGAGGAAGTATATCCGGGACTGGAATCATGACCGATAAACACTTACAAACTGTACCATGAGGCTTGAATCGTGAATCCTACTAATATTATGAATGTAAACGTTTAGATGTATTACACTCTATAACGCGAAAACGGTTGAACAGATTAAAAAAAACACAGACAGAAATGAAATTTGGGACACAGATAATTTTTAATGTAGTATAAAAAAAAATATCAATGAATATTTTTATGCCAGTAAATAGCATTACTAACTGGCTGATATTAATTTATTTTTAAACATTAATAATATTACTAGTACTAATTAGAATTCCTATTACTCTTTTAATCACACGTTTTTCTATTCTCTCCGGAAGTCTGAACCCAATTCTGATATCCACGCAGTTGAAGTAGGGGCAGATGCTTGTTCATTCATATTATAAACACTACACTTCCTACATTAAAACTAGTTCAAACTTCTTAAATAAACTCATTCTGTATCTCGTTCCGGTATAAGAAAGTCGTACCTTATCAAAATGAAACTCTTGATGGTTTTCGCAAGTATTTTAGTACTGGTAGTTTACAGTAGAAGGCCCTCTTCATCTGATTATAAGAGTTACCGAATCCTGGTTTTCTACGGAAACACAATAGGGGATGAAGAAAAGGATCTTCTTGCAAAGTATATGAACAGAGATGAAGACGAACATACGAGTAAGAGTAAGTAACCACCATAATCTGTACATAGTACCGTCAATTGTCCTTGATGTCATTCGACTGTTAAGCAAAACCATCATCCAAATACTTGCTGGTAGCTACGCTTTGCCCACGATTTCTTGAACCAGGCCTCATCGTGAATCAGTACGTAAAAATTGTTGGTTAGGAATCCTACTTCCTACTATAATCACGCTAATATTATAAAGGCGAAAGTTTGTGTATGTGTTTGTTACTCTTTCACGCAAAAACTACTGAACGCATCTGGATGATTTAGCACAGAGATAGATAATAGTCTGGAATAGCACATAGGCTATTTTTATTCCGGGAATATGTACCCTTGGGATAATTCTCGACATTCACGCGGGCGAAGCAGCTGGCAGAAGCTAGTAGAAAATAAAATTGATTAAATAAATTTTTATCTAACGTTTCGGGTTAGTTTTAACGTATTGATTAAAATAGTTCCTCACTGTTATAATAAAGATCACTAAAAAAAATCAACTGTCCGTATAAGGCGTGTCGTGTCAGCTTTGAGTTAGTTGTGTTAAAATAATATGGCTTTGGAGATATTCAAGGCAGTTGCATCAGATATATTATAAGTAAAATCGAAACAAGATAAGATCATTTAGGTGGTTTTATACCGTCGAGTCGAGGGGTGTATTGGATGGGCGAAAATTGAAATATGTATGGCAAAATTTCTATCCACGCCCTGCCCATCTTTGGTGTAAAAGGTCTAGATGGAGAGGATGTGCGAAGCGAGAATTGTAATATTTGTAGTACAATATTGAACTTTATTGCTCTGAGAATAGAGTATTTATTTACTTTGTAAAACGGATATACAAATCTCGCAGCGGCCGTCGAGGACCCGCACGGTCTCTCTCCGTCAAACGCTGACTCGCGATGGCTCCCGCTGGCTCGCGCTGGCACGCGCCTTCCGGCTCGCTCCGACCATCGCGAGAGATCCCTGCATACTATTTTGCCTTTCTCCTATATGCCTATGGGGATAGGCATCTGCCTACATAGTTATACATGTTGCATAGGAGGAGCTTAGCTTAGATAAGCATACTCTATTATATTGCAAGATATAATAATATTTTGTAACCGGTTTAAGCCAAACTAAATTTTTCATTGTTCCAGAAAGAATGACGCCTCCAGAAGGATTACAAATCCCATATATTGCAAAGTATTGTGTTGACAGTTCATGTGCATTTACATGTCAATTGATCGGCTACGAGAACAGTAAATGTGTAGACATAAAAATGTGTCAGTGCTCTGTTCTTAGTTATTCGTTCTTACTCAAGTCAGGACTTATATGAAATATTTAATATTATGCGGTATGAACAATAAACTGTAAAATTTTAGACTTATTATTGACTTTATTTGTGTTTAACTTTCTGAAAAAAAAATTGTATAGTCTCGATACTTTTTATGCGCTTGGTCGTTTTAATACTTCCTTATTGTAATAGTGAAAGTATTCAACTAGTAATTATGGTTATGGGTTGGTCTGATACGTTCACTCCCCCATATCTACACAACTACTCTCTTTAAGTTGACGTTCAAAATCTATTATCCTCCTTAAAAATAAAATGATCAAGGTTTTAGCTATAAGTGAGTGGGTATTCATTACTGCTCGGTCAACATAACTGAGCTCTTGAAAAGTTTCTTGAAATGACAAATGTCCCCACTACGCCTATCCGCGCGACGCCCGCGTTCGCCTCATGCGCCAATAGCGTGAGTCGAACGTCAGAGTGACATTGACATTTCGGGTGCTTTGCTATGTTGAGTGTTTCCATTGATATTTAGTAGGTACCCACATAACTAGAGAAAATTCTATTAATTACGTTCCTCCACTTATAAGACCTAAACTTATTTTTCGTTGTTCCAGAACCTTACAGGATTCACCAGGATTTTCTTAGGTTTTCAATAGATAGACCTAACTGTGTCGAGTCAACGTGTACATACATTTGCAAAGTCCTCGACTTCAGAAGCAGCTATTGTGAGTCTACTACTGTTTGTTATTGTGCCAAGATGTTAAGGTACTCTAAAGATAGAAACGAACTTGGCGAAGATGAATTTAATGTTAAGAGTTGGTATGACTGAAAGAAAGCTAACTTAACTAAGATGGAAAATATATTGTTAGGTGTGCTAACCCAGTAGAAGAAGATGGAAACAGTGGTACGAGTAAGAAAGTGCCAAAGACTTGATTAGATTTGTAAAAAAAAAATATTCTGAATTTTAAAAGTATTGACATTATTTTCATCTTTATGAATTCGGTGTCAGTTTTTTTAAAGTTTATTTGATTAATTGGGTGGCACAGACAAACACAAACAGCAGAATGGTGTCAATCGCGGGTTATGTGCTGTAATACTAGAGGAGTTCCAGTTGAAAACCCTCTTCCTTCTTGAAGTCTGTTAAAACAACAAAGTTTTTGTTTAGACTTTCCAAAGTGTCACTAATAGTTTTTTACCCGACTACCAAAGGAAGGTATTGTGTCTATCAGTCTATGGTATGTATGTTTGTTCCTATGTGTTTTTCTAGAGACAAAACGCTTGGGCCGAATTTGATGATTCTTACGTCAATCGATTCGTCTTACCTTGCGGGTGTCACTAAAGCCCCCAGACGCCATAATGTCAAAATGAAAAGAAAAGAAAATCGGCGAACTATGTCAAGTGGGGTATCGTCCTTTCATCATTTTTCTTTTAAATAATGTTTAGTATATATAACGATTTAAAGTTGATTAACAACCATTCAAGCTAATTATCTCTTAACTTTCAAACCACTAAACGGATTAAGACATCGTTGGATACGTCTTGACCCCCAATGTGGTCTTAGACAAATTACGTTAAAAATCAAACATGCCGAATTTTGGGCCCCATATTGTTTGGTACAGTTTTTTTCTTTCAAACCCATCGAGTGGTGTATGTATCAAAATAAAGGGTTTTAAGAGGTTATTACTATGTTTAAATTTATATGTTTAAAAGTAATTCCGAAAAAACATATGACTAAAAAGTTGTAAATAAAAATTACTAAAAATATACAAAAAATAAAAAAAAAACATGAACCCGACTGGATACAAATTCGCGAGCTGGCTGACTAAAACCTCATTTATTCTCCTATTGCATAGCATGATTATTACTGTTTGTTTACATGTTTTAGGTTTTCGATTTTTTTAATTTCTTTTTTTTAATCTTTGTTTGGAACAAAAAAAATAATTACATATTACGTTCCTGGGTTGTTGAAGTTAGTTAAGCAGCCGCTTCTTGTGAGATAGGAACTCATATTCAGCTGCATAATAATATGGTTATACCGAAAATAGGGAAAACTAAATTGTTTCATGTTTCTATTTTATATCCGGCGCTGTTACAAAATACGATGTTGAAATTGTATCGACTACCTAAATTCAGATTTTGATGTGTTATTAATTTTTAGCATAAGATGTTAAACATTGTTTAAGCATAAGGGAAACAGTGTGATTTGTGTCTATTAATTAAAACATTGTGATTGGATTTTTGTTTCATTGTTAGCATCAAAACGCATAACTGACTTGACAATCATAGCAATTTCTGCCACATCTTCAGTTATTCGAAAGAAAAAGTGTAACAAAAACGGTATGACGTCATAAGGGCCGACCTTGCCTCCCCAGCAGATTAATGATCTCGTCTCTCCGGGCCAGGTATCTCGCCTCAGAAAGTAAGAATGATTGCAGCACTTTTTCTACCTCCATCTTTGTACACTGGCTACTTATAACGGTATTTAGGTCTTCCTTGAAGTTGCCCTAAAAATTATGACGGTAATTTCAGATGAGGTAATATGATCTATAAAAAGTGGGTTTTGTTTCAAAATAATGGGACATTTGGAGTAAAAAAAACAGTGGTTTGTCTTCTACACTATAATAATTGTACGCACCGGGACTCACCGCTTAGTACGGCAGTTATTCCATATTATTATGCGTACATTGCGGCTATGTTTGCACCAATTGAGCCAAATGAGCACAAATGAGATACCTTAGACCCCACTGACTACAAGGCTAGCCCTACAACAACGATACAAACCACACCAAACGTAGGTTACATTGGTTTTACGTGCGGAAACTCTGTTACAAGGAGACCTACGGTAACAGACGGCATTTGGGTAGGAATAGGGATTTGCGTACGTCGTGCAATGTACACAGGAAATGGTTTTCTCACTGCCGATCCCATAGACTCACAGGATCATTGAAGGCTAAAGTTGTCTTGGCCACAGTGAGAGGCGTAATGGAGAGATGAATCAAACTCGATTCCAGCTTGATGACTAATTTATTACAATAATGACTTAATTATATACAAATTTTGTGGTCATTACACACTGATACCTATTAATATGTGTGTTGTGAGTTTATTGTGCCGATGAAGCGAACATCTTAGTTGGTTCACTTCTTAGCACTGACGGTTTGCCGGTGTTGCCGGCACGTGGACCGAATGTATGTCGCTGTAATGCTGATGTTGGCGCGTGTAACTATTGCCTGTTCACGGTTAAACAATAATAATGAAAGATTTGATTTTTTGTAAAATTGTTTGTGATGGATAAACTCAAAAACTACTTACGCTTTAATGCCGTAAAACGGTAACTTTCTAAAGCATACTCCTTAGTAAAAGGTTTGAAAAATATATATATTTATTATTGATTCATGTACATAATTTTGAACACAAGGTTTTTTCGTGTAACTAATAGTTTTGCTTTAAAAAAATAATTAACAACACTATATTTTTTCGTAACTTTTGGAATCTCCTTCAAAACGACTTGGATGTGTAGCGGCACCGACGCCGTCACTTACGAACTAATGACATGACGTCACACAAATCCTGCATCGCGCAAGCAAAGTTTTCGGCGAGATTTGAATACATACAACAGTCCGACAATAACAGTTGGGCAGTTGCCCGGACTAGACACAACAACCGTCTGGTCTGAGGATCCTCCCTTTATCTATGGAGATTTGTGCGACTTTACACCCTGTTCGGCTTACCCCCAAAGATGTTTAAAATATTTATACACAGTAAAATTGATGGCTGGCATTTCTTCATAACTCACATAGCATATTTAAATCAAATAATATTTTGCAAACAAAACTGTTCAAAAGGAGGGCGCACGGCCAGTACTGCGTTAACATTGGGGCGTAAATATCGCCTTAACCGATTTTAAAATTTCTTTCACCTATGGAAAGCTACATTATTATCTCAAAAAAACAGGTTCTGTGCGGCGGGCCCCGAGTGCAAAGCCGCGGGTAACGAGCTAGTAAGGAATATGACAAAAATCTGTGTTTTTCTTTTCGTAGCAAAAGCGATGTCTGAAGAGATCCATCTTTAGGATTGTTCACGTGATCTTTCGCCAGCACAAATATCAATCCCCTAAAATTGCTGACTCTTCGACATTCGATAGCGGTGGCCGAAACGCCGAAATGTAATAACAATATAAGTTTTTAAGCTGACATAGTCACAATCATTAGAATTAATATTTGTTTCGGGATATTTACCATGTATATTTTGTTTTTGGTTGAGACAAAATATACATGGTAAATATCCCGAAACAAATATTAATTCTAATGTAATAACATGTTATCCAATTTATTTTAGATATTGGCAAAATAGTCGTCATCGACTCTGCTTGCTATATAAAAAGCACCTGGGTGACGGAGCTCTGCTCGGGTGAAAATAGAGAAAACGCCGTTTTCTAAAAATGAAATCTAGCTAAAACGATTTATCGCCCCCGAAACCCCCTGCAAACTAAATTTCATGAAAATCTTCGGAGCCGTTTCCGAGATTCAGATTACATATATACAAGAATAGCTCTTTTAAAGGTATTATATTTGATATAGAATATACTAATAAGGTTGCCTGGAAGAGATCGCGGTATGCGATAAGGCCGCCCTTTGTTTGTATTTTAGTTTTAAGTTTCCTTTTCTATGATTTAACTTGATGTACATACAATAAAGCATATATAAATGAATAAATAATAAGGGATTCACGTGACATTTCGATAGCGCTTGACAATTCCACACATTTTTGTTATTTTTCCAATTGCTCTCGCGAGCTTTCGTTGATAAAATGTCACTTGTCTAGACCCTCTTGTGTAAAGGTTAGGGTCAAAAAGTCCCTACAGTCAGTTGGTTTTAAGACTTGACCAAAAATAATGAGTTCAGCTCACGGTTGAATGTTAATGCCCTCACTTATCCCTGAGATAGTACTTACCAATTGATGAGTGGCTAGGGAACTCCCTTCAATATTGATAACTGTTTGAACATGACACACACACAACACACACACATAACTAATATCTGATGAATCATTTCATTGTTCTGTAGGTATAGCTTCAACTGACTGATTTACCGAATTAACAATTATGTGCCAGTTAATGATCTAATTGAAATAAACTCTTTGAGTATGAGGTATAGGCGTCTTTCACAACGGCGCGGTGCTTTTTCTGAAGAAACGAATCTGTGAAGATTTGTTACCGAGAGCTACTTGTTCTCTGTTTCAGTTTCGGTGCAGTATCGTTTCGTTTCTCTGCTCGTTATTTAATCTGTACTGAAACGACTCTGTGAGAAAGCTCTCTTTTTAACCCCCGACGGAAAAAGAGGGTACCTGTGTGTTTGTGCATTTGTGTATTTTTGTATCTGTCTGTGGCATCCTAGCTCCTAAACGGATGAACCGATTTTGAGTTAGTTGTCTTTTTGAAATGTGACTTTATCGAGAGTATGCTTAGCTATGTACGTGTGTGTACGAGTATGTGCGTTCATAGCTATGGTTCAGCCGTTCAAAAGGTATGGGCGTTTTACTGTTTGAATTGGCCTGTTTCCGCAAGATATCGTGTCATAATTACGTTTAAAAATATGTCGGGACTTTCTAAATGTTAAAACTTACTTTTAATAAAGTACACTCAGTTAAAAATCTGTACAGAAAAAAAACGCACCACACCGCTTAATTTTCATACATAAGATAAACTCATAAGAATCACTTTAGCTTGTAAAAGAAAACCTAGTAACTTTATCATAATATGAATTTGAATCTAATCTATCCACAACAACATAAAAATATAAGTCGTTAACTTGAAACACTGGACTTTATTCAAAGCATGGCAACGAGCAAAATGGCACTGTGATGGAACATCTGTGGCAGTTTAACAAACCAACAATTTGTTCGGAATAGCTAATAATTTCTTTTTACGTCGCTCTCTAATCTTATAGTAATGGTAACGGTTATCGAGGATAGACGCGCTTAATATCGCCAAGGATTTGTCGAAAAGTTTGAGGTGATGGCGCATTGGCGATTGGAATATTTACTTTTAGAGAGAGGTGAGATAAAGTCTTGATGATCATTTTGTTTGCTGAATATGATTCTTTTAATAAGAAGCTAAGTATCTTGATCTGGCTCCCGAGGTTGTCACTTGTGGGATGTGAATATAGCAGTCATTGTGCGGATAGTCGTGACGGCCGATGGAATAATAGCCTCGATGAACACGTGAGGAGGGCATTTGACAAGGGTACTCGTCGACATCCAAAAAGTGGTACTCGTGGACACGACGCGTATCTTTAGGAGATTCCTCTCTCGGCAGCCCTAACCACCAGTAGGTTGGACCCTGTTCCCGATACCGGTGGGCTACAATTTTTTTATAATTAAAAGATTTTTCTTTATATTTATATATTAATATTTAAAATTTAACAAATATGTATGTAAATGAATAAATGGAATAATAATGTCAGCCTATAACTGTCTTGTATAAAAGGCTTCTTCTGATGCAGAGAAGGCACCTGCACTTGGTCAAGACGGGTTAGCAATTTCAAACTTTAATTAACTATAAGTTCGCACGATGTTTTCCTTCACCGTTGTCAGCGATGAGATCTACTTAGAACGCACATTATGAATTGATACAGTCACATTGGTACTTGCCCGGACTCAAACCCACGATATCAAGCCACCATGAGAGTCAGAGGTTAGACAGAGGTGAGAGAGAATTTCTTTATGATTATTTTGCTTGCTGATTATGAGTATTTTATTATAGAAAATTTAAATAAATTAACAGAAGCTGATTCCGGCAACTAGTAATCCATTTGTTAAGTACTTCCTATATAGTATCCGATTAAACTGAAGCATGGCCAATGTAACTTTGGAAACATTTAAATAATATACCTTCTATGGAGCTGGTCTCATGATAGACCCGGAAGGTTGCCACAGCAACTCCTCAACAGACACGATAGCACCATCGTGTCTGGACTCATTGAATGTACAAGTGATATTGCATTTAGTACCTTTCATTTAAGAGTTTGTTTAAAAAAATATTTAGTATTTTTTTATGTTCGATATGCTCGCGTTTGACCACTATCTCGCCTGATGGTAGGCAATGATGTGGTCTACCGTCTACGGTGAAGCACGCTTGCCTAAAAGTAACCAATTCACTCTTGACTTAAAGATCCCAAGGTTGTAGCTATCATGGAACAAAGACTCGGGAAGGGAATTCCCCTCCTTATCTGTGCGCACAATGAATGAATGTATTAGCAAAAGGCTTTGTGCGTATGGGTGGGCTGTCTACCATGTACCGATGGCGCATGGCCGTACGTCTTGTAGTCCAATGATGGAAATGGCTGAAACAAATTGTGCAGGTCCGTCGCACACTCCCCGAAATGTAACCGATAAAAAACCGACAGGCTGGCAACTCGGCGTCGACGTTGCTTGCTTATTTACCACTTATCTTCTGTACCTACGTGTCGGGTTTTAAAGGTAAAAGGTAAACCCGACACGAAGGTAGGCTACAGGTATTCTGGCTGTAATCTAAGTCTAGCCCGGTCGGAACTCATTTCACGGCGTCGCGCCGGCAAATTAATTATTTGCGAGCGTTAATTGCGACGGGCGGGAGCGAATCTATAGAAATTAACGTAGAACATGGTACGCTGTGTCTATGAAAAGTTGTTTTACAGGGCTAAAAATTTTGATGAATTTGACAAATATTTGTATTAAAAGCTTGAGCTTGAGCCTTGTTTGCCGTAGATAAAACTTTATAGAAACATATTTTATAGTAAGTATACGATTTTTAATATTATTTTCAGGGCATCATTTTTAGCGTATGTAAGGGACAGATTTATATGACTTGTATACGTCTGTCTTTTACGCACACTCAAAATAACCTTATTCTAAGGGCTTATGGTCACTCCACAGGTAGGTAGTTTATACACAGTATTGACTCAGTGAGCGTACCAATACTGCGATGCGAATTTAACACATTTACCTAGAAATTGTTTTGAAATTGTTCTACAGCTAATGTAATTATTACAAGCTTTATATTGGTGTCGTATGTGTGTCCGGCAAATAGTATCGATATTTCAAGCCCTTCCTGGTATCCGATTAAGCTCAAACTCGGCGTACTTATGTAATTTTGGAAATATTGAAATAATATGGTACACTGGACCTAGTCTCATGATGGACCCGAAAGCTGGCCATAACAACTCCTCAATCAGACTAGTTAGCAACATCGTGTTTGGGTTCATTGGATACAATTTTTTTTAATAATAATACTAGCTGTGCCCGAGGCTTCGCTCGTGTCAACTGCCTACCCTCCTATCTACCATACTCTTAATACCCTAATCTACTTACCCTACCCTACCTTACCTACTCTACCCTACCTACATATCTACCCAACCTACTCTACCTACATACCTACCTTACCTACATACCTACCCTACCTACTCTCTACTCTACATACATACCTACCCTACCTACCTACTATTTTTCTTTTCTTATTTTTCTATCTAAGAACTTTCTCCTAACAATAACATATACAACAAAAAAATCATTAGCGAAATCGGTAAAGCCATTCTCAAGTTATAGCGTGACCAGGAGAAATAGGGGTTCATTTTTATAAATATAGATGTCGCATAGTTGTCGCGTCGCACATGTCTTGGAAGACTTTACATCAATAGATGGTCATTATAAAATAACTAAGCTAACTGAATTTCATAATATTGCCATCAATATTCACCGCTTCATATTTGTTGGAACCAAAAACAAAATTTATAAAATAAAACCTGTATGTTTGTTTTAAATTACAGCTACACTCATTTTGTTTTGAACTGACAAACTCAATTAAATGAAGCGTTCATAAAATGTACAGCGGCATTTGTTAGGTAAATTGTTGGTACGTTGGTAGAATTGTTGCATGTTGATATTTGAATGTTTTTTAATCCAGCTGGCTGGGCTAGTCCTAGTGTGATATATATAATGTTTAACTGTTCCGTGTAGTCGCTGAACAATTCATCATCATCATCTGCAGTCAAGACCACTGCCTCATTTTTCCACCACCCTTAACCAGGTTCTACCCGCGATGGCCACAATATCGCCTGCCCATCTCGCTGCCTGACGACCAACGTTTCTTCTGCCTGTCCTTGAACGACACTCTGTCACAGTCTTACTCCATCTGTCATCACCACGCCTTGCTAAGTGTCCTGCCCAATTCCATTAGAGTTTCCTAGCAAGTTTTCTGATATTCAATTAAATAGTATGTAATGTTCGATTGCACCAACACTATAGAAGACACCTAAATAAAGTCTAAATAAAAGCATGCTGTTGGATTTTCACCGCACGGTTTTGCACTGAGAGTCGAAAATACAATAATTTCATAAAAGTCATAATATTTAGTCATTGTATTCACGTTGCCTAGTATGAGTAAAAGCGGACATCATATGTGATTAATTTATTTTAAGTTTTCTTGTTGTGCGTTAGTTTTTTTTTTTTTAAAACATTTAGTGGATATTTTTTATTAACGCTAGGCTCGTGTTTGAGCACTATCTCACCTGATGGTAAGCGATGATGTGTTCGACATTGAAGCATGCTTACCTGGTAGTAACCTATTTACTCTTAATTTAAATATCCCTAAGTTGTAGCTATCGGGCAACAGACTCCGGCAGACTCCGCTCGTTAGCTGTACGCACAATTAAAGTATTCACAAAACCAGTAGTGCGTATGGGATATTCGCAATAAGAGGAAGATCTTTTGTCTAGGAGTTTTACAGATTGAACACCAAGAATTTTCATTGTTTCAGTCTCATCTTACTTCTTACTCATATTATAAATACGAAAGTTTGGATGGATGTTACTCAATCAAGCCAGAATGGCTAAACGGATCTGGATCCAATTTGGCACAGAAATAGAGTATAGTCTGGAATAGCATATAGGGTACTTTTTATCCCGGTATAACGATACCTTGGGATGCTAAAACACTTTCCACGCGGGCGAAGCCGCTGCCAGAAGATAGTAAATTCATAATCCTATCCCCAGTAATTATTTCTATAAAATTATGGCATACATTATGCGATGATTATGTACAACTCGATCAATTACTGTGATGAGATGAAGTTGCGTGTGCAATAGCTTCTGAATTATATATAGGTAGACACAAGTGGGCCAAGTAACACGATATGCATCAATATTGTATGATGTGACAAATGTAATTTGTGTCTGTCGAGTGGATTCCTAGACAGGTGTCTACATATTCATGGCAAGGTGTTTGATTAATTTACATAGATTCTGCAAAATAGATAAGTCATCACATAACTTCCTTAGGTAACTACAATGTCAAATTAAAAATACTTCAAAAAAAAATTGGGTGGGGCTATGCGGAGCCGATGGTTTAACATGATAAGGCTTAATATTTTTTTTGACTAATATTCGTCGACAATTTTATTCAAAAATTTGTCTGTGGCATTATGTGAAGCAATACACATGATGTTAGTCAGGGGACAGAATGTCAAACTTTTCGAGCTCACTTCACTCACTCTTGCCTTATCTTAGAGAAAAAGAGACAATTAAAGAAAGCCCAACGTCGAGGTGTGTCGTTAACTTTGAGACCCTCCCATCAGCTTCGGACGAGTTGGGAAAGAGAAGAAATACAGCTTGAGACGAGTTGGGAAACTGACTACATATACAAAGTGACGTATTAGTGAAAGATACCTATTATAGATAGCGACGAGATAGCTAGAGTGACGAGTTGTCATCACAACCAGTAAAACTAATGCATTTTGCGTTATTGAATAGTAAAGCTGTGATTGGTTGGCTATTTTTGAAAATAATACATCACTGAAATAAATATTTTGACACACTATGTAAAATGAGCTGTTTGCAAATATTAATTCTGTTGCGATCGCTTATACATTTAATTATTGCCTTGTTTGTGGCATGTTAAAGCTTGATTTATATATTTCATCGGTTTGTGAACTGACGTTAATAAACGGTCTGCCCATAGGGTCTGCTACTCATGTAGTTTGCTTAATAATGTTTTCATTAAAGTAAAATAATAAACACATCAACACGGTCTAGGGATATTTTAAAAAAAGCGAATTACTATCAATGTGTTAATTATTTATATGACATGTATATATTTAAAAGATACGTTATTTAATATTCTACCATTTTTTAATAATGGTTAAGGTACTTCGATTAAAATTTCAGGATTTTATGGAAAAAAAAATGAAGCATAGACGGAAACCGTATATGAATTAACTTTTAATTTATGAGTAAAAACTGAAAAAATAGAAAAATCATTTAATTTGTGTTTATAAACTTGAAGTTAGTAGTCTGAGAAAGCGCCCATGATGTTCATAACACATCGGCAACGATTCGGCATGCTCAGAACAAGGTTGTCAATGTCTTGCTGCGGAATATTGTCCCATGTCCTTCTGAGGTGCGCAAAAAGTAGATCTTCTGTAGCCAGATTTTAAGGAACTTCCTTCAGAGCTCTTCTTTGCAGCATATCCCACGCATGCTCAATGGGATTTAGATCTGGCGATTGAGCAGGCCAGTCTAAGGCCCTAACATTGTGTGTATGTAACCAAGCTGTTACCGTTCTGCCGTGTGTGCCCGGGAATTGTCGTGCATGAGCAGGAAATCTTGCCCCATTTGTGTTCTGTGGGGCAAGATTACGGGCCCCAGCACCTGTTGGACGTATCGTTCTGCCATCATATTGCCCCGCACCCAAACGAGATCCGTCCGTCCTCCAAGACGAATTCCTGCCCAAACCATAATTGTTCCTCCTTGGTATGGGTGAACTTCCTGAGGGTTCTGAAGACGGCTCCATCGTCCAGGAACTCGCCAAACACGCGTCCTTCGTGAATCTGGATGAAAGCCGAACCTGGATTCATCCGTGAACAGCACATTGGACCATTGCTCACGGCCCCAGTCCACGTGGTTCCGAAACCATTCTAATCGTCGTCCACGATTGCCTCTCCGTAAAGGTGGGACCCGGAGTGGTCTACGAAAGCGTAGATTGCTTTCATGCAGTCGCCTTCTTACAGTTTGGTCACTCACAAGCACTTGGTGTTCCACTCGCAAACTTTGGACCAATTGAGTCGCCGTTGCATTTGATTGAGCTCGCGCAGTAATTTGCAAAAATCGGTCTTGTCTGGGTTTAGTGATGCGACTTGGCCCCCGGTGCCTCTCCGCTACTTCACCTGTGGCACGATAGCGTGTCCACAATCTTGAAATTACATTTTGGTGGGTCCCTATGGCCTCAGCAACATTACGCTGAACAGACCCAGCTCGTAACATCTCCGCCCTCGTCAAATGTTGGCGTTGCATGGCTACAATACCTCAATTTTAACTTTATCTTTCGTTTAAAAATGAAAACAAACCTGTAACTAAACGTAATTCGTATTGTTTTCTAAATTTCGCACAAATGAAAATTCCCTCTCCTACACATTAAGACATTTTTATGCCACCGAAACAAAAGAATTTTCAAAAATTTGAATTTGGAATTAGTCTATACCAATATTATAAAGAGGAAGGATTTTTTGTTTGTTTGTTTGTTTGTACCGAATAGGCTCCAAAACTACTGGGCCGATTTCAAAAATTCTTACCGTTGGGAAGCTACTCTATCCCCGGGTGACATAGGCTACTTTTTATCCCTGTATTCCCACGGAAACGGGAACTACGCGAGTGAAACCGCGAGGCATCCTCTGGTCTGAGATAAATTACAAACAAATCGGTGTATAAAAGATTCCAATGCGGCCAGTACTTTTCGAGTTATTTAATTGAGTATGAAATATCCCTAGACCGTGTTGATGTGTGTATTTGGTTTGGTTTCGTTATCTTTATGGTGCTAGGTGTCCGGTTATCCAGTATAAGCAGAATTTCTATAATATGGTCGTCAGCAAAAAATACATATCTACTTTTTGTTTTAATTAGGAAACATGTTGATAAACTGGGTAGATTTTGTGACGGGACAGTTGCAGCTAGCAAAACCTTCTCAGGTCAGGACAGTCTGTCCATAACTTATTTAGTGATTTGTAACTGTATGCATGGTGTTCACTAGTATCAATAGTTAGGATTTTGGGTTTATAATAAAATACGATATTTATTTAATTCCTATATGACGATAGTCATGAGGCCCACATGTTGTTTAATAGCCTGTTAATTAAGGATAAATTTATAGAACGACCTCTGCATCCATTTTTCCCTCGAATTCAATTTTTTTTTCAGTCCTACATATCTCGCGGATTCCGTATATGTAGTCCCGGATTAGTTCCTGCAAAAATGATGCGGATGACTTGGGGGATTGGATTCCCTAGTTTCAATGTAAAACCTTCCCCATCACTCCTCGGGTACGCCACACTGTTCTATGGAGCCATTAACCAGAACCATCTTGTCGTCAGTGCCATCTTGGATTTTAATTCAGAGCAAATTTAAATTTTAGCGACCCCGAAAATCATAAAAATGGTACCCATTACGAAAAAATCGTATTATTATAAATCCAATAGGTACTCATCATCTTCTTCAAGTGGGTTTTCACTCTTGATCGTACCATAATTTTCAACTTCTCTAAGTTCGTTTTCTTTCATGGATATATCGGCACAATAACAAACTTTTGTAGACTCACAGTAGCTAAATCTGTAGGCGAGCACTTTGCAAATGTGTGCATACGTAGAGACGGCACAGTCCGTATTATCTATTGGGACTCTAAAAAAGTCCTGAGGAATTTTACATGTTTCTGGAACAACAGCAAATAAGTATAATAATAGTAGTAGTTATTATAAATGGAAGAACCCTAGTTTGGTACCTAGTAAAGACAATTTGAATGGAAACAAGAGTCGTTAATGAATAGGTGCTTACTGATTACATAATAGCTAAAACCTTGAACATACAAAAATATTTATTTCTTCTCAAACATTGTCTCATACATAAACTGAGGCTGCCCCAGCAAGTTACAACAGTACGTGTATCGGAGCTGTCTCACTCTTCCCTTAAGTTGTATCTTAACAATGAAAATGATGAAGTTAATGAACAGAAAAATAAGAAAATAATAAAAATTATAATAATTAAGCAGCTCTTGATGTGTGAGGAATGCACGTATTTGTATGTGCCCAGGTGTGTGTTTTGTGCTTACGTATGAAATTGTGATTTGATTGTGAGAGAAAAAAAAACACATAAAAATAAACCGACATCAAAAGCAAAAGAGCTGTAAAAATGTTGTTTAGTATGTAGACTTTCGGCGTTCACTGCCAGAACCCAACTAAAAAACTGACGCCAGTTTTTCCTCGTTCTGTGTCATATCTTCTGAATTTCAAATTCAAATCTCAATTATAAGAAACCATGACCAGAAAGAATAAAAACTGTTGTAAACCGAGAGGGGAGGGGCAGTCTGCCACTGCCCTTATTTTGGAAATTATAATGTACTACCAGCTTTTATTTATTTATTTATTTATTTAATACTTCATGCACATACAAGTACAGAAGCGGACTTAATGCCTTAGGCATTTTCTACCAGTCGACCTTTGGGTGATGGAGAGATAAACAGTGGTAGGTGCAATATAGAAAGTTGTGTAATGGATTATTTAAATATTAACTATAAATACAATATAATTATACCATATATATTCAAAATAATAAACTAAATATATAAATATACTTAAACATTAGTAGTAATAGATAAATAATTGAAAAACATTAGCGCTGTTACGATACTACTGCCAACTTCTTACGGATATGCTCGCGAACTTTAACTTTGAAGGTCAACCGGTTGGTTGTCATCCTGATTTCCTGGGGAAGCGCATTCCACAGAGAAATAGATTGAACGAAGAAAGAACGGTGAATGAAGTCAGAGCGGTGAGTGGGACATTGAAGAAGGCGGTTATGTGATGACCGTAGATTTTTACTGTGGTTGGCGCAAATGGAATGTAAGGGGCCAGATAACTAGGGAAATTGGAAGAGTCGAGAAATGAGAACAAAGTAGTCAGTGCCCTTTGCTCTCTGCGCTGGCGTATGGGCAACCACTTTAGAAGTGACCGATGCGCAGAGACATGGTCATATTTACGTAAATTGAAAACAAATCGAATGCAGTAATTTAGAAGACGGTCAAGTTTGTTGAGATGATCTGCATTCAGGTCGTAGTAACACACATCACCATAATCGATGATAGGAAAAATTAAGGTCTGCAAGCATTGCCTTCGTGTTGATTGGCAACAAATTTTTCAAACGATACAGAGCCCGCAGCGCTCCAGTGACTTTCTGACTCACACTAGCGATTTGAGTACGCCAATTAAGAGTATTATCGATGTGCAAGCCCAGGTCCTTTACATCAGTGCTGAATGGAATAATCTTACTGTCAAATAAAACAGGCGGCAAAGTTGCATCATCCACTTTAGCAATGTTTCGATGACTCCCTATGATGATAGCCTGACATTTATTGGGGTTTACTGCAACACCAAATCTATCGGACCAGATTTTTATAGCCGATAGATCCCTGTTTAATTTTCTGATAACGTCAGGTATTTCGTCGACATTTCCTTGATGGTACAACTGCAGGTCATCTGCATAAAGATGATACGCACACTGAAGTTCGGCAATAATGAGATTTATAAAAATTGAAAATAGAAGAGGAGAAAGAATGCCGCCTTGAGGAACGCCAGTTTCCAAGTCACACCAGCGAGATGAAGAATCTCCAACCTGAACCGACTGCTGACGTTCCTGAAGATAAGAGGTGAACCATTCCAGTGCTTCAGGAGAAACCATCAAATAGGACAGAATGGCTAACAGGATGTCGTGACTGACGGTATTGAAGGCGTTCGAGAAATCGACCAATACTAGTACAGTAACTTTGGTGTCTTCCAATCCTGCCCTTATATCGCCAGTCACCTTAAGGAGGGTGGACACAGTGCTATGCCCGGGCCTGAATCCAGATTGTAGAGGGCTAATAAGCGAATTACTGTGCACAAACTTTGAAAGTTGTTTGTGGACACAGGCCTCAAGCACTTTGGATGGGAAGGGAAGGATAGAAATTGGACGGAAGTGGGTTGGAAGAGAGGGGTTGGAAACTTTGGGTAGTGGACGAACATAGGCTTTACGCCACTGGGAGGGGAATACTCCGGAAAACAATGAAAAATTTACAATGTGCGTGATAGGAGGTAAAAGGTGATCCAGAGCAGTGATTATCATACCACGAGTGATATTATCACATCCCACCGCTTTGGATTTGATGGAGAGTATGATCTTTTTGATCTCTCCCGGTTCAACTGGAATGAAACGAAAAGGATTAATGTGAGGACGCGTTAGACCAGAGATTAGAGACAGAGTTTGTTGCTTGGTTAGACGATTCATGGTAGGCACAGTGGAGAAATGACGGTTGGGATCGTCTAAGTTAATAGAATTTGGAAGGTCTAAATGTCGCGGTTTGCCGATACCTAGTGTTCTAAGGAATTTCCAAATATCGGCAGAAGAACAAGAAGTATTTTCTTAGCTTTGTAGAAGGTCGAGAAGAAGAAGTGTCCATGGTATGTTATGTCTATGGCTTAAGAAAATAAATTGGACAGACAGATGTAAATGTTAGAGTATAAAACATTATAAGATTTTACAAATTAGCGGTATAAAATAAGTTGTGGATGTTAAAACAATCGGAAAAAACAAAAGTATTTTCAGGTGCTAACAGTATCAAATAATACATAAAAGTGAGTCACATGAGTTGATACAATTTCAAAAGATAAAAAGGTGTGGTTTGTATAGTATTATAAAACGTTAATAGACTAAAAGATGTGGATCTGTACCGCAGAATACCACATTTCAGAAATTTTCTGAAAACGTTGTATTAAGTCAGATGCAATATTTTTTTTGGTTTAGAGAAAAAAAAACAAACGACTGAATCTTATTTGTCCACAGCAGAAACTGCATGATCGTAGAGACAAGCCCAACTTGCTTTACAAAGAAAAATGCCCACGTGTATCAAACGACGTTTTGGAGGGATGCGGAACAGTGTGTAAAGTCCCGCAAATCTTCATTCAAATGGGAAGATCCTCCGAACAGACGGGTGGGTGTTCTGTCTGGTCCCTCCGGGCATCTCCCCAACAGTCCAGTCCAGTCCCAGACTGCTGTGTATGTTCAAATCGCGCCAAAACTTTGCTTGCGCGATGCAGGATTTTGTGATGTCAGGTCATTAGTTTCGTATAATAATATTCTGATTCTGATGCGATCGATGATTTGATTATTGCTTGTGTCATGCTAGAGCCTGATAATTTATATTGGTTTGTGAACTGATGTAAATATCTAGAATTGTAATAGTTTGGAAGGCCGGAAGCAGTTTTTTCATAAATCAATTATATAAATGTAAATAAATTTTCTTACCCGTAACACTATTGTCAATTTCCTCGAGTTGGTTTTCGTCTACGGTGTTGTAGAGATGAATTCTAATTCTCTTTGATTTTAGTATATGTTTAAAAGCAAGTTAATTTTCAAACGTAGAGTTTTTTGTGGTTGACTTATGTCGTGAAGAAAATTTTATGTCACTCGTTTTTTGAGAATTGTTTAGAGCAAGCTGTAATTTTGAGTCGTTATATTTGTAGTGAAGATGTAGTCTTTTTATCAAGGTTATTGTACAACACTGAATAAAATGTGTGTGTGAAATGGACTGAAGAAGTCGTCGTTTATTTTCCTACTGGATCCCAATGTTTGACTTCTCCTGGAGGGCAGATATCCATAAGATACGGGTATATCGGCATGCTGAGTTACGTTAGCTACGCTTAGCTTTTGGTCTGCAACTTTAATAGCAAAATGATTTTGACAGCGCCTTTAATTCGTTGCAGTAAGGCTCAAAAGGGATTGTTTAAGCCACGTCAGTTAAATTCTCAGTGACTGCTGGCCAAAAACCTCCACGCACTGGCTTCCTGAAGATGGAAGGCGCCGCATCGTCGAAACCAGCCCATTAAGAGTTATAGTGATGACTTGGACACGAACCATAAGGTTATATATAGTTGGATGTATAGTTCGAGAAGTGATGGGAAAACTGTACCTACTTGATGTATTTGGGGTAGGCTTTTGCCCTGCTGTGGGACTGTGGCTATTGACGGTACTATATAAAGATTGTGGTGGTTACTTACTGTTACTTGTATAATCAACTTTGAGAGCATTTCCTGGTTGGGTGGTTATCTACATCCATCCGTAAGTGTCTACGTAGAAAATCGGGATTGGGTAACTCTCATCATCTAATGAAATTCTGCTGTTAACTGCTAGCGATAAGACACTTGCGGAAACCATCTTCATTTTCATAAAGGTACTATACTTTCTTTCACCGGAACAAGATACAAAATAACGTCAGTTAACGAGTTTGAAATAGTTTTAATGTTAGTAGTGTCATATTTATATTAATGAATTATTGGTAGACAATAAGCATTATACTACGAGTATGGCGGGAATGACTGAAAGAACTAAAGATCATAATGAAAATGTTTGAAATGTTATTTGGATGGATTACGGTGCTCATTGATGTTGTACTGAACGACGTGTGCTCTGACCCAAGTAACATGGGACAAGGGCAGGAAGATGATGATGATTATGATCATTTTGTACTGAAATGTGTACTCGATTACATTACAGACATTTTTGCTGTAACTGTACACAGTTACACTAGTAACTATTAACTTCAGTTCGAAAAATATTTTTTCGAGATTTCAATTTATTATAACGCTCTCAGTTAATGATGGGGTTGTTAGAAGTTTCTTATTTGAAATGAAGTGTACCTATTAAGTAATCATTCACTACATTCAGCAAGAAAGGTTGCTGAAATCTTACTAATATTATAAATGCGAAACTTTGGCAGGATGTATGTAAGTTTGTTACTCAATCACAATGGATGAAATTTGGCTCAGAGATAGATTATAGTCTAGAATAGCACATACTTTTCATCCCGGTATAATGCTCCTTTGGGATAAGAAAAGACTTTTCACGCGGGCGAGGCCGCTGGCAGAAGTTAGTAATCCATAATTCTAACAAAATAATCACCCAACAGACCATTATGAGATATTTCATGACTAATAAATAAAATTGGTCCAATCTATATAAATTAAATAATTTTGTTCACCTCCTAATGTTGACGACCCCGCATGACTAAGTATTAAAACATTTTGACTTCAAATCTTGAAACTTAAATTTTTAATTACCAATTAAGTTATTAAATCGTTCAATCATTATGAATTTGTTGTAACATGTGTCAAACTGTCCAACTCCCCCGAGAAAGAGTTTGAAAATAACTTGTCTAAATTAATTAAAATAATTAAAATCCACTCGTGAATTCTCCACTGGCCCATGTGCCTGTGCAAACAAACTTAGTTTCTAAAATGTAATTTGTTAGTCTTTTGGGTGAGGCTCAAATAAATATATGTTATAAGTAGAGTCTGGATTTGTGCCTGGTTGATGGCAGTGTATTACGTGGGACTTAAAACATAACTGTCAATCATTATGTGGATGTGCAGTGGAGTGTAGGTGCATCTCTATTTAACCCTTCAGGGACTATAGGGGTGATGTTATAATATTATGTTGGAAGTAGATAGAATACGCTGGTTCTAGTTCAATGGCTTCATAGTCAATTATACTTCATCAGTGTGACAATAAAATCTTTGAAAAAATACATATTGATAAAATATACAAAATTGATAATTTATAAATTTTGTATATTTTATCAGTTTAATTAATATTATCAATTGTATGTTTTATAACTCATCCTCATCTACCTACTATCCACTTGTATTAACAATTAGCACGTATTACTGTGTAAGTTAGCTTTTTGATTCTTTGAAATCGTGAATTTGGAGTTTGCATTTAAGTAATTATTTCACTGTAAGATTAGTTTTATCATGTACTTTTGGTTTCAATTAAGTGTAAACAATTGTTGGTGAACCTAATAAAATAAAATTAAGTTTGTGTCTCAAATTAGAGGTTTTGGACCACGCCCGATCGAATGCAAGCATCCATCTTTCAAAAAGGAAGAGGTTCTATGTTTGACTGTATTGCATTCAGAAATTATCATTTGTCTATGGCGAACTGATGAAGAAGACCAAGGATGGCCACTGGAACTACTCAATGATAAGTAATTTCTTAGAAACTACTTTCAATTGAGCTCTGACGTATCAAAATCAATGTCTATACTCATTTAAGAAGTGTTACTATTTATCTCGCGATTGTCTTTTGACGACATTGAAAGATACGGTAATCGGTCCACCTAGAAGGAGGCCTTCAATCACTGCGTCATTTTGTCTCTGCCTAAAGTTATGCATACCTAAGTCATGCCAATACTAATGGGACATAAAATTAACGAATGAAGTGTAATTGTGGTTCACACAAAACTAAACTGTCTCAAATATATCCTCTGTGACCTTTATTTATATTAAGAAAGACAATAAAAATCAAATGTTAATTATGTTCTTTTGTTTTGTTTTCTTAGTTTCATAGACGCTAATTGTTGCAAGCACTTTATAATGCTTTTTTTCATTAAGAGTATGATTAATTGAGTGACCGTAAAGAAGAAAGTTGCTTAGTAAAACTTCATAATGAGCCAATTATGAAAGTTCATTACAAAGTTGTAGATAACAAAATGATAAAAATGTCTACTGTTTTCTGTGCGAGTTTGTTTCAAAAATAATTAAGATAAGAGTACATAACTTTATTTCGGACAAGTTAAACAGTGCTAGAAGAATATTCGATTACAAATTATTTCTGGAAGTCATTTATAATGTTTTTTAAGAAAAGTCTGCCACATTATAAGCTGTGGTGGACAGCTACTGAAAATCAGTATCTATAGTGGTGTCCACCAGAAAAGCGCCGAATCAATGAAGTTCGATAAGTCCCGGAGGAACGAAACAATTGTTATAACATTCAGTTACGTATCAGCTGCTTATGTCTGGAGTACATGAGGTTTCTGAAGCTAGGATAACAAGCAAGAAATAGCCATTCAAAATGTGGATAGTTGTACTGTACACACGAGGTCAGCTAGCAAGCTGAATGGCATTAAAAGCTATCCTCGTGTAATCCAGTCATTTACATTCAGTATTTAAATTGATATCGTGCACGATTCTTAAGTATTTAATTACGATCGAATGGTATCGATCGGTAAGGCGGCTGCAGCAGGCTTTAAGGATCTTACAGACAGGCGCGAAGCGACCTTGGACAACGCTGCAATGTGGTGTCTACTTATGAGTTCCTGTACCGCCTCAGAACCCAAGTGGGAAGGTTTAATTCCAACCTCGCAAAAAGGGGCTACCTCGACGGAACAGCAGCAGGGCGTGCATGTGCAGCTGAGTCGCAAACTATGACCCATCGTGTTGTGCCTTCTGTGGCCCAAGACATGCAGCCAAAGAGATATATGCTCTGCCACCGACTATGCCGAAAGTGACTATGTTTCCGGCCAAACAAATTCGAATAACTGTCTTGCCAGCGACACTAATATGAAAGTTTGTTCTGTATGACAATATCCATCTGCCTTTTGTTACTATTTCTGTAAAGAGGGTTTAAAAAAACAGCCAAGTGCGAGTCTGGAGGTCTACTCACTAAGCACGAAATCCGTAGTTTCGGCCTTCGTCACGGGCGTTTCCTACTCCGAAATCACATATGGACGCATGATGGTTCGGGGCCCGAACTACTAATGAATGACAATACAATTTGACAGATGTACCTACTCCCGATGTGTTTTTACCCGTCCGTAAAATTTAATTTTTACGAAGTAGGGTTGACTCCGAAGTTCCGGAGTACTTTTGGACGGGATCGTAACTTCGTTGACGGAGTTAGGGAGTAGACCTCCTGACTCACATAGAGAGGGGTTCCGTAAAAACAGATACATTCATCAAAATAAATAGGTAACATTATAAAAGTTCATAAACAATAAAAACAAAGTTTTGTTTTTTTTTTTTTAGTGCCGAAGGCTTGGAAGCAAGCTAACGTTCAACCCGTGCCCAAGAAGGGTAGTCGAGCGGACCCGGCCAACTACAGGCCCATATCAGTAACGTCCATCCTCTGTAAGAGTATGGAACGTGTATTGAATAAAAAGCTCCTGGCATACCTAGAAGACAACGACCTCCTTAGTGACCGACAATACGGCTTCCGCCGAAACCGGTCAACTGGGGATCTTCTAGCGTATGCCATTCACATCTGGAGTGAGGCCATCGAGAAGCACGGGGAGGCGCTTGCTGTCTCCCTTGACATATCGAAGGCCTTTGACAGGGTCTGGCACGAGAGCCTTATTGGTAAGCTTCCTTCCTTCGGTCTGCCTAGTGGTCTGTGTGACTGGATTGCAGACTTCCTGAGGGATCAGTCCATCCGAGTGGTTATCGATGGTTGCTCGTCCGGTCAGTTAGGTATTAACGCCGGAGTCCCTCAGGGTTCAGTGCTCTCGGCAGTTTTGTTCCTGCTGCACATTAATGACCTGCTAAAACCCGGAACCTTTGGGTATGCAGACGACAGCACTGTTGCTGAGAGATACGTATCTGGCGCACGGGCTACTGGGCCTCAAGTCCGGTCTTTTCGGGAGGCTATGGTTGAGCGCTTGAACCTGTCTTTGGAGGCAGTCTCCGAATGGGGCAATGCCAATCTAGTCAGTTTCAATGCTGCTAAGACCCAGGCGTGTCTTTTTTCCGCAAAAAAGAGCCAATTCCACCCGGCTCCATCCTTCCGTGGTGTAACCGTGCCGATAACGGACCATCTCGAACTTCTTGGTGTTACGTTAACATCGACCCTCAATTTTGGTCCATTCATTGAGTCAAAGGCTCAGGCTGCAAAAAAGTTGGGGATCTTTGCGAAGGTGAGACGGTACTTCACGCCTGAACAGCTGCTCAACTTGTATAAAGCGCAAGTTCGGTCATGCATGGAGTACTGCTCTCACCTCTGGGATGGATCTGCCAAATACCAGCTTGATGCACTAGAGTCGATTGACAGACGGGCCAAAAGGCTTATTGGCAACGATGCACTGGTCTCCTCAAAGCTCCAGAGCCTCGAACATCGACGCCGAGTTGCCAGCCTGTCGGTTTTTTATCGGTTACATTTCGGGGAGTGCGCGACGGAACTGCACAATTTGATTCCGCCAAGCCCTTTCCATCATCGTACTACAAGACGTACGGCAATGTGCCATCGGTACATGGTGGATATCCCACCCATACGCACAAAGCGTTCTGAAAATACTTTCATTGTGCGTACAGCTAAGGAGTGGAACTCCCTGCCGGCGTCCTTGTTTCCTGATAGCTACAACCTAGGGGTCTTCAAGTCAAGAGTGAATAGGTTACTTCTAGGCAAGCGTGCTCCACCTTCGACCATATCATCGCTTAACATCAGGCGAGATAGTGTTCAAACGCGAGCCTATAACGAATAAAAAAAAAAAAAAAAAAGCACCCAACATTGCTCTAACGAAGAGACAAAATTAACTTTGCTATTCGACTTTAACATATCCAAAAGCAACCATTTAGCTGGCAGGGGGAGACACTTGACTCTAACAAAAACTTGCAACTAAAAGCTGAATTTTACGCAAACGGATCCCTCAATCGAAAAATATATAATAATACAACATGGGATAAACAACAAAAAAAACATTCCCACTTACGTGTACAGGAGGAAAACTAAAAAAAAAACTCGATTTTAATTTACTACTTGTTGACTACGGAATCCGAATAATGAACATTTTTTATCATTGAAACCCATTACTACAAGTTAGATAAAAATCATAAAACGATAATGTTTGCTCAATATGTAGATAAAGCGACAAAGGAAATAACCTCTGCGCTATCGGTCGGTGCTCGAACGAATTGAAATATTTGCGCTCAGATTGCTATTTGCTTCGAGGATAGAACTCGGGCACATCTAAGACTTTCCGTTGATTCAGACTACTATGGTAGTTTTTGTTGTACTTGTAGAAGACAAAAGTTTTATTTATGACTAGTGTAGCCTTTACTAGAGCGGAACGGATATTCATAAAAATCCAGTTAGAGAACTTAATAAATTATCAATTTAACAAAATCATAATTTATGTCATTTGGGTTAAAAGCTTCCTAACGAACAGAGTGAGGGATCTCCGTTTTATGAAAGGAAAAGGATAAGATACGATAAAATGCGATTCTGTATCTACCTGCAGGCTTGGAAGTAGGTACCTGTACGTACCGCAACAGATTAGTTAAGGAACTAACATTTCAAAACGTCATACATGATGATGCAATTTTTCTTTATCATAAACACACACTGAGGAAAACCAACAACGTATAACGGTATCGGCAATGATATATAGTTTCATCCAAAAATCTAATTCATCAAACCAAAGATAACCCCAAAAAGGGCTCAAAGGTAATCTTCCCAAAGGCTCTCGACACAAAGCCACGGCAGCATACTCAGATGATGTAATACCAATACCTTCTGGTTATCGTGACGATACGCTGTGGGAGACCAAGGCCATCTTATTACGGTATTGGAGCAGCAAAATGCACCGTGAATATTCGAAGCAAGCAAACCAATGATAGCAATACATACAAAGCAAGGCATACATCCAAAACCGCTATTCCCAAAACTGAAAATATCTAGAATTCTCAAACAAAAACTCTCAAGAGAGAATCTTCACAAAAGCATCTCGAGAGAGGCATATCACATGTTCCCGAGTTCGGCCGGACTTACAGACTCACACAGAGGTTCCTTCACTTCCAAAGCCGCCTGAACAGAACCTGCGGATAGTTTACTTTGCACAAATATGTGTCAGTGAATTATTCAGCTAGTTCCACATGTGTCCTGCACAAGGTGTGCACAACTTTGCGCACCCTGTTTGTGCCATGTTTGTGCTATCAAATTCACAAGTTTGCTTCGAGTTCCTTTCAATTTGCGCATGTGGAATGTTGGTGTGCTGTATTTCAGTTACGTACTTTATGTTTGTTATTTGTTGGTATATTTTCTTTCGCCGTGGTTAGAAGTAGACAGCAAAAATGGCTGAGAGATAGAATTGATTGTGGGTTAAAGGACCAAGAATTGCTGACTTGATGTTGATGTGAAATCGGACGTGAGAATAATTACAGCAGTTTCTTCAAAGTCTACTGTAAGCCGAAACGGTTCCATCACAGGCAAGTCCAAATACGTTCATCCCTGTAAAACCCCTCAGATCGCCAGACTCTGTTAAAATCAACGACTTATTGTTACCCTAACAGAATTTATCCGAGCCGGATCGAATTTTTTGCGGCAGTGAATTAGAAATGCGCCTCGCGTTGCGACGACATTAACAAATGAACCACTGCCTGCGGTGTGCACGCTGCCATAATTAAATTTACTGAGGTAAAATTATTCATAGGTATGATAGTTGTGTAATATTGTGGTTGAGGAATAAAATGTATTTATGTTGTACCGAAAAAGCCGTTACCACAGGAAGGAAAAACGTAAAGATTGTTGTTATTAGTTTAACAATAAAAAAAATAATAAAAACCTGAGCAATTCTTGTTCTCATAACAATTGTTAACATTTATAATGAGTAATCGGAAGTTTAATGAAAGATCATAGCCAAACATATGTACACATATGTACATTCACTCCTTTTTTCCATGGAGTTAGGCAGAAACTAAAGAACGCCAAGAATATCATAGCAAATAGTAAATTGATCGTTGAAACAGAATTTACGCCACATTATGTTAAATTCTTGCCGCATCTGGTAACACCGATTTTAAATCGATGTGTCCTCAAACACATGTAAAGGTAAGTATCCTTTTAAATATCGATTGTTATTTGTAATTCTCTCAGTTTCCAAAACTATGGGTTGTTATGCGGTGTGCTTCCCTGTTGCGGCACTTAGGAAGGGTCCAAGTACTAGGAAAGGGTTTTCGGAAAATCGATTACATTTGCCGAGCCCAAATCGAGCCAAACAATCGAGCCATGTGAATTAGTTGTAAACAACGTGGATGCGAGTATTATGGCACAAAAATTTCATTGAGAAGATGATTGTAGGTACGTATGTATAGTATCTATTTGCTATTGCAGTAGCAACCTTAATGTTTTGAAACTAAAGCTGCACAGTTTTAAAAGTCTGTAGTCAACATACAAAATCAGCTCTGGGGTGATTGTACTAATGATAAATAAATTGTATTTTATTTGGGATATAAATCTGACGGTTTTATAGTTCTTGAGTGGAATATAATTAGGTATGTTAAAGAATCATGCCATTGAAAAGTCTTACAACTATACTGTGGCTGCAACAAAGGCGTGTACTTATTGAAAAAGGTTTACCTTAATCCTCGCAGAGGAGTGCGGATTCACTACATTAAAGACATATATTTACTCGCTTTGACTGAAACTAAATGACACACAGGCAAACAAAGCGACAGTCTATTTGTTTCTGCATTACATGCACTCAGCATTATATGATATTCTCGAATAACCTATTCAAATGTTATACATCTTTGAGAAATAAGCAAAAGCAACATGACAGCATGCATGTGTATTGCATCAAATTCTCGAGGGATTTCAAAATAAACAGGGTTTTGCTTTACTCGTCAGATGGAGGTCTCTTTCACATACAAACGTGGGTACATTGCATATAGACATTGCTAAGACCATATGTTCAATGCTAAGAGAGTGCGGTAATGGATTCTCCACAATTTCTATGTTTGTTTTGGATAGGAAGCTCTTTCTTGTAAACATCTGTTTACTAGATTCAAAGAAAAAAAATCCTCATTTTGGCAGAATTGGTGATGATACGATTCGAGTAGTGGTTGATGCTGCAAAGGGCACCTGCGAGAGGATGGCTCTGCATTTCTGTTGTGAAATCTGTGAAGAAAGGTATTTTAAAACTGCTATCTCGAGAGACGGTATATTTTTAAGCAATCGTCCAAGCCACAAAAAGGCTGTAGACTAATGACATTCTATAAATGAAAACGTCGCGATACCGATTAGAAAAATGACAAAAATGAACGGAATTATCAATTAAATGTCGGAAATGTCAAGAGACAATTCCTAACCCCGGCTCCACACGTTCGTCCCAGCGCTCGTACCATCGTTGGTAGATTAATTGGTGAGGCGTACACACGTTGGCTATTAAACTAGTTTTGTCTCGTCAGACCGGCGTTATGTTTTGGCATTACGATAATCACCGTCAGTTAAATCGAATGACATTTGTCCAGCTAGAGCCTCAGGTGACAGGATTATCTTTTTCCATTGCACGAACTATTCTTGTGCAGCTAGAAGAAGAAGATTAGCATAGAAGTCCTAACACTTTAGACAAGTGACTGTCTATCAGGGATAGCGTAGCGATGAAAGTGTTAAAAGTCCCGAGGGTGTTGAAGGTACTGCCCGGTCAAAATAACTGTGCACCTGGTGCTGTAACGTTACTCTGACAGTCGACTCTCGCTATTGGCGCACGAGGCTAGCACGGGGCGCCGCGCGGGTAGGCGGGAGTGAGGTTCAGAGTCATTTTGACCGTGTAGTACCTTTAACACCCCCGGGAAATGACACTATCATCCAAGCTACAGCATACTGCCTGCATTTGCAAGTGTATCAATGTTTAACATAACAATAGTATCTATTGCACTCTTTATCGGCACTTGTACGAGTACGTAGACACCAGAGCTTTCAACGGAAACTAGGTTTTTACAGAGCATCAATATTCATGAGAGCCGGGACGTTTCTATTTCGAGAGGGCCGAGGATTCCGTGTTTCACATATTTTTCAAAGGTTTTCTTTATGTTTTATATGCGGCTATGTATATAGAATTGCGTAATTGGGCTTTTGTAAGAAGTACAATGAGGTAATTAAGTCTGTATCCACCTAAACATTTTCAAGGAGGTGTTTTTTTTAACTAAACTGTCAATTACCATACCTTTTGTAGGCCGGTACATTTAACGGCCTACAAAAAGTATGTCGTAACACGACAGTGGGATAGTTTGATATCTACCATATATATTATCCATCTATCGCAGATTTCAAACTGCCCCATCTAGAAATTCCTCAGATTTTCCAAAAAATAAACAGATTATCTTGTTATTTATCTATCTTAATACAATATGGGATGTAAGATCAACTAAAAACTCATAACAAAGACAGTTTTATCTATATAACTCACAATACCAAAAAGCCACCATTTTTTATTCAGCAGTATCTCAGTTTAATAACCCTCATTTCTACACAGAAATTCAAATAACAGCGTATTCTTAACAACCGCAAAACAGCCATACGTGACGCATATTAATTTAAGTTTTAATGAAAGAGCCTAAATTCTGAAGACATTGCAACTGAGTTAATTAAGTTTGTTCTGAACAAGTTGGTCTGTACACACAATGTGAGAATGATAGACGAATTATGAACACGGAATGTTAATGAGAATTGCACCGAGTCGTTGACTTTATTTTACTTTGTGTAGTTAACAAGAATTTCTAGGAGAATAATGAAGTTGCTGTTGTAGTGTTTACGTTATAACAACACGAACAACAGCATATATTTGGTACTGAATAAGTACCTAACAACAAAAGAGAGCATAGATTAAGCAAAATAAGAGCATAGATTCTATCAGCAATTGTCGAGAAACCCCAAATGGATTCGGTAGCATATAACAATTAAAAGCAAATCTATAAATGTATTGATTCAGTTGCAAAACAACAAAATATTTCACTGACAGAAATCCACCCTGTTGCCACAGAATACGACCAGAGAGCAAGATTCACACAACCGCACTACGATATGTAGTACACTACTACAAGAATAAGGCGCGTGTGTGCGTATAACTGGCAGCCTCATCACGTACGCAGAGAAACCGGTTTATACCAGCTCGGCCAGTTGAATCGCTCAGGGCTGAGCGTAGGGTACCTATCGCTGACTGTGGCTTATCATTGCTACTTTTTATCAAGGAAAAAGTCAAGGCTTCCTGTGATGTAGGCCACGATAGTGAAGCTAAAATCTATCCCCTTATTCGTACATTTTAGCAATCGTTATCGCTGCTTTAATGTTACCTTTGGCTCTGGGTCAGTGCCATTCTGTCAACGAAAGCATCGAGAAAGAGATTGGTGAAATATTAAAAATTAAACCGACTTCTAAAACAAAACACTACAAAGCGAAAAATAACTTTGTCTTTCGAAGTCGGTGTCTGGTCGTTTTTTGACATCTACTTGCTGGGTGATGTGGTAAGGTGACTTTTGTCTTCTAAGTTCCACTTCACCAAATGATACTTTCTGAGTGAAAATACTTGCCATGTTATTGAAAATACCAATATCTCTATATGTCTGCATATAATATTGGAGGAGTGCCCAAAATTTTCATGGGATCCCATTATCTAATTCTAATTTGGAGAGAATAGGACCACCTCGAGAGTACCTATACCCTTTTAAACAAAAAAAAAAGGTTTTTTTTTAATCTGTCTATATAATATGACGAAGTTATGCCCAAACATATAAAAATAATTGAAACATCCGACTTGACAACCTCCTCCTTTTTGGGAAGTCGGTTAAAAAGTATGGGTTTACCAAACCATCGAAATGACAAAGAAGTCCCTTACATTTTGGCATTTCTATATACGCCTTCGCTGATAGTATAACACTAGAACCTCTTGTCTGGAGCCCCTTGTTAAAAATGAAAAATTCGTAGAAAATTTGTCCCACCATATTAATTGACTATCGAGAATGCTACTTCAATATTCAACTTATCTAGCTTGTACACTTGAAAGTTTGCTTGTTCGTAAGTTTTCCCTGAAAACACTTCAGCATAATGGAAAGATAGTAACTATCTAGGTGAAAATTCTGCGAATTTTATACGCTTTTCTAGAATTGGGTAGGTACTGTTCTACTTTATCCCTTATTTCAAGTTGATTTTCTAGAAAATAACAAATCAGTCTTAAAGTATGAACTGCTGTGGGCCACCTGACAATTCGATTGTTTTTTTAAATCCTATTCTAAATTCAAAAACAACCAGAAGTATTTTCTTCCAGCCTGTATGCTGCAAAGGTTCGTCCCTTCATACCTCCTTAGGTATTACAGTACATTAAATAACAACAACACATCACAGAACCCACACACAACATTTTTCCATCGTCAAAGCGATGGTATAAATCAGTGTTTTATTTACTCGACCAGCAGGAGAATACACAGGGGACGTCAAGAACGCTTTTCCAATAACAAGTGCCTAGAAATGAAAGCCTTTATAGGCCGTAAATAGAAAATTATAGCCGACTGACCGGCTCGCTTTCACCGTATATTTAGAGACAATATCGTAGCATCAACGTGATGAGCTAGTTTCGTGAGACAGGGGATAATTGCGTAAGATGTCGCGTTAATTAGATTATTTAGGAGGCAATTTGTTAAGATATGTTTGTTTTTGTTCATGGTAGAGACTTCGAGAGTGTAGGGACGGTACCTATTAATTTCTGCTGTGACGATTTGGCTGTTGAACTAACGGTTGTTTTTAGAATATTAGCTTTTAATATTGATATCAATTAGATATTCAATATTAAAGTAATTCAACTACTTATTCATTACTGTTATGTGTGCTAACATAGAGGTCGACTAATATGTTTTCTTATCTAAGGGATTTCTGTGCCCATGATTGATTCATAGCTACAGTTCAGTTTTACGACGCTAATAAAACAAATGAAATGTTAGGAACAGGCTGTAGGCATATTTGTTATTTAATCTTTGATCTTCCAACGGAGCCACTTCTGCAAACTTCTGAGATAACAATCGACGAAGTCTGAAGACGTTGTCCTTCAACTTAATTGTAAGGACTTGTACAAAGGAGAAGGGCAGGCTCGGCATCACAGCCCTGAGAAGGTACTCAACGCCTGCCTATCTTTCTTTCTTTCTTTTTTTGACGCTTCAAAACGAATTTCTTTTCATTCGGACTTCTAACATTTTGTTTTCGATTGTTTAGTTTAAGTTGGCGGAAAGTTTCATCAACAAAAAGTGTGGCTTTCCGTTTAGAGTGCGATCAAACGAAATGAAAATTCGCAATTTTGTTTTGGCGAAATGTTTTTACTTGTTGTTTTAGACTTGATTTGAAGTAAAAATGAACACAGTTTCATTTTTGGAATTGTTTTTTTTTAGTTTCTGATACGTAGTAGGTTTCGTCATCATTATCCACAGCCCGACTTCACCCGCTGGGCAAACGCCTCTCTTTTGGTGGTAATACCTACGCTCCCGAGCCAATCTAATCCAGGTTTACACTGGTTAATTCCAATCCCATTAATAAAACTGTTTAAATTTACAATGCCAATTCCATAATAATAAAATAAGAAAGGAATTCAGAAATAAAGCTAAATAATATAAATCAATTTTCACAACGATGTACGAATACAGGCATTTTTATGTAGTTAACAAAAACGTAGTTAGAATAAAAATTTAATGCTTTGAAATTTTGATTTTCATTTGAGTAATTCGGAATTTGCAAGCTGTGTTCTATACCTAGTTCAACTGTGACGTATAATCAGACTTTTCAAATTAGAATTCTTCGGTAAGCAGGCTATTACTTAAGAAAAAACATATTCGAAAAATAATCGATAAGCAGGGATTAAGATTGATGGAAAATGTTAAACATTTTCAAATGTCAAACAGACAGAGTATAAATGATTAAAAATATAGATATAAATAGATAAATATATATATAATAGATAAATATATAAAATAGATATATAGCTGTTTTTTTGTTAGAAGTTTGGTTCTTGGTATAATTAAATTGTATTCTTGCCAAATAGTGAATTGAATACTTTAACTATTTACATACACTTAACATACACATAACTTTGCTACAATTAATATATATTTCGCAGCTTCATTTTGTCCTTAATATTTCGTTCGTTTCCTCATTTTCTTAGCTGGTTACATGATTTAGAGGCGAAGCGTCCTAAAAATACATGATATTGGATAATTTGTTTAATATACCTACAGAAACGACGAATCACGCAGAACCTGACACATCGAGTTATAAAAAAAGTCAGTTTTCACTGGGATAATATAATTTCAAAAATGTTTGCATATTGTTCTCATGTAAGTCACAATTTGTCTTAATGTGAATAAAGATATTTCGTCTTTTTTTTTAACTGTGCCCCACTCTAGGAATTTCTTCCTGAATTTAAAGTAATTATGTTATTATTCCAGATAGCTCGTGGCTAAATAATAACAGCTGCACTGGTCGATCATCAGGGTTAAGCAACGCTTTACGAGGTCGGTCCGTGGATGGCTGATCATTTCAACATACCGAGTTTCCTCCGTGTCTCGGAAAGCACGTTAAGCCGTTGGTACCGGCTGTCATTTGAAGATATTTGACAGTCGTTACGAGTAGTCAGAAGCCTTAAATCTGACACCAGTCTAGCCAAGAGGTATCGTGTTACCCAGTTACTGGGTTGTGGAGGTCAGATAGGCAGTCGCTCCATGTAAAACACTGGTACTTAGTTGAATCCGGTTAGACTGGAAGCCGACCCCATTGAAGTTGGGAAAAGGCTGGGCAGATTTTTTTTATGTTATTATGCCAGATATGTACATGATATCTGTGTACCTGGCTCTTTCTTCACTGCCTGATTCATAATTACAAGGAGCGTTGCGAAATCGGGACTTCAACAGTGCAAGATAATGCTAATCGGTATTATCTTGCACTGGTGATCTAGATCAATGATTATGTTCAGTCCAGACGGTAAGTGTCGTGGTGGCCCAGTGGCTAAGACCTCGCCTGTCGTGCTTGAGGTCGTAGGTTCGAATCCGGGCAAGTACCAATGTGAATTTTTCAAATTCATATGTACTTTCTAAGTTAATCTTGGACATCACATGCAACGGTGAAGGAAAACATCGTGAGGAAACCTGGACTTATAGAGTTATAATGTAAGTCTGAAATAGCCAAGTCAGAGGCCTGTGGGGATTCCCAGAGGCGGCTTAATTAACTCTGACACCAGAGGTGGCCACACCTCACACGAAAAGAAAAAGAAGTCCAGACGGTCTTTGTTGGTAGCGCTAAACTGATACGCAAGTTTGCTATATAAACAATCACAGGCATCACTAAATCTGGTTATTATTTATTTTTGCTACCGTATAGTATTTTTTCATATTGGAATGCAAAACAAAATATAACAACAAAAAGAGTTATTTAATTTTTGCATGCTTTTATTTCAGTAAATTATAAAGCCTACGATATGAAATACGTATAATTAGATATTTAGATAGTTCAAAAATGAACATAGTCCAAATGTCTGCTCTATGGTAATATTTATGTTTTACATAATTATATTGAAGAGTCTTGTTTGCATTTTTACATTTCTCTTTTAACAACATTATAACTCCTTACTATAAGTTTTGTCTTTTCTTATTTTATTTAGAAATTACACCTTACACGATGCAATAATTTAATTTTCAGAAACATTCACAAAAGCCATAGTGACACCATCCTCCGGCGAATTTGATGAGGCGACAATATGAGTAGCAAGTCGATGCATTACAGGCGCTGGAGGCAGGTTCAATTAGTTTTTCTGTAATGATAAAGATGGTTTAGAATTGTTTAGAAATTTAGTAGAGTTGTGTTGTTGTGGAGTTGATAAAAGTGACATAAAAGAACATAAAAGAGTTGTTTTTAACAGGAATGTAGGCGACTATTTGTTATGGCACAATTTTGTTGAAGTATAGACTTGTGACTTTTATTATATCAACTGAATTTATTTATAAAAAAATATATAAACCAATCATAGATTTGTATAAATTGGATATGCAAATAATTAAATTCCAAAGAAATTGTTACATTATACTGTAGCTCATGTTCCTTATAAAAACCGGCCAAATGCGTGTCAGACTTTTCACATTTAGGGTTTCGTACCAAACCGAAAAATTAAGTTGGTAGTAATAGGAACAAGTAAAATTTCAAAATTAAAGAAACCTCCGACAAATTTATCTTGCGAAAACATCCCGATTCAAACAGTAAAACGCCCATAACTTTTGAATGGCTGAACCGATTATATTCAAACTTAGCTGAGAACACTCTCGACACAATCACCTTTCAAACAAAAAAACTAAATTAAAATCGGTTTATCCGTTGAGGCGCTATGATGCCACAGATAGACACACGCAACACACGTCAAACTTATAACACCCCTCTTTTTACGTCGGGGGTTAAAAAGGAGGGATTTTAAAGAAAAATCTGATTTATCAATATATTTGAATTTGTTAGTAAAATGTACGTAATAATAAACATTATCACCACATTTCAAGTTCATTTGTCAATGGGAAGTTAAAAATTCTTCGGAACAAAAAACGCTGACTTTGGTGGCTTCTCATTCCTTTGAACTCCAATATTTTTTTAAACAAAAAACACAGCATTTATCTACTCAACAAGTTCTAAACAACGATACCACACTCGATGGGGAAGGTCTTTTAAATTTTAAGTGCTCCATTAAAAAATACTTTTTGATAACTTGTGTGGCTTTGGGTCAATGAGATGCTTTTTGATTTGCTTTTTTTTTGTTTGCTTTTTTCTGTAACTGTGAAATCTTGAAGACTGTAGCTCCAACGGTTTGGTTTTAAGTTTAACCTGTGTTGCAGACTAAGGACAGACAGACGGAAATACACGTTAGTGACAGCAATAGGGCTCCGTTTGGACCCTTCGCGTACGGAACCCTAAAAAATTTAATTAAAAATATATTACCTTTGTTTGTCCTTAAGATTTCGTTAGATTCTTCATTTTTAACTCCGGTTACTTCATAATTTGGCGATGCATCTAACAAAAAAAAAATATAACGACTTACGAAGGTGGTACAGAAAGTTATATTCCACATTGAGTTTGAGAGATAGTTAGCGTTTTCATATCTATGTGAAAGTCTCTTTCTTATACATGGTTTTGCCATTTAATCGTCCGAATGCTTCTAATGTAGTATTATAAAGACTATTCAGCGTTGCAACTTGCAAGCAAATGATAATTATAACACGTTGAGCATAAATATTGAAACAAACCTTTTTGTATTTTATTGTGGCACTTGCACCATCCATTGACACATCTGGAACCCTCATAGCCGCGCTGGGTACAGCTACGATTGCACTGCCTTAAGTTGCAGACGCGTCTTGAGGCTAATTTCGAATATAAATCAACGGCATCAACTGAGAAATGTTCCAAGGAAAAATGTTATGTAAGGAAATTAAAATATTTTTAAAAGAAATATAAAAAAGAGGTTTTTTTTTATCAGAAACTCCACTACAAACAGTAAACATGGTAAATATTCCTATTCTAATATTAATGTTAGTGACCATGACAGTTTAAAAACTTATATTTTTTAAAGGTATTAAAAAGCTGAATAACAGAGCTTTTACACTCAATATAAGTATAATAATTGTTGTTGTTTTCCAAAGGGCAATGGAGAGGGCTATGCTCGGAATTTCCTTGCGTGATCACTTCAGGAATGATGATATCCGCAGGAGAACCAAAGTTACCGACATAGCCCGAAGAATTGCCAAACTTAAGTGGCAGTGGGCAGGGCACATTGCTCGCAGAACGGATGGCCGATGGGGCCGAAAGGTTCTGGAATGGCGACCGCGAACCGGAAGACGATACGTTGGAAGGCCTCCCACTAGGTGGACTGATGACCTGGTTAAGGTTGCGGGAAGGCGCTGGATGCGAGACGCACGGGATCGGTCAATGTGGCGACGCCTGGGGGAGACCTATGTCCAGCAGTGGACGTCTTTCGGCTGAAATGATGATGATGATGATGATGAATTGTTACCATCTGTACGGAGGAAGTTGTCACACTTGCAGCGACCATCGACACAGACGCCACCGGTGAACTTGAGTCTGCGACATAGTTGATCACAAGCCTGCTGGTTGCAACCGCGTTCAGGCTGATCCTCTAACAATTCTGAAACAGCTAAAGATTCAGCTAGGGATTTGTCACTAAATAAGTTATTGGTTATTGATATCGATTCGAACAAGTCGTTCATGGAAACTGCAAAAGGGAAAAGGGTTAGTTTTAAATTAAAATTATCAGAAATATAACCACTTGGTGTGGAAAAATAGTTATTGCAGCTGCAATTGCTTGCGGCCGGCGATACGGCTTGTTATATATTTCATGAGCACATCTTCTTGGTGAAACAGGATCTTCTAAGTTTAAGAGTTTTCAGAAACTGCTGCATATAAATTGAAGAACATTTTAAATGTTAGGAATCGACTGTAGCATGTCTTTTGGTAGCAAATATATAAGATACCTTCTGCAGTGTTTAGGAAGTAGTTACACTTGCACTGCCCATTGACACAAACGCCGCTGTCCCAGCCGTTTCTTCGACATTGTTCATAGCACTCTAAGGAGTTACAAGAGCGTAGCGAAACATCAGCAAGGTCGGTCATGGTATCTACCAAAAAAAATAGTTTTAAAAACAGTCTGCAATTCCTGAAAATCCATATTAAAGAGATGTTAGTGATACTAAAGGTAAGCAAGGTCGGTCCTTTAGTATCAGCCGAAAAAAAACATGATGTCTTCCTTTCCAGTTCCTGAAAATCCATATATAACAGATTTTATTAAGTAAAAGAGTTTTCAGGAACTGCATCAGCTGGGATACAAATTGTAAGGAAATTTTAAATACTATTAATGAACTGTGGAATTTATTCTTTTGATAACGGATGTATAAGATACCTTCTGCAGTGTTTAAGAAGTAGTTACACTTGCACTGTCCTTTTATGCAAGCGCCGCGGTCCCAGCCATCTCTTCGACATTGATCATCGCACTCTATAGAGTTACAAGAGCGTAGTGAAAGCGCTTCTGCACGGTCAATCATGGTATCTGCAAAAAAAAGTAAAACGGATGTATCAAAGGTTCTGGTCCTGTTTCAGAAAATCTATATTTAAAAGAGGGAAAATTTAATAAGTAGATAATGAGATGTTGCTGACCAGATTCTTTACTAGGATTTTGTATTTAAATTAGTAATTGTTTTACGCAATCTTTGATACTAAAAAAAAATCTATGAAGTGCCTCAGACTTCAATTTTCTTTTAATTCTTTTTTGAGCGTACAAAAATAAAAAGTTTTACCTATTTCAGTGCTTAAGAAGTAATTACACTTGCACTGTCCTTTGATGCAAGCGCCGCGGTCCCAGCCTTCTCTTCGACATTGATCATCGCACTCAATGGTGTTACAAGAGCGTAGCGAAAGGACTTCCGCAAGGTCGGCCATGGTATCTAAAAACAAAAAGAAAACTGATATCTCAAAACTTTTAAAGGATCTACAGTTACAGTCTACAGAGGAGTACAGTTTCTAAAATCCATATTTATAGAATCTTCTAAGTTGCAACTGCATTAGCTGGGATATAAATTGTAATTACATTTTAAGTGTTAGTAATGAACCGTGGAATGGTTTTTGGCAGCAAATATATAAGATACCTTTTTCAGTGTTTAAGAAGTAGTTACACTTGCACTGTCCTTTTATGCAAGCACTGCGGTCCCAGCCTTCTCTTCGACATTGATCATCGCACTCAGTGGAGTTACAAGAGCGTAGCGAAAGGACTTCCGCAAGGTCGGCCATGGTATCTAAAAACAAAAAGAAAACTGATATCTCAAAACTTTTAAAGCAAGGTCGGTCATGGAATCTGTATAAAAAAGTGTCCACTATCCGTAATTAAAATAAGCAGACATAATACCAAGCAAAAAAAGGTGTAGCTGACCAAATTTTTGTGACTTGAATCAATAAATATATTAGAAACACAATGTTATACAAATATGTTAAAAGATACGGCAGCGTTGACACTAAAAAACTTAATTTATGAATGAACAAATTTATTTCAAAACGTCTCGAGGACCCCAGATTTCAAATTATTCTTCTCATTACTTTCTTGCTAGGACATAAATGTGTTACAGTAGCAGTAAGTTCCGATACACCACGGAACCAATGCCCGCGGTCTTCCACAAATAATGACCGCCCTTAACATCATTGCAAGATTGTAATCTAATCATAGTATTGAAATTTAATCGGTCTTAACTAATTTAACATACCTTCTGCATTGAGGAAGTTGTCACATTTGCAACGACCGTTGACACAGGCGCCACCGGTGAACTTGAGTCTGCGACACAGCTGATCACATGCTTGAGGGTTGCAGTCTTTTGGATTGCTTGCAACTTTGGTCTCTGGATCGTCTATTATAAGAAAATTGATAACATACAGAACAACCTTTAAGGGTTCAATATCTTAAAGCAAATATCTAAAAACTAAGAATCGCCAAGAACGAAATGTTAACTACAATAAACATTCATCAGCAAAGCGGCAACCCTGAAGTCCGTATCATAAAGGATCTATGATATGAAAGAAATGTGGCAAAATCAGTATATTAATATAGTGTATTATTTGGTATTATCAATATTATTACGTGTCTTATTATATTATTGTAATGTAGCATTATTTTAGGATATAATGATATTGAAGACACAAACTAAATGTAATAATAACATACTAAAAGTAATTAATTACCTACCATTATACACATTGATAGTTAATACAGACGCGTTGATGATAACACACGCCGTCGCAAGGACGAAAACGACTTTAAAAAACATGGCTTTAGAACCTTATATCTAGCTTTTGAATTGTATCACTTCGACATTATAACTTATGGTAATGAAACAGGTCTTTTCCTGTTCAGTGTTTTTATAGGGGCCGTGGCGGCGCCGGGACTTCACCTCACCAGTGCAAAACGATCCTTTGTGATTCATGGATTATGTGCAGTCCCGTAGCACTAACTGATAAGTCATTGTTTAGATGGGAAATACACTTTTTATTTAAAAATTGATTTGTTAGAACTTTAGGCAGTGTTTCGAAAGCGGTCCTGTGGCGAAAGTAGATTCGTTATTAAACACAAAATATTAGGAGTAATATTATTGTTTCGGGATAATACATCCTTGTAAAGTGCTGGTCGAAAGTATATAATATGGGCGAAAGGATTAACCGGTTGAATGCCGTAATTATAGAAACAATTATAAAGCCATTGCGTTTCGCGTGAGTCCACGTTTCAGGCACTCAAGGAATTAATCATTAGTATTATTACAGATGTAACCATTTTTATGTTGGATTCAGAAAGTTTGTGTTATACATAGATAACTTTTATAAATTCTGTTAAAATTCAGTCAATCCCAAAGAGTTTTAACTTCAGATAACAACACGATGTTAAATGGTACCATCGAGCTGGTCTGATGGTGAAACTAGAAGGTGGACATCAAAATATTGTTATTACTGAATCAGTCTAGTGTAAGTCCTATTAATTTTATGTTTCTGCCATTGTTTTTTAAATTTAGGATGCAATATTTGCACGTGTGCGAGCTATATTTATGTTCCTATCTATCACATTAATTATTTTACCTGTTATTGCATGTGACCCTTGTACCTATTAGTGATGTTATTCTTGGTGGTGTTAACAAATGAATTTATTAATGTATTGAAAATACTAAATATATTTCTTGATAAGAGTAACTATGGAGTTGAAGGCTCATGTCAGTTCTTTTCCATATAAATCTTGCTATTACTACATACTAAATTAAACTTACAGTAAAGAGAAACTTAGAAATCAAATATCTATTTAAAGTTCGTAGCATGAAGGCATGAAGCGTCCTTTTTATACTTAATAATAAGCCTCAAGTTTTTAAGAATATATTAAAGTTCTTTTATATCTTTATTTTTAGTTTGATTTAGTACTTTTTAGTTAATTACAAGCTTATCTTTATAATACTGTTTTACTCATGTTTTGATTTTTTGGTATTATTAGGTTCATATAAAAATTCCTTTTGCCGACTTTAATATGGAAACGGCCATAGGCACAGATACTATGACTAACGGTCTGTGAACCTGACCAGCCAGCCAGTTATCTATAGTTCTCATGTAGAAAATAGTTTTCCATATTGGTTCTGATGCATAACAAAAGGTAGTAATAATAAAATGTTTGTCTTCTGCAAGCTCTTATTTAAGTAAATTATAAGGATTACATAATCTAATGATAAAGTTCTAAATAATAAGTAATAATAGTAAACTTTTTACTCATACTAATTGAATTCGCAAAATTAAAAAGGGACAAAACATTGATCACGTACAGACATTATAAATTACATTTATGTTAGGCTTAGGTTATACATAATTGTATTGCAGGCTTTTGTTAGAAATCAATATTCAAAATTAACGACCATAAAATAAATATTAATTACTCATACCTAGTATATTTATAAGTAACATACAGATTAGAAGGTACCATAATTGTATAAACTTTAGAAGCATTCACAATGCCCCAAACGACACCATCCTCCGGCGTATTTGAGGCGTCGGCATTGTGTGTAGCAAGTTGATGCATTACAGGGGCTGGGAGCAGGTCCAATGAGTTCTTCTGTAAAGAACACTGAGATTTAGAATTTACGGAAAATTTTGTAGAGAACGTAGAGCTGTTAAAAGAAAAAGAAACAGAAAAGTAAGTTAAGAGAGCTTCTTTTACCACAAAGGCGTAAAAACAACATAACATTAGATATATATTCCCCGAATGCATTTTCAGAGATGCATCTATGGTACACACACCACCAGTGAGGCGATAGGAAATTTATCTATTAGCTCACTGCAAATTTAAGATTTGATAGATAGTGAATAAGTCAAGCAAATAAAGACAAAACGAAAGAAAATGTTTGAAAACTGTAAACAAAATATTTCACCTTCATTTGTCCTTAGGATGTCGTTAGATTTTTCATTTTCATCGTTGATAACATCATTTAGTGAAGATGCCTCTGTTAAAAATACAAGGTTTAATATTAGTAGGTATCCCGGTTTAATTTATGTTCACAACTTTAAAATTTAATGCCTCTTTGGACATTAAATTTTACCGTTAAAACCTACCTTGGGTTTGTCGACAGTGTTAAGATACTACTATACATATAATTAAATGCTACGTTTCGTATGGCAAGTTCAAATAGAATAAAAACTAACGCATTTTAAAAACGGTGATACTGTGAAAAGCGTTGCAACTTAAGATGCAAATGAATTGAGAACATACCTGTTTGTATTTTGTTGCGGCACTTGCACCATCCATTAAGACATCTGGAGGTCTCATAGCCACGAAGAGTACAGGTACGGTTACATTGCCTTAAGTGGCAGACGCGTCTCGTAGCTAACTCTGAATAATTGTCTACAGCATCGACTGAAAATTTCGAAACGGTAAAAATGTGAAGGAGATATGATAAACAAATTTTGAGCATTAGTAAGATGAATAAGCCGAAATCTTACTCTCAATATATGAGTAAAGTTACCTTCTCTTTCGAAGAAGTTATCACACTTGCAGCGATCATTAACACAGGCGCCGCCGTGGAACTTGAGGCTGCGACATAATTGGTTACACGCCTGCTGGTTGCAACCGCGTTCAACTTGATCTTCTGACAACTCTGAGACAGGTAACGGTGTTTTAGAAATGTTGTAGCATTTGCAGCGACCTTTGACACAAGTTGCGTTTTCATAGCCACGACGGTTACACGCGCGATTGCATTTTGTTAGCCTGCAGACGCGTTTCGTGTCCAATGCGGAATATTCGTCAACGGCATCTATAAAAACAATAGTTTATATATAAATAAGAGGACGAGAGAAAATAATGTGAAAGAAGAAGAGTTATTAGACGTCTTCTTTTAAAGAAATCCTAATATCTGATTTGGAACTATGTATTTTGTCTCCATATAAAGTGTAAATGCATGATAAACATTACCTTCTGTGCTTAGGGAGTTCTCAGTGAGGAAGTTATCGTCTAGTGAAATAGGTTCAACGAAGTCATTCATGGCATCTGCAAAAAGAAAAATAATAAGAATAATCGAAGGAGATTTTGCACTTGGATATCACACAAACGCCATGAGCTGGTATTTTTTTTTTATTTTACGTGTATTTTCTTGTCTTACCTTTAGGGGTGGGGGAGTAGTTACTGCATCTGCAGCGGGCACCGTTACAGATGCCTTCACGAAACTGGTGCTTATGGCAAAATGCGGTGCACGCATCAGGGGTACATCTTTTTGGTGATACAGAATCTTCTAAGTTGGAGAGTGAGTTTACTGGAACTGCATCAACTGAGATAGAAATTGTGATTACATTTTAAATAATATTATTATGTCCAGGTTTCTTTTTTTATGGTTTCAAACGTGATATCTTGCAATATATGTAAGTGCAAGTATTTTTGAAATAAGTATAAAACTGTGAAAAGACCTTTGATTACAATAAAATATTACATACATTCTGTGTTTAGGAAGTAGTCACACTTGCACACTCCCTTGACGCAAACACCGCTGTGCCAGCCGGTTCTCCGACATTGATCATCGCACGCCATGGAATTACAAGAGCGTAGCGAAAGGGTTGCCGCAGAATCAGTCATGGTATCTGCAAGAAGTAATCAGTCAAAGAGCTTGCAATTTCTGAAAATCTGTATTAAACAATAAATACGTTCACATTTTGGTCTAGGATTGTATGAATTAAATAGGAGAAATTTTAAACATTTGCAATTGCAACCAAACGCTGCTTAAAGTCGTAAACGACTTTTATATTTATCTTTTGCATCCAATACCAACTATAATCAAGTTTCTATTAAATCGAGTCCCTACCAAAAATGAAGGACAGAAATTTATTGCAGGGGGCAAACGGGAACATGGCAAGTTTCGTTACATTTATCGCTCCTGCAAGCTCTTGTTTAGAGAGTGATTCGTCAGAAACTGAATCTGAAAAAGATTCCACTATTCGATTTTTAAAATATGTATTTTATTAATCGATTCAAACGTACAAATAGACTAAAACAATACCTTCTGCATTGAGGTAGTTGTCACATTTGCAGCGACCTTTGACGCAGGCGCCACCGCGGAACTTTAGTCTGCGACACCGCTGGTCACATTCTTGTGGGTTGCAGTCATCCTTTTTGTTTTGAACTTCTGTCTCGAGATCATCTTTATGAAAAAGAAATGTAATTAAGTAAAGGAAAATATCTACTATAGGCAAAACGTAAATTTCAGGAATAAAACTTACCTTGTAAAATTGAGTATTCGAAATTGGAGTTTTTAGAAATTTCTTCTGGGAAAAATGGTGGATAATTATAATCATTAACCTTGTGTTAACTATTTGAATTGACATATGGCGGGGAAATTGAATTTACATTTAAAAACTTAACCATCGACTTCCCATTGATAAATGAGTATTAATTGGCAGATGGGGATAAATAGTTTATAAGTTATCAAACCGTAAAGGCATTTTAAATACGTTGTGCCTTAGAGCTCTCACATTGGCAGCGACCACCGACACAAGAGCCACTGATGAAGTAACCACTGAGACAAAATTGGTTACATGCTCTATTGTTGCATTTTCTTGTACTCGTTGAAACGTCTGTCTTGAGATTGTCTGTCATAAGATTATACGTTAAACACTATAGCCATTTTTAAAATGACAAAAATTAGGGATTAGTCACGTGACATTCCAGCTTCTTCACTTCCTCAAAAAATCTTAAGTGGGATAAAACAAATCAGTTCCGGTGTATAGTCGATACGGTTGGTGTTGCTGTGCGATTGGTTGTTGCGTTGAGTATGGTGGGATCGATTCTCGCACGGAATAAATATTTGTATGGCCTACAGATAGTTGTTCCGGGTGTAGCTGTTAATATGTTTATTTGATTTTAAGCACCCATGATACAGGAGGAATTCTTAGACTATGGGGCACCGATATAAAAAAAAAATATGGAAAATCCGTGTGAACTAAAAACACGAGATTTGATCTTCGACTATACGGATTTTGGTTGAATATGATAGGAATTTTATATTACCTTCTGCAATGGCGGACTTTTCACACTTGCAGCGCCCATTGGTACAGGAGCCACTAGTCTTGTTAAGGCAGCGGCACACCCAGTCACACAATTTGACATTGCATCTACTCGGACCCGCTTTAATTTCTGTCTCGGGATCATCTGTGACTAAAATATGAAATTAATTACAAAGAAAACCTACTTACCTAGGTATGACGCAAGTGCGACAAAATTGGTTACATGCTCTATTGTTGCATTTTCTTGTACTCGTTGAAATGTCTGTCTTGAGATTTTCTGTTATAAGATTATACGTTAAACACATATCCCTCTTTTGTCTAGTTCTAGACAAAGTGCTATTCCATTATAGCTGGCCATTTTTAAAATGTAAATAATTTGGTTTAGTCAAGTGATATTCCAGCTTCTTAACTTTCTCAAAAAATCTTAAGTGGAATAAAACAGATCAGTACCGGTGTATAGTCGATACGGTTGGTGTTGCTGTGCGATTGGATATTGCGTTGCGAGTGGTAGGATCTATTCTCGCACGGAATAAATATTTGTATGGACTGCAGATAGTTGTTCCGGGTTTAGCTGTCAATGTGTTTATTTGATTGCAAGCACCCATGATACAGGAGGAATTCTTAGACTATTGGGCCCCGGTTTAAAAAAATATATTAGAAAATCCGTGTGAACTAAAAACACATGATTTGATCTTTGACTATACGGATTTTGGTTGAATATGATAAGAATTTCATATTACCTTCTGCAATGGCGGACTTTTCACACTTGCAGCGCCCATTGATACAGGAGCCACTGGTCTTGTTAAGGCAGCGGCACAGCCAGTCACACAATTTGACATTGCATAGTCTCGGACCCGCTTTAACTTCTGTCTCGGGATCATCTGTGACTAAAATATGAAATTAATTATAAAGAAAACCTACTTACCTAGGTATGACGCAAGTGCGACCAAATTGGTTACATGCTCTTTGTTGCATTTTCATGTACTCGTTGAAACGTCTGTCTTGAGATTGTCTGTTTTAAGATTATACGTTAAACACATATCTCTCTTTTGTCTAGTTCTAGACAAAGTGCTATTCCATAATAGCTGGCAATTTTTAAAAAGTAAAAAATTTGGTTTAGTCAAGTGATAATCCAGCTTCATAACTTTCTCAAAAAATCTTAAGTGGAATAAAACAGATCAGTGCCGGTGTATAGTCGATACGGTTGGTGTTGCTATGCGATTGGATGTTGCGTTGCGAGTGGTGGGATATATTCTCGCACGGAATAAATATTTGTATGGCTTGCAGATAGTTGTTTCGGGTGAAGCTGTTAATGTTTATTTGATTGTAAGCACCCATGCTATAGGCGGAATTCTTAGAAAATAGGGCACCGATATAAAAAATAAAATTGGAAAATTCCGTGCGAACTAGAAGCATGTGATTTGATCTTGTTGAATATGAAAGGAATTTTATATTACCTTCTGCAATGGCGGACTTTTCACACTTGCAGCGCCCATTGATACAGGAGCCACTGGTCTTGTTAACGCAGCGGCACAACCAGTCACACAATTTGACATTGCATAGTCTCGGACCCGCTTTAACTTCTGTCTCGGGATCATCTATGACTAAAATATTGAAATTAATTACAATGAAAAACGACCTACCTACGCAAGTGTCAACTAAAAAAAAAAGGATTTACCTTGTTGTAAAACTGAGTTTTCTAGGTCAGACACTGAGTTTTCGGAATCTACATCTGGAATAAATTACACAAACTGTAATCAGGTAGTATTAGATACGAGTACATTTGAAATAAGAGCTGCGTTCGGAGTTTGCACTTTTTTGGTTCACTTCCAAATTCTGTATCAGGTTCGTCGTCTAATTATTCTTCTTTTCCTTTGAATAATTCTCCTAAACAGATAAGAATAATAATAAATAAGCATTAGGTGGAAACACGTTATAAGGAAACCTGCTGAAATGAAAACAGTAGAATGAGGTTTCCATAATGAAAAAGATCGAAATGTCGTAAATACCTTCTGCATTGAGGAAGTTGTCACATTTGCAGCTACCTTTGACACAGGCGCCACCGTGGAACTTGAGTCTGCGACACCGCTGGTCACATTCTTGCACGTTGCAACCTTTTGGGTTGCTTGCGACTTCGGTATCTGGATCGTCTACTATGAAAAAAATATTTTTGTTTTTATATAAACTGGTAGATACTTTAATTCACAAATTGCTTTTATATTATAATTTTGTAAATATACTACCCAATCAGGTCTACATATTTATAATTTCACATTCGTTATTCAAATATTTATGATTAAAATATTAATCAGAGTTATCGATTAAAACAATTTAAATGTACTTACCATCAAAGACATTGTCAGTTAACACAGACGCATTGACAACGCACACTATCGCAAGGACAAAAATTGTTTTAGAGAACATGATGTACTACTTTGGTACTGCTACCAATGCAAATCATACAACTGGCTTCCAGTGGAGCCTTTTTATAAGGACTATTGGGACATCGGGACTTCACCGGTTTTAAAGGATCCTTTGTTAGTAAATAATCTAGGTTAAGTGCCCGAATGACTTTGTTGGCAGCACTAAATTGATAGTGATAACTGATAAGTAATTATAGGGGTTGCAACATACACAACACTTCTTTGTCAGCAGTTTAGGAAGCGGTGTTGCAAGATGGGACTCGTCACCTTTTGCGAAAGTTATTTCTGGGGCCGTACCATAACGTGTCAATGCCATCGTGAATCCACTGTGAAAAAGGGATGGCTCTCATCGTCCTGTGTAGGTCCGTCCCTCTCACACAGTTGAACTATGTAGCTTTGACACGTCAGAGTATGGGCCCCGTTCTTAGCTTTTCCTTAACAAAATTATTCAGTTTAGTAAAAGTAAAATACTAATCCTTAATTGTATGGTCTTTTCACAGAACCTTTTCATGTGTCAATATCATCAATATAACTCTGTCCTCTAGTTAACGAAAGAGCCTTATCCCTTATGAGCGATTCGATTTACTTGGCGTACCAGACTGTCTCGTGTTCATCCCACGAGACTGGGTGTCGAATCGAACCTTCCGCTATCGTGTTGAAGGAGAACTCTCATCCCCTCACCCCATACGACCTGGAGTAGCTCAGTATTTCCCCCACTATCTTTCACGCTGTACACCAGCGATATCCCAAAAATAAATCGACCCCGTTAGCACTATTCGCGGACGATACGGCCCTCTACTGCCCCGGCCGTCAGGGCCGAGCCGACCCCTGGCAGTGCCTGTTTGCAAAAAACCTATGAAGCGCCTCTTTTTTTGTCGTCTTGTTTTGACATTAATATTTTTTTTAACATTTTGTCTGATTTATTATGTTCTCCAGTTTTATTTTTTTCAAAATTGATGTTTTTTATTGATTAAATACTTCCACACCCTATCTTTGCTTCTAACATACGTATAAAGTTGAGACAAAATGGAAAATACATAGAATTGAATATAGAAAAAAAGTAGGTATCAAAAAAGAATACCGTCACAAAATTATTTATTGAACAGATGCATTCGATGCATGGAACATGGAATATTATAGAAAAATCTGCATATTGTATTGATAATTATTGATCATTTTATTAATCTGTAAAGTTTACTTTGAAATACATTAATCGGGGAATCCCCGGTGAACCCAGCCCGCTCGCGTCGCATCGCTTCAGGTTGCGTTCATAAACTCATCCACGGCACGGCTTTTGTAATAAAATAGTCGGCTATTGTAGCGACTGCAGCGGTTCAAATAATGTAAAATTAAACCACAAACGTGAGTGTTGTCTTTTGAGACTTTTATCTACCTATTTATCTATACTAAACTGTAAAGAATATAGTTTTATGTGACAAAAATTATTTCAATAACTAGCGCTAGCAATTCAGGAGCAGCCAGGGCAGTAGGGGACTGCCCTGGCGCCTGTGTGCGCCGTACACTTCGTACATAGGGGCGGCTCGGCCCTGCCGGCCGTGTACCTAATGCCGTCGCCCGCAATCTCCAAAGTATCGCAAACACATTCGGCAAGTGGTTCCGCCTTTGGAGAATAGAGGTTAACCCGGATAAAAATCAGGCTTTCCTCTTCTCGAGGTCTGACCGAAAGTATAATAATTGTTAGACTCCCCCAGGACTATCAGAATGAAATAATCCGATCCCTTGGGAGGAGCAAAACAAGTACCTAGGTGTCACCCTAGAAAACTTCACCTTCGCCAAGCACGGTCATCCGTCCCATCACGACCTATGCTTGCTCTGTCTTCGCACACGCAAAGCCCCACCACATTCATAGGATCCAGGCGCTCCAAAACCGTACCTTCATAAAATCACGGGCGCCTCCTGGTTCGTTCGAAATCAGGAACCTCACCACCAACACCACTTTAGAATCCCCACGATTCAGCAGTTGATGAAACGCCATGCCAAGCGCTTCTTTGACACTGCGGTCAAACCACCACAACGAACCCCCCAAAATCGCCCGAAGTCGCCGACCAAGGCTCACTCTCATTAATCCAGATGACGTTATCACACTACTCTAGGAGAGCCGTAGTGAGACCAGCACAATCAAAAGACAAAAACTGCCTTCGTTCCGTCCTTCTTTGCTCCGAGCCCCCACGCGACGTCCCCGTAAAGCCCGCCCCGAACTAGTTCAAGCCTGCCCGCGCAATGCTGAGCTAATTCAAAATATTCAAAGGGGAGTGGAGTTCTTGTCCGGCTTAGTTTAGTCTCCACAGGATAGCCCGGTTAAGCAGTAGCCAATAATTTGATTGAACTGCGAGACGCCACATAAAAAAATTAAAAAAAAACTACATAGAAAAATTTTAAATGGAGAACTTTTCAAACTCTTCTTTAATAATAATAATAAATGTTATTTCAATTATTTATGCAAATTTCTACAATATAAAATATTAAATGTGTATGTGTGTGTGCGTGCATAAGTCGCTAATAGTTAAATTATCACATGACACTTTGTAAAATAGTTTAATGTTGTCATAACTTTTGCATATTAGCTAGTATTTTAAAGATTTCTTACATTCTCGATAACTCTACGAGTTATCGAATATTCAAAAGAATTATATTCGTAAGAAATCGAATATTCAAAAGTTTATAAAAAGATAAATATTCAAAAGTTTATTTAATTTGTTGTTGATGGAAGTGGATTATGTGGTGAATTGCCTTTTCGCATATGAGGTTTTAACCGAGACTTCTGGTGTAACAAGTAGTTTTCACCGTTTTTTGTTGTGACTTGAATCATATGGGAGGGCTTTAATTTTAAAGCAGCATGGAGTACATAATAATTTTCTGAATGAAAAGGCCACTTAGTGAGTAAAGGTTTTCAGTAGGGAATCTATACGGTTTAAAATAAATCACTTACAAGAGAGACCTTTGTGCCCTTAACAGTTCTAGGAATTTAATTTTAGTGGCTCCGCCTGAAACAGGTATACAATACACTAGAACTGACTGGGCCAGTGAAACGTATATTTGATTTAATAAAGTTTTTGAGGTAACATGACATGCCTTGGAGTCCTGAGCATCCAAATGAGTTTTCTAGTCCTTGATATGACATATCCGCGTGTAAATTCCAAGATAAACGTTAGTCTACCATAATATCTAGATATTCTACATTTTAATGCAAGAACAATTTGTGCTAGTAGGATTATCACAGCTATGTATTCGAAGGTTATGATTATGTCCAGGTTGACTGTTGTTGTAATTAGTAATTGCTATATATTTAGTGTTATAGGTGTTTAGTGTTAGTAAAAAATAATTTAACCATTTTGCAACCCTTGTGAGTCCCCAGCTTAACGATATACCGATTCCCATGTTTCTCCAGTAAAAAGAATGACTGTGTCATCGGCATAGAATAATCAATCCTCTTTTCAAGCTTCATTTCGCAAAGACTGTTTATGTATATTAAGAATGCGTAGGCCCCATAATATTGCCTTGCAGGACACCGAAGCTCACCTTTAACTCATCACTGACTTAGATTTGTTGTTTCCTATTCTGGAAATAATCTGTTAGCAGAGCCAAAGGGACTCCTTTTACGCCTAAGTTTACTAAACTACGCACAAGGATGAGATCAGAGACGGTGTCGAAGGCTTTTTTTAGATCCAGGAAAACTGTTACACCTTTTGCCTATATCCACATTTCCAATAATTTGAGAAATTAAGCCTGAGACTGCGACTTCTGTCGATAAACCTTGCCTAAATCTATATTGATAGCCAGAAAGCCTGGCAAAAAAAGGCCAGCATGAAAACCTGTGAAACTAAGACATGAAAGTGAAATTTTACACGTTCCTTAAAATTCTCAATACAGAAACTTCTGGTCAGTAATTATTCACCAAAGTTATGGAGAGTTTGGCTGATAGATAGACAGTACCTGGGCTCTGCTCGGGTCAAAATAGAGAGAACTTTATAATCTTAGGTTGTCCTTTCGTTAAAATTTTATCTCTTTTAATTCTTCTCTCCTAGGAATTCTATAAAATTGACAGGATAAAAGTAAAAACAGGACATTGGCCCGTTACGGGGTAAAGCAGAGCGCGCATGGTATTCAAATAATTATTTCATTCAAATTGAAACACAAATATTTATTTGTAAAAACATTGGTGTAAAGTAAGTTGTGTAAGTATTGGGTCTTCAAACGATCGCAGGGGCAAACCACCCACAGCGCAGGGAGTGCACGCGTCGTGCAGAATGTTTTGGTTAGTAATTAGTCTTACTTAGTAGCGCGTAAGCATTCACTACGTATGCACGTGGTCGTCATCTTACTCTAACTAATCACTCTATCACACTATAATATTATAAAGGCGAATGTTTGTGAGTAAGTGTCTTTGTATGTTTGATACTCTTTCACGCAAAAACTACTGAACGGATCTGGATGAAATTAGGCAAAGAGATAGATGTCTGCAATAGCACATAGGATACGTTTCCTTGAGATAATTTTCCACATTCACGCGGGTGAAGCCGTTGGCAGAAGCTAGTACCGAGAAGATAGTTTATTATGGCGCCTGAATCTCACTCACCAAGCTCTAAAGAGATCGCGGATTCACGTTTCAGGCACTAAGGGCTTAATAACAGGGGTTAAAGTATGAAATTGCCGGTTTATTGTAATAGAAAGAAAGAAGAAAGAAAAATATTTATTTGTGACCCGCACAGGAGACACGAGAAATATGCATAAATTTAAACAATAATAAAAAATTAAAATAAAAACCCCGTGCGAGACCAAAAAGGCTCCTATCTCAGCATGTGCAGCGATATCCAAAAAAGAAAATAACGCCGCGCGTAATAGGTACTTTGAATTGACATAGAACCTTCATGGGTTGAGATTTTTGAGTGAAACTTTTTTCACATGGTACCTATGAAGTTCTCCTTTTAAAAATGTGCAACATTCGATTATCGAATTTTGGTTGTTTTTTTTTAAATTCAGCTGAGACCAGAAAGATGGATACTTCGAAAAATCGAGTGATTTTTTAATACGAGTTCCGACGCGGCAGAAACAGCTCGCAATATCAATGTTGCGTTTGGAGAGGGGACTGCTAATGAACGCACCTTACGATTTTGGTTAAAACGCTTTCGTGATGGAAACTTTTATTTGAAAAACAAACCACGTGGAAGACCGCCCACACAGGTGAATAACAATGAATTGAAAGAGATAGTGGAAGCCGATCCGAGTCAAACTACCCAGGAATTAGCGGCATGGTTTAACGTTACCTTAACAACAATATTGACTTATTTGCGTCAAATCAATAAAATAAAAATATGAAAAATGGGTGCCTCATGATTTTACTGATCTGCAGAAAGAAACGCGTGTTGAAACTTATGTTGCTTTGTTGAATCGATACAGAAATTAAGGAATATTGGATCGAATTGTGAAATATGGTGAAAAGTGTATTCTTTTGATAACTGTAAGCGAAAAATGCAATGGCTGACCCCAGATCAAACGCCACAACAGTGTCCTAAAACAAGGCTTAGCAATAAAAAGGTAATGGTAACTGTTTGGTGGTCTCAGCATGTTGCTATTCACAATAGCTTTTTCCGATTTGGTCAAGCAATAACGGCAGGTGTCTACTGTGTTGAACTCCGAACAATGCTGGCAAAACTAGCAGTGAAACAGCCCCGACACATGAATCGATCTTCACTATTATACTTCACATTATTGCTCCATAATAACGCGAGACCTCATACAGCACGAGAAACCGTTTCAACTCTACAGGAACTGCAATTAGAAACCATTCGTCACCCTCCGTATTCGCCAGACCTTGCTCTAACGAACTACCATTTTTTTCGTGATTTGGACAATTTTCTACGTGATAAAAAGTTTTCTTCTCAGGAGGTAGTACAAAATGCTTTCACACAGTTAGTCGAATCTAGATCACCAGAGTTCTATCACAAATGCATAAATGGCCTTCCTATTAGATGGCAGCAATGTATAGATAATAATGATAATTATTTTGATTAAATAAATATGTTAAATAAAAAATAAAAACTAATTTCAGTACAAATAGTCAATTTCATACTTTAAGTTTTTTACAAGGCCGGTCCATTTCCTGCTCTTGAGAGTCCATCGCTGGTCTATACATCTCGCTACATGGCCGGCCCAGCTCCATTTTTAACCGACTTCGCAAAAAGGAGAAGTTTATAGTTTTATTTTATTTATTTATTTATTTATTATATACTTTATTGTACACCACAAAATATACACAGGAAAACATTCACAAAAACAAGTGTACAATGGGCGGTCTTATCGCACAGGGCAATCTCTTACAGACAACCTAGACCTAGTTTTAGTGCTTGGTGTAGCGCATCATATAAACAAGTTTTGCATATTCATTAATTCTTTTATTTAAACACTTTTTCTTGAACCATTTAGGCATTCTATGCAAATCCTAGGATATGTACGCATTTCCGAAATGAATGTGTGTAATTATTCATGTTAGAATTATCATTTCAAACATTTCTTAAATAAGCCTTCAGGCTATGTATTATATACAATTTCTGGTTTTCACAAATTTGCTATAAAATATATACAAATATTGCCCGTTTAATTGTATAGGATAGGATTAAAAGCATACTGAGACCAATTCACACAAGGTAAATACTGAAAGCTTTTCAAAATTAATACTATTCCATTTTTTGTGTTTCAAAGTTATTTACTTCCCCGTTGGTCTAGTACGTAAATCATAAGCGCGAGTGCTGAGCGTGGAGCTTTAGCTTTAACTCCCAGACCGGGTATTGTGTATGCTATTGGTTTTTTGTTTGGAAACTGAATTTCTACCCGCTTAATGGATAAATTATCGTTAAATATACGCCTCTGCCTTATGATGTTTCTGAATGCCTTTGCTTTCCTAGACATCTGTAGCGTACGTTAATAAATTAGGAATATATCTGAGACTCATTATAATTTCGTAAAATTATTCTATAAAACTTTGTTGAGACATTTTATATTAATCATTATTCTCAAAACAAGTTTTCCGCCGTTCCATATATACTTCATTTATAATGCGTTAATTTTGAATATGTTCGTCTGACATTGGCCACAAAATTTTGCAGTTTTTAGTGCACTAAAGTTTGCAACACTCGGACGTATGAGCTGCTCGTCTCATTATTTCAATGAAGCTGAACACAATATCAATAACAGCATAAACAGACCTTTTTTGAGAACAACGTTTTGTAAAACACTGTGAATAAATTCGAGTTTATAAAGTAAATAGAACCAGAATCTAAGAAAATGAAAGTGAAAATATTTAGTTTGTTTATCATTTTTATTGTTATATTATGTTAAAGCATACAAGGTTAGTACATAAACATGTTTTTGAGTTGTTGAACTGTGTTGCTGACAAATGTTATCTGACTAACAGTTTATATTGTTCTGACACAGTATAGTCTCTTTGTTTCATATTGTTCATGAACTTTTATCGTGGGTAAGTTTATTTTTATCTTTACGTTATTGTTGAGACTTAGCCCCGCACTAGCAGTTGGCCGCCTAGGCAGTTCATTAGAGCGGCTAGCCGCCTGACGTGGTTGGAATAGTGACTGACCGCCAAGGCGGCCAAACACGACGAAACCACGTCAAGTGGTTGGACCGCTCATGTACGTCCGCAGAGCGGAACCCTCGACTCTAGGCCTTATACTCAGAAATACAAGTTAGTTTATTTTACGACAAATAGTTTAAGAAAATAATAATTACGTGTTGTTAATTACGAATATCTATAATTTTACCAATTTTTATTTGTACTCATCGGAGTGTCATGCTCCCTCTAATGTCTCTCAATGGTGGTTTGGAGGCAGGTGGAACATGGTGTAAAGTCCCATAAACCCCCATAGAAAAGGGAGGATCCTCCGACCAGACGGGTATTGTGTCTGGTCCGGGCAACTGCCCAACGGTTGTTGTCGGACTGTTGTATGTGTTCTAATCGCGCCGAAAACTTTACTTGTGCGATGCAGGATTTGTGTGACGTCAAGTCATTAGTTCGTAAGTGGCGGCGTTGGTGCCGCTACAGTGGCACATGTGTTGGATTATTCGGTTCCCTTCATGATGGTTGAGCTTAGTGGTGCCTAAACATGTGTCATGTTCGTGACTAGGCGCCATCAATTGGTATTGGTCATAACTTAGCTGCCTCGGCCTGTTTTTAATTACCTATTTATTGCATTTTTTTTTGTTTGTTTTAATCTATCCGCTTTTACGTGCACGACTTTTTACATCGTTCTCACATATCATTATATGTATTTATCCACAAAAATGAAATAACCAAATACTTGCAAAACACTTTTTTAAAAGAGTAAGTGTGGAGTTTTTTGTCCGTTCTTCTGCATAACAAGTTAGTTTTCCAAATGGACGGTAGAGTCAATTATTATTATTATATTATTAATAATTAACCGCTTGGTATTGTACGCAGTTATTTAGTTATTTCATTCTTGTGGACAAAATAAATATATAAAAAAATAAATATCAGCGATGTTGTTGTTTTTTTGACGTTCGAAAGTGCCGCTTAATGGCCTAATTGAATAAAGAAATTTTGATTTTGATTGATTTTTTGATTTTGTTATCCCCCAACTTGTAATATGTTTGCCTGCATAGTTTCATTAGCAAATAACACCATGTTTAGATTGTTTTTTAATAGTTGGGGTTAATCGTTAATGTAGACGAAAAATAAGAAAGGACCCAAAATTTAAAACCCCGACGAATTGACACCGTTTATTTGAACTAATTGCTGTCTATCATTTAAAGAAGATTTTACTAAACTTAACGGCTGATTGGCCTGGCCCATAATGCTAAAGTGTCAAAAGTAATGTTTCATGATAAACGCAATCAAACGCTTTTGACATGTCGCAGAAGACACCTATGGCTCCTTGTGCCTCTTCCCAGGTATCAAAGATGTGTTTTAATAAGGTGACAGCGTCGGTTTTACAACGTCCTTTGGTAAAACCATACTGTTTATCGTGTAGGATGTTATTTGTATTAAAATAAATGAGCATTTGATTTACCATTATCTTTTCTAATACCTCGCTAAAAACCGGCAACACTGATACTGGTCTATAATTATTTGTGTCTTTACTCTCCCCGGATTTAAAAATTGGTATAACCTTATTACACACAAATTAAAAATTAAAGCTAATTACGGCACTATAGTCTGAATAATGGAGATACAAACTTTGATGGACATTCCCCATAGATCTTCGGTCAATTTGATCTTGATTTGCTTAAAAGCTTTTATTACTGTTATTGGAAAATTAAAATATATGTTATTGAAATTATATGTGAAAACATTCAGTCGGGCAGGCTGAAACTTTAGCGTTTAATAAACCAGAAGCAAGTGACGGCGAAAAATTTAAAGTTTCAGAAGTTTTAAATGGGATGCTGGTAAAGAAATTTACAAATTCTTCAGCAACTTTTTTGTTATCCATAATAAGTCCATGTGTAGTTTCAAGCATGTAATCAGTATCATTTCTTTTGTTCCTGTTCGTTTCATTGTTTTTGAAAACAAGTCAGCGAACGACATATAGGTACAGTAAATGGTAGATTTACAGTTGGTACATAGTCTCACATAATTATGTTCTGTGAAGTTATATAATTCTAAAAGAAATTGAGTTTATATAATACATATATATTTATACAGTCTTCAGCAGGTTCAACAATAGCTCGAAACTTTTTCTGCTTATCACTTGTTTTGGCGCCCCAGTAGTTGTGGAGCAGGACTAGCGTGGAGTGAAGCATTTTTATCAGCGATGTAATCCCCCAACTTATAACATGCCTGCCTGCATAGTGTGCGTTTCATACAAGTTTTAAATTTCGCCTCATTCAGTTATAAAAAGTGGGGCGGTATTTTATTGTAACATTATATACAGTACCACATAAAAGATGACGCTCCTTTAGCCAGCCTGAAACCTGGTTGAATTAATTGGTCCCTCTTTCCAGTACCATAATTATGCAAGTGATATCGAGTAGAGACAAGAGATTAATTATAAAGTCAATTATAATAAAATCCAGTCCACACGCAGTAGATTTGATGGAAATGGCATTTATGTATATGACCAGATGCATTATAATTATCATAATCCAAACTAATTCAAGAATTAATATTGTTTGTTTGTTTATATGTTTGTAAAAGATAATCTTGAAGTAGTGATCGGATTACGATAATTTTTCACTGATAAGAACCTACATTGTTGCCATTATTGCCATTTTTATGCAAAATACGCGCTTGGCCGTGGAGTTGCGGAAACAGCCCGTTGAAACTAAACTAACTATTGCCAAAGGCTACTTTTATGCCGGCAATGTACCACAAATGGAAGAAGACACTGGCTCCTGTAACACTACCTAGCACAGGAGGTTTCAATTTAGTATGTTATACCTGTATTTCGTGTCAATAAACCAATTTATAATTTATTATTATGACTGAACTGGAACCGAAACATGTTCGCTCACAATGGGCCTCATCAGAAGGCTTAAAGACCAAAGGACAATGGGGAGAGCTATGTTCGGAGTTGCCAATTCAAGTGTCAGTCCCTTGAAGTAAATTGTTTAACTTATTTAGAAAATTTGACTCTGATCTTGTCGATTGAATCATCTTTTAAACGATGCATTTTAATAACTATTCTCACAGTTATAGTGACACTAAGGCAGAAGATCACGAATACCGATTTATACAACCCATTGTCACTACGGTTATCACCTTCTTAAGGGCCTACATACGCTTTAGTGCCGTAAAACAGTAACTTTCTAAAGCATACTCCTCAGTAACAGCTAGGTTAAAAGGTTTGAAAAAAAAATATATTTATTATTGATACATGTACATAATTTTTAACACAAGGTTTTTTCGTGTAACCAATAGTTTTTCTTTAAAAAAATATTTAACAACACTGTAGCGGCACCAACGCCGCCACTTACGAACTAACGACATGACGTCACACAAATCCTGCATCGCGCAAGTAAAGTTTTCGGCGCGATAAGAACACAACCGTTGGGCAGTAGCCCGGACCAGACACAACACCCGTCTGGTCGGAGGATCCTCCCTTTTCTACGGAGGTGTGTGGGACTTTACACCCTGTTCCACATATCCCCCAAAACACTATATTTTTTCGCAACTTTTGGAAACTCCTCCAAAACGACTTGGATGTTTAAAATATTTTTATACAGAAAAATTGATGGCTGGAATTTCTTCATACCTAACATAGCATATGTAAATCAAATAATATTTTGCAAACAAAACTGTTCAAAAGGAGGTTCAATTTTGATATTTTGGTATCGAGCGGGCGCACGGCCAGTACTGCGTTACATTGGGGCGTATATATCGCCTTAATAACCCGTACTATATTGAATATATGAGTAATATTAATTGCATACTGATTATATTTGTCTTGATGATATCGCAATCTTATCATTTTGTTTTACCACACAGTAAACTCCCCTAAGTTGCAATATCTGGTTTATTTGCTTATAAATAAACCTTTAAAGGTTCAGACTGGTTCAGACTGAGGAGAATTCCGTGTGAGTTTTGCTCTTAGTCATTTAACTGCTACGAGTATGCAAATGTTTATGTGTGTTAGAGCTCAGACAGTGCGAAAAATTACCATTACTTTATTAGTGTTCATAAATTTTCGGGTAAATGGATACGTCAACATATTTAATACTTACAGTTGTCCGCGACTTCGTCCACGTGGAGTTCGGTTTATCACGCACTTGTTAATGGGTAATAATACCAATATTATTTCTTCCATCACGGACGGAGTTTGCGTTAGTAGTAATAATGTACTTAAAGTTCCTTCATACCGTTAGTAAGTGATCGAAGGCCATGTTTACTGTCATAGTCCGAAGAATTGCCAAACTTAAGTGGCAGTGGACAGGTCACATTGCTCGCAGAACGGATGGCCGATGGGGCCGAATTATTAATTGAATATAGTGCGATAAAATAATTTTGTTTTGGTTTAGTTTTGTAAAGTAAAAAAGTAAGTAAATACATATATTCTTTTCAAGTTAACTGTACTTTGTCTTTATGCGAAACTGTCCTTTTGAGAATCTGTCCTTCTGCTAATCTGTCTTAATGAGAATCTGTCCTTATGCGAACAAAGGAAAGTTTTGGGGTGGCGACCGCAAACCGGAAGAAGCTGCGTTGAAAGACCTGTCACTAGGTGGACAGAATATGACCTGTTGAGGCTGACCTACGAAAAACGGAAGGTGGGCAGTGGAGAGACACCGCATATACATTTGAGTTCTGGGCTGCCCATTATGTCTGATAGTTAAATACCTTTGTTACGGTCGACTTGTGTTCTAAGTCTATTTAGAGACTTCCAAGTCTCCTTAGATAACGCGTGCCAAGGTAGAAGACACTCAGGCCGTTAAAGTTGGGTTTTAACAGCCCAACTTTAACGGCCTCTAATTAACATAGAATCATTCACGCTACCCAATCCACAAATTCCACCACGTTTATTTTCGCCAGTTTTGGTGGCATAGATAATAATTATTATTGTGTTCTATTCTTATTCTTTATTGTACACAAAACATAAAAACATTCAAATACAATAGGCCAGTTTATATACAAAGGCGAGCTTAACCCATAGTTGGGTTCTCTAACAGCAAACCTCAGTTGAGTAGAGAAATAGGCATTTGAGGATAGCACATCCATGTGCACAACAAAAGCTTATTAAATACTAGTAATTTTCATTGTTGTTGAACCAATAACTACCTACAGATGCGTTATCTGTAATTACGTGTTCATATCATTTCTCATTTCTCCATTCTCATTTTGTTTTAATTTTTTTTTTTTTTTTTTATAGTCAAATAGGTACTTTTTGTTTGTTCATACTTTCAGTGATAATGTTACCTCTTTTGTATATTTTTCGCTGAATTTTAATATTTCATTTCTCTTTGATTTTGATTTAAATTTAATCTTCATTGAATTTTAATTTAATTGTTTTATATTTTAAACTTAAATTTCGAATTTGTAAAGACTACACACAAATTATTTATTTATTTATTTATTTATTATATACTTTATTGTACACCAAGATAAAAATAATTCAAAAAGACATCTTATAACAAAACAAACATACAACAGGCGGCCTTATCGCGAACCGCGATCTCTTCCAGGCAACCTAGAATGGAAAGAGACAGCCTGGACACAATATGGGGTTGCTCTTGGTGCAAATTTATCAACAATTAATTATTTTTATTATTAAAATACGAAATATAAAAAAAAAAAAATAGATACATAAATACATACATACAACTAATATACAGACAAGAAAACAATTCAGCTTATACAAGATTATGATCACAGTGACAAGTAGTGCTCCTTCACAAGTCGCTTAAAAACAGGCAGTGATTGCGCGCGCTTTATAGTCACAGGCAATGCATTCCATAGACGAGCGGCCTGGACAGTAAAAGATTTGTCCAGGAAGGTAGTGGAATGCATTGGCATTTTAAGTTTCATATTATCCGATGACCTAAGAACTTTCAGGTGCGAGTCACACAGAAACTGAAACCGTTTCTTGAGATAAAGAGGGGTAGAAGGAAGAAAGAGAATATTATATAGGAGAGAAAGAATATGAGCATTCCGGCGATGGCGAATTGGCAACCACTTGAGTTTCACACGAAATTCAGAAACATGGTCATATTTGCGCAAACCAAATATGAACCTTATACAGACATTTTGAAGCCGCTCAAGTTTATCAAGTTGCACTTCAGTGAGGTCAAGATAGCTGGCATCAGCATAATCAAGGATGGGTAGCAGAAGAGATTGTGCAAGCGCAATCCTGGTTGCAGTCGGTAGAAAATTACGCAATCTTCTCAAAGATCTAGCAGATGCGAATAGCTTGCGGCTAACTTCCTGTAGCTGGGCAGTCCAAGAGAAGCTTTTATCAAGGAATATACCCAAGTTCTTAACTTTCTCGCTAAAAGGGATAACAGAATTGTCAAAAGAAACTTGGGGTAGAATCGTCCAGTCGATCCTTGAGACCGTTCTTGAACTGCCCACCACCAAAACTTGCGTCTTTATGGGGTTCACCATAAGTCCGAACCTCTTGCTCCAGTCGCATATACGGGCCAGATCACTATTAATGGTCGAGATAGCCTCAGAAAGATTTCCAAGAGGAGCTCGTGAGTAAATTTGCAAATCATCTGCATAAAGGTGGTAGGAAGAAATTAATTTGTTGGAGATTGAGTTAATAAAAACAGCGAAAAGTAAGGGAGATAGAACGCCGCCCTGTGGTACCCCGGCACAAGTACTACACCAGGAAGACAAGGTCTCTCCGATGCAAATACGTTGTCGGCGGCCGAACAGGTAACTACGAAACCATTCAATTACCGTTGGAGATATGTTAAGAGAGCCAAGGATGCCAAGCAAAACATCGAAATCCACGGTATTAAAGGCATTACTAAAATCCAGTAGAGCCAAAACCGTCAGATTTCCCAGTTCCATGGCAGACCTTATATCGTCAGTAACATTCAGAAGCGCTGTAGTGGTGCTATGACCAGGGCGGAAGCCGGACTGGAAGGGGTTAAGGAGATTATTTTTGGAGAGGAAGGCGCTTATTTGGTTGTGGATTAAGCGTTCAAGGACTTTGGATAGGAAAGGCAAGACAGATATTGGGCGATACTCGGCAAAGGATGTGGGATTGGATTTTTTAGGTAAAGGAATTATTTGAGCGTCTTTCCATGAGCTTGGAAAGACACAGCTAGACGCGGAAAAATTGAGGATATGGCAAATGACGGGAAGTATAATGTCCAGCACCGGGAGTAGCATTTTGCGGCTGATACAATCACTTCCTACTGCGTTTGACGAAATCGATAATATGCTCTTCTTAACATCACTTGTAGTAAATTGACCAAAAACAAATGGAGAATAACTGGGAGTCGGAAGAGATGAAAGATGAATTAATGTATTTAATTTAGTTGTCCTATCAAAATTGGACGAAGCAGTAAAATGATTATTCATTGCATCAATATTAACATCTTTAGGAATATTCTCCTCCCGGGTTTTACCGACCCCCAATGACCTTAGAAATTTCCAAACTTTGGATGCGTCCCTATTTTGGACAGAATCGTGAATATGTTGGCGATTAGCATTCCTACACACCTTATTGCAGTGTTTACGTATTGAGACATATCTTTCCCTATTAGCATCAGTAGGGTTGCGCTTAAATTTCGACTTTGCCGTAACTTTTTTATTCATGACATTTTTAATTTCATCCGTAAGCCATGGTGCCGGCAAATGTCTCACTTTAACAGCCCGAACAGGAGCGTGATGGTCGTAAAGCTCAACAAGCTTAGTGGTGAACATAATAACTTGCTCATCGACTGAAGCAGAGGCAAATAGATAAGACCAATCAATGTTGCTGGCATCCTCACAAAGACTGTCAACGTTCATACCTCCAAAATTGCGTTGCATGAGTATTTTGGCTTTAGCCTTAGGTGGACGAATTTTATACGAAAGAAATATCAAATCGTGATAAGAAAAGGCATCGGCTGAACATTGGCCATGCTTAGCGACGCGATCAGGAGAGGAAACCAAAATCAAGTCAAGAAGTGAAGGAGTAGAGTTTGGGAAATGGTGAGTAGCACTAAGCGGAAGAATGGAAAGATTACTAGAAACTGAAACATTAGTAAGGGAAGAAGAACGATGGTCCTTCTTCAGGAGACAAGTATTAAAGTCACCCATGATTATGCTATGACTGTATGAAGGGATAAGCATTTCTAAGAGCTTCTCGAAAGAGGAAAAGAAATTGACACGTAATGAGGGACAATAGTAAACTCCAAGAAGTAATTTAGAACGATTTAGCTCGACCTCCAGAAAGAGATGCTCACCAGCACCCGATGGCGGTGGCTGCGCTGACACATTGACAATAGAGAAAGGAATATGAGAGCGGAGATATATGGCAACACCACCACCACCACCAACAATCCGGTCGTTTCTAATAAGCACAAAGCCGGGCAGAGAGTAACTTGTAGAAGGGAGACATGGCTTAAGCCATGACTCGGTAATAAGAATAGCATGTATGTTTTTACAGTCAAAACTAGCCAGCATATCGTGGAAATGAGCCGGAATACTCTGAGCGTTAATATGTATAACGTTAAAATTCTTAGGCACATCGGAAAACTGCGCTCTAAGACTGTCTACAAGAGAAGGAACACCCACAAAACTGTCATCACTAGTCAAAGAAAAAAAACTATTACTGCTTTCATTAGACATAAATATTAACTTATTATAATAATATAAATATATAAAACCCTATCTTAAAAAATTAACAAAACAACAAGTTCACCTGCCAGTTGCGTTATTAAATATAAGAATTAAATAAAATAAAAACATGTTGAATCCGGGCAACAAAAACAGAATCATCACGAAACACAAGAGAAATAAAACAAAAAGAAAAGGAAACACGTGTACAGGAGAATTTAAATAGAACATGATACAAAAAAGACTTGACCTTAGTAGTACTTTAACTAAGGACTTGACAATTAAACGGAACGCACCGTTTCACAATTTGACATTTCAAAGACACACAGAAATAAAAAAAAAAAAAAAAAAATGTCAATGATGACAGTGACAAGCAAGGCGTGTCAAGACAACATGCAAATTGTAAACAATAAGTTTGGAAGTTTATTATTAGAAGCTGTGAAGGTATAAAATAAAACATAATATTACCCGGACCCTCATTAAAACATCACAAGGATGAAAATTACTTCTTCAAAGCTGTAGCACGTTTCAGTCTTGCGGTCTTCAAAGAAGCAGCGGTCGGAATAGTTTCTGACACTGCCACTTTTGGTCCACTCGGCTCGGGCTCAATGGGAATCGGCGCAATTTTGTCCAAATCAGCGAGTGTCTCAATCCGGTGCCGCGTATCTTTTGGACCGAGGACATACACACATCCCGCCTTAGTCCAGCTCTTAGCGACGCCAACTCTTGCCCTCGCCGCCAGGAACACGTCATGCCGCCCCTTTGTCAGGAACTCTGACATTGTAATGCCTGAAGCCCTTAGCTTGACTTTTGAGAACCATATCTTATCCCGGATAGCAAGACTGCGCACCTTAAATAAGATAGGCCTGGATTTATTGGCTACTGCTCGACCCATTCTGTGACATCGGCTGATGTCAGCAACAGTAAAATCGTTAAGCTGTAATTTATCACAGACCACTTTAGCGATGACCTTAGCGGTGTCTTCCTTTTGCTCTTCACTTACGCCATGTAAAAGATTTTCCTCCTACAACGCATCTCCATTTGGTCAACAGTACCAGCTAGAAGCTCCACCTGTCGCTGAAGGCTGTTGAGAGCTTGCGATATGAATGCCCGGAACATATTAAATTCCACTGCCAGGCTGGAACTTGTGACAGGTGATGGAGCGGCCTTCTGCAATTCAGCTTCAAAGACAGACATCCTTGAGTGGAACAATTCTTTTAGATCACTTAAAGTGCTTGTGAGTGAATCCATTGTCTTGATGTGATAGTATTTTGTAAAGAAGAAGTTGTGAGGAGATAACGCTACACTAGCAGGTAATAACTATGAACTATTAAAATTTGACATAAAATATTGTAAATTATTATTGTATTAAATTAAATTGAATTTTAATTATAAGCGTATTTTTTTAAGTGTTACTGGTACAACTACCCACAAGAAAAAAAAGATTAATTATTCCTTTATGTAAAAAATGGGTGATCTGTAACACAGGGCCTTACCTATCTCAGACACCCTTCTACAAGGTTACGTATTAAGTTAGTCACTGTATTTTTGATGTCGAGATAAATAAAGAAATTTTATTATTATTATTATATCTATTAAATGAATGAATTTTACCTGTAATATTTGCTTGTAATATTTGGTACTATTAGTAGTGTTATTTTACGTGCATCTGCCTCACATATATTATAATATAATTAATTAATTACTGTATAACCAAAACTTTAAAATTTTATTTGGAAAGAGTAACTATGGAGTTACTTATCGTTCATTGTCATAAGCGAATGGATGACTAGAATTACTTATTCATTTTTCTACATGTCTTGAAATTCTAAAATTCCTTTATCATAGATTAATTGATATAAATGATTTTACTTTGACGCTGCTCTTAGTGTTTCCCATAGATTTCACTTGGAATTAAAAGTTTAAATAAACTTATTCTAGTGTTTTGTACATTAGAATAAGTTTATTTAAACTTTTATAATAAAAAAAAAATCTTTTGCATGAAAATTATTTATTTAAGTAAATTACAATAGTTGTTTAAAATCACATCCAACGGATTACCACAACCTTAACAAGGTCATCGTTCCACCTAGTGAGAGGTCTTTCAACACATCGACTTCTGGTTTGTGTTCGCCACTCCAAAACTTTACCCCATATGTAAGGATATTTAAAAAAAAAGAAGGTAGTGAAGTTGATCACAAATATTAGATAACTTGTGTGTTTAAGAAGTAGTCACACTTGCACTCCCCTTTGATACAAACACCGCTGTGCCAGCCGGTTCTCCGACATTGGTCGTCACACGCTATGGAGTTACAAGAGTTAGCGAAGAGGTTTCAGGGTCAGTCATGGTATCTGCATGAAAAAAAACAGTGTTAGAAATAGCATGCAATTTCTGAAATTCCATATTAAAGATTGTATTATATCTAATACATACCATCTAGCAGAGAAAGGAATTTATTGCAGTAGCAGTTAGCCCCGACACACGAGCCTCCACGGAACTTTTGTTTGCGGCATATTTGGTGACACCTTTTGTTGTTGCAAGCTCTTGATGCAACATACTCTTCTACGTTGGCTTCAGCAACTGCATCTGAGAAAAAAAAACAATTCAGCTATGAAAATTGTTCAATTTCTACAAAACAGTAAAAGGGAACATGCGGGCAGTAGTCAAATAAAAAATGTTGACTATACATAATATCACGCCTTTACAGGCAGGGAATAATCCCCGACAATAGGCGCTCCAATGAGTCAATAAAAAAGTGACTAGTGGTTTAAAATATGCAATGTCTATAAATTTCACCTTCTGTCTCAAGGAAAATGTCACACTTGTATGTCGCTTAAAACTATGTAAGTAATCAACTAGGACACTAGGTTATCAAAAATGAATTCTAGAATCAATGAAAAGATTTGTGATTGTAAATCATTGTCTGATAACTAACCTTCTTGCTGGAAAAAATACTTATTGCAGATGCAGCGCCCATCGATACATGGTAAGCCACGCAATTTGATTTTACGGCATATTTCGTTACATTTATCGCTCCTGCAAGCTTTTGGTGAAACAGAATCTTCCGGTGTAGAGAGTGATTCGTCAGAAACTGCATGTGGTAAAGATTATATTATTCGTTTTTTAAAAAAGATTATTGAAATTAAGGAGTGAAACGCAAATTAAACATACAAAAACAATACCTTCTGCTTTGAGGAAGTTGTCGCATTTGCAGCGACCTTTGACGCAGGCGCCACCTCGGAACTTGAGTCTGCGACACCGCTGGTCACATTCTTGGGGGTTGCAGTCATCCTTTTTGGTTTCAACTTCTGTCTCGAGATCATCTTTATGAAAGAGAAATGTAATTATAAATTAGTAAGGTAAAATATTTTTTTGAGAGTAAACTTAGGCAATAAAAATTACCTTGTTGTAAATCCAAGTCTTCTAAGATGGAGACTGATTCTTCAGGGACTTCAACTTTATCTGGGCAAGCTGCATTATTAGGCATGTAAATAAAATCATTTATTAAACCGCACTTGAATTAACAACAAATCACGGACAAATTGGATTTACGTTTGAAGACTTAATCAGTGTCTTCCGACTGCTAAATAAGTATTGGACTTTTTAAACAGTTTGTGAACTGTTCAATCATAACTGAATCTTGTATACCTTGTGGTTTAGAGGTGCCTTTACATTGGCAGCTGCCATTAACACAAGTGCCACTGATGAAGTAATCTCTGCGACACTGCTGGTAGCATTCTTTGTAACTGCATCTTCTTTCACTCGTTGGGACTTCTGTCTCGGGATCTTCTATCATAACAATCAGATGTTAAACTAGAATATGTGGCGTCACGTATTGTGCAAATTTCGTATATCTGAATGGAACTTAGAATAGTGTTGCATGCCCTAATAGTTAAGTTGAGAACGTATGTTTCTCAAGTGGCGACACTAAGTAACGATTCGTGGCAACTACCAACCGTCGCGAGTCACGGACTTAATTACTGCAACTAAACTCTGCTACTGGCGTTATAATAAGGTTGTGGAATAAATGTATAACCTGTGTTCTGTGATGACAACAAATTAAAATACCATCAACCTCCAGTTGGACTTTCACTAGATTCAACCTCACCTCCAGGAAACGCGAACTTAAAGATTAAAACGAACCAAACTCGATACGAGGCTCTAGATTAGATTTAATTATAGAATACATAGTATAGGCGATGGCGATGGTCTTAATGCCAAAATGTGAAGTACTGTGTCACTAATGAAGTTACCACTGCGACAAAACTGGTTGTATGCTCTATAGCTGCATCTCCTTGGATTCGTAGGAATGTCAGTCTCGAAATTTGCCAATTTAAGAAAAAAAAACTTAAATAGAAACAACCAGGGAAGGCAAGGGAAGTAGGACAACCTAGACGCATACTGGCTCAGGAAAAGAATGGAAATAAAGTGTCTGGAGGAGGCCTTTGCCCAGCAGCCCAGCAAAGTCACAGAGTAGGCCAAAAAAAAGTATATATCTTCTATGCAGTTGTACATTCTTGAAAATATTATGTGGATCTATCTAATAGTAATACGATCTATCGTAGAGTCTAAATAATCTGTTTCTCAGAAAGCACGTGACCAAATATTTGACTTACACGGTATCTAATTAAATAGTTTAGTTCCGGTAAAATTATTAATGAATCCTTGATTACCTTCTGCCATATGTGTCTTGGTACATTTGCAGCGACCCTTAACGCAGGCGCCACTGATGTAATTCGCGCTGCGACACTGCGAGTAGCAAGCTCTAAAGTTGCATTTGCTTGTTTCAGCTTCCGCTTTGAGATCATCTAATATGAATAATTATAACAAAAATTAAATATTTATTTGTCGTTTCACCAACTTAAAAGTTCGATGTAAAATTAAATAAATCCTGTGTTTCAAAAAATATACACTAAAATTGAAAAAACTTTAGTGAATCTTTTTTTAATCTAGTTGAAATACTTTAATTTAGAATAAATATGATAGGAATTTCATATTACCTTCTGCAATTAGGGACTTTTCACACTTGCAGCGACCACTGTCGCAGGTGCCACTGGAATTGTTAAGGCGGCGACACAGCCAGTCACACACTTTTAGATTGCATCTCTTTGAACTTGGTTGAACTTCTGTCTCAGAATCATCTATGATTAAGAGATGTTTTTATTTACACAAATAAGCGACTTATAAAGTGTTTGCCACAATTTAAAAAAAGTATTAACCTCTTAGTAACACGTAGTAATTTTTTCAGAACCATAATTAAAATAAATTACAAAAATTGTAATAATGAGGCAGCTAGTATTAGATATGGAATAGGTAAATAATAAATAAATAATAAATAAATTGTAAATAATACAATTATGGTAACATAATAATGAAGAAGGGTTAAATATATAAATGTCATAAATACCTTCTGCAATGACGGACTTTTCACACTTGCAGTGCCCATTAATACAGGAGCCACTGAGCTTGTTAAGACTGCGACACAATCCGTCACACGCTTTGAAATTGCATCTACTCGGACTCGCTTTAACTTCTGTCTCGTGATCATCTATGATTAAAAGATATAATTAATTACAAAGAGAAATGACTTACCTTGCACAATTATATTCAAGAGCAAATGAAGAAAAAGTATTTACCTGGTTGGAAAACTGAGTTCTCTAAGTCAGTCAGTGATTTTTCAGAAACTGCATCTGCAATTTATTATAATTATGAGAGCTACGTAAATAAAAACAATAGAATAAAGGTTATATACTACTCGTTCAAAATAATTTTGCAATTGGCGCTGACACTCTGACGTTCGACTCACGCTATTGGCGCAGTAGGCAAACGCGAGGCGCCGCGCGTGTAGGCGAGAGTGGGGTCGATGAAACTTGATGTGCACAACTGTGCACAAATATATATTTTGACCGTGTTGTACTAACGAAGCAGGATTAATACTGAAATGCCATAAAAACCTTCTGCATTGAGGAAATTATCACACATGCAACGACCATCGACACAGGCGTCACTGTGGAACTTGAGTTTGCGACACCGTTTTTCGTATTAATTTGCTAATATATCAATTCTGCAGTTATTTGTATGGCACAAGCTTAAAAATATTTACCTTTTAATGAAAGCAACTCTTCTAGGTCCGAAGGTTTTTCTTCAGAGACATCTAAACAGATAAGAATCATAATAAATTAGCATTGGATGGCTGCAGCACACGTTTGAGAGAAATACGAGGACTCCATAGCGGAAATATCGAAATATCATAAATACCTTCTGCATTAAGGAAGTTGTCACATTTGCAGCTACCTTTGACACAGGCGCCACCGCGAAACTTGAGTCTGCGACAACGCTGGTTACATTCTTGGAAGTTACAGCTTTTCGGGTTGCTTGCAATTTTGGTTTCTGGATCGTTTATTATGAAAAAAATACTTGAATTATTTTACCATATCTATTTACTTCGAAAATTAAGAAAATTTTATTTTAAATATTCTGCCCGATGAGGACTAGTTATGTTACATTTCAAATTCGAAATTCAAATCAAATACTAAAACTATTGAGCTAAGTTATACATTAAAACAAGATTAAAACAATTACTTACCATTAAAATCATTGCCAGTTAACACAGACGCATTGACAACGCACACTAACGCAAGGACGATAAATATTTTGGAGAACATGATGTACTTTGGTACTGCTACCAATACAAATCATACAACTGGCTTCCAGTGGAGCCTCTTTATAGGGACTATTGTGACATCGGGACTTCACCAGTGATACATGGATCCTTTGTTAATCATTTATCTTTGTTAGGTGTCCGAATGTCTTTGTTGGAAGCACTGACCTGATAGTGATAAGTAATTATAGGGACTGCAACATACATATCGTAGATAAGCACTTCTTTGTCAGAACTTTAGGAAGGGTGTTGCTGGTCTGGTGGCCCAGGACAGACCTCAGTACAGCCCAAAGAGATCTCGAAAAACTGCAGCGGTTTGCTTGTATTGCAATAACTAGCAGCATGAGAACTACACCCACGGTCGCCCTACAGGCAATGCTGGGGCTGCCACCTCTGCATCTTATTGTGCGGGAGGAGGCAGCCCTGGCCGCTTTTAGACTCCATCTATCAGGTACCCTAAATAAAGACTCAAGAATTAAGCACACACGCATAAAGGAGGAAGCGATCAAGCGAAAACCTATGTTAGCGTCACCATGCGACAAAGCCCCAAAAATACACCACTTTCATAGGCACTACAACATAATACTTACTGAAGAACGATGTGACTACTCAGGTCCGAAAGAGATGAGAGTATACACTGACGGATCGAAGACGGACTCCGGTACCGGAGTCGGAGTCTTCTCACACGACCTAAATATAAATATATCCAGACCGCTAGGAGGGTTCAACACCGTCTACCAGGCGGAATGTGTGGGCATCATATTGGCGGTCCACGCCCTAGAAGCCAGGAGGGTTACGGACACTCACATACGTATACTCTCCGACAGTGCCTCAGTCCTCCAATCTTTACGGAGGAAATATATTACATCGAAATTAGTACTAGAATGTCACAACGCACTGGAACAATTAACCGTATCTAGTCGCAACGCGGTGACACTGCAATGGATAAAGGGACACAGCGGATCGTTGGGCAACGACGCGGCTGACGAGCTTGCGAGACGCGGCTCCAGCACGGCGGTCCATGGACCCGAACCTGTTGTACCCACCCCCTTCAACCAAATACGCAGGTGGCTACAGGAATTCACCCAGGCACAGGCGGAAAACTGGTGGACCTCGGCACCAGGCTGTAGGCAGTCCAAAGAAGCTCTGCCATCTTTGGACAGTAGGCTTACCAGACGTTTGCTACGCCTGGACAGGAATGGCCTGCGCCTGGTGACGGGGACCATCACGGGACACTGCTCACTTAACAAACACTTCCACACAATAGGCATAACGGACAGTCCTCTATGCAGGGCATGCATGGAGACTGAGGAAACCGTTACGCATGTTCTCTTTGAATGCACAGGGGTCACCCAGATTAGAACACTAACCCTCGGGTCGCCCAGATCTTACACAGAAGTTCTAAGCAAACCAGGAGCCCTAATTGGCTTCTGGAGGGAGGTGGGCTGGTTGGAATAATCCACCCAACGGCCGCCATGGCCCACGCACAATGGTCCACTTGAAGGACTAAGTGCGGAAACCAGACCTAATAACATAGAACATAGGGTGTTGCAAGATGGGACGCATCACCTATTGCAAAAGTTTTTTCTTTAGTGCTGGGGCCGTACAATAACGTATCAACGCCATTATGATTACTGTGATACTCTTCATCCTGTATAGCTCCGTCCTTCTACAAAATGCCACTATGATAGCTTTTACAAGTCAGAGTAAGGGCTTAAGCCTATTTTTTTCTTGAAAGTCCCGTTTTGGTTGATCTTTGAAACAAAATTGTTCACATCATTGCTTACCATCAGGTGAGATAGTGGTACAAACGTGAGCCACACGTTAATAAAAAAATAGGTACGTTCTATAACGTTAAATTCTCGAAAACTCTCCGTTAGTAATGCTTTACCAAAGTTGTGTAGATCGCGTTAAGCTGAGCGTTTGACTGATAGACATAATTATGTTTTATGCATTCTGAAACCAAAACACACTAAATAAATATTGTCAGTGCTTTATAAATACTAAATATTATTTCATTATTTGTGTTTCAGTCATTGACTATCCCGTTGGTTTAGTAATCGTAAGCGCGAGTGTTGAGCGTGGGTTCCTAGTTCCTAGCTTCAGCTACAGTGTAATTGGTTTGCCTCTACGACGGACTTTTCAGTAGAAGTTTGGCAACTGAATTTCTACCCGGCTAATGGCAAATTATCGTTAAATAAATACATCTTTGCTTAATGGTGTTTCTGAATGCCTGTGCTTACCTAGACATATGTAGCGTTAGGTATCCAGACGTCTCATGGAGGCGATCGGCGGTGGCAACCTCTCGCGTCCGGCCCTGGTTCAAGCCATGTTACGGAGCGAGAGGGTATGGGAAGCTGTCTCCTCCTTCTGCGAAGCAGTAATGCTGGCGAAGGAGGAGGCGGAACGCGTGAGGAAGACGCAACGGAGACGCCCTCACGCCCCTAGCCACCGCAGGAGACGCCCTGGGCGTCGGGAGTCGCAAGCCGATTCCCGGCCACCGTAGGCGCGGGCTTGCAGACGGCGAGTAATGGGTAGCTCACCGTCCGATAAGGACCAGGCCCGAGCGACGGCGCGTTGTGTTCCACGCGCGCCTCAAAGAGATGTCAGCAGAACTGACGGGGTCCACTAGGGCCGATGCGTGTCTTGGTCGCGGATAAATTTGAAAAAGAGTTACCGCGGCCCTGACTCAAGCAACTGAAGGAGCACGGGTGGGTTTTAGTCAGTAAAAGTCTGACACGCCCTCCGGAGAAGGAATTGGATGATTTCCCACCCAAAAAAAAAAACGTATCCAGACGTACAATAATAAATTAGTAAAACATGTAAGACTGATTATAATGTCGTAAAATTCTTCTAAAACACTTTGTTGGGACATAATATTAATCATTATTCTCAAAACGAGTTTTGCCGCTGCTCCATAAAATGCGTCAATTTTGAATAGATCCGTCTGAAATTAGCCACAAAGCAGCGCGTCTTAGTGCACTGAAGTTGGCAACACTCGGTCGTATGAGCCGATCTTCTCATTAGTTCGATGAAGCTGTACACAGTATCAATAACAGCAAAAACATAACTTTTATGTGGACAATGTGCTGCAAAAACACAGTGAAAAACTCAAATGTGAATAAAACAACAATCTAAGAAAATGAAAGTGAAAATATTTAGTTTATTTATCATTTTTATTGTGATATTAAGTTTAAGTATACAAGGTTAGTACATAAACATGTTTTCGAGTTTACAATTTGTGTTGCTGACATAATTGTTATCTGATTCACAGTTCATATTGTTCTGGCACAGTATTGTCTCTTTGTTTCACATTGTTTAGGAACTTTTATCGTGTCTAAGTTCATCTTTATCATTATGTTCTTGTTTAGTCTGCAAGTTGAGACTTGCGTACGTTAAGGACCGACCTTCGGTTGTTTTTTGAAGGACGTTAATGATATTTATAAACCAGTACCTATTTAAATAAAACTAGTTCTTAAGGACAATGATGATAAGCACCTCTTTTGCTATCTACCTATCGAACCGGAAAAAGTCTGTCATAAAAACGAAGTTTTTAACACGTTTAATATATTAATTTAAAGTAGTAGAGTCACTGACAATGTGGTAGACCACCTATTTAAGTAACTACTGGTGGCAAACACTATAATTTTAAGCAACCAGCATTTGAAAATCATTAAACATGTGGCTGTTATCTAAAATAAGGAAACACAAACCCTACACGTCGCCATTAATTGCACAATTTTTCGTATTAAAATTATGTCCATAATTCACTTAATCAGGACTGGAAATTTATTAAGTTTGAATTAAAACAGACATCATATTTAATTTAACTTTAGTCAACGATGTAGGTACCTATACATCAGCTGGTAGTTTATAACGACTACACACTCCATCGGGTAGAGATAAGAGGTTAATTATAAAGTCAAATTGATTAAACTCTGACAACACACAGTAGATTTGATTGGAATGGAATTTATGCATTATGTTCAACTGCATAGTTATTGTCATATTAATTGTATCACATCACATCATAAAGGCGAAAGTTTTTGTGTTTGTATGTTTGTTCCATCTTCACGCTCAAACGGCTGGACATATCCGAATGAAATTTGGCACATGAGATAGATTATAGTCTGGATTAGCACTTTGGATACTTTTTATTCCGGGAATATGTTCCCTTGGTATAATTTTCAACAATCACATTTTTTTAAAAATCTAATATAGGCTCGCGCTTGACCACTATCTCACCTGATAGTAAGCGATGATGTGGTCGACGGTGGAGCACGCTTGCCTAGAAGTAACCTATTCACTCTTGACTTAAATACCCCTAGATTGTAGCTATCGGGCAACACAGACTCCGGCAGGGAATTCCACTCCTTAGCTGTACGCATAATAAAGGTATTCTCAAAACGTTTAGTGTGTAAGGGTGGGATGTCCACCATGTACAGATGACGCATCGCCGTACGTCCGGTAGTCCGATGATGGAACGGGCTGGGTGGAATTAAATCATGCAATTCCATCGCACACTCCCCGAAATGTAACCGATAAAAAACCGACAAGCTGGCAACTCGGCAACGATGTTCAAGGCTCTGGGTCTGCTTTTCAATCGACTCTAGTGCATCAAGATGGTATTTGGCAGATCCATCCCAGAAATGAGAATAGTACTCCAGGCATAAATGAATTTGCGCTTGATACAAGCTAAGCAGCTGTTCTGGCGTGAAGTACCTTCTCACCTTTGCAAGGGTCCCAGCTTTTTGGCAGCCAGCTGAGTCTTTGCCTCAATGTATGGGCCAAAATTGAGAGTCGATGTCAACGTAACGCCAATAAGCTCAAGATGGTCAGTTATTGGCACGGTCACATCTCGGAAAGTTGGAGCCGGGTGAAATTGACTCATTTTAGCGGAAAAAAGACAATCACTCGGGCGAAGCCGCTGGCAGAAGCTAGTACTTAATATACGTAAGTAACCCATAAATGGTGTGTTACTGTTCCATTTTATGCTATCCAGTTACTGGGTTGTGTCAAATAGGCAGCCGTTCCTTGTAAAATACTGGTATGTAGCTGCATCTGGTTACACCAGAACTAAGATGGGAAAAGCTAGGCAAATTTATAGAAGTTGTCCAATGCTGGGCATTATAGTAGACTTGGTTGACTGGTAGAGAATGCCTAAGGCGTTAAGTCCGCCTTTGTACCTTTTGCGCATGAAGTATAAATAAATAAATCAGTAGTGAGTAGATTGCTTAAGACGACGATTAACGCCAACGACCTTGAGGGAACAAAACACGCACTCGTTTCACACCCGCGCGACCCAAAATTTAGTAGTTTTTTGTACTTTCCTTATTATTCTATGAATTAACAAAAGCTTCAGATCAAAATGTAGATAGTTAAATTGTCTTTGAGATGGTGTCAATTTCATTAAAATACGCCCAATGGTTTTGGTGCGATTGTCGTGTTTTGCCCGTTTTAGACATAACTTTACAAATGAATTACACTATGTGATACGAATAAAACTCAAAATTTTCTTAGATCAAATTATTTGATCAAAATATCTGCGCCTTAAACGTCCATCTATTCAGCAAAAGTCCCAATTATGCAGTTCATAAGTCTAGCCTACAGAACAATTTACTCTAACAATTGTATAATTCGATCGCAATATCTGGAGCATAAATCTTTAGACAGACTGAGGTACATTCTTAGCGGGGTGTGGGACGTGGGACGGGAGTTGACAGTACGTACAATCTTCTAAGCAGATGTATGACATGTCATGCATGTGTTGCATGCACGCGTCGGGCATGGGATTCACCCCGGTGTGAGTCAAGCTTAACAGTGTTATACTTGCTAGTGATGCTTGGACGTGATTCATGTAACAAATCGATTACCGTAGCAACAACACACAACAAGTATTACATACGATGTGCATGATACAAGACACTGATCAGCGGAGATTTGTCTCAGTCAAGATGACTGATAGTGGATCCTGCCTGTTACAAGGTGCAATCTGCAACTTTTGCTTTACTGAAGCGCAGTCACTTATATTATACCTTCTGGTAGGTGTATTGCATGCTTAATGAAGAAGAAAGTGCAAGAACCTAAAGATAATTAGGATAAAAGACAGTACATTTTTTGGTCCTTCGGTACATCATCACAATCTTCTCTATACTTTCTAATATAAGAATACCTCTCTGCCGTTACAAATAGATATAGTTGAATGACTATTGTTACAAAGAATGCTATTGGCTAACTTCCAAAAAAAAAACAATAAATATAAAAAAGGAATATGTAAAAAAAAATGGAAACACTTGAATTATAAATGGATAATGCCATAACTACAGTACTAGTAATTATGCCTTATTCCATTTGTTCATAATTTTGTAATCGATTTGGTATATTTTGTAAATTTTCTTGATGAACTGAATATGGCTGCAAAAGCAAAGAGGCTTGTCAACTAATCTAAAACAACGAGTTAGCCTCTTACTCCCGATTTATGTATTCAGAATTTGATGTGTAGTATTTATCAAACACTACTTTTGCCTGAAGACCTGCCAAACTTTGGTATTAAGGTTTTGGCACGTTCTTAGCTCTAAAGTCTCAATTCAGAAATTATACCTTACAACATTTAATGGTAAGCGAATTTATACCAGCCCTTTGCCTAGCGAGTTATAGCTCTTTTACTAATTAAGTAATTTTGTATGAAATTCACGACAATAGTTTCAAAACTATTCGCCACCAGGAACCACAATGGTACTGCAAAAAACGACAGTATAATTAGCCGCAACGTTTTAATGTCTTCAAATATTCGTACCTATTTAACTTTTACGGCTTAAGGTTCTGGTCCATTACACCGTACCAAACCAAAAGTAATTGACCCTGCTATATTTGGAAATGGAACAAAACAGAATATGACGTACCAATATATATGTATAAGTCATTTGTGTTAACATGTTAAAGGAAGCCTGTCTAACGAGAGCCTTTCCTTAAATGGGATTCACACTCTTGGACGCCCATTTACCACTCCCAAAAATATTATATCATTGTCAAAACTTTTTTATATCTGTTGAGACCCTCGAGGGTTCAATTTGGATCTGTTTGGGAATAACTGGCTGGTCTAGAAGTCCAGTCCAGTCCCACACACCATACGGTCGGCAACGATATATTCCACTGTTTCTATATAATTATACTAATATTATAAAAGTGAAAGTTATTCTGTCTGTCTATCCGTTACATTTCCACGCATATACCGCTGAGCCGATTTATATGAAATTTGGTATGCAGGTCTGAGATCCAGGGAAGGACATACAATTGGAGAAAAATAGGCTATTCGAAGTACTAATGCTACGCAGACGAAGTCGAAGGCAAAAGCTAGTATTTTATAAATAACATTTCTCGATGGTACAGTGTAACGGGTGAACACCTTTACTCAAGGAACTTTAACCGAGAAAATTAAAAGAAAATTACGACTGCAGCGAACGTTATCAGTTTTCTCATAAGCCACGAACCGCAGCTACTCTTTCACGCCAGATAACAACAAAATTATCCTTATTTTAAGATTAATGTTTCGTATTTATGACAAGAATTTGTATTAGGAATTAAATCATAGGCTAAAAAAAATAAAATGCTTGCTTAAATTTAAATTAGAAATCGAGAAATTCAGATATTCATAATTTCAAACTGCCTGCGATCATAGTGGATCGAGCCGGAAAGGTTGCATATGTCACCTGCAACAACTGCAAGGATACGCTAGACAGAAAACGGTGGAGGTAGATCATCCGCTCTAAATGTAATCCTGATGCTGACCACGATGAGATATAGTTACTGGGCAAATAAATATTTTCTTCTTTGTGTGCGAAAAGTTCTTAGCTATGGAGTGATTGAATGGTTAGAGTTACAAATTTAGTAGTAAAATTCTTACTTATCTAATATTAATTAAACAAAAAAAGATCAAACAAACAGTTTTTGAAATCGAAGAAATGATCTTCTTTCGCTGCTCTATCGCTGAAGGCGCTACTTATCCCGGTTAAATGCACGATTCCTGCCAGAAAGGTTTACGGGAGAGGATCTGCGGGAAGAGAGGCCACTTGAACAATACATTTTAACAAAGGAATTTAGACACAACTGGATTAAAATGTACTAAAGAGTTAGTATCTTTTTGTATCGGTTAATAGTAGGTGTTAGACCAGTTATAAGTAGACAAGAAGGCTGAATTACTGATCGTTGGTCTGGTCGCAAGCGCTATTGCCGAGTATGAGGTCCTAGGTTCGATTCCCAGCTCGGCAAGGTGATATTGCGTAGTTTCATCTGGCATTTCTCAGTAACAGCCCAGTGTTAGGATTTGTGCCCGGTTGATGGCAATAGGCTTACCTCACATTATATGGGACCTAAACATAATTTGCGGCAAGTATATGTGCATGTATATGTGTATGTGTATATATAGTTGCATCTCTGCCCAATCTTTCTGAGTATAAAGGCGTGATGTTATGTAGTATCTTGTTGCTAACTATTAGTAGGTGATAGAGCAGTCGCATTACTTTTTATCAGGCAGGCGCTTTATAATAATCTAATCCATTTCATGCAGAAAGAAATCACATAAATTATCTCGCTATAATTATAACAAACTAGAAGACGCCTCGCGATTTCACCCATGTAAATCCCGTTCCCGTGGGAATACAGGGATAAAAAGTAGCCTATGTCACCCGGAGATAGAGTAGCTTCCCAACAGTGAAATAATTTTTGAAATCGGTCCAGTAGTTTTGGAGCCTATTCGGTACAAACAAACAAAAAAATCTTTCCTCTTTATAATATTGGTATAGATATACTAGACCAGCGGCTAACAACGAAACCCTTTTGGCAACCTAAATATTTGGCGGAGCCTTTAAATACGTTTTCTCAAAAATGGTATGTAATATTGCCATAACATCTCCAAAAAGTCTCCAGAAAGTGAATTCTACCGGAGACTTATTTACAACTATCCAGTAAGAAGCGAGATTTTAAATTTGGAATCTCCTACTGTCCAGTAAGTAAGTATGTAATTTACTTACTGGACAGTAGTAGGGATAGGTCCGATATATCAAAACGTAACTTATATCGGATATGTGTTAGATATCATATCATATCGATATCAATATCAAAATAACCGATATTACAAAAACTATATCTAATATAACTGTACTACTAATACCGATATCTGAAAACCGAACCAAACCATTTACTTTTCAAAATCAATGACGAACAACGAACAAAAATAAATATGCCAGCGTTAGGCCTTTTTATTCGCGCGAATTTTCGCCCATTCTGCGGCCTATGGATTTGTATTTGCGGTAAAAAACTACATAAATCCGCGCAAATAAAATCGCAGTGCCTGCTAAGCCTTAAACTGTTCATTTGTTTTTTTTTTCAATAAACAGCTTTCTGTTAGCAAGCCAGTTCGAAATTTAAATAAAACCTTTGATAGTTACCTCCTTGGTTGCCATGTTTCGGTGAAAAAGATCGTTCTATTTTTAAATTACACGACAGATATGAGTTTACTATGTAATTTATTTGACCGCTACACACGGCAGATATGGATTTTCATACAACTTTTGCCGGCCGCTGCTCTCATGTATTTGGTCTGTACTGCAATTTCGATTTTTCTCGAAGAAGGTTGTCAAAATAATTCTCAAATTTCCAAGCATGTTTGAGAAAATATAAATAAATGCCCCCGGTAAATCGATCACAATATCTATCAGTAATTGCCCTAATATGAATGTAACCTAACATATTAATTAAACGAATTTGTTGTTAAATATTTCTTTCATTTTTGAGAAAAGCATTATACAAGCCTCAACCAGTAAGAAAGACATCCTGGCCTCGTATATAACCGGACCTCACCTGCGGTTCGGTCCGGTTAACTCATACTTGGCCAGGAAGTCTTACTTACTGGATTCTGCAGTAATGTACTATTGTTACCTAAAATAATAAAAATAAGCTTATGTGTACTTATTCTTTATTAGTAATCAAATAATCATGTCTTATTCATTACTTATACCTAACTTAGCTAATGGGAGGTATGAAAATGTTTTTTTATTTTTTTTCACACATTGTTTTATATCAGGCTTGATAGAAGAGAGTTGAAGTCTCATATCGATCTAGGTTCAGCATCCTGTAAATTGTAAAACACCGAAATTTAGCTGACTCGCTAGATTTCGCTAAATTACTAGCTTAAAAATATTATAATTTTAGTGACTGTCGTAAGGTAACAAATCATATAGTAACTAGACTATATGATTACGTTGATTGGATTAATATCATTACAATCAATCTAATCGATTCCATTTAATGCAAAAAGGCTAGCTTTACTTTGTGTTAAGTATTTCATCACGACTGCTCTCAAAATGGTAAAGAAAATCATCGTGAGGAAACCGGCGTGACCTAGAACCAAAAATTCGAAGACATATGACATCCACCAACCCTATGGAACATGATGTTGATGATGATAGATCAGTTATAATAATTAGACAGGCATTTTATAGGCAGTTGATATCGTAGGTAGATAATGTATATCTACTGAAACATGTACATGTTAGTTTGTTATTGTTTTTATCAGATGAGTACAAGGTAAAGCTGTAACAACACGGCGCTTGTTGAATGTGCACGCGCACGATTTCTAGGTTATCAACCTTTAGTAGCGGCTGGGAATACCAGATATTAGCATACCTAAGTGACTCTGCAAGGTACAGTCAACCGTGAATATAGTTAATAAACGTGTATAGGCCAAGAAGTTTGGCGAGAACTATACTACACGTTTCAAATAAGAAGAAGCCCGATGCCGCACCTTATATGTACGTCATAGCTGTCAAACCTAGCGATTTAGGTAGGGTGTGCAAAAATATGTAAGTGTAAGTACTAATGCTGTAACATGGCAATATTGTAAAACCAAACCATTTTTAAAAGAGTAACCATGGTGTTCCTTGCCGGTTCTTCTCCTTAGGAAACGACCAACCCGAACCGTGCACCTTTTGTCGACGTTTTATAAGTGCCCATGTAGGCCTATGTGAAATAATAAAAATAATTTTGATGTATTTTTGAAATAATAAATTATGTAATACAGTGAACGGTTTACAATTTTATTGTAATACTATGTTTTACTATGTTTTTTTGTTGTTATTTTATGTTGTTGTTTGGGGTCTTTAAGTCAAGAGTGAATAGGTTTTTTTAGGCAAGCGTGCTACACCTTCGACCGCATCATCACTTACCATGAGGTGAGATAGTGGTCAAGCGCAAGCCTATCTACAAAACAAAATAAAAAAATAAACATTTGTATGCTAATGTAGTATGGCAGAATGTGACCTGCACTAAAATTGAAATATACAGCATCAAACACATTAATAAATAATAACTTAAATTTAAAAAAAAAATATCTTTACAAAAATAACGATGAATCAGTCTACTGAAGTTTTAAACTGATTTATCGTTATTTTAGATGATTATTTTTTAATTCATGTTTTTTTGTGTGAAGATTTGTTTATTATTTGAAATGTGTTTGAATAATGTGTTGTGTGTGTACTCAGCTCAGCATCACTTTCTGGGTAGTCATCATCTTCACAAAATTAAACCAACATAATTACTAAAACAAACACAGTACTACACGAAAACATTATTACTACCGTAATTTTCAAGTGACAGTTCGAAGTAATTGTCGTGGACAACTCATTTGTAACGCATAGTAAATGGCCTGAGGCTCTCTCTAGACAAAGTGTAATTCTATGGGATTTCATATCGTAAGGGATCTATCAAGTGATATTTCGATAGCTCTTAACAATCACGTAAACTATTGTCATTTTTTCGAATCACAATCGCGCCGGTTTTGGTTTATGGAATGTCACTTTTCTAAAACCTCTGAAGCCATTTTTTTTTTGTTATTCTCTAGCGCTTGACCGATCTTACCTGATAGTAAGCGACGATGTGGTTAACGGTTTAACTTTGACAGCGCCTTTACTTCATAGCAGTTTTACAAAAATCTTTTACTGACGCTGACCTGCCTGCGACCGTTCCTATTTTACCCAACGGGTTTATACCCTATACGAGAGGAGGTCCAAAATTACTTGGTATATATCATAAAAGAAGATGTTTTTAAGGAATAGAATTATCATTATTCAAGTATCATATGACTTAAAAATTATTAGTAAGACTTACAACTATATTAATAAGAACTTACACTTCACAAAAACAAACAAATTACAAATAGTAGTGGACAACAGCGACCCACGAAAACACGTAAGCTTATCCTAGGCTATTAGGAAAATATTCTGTGAACTTTCTGACCTCACTATAGTACCTAACCTATCAGTTTTTAAAATTTTGAATGCCACATTTTGGACTTATCATAAATAACTTAACGGACAATATCATCTTCATCATCATTTCAGCTGAAAGATGTCCACTGCTGGACTTATGCCTCCCTCAGGCATCGCCACATTAACCGATCCCGTGCGTCTCACATCCAGTGGATTCCCGCAACCTTAACCAAGGTCATCGATCCACCTATAGGTAGACTTTCCAGTGGATCGTCTTCTGGTTCGCGGTAGCCAGTCGTACGTTTTGGCCCCATCGGCCATCTGTTCTGCGAGTAATGTGCCCTGCTCACTTAAGTTTCGCAATTCTTCGGGCTATATCGGTAACTTTGGTTCTCCTGCGGTTATCCTCATTTCTGATGCGGTCATGCAAGGAAACTTCAAGCATAGCCCTCTCCATTGCCCTTTGGGTGACTTTAAGTTTTCTGATGAGGCCCAATGTGAGCGACCACGTCCCGGTCCCCTATGTAATCACTGGCAATATACACTGGTTATAGACTTTCTTGAGACACTGCGGTAAATTGGACGAATAGATACCGCGCAACTTCCCAAACGCCCGCGCCGCCGCCGCCTAGCCGAGTCGGATTCAACAGTTGACCTCTTTCTCGAAGTTAGATCTACCCAAAAGTACCGTTTGTCGCAGGTATACATAATGATCTACAACTTCGAGTGCAGAGTCTCCGATTTTGATATGAATGGGTTAACATTGGCATTCACCATGACCTTGGTTTTGTCCATATTCATTATAAGAACTACACTTTTGGAAGCTCCACTGAGGTCATTGAGCATTGTACTGAGGCCCTCAATGGTCTCAGCCATGACCACTATATCTTCGGCAAACCGAAGGTGAGTGATGTACTCGCCACTAACGTTGATGCGTAGTCCCCTCCAGGATATAACCTTGAAGGCATCCTCCATTGCATAAGTGAACAGTTTCGGAGAAATGACATCTCCCTGTCTCACACGGCGCTGGAGATGGATAGGTTTCCTGATCTGATCCTGAAGACTGACTGAAATATTGGCGTTTTTGTGCAAATATTTCTTCAACACCTCGATTTAACGGTAGTTGATCTAACACCGTTGGAGAGACTGCAGTACAGCCTAATAACTCTCGATCGAATCGAAGGCTTTCTCGTAGTCCACAAACGCTAAGCAGAGAAGCAGGTTATACTCTTCGGTCTTGTGTATAGCCTGCCAATGACTCATGTTTTAAAAGATATTTAAGAACAATTCATAATAACAGTGACACAAAGGCAGAAGATAACACTACGGTTATCACCTTCTGAATCATCTGTAGTAGAATAATCTATGCGTATTTAATTGCACACTGATTATGTTGTCCTTGGTGGTATCGAATTCTTATCACTCCTTTATCACACAGTGGATACCTCGAAGCTGCAGATAATTGCAACATCCGGTTCTATGTTTACCAGTTTTTTAATACAAATAAAACTTAACAATTATAAAAACCCCCGTTACAGTTTTTATTTCATGATACATAATTTATCTAGTAGTTGACACGCTTCGATCGACAATCTATTGAAAACCTAATATGACACGATATCTTGCGAAAACGCCCCGATTCAAACTACTGTTTGGGCGTTATGGGCGTTTTACTAAACGCTCATAACTTTTGAACGGCTGAACCGATTATCATCAAACATAGCTAAAAACACTTTAGATAGAGTGACATTGGTAAAAAAAAACAAATCAAAATCGTTTCATCGGTTTAGGAGTTATGATGACACAGACAGATAAAAAAATACACAAACACAAGTATAAACGTTAAACTTATAAAACCCCACTTTTGCCGACTAGGGTTAATAACCGTTGAAGGTTAAAACTGAGGGGAATTCCGCGCGAGTTTTGTTCTCGGTCATGCAACTAAGAATAAAAATAAAGTTTATTTGTAAATTGTTACAAATTAACTTAAGAACTATTTTTACAGTCAATTTAAGTATGGTAGAACCTGCATCTTGGAGACCTGAATCGCTATACGATAGATATATTGTGAATGCTACTTTGTGCAGTTAAGTGAAATTGACTGACAATATGAAGCTAAGAGATTTGTTGAGTATTTTCTTAGGATAATGGAAAAGCCAAGTTAGTTAAAATATAAACGTTATGAAAAAGAGGAATGTGACTTTGAACCTATTAGGTTGATAAAATATAAACAAACATGATTATATTTTTAACCGACTGCCCAAAAAGGAGGAGGTTCTATGTTCGATTTTATGTTTGTTTATTTTTTTTTGTGTATGTTCACCGATTACGCCGTCAATTATGGACCGATTTTGAAAATTCTTTTTTTGTTTGAAAAAGTATGTTCCGAAATTGTTCCCATTTTAATTTGGTGAAGATCTGATGAAGAACTTCGGAGATATACAACAGAACTCTTCAATAAATAAGGGCAAATCTCTCGGGATTGCTGCAATCGCATGTCTGTTTGTTGTTTACAACATTTCATAACATAACATCACGCCAGTTCGCTCTTAAGGGGTAAGCAGATCTCTCATTTCACCGGTTATGTTCAAGTTTCATGAAATCTATTCTGGCGAAATAGTTCCCTTACTAACTTGCCTATTAGGTACGTACAACTAAAAAGTGAAAATAAAAAAACTTTTTGCAAAAATATACTACCGACTTCCAAATACAAAACTACAAAGTGAAAAATAACTTATTTTTTTTTCGAGAAAGTCGGTGTCCATAACGCAAAAAAATGGTATCTACGAAAGACACCGACTTCAAAAAATTAAGTTATTTTTCACTTTGTAGTTTTGTATTTGGAAGTCCGTAGTATAATTTTGCAAAAAGTTTTTTTATATCAGTTACCTTTTAAAGGTAACTGATAATAAGAAGATAAGAATTGCAACTTCAAGTTGTTCTCAGGTAGACAGATTATTAATGTTTATCACATGTTTTTCGTCAATCCATAGATACATTCCTGATAATAGTTCTCGCCAAACTTCGTGGCCGCCCTGAAGTTGGCTACAATGGCTGCGCAGTAGTAATTCTCATACAAAAACGGCACCGACCGATACTTGGCTTACGCATCAGAAAACCAACTTCAGGGCGGCCACGAAGTTTGGCGAGAACTATACTTAGGTAGGTACCATTAAATGAGTTTCAGCCGCACTGCAGGATGACCAACCAAAAAGTCCACGTTGTATTTTACGCCTTTCCTTTGTTCTAAACCCGGTAACTAATGCTAATAAATCGCGTTGATTATATCTGACAATTATTTATGTTTATTGCATCCTTAATTATACGGTTGTTAACTTTAAACTTCAAATGTGCTTGCATTGTAATAAAGTTCTTCTCCGATAGCATAAAAGTCAGATTAAAGTATATTTGTGTAGTTTTAATTCGTATTTTTAACAAACTTTTCAATAAGGAGGAGTTTATGTATGTTTGTTTTTTTTTGTGTATTTTCTAAAATTATTTTTTGTTGAAAGAGTATATGCCCAAATTGGTCCTATTTAAATATGGTGAAGATTTGATTTATTTATTTATTAACAAGGCACACCAACGACTCAATTACACATCAATACTATAAAGGAACATCTAGAAAAGATCCTGTGTAAACAAGTCACTTACAGGCATGCACATCATTCACAGCATTAGTCGCATGTATTGTAGAAGATATATAAAAGAAAAATAATATCAAAAAATAAATTGAAATTGGTTATAAAATTCTTGTAAATACATTGTTAAATAAAATTTAAAGGAGAGAATTAAAAAAAAAAAAATTAAATATACGTATGTCATTGAAAAATTTAGAATTCAACAGTTATTTACCCTAAAAACTAAATAATTGGAAGAGAAAAAGTAAAATGTCAAGTTACAATTATTATTAAAACAATACCATTCCAATAACAACAAAATATAAATTAACAAATTAAATTATTTCAATTATTGAAACACACACACACGCACATACCTCCACTAATTAAAATTACAAATAAATTATTAAATTGTAGGTATCATAATATTTCAAATTTGAAAAAGAACCAAAATAACAAATGGTACATAAATAAATTAGACAAGTAAATTAAAATTAAAATTAAAAGAGGGAAGCAGCTGATCACAAATCGATTTTTATGATTTTATTTTTTAATTTTGGCAGACTATCAGAAAAAATATCAATACTGTTGTTGATGGAGCAGACTCTGTCGTATAAAATAAACATTCTGTTAAGAGGAGCATGGCGTCCCAGATTTGTGCGACTCGTCTTAGTAATAAATGTTCTGGTGGTGCGCTTGGGCCTGACGTGAGAATAACGAGGCACGTCTAAGCTAATTTTCTTAAGTAGACTTGGAGTTGAAGTGGTCCCGTTTACGGTTTTATATAGTAATATCAAATCATTTAGAGCCCTTCGTTGCTTCAATGAGTCCATTTTAAAATGACTTAGCCGTTCTACGTAATCTGCTCTGTAAGGGCATTTGTGGTCTTTAAACCGCAAGCATCTAGTGAATATTTTTTGAACTCGCTCAAGACGATTTATGTGAATATTATAGGTAGGGTTCCAGACGGGAGATGCATATTCAACTAGACTGCGCACAAAGGCATTATACAAGACTTTCAAGGCTATTGATGAAGAACTTTGGATATATCTAACAGAACTCTTCAATGCAAATCTCTCGGGATTTTGCCAAACGCATGTCTGTTTATTATTTATTCGAAATACATTGTGTTTTAAAGAAAAAAAAAAAAACTGAATAACATTCTAGATTTTAGTAAATTAGAAAAATGTTTGCATTCTATACATTATCGTCTGTCCAGCTTTTTCTTATCTATATCGCATTGTGCCTACAGTCTTATCCAGCATCCAGCGTACGATACAGCTAAATACAAAAGAAAAAAAACAGATGGAACGGCTGGACAGATGATAATGGTAACAGTCTGGTAGGCGAATCTCCACAACTCAGTTACTTGGCAACACCAGACTCTGGGGGGTACATTCCAGAGGAGGGTCCGCTGACGGACAGCTGCGGCGAGTCCGCGGTGAGTGCTAACGCGTGCACGTGTTCCCACCATAAGTGGCACAGGAAGACACCGTGGAGTTTTAGTGGGTTGGAGTCCCACATAACTGCACTGTCTCCCCGTGGTAGTGCAGTATGCATGAACATTTCCCAAAGTAAAAAAAAAAACACCATACTCCTTGACTGCCACCATAACATACAATCAAATTACCTAACTAAACTCATAAAAAGTGGGTTGATTATAAAATTTTGAGGAGGATGAAAACAATTTAATTTTTATTTCGTTCTATATGTCTTACTAGTTATTGCCAGCGGTTTCGCCCGCGTAAAAAGTCTTTTCTTATCCGATTTGAACATTATATTGGGATGAAAAGTAGTCCAGCGCTGGGTGTCTGATGCCCAGCAAATGCTGAGTTGGTAACCCTTTCGGTATGTTTTGCTCATTCATCATTTACTCCATGTTTTTTGTTGTTGTGTTGTGCCTGTGTCAAATAAATATATATTTAAATAATATATTTCTGTTTCTTTCTTTCTATTCCTATACATGTAGACTATAATCTATTTCTGTGCCAAATTTTATCCAGATCTGTTCAGCCGTTTTAGCGTGATTGGCTAACAAGTATACATCCACACATCCAACCTTTCGTATTTAAAATATTAGCAAGATGATATACCTAATATTTATTATTTTCTTTTTCCATCTTTCCAGGATCACAAGCCGCCGTGAAAAAGAAGCGGTCATGCAAATACGACTGTGATGAGCTCTGCCAGCTTCGAGGCAACAGCTACGGGACATGTGCTGGATCGACATGCCGATGTACTTCGCCCAACACTGTGATTGAAGATAGCCTCAATGATATATATGCGTAGGGTACAATAAATAGTTGGTAGTAAGGTGTTGTTTGATTTGTGTGTACCTTAGTTTAAGTGATCAATTGATTAACAGTAACCTTAGCCAACCTTAGCGTCTTGACAGCTTTAGCAATAGTGATTGTAGACATTCTAAAATGTGAGAGATTGACAATTTGTAATTTCGATAGCACATGAAAATCTCGTTTTGGCTTTTTGACAATCATAGTGAATTAAATTATACCAATTACCTAATTGTACCTAGATCTAAAAAATCTGTACCTCTTTCAGAACCAAAATATTTCGAAATTATGGGACACCCGCCATATTATATTTTATATATTTAACCATTGCTCATAAAATATAATTACACCAAAAAATTGTATCTAAAAAGTACCTTAAGTAAAAAAAAACACACACTTAATCAGTTGGACAGTTACTGAGAAATAAAATAAACAATTTTTTTTTTGGTAATTGGTATAATTTAATTCACTATGGTACACGCACCGTTTTGAATCTCACAATCATTCTAGCTGGTAGAATGCAACTTGTCTAGAGACACAGATCACTAGAGCGGATTATGTTCCGCGGATACACACCTTCTTACAGAGCAGAGATCCAAGTAGCAGTAGTGCCAACGTTGTTTGGTTAATATATTTTACAAGTAGTTTGAATATAGCGTAGTAACCGCAAACAAGAATTTTGAGTGAGGTTCTGGATTCAAAGTAGTTCATACCCAACGAGCAAACGCTGTTTCGTTGTTTCATAAGAAAATTAGCACATTAAAAGCGCAGAAGCCTTTTAAATAGAGCATAAGACACTCAAGCTTTATCTTGCATGGCCTCCTTGCACAGGTGTGTGACAGTGACGGCTGCGCTAAGAGCAAATGTCGTTATTGTAACCAAGGTTACTGTTACAACAAAGTATGTAAGGGGGGCGCTGCATTTTGCTGTAACTTAAGTACTCAGTTATGCACTCTCATATACAATTGTGTATCTTGGTCACAGTAACCTTACTACTTAAAGGCTAACTTATGTGCCATATTGGGCCTACTAGGTGAAGTGTGTCGGATAAGGAACCCATGTTCCACGCTGCTGATGAAAGAATAACAGTAAGAATTGTTGAATGTATCTGTTACGGACTATTATATATGTTCTCACGCACCGTAATCTTTCGATTTGTGTGAGTTCAGGTCATTAGTCATTTAATCGTATGTGGTGGCTACTGCCGGATAGATGCCGCTACAACTGGAAACTGAAACGATAAACAGACCGATTGAACTGCAATCAGCTTAGATACTTTACCGATGGCCCATTATAATCCGTTAGTTCCACCATCCATATTAAATTAAGAACATCCATCTTGTATTTGATTGGCTGGTCGATGCTCTTCGCATTCTGATTGGCTGGCAGTCGCAGCGTGTTACTAATATCCTCCATTACCCCCCATTTAGTTTCTGTGAATAATTTGCATACGACAGCGTTACAGCTTTAGTCGTGTACACATGGTGTTTGATGTGCTTGCCTGCACCTGTACCGGGTAACGCTGTGTTGTTATTGCTGCTACATTAATATTCAGCATAATCTTTAGAGAGTTTTATGAGCTGTTAAGGAGATGGGATGTTTTGAACGGTTATAGTAATACAGTTTGTAGAAAGATAAAATGATGATCTTGGTTATAGTTATGAGTGTTTTCTTACAGCAACATAAAAGAAAGATAAGAATTTAAGTAACACAACATTTTTGCAACAGTGGGACAAACCTTTTCCAGTAGGAAAAGAGTTGCCCCAGTACGCCAAAATTGTTGTCTTAACAAGTATTTATTACCTTAGTAACGAAAAATCGACCACGAATATTCGACCACAAAAATTAATTATTATGGTTATCAAGGTATGCATGCACATATCTGGGCATAAGCACTGTAAGTTGCTACTTAGTTCATAAATAACCTTTATCTATTTTACAAAACCAACAACGTACTTTACTGCATATGTGCGCGGCGGTACTCTCATTCTTCTACTAAAATTGTTTGTCCGAAAATCATTATCCATACTACGTTTGCTATAAACTTCAAAAAAAAAAAAAAAAATGTGTTTATTATCTTAAATCTATACAATTCAGTTGACGGGGCTTCCCAGAAAGTAATCCGAAGATACTTGTGTTACTTCAGTAACCATAATGTTAAAAATCCTGAAATTTTGTTTAACATAATGTTTTGTTTAATTCTAAAAGTATTCTGTCTTAATATTGAGTACTATAATAATTGAATCTCCTAATTTTACTTGACCTAAAGTCATATGTCCTAAGTATTGTGTTAAATAATGTGTATTACTCCGAATTTTCATTTATATCTCTTTATTGTGTATTTATATCTCTGTAAATCCGACTCCACGCAGTCTTGTCTGCTCTACCCCTAGAGTGTAATTTAAAATCGCGTAGGCGCGGAGGTGAGTGTTAAACCCATCTGCGACGATAAACTCGCGTGGGACCGCCGCGCCGGTGCCCCGCAGCGCCGGAGCTGTGACAGAAACCATGCCTGCTACATGCTGCGTGCTTGCTTGCATGCTGCATGCTAACTAATTAGCAATGATAATTTGAATGTAGGACTTATAACTTTTATTAAAAACGGGTTTATGTATTTTGTATATTATTGATTGTAATATTTATGACAAACGGATTTAGGACATATTATATTTAGGGATTTCAATTCTATGTCATGTGATATTATATGATATTAAGTTCGGGTAAGTTATCATTCGGACAAATGATGATTAGGACAAAAAATGCACTTTAAATTATGGATCAAAAAGTTAGGTGACACAATAGAGAACCGTCTGCGGCAAAATAAAACAAGTGACTATCAACTCCAAAACTATCTAACCTACAAACAGAAGTTTACCAAAATAATCAAGTGCCCATGAGCGATTGTCGAAGAGCTTCCAAAGAATACTAAGGACCTCAACTGAATGCCTAACTAGGTAAGTATCTAATTTGAGGGCGATCCGCCCAGGGCGGGAACTTGCCAGTTACGAAGCATTTCCTACATTTACGCAGATAAACTTTTGGGCTGCTCTTCGTTGAGAATATTTATATGTCTTGCGGGTGAGCAGACGAGCGACTGGCTGAACTACAATATTCCTAACAATCAAAATTTACCCCACAATGACCATATAAATAAAATAAAAATAATATTATTATTTCATGCGTTTCAATATTACATTTAATCATAAAATTTTACAAAAATTTGCATTTTTTTTATCACTTTCTTATTAGAATTCATTCCCATTTATTATCATTGCATGCATTAAATTCTACGCATTATCTTTACAAATCAACAAGTTGCCATGTACCTATATCCGAAAAACCAGATTATTTACACCATCGTGTACCAAGTATAAAAATAAAAATATGTAAAAAAAGTGATACATGGTCGGTGACATACCAAGATGATCGATAATATCGTACCAACATGCAACGTTATGCAAAGTGATAACAAAGAATTCGTTATATTGTTGACTACATTGGTGTTTGCAGGAATATCATATACAGTAAAATATCTGCGTATTTTAAGTATTGTTGACATTTAATTTTCACGTATATTTGATGCATCCTCCCACCCGCTCCTAATAGGGTAGGCTGAGGTAATTCATATTTTGTTATTAGAGATTAAACTGAAAATAATGGGTAATTCCATCAACGTCCATTCAAGCCCAAACACAAAGCGTTCGGAGTGTTGTAATCTTAAAACTATTTATAAAAATATTAGCACAGGACTACAGAAATATGCAGCTACCCACTCATATCAAACTAATCAATTTTATAAACCAATAGTTGTTCCTTAACTAAATTAACACAATTCTTCCAAAATTTTTGGAGTATACATGCGATGCTATATTTTTTAATATGCTAGTATTTTTACCAAAATAAAATGCTAATATTTCAAGGCTGGGATTAAACAATGACCATAACCCTCTCCAAATGTGGCGTACCATCTCATCATCATCGATCAAATTAAATTGTAATGCTAAATGTCAAAGATATACACTATGTCTTTAACTTTTGCCTCTACTGATAGACATAGGACACTCGCAAGTAGTGTTTCAAAGCACGGTCCTCCACCTTCTGCATCCAGTTTGTCGCAGCCGCCTTTTTATTTAAACTCCTGCAGACTGATGTGACGCGACGATGCGTCAACGAGGTTTCAGGGCAATTGCTCTGCAGATAGAACAGTCTACCTGGCTCCGGGGTGCCCCACACTGTGCACGCTGAAACGCGCTACGCGTTTTCCAGAAGAAGACTGGTCTGCTCTGTCTAACTGAGCGTTACTTCTTCTCGTGTATGATTTGCTCAAAAATAGTCCGTAATATGCGTGAATATTTCATTTTTTATGAAAAGATAATATAATATACCTAACTGAAAGATATATACAGGTTATAAAACAATCAACTTTGTGTTATTGGACAATACTATAAAAAACTAAGTAAAAATCACAGAGCATTTAGAAAATACGAGTATAGTAGAAGATACATTAAACGTGAAAAATCGGACACTCATTATCTTCGACAATATAATCGGTAACAGTGTCGGACACAAATCGCTCGTCTGTCTAATCCTTCGTGTTAATTTATTTACTCCCCACGTAAGAGCTTGATACTGAGGATAAAAAATACTCGTATCTGCTACAGAGGCTTAATTGTTTCAAGGTACTGTTCTTTTATTGCTGTTGTTTTGTTTTCGTTTGTATTTTTGTGAAGAAAACGTTGCACCGAATCCAAGTAACATAACACAGGTGTTATGAGGATTTTTTCGGGGTTAAGAAATTAATTGATCTCCGATCAGTGATGTAAAATTACCAAGCTATGTAAGGTTTCATACCATTTCAAACAGAACACAGCAAAGCAGCATGAGAGCAGGAATAGGTAGATATCTACTTCCCTGGACAAGGTCTTTTAAGGCTCCCGCAGACAGGCGCGACCCATTAAAAAAATGACCCAATATACAATTAATTCACAAATCTACATAATTCATTAATAGGTAATCTATACTTCTATATCTATACTTATATTTATAATAATAATTTAATATATAATATTATAAAGAAAAAAGATTTGTATTTTTGTATGTAACTTAAAAACAACTAGACCTATTTCAAAAATTCTTTCACCGTTGGGAAGCTAACTATCCTAAACGGACGGAACTATCCTCGGGTGACATAGGCTACTTTATATCCCTGTATATCCACGGGAACGGGAACTACGCGGGTGAAACCGCGAGGCGTCAAGGCTAGTAATAAGATAAAATTGGTGGTTAAAGTACTCTATGCACGATCATGATGCAGTCGTGTAAATAAGTCCAATGTCTGTGACACAAAAAGTCCCTTTAGTGACTAATCCGACGACAGGAAATTATATTCATAATAATTCTCATTCCTTTATTTAGGGATTTTTTTACAGCTGCTGGAACTGTGAAGTCCCTAATCTATCATGACAAATGAATGATTGTCGTCACTGAAATAAATTTAAAATTATTTGGCATAAAATATTTCAAGACATAAAATTGCTAAAAATAAAGTGTTACCATTTCATTTCTCTTTTGTTTTAGGATTAACTACATACTAAATTGAGAGCTATATCTGAAGGTCAATACCATTATTTCAAAATGTAGTCAAAATTTTATCTCAGTCAATCAATGTCAAAAATATCGGTAAACTTGGGGAAATTTTCGGATTGGAGGACATGACATGGAATATAATGGTTGGCCCATGACAAGTCATGTCTTCAATCTCGACTCCACCACGAATCATCTAATTGACAATTATAGTATGTTATTTATTGACATTCATTGAGGGTTTGTTTCCATTGTAATTACGACTGGGTTGAGTAGAGGTCCTTCAAACTCACTTGGAAGAATGAGTTGAATGTTCTTAGTAAATCAGGTCTGATTATACTTGACACAGATGTCTGAAGAGTCTGAATGATATATTTTCTACTAATATACATAAGTCATTGTCTCTTATGCGTCACAATTCTGTTCTCTGAAACTGTATTACATTGCAGCTGGCCGCAGGACATCCCCTAATCTTTAGTATTTTATTTGTAAACCTTGTTCAATTAGACTTATATAAAGGGGATGTTGACGGTAATTAATCACATTATTGAAGACGCCATCATGGTTTTTCAACACACGTTTGTTTGTGTGGTCCTGTTTGTCGTAGGATCATACGCTTTGACTGAAGAACAAGGTTTTGGTAAGTTTTTTTTTATTATTTCTGTATTAGTTTTATTCGCCAAGTGTGGGACCAACACAATATTTTATTTTATATGATAAGATTGCTTGTTAACTAAATAAAACCTAAAATACATTTATATTGTGTTTAGTGTAGCCATAAAAATATTTTAGTCATAGAATTCAGTGTGGTCACATCTGCATACTTGTCAAGCAAAATGATATATCGCAACGATGTGCTTTATACATCACCTTTTTGTTTCAAAAATGGAACTGAACGTACAATAAAATGGCGGCCCGCAATTTATTGTTTTCAGGTCGGAATGACTCGGTATCGAACCAGACGGCGACCGCATACAGCATAGGGGTCGACACGGGAATAATCAATCCCGAAAAATATTCACTCGAATCGTTCGAACGGGACGAGAGGAACATCTTTAAAGATCTGTACCAGGAATACGTTTCATTGAACTACAGTCAACCTATAAATTACCAGGAATGGCTGATAATGAACAACTACGGTATATTAAGCGATACTCAGGAGTCTTTGTTCCAAAGAAAAATAGTCAAGCGTAGCACAGCGGATAATAAAAGACGTTTTATAAATACTGTGAAGAAAGGGGACATCCTGATTTCCGGCCGAGGCGTAGGAGGGTTAGTAGGTCACGCGGCGATCATGACCTCTGATTACTGGGTGTTGGAGATGCCTGGTGGCGATGGAGTCGCAGCAGGTATCCCGGACAATAATAGACAGATTCCCAAAGACAAGTGGTACAACGAGCACGCTACCGATTGGACGACGGTGTATCGGAATCGTGACAGCTCGGTAGGTGTTCAGGCTGCGAGGTGGGCTGATCGAAATTACTACAGCCCAAGCGGTAGTGCGACGAAGTCCATTCATGTGACCTATAGGCTATTCCCAACGGCCTTCAGGTCATTTAACCCAAGCTACTGTTCCAAGCTCGTGCTTCAAGCTTTCTTCTATGGAACCGGCGCAAAGAAAGTTATAAGAGATCCGAAAATGACGTTAATCATTCCATCAACAATACCAACGTATTTCTTGGCACCATATACTTTGGTGAACAAAGGAAAATTCTAATTGTATTTATGAAGAATGTTCTTATGTTGCATTTAATTAATTTATTATTTTATGGCCTAAGTTGTTACCTAAGATTAGATACTAAGTATAAAGTATTTTTTTTTTTATATATAACTGA